>JAQPPZ010016414.1:2918333-4377500 GCA_028583015.1 Wollemia nobilis
AAACTATGTGGGCTTTAACGTCTAAATACCGCATTCAACACAGTTTTGCAACTCCATATTATCCGCAAGCAAACGGGCAAGTTGAGGCCTCAAACAAGACTATGGTAGCCATCTTGAAAAATATAGTGCAAGAACACCACAAGGATTGGCATATACAGCTACCCCTTGCACTATGGGCTTACAGGACTAGCATTCGGATGCCCATTGGGGCAACACCATTTTCACTAGTATATGGCGCTGAGGCCATTATGCCCTTAGAGTTGGAAATTCCAACGTTGCGCATCGCATTGAAAGAGTTCATCGATGATGACACCGCACGACAAGCTCACCTCGATCAATTGATGTTGCTTGATGAACATCGCGTGAATGCCCTCGAGCATCTTCATGTTTATCAAGAGCGATTAAAATGAGCTTACAATATCAAAGTCCACCAGAGAGACTTTGAAGTTGGAGATCTTGTGCTAAAAGAGAACCAACAGAACTCGAATTTTTTACCTGACATGCGAGACAAATTCATGGCTAACTAGCTAGGGCCTTACATCATATCTAAAAATATTGGTCTAGGTACCTATCGCCTAACATCGCTAGAGGGTGTGGACGAGCTTGAGCCTCTCAATATCATCCATCTTAAGGCGTTCTATGCTTGAGAGTGTAGTAAAGGCACCAAAGGCATTTGTAAGCCCTTTGGTCAACCCAAAAGCCCCGAGGGTTTTGTCTAAACCGCTCGGTCACCCCAAAAGGCCCCAAGCTATCTGATTAAGAAGCTTGGTCAAGTAAAGGCACCAAAGGCATCTACAAGCCCTTTGGTCAACCCAAAAGCCTAGAGGGTTTTGTCTAAACTATTCAGTCATCTCAAAAGGCCCCAAGCTATCTGATTAAGAAGCTTGGTCAAGAAAAGGCACCAAGGATTCCCAAAAATTGCTTGGTCAACCCAAAGGCTTCGAGAGTTCCTATAACTTCTCGGTCATCCCAAAAGGCTCCATGCCCTCTTGCTGAGAGTTTGGTCAACTAAAAGGTTCCAAAGGTGGTTGTAAAACCTTTGGTCAAGTCAAAAGGCTCCAAGGATTTCTAAAAATCGCTTGGTCAACCCTAAAAAGCTCCAAGGACATGTACTCATCGTTTGGTCAAATATGAAAGCTCAAAAACCTATAAAAATCAAGAAAAATATATAAAAGTCCAAAAAAATTGATAAAGCCTAAAATCCAAAAACATTTGCATTTGCATTTTCATCTGCATTCACACATGCATTCACATCATCATATTGCATTTAGGCATTTGTCATCCATTGCATTCCGTAGTAGAGTGTAGTGTATTTATCAAAGTTTTACAAATAGTCACACATTTGTATGACAATCATGCACCCTTGCATTTATCATAATTCATTGCATTCATACACGATACCTATTGTGGAGACCTATGTGTATTAAGTTTTCCTGTCACTCAACCATACCTAGTGGGTTCTTCAGATATTGTAGAAAGCTTGCTTTGCTATTATAGACAAGGTCATTAGTTGGGATAGTGCCTCGACATATCATAATCCCATCACTAAGAAAAATAATATAAAATCCTGCTAAGACGAGAGAGGATGAAAGCCGTGAAAGCAGTCTTAGGTCTCTAGAGAGATGGGTCTCACGACCTGCTTATCTTGCAAATAGTCGGTCTAGAAAGGTGTACTTTGGAAAAAGGACAAGAATTTCCCCTATAAATCCCAAAGTCACAAAAGTTAAATCCCAAGTTACAAAGTGCAAAAAAAATATATACAAATTTCAAGTTCAAAATGTAAAGTGACATAGTGAATCAAAAGCACTATAAAAATCCCTTGCTCAAAGAAAGTGGTAACACGTGGACTAACAATGATTTTTATCACTACATCTGAGCAAGTAAGAAGGGTGAGAACTTGAATCCCTAGATTGTACACCTTTTGAAAGCCATAGAGTGATCCCCGATCGCAGCAATGGGTTGGAAGAGTCCCACCTGCAATCGGAGGGGTAGTTCTATTGGGTGATCCCCAAACGTAGCAATGGGTTGAAAGAGTCCCGCCTGCATTTGGAGGGGTAGCCCTGATCAATTTGCAAGATGAGCTAGCTCTAGGTACTTAGGATTGTCTAGCTGTATAAGTCTAATCAAAGCTGAAACAAGGATGATACAATCGTATGAGGAACCCTATCTCACATATGGGTTGAAAGAGTCCCGACTGACATACGGGGTATGCTTACGATCTATCTAAAAATACTCACATGCACACATAGGGATTATGAATAGTTGGGTCTATCACGGCAAAAGCCTTGTCCAATATAAGCCTGGTATAGTTAGTATGTGATTTTTGGAGAGGTCTACTAGGGTGTTTGAGTCTCAAGGAAAAACCCAAAAAGTGCTCCAATAGCAACAAAATACCAAATCTCATCAGAATGCAGAAATACGAGTCATTCATTAATCAAAATGCACTTTACAACGTACAATCAAATATATAAGATAGATACCACATGAAGATCAGAAATGATGTTTAGACGACCACTGACTATATAGTACAAAATGACATAATCATTCATTAAGCATTTTACCAATCCATTTCACTGCATTTCATATATGGGTGATTAATTGATTAAGTTCTTGTAATGAGAATTATCAATTATTTTGCATGATTGTTATACATTCTGTGGTGTCATATTTTAAAAATTGATATACATAGTTTACATTCATTCCTTATGTTCTAAGTGATTAAAGCATACAGGTTCATTTCCATTAGATTATGATTATGTACATAATGCATTACCATACATTGCATAGCATATCATAAACTGCATAAAATATACGCATGCCCACAAAGAAAAAATAAATATGCGTTAAAAAATAAACATCGCATCCATCTACATACATCATATGTCGCACATCTAATCATCTAGATCACTGCATATCATCATCATAAAAAAGAATAGCTATCTAGTGCATGACATCCATACATTGCATCATATAAACATAGCATTTAAATACGCATTGCATCCATGTGCATCAAATAAACATAAAATCAAAAATTAATAAACACACACTTACACATAATGAGCCATGAAAGATCATATCATATATATATGTGTGTCCAAATGAGTACATAGGGAGTACAAAATGCCCACAGGCTACAACTATGTAGGTCCTCGACCTTACACACAAAATGATACATCAAACTATAGTAGGCAGATGCTAATAAATAGATCTAGGTTGCTCCCCCTGTACTGGAGCTCTCGTCGCCTCCCTCTACACTGTGCTCTGGAGCCTGCTCTCCTGGCTGACCTGGCACCTATGGTGGATCCTACTATGGATCCTGCCTACCTCCAAACCCTAACGCACCCAACACATGAGAAACTGGTAGCTATAGTAGGCTAGTCCTCTAGCTGGAGGTCCCTGATGTCTACCCTAGATCTCTAGCCCTGGCCTACGACCTCATTGTGTGCATGCTAGAGGACCTGTGCATCCTCTCAGTCCTGTGAGTCCTATGACTCGAGCTAGCTATGGACTACCCTGAAGTCCTAGATCTGGTACGCTATGACTCTACGAAAAAAGGATCCTCAAGAATCGGTAGCCCCTACATCTCTATATAGCCGACCAGCTGATCAACATGGGCAAGCCGGGCTACGTGCATCTCATTGGTCCTCATGACCATACCATGCAGTCATGTCACCTCAGTAGTCGGATCCTATGTAGCTAGTGTACCTACTGTTGGTACCATAGGAGGCCCCATAATAGCCTAAGGAGGCCCCATAGTAGCTCCCCTCACTACTCGAGCGAGATCCCGCTCTACCTCTACTGTAGTCTGCTACACCTGTGCCAACTCCAGGGTAGTCTGTAGTCTCTACACATGGGCCTCTATGTCAGTAGCTCGAGTCATGAGCTCCCATATCTAGCCCTATGCCTCAGTCAGGCACCGCTCCCTATCAGCCACCTTCACCTCCAGAGTGGCGATGGTAGTATCTCGCTCCCGCTACTACGTATGGAATCACCCAATCTGACTCTGCAAGTCAGCAACCTATGCTAGCAGCTATCCCTCTATGCTGTCAAGAGGGACCTCACCCTCCTCTAGAGCATCCTCCTCAGGGTCGATCATTGGTAGGTCCTCAACGGTGGCCTCTACACCCCAACCACCCTCAGTACATTGGTGCACCCTATGCCCCTCAAGATCTGCCTCTACCTCTGCCTCTATTGGCTCTCGACCTAGAGGCCCGATACCATGCCATCTAAATAGAGACCACCACCCATCATAGTCGAGCGTGGTCCCAGCAGTCTCAACTCCTGACTCTTGGAAGTCATCAGGTGCATCCCCTAGTGGTGGAGGAACTATCAATGGGAGATCCCTCTCCAAAGCCAGTCATCTATACCTGAGGGGCATATCTGGCAGGTCCTGCACCATGCCAAACTATCATAGGATGCGAGAGAAAAATTGGTACTCTCTCACATCTGGCTTACGCCAGATGAGCCATCTATCTTGGTAGGCCCATCGTAGCCACTCGTCCACCTTCGACCATACAGGACAATCCATGTAGGGGCGCCAGACGATGTCCCTCGACCCAAGTGCCACAAAACTGATGATATAATGTTGTGTATCCCCAGCATGAGCCCTACTACGGACACCCTCCTCAGCACGAGGCCAATAGGTGATGTAGCACTGATGAGCAACATCTAGGGTAGTGATGCACAGAGGTAGGTCAATAGGATGCTCGATCCGGATATGCTACCACCCCTAGATCTATAGCAAAAGGCTATAGCTGATGCCCTTATAGCTCCACTCTATGATCTGGTACAGCTCTTGATAGAGCTGGCATAGTAAAGTGCTCCCCCAGGCTAGCAGTAGTGGCTCCTCCATCGAGCTCTAAAGCACCCTCCAAGTAGGGGCTAGCATGTTCCAGGGAATCCTCATACCCGAGGAGTCTGGAAGGACAATCTGAATGATGAGGTGCATGAACAGGGCCTCTCGAGCAGAGAAGACATCATCCCGATA
Organism: Wollemia nobilis; assembly: GCA_028583015.1. Taxonomy (NCBI): domain Eukaryota; kingdom Viridiplantae; phylum Streptophyta; class Pinopsida; order Araucariales; family Araucariaceae; genus Wollemia; species Wollemia nobilis. Next base: position 2,923,321 of record JAQPPZ010016414.1, read on the forward strand.
CCAGTCCCCGATGTGCACCCCTCCATGGTCTGCATCATCCTGTGCGTCGATGCTCTGATCATCGAAGATGGCAGAAAAAATGACATCCTTTGTCATGTAGGTAGAGGAAATGATAGCCTCATCATCGATAGGGATCCTGAAGATCCTGTAGACATCCTCCAGTGTGATGGTCATCTCACCAGGAGGCAGGTGAAATGTGTTGGTCCACGCATTCCAACGTCGGGCCAACATAGTAATATAGGCCTGATCTACCCTAATGGTGGGTAGATCCATGACATAACCAAACCCGATGGCTCGAAACCATGCTCGGTCATCATCCGATAAGGCCTCATGGAGAGTCTTCATCAAGTCAGGCTCCCGCGCTCTAGACGTTAACTTTTAAAAAGCAAAAAAAAACATACTGTAAGCTAAATCTAGCTAAGCAGTGCTAAAAAAAAAAAAACACAAGCAATTGCAGCCTGCAACTACAACTTGCGGTCCCCAATTTGCAAATTGGGAACCGCAACTACAAATTACGGTCCCCAATTTGCAAATTGGGAACCGCAACTGCAACTTGCGGTCCCCAATTTGCAAATTGGGGGCCATAGCTGAAACCTATGGTTCCCATTTTGCCAACTGGGAACCATAGCTACCAGCTATGGTTTAGGAGTGGCACCCATTTAGGGTACCCTCCTAGACCACTCATGCATAAAATTAAATTCTAATCTAGCCTAAACTAGTGGGGTTCATTACCGACAGTTTAATGAGGTTCAATTTTTGCATTTATTAAGTGTGGTTTATTTTATTGATATGGAGTGCGAGGTCTCGGTTTCGAGTTACCTTGCCCGCACCCTACCCCTGGCTAGTCGATGACTGATCAGGATCCGCCATCAGGGAAGAATGAGTGTACAAGTTGTTGAGTTTGACAGCGTTCCATATCAGGGAATGTCTTCTCTCTCTCAGAACTCTCAAATTGCTCAAGGTTGCAGGAAAATAATGAAAAATTGCAAATCAACTTTCAATTTATAGGTTCTCCTAGTCTCTGTGGACCGCAGCTGACACCCGCGGTCCACAAACTAGGGCTTTTCGCCCGTAGGTCTGACCTACGGTCCCCAAAATTTGGTAGTGGAAACCATCGACCGTACCCGCGGTCCGCAATTAGTAATAAATGCGCTAAAAACCCACCGTGGGAAGGTCTGAAAAGGTAAATTAATGACTCTCGATGGATAAAAATCAAAATAAATGATCAAAATTGCAAATTTGGTGACATTAAAAGCACCAGGATCAATCCAATAAATACAAAATTCAACACAAAAAAAAATCAAACAAATGAAAAACCAAATGCGCCTCGTATTCAGTGATTTATCCTATAAACTTGGCGGTTGCAGCGACTTGCGATCCATGCAATCCGGCAAGATGAGTAGATCACAATAAGGACATTTGGGGTAAAATTGTCATTTCTTTTATGACATTTTTCAGCAAATCATCGACAATATGATTCAACACAAGTCTTCTTGAATTTGTATTATCTTGACTCTCTAAGACGGCTATCATAGCCTGACTGCTCCATGGGAGAGAGATATGCAAATACTACTAAGCGTTGCAATCATAAGCTGAACTAGGCCTAGCCAAGGCATTAAACATCTCAAATCTAAAGTTGTTCAGGATCATTCATTATGGTCAAGCGATTTCGTCGCTTCAGACATTGTCATTACCCTCATCGACTCATCGCTTGAGGGGGTAGTCATAATTTCATGTCATAATCAAAATCAATAGAAGATCCCGGAGATCGTAGATCCCTTGATCTTGTCAAAATTGTGTTCGTCCTTGTGAATCATTGCTAACAACTATCATAAGCTTCCCCCTCTGCTTGGGGCAAATAGCAAATATGAAATTTTGTTTGTAGCTCTCATCCATTGGTTATATAGGCCTAACTCCTATTGTAGCACCAAAGCTACCCGAATGTCTGATGATGAGTGCAGACTTTTCAAATGTAAGCCTTCCCACGTTGGAAGCAATGATTCCAGGATGCACATCCTTTTGCTGGACCTGGGGCATCTAATGTTGATCAGACTAATGATCATCATAGAACCTTTGACATCATTTTAGGAGGTCTATTTTGCTCAGCGTTGTTCAATCTCACAATGCATCTCAAAAGGGGCATCTGTAGACACCTAAAATACGTCATGCCGAGGGTGACTACTCATATGGACATGCTACAAAACCATATGAAGGATCTTGGATAGACTCCAAGATAGAGCAGTGGTTCTAACCACTCAATTTAGGCATTCTGGCCTAAGCAGTCTGAACCGCAGCCTAGACCTACGGTCTCCAGTCTGAACCATGGTTGACACCTACGGTCTCTAGTCTGGACCATAGCTATGACCTACGGTTTGAACTGGAGTTCAGTTAGGCCTTCCATCCGAGCCAAATCGGTTGGAACGGCCAAGAGATCTAGAAGGAGGCAGTTGGAGGACGAAATATTCCAGAGGCTTCCATCCCAACTGTCCTAACCAACCTTCTTGATCTTGGCTTCTCCATGAAGCCACCCCTAGCCCTAGGGGCATGCTATAAGTACCCCCCTTTTTCAATGGGGAAAGAGAGGACTGAAGAGAGATAATTTGCATAGCGAAGCGCTGTCGAATTATCGAGCAAACTAATTGATCAAGAGAGCAGTGAAGCCCTATCAAATTGCATAATGACCTTGTGCATTTGAGAGCCCCTTTGCTATCCATTCAATGATCAATTAGCCATGGATGCCCTAGGTGCCTAGGAGGATCAAGAAATGCAAATTCGGGTGAACGAAGGCCCTTCATAGCGATTTGACCACCAAATCTGTCAGAGGATGACAAAGGCGACCCTTGAACATCAATTCGGACAAGGAGGTCAAGCCCACTGCCCCTAATTCTGAGGGTAAACACATCAGAGGTCAAACCGTGGCTGTCAGCCATGGTTTACAGTGTAGACCACCCCTCACAGCTATGGTTTGCAATAGGTTAGAGATCACCTTACTCAGTTTGCTTTTTACTGCATAGGTTAGTCAGATTAGTTCTTTCATAGGTTAAATTGCATTTTTAGAGAAACTCTGACCGTAGGAATTAGGCATTTTATGCGTTGTAGTGGGTAGAAGTATATTGGATACTTTTTGATGCTTTATTGCTTTCAATTCAACATTTGTTCAATGCATCATGTTTTTATTCATGTTTTGTATATTGTAGTGTAATTCTTGATACAATTAGAATAGCGTAGAACCTTTCTTTATGCTTTCTTGTTTCATTAGTTTGATGGCATTTACATGTATAATCCTTTAAAGGGCCTCATCACGAGAGGCTATCAATCTATATAATCGTGCATTGTTGTTTCTTGTTCGTAGGGAGACAGGTGTAGAAAGGAGCCTATATCATAATCCTTCCACATCACGGAGAAGGGGGTTAGCTCTACCCCAAGGCAGTTTGTGAGCAGTCATCGGAGCAAATCTACAAGCGTGCCTACCCTATTGAGGGCGTTGGCTATTGTAAACATTTGTATCATCTTTGGAGTGACCCCGAGGGGGGCATTTTTGTAACCCGAGATCCTTTGAAATATCAATACAAGAATACTTTGCATTAGTTGGCGTTATTCATTCGATTTGTGCATTTTTGTGTGGATCTTTGTGTTTTCGATGGTATAGATTAGTACACTAGCTGAGCGTGCACTTCGTGGTTGCATCACGAACTTGACGCCTTCGTTTGAGAGATTTTTCTTTCACTTGTGTGAGTAAGAGATATTTAAAAAAAAATGAGTTCTTCTAGCTTGGACGTTGGACCATACATATTTGCTTATGTTTTTTTATTTTTATTTTGCACCCTTGGCTCAACAAGCACCTTCAACAGCTCCATTAGAGTCAGATATATTGTAATCGATTTTTTCTAGATCTCGTGAGAAATGATACTTATTCAATTGAAGGGGTCATAAAATTATGATCAACTTCTCTAATCATGTTGATTTGACCACCAAAAGAATTGTCTGCCAATGTCTACACGTAGTTCAGATGAACCATGCAAAGTTTCTTCACCATGCAAATCATTGCAGGTAGAACACTAGTACATTTTATCTGATGGACCAGCCTCTTCATTTTTCAATATTGTTGAATTCATCTCAAGCATCTTGCAAGTCGAAGTTGCTTGCTCTCTAGTGATTGGTGGAGGTTGAAATCTCCTAGGATGGAAATCTCTCTTAGCCTATTTTTTCTTAATAACTGTGATCTCATTGCTCATCACTATTATTATTGATTTCATTGATTGCATCTCTTGTAGCAACTTCTTTTGGTGATCAGTATTTGAGGGTGTTGGAGGATCTAGTAATGGAAGTGGTACTGGTAGAGACGATTGTCCTAGAAATGGAACCAGGGTGGGTAGTTGTGGAATGAAAGAAGCAAAAATTTGTAGGATAGAAATTGTCAGGTTTTAAGATGAAATTGGATTCCATGAAGGGATCAGATACATGGGGGATATTGGTAAATACTGAGAAGATGAATTGGAATACAAATGCTATGGGAGATCAAGAAATATAGGCATCGTCATCTTCGGTGGGAGCTTACCAATAGCAATTAGATTAGCTTTAGCCTTATGCACAAAAAAGTACAAATTAGGAAATGTGTTAACATTAGATTGAAAAATTTCCATGCTAATATCAAAGTTAAAGGCTCAAAGGTAATAAAATGCAGCTTGTTCAGGAGTCGTTCAGAGACCAATGAGGACTCTTTTCCAAGTTAGAGAGAACCTAACATTGAAATCAATGATTTCCTCCTATGGATATCTCTGAATATTTGTAAATTGATGTAATAGGGAAAAGGATCTTCTTTTTTATTGAAGCCTTTTATTATTAACTCAGCCAAATGGTCCCATGTGGTGATAATGGAAAATGGTAAGGACTAATACCAATAAAGCAAATTCCCTTTGAGAGAGAGCACGAGCAATCTGACCATGACATATTTATTTGTTATGCTATGAATAGTCATCAAAGAAACCACTTATTGAACATGCTCATAAGATATTTTTTTCATACCATCGTAAGTAGGCAAAGCCTATAATATCACTCACAAGATCGGGTTCTAAGATTGCAAATTCAAAGCTTCAAAATAGTTCTAGGTTGGAAACTATCTTGGTGGTGGCAAATTTTTGGCTATTTGAACTGGAGTGTTTGTTTGGGGATGAAATCTAGTAGCAATACTAGAGAGACTTGAAGGAGCAAAAAATACACCAGCTACCTATGAAGATGTTACAACTGATGGGATAGTCGGAGTGACTAATCTAGGATTCTCTCCTAAAACTTGGGTGTCAAGCTCAAAGAACTCAATAGGATTTTTGAAATTTTTGGCCTTCAATATTGCGATCATGAAGTAAATATTTTACCCACTTCACATTTGGAGGTGTCTACATAAAACTGAGTCACTGTATGTTATAATAAAATAGTATAATATGAACATCAAATCTTACTATTGCTTAAGGTGGAACTTTTAGCGTCCCACCGAGCGTGCCAAAAACTGTTGGTCATGAATCTACCTAAGTATAAAATTATGCATCCTAGACTTCGCCAATATTGAAAGGTTGAAGGAAAGAGATGTCCTTTAAGTCAATCTCCAGAGAGGGTTGGTTCCCTTACTAATATGAAATTATGTGTAAATCTTAGGGAAGAAAATTAATAGAAAGAGATGGAAAATATGGTTGTAAGCCATAGAAATAGAGTGGGGAATGAACTAACAACTAAAGAACCAAATCAAGTTATAACCAACATTTAACAAAAATAATAACATAGGAACCAATCACATCGTAAATATGATTTCCAGTTAATATTTCAACATTCATTCCTTCATCGAAGATTAAATTCAAATGTAAAATTTTAACTTATCTAACAAAGGCAATGACTCTAAAAGAAATAACATATAGAAAATAATCACATACATGACTGATCTAGAAACCAAAGAAAAACATCTTTCAATTGATGCCGAAATTAAACTCAAAAATTTTCTTAGCAAAATGTTCCTCTCCCGCTTCTTACATCAAGTTTATTAGTTTTTATAGAGGATTTCACCTCCAAATTTGAATAAGCAGTAAATAAAATATCAATCAGTCAAAGATCAATCCATAGTAATATTCTTTTTAGGAAGAGCAACAAGCAAATCAGTGAAGGCCTTAGGGAGCAGTGATCCTTCTTCAATGGAGAGTGCCTTAGGAATCAGCAAAAAGGGACGATGGAAATTCATCCTAGAAGTTGGTGCATAAAAAATGAGCATTTATCACAATGAATGGCGCTTTGAAATCAACAGGATCACATCGAAATCAAAGGTACAACATTTAATTTTGGCCACTCTTCAGTAATAATTCAGGAGATGTTTCTTTCTTTACCCTATGAATTGAATTCACCAATCCTTAGTATTTTCCAAAAATGATCTACACTGAAAGCACAGAAGAAACATTTTTTTCCTGGAGGAAATGACAATGATAAATTTCGTCACAATGCAGGGCGAAAATTAAGTTTCAATCCAAGCTGGCCAAAAATAGAGTTTCGCTAAAGCTGGCGCAAAAATGGAGTTTTTCTCCAAGATAGGGTGAAAATGGAGTTTTGCTTCAAGCTGGGGAAAAAATGGAGTTTTGCTCCAAGATGGGTGAAAATGTACAAAAACTGTTTTCACTACGCTTGGGGGTTTTTCTGGCGAAACTACTAGAAACCAATTTTCACTATGCATGGGGTGAAAATACCCAAAAGGTGATTTCGCTGCATTTGGGGTAAAAATGAATTTCATAGCAAACAGGGGTGAAAATACCCGAAGGATGATTTCACCAATGAAATTCATTTTATACCTAGGTAAAATTTTGGCAAATTTTGAATATAGCAAAAGCGAACACCCAATCATGGCAAATTTGACTTTGACCATTGAAAATGCAAGAGTTTAGGTGAAAACATATTTACTTATTTTCGCTGGAAAAAGCATTTAAAGAGGTATTTATGCCAACAAAAATACCAAAATTGATTAGCATAATCATTAAAAAGTTAAAGAGACCAACGATGATGCACAATTTATATTTTATACTTGGAAGTTTTTACAAAAAAGTTCCAATGTGGCAAAATTGCCAACAGTTTTATTATTTTTATCCCTTATGATGTCTTAATCTCTAGTTTTTATAAGGTTTGGGGACCCTTTCAAAACCCCTTCTTCCATATAATAAAAAAAACTAGAATATAGAAAACTTGTCTTTGCCTCTATGCTTATCATTCATGGAGATTTCAACAATTGGAAGAAAATATAAGATATGTTGTCATCCAACCAAAGTTTAGGTTACAACTTCAAAGCACTTAATAGAAATTATGGATTATTAAAGGAATTGGCTTCTCTTACCATTAAAGACATGGTACTTTCCATTTTTCTATAAATAACATAAGACCATAAAATTTTGAACATAACATAAACTATCATCATACACCATGTCATACTTAGTATTTAAATGTCCGATGAAATCAACCATCCATCCACATCACAATACTATTAACATAAAAGTGAACCCAATTTAAAATATGATCAAACTACATATTAAAAAAGTATTCATAAAGTAAACAATGAATTTTCATTATTATAAATAATACAAGCTATTCACATTGGTCATATTATGTAAATAGTTATTAATGGAAAAATTTATTAAATAAATTCTTATAATGAACAAAATAGCTTATTCATTGTAAACTATATTTAAATAAGTATTTTTATATGTTTGCCAATAGGGATATTATTTGAACTTGTTTGAATTTTAGATGCACTTAAATATTTTTAAAGAATGATAAGATAAAATAATTAAACAAGTCAATAATATATAAAAATTAAGTATAATAAATCCATTTGTTAATGATATTACATGTGTATATTTTTAATATTGTGTATTACATTTAAATTCCTAGAAACTAAAATTATAGTTTTAGTAGCACAATTTTTTCAAAAGTTTTAATTAAATTTCAAATATAGAAAATAAAATAAATATTACTTTATATTGATTATTTAAAATTCATACTCAAGGTTTCCTTCAAAACTATAAAACATCATCATAAAATTAAAAAAAACATTATGAGACAAAAGTTTATCCATATGACATGTAGAGAACCATAAAATATTGACATATTTTAAATCAAAATGACAAATACTATTTTCTAATAATATTGATATCTCTATTGTAAAAATGTATCTAATTTAATTTTCAAATCTCATACTAAATCAAAATTCAAGTGTAGGCCCAGATTGTCTTTGCTAAATACTTGAGCAGGGGATTAAGCTGCATGGAAGATGAAAACCCCATACATGGATTGACATTTTGGAATGGTATTGTTAAAACAAAAATTCTTCTTCAAAAATTTCTTAAATGGATATTAGACAATGGAAAGCATATTTAATTTTGGGAAGACCTATGGCTTGAGGACATGCCTCTCATAGATATTCCTTTTTTTGCTATCTTAAGGCCCAAATTTTCTCAATATATTGGTCCCAATGTGGTAGACTATATTCAAAAAGTTAATGGTATTAATAAATAGAAATATATTCTAAGGTTTATCCCAACTCAAGGACAGGAGATTCCCTTGAAAACCCTTGATCTCGTATTAAAATCTCAGGTTGTCAGGAACTCCATTTATATGGACTCATTAATCTAGAAAAAATAGGATAGTGACACCTTTTTGATGAAGTCTAACTACTACATTGTTGTGATGAGAATGTTTTTTGGTTCCCTTATAGTTTAATTTGGTTCAAGGAACTCACCCCTAAAATTATTTTTTTCTTTTGCCTGCCCTCAAAAACAAAATTCTTTATTTGGATAATCTTAAGAAAAGAGGAATGGACATTCCTAACCGATGTTATTTATGTGCAGCTCATGAGAAAAACACTCAACATATCCTTTTAGAATGCTCCTTCTCCTCAGATATCCTTTGCTTTCTTCTTTCAATCTTGTAAGTCAATGGGGTGGTCTCAAATTCTCTATAAGAGGTTTTTAATCATTGTTTATTTTCTCCCTTCCTTATCCCCAAAAGTTGTATCATATGGAAGCTCTACCTCTATCATTTCTTTTAGGAGTTTGGAAAGAAAGAAACTATAGGACCTTTAAAGATCGTTCTTTGAACACCTCCTCTATGGGTTTCAAAATTATTAGTGCTTTAATTGAAAATATATTGGTTATCTCTTTCCCCCCTCTAATATTCCCCCTTTTGAGGCTTCTCTCTCTAATGACCTAGGGTTACCCATTGGGGTCCCTAGTCCTCCTCATGCTGGATCGAGTAGTCTACAAACCAAATGGATCTCTCCATATTTAGATTGGCTTAAATAGAATTTTCATGGAGCATCCAAAGGAAATATGGGGATGGTAGGAGCTAGAGGATTGATAAAAAAACTCTAGTGAAGAAATTGTTCTAGCCTTTGTTGAGAACCTTGGTCCCCAAACCAATAATTTCGTAGAGGCTAGCGCCCTCTTCTAATTTTATCCTTACTTGAATCAATTGGGGATGATAAGGATATTATAAAAGAGGATTCATTATACATTATCAATATCCTCACTAAATAAGTTTCACCCAGCTAGAACATGGGTAATCTTATGGATGAATAAAAAATATTCGTAAGAAAAATTGTTAACTACCAAAGTAACCATATTTATAGGGAAGATAACAAGGTTGTAGATTTTCTTGTTAATACCAAAGTTCAAAATGAAGGAATGTCTATCTAGAAAGAGAATTTCCCACAAGATCTTATTTCTTTGGCAAGAAATGATATTGTCCACATCAATGATAACAACTAATTTTATTTTCTTTTGGTGTTCTAGTTCTCAGTTTCTTTGTTTACTTTGATCTTGTTAGATCTAGAATTGGTGGCTTTGTCTCTAGTTATCTGTTGTCCTATTTTATTTGTGTGTTTATTATCAATTATTTCTTCCATGTTTCTATTGCGGGCTAGGCCTTCCCCTATGCTCTATTATTTGTCTTGGATGTTGTTAGGGCTAATTTGTTGATCTAGTTTGTAAATTTATAAAAGGTTTAGGGACCCTTTAAAACCCCCTTATTTTCTACCTAATAAAAAAACATTCAAGTGTAGGCATCAAGTAAAAGGATTTGAACACTTAAACTCTAATTCGTTCACTATGTCTAACATGAATGTCCATTCCATTCAATCATTGATCTTTCTTGAAGTGAATTGTGATGAGCATTCATTTTCAAGAGGTATAAGTATATTCCATGGCTTCCCATATATCTATGATGTTGTTGAAGATATATATACTCACAATGAAATATGTTCACTCTAATCTTACATTTAGAGGTATCATAAGCCAACTTTAAAAAGAAAGTACCTTGGTCAACATTTGATATGATAAGTTTAACAAAATGATATATTTACACTAAGAAATAAATTTGGTATCATCTAAGTCATTTTATGCCATTCTATTTCATTTTTTGTTATTTTCTTAATTTTAATGTCTTGTAGTATCTATAATAAACTAGAAAGATTCTTGTCTTTACCAATAAGAAAATAAATTTTGCAAAATTCTCTTGAGAAATAATAATTTCTATTGTATGCTTTAAGTTGTAGCTTGAAAATATGTCTTACAATTTGAGAAAAAGGGTAAAACATAGTAGAGTAAACTATATAAGAGAGATGAAATAAAATTTTCTAAATTATCTTTATTATTAATAAAATATAAATAATAAGAAAAATTGGTGACCAGTGGGTGTAAAAAAAGGTATTAGAATCACCCACATCTACTTGAATATAAACTCATTTAAAAGGGAAGATTTTTTAAAATAATTAGAGGAACAGAATAATTTGAGTGGATCTAATAGTAAGATTTTAGAACTTTAAATACGAGGTTTAAGGTTCAAGTCTAATGGGAGTAAAGTTGTATACTATACTTTGTTAACTATATTTTGGTTGGATAAAGAAATGTTGGATAAATAACATTCTATATGAGGGTTCTCTCATATGGGTAATGATCATGTGGATGTTAAAAACTACTCAACCTTAACCCTATTGATGATCTTATTGTGGAGATAAATTTAATTAAACACCTATGAAAATATAGTATTAGTGGTGTGTAATGTACAATGTATTATTATAGGGTAGTTATAAAAAAGTGATTAAAAATAAGATATCTTTAAACGTAAAACCTATAGACTCACATGTAAAAAAATACAAAACGAGTTTAAAATTTCCATGGACTTGCTTTGTTTTTAGATTAATAGCGTAGAAATTATTTTGAGATCATATACTAGAACCCTTGTTAGAGAAAGTTCTTTTATTAAGATGGTTGATTGTACAATTTTAGATTCAATTAGGTATTGGATATGCTATAGTGATAGTCTTTGTTTTAGAGGAAAAAGACTAACATATAATAACAAATGATGTCCCAACTCTTTTGGTTTGTTATCATTCTTCTTAACTATTGTTATTGTCTATTATTTTTTAAGTTTGAGCAATGAAGAATTTAGCAACATGATATTAAGCTCATTAAAATATTTTTATTAGACCTAGTTACTAAATATTTTATCAAACATTATTTAAAATAGTGTTTTGAAGTGTTGTGCATTTTTAATATCTCTTATTTTTTTTTGGTTTATATGATGAAAGTTAAGAAACTTTTTTAATATGAAAAAATACAATTCTTATATAACCTAAAATATTTTAAGTTCAAAAGCATATCATTCGTTATATTAAATAATATAATATGGATTAAATAATTTCATTAAATTATCAATTTTAAAATAAATTAAAACATGAAAATTTGCATCTTGTATCTATATCTATGTCTATATAGATGTATATAAAAAGAGAATTGATATTTTTATCATTGATTGTTTAGAATAAATTTTAGATTAATTCATTGATATGAAAAGGTTAATATGTTTGGTAGGTTGTTTTTAATGCTTTAATTTTATAATTTTGATGGGTAAAATTAGAAGTTTTTATGCTTTAATTTTTTATTTTATTTATTATATAACTAAAATTTATGTTCATATGACTTATAATAACCTTTAATCTTTTTAGAGGTTCAAGGTTTAAACTATGACGTGGGCGAGTGTGTGAGGGGTGGGTGTGTTGTGGCTTTGTGTTGAATTTCCTATTGATAAGTATAGCTCTCGGCTTTACTAGGGGTCACGAGGTCACGGTTGGGAGGAGACTGCTCAGCCTTGTACTTCGGTCATAAGGATTTTCATAATAACCAAATAAAAAAAACAACCCTTAATTTTTAATTGATTGATTTAATAAATATATATATATATATATATATATATATATTTATTTTAAATAAAAATAAAAATAAATGCAACCGGATCTTGTTTTTAATGAAATAGTAAATTGTGAATATTTTAAATTTCCGTTATTTGTAATTTTATGTGAACAATAAAATTAGAAGTATAGACTACTGATTTTAGGTGAATTTCAAGTACCTGAATGCAAACATAAGTCAATTTATTGTGCAGTCTGAACTTTAATCTTAATCCCGCAAATTAAGGGCATGCAGAAAGAGTGCTTTTTACGTCTTTGAAAGGAAAAGTTCTTCAGTCTCTCGCTACTTTTACAAAGCACTGTTGAAGTCATGTAGTCGGTGTGGCCTTGTTGAAAAACCTTGTCCAGGTCGGCTTCAAAGCATTTTCGGCTGGTAAAACGCCATCTTGGGACGCACCTTTCGGAAGATAAAGACTCGTTCAATGTATATTAACGAACTTTTAGGGACACAAGGGGGCTTGGATTTTCATTTCAGAGACGACAAATTTAAGCACATCTCAATGTAGAGCTAAAAGGTGTGACACGTTCGACTACGTTGCAACGTTTACGTCGAAGTCGCTTGTTTCTCCACTACGTAGAACTTTCGTAAACATCGTAAGCCATAATTAAAACATAACGTATTTAACTTCGTTCTATAAATTGCACAACCCACTTCTAGAAAGGGAACACCGCTGACGGAATTATTGCGTGATTTACAATTTTTGCTTGCGAAAAGAACGGGTCAAAAAATGTAATCCGAAAATTGGGTGTAGAGAAAAAGAAGGGTCAAATTTCTGTTTCCGAAAACATTTTGTCGAACAAAGCCGTTCACATTTCGTTTGTTTGGTATATTTCCCGAGTAAAATAGGAACGAGAGAAGCGGAAGCAGCGTGGTCAAAGAGACATAGACTGACTATACATAATCCTGTCGTTCATTTATCAATGCTTTTTAAAGGACTTACAACACTGGAATTCTTTCAGTTATGGGATATGTCGTTAACTCTAACAAAGTAAAAAAATGAAATTGATGTTGGGTGGTGCTACTCATATTACATGTCAAACAAAATTCGAATATATCATTTTATTATTATTATAAAAAATTATTTAATTAAAAATATAATTTTAAAATAAATATTTATAATATTTATAAAGTACACAATAAATTTTTATGTTTTTCAAATTATATGGAGTTTGACGTTTGCATTTTAGATTTAAAAAGAAAAAACAATATAAAAGATACGTCCTACCTAAATATGTGGTCTACTAATTTTTATTACGTCAATTCACTTCTACAATAGATTAGGAGATTCTCTTAGAATCCATACGTTTAATCTTAGTTTTTTTTCTTATATAAGAGATGGTTATAACCACATTATTTTTAGTACCTGAAAAGTGTAGGGTTCAAATAATAATAGGGGCTACTTTCACCAAACCTATTCTTCTTTGTTATTGTTGAGTTAGAGTGAAGGGGACCACCGGCTGCTCAAGATTCGTACCATCATGGTCAGTCTTGAATACACTTAGAGGGTTCAGATCAAATTATTACCTTTGAAAACAAGCTACGGCCGAGCTTTGAACCTGGGTGTCTTCTTGGTGAATGCTTAGCCAGACAAGCACTTACCAATCCACCTAGCCCTCGAGTGCTTACTTTCAACCTTAGTTATCAAGTTCGATTCGATATGTTATAATTGTACACATATCCTTTCAATGTTATGTAAATAAATTAGTAACTACAAAACTCAAACAAAGATTCCAAACAAACTTTAATAATTCTCTTGTCATATATTCTAAACTTCTGATGTAGATTTTAATGGTGTCGTTTAAAATAGTTTTTCTAAAAAAAAAATGTCATTTAATTTTTCTTTTTAATTAGCAAAAAAATCCTTTGCGGGCAGCCCTGGTCTGAGAAACCATGACCAAATGTTTTACACTGTCAAAATCATCCAGAAGTTGTGCCCAACCCTAACCACACCATCATTATCATCTGGATTTTGGGTACCCAATGTATATTCATATGACTAACACTTTCGTTATAACAACCCTTAATTTTTTATTAGTTGAACAATATAATTTAAAACTTGTTTTTAATGAAATATAGGAAATTGTTATTATTTTAAATTTCCGTTATTTGTAATTTTATGTGAACAAAAAAATTAGAAGTATAGATTACTTATTTTATGTGAATTTGAAGTACCTGAATGCAAACGTAAGTCTATTTATTGTGCAGTCTGAACTTTAATCTTAATCCCGTAAATTAAGGGCATGCAGAACGAGTGCTTTTTACATCTTTGAAAGGAAAAGTTCTTTAGTCTCTCGCAACTTTGACAAAGCACTGTTGAGGTCCTGTAGTCGGTGTGGCCTTGTTGAAAATCCTTGTCCATATGGGCTTCAAAGCATTTTCGGCTGGTAAAACGCCAACTTGGGACGAACCTTTCGGAAAAATCACAGGACACATGGAAGATAAAGACTCGTTCAATGTATATTAACGAACTTTTAGGGACATGCTGATATATGATTTTTAATCCATATTTATATGGATTCCTTCTTCTTCCAAGACATCAACGTATATGAAATTCGAATATATTTTTTCCATGTGCATTTTGGCAACTAGGGTTTATAACCTTATATTATATTATCGGTGATGTGATCCATCGGTGATGTGATCCGGGATCAACCCTTACTATGGATATGTCCATATATAAGAAGTATTTATTCAATAAAAAAAATATTAATAAATATTATAGTATTTTTTTTTGAACCTTTGCTTTCAAACTATTTGTCCAAGAGACTTTTATTTAAATCTTTGGCCTTCTTGTTTTTAAACTTTGTCTTCCACTCTTAATCCTTTTGTCCTCCTTGTAATAATATTTAAAAAATAAATATTATAAACCCTTTTCTTTTAATAATTTCCTTTCTTGGGAGATATACCTTACCTTGAAATTTGTCCATAGCTTGCTATCAAACCCATGTAGAATATGCTTGACTACCATGTTATTTCTGCCTCATGTATCCTTTGACATCACATTATTTCTGCCTCATGAATCCTTTGACATCAATGACAACCAATATACTCAATATTTCCAACACAAGATAACCTACACAACCTTTTTCTTAGATATAACCTTTCACAACATTCTCTTGTGCTATTGAAATTTATAATATTTTCTAGAAATAAATAGAAGCAAACCATCCATTCAAATCTTACATAGAAATAAAAACAAGATAAAACAAATAGATAGATATAATAGGCACTCATGGACACCATAAATAATCAATATATATAGAATATATTACACAAAACTCCAATGATAAGATGAGAATTATGAGGGGTATTTATAATAATACCAAAACCCCAAATTAAATTATTAAATTTAACCTAAGTTGACATAACAAGTGGTATGTAGGTTAATTACAAATAGTAAAAATGGTTTAACCATAACAAGCTTATCCATAGACCATTTGTCTTACATAATAAAATATTAAATACATTGTACAATGAATTTCCCTTAATACTACCAATACATCACACAATGATGACTCTTGGTCATGAACTAAATTACAAATTCAACACCCCTATAATCTAAACTATGAGGCCAAGGAATGAAGATAATAATGAAATAATATCTTCCCCCATAATTAATGCTCTATTGGGCATGTGTAGTTGAGGAATATACATCCAATTCTCCCTTATCATCTACAAGATGTCCAAATTACTTCAAGAGCTTAGATTCAATATTTTATAGCTTTAGCAAGAAATTTTTTGCAGGATGCCTATCCTTTTGTGGTCCATTTTTCTCTGAATACTTAGCCTTTCCCATAGGCCCCTGGGTCTTAGCCTCCTTATATTGAAATTCCTTGGCATGGGGCTATATATGAGGAGTTCCACCACCATAATTTTGCATTGCAACTTGAAATTGAACTAGAAGAGAGAAAACATAAACCAATAGTAAGAGTCTTTTGGGATTCTAAGAACATAGGAATCATATAAACTATTAGGTTCAATATCTAAAAGGAAGGTGAGATATTAGCAAGGAAAATATTAATGCATTCTACATCATATTTTTTTTTTCCAATGATGCAATATCTACACTCAAAGCCTTGAATATCATAATATAGCCTTTAATATTATAAAACTTAGCTAGCTTAAGAAAATAAATCTATAATTCCAAGTGACTTCATAATACAATTATTGAAATATTTATCCCTATCATTCCTCCCCACAGTAAGAGCATTGGGCTCCAATGCGGTCAAAAGGGAAGGAAAGTCACGAACCATCTGGCTATGAGAGATACACCAGCCACCAGAAATGTTGCGAGGTAAAATTGCACAAGAAAATTATGGGAGTTGGTCATGGTGGGGCATTTTTTGGTTGGAGAGCACACAAAGTAGGGCCACAAGAAAATAGGAACAACATAGAGTAGCCGAAGAGGAGGATAGAGCCGTAGAAATATTGAGGGCCATAGTTTATGTTGTTGATGAAGGCAAGTGATGGCAACAACATTATTGAGGGGATAGGATCACGAAGAGGCTGCCATGGTTGTAGATCCAACGGACCACAGAGAACAAATTGAAGCAACATGGAAGCCACAAGCTCCTCTTTCGCGTCATGGTAAGACAGATCAAAAATTTGCATCTTGCTAGCTTCAACTTCATGGGCTTCATTAAGAGAGTCCTCCTCAAACGAATCTGCAATTTTTAGAGCTGCATCAAACAAAACAAGATCACCATTAAAGGAAACAACATCAGGAACATTCCCTTCAAGGAGTGGTAAATTTACTTATTTTTCAACATCTTCTTCCTTTTCGATAGGAAGAACTTCATCTTTAGCAAATACCATTTCTTCTGCTAGCATTGCAACACATATAGACTCAATATCTTTCAAGAGCACTTTAGCTCTTTGAGAGATCTCTTCAAAGGAGAGACTATTTTTAGGTAGCATCAAATAGAAAAGGAGCAAGAACAACTACTCTGATACCAAACTGATATAGATATTGAAATATTTATCCCTATCATTTCAATAGTATTACTGTCCAAAACATTCATGCATCATTGACCATATCTTCATAGGGTCACTTTCTTCTTTGATATGGAAAAGAAAATTTGGTTTAGTTAACAAGGAAAAAATACTAAAGTCTCTTCTACCTTTTGGTGCTAATATTTATCATCAAGAACCACTAATTTATCCTTTTGAAAGATACAACACAAGTTCTTGCTACGTAGCAGGCCAATATTTTGACTTAACCATATATTGCCAATTTTCTCATTAAAGTGAGTAACTAGGAATTTATGATTCATATTACATAATATAACCCCTAACACTATAGTAGATCTTAAAAAATCATACAATTTGAATAAAATGGATTTAAAACACTTTTGTATGAAAATGTTATTGCCTTTAAAATATTTTTTTTATCGATCCCAAAAAATAAAAATTGAAGCATCTAACCTTAGAAAAGTAGGAGCCAACCATTGAACTTGGTTTTATTTGATTGGTCGAACAACTTAAAAAATAATTAAAACAGGCTAATGTGATAGCTCTAGGTGCCAAGGCCACATATTGTTTTCTCCATTTTATTTAAAAAACATGAATCAAACTCAAGTTGGATTGAATGTAAAGTGTGCACACTAACCACCATGTGTCCACTATATTTAAGCAAAAAAGGGTAAGTTCCTCTTTTGAACATGACTTCTCTATACTGGCTGATAAAAGCTAGTGGTGGGGATTCAAAGCTATGTCGTGTGATGCCTAATAACCATTTGTTGACCAACAAGGATGCTATACTAGCACTACTAAGATTGACAATGGATCCATGAAGGTAGTTAGTCAAGTCAAGCAATTGGCCCAAAAAATGGTGTTTGTAGGAATCAAACATGGCATCTTCTCTAGTTCAAACCATAAACACAACTTAGTTGGCCAATTGAACAACTTTACGAATGAGTTGAAATCATAATAAGAAGTTGTTTATCCTAGATTATTCTTCCAAAAAAGGAAAAAATGTGCAATAACTAGTTCAAAACTATAACCTATTTCCTTCTATGTCTTAATGTGTCTCATGCTAGCCAAGCTAGTGCCTCCCATGGATGGGATTGGGTGTGCCAAAAAAATATCACTGAGTTTTCAAAAATGTGTAATGGAAACCTCACATTTGCACAAAATTTAAAAATTTAAAATTTAAAAATTACTACAAAGGTTGTCTTTTCTGTGTCATAGCTATTTAGAAGTACAACAAATTGGAGCAAAATTAAATTCATATAATCAAATATTCTAGAATAGCAAACATAAAAGAGATGAAGAGAAGATTCTACTAAAAATAAAAGAATTATGGATGACAAAATATGGAAGATAAAACTCTATCTACTATTTATGCTAAAAATATTTATGAAGTTTTGAAGAGATCGCCCTAAAACTTGGAAAAACATTGGAGGCATTGAGAAGACTTTCTACATGACCTAGTAGGATTACTCCATAACCACTCTAATACCCTGTTGAAATTCATAATATTTTTTGGAAATGAATAGAAAAAAAAAAGACAAAAAAAAACATCCACACAAATCTTATAAATAAAGCATAAAGGGACAAATAAAAGAGATAGATATTATGGGTGCCCATAGGCAACATAAATACTCACTATTAATATATTATAATCCACAACACACTCATAATCAAATAAGGAGTGTGAGGAGGGTATTTATAGCCATACCAAAACCACAAATTACATCATGACATTTAACCTAAGCTAACATAAAAGTGGGATTTATGTTAATTACAAATATTAAATATGGTTTAACCATAACAAGTTTAACCATAGCCCATTGGGCTTACATAATAAAATACTATAAAATATTAAATATATTGTAAAATGAATTTCCCATAGCCCTACTAATACATTGCACAATGTCTTCTCTTGGCTATGAATCAAATTACAAATTCAATAATCCACAACACACTCATAATAAAATAAGGAGTGTGAAGAGGTTATTTATAACCATACCAAAATCATAAATTACATCATGAAATTTAGCCTAAGATGACATAACAAGTGGGATTTATGTTAATTACAAATATTAAATATGGTTTAACCATAACAAGGTTAACCATAGCCCATTGGGCTTACATAATAAATTACTATAAAATATTAATACATTGCAAAATGAATTACCCATAGCCCTACTAATATATTGCACAATGTTGGATCTTGGCTATGAATAAAATTAAAAATTCAATAATTGCAACACATTAGAAAAGTTGTTAAACCATTTCAACAAAGTTATTAAGTAACAGAAATGATTTTTTCATGCATTTGAAATGAGTTATATGGTATATGGGGACTACCAAAATCTATTAAAACTCATTTTTACTTTATCTATTTTGAATCTAAGAAAAAAAACAAAAATACGTAAAAGACAAATCAAATTTTAAAAAAACCTCAAAGAATTTAGTTTGATGGTTAGTACATTCATCTACTTAGAAAAAAGTAAAGAATGAATTGAATTTAAAGATAGACAAGGGTAATCTATTAGTGATCACTAATTTTGGAATAAATCTATTATAACCTAGTGATATCCTCATGATCCAAGTTGACCTATGGCATCAATAAGAAAATACTTAAAAGAAACTATCCATGATACACAAAGCTTTTGCTAACCACATCTAAAACAATTACTTCTTGGAATTGCCATTGAAGATAAATTTCCAAAGATAAATAATTGAGCAATAGATATTCATACCTACTTAGATGCCATGTTTTATTTTATAATACTTTCTAGAAATAAAATTTTCAACAAGTTATCGAAATAAATAAAAACAAATTATTAAAAGAATATGAATGATATAAAGTGTGTTCATAGATTACAAAATATCTCATTAATATAATAGAATTACACTCAAGATGATAATGAAATGGTTGGAAGAAAGGAGCTTTAGGAAACCCTCTTACAAAAAATATATATGTTTAGGTTAAAGTACTTAACATTAGGTTAAATAGTAAAATATTATAATGAATTAACTTTTACAAGATTTACAAGGCCCTCAAGAGGTATATAAATAATATAACAAAAAAGTCAACTATGGCTTCAAGTGAAGCTTAACACCACACATTCCAAGAATATATAGCTCGTTCCTCTTTGGGTCACTAAATTTCATAAGTAATTGTAGTCTACTTCTAATACCTCTCATGTTATTTATGATCTTGAGGAAGTTACCTTGTATAACCTATGGTTAACTGAGTTTGATGGGACTCCATAGAAGAATGATCAAATCTACCTATTTTAATCCTTTGAGGTCAAGAACATAAAACTTTAAGAATTGCATGCCTCTCTTTTAGTAGGTCATTCTAGGTTTATCATAACTTATTTTCGGATAATGTAATCCTTTTATTGAAAGGAAATAAAATCTAATATCAAATAATTTTTTGTAAAATTTGAAGTATGCAAATAGATTAAGGGTTAAAAAGTCAAGAGTCTAATATTTTTGGAACCACTCTCTATTCCTAGTTACTACTACAGGCACATCTCTATTGACTTCATTGAATGTCTTCCTAATCCATAAGGGAAAATGGAGTTCCTTTTTATGAATCTTGCACCTTTTGGGTTAACATTGAATTGACCTTATTAAAGGAAGTAAAATGTTACCCTTCTTAGAGGTCCAAAGTGTGGTCAGTGTGTCTAGGAGTGTAGGAGTTTTACCATATTAACTTCATTGAAATACATGCGATTTGGGATGATAAAGCAAGACTTGGTGCTAAATGCACCCACATAGAGGGACTTGTGTGGTCATGCAGGGATTGTCATTTTCCGTTTTGATGGATTAAAAAGGGAGTAACCTTTTGAAGGACCGTAAAGGAATGCCCTTTCAAATGAATGAAATGGGTGACCCTCTCGATGGACCGAAGAGGGATAATCCTTTTAATAGACTTTAAGGAGTAAAATAGTTACTAAAGAAAGTTAACTTGAGTCGAGTATCTCCTTAGGACTAGTGAATAAGGAATTCTTGTAGAAATATAAGGATAGGTCCTTGAGATCTATTCCTTAATTGGTTTTGATAGTGGTGTAGTTGACTGATGCACCTTACCGGAGCCATAACTTGTGAACCGTACGCTCGTTTGCCTTGAAATTTAATAGGTGGTTCCATGTGCATGTTTTGCATTAGGCTCATCTTTGATGTGCCTGACCCTCCAAAAAACATACTTTCGAGACCTAACTCCTCCATCTAGTGTCCCAAAATTAGCTTTTAGAATAGGTTCCCAAGTTTTTTGGGTTTTTTTGAATGTTAGAAGTTTATTATATTTTTTTATACCTTGAGTCCTAATATTTTAACGTAAGTTTAATTATTGTAAGAGGTATGTGTGAACCGAATTTGGGTGCAATTCGACTCATTTCTATTTTTAGAAGTTTTTAAGAAAAAATACATTTTTAGGATTTCTTTGGTTTTCGATGGCTATATGATGGATTGTATTCTTTTGGAGAAGGGGTGTGAATTCAGTAATGAGAATAATATTGATTTGTAAGTTTATTCCATTATATTACATTTGTGTTATGTTATTGGAGTCCATTTTGTTGGTATCTTATAGTTGAGTTTACACCATTTAGTATCAAAGTGGGTGTGATCTCTCTAGTGAAGGGAAGATGTCACCTAGAAGATATGTCTAGATGAATAGCCATATAGAGGATCTTAATGTAGAAATAGCACAGATGATTGGTGTGATTGATCGCATGGGAGAGAGACATCCCAGGGCACGTGTAGATCAAGGATCTGATGATGAAAACATACCTGAAGAACATGGATCTGATGTCCATGTAGAAGCCGAACCAGAGGGCCTAGAGGAAGAAGGGCATGATTTTGAAAATCAGTTGATACAAGCTCTAGAGGGGCTTAAGAGAAATCAATATGGGATCAAGATCGAGGTTCATGAGTATGGAGGTGGGTTGAAACCAGAGGAGTTGATTGATTGGATCAATAGCCTAGAAAAATATTTTGAATGGAGTAACCTTGCTGAAGAGAAGAAGGTTAAGCTTGCATGCACAAAGTTGAAGGGACATGAATTCATTTGGTGGGATCATTTATAGACTACACGATAGAGGAATGGAAAGGAAAATATCAGGGATTGGACAAATATGAAGAAGTTATAAAAAATATTTATACCTGTAGACTACTCCCAAATCCTATTTTGTAGATTTTAGAATCTTTGACAAAAGGATCAAAGCATTGATTACTATACTAATGAATTCTACAAGCTATCTATTCGAGTGGAGCACAATGAGACGAAGTACCAAAAGGTTTTCATGTATGTAAATGGCCTAAGTTTTTCTATCCAATATGATATGAGCATGCATCACACTCTTACAATGGAGGATGCATATCAAATGGCCCTTAAGGCAGAGGAGAAATTGAAAAGGGTTAATAGAAGAGGTAAGAAGGGATTCACACCCTATTCAGGTTGGGTTCACAGTGGATCTAATTTTCTCAAGGAATAATCCTCAATACCTGTTAAACAAGAAGAAGATGGGCAAAATTTGAGAGGAAGAGGATACCAACAAGGTAGAGGTTATAGTGGTGGACGAAATGGGAATGATCTAAGAAGGTCGTATACCTATAATGGATGTGGTGAGGAGAGGCCTAGAGCATTTGAGTGTAACCAACGTGATGTCCAATAAATGGGTCAAGGAGGACAAGGAAGGGTTAATCTGGTTGATATGGAAGAGCAGGATGAGGATGAAGTTGTTTCTGACATGGGGGAAGCACTTATGATAATGAGGATGCTAATTTTTCCTAATAAAGAGAAGGTGTAGAGCAAAGCGAAGGGGCATACCATATATGGTGATAATTCTAGACTACGAACGAACATCTTTTGAACAAAGTGTACATTAGGAGGGAAGGTATATAACATTGTCATTAATGGTGGTAGCTATGAGAATATGGTGTCAAATGTCATGGTTGATAAAATGAGCCTAGAATGCAAAAAGCATCCTTATCCATATCACATATTATGGGTTAAAAATGGGAATGAGGTAACAATAGATGAAAGGTGTTTAATTAAATTTTCAATTGGGAGCACTTACCAGGATGAAGTGTGGTGTGATGTGATCCTGATGGATGCATGTCATATTCTATTGGGAAGACTTTGGAAGTACAACAGGGATACTAACCATAATGGGAGAAAGAATACTTACATATTATGGAAGGATGGTGTAAAGGTAGTTCTTGTACCTCTAAAGGAGTATGGGCCAAGTGAGAGTTTGTTGATGATGAATGAGTTTCTTGTAGATATCAAGGATGCTAGCTTATGTTATGCCTTAACATCTAGGAAGCTAGAAACAAAGGAAGTGGTTATACCTACATTAGCAGCTAATTTGTTAAGCGAATATAGATATGTCACACTAGAGGAGTTACCAGATGGGCTACCACTAAAGAGGGATATCCAACATCACATGGATTTTATTCCAGGATCAACGCTCCCAAATCAGGTATCTTATCAGTTGAACCTGATACAGAATGCAGAGTTGAGTGGGCAAGTGACAAAGTTGATAAATAAGGGATTAGTTAGGGAGAGTATGAGTCCATGTGCAACTCCAGCATTGCTAACCCCAAAGAAATATGGTGATTGGAAGATGTGTGTGGATAGTAGAGCTATAAACAATATCACAATAAAGTATCAATATCCTATGTCGAGAGTTGATGACATGATGGATGGATTGGCTAGAGCTAAATATGTTGGCAATTTTGGGTTTGAGATCCTAGCTTCTTGTCTATGAGTTGTCATTGATGTCAAAAGGAAATGGCATTAATGTTAAGAGGATGTGTTGGCTTCAAAGGTGGAAGATTCCAAGAGAATATTTTTAAGAGAATCCGGAGAGATTCCATTGGCATAGGGTTTTTATTAAAACCAAGTTAAATGGTTTTTATTAAAACCAATGGAGGTTCTCTTTATTATTTATTTAATTATTATTTAAAACCCTTCAAGGTTTTAATTAATTAATTATTTAATTAATTAAGGGAGAAATTATTTTTAATTTATTAAAAATACTTAAAGGTTTTTAAACCTTTTTTTATTCTTAATTTATTAAAATTATTTAAGGGTTTTTAAACCCTTTTTGAAAAGACTTTTGATTAATTTCGAAATGGTCTTTATTTTCGCCGACGTCAAGGTGTCTTCGAAGAGACTATTTATTCTCCAACTCCTAAGGTTGGAAGGCTAATTAATTCAAAATTCCTCGAATGCAATTTGCGGTGTTTGTGCTCTGTATTCGTTGCGATCGAAGGAAGACTTAGAAGCACGTGCGGTTGAAAAGTCTTCGGGAGTTTTTTTCGAGGGTGAAGTGGAGGGAAGTTCACTTGTGAACTTCGTAGCCCGCGTGGGCTAGTGGCAGTGAAGGCTGTTGTTGGGCGCTGCATTGGCGGAGGTCACCGTTTCGAGTCTCGCGGGGGTGCTTTGCTAGAGTAACACACGTTTTTATTAAAACGTCTTTATGCCACGAAATTCGAAGTTTCTTGGACAACGATTTATAAGGTGTGATTAAATTTTATGAGTTTTGGCTTTTGTGATTAGCATTGAATAAAAGCTTAGGAGAAATAAGGGCATATTTCTTTGGATGTATTTTTAAGATTATTCTTTGCTATGCTAAAATTAAAAATGGAGGTATAAGGTGTGAGTCTGTGATTGTTGATTTATTGGCATGTTATGGTGGTTGTGTTTAAAGAAGTGGAGCTAAAAGGTGTAATAAAGGAAGTTTATATTATTGCTCATTTCTTTTTATTCTAACCCTAACTTGGTTGGAAGTTTGAGAGTTGTGTGTGGTGACAGATTGAAGGTTCAATTATCTTCTACTCCAATAAGGTATGGGCACATTCTTCTTATGAGTATGATTGGTGTATGTTTTCTGAAATAAGGTTGGAGTGAAAAGGTATTCTACTAGGTATCCTTTGGCTAGGTGTAAATCCTATTTTCTGGTTTGTTGAAGACTACTTATGCATTGTTATCCTTAAGGAGAGTTTTTGGTGAATGCATAATTTCTGGTTTGAGATAGTGGAAGCTTTGTGCACTAGGGTTTATATTTGTGAGTCTAGCTACTTGCATTGAGTTGGTGGAACCCTTGGTTGGCTGTTTTGAGTTTGATGGTTGAGTTGCTTCCATAGAGGTTGTTTGATCAAGTTATTGCTTTACTTGATTCATGATATTGGGCTTACTCCATTGAGTTGATTTGAGCAAGTTATTCTTTGCATTTGGTGATATTGTGTTGGTGGCTATTTTGTTCAAATATCTTTGGAGGGAAAAGGATTTCTACTTGTTTCCTTTTCTTGTGATGATTGGTTGAATGCTTCAAGGTTGATGTTGAGTTGAATGGTGTTGGTTGACTAAACCTTGTTTGATGAGCATTGTTGTTGAAACCCTAATTGATGGTGAAAAGAACATGAGTATCATTGTTATGTGATTCTTTGCATAGTTGGCAATTGTTGGGGTTTCATGTTCTTGAAAGAAAACATTCTATCCTATCCATTTCAGATATTGAGTTGAGTTTTCAGATTTGAGATTGAGATTGAGCCGAGTTGATTTGAGTTGAGTTTTGAGATTGGGATTTGAGTATAGAACATATTGAGTCTCTAACAATTCTCTTTATGCTTCTATGAGTTTGACAAATCACATTGGGTCTCTAACAATTCACTTTGTGATTTCCTACTAAGAAAGTTTTTCTTGGTGAGCTTGCTGAGTTTTTGGACAGGTTCTAGTGGGGACTTGTGAGCAGTTCTTGGATAGGTTCCAATGGGGACTTGTGAGCAGTTTTTGGATAGGTTCCAATGGGGACTTGTGAGCATTTTTGGACAGGTTTCAGTGGGGACTTGTGAGCAATTTTGGATAGGTTCATGGGGACTTGTGAGCAGTTTTGGACAGGTTTCGATGGGGACTTGTGAGCAGATTTGGATAGGTCCTAGCAGAGGACTTGTGAGCTGAGTTTGATAGTTCTATCAGAGAACTTGAGGATAGAGGTGCATTGGTTCTATGAGAAGAACCTGAGGATAGTTGGCAAGTCTTTGAGAAGGCTTGTATGTAGAGGATTGATTTGTTCAAGAGTTGGACAGATCTGACAGATAGAGGAAGACTTGTACTAGACCGACTGACTATGTTTGGTACAAGGTTGTTGAGCTGCTGTGGACGTGATCATAGAAGGCAGAGGTCTCTTAGGCTAAGCATTGAGGATAGGAGGTCTTCGATGGAAAGGAGTTCCACGTGCTGGCAAGAGGTAGAGGCAGTTGATCTTCTGAGGGATCATTTCCAGAGCAGAGGGGAAGGTATCTCCTTTGAGCAGAGGCTCATAAATTTTGATTGGGGGAAGGTATCTCCTTTGAGCAGAGGCTCATAAATTCTGATTGGGGGAAGGTATCTCCTTTGGGCCGAGGCTCATAAACATTGTAATTGGGAAGGATTCCCAAAGAACTTTGAGATAACTTTTAGAGAAAAGTTTTGTGGACGTAGCCCAACCATTCTGGGTGAACCACGTTAAAATTGGTGTCACTTTGTGGATGATATTGTGCATTGCTTTGATATTGCTTTGGGTATATTGCTTTACTATTTTGAAGTATAAAGGAAAAAGTAAAAAGAGGTCTTATACTGTTCACCCCCCTCTCAAGTATAAGCTTGTGTTCTTCAATTGGTATCAGAGCAGGTGCCTTCAAAAAGTTTAACAACTTGAAGGAAAAGCTAGTAAAGAACACAATGGATCATTCAAGTGGCAATGCAACACCTATTCTTGATGGGTCAGATTTTGGTCTTTGGAGTGCAAGGATGAAGGTTCATCTAATGGCACTTGGGAATGAGGTTTGGGAAGTGATTGAAGATGAGTACACTATTCCTGAACATGGTCCTAATACTAAAGAAGAAAGGCTCCTACATCACAAGCAATTCAAAAGCAATGAATGCAATCCTGAAAGGCTTACAGAAAGCAGATCTCACCAAAGTGATTCACCGCAAGACAACTAGTGAAATGTGGAAACAATTGAAGGTGGTTCATACAGGTGATACAAATGTCGGAAAGGCCAAGTTGAGACACTTCAAAGGTATGTTTGAACAACTCAAGATGAATGATGATGAAAATATTAGTGACTACATGCTTCGTATGGATGAGGTTGTTAACTCCATGAAAGACTTAGGTCTTGAGCTTGCTGAAAATGATGTTTGTGATAAGATTTTAAGATCTCTTCCTAATAGATTTAGTGAAAATATTTTTGCTATTGAGGAAGCTAAAGATTTGGATAAGTTGAAAAAGGATGAGCTCCATAGTATACTTGCAGCATTTGAGTTGAGAACTCAAGTGAAGGTTGATGTCAAGAAAGAGGCAACTTTCAAGGCTACCAAGAATTCCAAGGGTAAACAACTTCAAGATAGTGATGAGTCTTCTAGTGATGAAGAGGCATATTACAACAAGAAAGGCAAGTTCTCTAGAAAGCACAAAAGTATGAAAAATATAAGATGTTTCAATTGTGGAAAGTTTGGTCATTATGCTACTGATCAGTACTGTTCCCAAGAATGAAAGTGATGAAGATAAACAGGATTCTAAGAGCAAGGATTCTGAAAAGCACAAGCATCACAGAAAAACAAAGATGAGCACAACAATCAAGGAAAGAGGTATTCTCACAAGCACAAGAAGAGTTTCTACCTAGACAAAGCAAGTAAGTGTTCTAGTAGTGATAGTGAAAGTTCTTCAAGTGATAATGAAAATGAGATGTTGTTCATATCAGAAAAAGAGGAAGAACCGAAACATAGATTCATTATCATGAAATGTCTTAGATGTGGAAATTTTGGTCACCTTGAGGATGATTGCACAAATAATGATTTGGTTTCTAGTATGTATGAGGATGCTTCAAAAAACTATAAGGAAGATGCATGTATGGTTTTTGAAAAGGGTAGCACCTCTAGTGATAAGAAATCTGAAAAAGGCTTTGATGATTCAAAAAGCAAACAAATAGAGGAAGATATAGAGGAAGGTGAAGTAGATCTTGAAGGTGAACTTATTAGTGCTCTTAGTGCTTTGAAAAAGGAAAGAAAGAAGAATGCTAGACTCAAGGATAAGTTAGATGAATGTTGTATGGAGAGAGATGATCTTATAGAAAGTCTTGACTTCTCTATGGCTAAGACACAAGAACTCAAGGATGAGTTAGAGTCTAAGGTTCTTGAGTATAGTGAGTTAGAACAGAAAATGGCTTCTTTGAAAGAGGAAACTAAAGAGTACAAGGATAAGCTTTACAGAGTTTCAAGATAGCTCCAAAAAGGTTAAGTCACTCATCAAAGGTCAAAGAAAGACAACAGATAAAATAGGCCTTGGTTTTGTTAAGCCACACAAGGAACAAGTTGGAGAGTCTAGTAAGAGACTCCAAAAGGAAGAGAGTTCTGATGAGGAAAGTATTTCAGAAAAGGAGTCCTTGAATGATAGATGCACAGAAATAGAAAATAGAATTCAGAATGAGAAGAAGAAGTTTTCAGAACCTAAGAGGTCAATTAAAGGAAAGTTTCAAGGCAGATGTTTTGCTTGTCACAGGTTTGGTCACATGGCTTCACATTGCATGGCTCAAGTGAAGGAGGTAAATGACAGTTTTAGAAGTGCTAGTTACTTTCAAGGGTATTGCTACTCTTGTCAACAGTTTGGGCACAAGGCAGTTTATTGCAAGGCAAATAACAGGAACAAGTTTGGTCAGAATAGGTTTGGCCGAACAGTTTGGTGAACAGTTTGGTCGAAACAGTTTGGCCATAACAGGTTTGGTCAGAATAGGTTTGGTCAGAACTGGTGGATTCAAAGATCAGGTTTACCTCAGAGAAACAACATCGTCAAGTGTTTCAAGTGCAACAATGAAGGTCACATAATCAGACAGTGTAGAGCTGAAATTCTAGAATACAGAACAGGAACAATGGCATGATCAGGTCCAAGGATCAAGGCATGGACAAGAACAGGGATGAGAACAAGAACAAGAATAGTGACAGGAATAGGAATATGGACAAAGAGTTCAAGAGAAGGCCCGACAAGGAAGTTATAGACGCTGATGATGATCAATGCCTAATGGGAGTTTTACTCCCACCCAAGAATTAATCACCTCATCAAGAGGTGGGGGAGGGACTAAGCTAAGAGGCTCATTCTTAGTCCCGAGCCCCAAAGGTGACCCTTTGCCATTGATGACAAAGGGGGAGAGATTTGAGTAAGGGGGAGAGCCTCAAGACAGGGGGAGTTGTTTATGTTGAGTTTCTGTGTTGTTGAGAAGCATGGTTTGCCATCAATGACAAAGGGGGAGATTGTTGGCAATTTTGGGTTTGAGATCCTAGCTTCTTGTCTATGAGTTGTCATTGATGTCAAAAGGAAATGGCATTAATGTTAAGAGGATGTGTTGGCTTCAAAGGTGGAAGATTCCAAGAGAATATTTTTAAGAGAATCCGGAGAGATTCCATTGGATAGGGTTTTTATTAAAACCAAGTTAAATGGTTTTTATTAAAACCAATGGAGGTTCTCTTTATTATTTATTTAATTATTATTTAAAACCCTTCAAGGTTTTAATTAATTAATTATTTAATTAATTAAGGGAGAAATTATTTTTAATTTATTAAAAATACTTAAAGGTTTTTAAACCTTTTTTTATTCTTAATTTATTAAAATTATTTAAGGGTTTTTAAACCCTTTTTGAAAAGACTTTTGATTAATTTTGAAATGGTCTTTATTTCCATCGACGTCAAGGTGTCTTCGAAGAGACTATTTATTCTCCAACTCCTAAGGTTGGAAGGCTAATTAATTCGAAATTCCCCGAATGCAATTTGCGGTGTTTGTGCTCTGTATTCGTTGCGATCGAAGGAAGACTTAGAAGCACGTGCGGTTGAAAAGTCTTCGGGAGTTTTTTTCGAGGGTGAAGTGGAGGGAAGTTCACTTGTGAACTTCGTAGCCCGCGTGGGCTAGTGGCAGCGAAGGCTGCTGTTGGGCGTTGCATTGGCGGAGGTCGCCGTTTTGAGTCTCGCGGGGGTGCTTTGCTAGAGTAACACACGTTTTTATTAAAACGTCTTTATGCCACGAAATTCGGAGTTTCTTGGACAACGATTTATAAGGTGTGATTAAATTTTATGAGTTTTGGCTTTTGTGATTAGCATTGAATAAAATCTTAGGAGAAATAAGGGCATATTTCTTTGGATGTATTTTTAAGATTATTCTTTGCTATGCTAAAATTAAAAATGGAGGTATAAGGTGTGAGTCTCTGATTGTTGATTTATTGGCATGTTATGGTGGTTGTGTTTAAAGAAGTGGAGCTAAAAGGTGTAATAAAGGAAGTTTATATTATTGCTCATTTCTTTTTATTCTAACCCTAACTTGGTTGGAAGTTTGAGAGTTGTGTGTGGTGACAACTTGAAGGTTCAATTATCTTCTACTCCAATAAGGTATGGGCACATTCTTCTTATGAGTATGATTGGTGTATGTTTTCTGAAATAAGGTTGGAGTGAAAAGGTATTCTACTAGGTATCCTTTGGCTAGGTGTAAATCCTATTTTCTGGTTTGTTGAAGACTACTTATGCATTGTTATCCTTAAGGAGAGTTTTTGGTGAATGCATAATTTTTGGTTTGAGATAGTGGAAGCTTTGTGCACTAGGGTTTATATTTGTGAGTCTAGCTACTTGCATTGAGTTGGTGGAACCCTTGGTTGGCTGTTTTGAGTTTGATGGTTGAGTTGCTTCCATAGAGGTTGTTTGATCAAGTTATTGCTTTACTTGATTCATGATATTGGGCTTACTCCATTGAGTTGATTTGAGCAAGTTATTCTTTGCATTTGGTGATATTGTGTTGGTGGCTGTTTTGTTCAAATATCTTTGGAGGGAAAAGGATTTCTACTTGTTTCCTTTTCTTGTGATGATTGGTTGAATGCTTCAAGGTTGATGTTGAGTTGAATGGTGTTGGTTGACTAAACCTTGTTTGATGAGCATTGTTGTTGAAACCCTAATTGATGGTGAAAAGAACATGAGTATCATTGTTATGTGATTCTTTGCATAGTTGGCAATTGTTGGGGTTTCATGTTCTTGAAAGAAAACATTCTATCCTATCCATTTCAGATATTGAGTTGAGTTTTCAGATTTGAGATTGAGATTGAGCTGAGTTGATTTGAGTTGAGTTTTGAGATTGGGATTTGAGTATAGAACATATTGAGTCTCTAACAATTCTCTTTATGCTTCTATGAGTTTGACAAATCACATTGGGTCTCTAACAATTCACTTTGTGATTTCCTACTAAGAAAGTTTTTCTTGGTGAGCTTGTCGAGTTTTTGGACAGGTTCCAGTGGGGACTTGTGAGCAGTTCTTGGACAGGTTCCAGTGGGGACTTGTGAGCAGTTTTTGGACAGGTTCTAGTGGGGACTTGTGAGCAGTTTTGGATAGGTTCTGGTGGGGACTTGTGAGCAATTTTGGACAGGTTTCGGTGGGGACTTGTGAGCAGATTTGGACAGGTCCTAGCAGAGGACTTGTGAGCTGAGTTTGATAGTTCTATCAGAGAACTTGAGGATAGAGGTGCATTGGTTCTATGAGAAGAACCCGAGGATAGTTGGCAAGTCTTTGAGAAGGCTTGTATGTAGAGGATTGATTTGTTCAAGAGTTGGACAGATCTGACAGATAGAGGAAGACTTGTACTAGACCGACTGACTGTGTTTGGTACAGGTTGTTGAGCTGCTGTGGACGTGATCATAGAAGGCAGAGGTCTCTTAGGCTAAGCATTGAGGACAGGAGGTCTTCGGTGGAAAGGAGTTCCACGTGGCCGGCAAGAGGTAGAGGCAGTTGATCTTCCGAGGGATCATTTCCAGAGCAGAGGGGAAGGTATCTCCTTTGAGCAGAGGCTCATAAATTCTGATTGGGGGAAGGTATCTCCTTTGAGCAGAGGCTCATAAATTCTGATTGGGGGAAGGTATCTCCTTTGGGCCGAGGCTCATAAACATTGTAATTGGGAAGGATTCCCAAAGAACTTTGAGATAACTTTTAGAGAAAAGTTTTGTGGACGTAGCCCAACCATTCTGGGTGAACCACGTTAAAATTGGTGTCACTTTGTGGATGATATTGTGCATTGCTTTGATATTGCTTTGGGTATATTGCTTTACTATTTTGAAGTATAAAGGAAAAAGTAAAAAGAGGTCTTATACTGTTCACCCCCCCCTCTCAGTATAAGCTTGTGTTCTTCAAAATACTTCAGTAACATTGATCTACGGAGTGGCTACTACTAGATAAGAATTAGATAAGGGTATGAATGAAAGACAACTTTTAAGATAAAATATGGGTTGTACGAGTGGATGGTGATGCCAATTGGGTTGTCTAATGCACCTAGTACATTTATATGGTTGATGAACAAAGTACTATGGGAATATAATGGTAAGCTTGTGGTTGTGTATTTTGATGATATTTTGATTTATAGTAAAAGTGAAGAAGAGCATTTGTTACACCTGAAATTAGTGTTAGACATGCTTAGGAAGGAGAAATTGTATGTCAACCTAAAGAAATGTAGATTTATTCAGGATAGTTTAGTGTTGTTAGGATTTTTAATCTCAATATATGGCATGATGATGGATTACGAGAAAGTGAAGGTGATTCTGGAATGGCCTCTTCCACGAACTATAACAAAAGTAAGGAGCTTTCATGGCCTAGCTACCTTTTACAAAAATTTCATCAGGAACTTTAGTACTATAGTTGTCCATATAACTGAGTGCACGAAGGAGAAAGAGTTTGTATGGACTACGACATCAATAGAGAGTTTTGAACTCTTTAAGAAGAAGGTGTCGCAATACCCTATTCTAGTGTTAACAGATTTTAGTAAGGTGTTTGAGGTTGATTGTGGTGCCTCATTTGTTGGAATTGGTGGTGTCTTAAGTGAAGAGGACCGACCTATGGCATTTTTAGTGAGAAGCTAAGTGACGCAAGGAAGAATTATTCTACATATGATGTGGAATTTTATGCAATTGTGCAAGCATTGCAACATTGGTACCAAAAACCACTCATTCAATATGATAAAAAAAAATTGGCATTAATCCAAGTCGACCAACCTATCATAGCACCAACACAACAAGAATTACTCAAGGGACCACAAATGTAAATCCTACTTCAAACCACAAAATTGTACTTTACAAAATTTGAATGAGGTGATCCAACAAATTGGATCTATTGAGCGGACCAATATTTCTCCCTCTATTAAATACTTGAAGTCCAAAATTTTTTTATTGCATCCTTCCACCTAGAACGAATTGCTACTCAATGGTACCAATGGTATGAAAAACCAAATTGCACCCCTACATGGAAAAAATTTACAAAAAATTTAATGGTATGATTAGACCCAAGAAAATTTTAAGATTTTTGAAGAACATGTGCTTATACTGAGAGGGGGGTGAACAATATACAATAAAATTTTTTTCTTTTTAATCCAAATAACAACATCAACAATATTAAAGCAGTAAACATCACACAAAGCATCACACACATGAGAGACATGATTTTACGTGGTTCACCCAATGCGGGCTACTCCACGGAGAAAATATTTCTTATAAATTTTTCTCAAATAAATTCTCTTGGGAATCCTTCCCTACAATGTTTATGAACCTCTGTCCAAAGGAGACACCAATCCCCTAAATCAAATTCATGGATCTCTATCCACAGGAGAACTCCTTCTCCTCTACTCTGGCTGGTGATCCTCTAGAAGACTACTGCCTCCACTGCACTAGCTTGTGGATCTCTCTCCACTGAAGACTCTTATCCCCACTCAGAAGACCTATCCTCACTGCCCTGGCTAATGGATCTCTATCCACTGGAGACTACTATCCTCTCTACTCTATCACCTCCAAAGCTCTATCTCAAATCTATACTAAACATAGTCCTTCGGTCTAGCACAATTTTGCTCAATATCTATCTCTGATCTGGCACAAACCTATCCTCAAATATGCACCAAACTCTATCCTCAAATATGCTCAACAAGTCCACACAGAACTTGCTTAAATCTTCTCAACAAGTCCACACAGAACTTGCTCAAATATGCTCAACAAGTCCACACAGAACTTGCTTAAATATGCTCAACAAGTCCACATAGAACTTGCTCAAATATGCTCAACAAGTCCACACAGAACTTGCCCAATCTCATAGAAACATAAAGAGAATTGTTAGAGACTCAATATGTTCTATACTAAATACTTTCTCAACTCAACTCAGAATATAGAATAGTTTGTTTTATGGAACTTGAACAATCACTTCACACATCCACTTGACTAGGCTCAACCAACTCTACCCAACCAATCACTCAATGAAACACTCCTTTCTCACAAACCCTAGTCCAGGCATGTAAACACCAACTCAAAATGTTTCCAACAATGCTCAGCAATAAATCTCACATAACAATGATACTCATGATCTTTTCAAACCCTAGTTCAAGTTCTTTTCTCAACAACTCACTTCAACAACAATGTTTATAGCAATGATAATCAAACCCTAATTCAAGTTCTTCATACAACCAATGGTTTCAACAACAATGCTTATCAAACAAGGTTTAACAACAATTCTTTATTTCAGAAAACCTTGAAGCATTCACTCAACACACTCAATAAGGAAACCCTAATCAAGTCCTTTTCACTCCAAACTTATTTTTCAGAAAACCAACCAATCAACTTAACTATGGAAGAATGTGCTCATACCTTTTTCTTGATGATAAGGAGTAGACCTCACAAATCTGCCACAACCATAAAACACTTCTTTGCCAAACTCAAGAAGGTTAGAATACAAAATATTATTCCAATATTTCCTTAAATATATTCCTTGAACCAAGATATAATCAATGCCTTATTTCTTCCTCTTTCAACAAATCATACATAACAAAATACTTGGAAACACCTTATCAACTCCAATCTTAGAATAGTGACCAACACCCTAATAAATCAACCACTCTTAAAATAATATCCACCACCATAGGATATTAACCACTTTAATAATATTCACCACTATAGAATATCAACCATTCTTAATAATATTCACCACTATAGAATATTGACCAGACTTAATAATATTCACCACTATAGAATATTAACCAAACACTTTTCACTCCATGCATAAAACCTTTGAGCAAACAATATTAAAAATTTAATTTTTCCAAACCTTATAACTCCCTTGCAACCTTAGAACCAATAATAAACATGCAAAATTAATTTTTAACTTGCCCAACCAACCTCCAAAAATTTTGGAGATTAAACACCTTGCGTACCTTGTATTCCCCACCAAAAGGGGATTCGGCGTGACTCGATCCATCGTCTCCTCTTGCCTAAGCGCTTAGGCGCTTGGGCACTCACCACGTGGGCTATGAAGGCCCACATGAAGGAAGGATAGATGCCTTCCTCTTATGCCTTCAACACTTCTCCTTTTTCACACGCAAAAAACACATTTTTGTTTCCCTTGGTCGCAACGCTAAATTCTTTGCTTTGCACGTTCGTATCTTAGGCATGGTAATTTCATTAAAGTGGTAGGTGCTCCCTTTTATATGCATAATATAACATTCCTCCTCACGTCGACACTTTTCAAAATTGAATTTCGAATTTCAAATCTAAAACCCACTTTAGGGTTTTAACCTTAATTTAATTAATTTATAATTAATAAATAAATAATTAATAATTAATTTAAATAACTTTTCAAGTTAAGTAAATTAACTAATAAATTAATTTATAATTAACTTTAAGCTTCCTTAGTATAATAAAATTATTATACTTTATTTTCCAATGGTTTTTATGAAAAACCTTTTATTTTCTCCTTCAATGGTTTTAATGGAAAACCTTTTTGGTCATGCTTCATAAGACATTATGAAACTTTTTGGAACCAATCAATTGCATTCCTTTTGACATCAATGACAACTTCATGCCTTGACATCAATGACAACTCGATGGACTCAAAATGTCCAACAATCTCCCCCTTTGTCATTGATGGCAACCCAAATTATTTTAACTGAAAACTTGACCTTTCCTTTGTTCTGCTCCCCTGGGACATTGCTCCCCCTGGCTCAATGCTCTCTCCTCTTTTCTCAAATACCAAATCTCTCCCCCTTACTCAAATCTCTCCCCCTTTGACATCAATGGCAAAGGGTCACCTTTGGGGCTCGGGGCTAAGAATGAGCCTCTTAGCTTAGCCCCTCCCCCACCTCCTCTTGAGGTGGTTAATTCTGGGGTGGGAGTCTCACTCCCAATTTTCCTCGAAGATACTCAAAATTTTCCTTTGAAAGTGGCTTAGTGAAAATATCTGCTATCTGTTCCTTTGTAGTGACATATTCCAACCTGACCTATTTATCTATCACCTATTCTCTCAAAAAATGGTACTTAATCGGAATGTGCTTTGTCCTGGAGTGCATTACTAGATTTTTTGAGATACTTATGGCACTAGTATTATCACATAGTATAGGAATGGGATGATCATGCTTTATCTTGAAGTCTTCTAGAGTTCTCTTCATCCATAACACCTGTGTACAACTGGCTACTGCTGCAATGTATTCTGCTTCTGTTGTAGATAAAGATATTGAAACCTACTTCTTACTTAGCCAAGAGACTAAACAGTCTCCAAGAAAGAATGCTCCTCCACTTGTACTTTTTTGTCATCAATGTTGCCGGCCCAATCTGCATATGTATATGTTGTCAGTGTGAAACTATCACTTTTGGGATACCAAAGCCCAAAATCCATAGTCCCTTTTAGATACCTAAAAATTATTTTTACTGTTGCCACATGTGTTTCCTTAGGTGCTGCCTGAAACCTTGCCACTAATCCCACTGATTGTACTATGTCTAGTCTTGTAGCTATAACATACAATAAGCTGCCAATCATAGATCTGTATAATCTCTGATCTACCTCTAGAGATTCATCATCCTTACTCAACTTGCATCCTGTGACCATGGGAGTACTTACTGGTTTACAATCTTCTAACCTGAATTTCTTTAACATTTCTTTTATATACTTGGCTTGTGAGAGAAACACCCCTCTTTCTGATTGTGAAATCTGAAGTCCAAGAAAGAAGGACAATTCACCAAGCATAGACATCTCAAATTCATTTTGCATGTTCTTAGCAAATTCTTTACACATCTTATCATTGTTTCCCCCAAAAATTATGTCATCAACATAAACAACCACTATCAGAAGATCACTCCCTTCATTTTTGATATATAGATTATTGTCTGCTATTCCTTTTCTAAATCCCTATTCCTGAAGATACTTATCCAATATTGAGTACCATGCTCTCGGAGCCTGCTTTAAACCATACAATGCCTTTTTCAATCTGCATACATGATCTGGTTTATCCGCTAGTATGAATCCCTCTGGTTGTTCAATATAAACTTCTTCTTCTAGAACACCATTTAGAAATGTTGACTTGACATCCATCTGATATACCTTGAAGTTCTTGAAACTTGAGAAAGCTAAAAATATCCTTATAGCTTCAAGCCATGCAACTGGAGCAAATGTCTCATCAAATTCAATTCCTTCTACCTGTGCATAACCTTTGCATACTAACCTTGCTTTATTTTTGACCACTTGTCCATCTTCATTTAACTTGTTTTTGAATACCCATTTTGTGTCGATCACATTTTTGTCCTTTGGTCATGGAACAAGTTCCCAAGTTTTTCTTTTCTCTATCTGATCTAATTCTTCATCCATTGCCTTAATCCAAAATTTATCCTCACTTGCCTGAGTGAAGTCTTTTGGCTCAATCTTAGAAAGCAAAGAAAAATTTGCTTGTTGAGATGGTTTTATTATTCTTCTCCTTGTCTGTCTTTCATCTGGATTCCCGATAATCTGCTCTTTTGGATGATGCTTCTGTACATACCTGGATGGAGTTTTGGGAAGAAGTCTTTGTGTTTCTTCTTCTTCTTTATCTGATTCCTCACAAAATTCTTCTTGACAACATCCATCTTCTTGATACACAATTTGTTGAACTGGTTCTCTTGAATCTATCTTCTCATCAATTGTTACATTCATACTTTCCACCATAGTGCGTGTTCTTTTGTTGAAGCATCTGTAGGCTTTACTCCTTGTGGAATAACCAAGAAAAATTCCCTCATCACATCTTGGATCAAACTTGCCTAAGTTTTGATCTTCCCGTCTTATGTAACATTTGCTTCCAAAAATTCTGAAGTGTTTTACAGTGGTAGGTCTTCCTTTCCAAAGCTCATATGGAGTCTTGTGATGATTTACCCTCATTTGAGCCCTAGTGATTATGTATACTATTGTGTTTACAACTTCTCTCCAAAAACCATCTGATAGCTTAGATTCATTTAACATAGCCCTAGCCATATTTTCAACAGTCCTATTTTTCCTTTCAACTACCCCATTTTGTTGAGGAGTTCTTGTTGCTGAGTACTCTCTCTTGATCCCATGTTGTTCACAAAACTCTACAAATTCATTTGAAGTAAATTCTCCTCCTCTATCAGATCTCAGACACTTAATCCTTTTGTCGGTTTCATTTTCAATCAATTCCTTAAATGCTTTGAATTTTTCAAAGGCCTCTGACTTCTCTTTTAGGAAGGCTACCCAAACCATTCTGGAATAATCATCTATAAATAGTATAAAGTAGCTATCACCCTGAATACTTTGTGTTCTGGTAGGACCACATAGATCAGTATGTATTAGGCTCAATGGCTCAGATGACATATATCCTTTTGACTTAAAGGTTGTCCTAGTTTGCTTTCCATGTTGACAGGGTGCACAAATTGTGTTTTGAGGTCTTCTTATTTTGGGTAAATCTCTGACCGCCTGTTTATTGCTTATGTTGACTATGTTGTCAAAATTCAAGTGACCCAGTCTTCTATGCCATAACCAAACTCTCATCTTCTTGTGATAGAAAGCACTTTTCCCCTTTGATCTCATTGAGCATGTATAAGTTGTTTGGAGTTCTTCTTGCATTTGCAATGATTTTTCCAGTTTTTGATTTTCTTATCTCACATCTATCTGGATGGAAAGTAACCATGTACCCTTGATCACAAAGTTGAATTATACTCAGTAGGTTGTGTTTTAACCCTTTAACATACAATACATTTTCTATTTTTGTTTTCCCATTATCTAAACTTAGAGTTCCTCTTCCACCAATCCTTGTTGATCCATTATCACCGAAACTTATTGATCCTCTATTTGTTTCTTTTAGTACAATGAATTTGTCTTTGTCTCCTATCATGTGACTAGAGAAACCACTATCAAGATACCATTGTTCTTCTTTATCCTGAGCATGAAGGGTTGTTTGAACTAACATTGATCTAGCCTTAA
The DNA here is from genome assembly GCA_028583015.1 of Wollemia nobilis. NCBI lineage: Eukaryota > Viridiplantae > Streptophyta > Pinopsida > Araucariales > Araucariaceae > Wollemia > Wollemia nobilis. Next base: position 2,962,816 of record JAQPPZ010016414.1, read on the forward strand.
CATTTTTCCTTTCATCTTTCCTAGTTGTTGAATTTGCTTTTCTAGACTCAGGAAGCATCATTTTACACCATCTAGCCTTGTGCCCAAAATTATTGCATTTGTAACATATAATATCATCATCCATGAGAGGTGCAAAGGAATTGAAATTTCTATTGACATTGTTTCTTGCATGATGAATACAGTGTACAACTCTATGACCATATTTATTACAAGAAAAGCAATGACCATGGAAGAAATTATGTAACCTGTTTGGATGTCTTGGAGTTCATGGTGAAGTAATATTCCTCTTGTGATTAACTCTTATCCAGGGTTCTCCTTTGCTTTCTTCCTTTCTTATATCCTTTGCTTGCTTATCCTTGTTTGAGGTTTCTGCTTTTTGAAGACTTGATTCCTCTTTCTGTTTCTCATATTCTGCATCTTGTAGTACCTTGGTCTTTTCAACTTCATTCTTGAAAAGGATTGAAAATCCAACTAAGTGTTCTATTATTTACAATTCAATTTATAGGCTCTAATGGCCCAAAATACATAACCAAACCCATCAAATCATGGATTTGATCCAATATGCTTAACCATAAGCTACAAAAGTGCAAAGGAGAATGCACGTAACTTTCTAAGCTAGGAGAAAGGAATAATGCTAACTATAAGATCCATTTTAGCTATCTTGAAGTACACACTTCCTACTTTGAGTTCACACTTCCTAACTAACACTCCTAAATGACAACTAGAAGATAACTAGTGCCCACAAGTGCATGTGAGAAAGAGACACTCACTTACAATATTAATTTGCAAGAAATAAACTATGCAAAACTAGCTAGAAATTACTAGAGGGGTCATATGAGTGATCAAACATCAATCCTCATCATGCCTCCCCACAATAGAAGCATTGGACTCCAATGCTTTCAGAAGAGTAGGAAAGTCACGGGACATCTGATGAAAAGAAATCCAACGAGCCTGATGCGGCAGCTGTCCTCGCCGAGCCACAAGATATGAGGTGGTAGACCCCTGGCGAGTCTGTCGAGTCTTTGTGTCATAGATCTGATCGGAATCCAATGGTAACTGAGAATCAGGAACCACGTCCACAGGATGACTGATAGCTGGTGCGGTCTCCAATGTAGAGTCAAAGTACAACTTCAAAAGATCTACATTGACGACGTCATGAATTCCCAAGTGTGCGGGAAGATCAAGGCGAAAAGCATTCTCGGACACCTGTTGAAGAATAGTATAAGGCCCATAGCGAATTGGTTTGATTTTACTATGAGTCTTATCAAAAAAACGTCGCTTGTCAAGATGCAACCAAACTTTGTCACCAACCTGAAATGGATGAGGAATTCGATGTCGATCCATGGCCTTTTTCTGCTACTATTGTGTCTTTTGCAAAATCTCAACCACCTTTGATTGAAGATTGTGCAAGTGCTGAATAAATGAGTGTGCCTTTTCTTGCTCCTTCTGAAGATGTGAAGTGACAGGAGAAGGCAAAGACAAAGGTAACTCATAAGGTGCCAAGGGCTGAAATCCCATACAAACCTCAAAAGGTGAGTGACCTGTAGAAGAATGTAGGGCCCTATTGTAGGCATGTTCAATATGAGTGAGACTCAAGTCCCACTTTGCTGGTGAAGCGTGATGATAGATTCGTAAACTTTGCACAAGGGTACGGTTTACCACTTCAGTCTGCCCATCTGACTGCGGATGATAGGCGATGGAAAAGTTAAGGGAAACTCCCAAAATTTTCCACAAAGAATGCCAAAAGTGACCCACAAAGCGTGAATCATGATCCGATATAATGTTGGTAGGTAGACCAAAGGAACGCCAAATGCTGTCAAAGAAAAATTGGGCTAAGTCTACTGCAGAACTTGTCTTGCGGCATGGAATAAACTTAGCCATTTTACTGAATCTGTCAACCACCACGAACACACAATCATGTTGTCGCACTGTCATAGGAAAACCACTAACCAAATCCATGGAAATGCTTTCCCAAGGATGGGAAGGAATGGGCAAAGGCATGCCTAAGCCAAACTTCCTGTTAGCTGGTTTTGAGCGACAACAAACTGCACACTGTTTGAGAAATCTCAACACATCCCTCTGCATTTTAGGCCAATAGAAAAATCTTTGCAAGTGATGAAGTGTTTTGTGCTTCCCAAAGTGACCACCATAAAGTGTAGAATGAGCTTCCTTAAGAAGTGACACTCTAGGCTCACAAGGAACACAAACCTTGTCCAATTTGTAAAGAAGTCCTTCTTTGATGTAGAAATCTTGGAAAGGACGCAAATTGGAAGAAGAAGGCTTACTCACTTGCTCAAATATTTTCCCAAAATCAGGATCCTGTGAATACTGATTAGGCCAAGTCTGAAATCCCAAGTGTGAAGTGGACATAACTGTTAAGGCAAGAGCGGCAGGAGGCCTACTCAAACAATCAGCAACAGTATTACTCTTCCCCTTTTTGTACTTGATCACCAAGTGAAATTGTTGGAGGTAAGAGGCCCACTTCATATGTCTTGATTCTTCAATTTTACTTTGAGATTGTAAAAACTTGAGAGGCATATGATCGGTGTGTACTACTGTATCTTTTCCCAAAAGATAATGTCTCCAGTACTTAATAGCTTGAACTAATGCATACAACTCCTTGTCATATGTAGAATAGTTCAACTTAGCAACAGAAAAAGTTTCTGAATGATAAGCAACTGGATGACCATTCTGTTTTAGCACAGCTCCTAAGGCAACTTTAGAGGCATCCGTTTCAATCTCAAAAGGTTGAGAGAGGTCAGGTAAAGTTAACATAGGTGTTGTACAAAGTTTCTTTTTGAGTTTCTCAAAGGCAACTTCTTGGCTTTTCTCCCAATGAAATGGAATTTTAGACTTAGTGAGATAATGCAATGGAGCTGCAAGGGTGGAATATTGAGGAATGAACTTGCGATAAAAATTCGCAAGTCCTAGGAAACTCCTTAACTCAAGTGAGAGTTGTAGGAGGGGACCACTTAAGTAAAACATCAACTTTTATGGGATCTACCTGAATTCCACTTTCACTAATCACATAGCCAAGGTAAGAAACTGAAGTATTGCCAAAAGAACACTTGGAAGAATTGGCATATAATTGATTCTTCGCAAGAAGATCAAGTGTTTGTTGGATATGCCTAAGGTGTTCCTCCCAAGTTTTTGAGAAAATCAATATATCATCAAGATATATTATTACAAATTTGTCAAGTACATCACGAAATACATCATTCATCAACCTCATGAAGGTTGCAGGAGCATTAGTAAGATGAAAGGGCATGACCAACCATTCAAAAAGGCCCATCTTCATCTTAAAAGTTGTCTTCCATGTATCCTCAGCTTGGATACGCACTTGATGATATCCACTTTTGAGATCTATTTTTGAAAAGAACTTAGCTCCTTGAAGCTGATCTAATAAATCATCAATGCGTGGTAATGGATATCTATTCTTTACAAAAATTCTGTTCAAAGCACGAAAATCAATGCACAATCTCCAAGTGCCATCTTTTTTAAGAACCAACAAAATAGGTGAGGCACAAGCAGAAGTACTTTCCTTAATGAAACCCTTAGACAACAAATCTTCTATTTGCCTTTTTATTTCTTCATTTTGCAAAATAGATTGTCTATACATGGGTGCATTAGGTAGTGAAGAACCAGGAATGATTTCAATGTTGTGATTAATTGTGCGAATTGGAGGAAGAGACTTTGGCTCCTGAAATATGTGTGAATAACTTTGCAATATTTTATCCATTGAAGAGTGTTGCTTTGGAATGGATGTGGATGTAGAAGTGTTTTGAGAGCGAATGAAAATTAGAGCAACATCACCACCTTTTTTAATTACTCTTTTTGTTTGCTTGGAACTTAGAATGATGTTAGGAGTGTTGGTGCTTTTAATGAGAAAGACCTTACCATATTTTTGAAGTGTGTAGGTTCTTTTGAAAGCATCATAAACAGCTCTCCTATCATACTGAAAAGGTTGTCCAAGCAAAATCCCACAACAATCCATAGGAGTCACATCACAAGTGACTTGATCTATGAAATGTGGGCCAAGTGCAAATTTTAATGTGCAAGTGTGAGTGATTTCCGAGCCTCTTCCACTATCCTTCCAACCCAAAGAATAAGGTTGAGGATGAGGCTCCATAGGTAACTTCAAACGCTCGACAATGGACCTCGCAATTAGATTTTTCTGCGAGCCATTATCCACTATACAATCTGTTGCAAAATTATGGAGCAAATGAGCTCGAGTGATGAACAAAGCATCACGAGCGCCCTCTGATGAACTTACATTTACCAAGGTAACCTCATTGAGCTTACCTCGTAATTCCGTGTATACTCTACTCTCTCCTACCGACTCAAGGGGACCTTTGGGAGCATCCTCCTCTTGAGTAGTAATGACTAAACTCTTCTTTTTAAGCTTAAAACAATCAACTTTTTCATGACCTTTCTTCTTACAATAGTTACAAAACTTTTTAGAAGAAGAAGAAGAAGGTTTAGAAGAAGAAGAAGAAGGAGTAGAAGCGGAAGGGGAAGGAGAAGAAGGAGATGGAGAAGAAACATTCTTCTTTTGAGCAAAATTCTTCTTTTGTGAGAAAGAATTATTCCCTTTTGATGAGTTTGCAACCACTTGAGGAGCAGGTGTGCGGAATGCCTGCGAGTGCGCTTTGAACTTGTCCTCCGCAAGTTGCGCTTGGTTGAAAATCGAATCCAATGTTTCCATAGAAACAAACATAATTTCCTCTGTACAAATGCTCTAACAAGCCACTTTGAAATTTGAGAATCAAAGTTGGAACATCATCCTCCACATTCACAAGTATCCTGTACCCGTTGAACTGAAAAATATATTCCTGTACAGTCATATTAGTTCCTTGCCTAAACCGAAACCACCTAATTACCAAATCCTTAGAATAATTGGAAGGATAAAAATTGGTTTTCAGACAGTCTACAAGTTCATCCCAAGTAGTGAGTTCATCATGACCTCTTTTTCTTTCTACAAGGACTTTAGCTAAACCAGAAAGTTTTAGCTTAGCATAAGGAACCACATCTTCATCTGAAAGTTGAGAGTAAGAAAACCAAGAACTCATGTCAAGAATCCAACTATTCAAGACATCAGGGTTCCTGGATCCATCATAAAATGGAACTTCACAATGAACTCTCAGGCGAGAATCATGAGCAGAAGTTGAAGTATTGTGCACAGAAATGTCATTTACCTTCATGGCAAGATTACCAAGGACTTCTGCCATGGTAGTATCATTAGCTTTATCTGCTAAGGCATTTACAACATGGGCAAGTTCTGCCACTTGGGCAGCCAAGTCAGAAGCCATGTTCAACCGGGTATAAGCCAGGAGTAAAAAGGGAAAAGCACTAAAAATCAAGGAAAATTTGGAAATTCCTTGTTACAATGGTGTGCCCCCGAATTTGAAAATTACTCCTAAGGCTCAAAATTTAAAATTTTAAACTAACCTAAGGTGCAATTTATAATTTATTAATTTAAAAATAACTCAATTAAAAATTAAATTTTAATTAATCAAAGATTAATTAATTTAATTAAGTTATTAAAAATTAAATTAATAAAAATAAATTTACATGCAACCTTAGAATAGTAAAATTTAAAAATTACAAGAAATTACCCTTGAAGTTGCTGCCTGAACTGGAACTGCACTCAACTTATTTGCATGAAATTTTGAAACTGCCAGTTGCACGTTTCTCGAGGTACAAATTTTTTGTCCAGTTACAGTTTACAGTCTGCAAATTTTATAATTCCTTAATGTGCGTGCAGCAGGTTCAACCTGCTATGGCCGGGCACCTCCAAGGGTCGGGCATTCCATGCCCTGACGCTGGCCTTGCCTCCGTCTGCTGACGCGGGCCGCCTGACAGCGTAGTCAGGCCGAAACGCCTGACTACGAGGCTGTCACGCTCGAAAATGTCGGCATTGGCCTTGTTGCAAGCGACGCCCCCTGAGCGTGCGTCGACTTCGCGTGTCGTGACAGCAAAGTCGAGGCCCAAAGTGCTCGACGGTGCCGACACGCCAATGCGAAGACCGCACTGGCATTGTCGGTGGTCAGCCCAGGCCGTAGGCCACTCGTCTGACAGCGTCAATGGATAGCGATGGCCCCTGTTGCTATTGCTGTCATGTCGGACAATGATGTCGGTGGGCAACGGCGAACGGTCGTGCCGTGTGCTATCGAAGAGGCACCGGCGCTGTCGAATGCAGCCGAAGCCTGCTGCAAGCCCTTCGGCTCCAAAAAAAATTTTTTGGAAATTAAAAATTAATATATAAAAATTTATATATTAACTATTAAAAATTAAAATTTTAAAAATAAATAAATAACTTTAATAGTTATTTAATATTTTAAAACTTATTTTTTTTTTACAATAAAAAGCCACTTTGAAGGCAAGTTACCTCAAAAATTTTCCAATCAACAAACCGCTTCCCTTCCAATCAGCAACGCGTCTTCAGTAGCACTCCTTTCAAGATCTGATCGACACACGATCAGCGTTTGAAAGGCCACCAGATCTAAGTCGACACACGACCTAGTTTGATGAAAATCCTGGAGCTCTTCAGTACTCAAAAATGGGGGGGCAGTAGGGTTAAATGGCTCCCTAATCCTAATTGGACCGTAGCTACGATCCAATCCCTTCCAAGGATCACAATAGGAAGAACTCTGAGGCAAAATTTTCCTATACCTCTTGAGCATAAGCAAAAAGTTGGAACGAGGAGTTTGTCGTCGAAGGAACTTCCTTCTACGAATGGTTTTCAAGCTACCCTTGAGCTTAAACCGAGTCCTCAATGAGAAAGAATTTCTCATAACAAAATTATCTCCTATCCTCTCACCTCACAAGCCCTAGTGCAAACATGAACTAGGCTCTGATACCAATGAAAAGGATTGAAAATCCAACTAAGTGTTCTATTATTTACAATTCAATTTATAGGCTCTAATGGCCCAAAATACATAACCAAACCCATCAAATCATGGATTTGATCCAATATGCTTAACCATAAGCTACAAAAGTGCAAAGGAGAATGCACGTAACTTTCTAAGCTAGGAGAAAGGAATAATGCTAACTATAAGATCCATTTTAGCTATCTTGAAGTACACACTTCCTACTTTGAGTTCACACTTCCTAACTAACACTCCTAAATGACAACTAGAAGATAACTAGTGCCCACAAGTGCATGTGAGAAAGAGACTCACTTACAATATTAATTTGCAAGAAATAAACTATGCAAAACTAACTAGAAATTACTAGAGGGGTCATATGAGTGATCAAACATCAATCCTCATCAATTCCTTATGTGGACAACTTTTGCTTACAATATTTCACATTCTTTTTCCCTGGATCTCAACAAGTCTATCATGTCCTGCTCAATATTCTTTCCTTCTTCCACCCTAATCTTGAGTTCTGTGATATTTTGTATAAGTTCCATTATTTCTTCTTCATATTCTTGAACTTGTTCCTTAAATATTGAATTCTTATCTCTAAGTCTTTCCAATTTTCTGAGAGCAACAAATAATTCTTCTTTTATGTCAAACATAGTCTCTTCTTCATTTTATGAAGTCATGTGTGCTATTGATGGATCCTCCTCAAAGTTGTTAATATTTTCATGGAGGGACCCATTGTGATACTAATTGAAAAACATGTGCTTATACTGAGAGTGGGGGGTGAACAGTATACAATACAACTTTTTGCTTTTTAATCCAAATAATAGAATCAACAATATTAAAGTAGTAAACATCACATAAATTATCACACACATGAGAGACATGATTTTACGTGGTTAACCCAATGTGAGCTACTCCATGAAGAAAATATTTCCTATAAATTTTTCTCAAATAAATTCTCTTGGGAATCCTTCCCTACAATGTTTATGAACCTCTGTCCAAAGGATACACCAATCCCCTAAATCAAATTTGTGGATCTCTATCCACATGAGAAATCCTTCTCCTCTACTTTGGTTGGTGATCCTCTAGAAGACTACTGCCTCCACTGCATTAGCTTGTGGATATCTCTCCATTGAATACTCTTGTCCCCACTCAAAAGACCTATCCTCACTACCTTGACTAATGGATATCTATCCACTAGATACTACTATGCTCTCTGCTCTGTCACCTCCAAAGCTCTGTCTCAAATCTGTACTAAACATAGTTCTTAGGTCTAGCACAATTTTTCTCAATCTCTGTCTCTGATCTGGCACAAACCTGTCCTCAAATATGCACCAAAATCTATCCTCAAATATTCTCAACAAGTCCACACATAACTTTCTTAAATATGCTCAACAATTCCACACAAAACTTGCTCAAATTTGCTCAACAAGTCCACACAGAACTTGCTTAAATCTGCTCAACAAGTCCACATAGAAATTGCTCAAATTTGCTCAAAAATTCCACACAAAACTTGCCCAATATCATAGAAACATAAAGAGAATTGTTAGAGACTCAATATTTTCTATACTAAATAATTTCTCAACTCAACTCAGAATATATAATAGTTTGTTTTATGGAATTTGAACAATCACTGCACACATCTACTTGACTAGGCTCAACCAAATCTATCGAACCAATCACTCAATGAAACACTCATTTCTCACAAACCCTAGTCTAGGCATGTAAACACCAACTCAAAATATTTTCGACAATTCTCAACAATAAATCTCACATAACAATGATACTCATGATCTTTTCAAACCCTAGTTCAAGTTCTTTTCTCAACAACACACTTCAACAACAATGTTTATAGCAATGATAATACAACCCTAGTTCAAGTTATTTGCTCAAAAATCACTTCAACAACAATGCTTATAAAGCAATATTCACATAGAAATTATACTCAAACCCTAATTCAAGTTCTTCATACAACCAATGGTTTCAACAACAATGCTTATCAAACAAGGTTTAATAACAATTCTTTATTTCAGAAAACCTTGAAGCATTCACTCAACACACTCAATAAGGAAACCCTAATCAATTCCTTTTCACTCCAAACTTATTTTCTAGAAAACCAACCAATCAACTTAACTATGGAAGAATGTTCTCATACCCTTTTCTTGATGATAAGGAGTAGACCTCACAAATCCGCCACAACCATAAAACACTTCTTTGCCAAAATCAAGAAGGTTAGAATACAAAATATTATTCCAATATTTCCTCAAAAATATTCTTTGCACCAGGATATAATCAATGCCTTATTTTTTCCTATTTCAAAAAATCATACATACCAAAATATTTGGGAACACCTTATCAACTCCAATCTTAGAATAGTGACCAACACCATAATAAATCAACCACTCTTAAAATAATGTCTACCACCATAGGATATTAATCACTTTAATAATATTCACCACTATATAATATCAACCATTCTTAATAATATTCACCACTATAGAATATTGACCAGAATTAATAATATTCACCACTATAGAATATTAACCAAACACTTTTCACTCCATGCATAAAACCTTTGAGAAAACACTATTAAAAATTCAATTTTGCCAAACCTTATAGCTCCCTTGCAACCTTAGAACCAATAATAAACATGCAAAATTAATTTTAAACTTGCCCAAACAACCTCCAAAATTTTTGCAGATTAAACACCATGTGTACCTTGTATTCCCCACAAAAAGGGGATTCGACGTGACTCAACCCATCGTCTCCTCTTGCCTAATAAATTAGGTGATTGGGCACTCACTACATGGGCTATGAAGGCCCATGTGAAGGAAGGATAAATGCCTTCTTCTTATGCCTTCAACACTTCTCCTTTTCACACGCAAAAATACATTTTTGTTTCCCTTGGTCGCAACGCTAAATTCTTTGCTTCACACGTTCGTCTCTTCGACATGATAATTTCATTAAAGTGGTAGGTGCTCCTGTTTATATGCATAATATAACATTCCTCCTCACATATTTTGAAATTGAATTTCAAATTTCAAATCTAAAACCCACTTTTGGGTTAAAACCTTAATTTAATTAATTTATATTTAATAAATAAATAAATTAATAATTAATTGAAGTAAATTTTCAAGTTAAGTAAATTAACTAATAAATTAATTTATAACTAACTTTAAGCTTCCTTAGTATAATAAAATTATTATACTTTATTTTCCAATGGTTTTTATGAAAACCTTTTATTTTCTCCTTCAATGGTTTTAATGGAAAACCTTTTTGGCCATGCTTCATAAGACATTATGAATTTTTTTGGAACCAATTAATTTCATTCCTTTTGAAATCAATGACATATTCATGCCTTGACATCAATGACAACTCAATGGACTCAAAATGTCCAATAGATTTCATAAGGGATCTCACCAAACTCCATTAAACCATGATAGTACGAGAGTACCAATCTCAGTTTGAAAAATTGGAAAATATTAAACTAGGATTAGATGCATATTTTTTCCAAATTTTCTTTATCAGTGGCTTAAAGGAAGAAATTCAATTAGAATTACAAATTCTCAATCCTACCAACATGTTGCACACTATTGCGTTAGCCCATATGGTGGAAGAAAATATCAATAACTAGTTTCGAATAGGAATACTATCAATAGGGAAACCGTAGAACACTTACACCATCCCAAAACTAAATAGAGTCATGCCAATAAAAAAAATTTGCCCTGAATAAATGAAGGAAAGAAGAGCAAAAGGCTTTTGTCTTTATTATGATGAGAAATTTGTCCCAAATCACAAATGCATTACACCAAAATTATATATTTTGGATACGATTAAAAATGATACTCTGAAAGAAGAGGATAATATTGAAGTGGAAGTAGTGATGGATATCTAGGAGGAAAATAACAAGGATAAAACAAAAATCTATTTTAACACCCTTGTAGGATTTTATGTCCCACAAACTATGAAATTTAATCGATAATTTAAAAAAAAAAAAACCTTACTATGCTTCTAGACTCTGGTAGCACACACAATTTTATTGATCCAAGGGTGGTAAAATAAGCTAACTGCTTTATACATACTTGTAATAATTTGAAGTTATGATTAGAAATAGAGAAATAATTGCATGAAAAGGAAAGTGCCAAAATATTAAACTCACTATGGGTGATTATAACATGAAGGGGGACATTTATATACTGCCCTTAGGAGGATGTGATATCATTTTAGGAGTACAATGGTTATGAACACTCAGTATAATACAATGGTACTTTGAAGACTTATGGATGAAATTCACACAAAAGGGCCAAACATATGCTATTAAAAGATTAAAATCAGGCCCTTCACAAATCGTAAGTTCCCATAGAATGGAAAAAAATTTGCAAATGAGGTAAAGGTATGATTGCACAACTATTTTCCATTCAACCCACCAATGAAGAACAACCAGTGTGACTTGAACTCCAACAACTCCTAGAATGCCATGATAAAGTATTTAAAAAACCAAAAGGATTACCTCCCCGATGAAGCCATGATCATGTCATTCAACTTATCCTAAGGTACCAACCTCCTAATATTCGACCCTACCGATATCCATACCTACAAAATATAGAAATAGAAAAACTAGTACAAGAACTGTAGACACCAAAATCTAGGCATTTACAATTCAGCACATAATTCTACATAATAAAATATATGCCTAGGTCTAAAATTAGGTATATTAATTCATGTACACTTAAACTAAATTGCACACCATAATCCTACATAATAATATATGCCTAAGTCTAAACTTAGGCATAAAAATATTGCACATTATCCTATTTTCCATATTTTAATAAATATGAAAAATCCCCCTATGATACCCTGCCTACCCACTAGACATGTGCCCTAGCCACCTCATTATCCAACCTTGCCACATCTAAAACACACTTTTCCCCTTTGTCCCTTCACATGGGATAAACCTTAGACCTCACTCCACCTACCCACATCACCCCAGTTAAGTGAGACACCTTGGGTGACTCACTCTAACTGGCCCCCTCCATTTGGCAGCCCTGGCTTGCCACCTCTCATTTCCCTCCAAAACCCAAAATTGCCTATAAAATCAACACCATACCATCAAGAAAAATAGGGCTGGAAAATATATCATTATGCTGGTGAAATCACTACAGGAAATCATCAACAATCATGAAGTTCGAGCCATCAAGGTCCCAGATCTGAGTTTTAAGGTTTTCTACCATCTTTGCATACTCACGCATCCATGGTTACACAATCCCAAACATAGTACCAAATTTTCCAAATTGCACATCTGCAGTTACACATTTCCAACCGTAGTCCCACGGTTTCTAAACCGCACACCTACGGTTACACAGTCACAACCATAGACCCATAGTCCTACAGAAGCTACAAAACTTGTTTTGGCCATATCTTGCTTGTCTGGACTCGTATTGAGATAAAATTTTGAGGGTAGATTCTTGAAATCCTCAAGAACGTCTCCACCAATTTTTAGGATATTTGGATTAGCAGATATTAGTAAGTTATTCATTTTTTTTTTTAATTTTTTTAAAAAACTTGTATTAAAACAAAGATCATTTACAAGTTGGGAAGAGACTTTTCCCAGCCATAGTCAGAGAAAACACATGCTTACAATAGTAAAAGAAGATTTGCAATGGAGCCAAATCTCTTAAACCATTAACTAGCTAACAGGGAAGACGGTGAATCTGACATTCAAGAGTGGAGAGACTCCTTCCTTGCGACACTTTTTCCTTCTTCTCCTTTGGCCATGAAAATGTAACATGTCGCGATATCGCAACACTTTTCTCCTTTGGCCACGAAAATGCAACATGTCACGATATCGCGACACTTTTTCCTCTTCTAGCCATGACGTTGCAACATGTCATGATATCGTGACACTTTTTCCTCCTTTGGCCACGACGAAGCAACATGTCATGATATCGTGACACTTTTTTCTTTTGACCGCGATGCTGCAACATGGTGCGATATCGTGACACTTTTTCTCTTTGGCCACGACTATGCAACATGTCACGATATCGTGACACTTTTTCCTCCATTGGCCATGGTAATGCAACATGTCACGATATCACGACACTTTTTCTCCTTGGGCCATGGTGTTGCAACATGTCGCGATATCATGACACCTTTTCCTCCTTTGGCCATGACGAAGCAACATGTCACGATATTGCGACACTTTTTCTCTTTTGGTCGTGATGTTGCAACATGTCATGATATCGCGACACCTTTTCCTCCTTTGGCCATGATGATGCAACATGTCGTGATATCGTGACACTTTTTCTCTTTTGGTCGTGACCATGCAACATGTCGCGATATCGTGACACTTTTTCTTCTTTGGCCGTGACCATGCAACATGTCACGATATCGCGACACTTTTTCTCCTTTGGCCGTGACCATGCAACATGTCACGATATCATGACACTTTTTCTCCTTTGGCCATGACCATGCAACATGTTGCGATATCATGACACTTTTTCTCCTTTGGCCGTGACCATGCAACATGTCACGACATCGTGACACTTTTTCTCTTGGCTGTGACCATGCAAAATGTCACGATATCATGACACTTTTTCTCCTTTGATCATGACCATGCAACATGTTGTGATATCATGACACTTTTTCTCCTTTGGCCATGACCATGCAACATGTTGTGATATCGTGACACTTTTTCTCCTTTGGCCATGACCATGCAACATGTCACGATATCGTGACACCTTTCCTCCCTTGGCCGCGACAAAGCAACATGTCGTGATATCACAACACCTTTCCTCCTAAGGCCGTGACGGTGCAACATGTCGTGATATCATGAAACCTTTCCTTCCTTGGCCATGACGAAGCAACATGTCACGATATCGTGACACCTTTCCTCCTGTGGCCGCGATGGTGCAACATGTCACGAAATCATGAAACATTTCCTCCCTTGTCCGCGATGAAGCAATATGTCATGATATCGTGACAACTTTCATCCCTTTGCTTTTTCTTTGATCATTAGCTAATGGAACTTCCAAGACCCTACCTAATCACCTCATCCTCAATAGCCATGTCACTATGCAACTGAACCCCTACCTCCTTCTCAGCACCCATCTTAGCCAGGAATTCAACCACTTTATTTAAATCTCTACTCACATAAACTGGAATCACATCATCTAATTCCCTCCATAATTCCTTAATTTGAGTGACAAGAATCCTCAACCTCCATGCTTTCAAAGTAAAGTTCCTCATGCAATCTAGAGTTCCAACCATTATTTGAGAGTCTGATTCAAGTATTATCCTCCCGTGGCCCTATTTTATTGCCCAAATGAAGCAGATTTGATAGCTATGGCTTCTGCTTCATCGTTTGTGGCTCTTCCCAAGCCTTGCAGTTCCCAATAGATCATTGTTCCAAAATGATTCCGACAAACCACTCCAATACCGGCTCTACCTAGATTGCATTTTGAAGCTCCATCATTATTAATTTTAAACCAACCTTCTGGGGATGGTTTCCAACTAGCGCTGTCCTATCCCTCTTGCACTTCAACTTCCTCTTCCATTTCCCCAATAAAAACCTGAGTTTCCTCTTTAGCATAGACGACCACAGTTTCTGTGACTTTGCTCCAAATGACCTGCCAAACTCCATCTAAAGAAGAAAATGTTTCTCTAAAAATTCTAGCATTTCTCTCTAGCCACACTTGCCACCAAATAAAGTTTAATCCAAGCTCCCAACCAATACAAAGAGCTTTATATTTAAATCTACCCCTCTTCCATCTTTCCTAGATATTAATCCGATTCAAGTCACCATTAACTTGAATTTTATAAAATAAAAACCATCTCTCCCAAATCTAGCGCGTGAATGGGCACTCAAACATCAAGTGATAAGATGTTTCCTCGCTCTTGTAGCATAAGACACATTGATATGGACCGATGATTCCTTTACATCTGATATTATCAAAAGTGAGAATTCCATTATGCATGAACTGCCAGGCAAAAAAGTTTACTTTTGGCCAACCCTTGGACTGCCAAATATTTCTCCAATCCTCAACCTGATATGTATGAGGGGGAGGCTCTGGAAGGATCTTATCATATCCATCATTCATTATGTAGACACCAATGCTCCCATAACCCCAATCTAATTCATCCTCCTCATCTCTACCTATGAGAAATATTTCTGTCAAGATTTTAGTCATGATGGGTGCCAAATCCGAAGGGATTGAAATTGGCCACTCATCCAACTTCTTAAACTACTTAAACTTATAATCCCCCAGCTGACTAGTGGTGAAATAAATTTCAATTTGGACCCATCCCTTGGTTTCTATGGCTATTTTTATTGGTTGCAATTCAGGAAATTCAAAAATGATAGGTGGGTATTGATCCCATGAATCTGTCCAAAATCATGCCTTCTCCCCTCTCCCCACTTTCCAAAATAATTGATCTTTTACTACCTTAGATCCTAACTTGAGAGCCTACCACACTAAGGATCCATTACCATCCAAAGGGAAATGACCCACCTCATTTGGGTTTACATGTCCCAAATATTTACTAGTTAGGATTCTACTGAAAAAGGAAGTTGGTTGGGAAATCCACCTCCAGTAAAGCTTTCCAACCAAAGCTTTATTATTTAACTTTGATCTTCTCAGTCCCAAACCTCATTTTACCTTGGGTTGGGTTACTTTGTCCCAACCTACTAAGGCCCATTTCCTCTCTCCTTTTACTCCTTCCCATAAAATTTTTCTAGCCATCTTGTCCAACTCTTTCCATATAGTATGTGGGGCAGCCAGGATAGAGAATTTATAAATTGGCATGGCCTAAATGACTGACTGTAAAAAATTTAATCTACCCCCATAGCTTAACCATTTGTGAGACCAATGATTAATTCTATCCTTGATACAATCCAAAATATTCCTTCAGATATCTACTTTTAGTTTTTTAAAATGCAAAGGGACCCCTAAGTAAACCACTGGGAGAGAAGTCCTTGTGAATCTCAAGATCTCTAAAAATCTATCCTGAAGCCTTTGATCAAGATTAAAGAAGACCACTTTGGATTTTTTATCATTGATGACTTGGTTTATAGCCCTAAGGTAGACATTAAGAGTATCTCTGATCATTCTTGCTTCCATGAAGCTGGCCACTCCCACCAATCCTGTGTCATCCACAAACTATAGGTGAGTCAAAAATTCCTCACCCACCTTGATACCTATTAGCAAACCTTGTTGTCTTCTCCTCAAGAAAATTCTACCTAATCCTTCAGCCAATATGAGAAAAATATAGGGAGAGCAAGGATCCCCTTGACGAAGGCCATGAGTGGCTCCAAACGGTTGTGAGGGAAGACCCTTGATTAACACTAAGTATGTCGAAGTAGAAACACAACTCATGACCCATTCTATCCAATCCTGAGAGAAACCAAAGGCTGCCATCATTTTTGACAAGAAGCTCCACTCCACCCTATCATAAGCCTTTGACATATCTAATTTTATGAACATTCCTCTATTACCAGATGTTTGCATTGAATGGATTGCCTCCTGAGCTATAACCACACCATCCAAGATCTGCCTACCCTCTACAAAACCCCCTTGCTTAGAGGAGATAATGTTATGTAAAAGAGGTTTTAGCCGCTCAACCATTACCTTTGTGATTATTTTATATATAACATTGCATAAGGCAATAGGTCTATAATCTAAAATATGTACCCCCTCCTCCCCTTTTGGAATTAAGGTAATGAAAGTATGATTTAATGCTTTAATAATTCTTTTACTACCTCTGGACTCCTCTATAACAACCATTACATCCTCCTCCAAGTTATCCCAAAAGGCCTAAAAAACTCAATTGGAAAGCCATCTGGACCTAGAGTTTTTTCGATGCTCATTCCAAAGACCACATTCTTTAGTTCCTCTCTATAAATGGGTTTAAGAAGGGTCTAATTTTCTTCTTCAGAGATAACGGAAGGTATGGTAGCAATAACGTCATTTTGAGCCTCTTCATCTTGCACCATACTTTCCTTAAATAGTTTAGAAAAATAATCCATTGAATGGAAATGCATACCTAGAAGTGTATCAAAGGAGTGTCCATTCTCATCTTGAAGAGCTTCCATGTTGTTCATATGTCTCCTAGCACAGGCAATGCGATGGAAAAAATTGGTATTTCTATCACCTTCTAATAACCAAGTGGTTCTTGATCTCTGTTTCCATTAGGTCTCCTCTTGGTTGTCAATGTCCTCAACCACTTTATGCAAGGCATCATCCTCGTATTTGAGCTGCTCTATAATTGTTCCTTCCCTAAAGTGTTTTTTAACCTCATCCCATCTGGCCACCAAAGGAGCTCTTTGGACCTATAATTCTATCTTGTTAGCTCGCCTCCATTGTTTCAGTTGATCTTTGACATAATGAAGTTGTTTGTGAAATCTAAACATTGTTGTCCCATATGCTGGGCGACCTTCTTCCCACCACTGTGGAATTTTATTTCAAATTTCCTCTTTTTATAACCAAAAATTTTCAAATTTAAATGGTTTGTGATGCTACCCTGTCTTAATCCCTCCTTCCAACAAAATGGGAAAGTGATCTAAAACTAGACCCTCCAAAATCTAAAATTTTGTATTCCATTTTACAAATGCCTCCTCTAAAACCAAAAAATGGTCTAACTTTACCTTCCTTCTATGTGGCTCCATCCTCTTATTAGTCCAAGTATAGTTGGTTCTAGGGCATTTAATATCCACCAAGTGTAAAGCCTGGACTTGGGCAATCATAAGTCAATCCCCTGGGTCTAAAATTGGGGTTCCCCATTCCTGATCTCTAGAGGATAATTTACCATTAAAATCCCCAGTAATAATCCAGTATAAATCTTCCCTTAAGACTCTCATGTTATGCACAGCTTTCCATTCAAGCCTCTGACCATCTAGGTTTTGAGCCCATAAAAATTTGTGATTAAAACATGTTCATCTGTGACATTATTTCTAAAATGTGATGTGATAACACCCCTCCAAGCTATATGTTCTATTGCAGTCCATTCTAGAGAGTTTTAAAGAGTAGCTATCCCCCATGAGGTACCTTGGGCAGCCACTTCCATATGACCAGCACCCCTACAAATTCTGTTAATTGTTTTACACATAAGATCTAACGACATTTTTGTCTCTTGGATAAGCAAAAAATTTGTTTTACATTTTTCTAAGAGTCTTCAAATAGCAGATTGATGGGTTCTACTATTTAAACCCCTAACATTCCATGATTGTATAATAATTGGTTACCTTGAGAGCAATAAGAATCTATTGGCCTCATCGATCCTCCAATGATCAGTTTGTCTCCTTGAACTGCTAGCAATTCCTTATTTGATTTTCTACCCACTCCTTGAGAGTTGCTATTTTTTTATCTCTTTTCCACCTGAGTTATCCCTAAAGTTGGCCTTTCTCTATTATTTTTTGCTATTCCCATGCTAAAATCCTTAATTATTGGCTGCTCTTGGTTATGCACTATCAATACCCCTACACTCTTTGACTGAGGTAACTCATTGTGCTCAATTACCTGCTCTATGACGGGTGGAGATGAAAGAGGAGCTTGAACGTGGATGTTATTATTTTCATTATTTCCATCCACTCCTTCAATGAATTGATCTTCTTGGTCCATTAGTGTCTTAAATATCTCATACCTATTGGCGGGCTTGAGATGGGTTTGCTCTTTACCATATTTTTTCTTTTGCCTTCTCCTTCTTTTGGGTTGTTCAAAACCATCTCTCTGTGCTTCTTTACCCTGAGAAATATTGGTTGGTTATTTGTTTATTGTTGACTTACCCTCCTTAGGAAGATTTGACATTCCTATAGGAGCCTCCATTTTTGTGTTCATATTATTTGGGCAAGATCGGGCCAAATGCCCATATTTGTGGCAAACTCTGCATCTGAAGGGCAGTGCCTCATAATCCATCTGTTGAATCCAAGATAGTCCTGCAAGTTCAAGTTCCACCTCTACCGATAAGGGCTGGCTAAGATCCATTTCCACACATACTCTTGTATAAATAGCTATTTTTCCTTCTATTGTGTCTTTGGAGACACCCAAATGTCTTCCAAGGGAATTATCGATAATTTCCAAAACCTGCTCACTCCAAAACTCCATTGGAAGTGCATACAAACGGATCCAAACTAGGACAACAGTGGGTTCAATTTGAGGATCAAATCCCACTCTCCAGGGTTGAACAAATAATCTTGTCGAACCATGATTCCTCTTTTCTGATTTGAAAGCCCTATTTCTATCGACCAGTGAAGAAAAACTAACAATAAAATACCCATTGCTAATAAACCATAAAGAGTACTCACCAAGAGGCTCCCAGTTTCTTTAGACCCAGGAATGCAAAAAATTCAGGGTAGGGTGAATACCCATGAATTTACAGATCAAATCGTGATTGGCTCTATATAAGACTGTTTCTTCAACCATCCTTGGTTCAATGACAATCTTTGGACTTGATTCTGACTATGGCAAGCATCCATTAACTCATTGAGATGTTGATCTATTTCCAGCAGTCGTAAAGAGCATTTTTAGTGCAGTTCTTTGTGCTTTGTCAGTCTTGGATGGAGATTTATCTTTTAACAAATCTATATAAGAGCTATTTCTCTCTAGAAGAGGATTTGGAGGTGTCCCCATTGGACCCCCATGGGGCAGCAATCTTGCCTTCAAATCCACAGTAACCAGAAATCTCTTTGGCTACCCAACTGATGCCCTAGTTTTTCCTTAGCTCTAGAAAACCTAGTTCATGCGTTTCACTCCAGACAAGTGTGACACTCTGTTGGATACTTTAAAATTTGTAAGTTATTCATTTGTTAGAAAGGTATTTTTAATTATTATTTCTATGTTTTCTGCAAGCATTTCTTCAAGGTTTTTTATCTGTACTTGTTTCTAATCATGTATACATGTGCTACTACCCCTTGTTTGAATTTCATGTGTGCAAGAGGTAGGTATTTATAGAGCTATTGAATCTATACTGGTACCCACATCTAGGATACAAAATCCTACTCACCAATTGGATTTGAGAGAAATAATATTGAAGACACCACCTCCCATTGATGCACCAACAAGGCCACTCTTCTTTGGCCTTGTTTGTGATATTATGAAACAAGAAAGCATTGTAATATGACCCTTCATGGTTTGGGGTAAATCATTGTAAAAGAAAATGAGGCCAAGGCTCCTGTGTATTTCAATACAAATTTAATACAAATATTATTCCATTACAATCGCTTGTCTTCATTATTATTTGTTTGGTGTTGTCTTATTTTGCTTAAAAAATGGTGATCAAAAGCGAAAAACAACCAAAAACAATTTTGTAATAATAAAAAATCACTCGAGTATCAAATTCCTGAATGACTGGTTCCTTGAACCCATCATTTGGAAGGAATTTCTAAATTCACAATGGAACAAGAACTCTAAACATGGTCAGATATTTTACCACACATTTTGCGCATCAACAAAACCAAAGGCAAATTTGTATGAACACAAACAAACCAAAACTTGGGAAATCAAATTGATCAAAATATGATACATTTGCATACACAATTCACCACATTTAATCATCTACCACCTTCTTCATCCATGTTTGGTCAATTGGCTTGTGGGTTTCATCCTTTACCCATTTACCAATTGAGGGGGTAAGAAAACAAATAAATTTTTTCAAAAATCACCCATTCTTATGCGTTGAGAATATTTGAGTCGATTCATCCAATAAAGATAGGTGTCATTTTTTTTAACCGCATTATGCTTTACACAACACGGTACAAAAAGGGGTATCTATAGACACCAAAATATAAGCATTTACAATTCAACATATAATTCTGCATGATAAAATATATGCCTAGGTCTAAACTTAGGCATATTAATTCATGTACACTTCACCCACATTTCACACCATAATCCTACATAATAACATATGCCTAAGTCTAAATTTAGGTATAAAAATCTTGCACGTTATCCTATTTTCTAGATTTTAATAAATCTAGAAAATCCCCCTAAGATACCATGCCTACCCACTAGACATGTGTCATAGCCACCTCACTACCCCACCTTGCCACATCTCATAAACCCTTGTCCCCTTTGTCCCTTCACATGGGACAACCCTTACACCTCACTCCAGTTACCCACATCACCCTAGTTAAGTGAGACACCATGGGTGACTCACTCTAACTGCCCCCCTCTATTTGGCAGCCCTGGATTTCCATCTCTCATTTCCCTCCAAAACCTAAAATTACCTATAAAATAAACATCATTCCATAAAGAAAAATAGGGCTGGAAAATACATCATTACACTGGTGAAATAACTGTAGGGAATCATCAACAATAATAGAGTTCGAGCCATCGAGGTCGCAGATCTAAGTTTCAAGGTTTTTTTCCATCTTTGCACACCCGCACATTTGTGGTTACACAGTACCAACTATAGTCCCACAGTTTCTAAACCACACATGCATGGTTACACAATCCCAACCACAGTCCCATAGTTTCTAAACCACACACCTGTAGTTACACATTCACAATCATAGACCCACGGTTCTGTAGAAACTACCAAACTTGTTTTAGCCATATCTCGCTCATCCAGACTCGGATTGAGCTGAAATTGTGAGGGTAGGTTCCTAACATCCTAAAGAAAATATCCACCAATTTTTAGGATATTTGGAGAAGCATAGATCAATAAGTTAATTATTTGTTAGTAAAGAATTTTTAATTACTGTTTATATGTTTTCTACAAGAATTTCTTAGAGGGTTTTTATCTGTACTTGTTTCTAATTATGTATACAGGTGCTACTAACCCTTGTTTTAATTTCATGTGTACAAGAGGTAGATATTTGGAGAGCTATTGAATCTAGAGTGGTCCCCACATCCATGATACAAAATCCCACTCACCAATTAGATTTGAGCGAAAAAAAACTGAAGACACCACCTCCAATTGATGCACCAAAGAGGCCACTCTTATTTGGCCTTGTTTGTGATATTATGAAATAAGAAAGAATTGTAATCTCACCTCTCATGCTTTGGTGAAAATCATTGTAAAATAAAAGGAGTCAAAGGCTCTTTTTTATTTCAATACAAATTTAATACAAAGATTATTCCATTACAATCGCTTGTGTCTTCATTATTATTTGTTTGGTGTTGTCTTATTTTGCTTACAAGAACTACTAAAAGTAGGGGTTATTAGACCTAGTATGATTCCTTACTCTTGTCTTGTTATATTAGTATAAAATAATGATGGATCATGTTTCCTATTTATTGATTTCTGCACCCTTAACAAATTAACCATCAAAGATAAATTTCCTATTCCCATCATCGATAAATTATTAGATGAACTTCATGGGGTTGCATACTTCTCCAAATTAGATTTACGATCGGGATACCACCAAATTCAAGTTAAAGAAAGTGATATTCCAAAAACTACCTTTAGCACTCATGAAGGATATTATGAATTCATGGTTATGCCATTTGGCCTTACCAACACCCCTTCTACATTTCAAAGTCTAATGAACAAGGTATTTCACCCTTTCCTTTGAAATTGTATTTTAGTTTTCTTTGATGGCATTTTTATTTAAAGTAAAACATGGGAATATCACTTACACCATATATACCAAGCATTAAAGACCTTGGAGGACAATCAATTATATGCCAAAATATCAAAATGTTCTTTCAAAAAATAAAAAATTGAATATCTCGGACATATTGTCTCTAAAGGAGTTAAAGTGGACCCCTACAAGATTGAAGATGTAAAAAATTGGCCTATCCCAAAAAATTTGAAAGGCTTGCATAGTTTTTTAGGACTAATAGGGTACTATCACAAATTCATCAAATATTATGGCAAAATCACAACCCCCTTAAGAGCACTACTCAAGAAGAATGCTTTTCTTTGGTCTTCAAAAGTTGACAATACCTTTATCACCCTAAAAAATGCAATGTGCACCACCCCCATATTAACCATGCCTAATTTTTCTAAACCATTCATTATTGAGAGCGATGCCTGAGGAATGGGGATAGAATCAGTGCTCATAAAAAATGAAAGACCATTATATTTTACTAGCAAGGCATTTTATAAAAATAATTTGGCCCACTCCACATATGAAAAAGAGATGTTAGCCATTGTTCATGCTATTCAACATTGGAGACCTTACCTTATTGGCCAACATTTCATTATTCGCACGGACCACCATAGTCTAAAGTACCTTCTTGAGCAACACATAACCACTCCAGAGAAACAAAAGTGGGTTACAAAACTACTAGGATATGATTATGATATCATATATAAAAAATGGAAATATAACATGGTTACAAACGCCCTTTCAAGAACGTTTGAAGTACCCCAATTACATGATTTTCCCTCTCCTATTCCTAAATGGATAGACCAAGTCAATGAAGAATGGGTTAATGATACTACCACACACACATTAATTCAACAACTTCAACAAGACTCCACTAGTAAACCCCATTATTATTAGAGTGATAACATACTTAGGTACAAAGGGTGTATTGTACTATCCCCAAATTCCTCATATCGTACAAAAAAATTCCATGAGTTACATGCTACACCCACTATAAACCACTATGGATTCCTCAAAACTTATAAAAGAGTGGCTAGATCTTTTTATTGGGTATGGATGAAAAATGATATCAAGAAATTTGTGAATAAATGTGAGACCTACCAAAGACACAAAGGAGAGATAGTAGGTACTCCAGGTATTATTCAAACCCTTTAAATGCCACCTAAAACATGGGATGCTATTTCCATGGATTTTATTGAATGCCTTCTAAAATACGTCGGTAAAACTTCCACTCTAGTTGTGGTGGATCGCTTATCTAAATATGCTCATTTTTGTCCTATGGTCCACCCTTATACAGCTAGTACCATTGCCCAAAAATTTCTTGATAATATTTTTATATTACATAGAATGCATTCCACTATTTTTAGCGATATTTATCCCACATTTACTAGCAATTTTTGGAGAGAATTGTTTAAATTCCAATGCACTCAACTTCGTATGAGTTCTGCTTACCATCCCCAAATAGAAGGTCAAACTGAAGTTGTTAATAAATGTTTGGAAATCTACCTTCATTGTTTTATTTCTACTCAGGCCCTTCAATGGGTTAAATGGCTTCCCTTAGTCAAATGGTGGTATAATGCCTCATATCACACCACCATTAAGATGACTCCATATGAAGCTTTATATGGCCAAACACCACCATCACTTACCTATTATATTATAGGAAGTACAAATGTACTAGTAGTGGAGATGGAACTTTCTACTCGAGATAATATTCTTAACCTCCTTAAGGATAATTTACACATTACACAACATCATATGAAGTAACAAGTGAACCAACATCAAATCGAGTGAGTTTTTCAAGAAGGATATATGGTATTCCTTCGTCTTCAACCATATCACCAAAATTCTCTAAAAATAAAGGGTTCTCAAAAGTTAGCTTCCAAATTTTATGGACCTTATAAATTTCTACAATGCATTGGGCTAGTTTCTTATAAACTTGAGTTACCTGAGTCCTCCAAAATTCATCCCATGTTCCATGTCTCCTACCTTAAACTAGTAGTTGGCACACACATCACTACACAAACTCAACTCCCTGAGTTCACCGAATATGGAGTACTCATGGTTGAACCTGAAGCTATCCTAGATTTATGCACTCACGACCTTCATAACCACACTATAACCAAGATCTTGATTCAATGGAAATGTATACCTTCGAAAGACTCTATATGGGAGACACTTCATCATATCCAGTAGTAATTTCCTCATTTTTCGCTTTGAGAGCAAAGCTCTTTTTAAGGAGGGTAATCCTATCTCTTCACACTAGTGAATCCAATTATGTAATTATGGACCAACGTGTCCTTTCACAAATTACAACTCTAGGTATATTTATTTAGGCATTCCATGGGTGTCTCCATGATATTCATCGAAGAATAAATATTTATTTATATCCATTGATCAATTTAACATAAGTGAAAAAGTGATTCTTTACAATTGTGATTCTTGTAATTCTACTTATTTGCAATTTAACCTATTCTCCCATAGTCAAGATAAGTGATGAGTGTCGTTGAGTCTCATCATTTAATCTCAATGATTTATCAATCCGGGG
The DNA here is from genome assembly GCA_028583015.1 of Wollemia nobilis. Lineage (NCBI taxonomy): Eukaryota > Viridiplantae > Streptophyta > Pinopsida > Araucariales > Araucariaceae > Wollemia > Wollemia nobilis. The sequence goes on from JAQPPZ010016414.1 coordinate 2,987,777, forward strand.
TGGTGTCCAAGGCTATCTACGATAGAAGGTTAGGGCAGAGTACAATTCAAGCATTCAGATTTCAAGCAATTATTGGGTGAAACAGATTTGGTTTAGCCTTTTGGTGTCACACTAAACCTAATCTGCAGAATGGAAACTTGCAAGAAATAAAAACTAATTCTAAGTTCAGAAAATTAAAGTTAACTACAATTGCATGAATTGAAATTGCTGAATTGAAATCTAATCTACTTTTGCATAATTGAAATAACATAATTGAAATTGCTAAATTGAAATGTTGCTGAAATGAAATCCTAAATTACACTTGCAAAATTGAAACCTAGTTTACTCTTGTAGAATGGAAGTGATGCTTGGAAATGAAACACCTATCAATGCCCTGCCACAAAAGGTCGTCAAGCTTCTGCTATAGGAATTGACAGCAAAATGAAATCTGCTGGAAATTGAAAGCTGCTGAAACATAAAAATAACAGAACATGGAAAGCAAAGGAAACAAGAAATAAATGTTTAATCTAATTTGTCAGCTGACACACACATAAATGTTGTACACAAACATAATAGAAAACATCAATCACATAATACAAAATAAAAACAAGAAAATGAAATCTGGCAAGCAATCTATTAATTTTGCTACAGCAAAATTACAGATTAAAACCTGCCATAAAATCCCTCCTTCTAGATCTGAAAGTGGGCCCATACTTCCTGATCTAGAAGGAGGTGAAAAACACTCCTTAACTAATTTAAAATCAGAACAAAATATGACAAAAGAACTGCAATTTATTACTCTGAAAATGGCATTACAGTTCTACTGCTATAGACTGTTACAAAGCTGAAAACTGTCTATTTTTCTATTACTTATTCTCCTTAAGCTCAACCGACATGGGAGCTATCCTTTTATAGATGCATAAGATTTATTTACAAATAGAAAATATACTATTTCTATCCTGTAGATCAATTCCTATTATGTTGCAACATTTCTTGGTTTTATCCTAGAAGAGGATCAATTGATCTTTTCCCATGAATGGTGGCTTTTGGATGGCAAGGATGACAAAGACAATTGGGGGATATTTTCCCTTAACCTTCTCAACCTTCTTTCCATTTTTCCATCATCAAAAAATAATCAAAAATTCAAAAAGTACTTTTTGCTATCAATCCGAAGATAACTGGCTCAATCCGAAGAAACTGCATTCTGTCAATCCGAAGATGTCTGCTCAATCCGAAGATCTTCGGATTGACTAACTGTGTGGTCTTCAAGTTATCTCAGCTGCTTTTCTCAGGTGGGTTATCTCTCAAGAACTGATTGCAATAGCTTTTATCCTTCTCCATGTGTGAATTCCATGCCTTGCCATTCAATGTCAACTTGCTGGAATTTGTATGGAAAATCTTATTTTTCCAACTGTCAAAACATGCCCAACTACCCTTTTGGAGTGCTCATAAATTGTTCCTCATAACTCCAATGTATATCAAATTGTATCCACATGTTCTTGGTTGTATTAAATACACTTGGTTCAATTTTTAGCTCTTAAATCTTCAGGAGTTGCTTCCAACATCACTGTCAAGTTGGCCTCTAACACAGATTTTCACCAAAATTTCCAGTTGTCAAAAAGTGTGAAACTATCATTTTGCTAGGCCCCATAACTTCCTGATTACTTGTCCATATGCCTTAAAATTTGGGTCATGTGTTCTCTGTACTATGAAGTACCATTGGTATGAATTTGGTACCTTAACTCACTTTGGATCATTCCCAGTAGATTTGCCAATGTCACCATTAATGCAGATTTGTACATGTTAACAACTCTAGAAAAGACTAAGGCATGAACATGATGAAACCTTCATAACTTTTTATCTACAACTCAGATTGACTTGCTTCAAAAAGCAAAGTTGTAGTTCTTGATAAGAGGAATCTGTTCATGCCATCACAATGTAATTTTACTATAGTTTTTATTTGCTACTTAATCAACTGAAATAGTGCATAAAATGTTGAAAATAGTCAAAATAGGGGTATAATGTTCCAAACATAAAATCATGCAAACACTTAACAAATATATATTCTAATCAACTATTTGGCATTTAAATTTGTCATGTTTAGTAATATGGCAGTCAAACATAGTGTAAAAATGAGGCATTTTCAGGCCTCATCATTCCCCCCAGCTTGAACTGATGCATGCCCTCATGCATCCTAGTAGGCCATAGTAATATGTTGGTTTTATCTTTGTGAAAAATATCCTTTGCCCTCTGCTACTTGATAAATTGCTCCTTGCTGCACTACACCAAGTATTTTGCAATTTAAGCACATGTATTTCATTTTTCTACAACCTTGCAATTTTTTTTTTCAATCAATTTTTTTCAATTTTTTTTATTCTGCTCTTTTTTTTCTTGCATTTTTTTTTCATTTGCAACTTGCAACTTTTTTACTTCTGCACTTTCATCCTTCAATATTGCAATTTCTGCAATTACTGCAATTTTAACTCTTTTTCTGCCCTTCTACAAGTTTTAGTGCTGCAAGGTACCTCTTAAAGACTTGGTATCATGTGACTCATCTTACAATAGCCTTATTGTGGAACCATATTTGGCAGATGCACTACTACTGGTGGAATTTTCTGTTCTTAACAATATTTCAGCTTGAATGCCTATTCTTGTTGTTTGCACCTTTTGAACAAAATTGATAAAATTTTGATTTTGAAACTTTTTGGAGGGATGGACTACTTGTGGTGAGATGATTTTGAGCTTTAGGAACCTTAATATTTGATGTGCCCTACTATTTTTGCTATTCTACAACATTTTCAGCAATTCTGGTATAGTTTCTGCTCATTTCGAAGATATCCTTCTCATTTCGAAGATATCCTGCTCATTTCGAAGATATCCTGCTTATTCCGAAGATGCATCAAAAAATGCAGAAATGACCTCATATGCAAAAGTTAGCTACAGATTCTATTGAGGGCCCATATCTAGTGTGTATAAGCCTTCCATAACATCAAAAATCCCCTCTCTATCCTTTTGTTTAGATGTTATTCTTCATTTTGTATATTGCTATTTTATTGCAGTAGTAGTAAAATTGAATCTTTAGGTGCATTTTCCAGATTTTCTTCCTCAAATTTATGAGCCAATTGTGAGATAAACTTGCAGTCCTACTTCTGAAACCTGCCCTACTAATTGAGATAGAATTTATGCCATGTCTATCCCAAAATCAGGTTTTTGTACAATTTTGAAATTCTCATGCAACTAAGGGCAAAAGGGGGTGTTTCTTGACATTTTGATCATGTTCCATTTTCAACTTACCAATATTGTATGAATAGTTTATGCCAAATACCGATTATCATACATTAAATGCTAAATGCTTACTATGACTTAAATGCAAGAAACACATACCTTACTATCCTGAAAATTAATCATGCACCTTACAAGTTGCTTCTGATGATTGTTAGCAAGCTATCTGAAAACATAAATATACACATGAGCAGTGTGAGATTTGTACAATGGTGGAACAATGATGGGTGGATCAACAAGGCAATGCATGCCAGAAAACCGGTTTTCATGCAAGCCAACTCAGCAGTGCCTCAAGGAGGTTTTCACTACTGAATTATTCATTTTTTTTTCATCTCTTTTTTTCATCAGAAGAGGCTGCCATTTCTGGTTTTCAACCAACTTCTGTCATTTTTTTTTTCTTTTTTTTTCAAGTGCCTCAATAAAAGAGTATCTCTCATGAGGCTACAATGAGAGAGAATGTCTCTCACTCTTATTTGGATAAGAATAAATCCTTATTCTGCAAAAACATGTCAATCTTTGTATGAAAACACCATCTTTTTCTGTTGAAATCTGTAACAATGATGCAACCTTCCTTTCTAGATGAGCAGTAAGAATCTGCTTATGTCATCATTTAACTCCTTATTACTGGAAATGAAGTGTTGACTTCATTGTTCCTCCTCCATGCTGAAATTGATGCTTATCCTCATGTACCCCCATTTTGTGGGACATGCCTTTTGCTGATTTTTTTCTCTCTTTTTCCTCTTTTCTTTTTTTTTCTCTTTTTCAGATTTTTCTCTTGTCTTGCTTGTGCCCATGAAGGAAGTTCACAAGCAATATTATTCTTTTTTTCTTTTCTTGTATTTCTCTTTTTTTTTGTCAAACTTTTATCATCACTTTGAATCTGACATGGAAGAGAAATTCTCCTCCATTCTGTGTACATCCAATTGTTCACCTCAAGAACTCCTCCTTAGTTAATGGTGCATGGTATACCCGAAAGCAATATTCATTCACCACTAAATTCCTCTATGAATCACCAATGGAAGAAAGAAACATTGCTTCATATCTAAAAATTTCTTCAATCAAGTGTTTGTCCATGCCTCCTAATCTGCAAAATCTTGTCAATCTGTACTTGAAACAATTCAATGCCAATTCTCAAGTATGTTAAGTGTATACATCAAGATGAAATCTTGACATACCCTTGTAATTCCATGCAAAGGGATTGAAATATTGTTTCAAAACAACAAACAATTTTGCTTTTTGTTCATAAGTCAACCGACCAATAATGTTCAAGAATTTCCTTGGTTGTACTTCAGTTTGTTTCATTCTTAGGAGGACAAAATTTATCCTTAATGGAAGTAAATTTTCTATGTGCAGATTTTCTAGTTTTTCTCCTTTATCCAAGGCTGATTTTTGTGTCTGGACTAAAGGGTTTTTGTGTATCTCTATTGACTTTTATCTCTTCAAGCTCAGGTAAGTTCTTGTTTGAGCATAGTTGGATGTTGTTGCAGTCAATAACATTTCCTACATTTTTTTTTTTACCAGATTCAACTACATAGACAGGGGATGCCTATCCTGTATTATTCAGACTGATCACAGGTTGGGCTAAAAAAGAAATATTTTTGGTTTGCACAATAAGACAAGAAGTGTACAACTTTAGCAGATCAACTACTTGTCAGGTAGGATCACCTCTAATGAGATCAACTATTGTCTGTGTAGGCTAAGAATTGCTAGGTTGCGGTTTAGCATGGTAAAATCCTAACAATATTTAAGTAATAATGGAAAACTCTAGGATCACCATTAAGTTGTAAACTCCTATTTTGATTGTGCAAAAGTTTTGTGATTTTTTTTTAATAGATTCAACTTACATAGACAGGGGTTGCCTGTCCTGTATTATTCATATTGGCCATAGGTTGGGCTGAAGGTGGTGGTTGATTTACTTGCCCTATTTGTTGTTGTTGGGATCTCTCTTTGAGAAGAATTCAGACTAGGCAACAGATTTTGCATCTCTAAGTTGTGGAAGTAAATGGCATTCATCAATGATATGTCCCTGTGAACAAATGCTACAGGTAGCTGATATGGCTATTTTGTTCAAGGGATAGTCTTGTATATCTACCATGATATCTTCCCAACACCTAGTACAATTTTTTTATACTACCCTGATGATATGGATATAAAAAGGGCAGTACTAGCAGATGGCTCTTCTAAATATTTTAAGAGATCTTATGTTTCTTGATAATGAGGATGATGAATTCTTTCAATTTTTATCAAGAATTTCAAACATAGGCAATTTAACCCCCAAGTGTGAAGATCACCTCCCTATGGTTGCTTATTTTCTAAATGGACTGAAATGCAACTATCAATAATTATTATTTATACCAACTATTACATTCAGATTTTACTCTGAACTTCATAACTTAGCACAATAATAATTATTTGATTACTTTTACCCTCTAACAACACCATGATCCCTAAAAACGATGCCAAAATGATGAGTGTCATTGAATCTCATCATTTAATCTCAATGATTTATCAATCCAGGGTGGTGTCCAAGGCTATCTACGATAGAAGGTTAGGGCAGAGTACAATTCAAGCATTCAGATTTCAAGCAATTATTGGGTGAAACAGATTTGGTTTAGCCTTTTGGTGTCACACTAAACCTAATCGTAGAACGAAAACTTGCAAGAAATAAAAACTAATTCTAAGTTCAAAAAATTAAAGTTAACTACAATTGCATGAATTGAAATTGCTGAATTGAAATCTAATCTACTTTTGCAGAATTGAAATAACAGAATTGAAATTGCTAAATTGAAATGTTGTTGAAATGAAATCCTAAATTACACTTGCAAAATTGAAACCTAGTTTACTCTTGTAGAATGGAAGTGATGCTTGGAAATGAAACACCTGTCAATGCCCTGCCACAAAAGGTCATCAAGCTTCTGCTATAGGAATTGATAACAAAATGAAATCTAATGGAAATTGAAAGCTACTGAAACATAAAAATAACAGAACATGGAAAGCAAAGGAAACAAGAAATAAATGTTTAATCTAATTTGTCAGCTGACACACACATAAATGTTATACACAAACATAATAGAAAACATCAATCACATAATACAAAATAAAAACAAGAAAATGAAATCTGGCAAGCAATCTATTAATTCTACTGTAGCAAAATTACAGATTAAAACCTGCCATAAAATCCCTCCTTCTAGATCTGAAAGTGGGCCCATACTTCCTGATCTAGAAGGAGGTGAAAAACACTCCTTAACTAATTTAAAATCAGAACAAAATTTGACAAAAGAACTGCAATTTATTACTCTAAAAATGGCATTACAGTTCTGTTGCTACAGACTATTACAAAGCTGAAAACTATCTATTTTTCTATTACTTATTCTCCTTAAGCTCAACCGACATGGGAGCTATCCTTTTATAGATGCATAAGATTTATTTACAAATAGAAAATATACTATTTCTATCCTGCAGATCAATTCCTATTATCCTGCAACATTTCTTGGTTTTATCCTAGAAGAGGATCAATTGATCTTTTCCCATGAATGGTGGCTTTTGGATGGCAAGGATGACAAAGACAGTTGGGGGATATTTTCCCTTAACCTTCTCAACCTTCTTTCCCTTTTTCCATCATCAAAAAATAATCAAAAAGTCAAAAAGTACTTTTTGCTGTCAATCCGAAGATAACTGGCTCAATCCGAAGAAACTGCATTCTGTCAATCCGAAGATGTCTGCTCAATCCGAAGATCTTCGGATTGACTAACTGTGTGGTCTTCAAGTTATCTCAGCTACTTTTCTCAGGTGGGTTATCTCTCAAGAACTGATTGCAATAGCTTTTATCCTTCTCCATGTGTGAATTCCATGCCTTGCCATTCAATGTCAACTTGTTGGAATTTGTATGGAAAATCCTATTTTTCCAGCTGTCAAAACATGCCCAACTACCCTTTTGGAGTGCTCATAAATTGTTCCTCATAACTCCAATGTATATCAAATTGTATCCACATGTTCTTGGTTGTATTAACTACACTTGGTTCAATTTTTAGCTCTTAAATCTTCAGGAGTTGCTTCCAGCATCACTGTCAAGTTGGCCTCTAACACAGATTTTCACCAAAATTTCCAGCTGTCAAAAAGTGTGAAACTATCATTTTGTAGGCCCCATAACTTCCTGATTACTTGTCCATATGCCTTCAAATTTGGGTCATGTGTTCTCTATACTATGAAGTACCATTGGTATGAATTTGGTACCTTAACTCACTTTGGATCATTCCCAGTAGATTTGCCAATGTCACCATTAATGCAGATTTGTACCTGTTAACAACTCCAGAAAAGACTAAGGCATGAACATGATGAAACCTTCATAACTTTTTATCTACAACTCAGATTGACTTGCTTCAAAAAGCAAAGTTGTAGTTCTTGATAAGAGGAATCTGTTCATGCCATCATAATGTAATTTTACTACAATTTTTATTTGCTACTTAATCAACTGAAATAGTGCATAAAATGCTGAAAATAGTCAAAATAGGGGTATAATGTTCCAAACATAAAATCATGCAAACACTTAACAAATATATATTCTAATCAACTATTTGGCATTTAACTTTGTCATGTTTAGTAATATGGCAGTCAAACATAGTGTAAAAATGAGGCATTTTCAGGCCTCATCAATAAGTTACAAAAACTTGGTTCTTACTAGTTTCATTGTTGTCTAGTTGAAGAGAAGGTATTAGGCTCAGACTTATGTTTATATTTTAATATATAAAAAAAATTCTCTCAAATTTTTAAAGGTAGAAGAAACATTATGGGTTTTGATATATGATATCAGAGCATGGTCCATAGTGGAACAGGTTCAATGTGCAAGAATTATTTTTTAGTGTGTGATAGGAAACATACTAGACATTAGTGAATAGAGGAACTAATAGAAGCAAATCTACCCAAACTGATTTGGATGTTCTGGGTAAACAATTATTAGTAGGAAGAGCAATTTGAAGGGCTAAATGGTAATGAATTCCTACTGTCTCTTTGGTGTATGTCTAGGGATAATGTCATCGAAAAGAAGAGGTAGTTCTACCCCAATAACAAGGCAGACATGATGAACCAATGCAGATAATAGAGCACCTGATATTGGTTTAGAAAATCCCAATGAAAGAGAGAATATTATTGAAATAGTGGCTCTACTTCGTGAGTAAGTGGAGGCCCAAAAATAATTGTTGGATGTTATGCTAATTTGAGAAACACAATCCAGTAACCCAAGAGGGGAACAGGTGAATGAACCTCTTACAGAGGTGCAATTAGCAAGAGTTTGACTAGAGGTTGAGCTAGGCAAGGAGATGAAATATCTAAAATATTCCAAGTTTAATGGAGAGGAATATGAGGATAAGGTTGAGGCTTGTTTGAAGGAGATAGAGACATATTGTAACAAGAACTTCTCATCAGGCACTCAAATATCTTATGCTACATTACATTTGCAAGGAGATGATCTAGCTTGGTGGGAAACCCTTAGTGAAGAGTGAAAGCTAGTAGCTGTAGTTGAATTAAAATGGAAAGAGTTTGTAAAAGCTTTCAAAGATTTTTTTTTCACAAAATATTTTTATTTTCAAAAATTTGATGAATTCACTAAACTTCGTCAAGGAATTAGAATAGTGGAGAAATATTATCAAAAATTTGTTAAGTTGGTGAAGTACACTAAGAAAATGAAGGTCCACAAGTTCATACTTGGAGTATATCCTAGGATAGGAAAGGAAGTGGACATACGATAGCCTGAAACATTGCAAAAGGCCTATGAGTTAGAAAGGAAAGCTAAAACATATCTCAAACCTTATTTTAACTATGAGGGGTTAAATGAACAAGGTAAAGAGGCACTAAGGAAGAGAAACAATTCAAGTTTCATGAAGTGGGAATGTGAAAAATCAATTAAAAGTGTTACAAGATAGGATGGGATTTAAGATAAAAAACAAGTAAAATTTAGAAGAAGGTTCTGAGGAAGGAATCACAGATTCTATAATCGTGGCAATAGTGGCAATAGATCACTACAAAGATAGAATAACCTACCAAAATAAGAAGGAGAAGTAGAGGATTTGAGACAAAAAAGAACATCTAGAATCAAAATAAGGATGTTATAATTGTAAGGGCTCACATTATACCACCAAATATCCACAGAAATAAGGGATGGATTGTAAAGGAAAGGAACTAATTTACAAGAAAACTGCACCTAAGGAACCATCACATGGGATTTATGAATAACAAGAAACTAGAATCTAGATGGTCAGGCTACACCACTAGTGATAAAAGGTAAGATCTTTGGTAAAAGTGTTAAAATATTATTTGATAGTGGAGCTACAAACAACTTTATTTCCACTAGTTTTGTTAAAGATATATAAAAAAGACAAGGATTCTTGGCACAAAAGTGGAAGGTTGATTATGGTTTGGGATAAACCTACTCTGTGAACCATGTTATCCTATGGAAAAAATTGCCTTGCCTAGTGGAATGACCTTAGGATGTTTATATGTTGCACCATTGCATGCCTTTGACATAGTATTAGGAATGGATTGGCTACAAGAGCATAAAGTAGTGATTAATTTTTAGGATTGATGGGTTGAGTATTCAGATGTTGATGGGCTTGTTCGTAGAGTGAATAACCTGTAAGGATATTTCCAAACTCAAATCCTTTAGGCTATGCAACTGAAGAAATCCATAAAAAAAAGAGAAATGATATATATTGTTAAGATAAATGAGATAGAGGAAGGCAAGAAAGAAGGGGTATTTGGAAAACACCCTATTCTTCAAGATTTTAGGGATGTATTTATCAAATAATTACCCAGATTACAACCTAAAATGGAATATGACTTCTCTATAAAACTTGAACTTGGAACAAAGACTATGCATAGGGATCCTTATAGAATGATTCTATAGAAATGCTAGAACTAAAAGTACAACTTCAAGGGTTTTTGGAAAAAGGACTAATTAAACCAAGTGTGTCACCATGGTGTGCACCAATCTTGTTTGTAAATAAGAAGGATGGATATTTGATATTATGTATTGACTACCGGATTTTAAATAAGGCAACTATCAAAAATAGATATCCTTTTCCTAGAATAAAATATCTCTTAGATCAACTCAAGGATACCTCAATATTTTCAAAGATTTATTTGAAGTCAATATATCACCAATTGAGAATCTGGGAGGAGGATACTCATAAGACAACTTTTGAAACTCAATATGGACATTATGATTTTATTGTATTACCTTTTGGTCTAACGAATGCTCCAGCAACATTCATGAATCTAATGAACAGTATATTTAGAAAGTACTAGGATAGATTTGTTATCATTTTTTGGATGGTATTATAATATATTATTGAAATAAGGCAAAATATGAATTATTAAGGGAAAATTAGTTGTATAGGAAATTTTCGAAGTGTGAATTTTATGTGTTAGAGGTGCAATATTTAGGGCACATTGTTTCAGCTGAAGGAATTACTATAGATACAAATAAAATAGAAGCCATATTGAATTGGTCATTGCCAACAAATATAACTAAGGTCTAAATTTTCATGGGCCTAACTGGGTACTATAGGTGATATATGAAGGACTATGCCAAGGTCACCTCACCGATAACCAACCTTCAAAGGAAAGGGAAAGAATTCAAGTGGATAGATAAATGTGAGAAAACCTTTGATTTACTTAGTAGAAGCTTACTACACATCCTATACTAAAGAAAATTTATCTGTAGGGAATTTTTTCTATGTGTATAGATGCATCACGAGGAGGAATGGGAGGAGCACTCTCACAAGAAGAAGCGGTGGTAGCCTATGGATCAAGGAAGACAAAAAAAGCATGAGGTTAATTATGCAACTCATAATTTAGAGTAAACAACTATAGTTTTTGCTCTCAAGAGTTGGTGATATAATCTAGTTGATAGATCCTTTGAGATAAAGATAGATCATCATAGTCTACAATACATGTTCACCCAACCCTTGCTCAATGTTAGACAGAGAAGATGGATGGAATTTATTGTGGAATGTGATTGTGGCATTGAATACATTAAGGGAAAGGAGAATAAGGTCGTAGATGCTATGAGTAGAAGGGGACACATTGTAATATTATCTTGTATTCATTATGACTTGATGGAACAAGTCAATGAAATGCAATGTCAAGATTCTTACTACAATCAAATCCAAGAAAACATGGAAAGGAAACTAGATGAAAACGAATATTTTAGCATAAAGGATGGTTTTCTATGTTTTAAGGATAGGGTAATAATTCATAAGAGTGGTAATTTGAGGAATATGATCATGAGTGAAGCTCATAGATCCCCCTACTTTGCTCATCTAGGAGGAGCAAAAATGAGGAAGAATATAAAAAGATATTCTTTTGGCCATAAATGAAGAGAGATATAAATGAATTTGTCTCTCAATGCCTTGATTGCCAAAAGGTAAAATCAGAACATAGATATCCTACTAGTTTTTTATACCCACATGATGTGCCTTTGCAAAAATGGTAAGTAATTTTGATGGATTTTATAGTAGGACTTCCTAAGACCAATTTCCAGCATGACACAATCCTAGTAGTGGTTGACACACTGACCAAAGTTACACACTTTATAGCCGAGAGCACCAAGGATGATGTCATGATTGTGGCTAATATATTTTCCAAGGAAATATTTCAGCTTCATGATTTTATAAAGGTAATTATATCAGATAGGTACTCGAGATTGACATATGAGTTTTAGTAAGCCTTACACCGAGCCATTGGCACTAGGCTAAATATCAGTTTAGCTTATCACCTAGAAATTGATAGACAAATTGAAAGGGTGAACCAAGTGTTAGAGAACATGCTTCACATGTACTATATGGATCATAAAATCCACTAGGAGGAATACTTGCATTTAGTATAATTTGCTTACAATAATGGTCATTGTTTGACATTAGGAATGGCTTCATTTGAATATTTGTATGGTAGAAGTTGCAAAACACCATTTTCATGGGATAATATAGAGTATCAGATTGCACTTGGGCCAGAACTAGTCAAAGAAATGGAGCAATAGTTAAGGATGATTAAAGAAATATTGAAGAAAATTGTAGACCGTCAAAAAAGCTATGTTGATCTTAAGAGATCACCTAGAGAGTTTGTTGTTGGTGATAAAAGTGTTTATGAGGGTGATACTGAAGAAGAGTTTTGTCAAGTATACAAATCTTGATCCTTATTTTTTAGGACCCTTTGAAATCATAATAAATATCAGTCTTGTAGCATACTGACTTGCCTTACCACCCAATCTATCCAAGATTCACAACACCTTTCAAGTTTCTTTACTTAAAAAATATGTTTCTAATCCTAAGCATGTATGGGATTTTTATAAATTGTAGATGGTGAATCTAGAGGCTATAGAGGTTTGACCAGTAAAAATCCTTGAGTTTTGATCTAAATCAATGAGAAAAATAACTTTGGAGTAGTGTAAGGTCTAGTGGAACCAATACTCTAAAAGAAATGCTACTTGGGAGAAAGTATCCGATATGCAAAGCATTTTCCTTTTCTCTTTAAAAATACATTGTAATTATTGCTTTGATTGTTTTAAAAATAAAACACTTGTATGAACACAGAGGACTATTTTAAGCCTAAGGGGGAGGATGTCATAACCCACCCTTATCAGAATTTGAACTTGATGGATTGTTTTTTAGCTAAGATATTTTACTTCAAGGAACAATTGACATGCTATGCTTTATTTCTGCAAGTATGGATGGTTTGTAGGAAGTAAAATATTTTAATGAAGAAATGCTTTGACAATTAATGGTTCCTTATGTCAAGGAAATGTTTTTATGAAAGAATACAATGCTACTAATATATTGGGTGCTTGTATAGAAAATAGGTTTCTTGTGGGTGGAGGAAGAATAAACCATCGAGAAAAGGAATTCCTGGGGGAAATAGTGTGATGGGTTATGTTGTTGGAATAGTTTTGGAAGAAACATGGATGAATTTTTCACCATTGATGATGATGTTTTTCATATTTTACACATGATAAGAAAATTCCAAACTTATTATATGCTTGCATGATTTTATGATATTTGCATTTTGTTGAAATGTTAAGGATAAGAACATGGATATATGTTATATGCATGACTTCATTGTTTTATTTAAAGAAATAAAAAGTTCATAAAAGATCTATTTTATTTGGTAATATTACCTTGAAAGTGAATGATGTGTAAAGTAAAAACTAGTAGCTAGGCATTAATGGAATGAAAGTTCTTTTGTGATAATGGCTTGCATATTGTACTTGAATCATAAATAAACCCATCATGGTTATAGTAGGATGACACGGAATTTATGAAGTAACAGTCGATGGAGACTACATGTTAAAAAGGCTACCATAAAATTCAAGATGAGAAGAGGGAGTAATAAGAACATTCTTCGACAGAGCATAAGGAGTAGGGGCAGAATGCTTGGCTGGAATAAGAAAAAATACTTTAGAACCTGCATGGAGTGGAGAGTTTGTTCATGGTTGTAAAGGCAAGTACATCTTGTATCTGCTACGCATAATCTTATGCTACTGATATGTGTAGTTGAAACATTGTTGTATGGTGTTATCCATTTCATTTGATAGGTTCTCTATGGTCCTAGTCTGTGAAGCCATAGTTTAGTTGTGAATACCATAGAAACTCATGGAGTGCAGAATGACTTGAGGTAGAGTTTATTTAAGAATCTTGTTAGATATGAGCATAGGTTGACTAGGTATACCTTGGAGAAATAAGAAACTTTTTATTTTGTTGAGTATGATGGGTGATTTTCGGTAAGTTGCTAAATAGAATTACACTTCAATCTTACTAGTTGTAGGAAAACTAGTTATGGATAGTGTGAGTCTTGGATGTGCTTGCAGGTAACCTTTTTGAGATGTAGAGAATTTTGAAAAGTTCATTATGGATAGATTAAGCGTGTTTGTGCTGGATATTCATTTCTATCAATTGAAGTAGTATTTCATGGTATATGGGTTACTTGTAATATTTGGTTAAAATGTGTTATCACATATTATATGGAGCCTTTGATCTAGGAATTGATTAATGAAGGAAAAATCTTGAAAATGCTATGTGAAATCGATGGAATAATTTATGGATAGTTAGTGTTATTTCATATTTTGATTGTTGTTTGTATTTCACCTTGGAGATCTATAACGTTCATTGGAAGTCATCGGATTGAATTGTAAACTTGTTGAAATACTTATATCGAATATGATTAGTGTGATTTTACTAAACTAGATGAGTTCTTAAAGCATTATCAGGTCATTGTTTTACATAATGACCTTGGAATGGGGAAAGCATAAAAGAACATGTTTTGGAATTATTTTTCATGGTGTGACATTTTATGTGTGAATATATTTACATTGTAAGAAAGTTATTGTGTGAAAAGTATTTGGTTCATGGAAATATTGTTGTGTGCAATTGGAAAGCATCAAGGAGGAGAAAGTGCACATTTGAATACCAATTATGAATTTTCTTGGTAGCCATCTCTAATCCCCACTAGATGGCAACTCTATTCTCAATGGTTTATCTATAGAGTTCCTGGTGGAGGAGAACGTTGAATGTGAGACCAAGATGTTGGAAGCTTCAGAGGACTACATTGACACTACAAATGTGATGTTATGGAAGTTGGGATTGCCCAAGTATTATGGTTGGATACCATAATGTAAATCAGTCTATTGTAATAATGACTCTCTATATCATATTGTTGTAACTATGATTCTCTTTGTCTCTAATATTTTGTTATAGAAGTGAGACTGCTACAATTATGAATGTACACCTATCCGATAGAGTAATGACTCTTGAATTTTATATTTTGAGACTTGTAAATGAGGAAGGTGTATGGATTTCAATATTTACGATAGTTATGGAAGTTCACTTGAGTAAATGCCTTAATATCATATTTATTAATAACTAGCTCTCTGTTTTTTAGTTGGTTAATCCATGTGGGATTACGATAAAATATGGTATAGATTTCATTCAGTTGTGTGAGTGGGGATTCGATGGAATATTTCCACTCAAAGGAAAATAGTAAAGATGAGTCTCAATGTGTTAAACGGATGTGTCATTACCATAAGGACCTCTAGATTGGCTTGGGGAGCCAGGTAGTGGTAGTGGTATTACCATCCCTAGGAGTTAACTCAAGATACACAACTCCATAGTTAATTATGGTCGAGGTAAATCAAGGAGTAAGCTAGTCGGGTTGTATTAGACTGTTGTGATAATAAAGGATCTACATAATAGTAATGGAGTTCATTTTTATGACTCTTGCACCTTTTGGGTTAACACTGAATTGAAATTATTAAAGGAAGTAAAATGTTACCCTTATTAGAGGACCAAAGTGTGGTCAGCATGTCTAGGAGTGTACGACTTTTTCCATATTAACTTCACTGAAATACGTGTGATGGGGGATGATAAAGCAATACTTGGTGCTAAATGCACCCACACATAGGGACT
This sequence comes from Wollemia nobilis, assembly GCA_028583015.1. Classification (NCBI taxonomy): domain Eukaryota; kingdom Viridiplantae; phylum Streptophyta; class Pinopsida; order Araucariales; family Araucariaceae; genus Wollemia; species Wollemia nobilis. Next base: position 3,003,487 of record JAQPPZ010016414.1, read on the forward strand.
TGTGTGGTCATGTGGTTATTGGAATTCTACTTTTCGATGGACTAAAAAGGGAGTAACATTTCAAAGGACCGTAAAGGAATGCACTTTTGAATGAATGAAAGGGGTGACCTTCTCTATGGATCAAAGAGAGATAATCCTTTTGATAGATTGGAAGGAGTAAAATAGTTACTAAATAAAGTTAACTTGAGTCAAGTATCTCCTTAGGACTGGTGAATAGGGAATTCTTGTAGAAATATAAGGATAAGGACCTTGATATCTATTCCTTAATTGGTTTTGATAGTGGTGTAGTTGACATTTCTAGATATGTTCTTCTAGGTTTTGCTACTATCTAGTTGAGGGGCAAGTATTAGGCTTAGACTTATATTTAGAGTTTAATATATATAGAAAAAACTCTCTCTCAAATTTTTAAATGTAGAAGAATCGTTATGTATTTTGACATAAAATGGTCAATGACACAACATATGTCCTCGGAACCCTCATGGAGAATAAAACCAACCTCAAATATATCCATTCTTTTATATTATCATAAATATTCTACAATACAATCAATTTATGAAATTGCCATAATTCCATAATATAAAGCATAAATATAATTTACATGATTTTCCATAACTCTTTATGAAATAAAACACCAGTATTTCTAAAAAATACATAATAATTTTCACAAGTCTTTATGAAATAAAAATACCATTCTTTCAAATTTACTTTAACAACAACATGTTTCATCAATCTAGGCATTATGCTACCAACATTCATATTGTATATAATAAATATCAAGGAGGGACCCCATAATCCCTCTATGTTTATATCATGTCGTATAAAATAGGTTCACAAAGGGACCTTATAATTCCTTCAAGAATGAACTCCACGTTCATTCTTTTCCAAAGATTGTTTTAACCAAAACCTAGAACTTCCATAGTTCTAGAATGAACTCCACGTTCATCTCATCAATTTAGAATTTCCATAGTTCTATCATTAGATTAGATATTTAACATCCTTTTAAACTTTCCATTCATTTAATCAACTAAGGTCCCATACCCTTAATTAATCAAATATTTCATTCATTTAATCAACTAAGGTCCCATACCCTTAATTAATCAAATGCTATTCAATTTTTATACTATAGCTTCCTACAATTTTCCCAAAATTGTACTATAGTTCTTCTATAATTTTTCCATATGATGTTCATTCTTTTTCACATATTTTTAACTAAAAACTAGAACTTCCACTGTTCTAGAATGAACTCCACATTTATCTCATAAATTTAAAACCACTTCCACATTTCTAATATCCTTTTAAAATTTCCATTCATTTAATCAACTAAGGTCCCATACCCTTAATTAATCAAATGTTATGAAACATTTCATTCATTTAATCAACTAAGGTCCCATACCCTTAATTAATCAAATGTTATGATGAGGCCTAGAAATACCTCATTGTTACACTATGGTTGACATATAAAAACTGCCATATTATTAAATATGACAAAGTTAAATTGCCAAATAGTTGATTAGAATATATTATTTGTTAATTGTTTGCATGATTTTATGATAGGAACATTATACCCCTGTTTTGACTATTTTAAGCATTTTATGCACTGTTTCAGTTGATTAAGTAGCAAATAAAACATGTATTTCAATTAGCCAAATGTTGTATGTTGAGTAAAGGAGGCCCTAGGATGTTTTGTCATTGTTGTCAACACAGTCTAGGTATACTTGTAAAAGGTCAAAAATGAGTATCATGTCAATTCTAGTGTCATACTATAGTAAAATTACATTCTGATGGCATGAACAGATTCCTCTCATCGAGAACTACAACTTTACTTTTTGAAGCAAGTCAATCCGAGCTGTAGATAAAAATTTATGAAGGTTACTCAATGTTCATGCCTTAGTTTTTTCTAGAGCTATTAACAGGTGCAAATCTGCGTTAAGGGGAACATTGGTGGATCTACTAGGAATGATCCAAAGTGAGTTAAGGTACAAAATTCATACCAATGGTACTTCATAGTAGAGAGAACACATGACCCAAATTTGAAGGCATATGGACAAGTAATATGGAAGTTATGGGGCCCACAAAATGATAGTTTCACACTTTTTGATAGCTAGAAATTCTGGTAAAAATCTATGTTAGAGGCCAACTTGACAGCGATGTTGGGAGCGATTCCTGAGGAGTTAAGAGCTGAAAATTGAACCAAATGTAGTTCATACAACCAAGAACACATGGGTACAATTTGGTGTACATTGGAGTTACGAGGCAAAAGTTATGAGCACTCCAAAAGGGCAGTTGGGCATGTTTTGACAGCTAGAAATAATAGGTGACAGTCCATACAAATTCCAACCACCTGTCACTATGAAGGAAGGCATGGAATTTGTCAACTAAAGATGAGGGAAACACTTGGAAATAGTTGAGGGAGGATAGGAGTGACTCTTTCTCCACCTGAAAACACTTCCACGTGATCCAAATGGGAGCAACAAGTCAAAAAGGCTAAAATGCAAGAAATCTAGAAAATGCAGGACACAGTCATACAAATTCCAGCCAGCTGTCAATAAATGGCATGGCTTGGAATTTGTCAGTATTGGCATGCAAAACTAATTGGGATCATCTCTTGGTCAAAACTACTTTATTAACCATTTTTATTGCATATGAGCATAAAGTATGTTGCACAACCAGATATTCTGAAGCAGCTCCGAAATGAGCAAAAAAGTAACCAGTTTTAGTCAAAAGGTAAATAGAACATCCAAAAAGGTGGAAAATGGCAATATGGGAATGGATACAGGTGTATGAGATGTTTTCTCACCCCTTCCAACACATTTCCATCAATGGAGGATGCACAACAAGGGATAATAGAGATGTTGCAGCATAACAGTTTGCTGATTTTTAGGAAGACAACTTCAGAATAGTTGTTGAATCCCGAAAAATAGCAACAGAATGGATTAGCATATGTAGTAGATTAGTATAAATAATAAGCTCCCATGTTGGTTGAGCATATAGACATTTCCATAGAAGGATAGAGATAGAATAGTTGTTTCAATTGTAATAGAACAACAATTCAGCAAGATTTTTCATGCATTATTGCAAATGTTGTTTCATATTCAATAAAAGTGTAGTTTCTTCATCTATTTATTATTTTGAGTGAATGTGGGAGCATTAAGTAGTTAAGAAGCAGTATTTTTCACCTTCTTATAGATCAGGGAGCAAGGGCCACTTCCAGGCCCAGGAGAAGGACCAATTATTGATAGGTTTTTTTGTTCATTTCTTGTTGCAGTAGATTAGCAAAAACTTGGCAATTTCTATTTCTTGTTACTAACTATGTTTATTGTAGATGCATGTAATATTTGTGGTTTGTAGTAGATATGTGTGCATGTCAGTTGATCTCATAGCATAGAATTTGGAATTTACAACATTTTGTGGTTTTCCCTATTTTTTAGCAGTTATTTCCAACTTTTTGGCATTTCCATTATGTTGATTGATTATCAGCTTGTGTGTTTTAATTCTGTAATTCTTTCATTCTTGTCATTTTAATTCTGCTAATGTAATTAGGTTTTATTTTCTGCAAATCTTTTATTTCTGTCATTTCCATTTTGCAAGAGTAAGTAGGTTTCATTCTTGTCATTTTAAATTCTGCAAGAGTAATTAGGTTTCATTTTCTGCAATATTTCCATTTCTATAATTTTACTTCTACAAGTGTAATTAGAATTCAAATTCAGTTCATAGGATTAGAAGTGACACCAAAACCCCCAAGGTTAACTTGTCCCACCAATAAAGCCTATTTTTTGAATGAGCTGATTTTCAAGTTGCTTATATCTCCTTTCGTCTATAGCCTTGGACACCGCCCTAGATTGACAAATCTTAAGGATTAAATGATGTGATTGATGACACTCATCATTTTTGGTACCATTTTTGGGGATCACAATGTTGTTAGAAGGTAAAAGCAGCCCAATAATTGTTAATTGTGCTAAGTTGTGAAATTCAGAGTGAAATCTGGATAAATGACTGGTATAAGTAATAATTTTTGGTAAATTGCATTTCAGTCCATTTAGAAAATAAGCAAGAAACCACAGGAAGAAAATTTTTACAAGAGGTTGAAATTATGTCAAAGTTGTCTAAATTTTTTATTTCCAAAAATGTTGGAATTTTCAAAGAATCACAATCATCCACTTCAAGAACTGTAGGATCCTTTGAGAAATCATTACAAGAAAGAAAAATCAGTAGTTCAACACCACTTTCTCTTGAAAAATCCATACAATCAGAAAAATTTGACAAGATTTATAATTGTTTTTGGGAACCTATAATGGAAGTCTCACAAGAGAATCCAGGGAGAGCCCATACTATGCTCTATCCTAGTGCAACTAGTGCACCTACCAAAAATTTTCAAAATCCCATTCAATTAGATCTTAATCAAAATGCTCCCATGAAGGCCATTTCACCTTCAGTGTTACCAACTTTCAAGGGAATTACATCTGAAGATCCTGATATGTTTTTGTTTGAGTTTAAAATTGTATGTCAAGCTCATGATTACACTAATGACAATCAGAAGCTCAAATTGTTTCCTTCCACTCTTAAAGAGTCAAATCTACGATGGTTTATCACCTTAGCACCTGATTCAATTAGAACTTGGGATGATATGGAAAACATATTCTTGGAGAGATACCAAGAATATTGTCAAGTCAAGAATCAAAATGATGAATTTCTTACAATGAAACAAGAGGAAAATGAAATCTTAGAAGACTATCTAGACATATTTTCTTTTGTTCATAAGAGATGTGGAAGTGTTGAACCTAAAATTTGCAAAGTCATATTCTTAAGAGGACTGCAAGATGAATCTAGGGATGCATTGGATATCTTGGGAAGAGGAGATGCAAATGCACTTGAATTTCAAGAAATTATTAAACTCTGTAAAAATTACTCTCATTCAAGGCATAGAAAACATAGAATTGGTAATGATAAACATGATTTGAAAGAATGCATGAAAGAGGCTGATATTTTAGTACATCTTGATAAAAAATTAGATGAAAAGAATGAATCTGTTGAACCTTCAATCATCTATTGTTCAAAATGTAGTGAGAAGCAACACTCTCTTCATGACTATCCTTTGAAAAAAATATTTATACCTGCTACATGTAGCATTTGTCAATTAGGACACCCCATAGATCAGTGTAGTTTATTGCCAGAACTCAAAAGTGTCTTTGAAAAATAGTCTCAACCTATGAAAAAACTCAATTTTGTAGGACAAGGACAAGGGAATAATTTTCATAAATTTCCATATCATAATGCTTCTCAATTTCCTACACATTGGGGAAATAATCCTTGGTATATGCCATGGTCTACTTCAGGTCCACTTCAACAATGTTGGAGTCAACCACCATGGGCATATTCCCAAGAGTGGTCTCAACATGGTTGGATGAAACAATAATGGAATCAACAACATCCACCATGGTTGCAGCCAAAATTGTAGGGATATCAATGGGTACAACATCAAAAACTATACAAAGGGCAACAACATTATCAAAAATAGAAATCAAACTTGTTGCCTACTCATACCTATAATTTCTCTCATGGAAAACCACAACAACAAGCAAAACAACCTCTATTTTCAGCTCAACTTGTGGCCAATTCAAACATTGTTAAACAGGCAACCCCTGTCTCTATGGCTAAATCAAAAAATGCAGCCATAATGAATGTTAGTGACTATGATAAAACTCAGTTGTGTTCAGGTAAACCACTGCTGCTTGAACCTATTCCACTTATCAGTGTAGAAAGAGGAGTTAAAAAGAATGAACATGAAAATAAATCCACACTGAAATATCAAAAAGAAAAAGAAAACCTCCCACAAGATAACTCATCAAAGAAAGTATCATCTCCTGAACAATTTCAGACATTAAAAATGACATCTTTGAAATTATATTGGATAAAGGAATTAAAACATTTAACTATTACAATCCCTTTACTTCAAGCTATTAAAGATGTACCAATCATTAATAGGATTGTTCAAGAAATGTGTTTTCAGAAACCAAGAAAAAAGAAGAAAGTATATCCAGAAAACATACAAGTAGGTGGAAAATTAGTTGACTTGCTTGCAGGAAAACTTACTCCACCTAAGTATGATTGTCTAGGAAGCCCACAGTTTCTTAGAACATATAAGGAAAATGAAAAGAACATTTCAACTTTGGCCTCCATTATTGTAAAGGATAATGTAGAAGAGTTGGATTCATCCAAGAAATCTGCTTTTAATGTTCATATTTCAGATTTTAAAGATGAACCAACTACTGTTCAACAAATATTATGGAATGATGAAAAGCAAAATTTTGAAAATTTGTCACCCATTCCAGTACAAAACAATTTTCTTCATTTACCACATGGATGTCATCATTTTTTCTCATATTTTCATTATCATTTATCAAAGTTAATTCTTTCAAGAATTGTTTTTGGTAAACATACACAGATTTTCCATTCTTTTCCACCATATCATTGCTCTCTTAATTCATTAATGCATCATTCTCCAAGAACCAATTCAAAACATCCTGGTACAAAACAAACTGAAATGCAGCCAAAACAACCTTTGAACAACAATAGTTGGTTGACTAAAAACCAGGAAGCAAATTTGTTTGATGTATTGATCCAACATCCTAATGCTTTACTAACACTTTATGCATCTTTAGCAATTGGTATTGAGTTGTTGCAGGTACAAAAAAATAGATTTTGCAGTTGAATGCATTTGATGAACTTTGGTTGGAAGCACTTCACCAAATAGAGTTCACTCAACAAAACTGGAAAATGTGGCATGATGATCACATTAAGAGCAACAAGGATGAACCAGAGGATTTTGAGAATGAAGTTGTTCAACTTTCTTCGATTGATGATTCAAGGAGGACATTAGTGGTGAATGGACATCTTTTACAGGTGTACCATAAACCACTAACAAAGGTGGAATTTGTTCGATATTTCACACAGTTACATTTGCATAAGATAGAAGAGGCTTCCTCTTCTGAAAAATATTCCAAATGATCATATCTTTGAATCTTGAAAAAACAAAAGAAAAGAGAAAAAAAGAAAAAAAAAAAAAAAAATGAAAAAAAGAAAAAAATTACAGCATAAGGCATGTCCCACAAAATGAAGATACATGAGGATATGCATCAATTTCAATAGAGAGAAGAACTAATGAGGTCAATACTTCATTTCCAAAAATACAGAGGCAATGATGACACAAGAAGATTCTTACTACTTGTATGGAAGGAAGGTTGCATCATTGTTGCAGCTTTTAGCTGAAAAAGATGTTTTCATACAAAAAAATTGACATGTTTTTGCAGAATAAGGATTGTTCTTATCCAAATAAGAATGAGAGAAATTCTCTCACATTGTAGCCTCATGAGATACATTCTATCTCATTGAAGCCCTTGAAAAATATAGAAGTTGGTTGAAAACCAGAAATGACAACCTCTTCTGATAAAAAAAAATGAAAAAAAGATGAAACAAAAAGAAAAGAAAGATGAAAAAAAGGAAAAAAAAAATTAAAAAAATGAATAATTTGGTAGTGAAAACCTTCTCGGAGGTGCTGTTGAATTGGCTTGCATGAAAACCGATTTTTCGACGTGCATTGCCTTGTTGATCCACCCATCATTGTTCCACCATTGTACAAATCTCACACTGCACATGTGTTATGTTTATGTTTTCAGATAGCTTGCTAAGAATCATCAGAAGTAGCTTGTAAGGTGCATGATAAATTTTCAAGATAGTAAGGTATGTGTTTCTTGCATTTAGTCATAGTAAGCATTTAGCATTTAGTGTATGATAATCGGTATTTGGCATAAACTATTCATACAATATTGGCAAGTTAAAAATAAAAAAAATGTTAAGAAACACCCCCTTCTGCCCTTAGTTGCATGGAAATTTCAAAACTATGCAAAAACCTGATTTTGGGATAGACATGGTTGCACCGAAAGATTATGTTTTACTCCTACTGCAATAAAACAACAACATACAAAATAAAGAATAACATTTAAACAAAAGGATGGAGAAGAGATTTTTGATGTTATGGAAGGCTTACACACCCTAGAGATGGGCCCACACTAGAATCTGCAGCTAAATTTTGCATAGGAGGCCATTTTGGCATGTTTTTGACACATCTTCGGAATGACAGTCTCATTCCGAAGCATCTTCAGAACAATAGTCTCATTCCGAAGCAGGCTTCAAAATGAGACAAATTGTGCCAAAAATTCTTGAAAATATTGCAGAATAGTAGGGCACATTAGATATTGAGTTTCTTAAAGTTCTACCACAAGTAAGTACATCCCTCAAGCATTTCAAAATCAAAATTTTATCAATTTTGTTTCAAAGGTGTAAACAACAAAAATAAGTATCCAGGCTGAAATATTGTCAAGATAAAAAATTCCACATGAAAGTGCAGAAGTCAAAGAAATGCAAGTTGAAAGGAAGAAAAGAAAGAGCAACATAAAAAAAAAAAAAAAAAAAAAAAAAAAAAAATTGCAGGAACTACAAAATTTGAAAAATTGCAAGGTTGTATACATGTGCTTAAATTGCAAAATGCTTGGTGTAGTGCAGCAAGAAGAAATTTCTCGGGTAACAGGTGGCAAAAGGATGTTGTTCATATTACTATGGCCTACTAGGATGCATGAGGGCATGCATCAGTTCAAGCTGGGGGGAATGATGAGGCCTAGAAATACCTCATTGTTACACTATGGTTGACATATAAAAACTGCCATATTATTAAATATGACAAAGTTAAATTGCCAAATAGTTGATTAGAATATATTATTTGTTAATTGTTTGCATGATTTTATGTTAGGAACATTATACCCATGTTTTGACTATTTTAAGCATTTTATGCATTGTTTCAGTTGATTAAGTAGCAAATAAAACATGTATTTCAATTAGCCAAATGTTGTATGTTGAGTAAAGGAGGCCCTAGGATGTTTTGTCATTGTTGTCAACATAGTCTAGGTATACTTGTAAAAGGTCAAAAATGAGTATCATGTCAATTATAGTGTCATACTATAGTAAAATTACATTATTATGGCATGAAAATATTCCTCTCATCGAGAACTACAACTTTGCTTTTTGAAGCAAGTCAATCCGAGCTGTAGATAAAAAGTTATGAAGGTTACTCAATGTTCATGCCTTAGTTTTTTCTAGAGTTGTTAATAGGTGCAAATATGCATTAAGGGGAACATTGGTGGATCTATTGGGAATGATCCAAAGTGAGTTAAGGTACCAAATTCATACCAATGGTACTTCATAGTAGAGAGAACACATGACCCAAATTTTAAGGCATATGGACAAGTAATATGGAAGTTATGGGGCCCACAAAATGATAGTTTCACACTTTTTGACAGTTGGAAATTTTGGTGAAAAATCTGTGTTAGAGGTCAACTTGACAGCGATGTTGGGAGTGATTCCTGAAGAGTTAAGAGCTAAAAATTGAACCAGATGTAGTTCATACAACCAAGAACATGTGGGTACAATTTGGTGTACATTGGAGTTACGAGGCAAAAGTTATGAGCACTCCAAAAGGGCAGTTGGGCATGTTTTGACAGCTGGAAAAAATAGGTGACAGTCCATACAAATTCCAGCCACCTATCACTATGAAGGAAGGCATGGAATTTGTCAACTAAATATGAGGGAAATGCTTGGAAATAGTTGAGGGAGGCTAGGAGTGACTCTTTCTCCACCTGACAACACTTCCACATGATCCAAATGGGAGCAACAAGTCAAAAAGGCTAAAATGCAAGAAATCTGGAAAATGCAGGACACAATCATACAAATTCCAGCTAGTTGTCAATAAATGGCATGGCTTGGAATTTGTCAGTATTGGCATGCAAAACTAATTGGGATCATCTCCTAAGGAATAGGAAAGACTTCCTATCCAGTCAAAACTGCTTTATTAACCATTTTAATTGCATATGAGCATAAAGTATGTTGCACAGCCAGATATTCTAAAGCAACTCCAGAATGAGCAGAAAAGTAACCAGTTTTAGTTAAAAAGGTAAATAGAACACCCAGAAAGGTGGAAAATGGCAATATGGGAATGGATCCAGGTGTATAAGGTGTTTTCTCACCCCTTCCAATGCATTTCCACCAATGGAGGACACACAACAAAGGAAAATGAAGATGTTGCAGCATAATAGTTTGCTGATTTTTAGGAAGACAACTTCAGAACAGTTGTTGAATCCTTGAAAAATAGCAACAAAATGGATTAGCATATGTAGTAGATTAGTATAAATAACAAGCTCCCATGTTGGTTGAGCATATAGATATTTCCATAGAAGGATAGGGATAGAATAGTTGTTTCAGCTGTAATAGAACAACAATTCAGCAGGATTTTTCCTGCATTGTTGCAATGTTGTTTCATATTCAATAAAAGTGCAGTTTCTTCATCCATTTATTGTTTTGAGTGAATGTGGGCATATTGAGTAGTTAAGAAGCAGTATTCTTCACCTTCTTCTGGATCAGGGAGCAAGGGCCACTTCCAGGCCCAAGAGAAGGACCAATTATTGACAGGTTTTTCTGTTCATTTCTTGCTACAGCAGATTAGCAAAAAACTTGGCAAATTTCTATTTCTTGTTACTAACTGTGTTTATTGTAGATGCATGTAATATTTGTGGTTTGTAGTAGATATGTGTGCATGTCAGCTGATCTCATAGCATAGAATTTGGAATTTACAGCATTTTGTGGTTTTCCCTCTGTTTTTCAACTGTTATTTCCAGCTTTCTAGCATTTCCATTATGTTGATTGATTATCAACTTGTGTGTTTTATTTCTGCAACACTTTCATTCCTATCATTTCAATTCTGCAAATGTAATTAGGTTTTATTTTCTGCAACTCTTTTATTCCTGTCATTTCCATTTTGCAAGAGTAAGTAGGTTTCATTCCTGTCATTTCAAATTCTACAAGAGTAATCAGGTTTCATTTTTTGCAATATTTCTATTCCTGTAATTTTGATTCTGCAAGAGTAATTAGAATTCAAATTCAGTTCATAGGATTAAAAGTGACACCAAAAACCCCCAAGCTAACTTGTCCCACCAATAAAGCCTATTTTCTGAATGAGCTGATTTTCAAGCTGCCTATATCTGCTTTCGTATATAGCCTTGGACACCACCCTGGATTGACAAATCTTAAGGATTAAATGATGTGATTAACGACACTCATCATGTTATTCAATATTCATACTATAGCTTCTTGTAATTTTTCCCAAAATTATAGATAAACCTTATAACCTCTTCTTTATGTAAACATAGATATTTCATCTAATCTATCCTTTAATATCCAAATTAAAGGTACTCTAAGTGAAGTCCATACTTCTTTTATTTAATTATTAAAAGACATACTAAGAGAAAACTCATACTTCTCTTATTCAATATCCAAAATACAGTAAATATTGCCTTCCAAAAATATGCATTCCTTAAATAAAAAGGGAGATTATTCTTCTCAATCTCTTATTAAATCCAAGAGAAGATATTAGACCATTCAATCTCTAATTACTCCAAAAGGGGAGATTAATTCATTTAATCTCAATTTATTTCAAAAGAAGAGATTAATCCATTTAATCTCTAATTATTCCAAAAGGGGAGATTAATTCATTTAACATCAATCTATTTTAAGAGAAGAGAATAGTCCATTTAATCTCTAATTATTCCAAAAAAGGGAGATTAATTCATTTAATCTCATTTTTTTTAAATAAGAGATTAATCCATTTAACCTCTTATCATTCTGAAAGGGGAGATTAATTCATTTAATCTCAATTTTTTTTAAAAGAAAATATTTGTCCATTTAATCTATAATTATTCCAAAAGGGGAGATTAATTCATTTAATCTCAATTTATTTTAAAATAAGAGATTAGTCCATTTAATCTCTAATGTCAATAGATTTTTCCTTTCCCTATCAACTATTCATATCCACTATTCATTTACTATTCACTATTCACTATTCACTATTAACTATTCAATATAGAATGAACTCCATGTTCATCCTCCTACACACAATCGACATTTGTAGACATCAAATTCTAGTTATTTGCACTAGAATTACTATTCATATCCACTATTCACTATTCACATAACCCCCTTGGCTACCTAAGCTCTTTCTCACATCTAGCTCTTGGCCACCATGTGGTCATCCATTTAACCTACCTTGGGTTAATATTCACCCTAGGTTGGTCAGTATACAAGGAAGACCTTCCTAGTTCTTCCTTATAGATGGACCCCATGTCCACTTAAATATTCAATACTTTACTTTTTTTCAATAAAATAAATAATGTATTCCCATAAATATATTTATGCATATCAACAATATATTTCCACAATATATCTATGCATCTCAATGATATATTTTCACAATATATCATAAAGTCCTTTCCTTTCATTACAAACTATACTAACATACTTAGCATAATCTATAACTTTCCTTTCATTACAAAATATACTAACATACTTAGCATAACCCGTAACCTTACTTTCATTACAAACTATGCTAACATACTTAGCATAACCCATAACCTTCCTTTCAATACAAACTATGCTAACATACTTGGCATAACCCGTAACCTTCCTTTCAATACAAACTATGCTAACATACTTAACATAACCCATAACCTTCCTTTCATTACAAATTATTCTAACATACTTAGCATAACCCGTAATATTCATTTCATTACAAAATATGCTAACATACTTAGTGTTGTGATGTCCTTCATAACGACCCCAAAATTGGGGACCCACCTTAAATTTTATGATTTCGGGAAATTTTTGTTTATCTGATTTTTCTTGTATCAAGGTCTTGGAAAATTTGTTTTCACTTTGGAATTGTTGACATATTTGCATTTTGAAGGTTTGAATTTAGTTGCAATGCTTCAAAACTGAATATTTTTATTATTTGCATATTAATTGCATTATCTCAAATCAAATAATTTAATTAAAATTATTTTCAAAGGTTTAAATGAAATAATTTTTTTTTTTTTGGTAAGTAAGAGAAAATTATAATTAACACCGGGTTTTAACTGGTTGACCCAAAACCATTTTACAAAATAGGGTCCACTGACCAACTGGACAAATGCCAAGCCCTAAAATTTTAAACTGACAACAAAAAGGGCCAAGACCTACTCTTCCAACAGAATACAACCAAACTAAACTATGGAAGCCTAATATTATGGCCATCAGAAAAGAAAGACGCAAAATAGAACTAACAAAGACAAAAACTAATCATGCAAGCACCATGCAGAGTAGCTTGTGCCCATATAAAAATAATAGAATATGGTCAAAAAAACATCCCATAGAATGGACAACCAAGAGGCCAAGCAGTCTTCCTTGTAGTCCTCATCTAACTTCTTATCATCCTCCTTGCCATCATCTTTAGATTTTGCCTTCGACTCCTTGTGCCCCTGGAACTGTTGGCTATAAAACAGAAGATTTAGAGAATCACACAAATCAACAGCTGCACTAATGAGGCCAGATAGACTCTTCAACTGGTTGATACTGTTGGAGGTTGATGAAATTGTCATCTTCTCCAAGACTATTATGGTGGGGTCTGGTACCTCATTGTCAGGGATCTCCAACACTTTGTTATTTCTTGCTAGGGCCTTTTTGCGACATCGAATCCAAACACACCTTGGGAAATACTTGAGGCCAAAGCGAATGTTTCCCATGCATGAATTTGTAGATAAAAAAACTATATCAGTGCCCCACCAGCTGCAAAAAACACTAGTCACATGAACAAAAAAAACAAATATGACAAAAGCCATTATAAGGTTCAAAAAAATATTTTTAAAAAAGCCCCCATTTTCTGTCATTGATCCACTTTGAGCCTTCCAATCTAAAATTTTTTATTATCTATCACCATTGAGACTGCATGAGGAAGATTTTCAGTCCACGTGATCAAATTTGCTGCTACAATGCCTTCATTTGCCATCCTATCAGCTGCCATGTTTGCTTCCCGGAAGGTATGCAAAATTATGGCCTCAGGTTGATCATGAATTAGAGCCCTTGCTTCATGGATGTAGTCATAAAATCTCCAAGGAGCTCTCTTAGTGTTCTTTAGAAGATTTATAATAATAAGAGAATCACCTTCCACCAACAGTTTCCTTGGATAATTATCTGCTACCTTGGGGCTCCTCCAAACTGCCCTCGCTTCAGCCACATTGTTAGTTTGAGCTCCAAGATGTTCAACAAAAGCTACAAGCACCTCACCCTTGTGGTCTCTATGTAAGCCACCAGCCCCAGCTTCACCTGGGTTGCCCCTAGATGCCCCATCAAAATTTAACTTAATCCACCCTAAGGGGGGTGGGGTCCATGTGATCATGGTTCTAGGACAGACTTGAGGATGATTGAGGCCATCAGTGAGAGGTAAGTTTAATGACTGGCCTAATGAAGCTTCAAAAGGATTTGGAGGTCTAGATGTTGTAGGCACTAAACAAGCATTCTCATTAGCATATACTAAAATTTTTGACAGGATAGAGGATGACTGAGAAACCTTATCCAAGAAGGCCCGACGATTCCTTTCCAACCATATCTGCCACAAGTAGTGATGAAGGTAGATCTTCCACATATACCTAAGACGCCTATTCAAAAATGGAGAAGGCCACTGGACAAATAAGTAAAAAATGGAGTCGAGGATGGACCCAATAAATATGAAACACTTGTAACAGACCTAACAAGATTGAGACAGAAAAATTACAATACAGAAACAAATGATCAATAGACTCCCACTCAGACATACAAAGATAACACCTATTAACAACAATCACACCTCTTTTTATTAAGTTATCCATGGTGAGGATCTTATTTTGGATGGCCAGCCATGCAAAAAACCCAACCTTTGGAACAATGCTTTTGGGCCAAACTTCCAAGTGAGGGAAAGTAGATTCATCATTATCAATAAGCATCAGATAAGCAGTCTTGATAGAAAATTCCCCATTGTCTGAAGCTTCCCAGATAAGCTGGTCCTCAAGAATTCCAGAAGGGAGTAAAGACTATCTTAATTCATTCTCCAATATTATTGATGCCCCTGGTAGATCATTGTTCATTATTGGCTTCCAAACCCTTCTATTTTTTGACAAAGTAATAAAATCTGCAACTTTGGTACCAAAAACTTCAATTGTCCAAGCTCTAAGGGTTGAAAGGATGGGGTCTGCAGAGAGGGGATAGTCCTTTAACCATTTGTGGTCCTAGAAATCAATGTTTCTTCCATTTCCCAGTTTCCAACATAGCCCTTTGCTTAGCAAGTTTTTAGTTTGAAGGATTGATTTCCAAAAAATTGATCCCCTGGGAGGAAAGGAATAACTTAAGAATTTAGTTTCTTGCAAATACTTTCTTTTGATAATAGTAATCCATTCTGCATTTGCATTTGTCAGAAGACGCCAAGCTTTTTTGGCCAGGAGGGCCATGTTTAAATGTTGTATTCTCCTTAGCCCAATACCTCCAAACTCCCTTGGTTTGCAAACCCTATCCCAGGACACAAAATAATTTGATTAAAATCATTTTCAAAGGTTTAAATGATTAATTTCCATTTAAATAATTAAATTTTATTTTAGGGTTAACCCTAAAATTAGTGCAAAATTGAAATGGACATATCTTGAGGCAGAGAACTATGTTTGATCTCATTCAAAACATGGTAAAAAGATATGTATTTTTTATTTCTAATGATACCAAACTTGCAAGATTCCAGATGTCAATTTCACCAAAAGAAATAGCTGGTTAATTTAGTAATATGAGAACTTTGAAATACTTTTGAAAAAAAGGGAAGTTACGGGAAGCTAAAGTTTTGTTTTGTTTTGATATTATGATTATTGTTTCATTATGCAGATAATACAAGGGCAAGGGTTTGAAGAAGATCATTATAAAATCCATTCCTGGTGATGAAACGGAATAACTAAACTTTTCAAATTATAAATAAATCATTGAGATTCATTGAAAGTTCGGATATTTTATACAGAGAAGGATATGAACGATTGGAAGGGGCAAAGCTACACATTTGTTGGAGGAAAATAGAGAAGGCCATTTGCAGAACAATGGAAATTATTGGAATATTTTATAAATTGTTTTAAGCATTTTGGATCCAGATTTGTGCACATACTGTATTTGGAATTAATAAAGTGCTTATTGCAATTTCTTAATAGTTTGTATACCTTAGAAGATTGCATCAACTTATTTGATTTCACTGTGTGAATACTGGTGAACATTGGATTGGTTTTAGAATTCTGTAAATGGAAATTTGTTCTGTTGAATTTTTCTAAGACATTAGTTTAATTTCTAAAGCTTAAATATTTTATTATTTTATTTTCATTCTAAAAACTATATATTATAACTTAGTATAATTTTATAAAGTAAAATTATATGACTAAGTTATAATTAAATTTATAATTCGGATATTATATTAATTAATATTCGAATTAATAAATTTAAGAAGGGATAAATGAATATTTTATTCCTCACCTTAATTTCATGAGGTTGAGGAACAAGGATTGATATCTCTAAAATTCAATTTGGATTTGATTTGTTAATATAGTTCTATTTATTTCAGAAGTCCAAATTTCAAATCAGAGATCATATTTATTCTTTTGAATATTTAATTTCATAAATATTTCAAAAGATAAATATTAAAAGCAAACCTAATTTATAAACTTTATTTTATCATAAAATCCAAATTTTATACATTAGTTTCATATTAAGACCTAATATTTTATCATAGACAAGGTTTTGGAACCTTATAAATTGGGCAAGACATTATTTCATTTATTCACTTCTTTTGGATTTGATTTATAATTTCATAAGGGAGTTTGAATAAATGATTGCTTTATCAAATAAACATTTGGGAAGTGAGTTGATTATAAATTTATTATGTTCCAAAGATTTATCAAGTTTATAAAATTTCATTTACTTTGATTTTTATTAAAGTTAAATTGAAATTTAATACAAAATGCTAGATTCTTTTTATGCTAATTTCATTTAAAGCATTTTGAGACATTAAATTTAAGAGAGGAAATAAAATTTGGTATACTTTAACCCAAGATCATAAAACAAATTTTATTTTGTTGAATTGATATCAAAGCATGTTATACATGATAAACTTGAAATCATTTACCTAATTCGAGGCCCCTTGTAAACAGTAGTTCACAAATCCAAGAGTTATTCAAGTACTCATTGATGTATATATATATGAAATGTTAGATATAACATAAGAACCTTGGAGATATATAATATTATTTGCAAGAGAAAATCATAATTCTGAGTTTATCGGGTGGTTTTGTGACTAGACAAAATCACACCTCAACAAATTGGCACTAGAAGGAGGGCCTGAAAGGTAAATATTTGATTTTCATTTGAAATCATTCAAATCTCAATTTAAAAAGAAAAATACAAATTGAAGGGTGTTATTTCATGTCAAATTTTAATTGATGCATATCTTTTATCAATTGATTAGTCATTTCATGCTTAGTTGCAAGATATTTTTCTTTGACTAATAATATTGGCATTAAATTTTGTGTTCTTTGAAGTTCACTAATGGCATCACTTTATTCAGTAAAGGAAATGATGGCTTCTTGGATAGGTGATTATTATAGTAGTTTAAACATGCCTATTCATCAAATTCTTGAAGGTGTAGAAGTTTGTTTACCCAGATTTAGGCATGATGTGGATCAAGCCAAGGACCATATTCAAATATACAAGAGTGTGTTACGTCATTTACAATTTATGCAGGGAGATTTTCCTTGTAGATTATTTTCATACCCATTGGATGAGGTTGCACTTAAGTGGTACATACAATTACCTATAAGGTATGCTACTTCTTGGGTTAAACTAGAGAAAGCACTTCTCAAACATTTTTGAAGGTTGGATGATTCAGTTATGATGTTAAATCAATTTGTGTCCATCCGTAAAAAATTAACGAACCCATAAGATCATTTAATGATAAACTTCATAGGTTGTATACTGATGTGGGGATGCATTATATCATTTCAGAAGAAAGAGCTACTCAAATATACATGGGATCCTTAGATCACATCACATCTATGTTTTTGGGGAAAGGTCTTAAAATTACATCATTTCCTAGAGCTTACAATGAGGCAATAATATTTGAAAAACAGTTGATATCTCAAGCTGTTAATATGGAACAACTATACAGACTTAGACCTAAAAATCATAATAAAAGATCACAAATGGGTCAGGTTGATATTGATAGTTTATATGTCACAACTACCTTAGATGTTGAGAATGAACATTGTGATGATCAAGTTGATCAAAATGTAGAAACTGATTTAGAGCCATTATTCACAAAGAAGGATTGGGATGATTTTATGAAGCAAAATGCAGAGATTGATCCCATTGAAGAAACTCTTGTCTTACCAAAGTATGAATCTAAGGAAGATGAATTCTTTGAAATTGAGGAGGATGAATCTAAAAAAAATGATTTTTTTGAAATTAGAGAAAATGAATTTGAAAGTGAATCTGAAAAATATATAGAAGAAATGATAGATTTTCATCATTTGTTTTAGGAGGATAATGAGTGTGATGTTCAAACAGGTAAATTTAAAGAATTGAATGATCATATATGTGATTTCATTGAAGATTGCAAGGGATTACAAGAAAATAATACCTCAATGATGATGGTTCAAATGACTGATTCTAAAATCTTATTGCTTGAGGAAGATGAATTGTTTGAAATTGAATATGAATTCTTTATTGAAGAAAGTGAATCTGAAAATGAATATAAAGATGTTATGAAAGAAAATATGGAATGTCAACAAGTGCTTCAGAAATATAATGATTTTTTTATTTCAGATCATGAAGAAGAATTATTCACTTTATTCACAATTTCCAAAGAAGTTCTTATCTCAGATGATGTGCAGGAAATTGAAAGTCTTGTTTCACTTAAGGATTCTACAATGCTCATACAACAATAAATCAATAGGTCTTCATCTTAGGTGATTGATAAAGGTGAATTTGAAAAGGAAATTATAGACTTATCCAAATTTTGCATAAAATATATGGTGGAACCTCACCCTTTAACAATAGAAGATAATTTTTATAATGGTTGGGGAGGGTATGATGAATTTTTTTCTTTTATGCCTATTGATAAGAATTTTTCTTCATCTAATATGTAGGATGCTAAAATTGATATCTTACATGAAGAGTCTACAACTCCTGTACAGTCAAAGAATCACATGTTTTATAAAGCCATGATAAAATCTCATCCCTTAGCTTTAGAAGATAATTATTATTATGGATGGGGTATGTATAGTGAATCACTGTTTTCTCATACTTCTACTGATAAAATTTATGTTTCACTTGATATGCAGGATGTTGAAACTTCTATTTCAAAAGAAGATTTGGCAATTTCTACACAATCAAAAAATGACATGCTAGTTGTAGAAATAGAGAAGGTTCCAAAATTGAATCACTTTGAAGATAAATTTATTGAACATATTTCTGAAATTGAAAATGAATAAATGGTAAATGTTTCTTATGAATTATTTTTTAATAATTAGGACGAGGTAAAGTCATATCTTTTACCCGTGACTAATAAAAATTTAAGTACAAATTCACATGAATGGTTTGGATTTAATGTTGGTGATGACCTAAAAGAAAATGTTGATCTATCTAAAGTAACTCAGGTGGTTGATCAAGAAATTTTTTTATTTTATGATCAATCAGATTTGTGGTTTGAAAAGGATTGGCATACATTTAATTGGATGCCTAATTTTTGTGTCTTTAACAAACAGGTATTTGATGAAGATGAAGAACTGCAAGGTGGTCATTATGGAGACCATGAAGAAAAGGAAAAAGTGACAAATGCTCATCAAATCTTGGTAAATGCTAATAATGATGTGTTGAGTATAGATGACGAGGTAAAATTTTCACCTTTCTCATTGGTTACAAAATTTTCAGGTAATGGGATGCATGATAAGTTTTTGGATGCTAAGGCTATCAATGATGAGATGTTAAATGTTGTTAACAAAAAGTGGGAGATAAATTTTGAAATTTTTGCCATAAATGAAATGAAGAAAAATATGTTGGAGATGCTTAATCAAATTCATGAGCAATCAACTAGTGAATATACGATGCAAATTTTTTATGATCTTATTATACCAAATGTCCTAGATGCTTGTCAATTCTTGAATGATTGTGATTGCTTTAAAAACTTTGAAAGTGACTTGAATTTGAAATTTTTAGAAATAGGTTCTTACTTACAGGATTTCCCATTTCTAAAGAGGGCCCTAGTTCTAAATTATGAATCAGAATGTGAAATTTATACCTTTTTGATTAAGCAAAGGATAATCGAAGATCATATATTTGCCCATAAGGTTAATAAATCAAAACTTAAACATATAATTTCTTATAAGTTTGAATCAAATCAATAAGGTGTGAAAGGAAAAATGAATGTTGCCTGGTTCGATTTAATCTTGATTTTTTTTTATTTATGTGAAGCTTGGAATGCAAATCACGATATATGTCTTTTAAGGCGTGTCTATCGTGTATGAGATCCAAGAAAATAATGGTATACATTTTGTAGTGTCTTATATATTATATACATTTTTGTAAATAGTTTTTGGATTGTGTATTTGTTGTGTTGTTTTTTCATGTGATGTGTTAGTGTTGTGTGTTGTTGTCATATTTCGTATATTGTTGTTGAGCGTAAGGACATATTGACTTTGCAAAAACTTGCTAGAGTTTCATGACATTGATGTGATTCAAATTGATCAATTTTTAAGGTGGATGTGTCAGAAGTAAGGTATTTTTGGTTGAGTCCCTGGTCATTTGTTGGTGATGTTTGGTATTTGATCTTGGATTAAATAGGATGAAGTTACCTAGTTTGAAAACCTGTGAAACCTAGAAAAAGGAAAAGTAAGATATTGGTTTAGGTCCTCATGAATGTGAACTAAGATAAGGCGGATATGAAAAATTGGAATTGTATTGCAAAAGCTCCACAAGTTCCATGAATACACTTACATACATCCACATTTTATAACACATTTCATAACATTGTGTACATCCCCCTCATATTCCACATTTCATATTCCATAGAAAGATCATTTACAAAATTCAAAGATCCTAATTGGGTCATCAAAATTCAGGTTGCTTTAATCAGGGGCACTTTCACAAAGTCATTTTGTAAAAAATTGTAAAAGATAAAGCTTCATGTTTACACACCATTGTTTCATAATTCCTAAAATATCTTCGATCACTTAGTCATTTCTAGTGTGGTAGGCAACCGCCAAAAAACATGTCAAACTCTCTTAGGATCATTACAAAAATACACTAAAAGGATCTTGATATCGGGGACTGATGTTGAAATTGTCTAGAACCAAACACAATTACACATATTAAAAACATTTGGGGTAAAATGGTCAAAACCATCATTGGAAGAAAATATAGGGTGAAAAGGGGCATCCTTGTCGGTCCTATCATGCAACATAGTCCATAAAACTCATTATTACCACAAATATTTAAAAGCTCTAAACAAAATCAGAGTAGTAAGGATAGGTTTAAATTCTCATCATACTTTAGTTGAGAATCCAATTTTCCAAAGCTCTGAGTCTATTTACATCACATACCACCGACTATTGGGTCGTAAGGATTCGTACTACTCATCCATCAGAAGGAAGGGTAGTCGTCCCCAAGGTTCAAGAAATCAAAAGCCAAACACATCATTCACTATTGGATTGTAAGGATTTGTACTACTTGTCCCTCAGACGGATGGGTAGTCGTCCCCAAGATTCAAGTAATTCTAAAGTCAAAATCATGGACTATGGGGTTAACCTCCATAGGGGCTATTGATGCTTGATTGGTAGTGGAGTATGCTCATGCGTGGTGATATGTCTCATTGAAAAGTGATACCTATATTCATTTCAAATGGGTAGGCTAGCCTTGTATTTCTTTCATATCAGGTTTAAACATTTTGGTCAAAATGAGGTAATGAACTCACTTGCACACACACTGGTTCTGGATGATAGTAAGGTCATAACTGAGCTTTTGATCTGGTAAAGGAATTCACAGCACACACATTGGTCCTAAGAGGGTTAGACCGGTTTTAGTGTGTTTGTTTATTATACTAGAGTGTTTGAGTCTCTATAAGATAGGCGATTCATTTCAATACATTCTTTTAGCTCATATCATATTATTTTACATATCATCTTATCGGTCATGAAAGGTCATTTTTAGGGCCCCTGATTAAAGTACGATGACAAGCATGGCCAAAGCAAAGATTTATATTGAAAATGATCATTAATACATATCACATGATCCCAACCAGTAATACATCACATTCTACATAAATCATCTATGATTCGATAATTCATATTTGTATTGGTCTATTCTCATTCTTTGGATGCTTATCAATGCTTGTGATTCTAATATTTGTGTTTTGTGTGTTTTCATAGTTTGGTTTTTAGTTATAAATGTCCAAGGACATTTACTAATGAGTCGCCAATGTCCAAAATTGGGGACCCACCTTAAATTTTATGATTTCAGGAAATTTTTGTTTATCTAATTTTGCTCACATCAAGGTCTTGGAAAATTTGCTTTCACTTTGAAATTGCTGAAATATTTGCATTTTGAAGGTTTGAATGTAGTTGCAATGCTTCAAAACTGAATATTTTGATTATTTGCATATTAATTGCATTATTTCAAATCAAATAATTTAATTAAAATCATTTTCAAAGGTTTAAATGAAATAATTTGATTAAAATCATTTTCAAAGGTTTAAATGATTAATTTTAATTTTAATAATTAAATTTTATTTTAGTGTTAACCCTAAAATTAGTGCAAAATTGAAATGGACATATCTTGAGGCAGAGAACTTTGTTTGATCTCATTCAAAACTTGGTATAAATATATGGATTTTCTCTTTCTAATGATACCAAACTTGCAAAATTCTAGATGTCAAATTCACCAAAAAAATAGCTGGTTAATTTAGCAATATGAGAACTTTGAAATACTTTTGAAAAAAAAAAAAAAGTTACGAGAAAGCAAATTTTGGTTTTTTTTTTATATTATGATTATTGTTTCATTATGGAGGTAATACAAGGGCAAGGTTTTGAAGAAGATCGTTATAAAATCCATTCCCGGTGATGAAACGAAATAACTAAACTTTTCAAATTATAAATAAATCATTGATATTCATGGAAAGGTCAAACATTTTATACATAGAATAAGAGGAACGATTGGAAGGAGCAAAGCTACACATTCATTGGAGGAAAACAAAGAAGGCCATTTGTAGAACAATGGAAATTATTATAAGATTTTATAAATTATTTAAAGCATTTTGGATCCAAATTTGTGCATAGACTGTATTTGTAATTAATGAAGTGCTTATTGCAATTTCTTAATAGTTTGTATACCCTATAATATTG
This sequence comes from Wollemia nobilis, assembly GCA_028583015.1. Classification (NCBI taxonomy): domain Eukaryota; kingdom Viridiplantae; phylum Streptophyta; class Pinopsida; order Araucariales; family Araucariaceae; genus Wollemia; species Wollemia nobilis. Next base: position 3,026,841 of record JAQPPZ010016414.1, read on the forward strand.
CATTAATTTATTTGATTTCACTGTGTGAATACTGGTGAACATTGGATTGGTTTTAGAATTTTGTAAATAGAAATTTGTTGTGTTGAATTTCTTCGAGACATTAGTTTAATTTCTAAAGCTTAAATCTTTTATTAGTTTATTTTTATTCTAAAAACCATATATTATAACTTAGTATAATTTTATAAAGTAAAATTATATGACTAAGTTATAATTAAATTTATAATTCAGATATTACATTAATTAATATTCAAATTAATAAATTTAAGAAGAGATAAATGAATATTCTAGTCCTCACATTAATTTCATAAGGTTGAGGAACAAGGATTGATATCTCTAAAATTCAATTTGAATTTTATTTGTTAATATAGTTCTATTTATTTCAGAAGTCCAAATTTCAAATCAGAGATCATATTTATTCTTTTGTATATTTAATTTCATAAATATTTCAAAAGATAAATATTAAAATCAAACCTAATTTATAAACTTTATTTTATCATAAAATCCAAAGTTTATACATTAGTTCCATATTAAGACCTAATATTTTATCATAGACAAAGGTTTTGGAACCTTATAAATTGGGCAAGACATTATTTCATTTATTCACTTATTTTGGATTTGATTTATAATTTCATAAGGGAGTTTGAATAAATGATTGCTTTATCAAATAAACATTTGGGAAGTGAGTTGATTGTAAATTTATTATGTTCCAAATATTTATCAAGTTTATAAAATTTCATTTACTTTGATTTTTATTAAAGTTAAATTGAAATTTAATACAAAATGCTAGATTCTTTTTATGCTAATTTCATTTAAAGCATTTTGAGACATTAAATTTAAGAGAGGAAATAAAATTTGGTATACTTTAACCTAAGATCATAAAAAAAAAATTATTTTGTTGAATTGATATCAAAGCATGTTATACATGATAAACTTGAAATCATTTATCTAATTCGAGGCCTCAAGTAGTTCACAAATCCAAGAGTTATTCAAGTACTAATTATGTATTTATATATGAAATGTTAGATATAACATAAGAACCTTGGAGATATATAAGATTATTTTCAAGAGAGAATCATAATTCTGAGTTTATCGAGTGCTTTTGTGACTAGACAAAATCACACCTCGACACTTAGCATAACCCGTAACCTTCCTTTCATTACAAACTATCCTAATATACTTACAATAACCCATAACCTTCCTTTCATTACAAACAATGCTAACATACTTAGCATAACCCGTAACCTTATTTTCATTACAAACTATGCTAACATACTTAGCATAACCCATAACCTTCCTTTCATTACAAACTATGCTAACATACTTAGCATAACCCGTAACCTTCCTTTCATTACAAACTATGCTAACATACTTAGCATAACGAGTAATTTTCCTTTCATTACAAACTATGCTAACATACTTAGCCTAAATTGTATCCTTCCTTTCATTACAAACTATCATAACATACTTAGCATAACCTGTAACCTTCCTTTCATTACAAAATATCCTAACATACTTAGCATAACCCATAACCTTCCTTTCATTACAAAATATCCTAACATACTTAGCATAACCTGTAACCCTCCTTTCATTACAAAATATCCTAACATACTTAGCATAACCTGTAACCTTACTTTCATTACAAACTATCCTAACATACTTACCATAACCCGTAACCTTCCTTTCATTACAAACTATCCTAACATACTTACGATAACCCATAACCTTCCTTTCATTACAAACTATCCTAACATACTTACCATAACCCGTAACCTTCCTTTCATTACAAACTATCCTAACATACTTACCATAACTCGTAACCTTCCTTTCATTACAAACTATCCTAACATACTTACCATAATTCGTAACCTTCCTTTCATTACAAACTATACTAACATACTTACCATAATCTGTAACCTTCCTTTCATTACATACTATACTAACATACTTAGCATAATTTGTAACCATAATTCATAACCTTCCTTTCATTACAAACTATACTAACATATGTAGCATAGTCCATAACCTTTCACTCATTACAAACTATACTAACATACCTAGCATAATCCGTAACCTTCCTTTCATTACAAACTATACTAACATACTTAGCATAATCTTTAACTTTCCTTTAATTACAAACTATACTAACATACTTAGCATAATCCATAACTTTCCTTTCATTACAAACTATACTAACATACTTAGCATAATCCATAACTTTCCTTTCATTACAAACTATACTAACATACTTAGCATAATTCATAACTTTCCTTTCATTACAAACTATACTAACATACTTAGCATAATCCATAACTTTCCTTTCATTACAAACTATACTAACATACTTAGCATAATCCATAACATAAAGGAGAGATCCAACCTCATAAACCAAGTTGGGTTGAACTAGCCTTCTCCTCTTAGTCTCCAAAGATTGACCTTCAAGATGGTCTCCAAATTTTACCTCCTAGTCTCCTCCTCTTAGCCAACCTTCTCCTCATGCTTATCCAAGAATCCTCTCATACTCCCAAGGTTCTTGACCAAATACCTCTATCTAAAACTTAAAGCTTTTTGGTTTCTGATCCACCAAAGTGGAGAGCATACTCCCTAAGCTCTAATATTTCCTAGCTCTCATGCTTTCCCTCTCATGCTATTTATAGGCCTTCTTGAAATATGCCTTTATTTAAATATTAATTTCTCCCTTTATGAGTCATAAAGATGAGTTAATATAAAATAATAGAAATATCCTCTATTATGGCCCCATTTTACTCTCCTCCCTTAATTTTTAGAAGGTTGTCATAAAAAGAGTTTATGCCTCCTATTTTAATAATGCTTTAATTAAGATGCCCTTTCTCCACCCTTGGTTTGAAAAGGGGGTCTATTACGAAAGCATTATTTAATTCATAAGGAAATATATCCAAATACATTAGTCATTCTCTAATTTTGGCCTCTTTGCTAAATTTTAAAACATCTACTATTGAAATAGTAAGATGCCTTAATTTAATAAATACTAAGTTCCCACTACCAAATATACCAATCCTCCTCCCTTCACGTGGGGGAGGGGTCCAAATCTATTAGTCAATCACTAATTTGGCCTCTTTGCTAAATTTAAAAGGTATACTATTTAAATAGTAATATGCCTATATTAAACCAATTTTAAATTGCCATTAGCAAATATGTCAATCCTCCTCCCTTCATTTGGAGGAGGGGTCAATTTGGACAATTATTATTTTATTCCAATGTGAAGGTGGTCTTTTTGGTCCAATCCTACCTGGACATCTAATAATATTTAATTAGGTTAATGAATCCTAATTAACTATTTGAATTACCCTAATTTAATCCTTCCTAAGGGTAATTAATCTCTTTTCCAAAAGTATTATTTGACTTCCCAAATCCTCACAAAATCCACAAAACTTTACAAAATATTACAAAACTAGGAATTAGGCTAAATAATAAATCCCTATCAATTAAAAGCTAATATTAATTACATAAACCTGCAATTAACATTAACTCATCATGATTAGGACTATTATGGATCTTTATCCATCATTTCCTTCTTTCTCCTTAATGGTGACTCCCTCATCCACTCTATCAGATGGATACTTGCTCCTATATCCATGGAAACTAATGAAAACTATTAGTAATATTATATTCTCATTTTAAAATAATTATATATTGCAAATAATCCAAGATATTGCCATTAGTCTATCTTCAAAACAACATAACAATTCATTAGTCCATCATATGGAAAAACTTATCAAGGGAGGGTTATGATATTATTTGCAATATGCATAGTATACCTACATACATGGAATTGTGTATGGTATAGAGATGGACGTATTCATTTTACTAAAAGAAGGGGATAGGTTAGCTCATTGGGGAGATGATATGGATAGATTATTTGTGATACGCGTAGTATACCTACACAAATGAACTTGTGTATGATATAGAGATGGGTGTATCTTTTAGAAGATTAGGATCAACTTAAACATTAGATTAACTTATTTTTCATCAAAATAATGAATGTGCTAGTTAGGGATATGTGAATACCTATTGGATTTATGATTGTAAAAACATTCTTGCCTTAGTTAAACTAGTTAGATTTTGGATCATTATATTTGTTATCAAAGCTCTAGGTACGAGGGACTAAAATCTTCATAGAATGTGCTAGGGATTTGGGTATCTTCCTATTTAGACCCTTGTTTGGTTCTTAAACTAATGTTCAGAATACCTAGAATTCCTAAATGCTATAATTATAGGGGGGTTAACCCTAGGATGGGTATCTTGTATGCTATAACACCTTATGTATAGTAAGTATCGCCATTAGCATTAAAATTATATAGTAGATTTTAAAGTACCATCCCATGTAGAGTGAGGGAAATCTTAGCAAGAAAATATTATGTTTAGCTAGAATTAGTAATATATTTCAAGGTGGAATTTGTAACCTAACTTAGTACTCTTATTTGGCTGTGGCCAAGATAAATGGCACCAAATACAAGGAGAGAGAGGTCTATTCCTTCAAATAGGTGAACCTGATAGAGAAATGTTGAGGAAGTAACCCAGGATGAAAATTTGGACAATCCTAACAAGGAGGTAGAGAACCTCATTGCAATGGTCACTATAATGTAATATCAAATGAAATAATTGCTATAGACCTTAGCAAACCAATATTCACAAGCTAGGAGCTCAGATTTTGGGCAAGATGATGAAGCAACCATGGAAGAGCAAGAGGCTAAAATCCTATTAGAGATAAAAATAGCTAAGGACTTAAATAATATCTATACCTCCAAATTTTATGGAGAGGGGGAGGGTGATGTAGCCGAATCTTGGTTGAGGGAGCTAGATATCTACTTCACAATGAAGAACTACTCCTTAAGAACTCAAAAAATTTGGGCAATGATTCATCTAGAAGGGGTTGGATTAGATTGGTGGGAAACCTATCGAGAAGAGTAGAAAATCAAAGTTGTTGATCTAAAGTAGAAGGACTTTATCACAACTTTCAAGAAAAGGTTTCTCATGGAATATTTTTACATGGCAAAGTTTGAATATTTTTCCAACCTTCGACAAGGGATCAAATCCATGGAAGTATACTAAAAGAAGTTGATTAAGTTGCTAAAATATGTACCCACTTATGATGAAAATACGAAGATCCATAAATTTATCTTAGGAAAAAAACCTAGGATAAGGTATGATGTAACTATGCATGAGTCAAAGTCACTACAAAAAGCTTATGATTTACCTAAAAATGAGAAATCCCATATTTATTTTTATTATACCATCCTATTTGAATGAGATCAACATGCACTTAGAAAAAAGAATAGCGTCAGATTCATAAAGTGGGAAGAATAACAATATTATAAGTGCAACAACCTCCCTATACCCGAAAGGAGGAATGACAGGAAGTGAGGAAGGTTCAAAAGGAACTTCCAAAAGAAAAATAACAACCACATCAATACTAAACCCCAACCACAAAAACAACTAAATTCAGTCCCAATGAGTAAAAAGAGGAGTAAAGATCATAAAAGCATCAAGGACCCAAGGAGGGGTGCTATAACTATATAGGCCCACATTATACTAGCTAATACCCACACCAATTAGGGCCAAGTACACCTATTGTAAAGGAAAAGGAACCCGTCCATTGGATTTTTTTTGTAATCAAAATCCATAAGTTAGAAGGGCAAGCCACCCCATTGCTCATAAAGTCTAATATTTAATAAGGAAGTAAACATTTTAATTTATAGTGGATCTAAAGATAGTTTTATCTCTTCTAGCGTAGTTAGGTATATTCCAAAAATACCATGATATTTGGCATAAGGGTTGAAGGTCAAGTATGGTTTCGGGTAAACCTACTCAGTGGACCAATTTTTTCCAATGAAAACAATTACCCTAACTAGTGGTTCTATCAAAGGATGTTTGTATGTAGCTCTACTACATGCTTTCGATGTTATCCTAGGTATGGAGTGGTTGTAGGCTCATTAAGCCCTGATTAATTTCTTATTCTAAAGAAGGCATGGGAAGAATAAGAATCCCTAGCGAGAAAGGATCCTTCATACCCCAATTTTTGTATACTATGCAGCTAAAGAAAACCCTTAGAAAAGGAAGGATAGTGTATGTCATGAAGCTCAATGAAGTCGAAGAGGATCAAAAGAGATATCTATTAGAGAAATACCCAATATTGCAAGAATTTAGGGATGTTTTTGTTGAATACCTACCCAAACATCCTCCTATGCAAGAATTCAATTTTACTGTTGATCTAATGCTATTAGTAGAACCTATCCACAAATCTCCATATAGGATGAATCCTATGAAGATGCAGGAGTTGAAGGTGTAAATATAGGGATTTTTGAAAAATGGACTAATAAAGTTGAGTGTGTCGGCATGGGGTGAACCAGTGCTATTTGCTAAAAATATATATGGTTCATTAAGGTTATGTATTGACTACAGAATACTTAACCAAGCCACCATCAAGAACTGATACCCTTTACCAAGGATCAAAGACCTATTTGACCAATAGAAGGATGCTACAGTATTCATGAAAATAGATTTAAAATAAGAATATCATCTATTAAGGATATGTGGGGAGGATACTCATACAATGGTATTCAAGACCAGATACATGTATTATGAATTTACAGTCTTGCCCTTTGGGCTAACTAATGCCTCAACTGTATTTATGAATTTAATGAACAATGTGTTCAAGATGCATCTAGATAAGTTTATCCTTGTGTTTTTAAATGATATCCTAATATACTCCTAATATAGGAAGGAACATGATAGACACTTCAAAATCATCTTATATTTGTTAATAAGGAATCAACTCTATGGAAATCTATCAAAAAGGGATTTTTATATCTCAAAAGTATGATATCTTGGACACATAATATCTACAAAGGGAATCATAGTGGATGGCATCATTTTGAACTAGCCACTACATACCAATGTAACATAAGTATGAAGCTTCATGGGTATGATGGACTATCATAGATGTTATGTAAAGGATTACTCCAAGATAGCAGTTGCAATAACCAATATCCAAAAAATGAAAGGAATTTAAGTGGATAGAAAACTGTGAGACTACGTTTGCCTTCCTTAAACAAAAACTGACTATGACATCGATGCTAAAAATTTTAGATCCTCAAGGAAAATTCTTAGATACTAGGAGGCATTCTCTCCCAAGATGAGTTAGTAGTAGCATATACCTCAAGGAAACTTAAGAATCATGAAATTAACTATGTTATGCACGATTTAGAGCTAGCAATATTTTTGTACACTCTAAAAATCTAGCATCATTACTTTGTAGGAAGATCCTTTGAGTTGAGAACCGACCATAAAATCTTGAGGTATATATTTACCCAACCTATGCTCAATGTGAGACAAAGAATATGGGTCAAGTTTCTAGCTGAATATGACTTTGAAATTGAGTATATCAACGGGAAATAAAATAAGGTTGTCAACGAATTAAGTAGAAGAAGGCATGTAGCAGCCCTAACATAAAGTCATGTTTAATTATTAGAGGAATTTAGGAATATGCAATCTCAATATGAGTATTGCAAGGAAATTTAGGTAAAAATGACTATAGATCATAAGAAAATAAGGACTTCAACATGAAAGATAACCTTTTGTGCTATAAGGATAGGATCATCATATCAGAAATAGGTTATTTAAGGAGACTAATCATGCAAGAAGCACATAGTTCTTCTTACTCTACTCATCCTGGAGGTGTCAATATGAGGTAAAATATGAAAAGAACCTTCTTTTGTATAGGAATGAAGAAGGATATCATCGATTTTATCACTCAATACCTTGAATTCCAAAAGGTAAATATTGAATGCAAAAATCCTATAGGAAAATTGTATCCACATGATATACCTACGCAAAAATAGTAGGTTATATCTATGGAATTCATTGTAGGTTTACCTAAAACCATGCATCAACATGACATAATCCTTGTAATAGTTGACATATATACTAAGCTTTCATATTTTATACTAGGAAACATCATGGACAATGCTGAGGTTATGGCTAACAAATTTGCCAAAAAGATATTCATGTTTCATGGGTTTCCTAAAATGATTATTTTAGAAAGGGATTCTAGATTCACTTCTAAATTTTTGAAAGCCCTACATCGTATAGTAGGCACAAAAGTGAATATAATATCAACATATCACCCTAATATCGATGGTCAAATTGAGAGGGTAAACCAAGTACTAGAAGATATGCTTCACATGTACGACATGGATCAAAAGTCTCAATGGAAATACTACCTACACCTTGTATAGTTTACCTACAATAATGGACATCACTCTCCTTTGGGAATGACTCCCTTTTATGCCTTGTACGGTTGAAGGTGTAGAATACCATTGCATTGGGATAATTTGGAGGATCGGGTTGTGATCAGGCCAAACATGGTCAGAGAAATGGAAGGTTAGCTAAAGGTGATCAAGCAAATGCTTAAGGAAGTCTTCAATCAATATAAAATATATGCTAATCTAAAGATATCACCAATAGAATACTTTGTGGGAGATAAAGTGTTCTTAAGGGTTAAGCCAATGAAAAATGCCCTTAAATCCATGAAACTAAGAAAATTGGCCTTGCCATATAACTTGTTAAAGATTTATGATACCCTCCACATATCCCTGCTTAGAAAATATGTTGCTAAATTTGAACATGTATGGGATGTTTCTAAATTTTATATGGAAAACCCCAAGGTTATTAAAGTGATATCGATAAGGATTCTAGATTTTTGTTCCAAGTCAATGCAAAAACAGACTCTAGAACAATGCAAGGTCCAATGGGATCATTTTTCTAAATGAAATGCCACTTGGGAGAAAGTTGAGGATATGAAGAAACATTTCCTTTTCTTATTTCAAAATGCATTTTAATAATTCTTATAATAAACCCAGAAACACATGGGACTGTGTTTAGCCCAAGGGGGTAGTATGTCATGACCCTCCTTTGGTAGGATGTTTTTGTATTTAAAACTATGTGTTGATCAATGATAATTTGATACTTAGTTTTGATGCATTTGAATTATTATGCAATGTTTATATTGATTTATCTTTGAAGAATATGGTACTACTGATATATTGTTAATACACAGGATTAGGTACACTCATGGGTGGAAGAGGTAGAATCAACCACCAAGAATGAGGTACATGAAAAGGGAAATGATTATTTCGGTAGCTTAGGATAACATGAAATACTACCCTCATATAGATTCATGCTTCTTATTTTTGTGGGCATAAGCAATCCAACTTTCTAGAGCTTGAAGTTGGTAACCTAGAAGTTACCATAAGTCTTTAGTTGGGATAGGCCATTGGACTTGCAAAGGATCACCCACCTTGTTTGATGCATTTGATACTTGCTTTTATATATGCATGTTTATGTGTAAATAGAGTGGGTGTATAACCCCCTTCAAAAATGATTAATAGGCATAGAGTCCCTATTAAACCTAGGCCACTTGAATATGATACTAATGTTTAATATTAGTATTGGTATTTTATTTAAATTAATTAGAATTAAAAATGATTAATGATATATTTGATTTGAATTAAATACTAAGTATTAATGCTTGGAAAAATTTATTTAATTCTCTTTTAATCTTTTGATTTTTGTAAAAGAATGAAAAATATCCATCTTGTTTAAATAAAATAAAAAAGGATAGCTTTTTATGTTTCAAATCAAATAAATATTTTTAAACCTTTTTAATTTAAATAAAGGTTTGCATTTGGGAGAGTGAGATTTTGAAATAGGAAAAGAATTATTTTTTAATTTGAAATATCTCTCCCCTTGTCCCTTGGATAGACATGCCTTTAATTTCAGTAGATGGCATTAATGTCTAGGAGAAGACTTTAGGGCTTAGGGTAGATGGGAGGGCCTTGTTAAGAAGGCCATAGTGAAAATAATTGGGGGATTCAAAAGGCGAGAAGGAGGAATTTGAAAGCAAGAATAATTGAAGGCAAGAAAGAGGATGAAGACATCAAATTTAATTTTTAATATTATCATTATATCAGGTTGGATTTAAAATTGGAAAATTCTCCATGTGCTTTTTAAATTATTAAAAATGGTATTTTTTTTACCTCCTAAAACACCTATCTCCTTCCCTTGATCATCACGTGGAGTAGTACCTCTGATTGGTACCTAGTGCCTTAACCCATATGGGCATGAAGGTCCCATGGCTACTAGTTGGTGACCAATTAAACTTAGGTTTTAGTTTATTTTTATGTAATATTTTAGCTGCCATACTGTTTGTGTGGGACTATTGCATAGGATTTTCTGAAAAAAAAAATTCAATCAAGTTTATCAAATTTCATTAAAACCTTACTAAGAGTTTAAATTTTTGTGTCTGACCAAAAATTCCAACTAGGGTAAAACCTCTTTTCAACCACCACTTGACCACCATGTGGTGGTCAAAAGATCTTAGGCACCCAATATTCTTTAAGGTCCTATGAAGGCCCTGCATGATGCATGTGGGATAAATCTTTCAAAGCCCCGAAGGAATTGCACTTTATCCCATATGCATGGTGGGAGGGGCATGGACCATTTTTAAAATGGCCAACACACACCTTTACTATTATCTAAGCCTAAGAGGCTTCGTGAATACTATTGAAACCTCCAAAGTACGCTTGTTGTGGCTGATTTACTATCGTATTGTTGTGCACCATGTGTTGGTTTATGGTTGGTTGATGTTTTGAATGAAGGTGGATCTGCCCATAGGTTTTCTTTTCTTAGATTAATATTAATCCCACATGCATGGGAGATGGGATGTGGGATTCCTTAAACAAGCCTACACACCCTAGGTAGATAGTTGAGGCACAAGCTAGGCACTTGGAAATTAGTAGTGGTTGGCTTGCCTATGTTTGTGATCCACCTGTGTGGTTTTTTTGGTCTACCTATGTTGTTTTGTTGGTCCTCCTGTATGGTTTGGTTGGCCTGCCTATGGGATTTGGTTGGTCACCTATGTAGTTTGGTTGGTCTACGACCTTATAACTTTTAATAGGAAATATTATAATAAAAGACCTACCTTTTTTAATATTAAACATAGATGATTATGTTTGGAATATAATAAAAGACCTAACTTTTTCATATTAAACATGTATGATTATGTTTGGAAAATAATAAAATACCTACCTTTTAATATTAAAACATAGATGATTATGTTTAGAAATAATAAAAGAAAGATTTTTTTTTTTATAAAGCATAGATAAATTATTTTTTTGGATGGATTAAGGAATGAAGAATTTATTATTTTAATTATTTGATTAATTAAGGGTATGGGACCTTAGTTGATTGAATAAATGGATTGTTTTAAGTATTTGATTAATTAAGGGTATGGGACCTTAGTTGATTGAGGAAATGGATTGTTTTAAGTATTTTATTAATTAAGGGTATGGGACCTTAGTTGATTGAAGAAATGAATTGTTTTACTTATTTTAGCAATTAAGAGTATGGGACCTTAGTTGGTTGAAGAAATGGATTTTTTTAAGTATTTGGTTAAATAAGTGTAAGGGATCTTAGTTTACTTAAGAAATGGATTGATTTTATTACTTGTTTTATTAAGGGCATGGGACCTTAATGAATTGACGAAAATGACTTTGCATGATGAAAAACATGAATCTTTGATTGACAAAAGGAAGATTTGTGATTTACTCTATATTTTATGAAATGACTCTCTTCTTCTATTGATAAAGATAAGAGTGAAAATGTGGGATTCCTCTTGATGTTGACTAGATGATTTATGATTGAATTCATCGAGAAATTATGTATCAAATTATATATGTACTTGCTTCAAGTTATTTAGTAGATGCATTTAGATGCATGCTTCATAATAATAATGAGTTTTTCTGATCCCTTACTACCATCAATTGAGCGATGGAAAGATAGGAAGAACTAAGGAGGACACTTATTTTTGAAACATTGGCCTTGACATTGGTTGTAGTAATGAGTTTATTTCTTTTATTATACTCTAGTTGAGAAATCTCCTAGATGGACATTGATGTAATACCTTATTCTTTTAAGTATGGAAGTTTTACCATACTTGGGTTATGTAATGATTTAATAAATAAATGAAGAATGTATCTCTAACTTGTGGTTTATGAGAATTGTAGTTGTTATGGTTTCATAGAAATTCCTTTGTTTAAATGCTTTAGTTAGATGATGATGTTTTATTTAAAGTACTTTCTTGATGCTCTTGTAGATATTATTCCATGTTTAAATTAATTAGATAAACTTAATCTTGTCCTTCTAAAAAAATAAGGGTTAGAAGGTTTTGCATTTTAACATAGTTAGATGGTTGATTTATTATCCAAAAATGATTATTAATTATGTGATATAAGTAGGTAAAAATAATCCTATGTGATTATAGGATATCTTAGAACAAAACTATGAAAAACCAAAATAATTATGAATAGACTTGGATATATATGAAATGAATAAGTTAGATCATCGTGGAGATGATTTTGATAGCTTCTTTGCAATACATGTAGTGTACCTACATAGACAAAATTTTGTATGGTATTTAGAATGGTGTATTCCTTCTACTGATAGAAAGGGATAAGTTATCTCATTGGGTAGATGAGATGGATAGCTTATTTGCAATATGCATAGTATACCTACATAGATGGACTTGTGTATGGTATAGAGATGGGTGTATCCTTTAGTATATTAGGGAAGATAAGGTAAATAAATATATTATCTTAGTTCTCATCATAATAATTCATGTTCTAGTTAGGGATATGTGAATCCCTCTCAGGTTTATGGTTGTAAAAATAAAATTCTTGCCTTAGTTAAACTAGTGAGAGTTTGGATCATTACAAAGAGAAATATCATGTGTTTGAGGATAGACAAAGGACATGATTATGTGATCAATGCAATTTTTTATTTTTTAACTATTTATGGTATTACCTTTTAGAGGACCACCCAATATACCCCAAAGTATGGGATAGTTTATTTGGAAGAATAGGATCATTATGAAGATGGATATGTGCTTGTTATTTTCTATGTAGATGGAGGCTATGTTTTGGGATGAAGCAATAACTTGTACAACACATATCATCAACATGAATTCAACTTAATGCATTCTAGGTATAAAATTTCTTAACAAATTGAAATATGACAATCTTAAGTGTCGTGGTTCTATTCATTTGGATCCACAACATGGGTCCATATTCCCAAATATATAGGGTAAGGATGCATTAGAGGGTCATAGATGTATATTTTGTGGGGCATTTTGACACCTTCAAGGCCTATTAGTATTGTGATTCTAAAGGATAAGGTGATCTCATTTTCCAAGATATGATATTTACTAATATTTTTCTAGATTTTCCTTTATGTCCTACCCCTACTCTTTTCACTAAGGGTCCTTCTCCTCTAGTTTTTTCAATGGTCCTACATGTTCGTAATACAGTGCTCATCCAAAACTTCACCAAATTATAAGACATAAAATCATGCATTCACTAAGACAATTGAACAATAACTCACTAAAATATTTTATTGAGAAATCTACTTTAAGCAATGCATAAATTTAATGCTTGTTCAATTACATATTACAAGTCTTTGTCTTTCAATATATACATGCATGATATTTTTCAAATGCACATGATTCTTGATATTTACACTTACATATACTACTCATCTCCTAATATTCATGGGATATCTAGCTCTTCATATTTCTCAATGCATAATATTAACTCTCACATATTTACATAAAGAGAAAGACTTTCATTATTGTACTTGCTACATGACAAACTCGTCACAACTCATAATTCTAAAATTATTAACGTGACACATAACTTAAAATTACTAACATGACACCTCACACATGTAACTCCACATTTATTTAGATGACAGATAACTCTCAGTCAATAACATGACACCTACTATAAACTCAAATATTTAACACACCCTAGACTAAACTATTTACAAGTTACATGCATTAATATTCCAAGGTGGTACCAAATAATGTAATACCTTCAACCCCCCATATTACATTATATTTCTACTCTAACTTGAGTACTTCTTCAATTTCTAAATATATCCCTCTAAGCTATTTCCTATTCCTATCACATTTCTTAGTAGATCATCCCAATAGTATAACTCATGACTTATGCCATTACTATCTTTACTATTGTTGAATTTTTTATCAAATGTAGAATGTAACAATTTATCATCCTTTCTATTTATATGTCCTATTTTATAATATACCTATTTAGTCTCAATTTATTTTATGTGTGTTTTATGTTGATCATGATCCTTGTTACTATTTGAATTCTTCAAATCATTGCCAACACATTTTGTATCAATACATATGGATTTTGTACATTCTTTTACAATGCTTAAGTCATTTATTGTCATATAATTTGTATAACAACTAATATATTTCATTATAGGTTTGTTCTTCAAGATTTTAATCAATTCTTATTTCTTTTTGTTCTTGTCTTTAAGAACTTAAAGAGAGAGTAATTTCATATACATTACTTTTCCTATATCAATAGGTAATGCAATAACATATTTAGAGTCTTCATTTACTTTAGTAAGAATTGATATTATATAATTACCAGACATTGCAAAGTTTCCATTTTTGGCTTCTTTAACTTTATTGATATATCATTTTGTTCTTCAAAATTTTCTATCATTAATTGTGTGCTTGGGTTTTTCAACATTTCCATACTATCTTCTAGGTATTTGTCCTAAATATATATTTTCTTTATTTCATTAATTATCATGATGTGCTTATTCCCTTTGATCAAAGTTTTAATATTGTTTTTTTCCTTCTCTAAATCATACAATTCTATAATCCTTCCATTCGCCAAAAAATTATTTCAAATTTCTTCTTCAATTTTAATTTGCTTTGTTGTAGAATTTCATGTTACTCCTAAATTAAGATTCAAATCAAATAAATTATTTTTCTTAATTTCTTTCTTCAAATTTATCTTCAATTAATTTTCTTCAGTCTTATTTGATGTTCAATTTAACATTCTTCTTCAATTTTAACAATCTTTTAAATTCTTTGTAGAAATCCTTTTAACTCCAAATTTGATTCTTCTTCTTTTTTCTTTATTCTTTCTTAATTTTTTTTCTTATTCAATTAAATTGTTCAAATTTTGATTTCTTTCTTAAATATTTCACTCCTTTTATTCTTCAAAATTCTCTCCCAATTTTATAAGTGATGTGTCCTCGTGTGATTTTTTTGAGTGGCGGTGCCTTGAAAATCAAAACTTTCGAGTGGCAAATTCGAAGAAAGGTGAGGAGCCCAAAATTGATAAGGGAAACATTCAAAAAAACTTCCAAAAGAGTCAGGATCTAGTTAAAATAGGTAAACCTCTTGAGTGTCCTAACATTTTTAATGACCACAAAAGTATCTTTCCCTTTGCCTATTTCCTAAATTTGTCTGTTACTCTCAGTTTGGAATTCTTGCCCACGATGAGCTTTGTGGAGCCAAGCCATGCAGATTGAGATCCACTTGCTAAGCATATTCTAAAAGAGATGGGGTTTATCCTATTTTTTAGAAACTTCTCTAGTGATGAGCTTGATATCACCATGGTTGTCCTAGAGACCTGGGAGAATGGTAAAGACACCGTTTGAGGGAGAGAATTCCTAATTGACATACATCTTCTCTCCACTATTATTGAGAAATTGGTAAAATGGAGGTCGATCCACAAAGAAAAGCACAATTGGGAGGTGGAATGGAAGGATTTTAAGGACAACAACAAGATCTTCAAGGAAGTGAAAATAGGGATTGCACCGAAAAAACCTCCCCACCTCTTGGAACTATGTAATGAAGCATGTGATGGAGTTTATTACTATGGATGATCTAAGTAAGGTACTCTATAGCTTTTATTTTTATTTTTCAGTCACTTTAGGGATGTTAACCCCATTAGTATTCCTCATTTCCTTTTCAATTCCATTAGTTATATGATAGGATTTTGCAGAAAGAAAAAAAACATTGACCTCCCATATTACCAAGGGATTTACAATATCATATATAACCATACAGTCCTCAGGTCAATCCCACCCCATCTAAAATAAAACCCATCCCTCATGTAAAATTGAGTGCTCCTTTTCCTGCTTCCCCATCCTTGGGTGAAAAGAAAAGAAATGTGATAGAGGTGGTCCATGATTTGAGGCCAAAGAAGAATATCAAATATGAAAAATTTGAAGGTCCTACCAGGAAATCATCCCATCTGAAGGAACAACTCACCCAAGGCAAACAAAATATTATTAACATAAAGTGTGATGACAAGGAATACGATGCTACTTCTAACAACTTGAAGAAGTTCATAATTTTATCAACCACAAACATGATGAATTCCATGGTGAATTCCATAACTGAACTTAGGGAAGCCCTATATTTGTTGTTCTACAATGAGTAGGTCAAGAGGAGTCCAAGGAGGACGAGACCAATTATGATGATGAGGCCAAGGAAGAGGTCAAGGAAGATATGAAATATGAGGACAAGGAGGGCAATGAGGATGCCACTAAGGATTAGCTTCCTCATCTGTTCACTTATGTTTCTTAGGCTACCCTGCGTGGAGCCTGGTTTACCCTTTGTTTGTCAGAAACTTGATGGGGTTGTATCCCTCCTTTTGTTTCTAGGCTATATTGACTGTGATTGGGGCTGCATCCCATTTTTTTGTTTGAGAGTATCTTTACTAGGGGTTGTGTCCCCCGTTAGATCCTCTTTTTTGACGTATTTTAGTAGTTTCTTGCTATTTTTGTATATAGGTTTTGGGGTCCTCCTCTAAAACCCATATATTAATGAAATTTCCTAACCTATAAAAAAAAATCATTCCTCTTTTAAATCTTGAAATTCTTCTTATTTATTCAATTTCAATTTTCGAATTTTTATTCTTTATTCAAATTTCGAATTTTATTTTCCTTCCATATTTAATTCTTTAATCCTTCTTTTCAAATTTTATTCTTCTCTTCAATCTTCTTCTTTTTTCAATTCAATTATTTTAATTTTTCTTCTTCAATTTTTTTTTATCAGTAATATTCTTCTTTAATATTTGATTCTTTATCATGTTAGTGTAACCATATATTATTCCATTATTTCATTCTAGGGCATATAGTTATATGGTTGTAACTCCTGCTATTCTCACCACAGGTAGTTCCATATCTCATGGACTATTCTTGGGGTGCAATGTATTATATATTTTTATTAATACAATTGCATAAGTGTTCGTTTGTTAACATGGTATCAGAGCAAGGTTTCGCGTGATGACGACCGACTAAGCACATTACCCAAGGTAGGGTTGGACCTGCATCTCGGGCATTTTTTTTGAGATAGACTCGAGGACCTGACCTAGACTCGATGGGAGGACTAATTGGACTCGACATGACCTGAGATATGGAACCAACACGGTCGACTGACTCAAGCTATTGACACGGACAAAGACTGGCGAGCAAAGGCGATAGACAAAATTTGGGGCATCATGCTCGATCAAAAAATGGATGGAGGGCATCTGAGTGCAAGGCAAGCAACAACAATGGGGCACAAGGCAAGCAACAACAATAGGGTGCAAGGCAAGCAATGGGAGGCGAGCACGATAGGCATCCTCCCCTAGCATGGCAGCCAAGGTGGCCCCATGCAGGAGAAGACCCGTCGCCCTCTCGGGCATAGTCTCCCGAGAGGAGACACCCTCTTAGGTGAGGGTTGAACTTTTTAAACCCCACAAACCTGCCCAACCCCACGCATGTGGGATAATAATTTTGCAATTTTTTTTTAAAACCTCGTCACTCCCCTCCCCACAGCGTCAACCTATGACTGAAAAC
Organism: Wollemia nobilis; assembly: GCA_028583015.1. Taxonomy (NCBI): domain Eukaryota; kingdom Viridiplantae; phylum Streptophyta; class Pinopsida; order Araucariales; family Araucariaceae; genus Wollemia; species Wollemia nobilis. The sequence goes on from JAQPPZ010016414.1 coordinate 3,044,607, forward strand.
CAGATTTTTCCTTAAGATCTGCATCGATGAAATTGTTTTTTGTCGCCATGAATGGATCTAACTTGATTTTGTGAGCATCTTGGGTGGATTAGTTTCCTTTCTAAGCCCTCAGATCTAAACAGATCTCGCCAAGCCCCGGTTGAAACCTGTCACAGTGTGCACAGAGGAGGTGCGTTGCAGGTTGCCGAGGTGATTTGAGGAGGCAGAGGAGTTTCTTTCTTTCTCTGCTGAGGAGGAACGGATCAGATAAAGGCAAAAAAAAAAGGTGTTTTACGCACTGTTGAAGCACTCTGTTGTGTGCAAAATTGAGCCACCATCGCACCACTCATAGAGGAGTCATGGACGAGCGGTGCCTCCCTCGTTCGAGCCACCTAGAGGAGTTTTAAGTAAGGGGAGCCTCCCCCTTACTCATGTCGAGCAGCCTAGCTCGGCTGGCTGGCGGCCTGGGCGTAAGGCACTCCGACAGAAGGTCGAGGGATCGAATCCCTCCGACCCCCCCCCGTGCCTTGTTAAAGGTACAATTTTTTTTTATTAAGTTTTTTTCTTTAATTTTTCTCTTTTAATATGTTTTTCTAATTTTTTCCCTAGTTTAATTAAATTTTTTTATTTTTTTTAGAAAAAGTTATTTTGAATAAAAATAAATATTTGAAATAATATTTAAAAAAAAATGATTTAATTAAACTTTAGAAAAAAAGTTTTAAAACATTAAGGAGGAAAATTTTCAAACTTAACAAGGGGGGCATTTTCTGCTGCAAAAGTGAAGGGGGAAATTTTTTCTTCCTCATTGAGCAATTCTTCAAAAGCTATCAATCATACATACAATGATCCAACCTCAAAACCTATTTTTTTAGGCTTCATATATAGCAAACATATTTTGTTGGAAGTACTTCACAAAGGGGAGATTTTTTTGGTGACATATTGTGCTAATCTACCTACGAGGCAAGCTTTGTAAGAGTCTTTTGAGGCTTCATAGTTGCATATTTTATGCACTAAAAGGGGGGGATATATTTTTTCTCTCCACCATATCCTATATTGCACTAAGGGGATATATAATTTTGCAAAAAAAAGGGGGAAGACTTATAAGGGTGCATTTTCGGCAGTGATCGACACCTTAGTCAGATTATTTTTGCAAAATTCATTGTAAAAAGGTGCATTTTCGGCTGCGCCCGACACCTAGAGGTTTATTTCTGTGGGCACTTTTATGTTGTATGTTGCATTTTCCATTTTTTGCACTACTTCATTAAAAGTTAAAAATCAAATTCACTCCCTAAGTCCCCGGAATAAATAAACCCATCTGTGCAATTTATTGCACTACAGCGTTCGGTATTTGTGATACCTCTGGCCCACGCTTACAGGTAATGTTGTCGTGATTGGGCTACTGTATCCGCCGCCTAATATAGCTGCTAAAATGACGTCTGAGCTTGTTCTCTATAAATCGTCGGGGAGGAATAAGTATGCCATTTTTGCATTTTTTTACTCCATCCACTACCCTAATCGTTCTTGTGTTTAGGCGTAAATCCTGATGAAAGTTTTGACATCCAAAGTGTTTAGGGGAAGTTACGCCCCACGCATGAGGATTGACGACTTTCTATGGTAGGTGCCATCAACGAGACGATTCCCTTTCAGTATCGCCTACGTACCACGTATCGTATAATCTTTAAAATTACCTATAGTCTCCCTCACGTAAGGGCGGGTAATTTTTCTGATTTTTCAAAATACCTATAGTCTCCCTCACGTAAGGGCGGGTATTTTGTATGGTATAACGGCCTGGCATTAAGGTATAAAGAAAGGGGGACCAATTGGTGTTATAAGGAACCTTCACAATGTCTGCAAAATTAATGACTGATTCTCATCAGTTGTTGAAAGGTCCAAATTACACACCATGGAAAAACAAGATGAAGGCAATCCTAATCATGGATGATTTATGGGATGTTGTGTCTGGAGCAACAACAAGACCTTCATCTGCTGCTGGAGCTATAGCTCCAACTACTGATCAGAAAGACTTTGACAAGAAAGACAACAAAGCCAAAGTGCTCATCTTGCTTGATGTGTCTGATGAAGTTCAACCCCATATTGCTGACTGTGAACATAGTAAAGAGGCATGGGATGCCCTTAAAACTATATATGAGGGAAAGAATGATTCCACTATTCTATTTCTTCAATCTCAATTACACAGTCTAAACATGAAGCAGGGGGAGACAGTTGAACTCTTTCTTTGCAGAGTGTCTGAATTGAAAGCAAAATTGAATTCTTTGGGAGAACCTGTTGATGACAAGCTCCTTACTTCAATTGTATTGAGAGCTTTACCTGATTCTTATAGGGTGTTGATCACTTCCCTTCAGGTGTCACAACGGAAAGTTACCTTTGTAGAGTTGGTCAATATGCTTCAAGAAGAGGAGGCACGCCAACTACAACGAGATGATTCTTCTAACACTGCCCTATACACCAACAGGAAGGGGTCAAACAAGAAGAAGGGTAATTTTCATAAGGGAGGTAGTTCTCAAAAGGATTCAAAAGGGAAACAACCTCAACAAACCAAAATATATTGCAAGATCTGTGACAAAGAGGGTCATGATACAAACAGATGTTGGCATAAGAATAAACAACCTAAACAGAAAGGCCAGAACAAACCACATAACAAAAACAAGCAACCCAAGGTGAATGTTGTTGTAGAAGAATCTGACTCGGATTTTGAGTGGGCACACAAGGTGCTCATGACTACCACAACCTCCAAGCAGACGGATCCTGTATGGTATGTCGATTCTGGCGCTAGTAAGCACATGACTGGCGACAAATCATGGTTTGAGTCCTTTGAGGCCAAAGAGGGCAAACCTGTCACTATTGTTGATGATAAAACCTACAAGGTTCAGGGAGAAGGTACTATTTTAGTCACTCTTTCTGATGGCAAGTGTCAGATTGAAAAAGTCCTCTATGTTCCAGGATTGGCGAACAATTTGTTGTCAGTCACACAAATTCTGGACAAAGATATGGTTGTGAACTTTAGTGTTGAGGGAGGCAAGAAGTGTTGTTCTATTACCAGGAGGGGTAAGAACATTGCAACCGCTTCATATAAGCATGGCTTATTTGCCTTAGATGCTATCTCTACTCCACATGTCACCATGACAGTCTCTACAAAGGAGGCAACTTCCCTATGGCACAAGAGATATGGGCATCTTAGTTCTGGTTACTTACTTGAGCTAAGTAAGTATGAGATGGTAAAGGGTCTTCCTTCCCTTTCTACCACATTTCCAGTGTGCTCTGACTGCTTGGCAGGAAAGCAACATAGAGTACCTTTTGAGAAAAGCTCTACAAGAGCAAAGAAACCTCTGGAGTTGATTCACACCGATCTGTGCGGTCCTTTCACACCCATCAGTTGTGGGGGGAAGAGGTATTTTCAGTTATTTGTAGATGATTACTCACGAAAAATGTGGGTGTTCTTTCTTACTCTAAAATCTGAGGCATTTGGTTTCTTTCAGCAATTCAAGAAATCTGTTGAGAAGGAGTCAGGGGCTTCTATAAAGACTCTCCGCTCAGATCGAGGGGGGGAGTTTACCTCTAAAGAATTTTCTACATTCTTGACTGCACATGGGATCATGAGACAGTTAACTACTGCTTATACTCCTCAGAAAAATGGAGTTGTTGAAAGGAGGAACCGTTCCATCATGGAAATGGTTCGTTGCATGCTCACAGGAGCTAGTCTTGGGCAACAATATTGGGCAGAAGCTGTCACCACAGTAGTATATCTGTTGAATAGGGCACCCACAAAGGCCCTACAAGGAATGACTCCACAGGAAGCATGGAGTGGTAGGAAACCCTCCATTTCTCATCTACGTATTTTTGGGTGTAAAGCTTTCATGCACATACCAAAAGAGAAAAGGAAGAAGCTAGATGAGAAGACATTGAAGTGTATTCTTCTTGGCTATGATGAGCACTCTAAGGGTTATCGTTTGATTGATCCCTTGACCAAGAAGATTCATGTCAGTAGAGATGTTGTTTTTGATGAGGCTTTCACATCACAAAGCACATCAGATGTATACCTAGATCTTGTGGAATCTAAAGTTGAGAAGTCTCCTTCATCATCAAAAATTGGAGGTTCCTCTCCATCTTCTTCAACACCACAGAATAAAAATCCAAAATGGTATACAAGTACAATCAGAGACTCCAAGCTATCTACTCCACCCGATTTGACTTTGGATAGGCCTCGTACTCGCAGCATGGCTCGACAGGAGAGAGCAGCAGTAGAGACTACTGGGGTTGATGATCTTTGTCAATATTTTGAGGAACTTTCTGTTGATCCAGAGAGACCAACAGAGGATATGGATATAGATGAGGACAGGGTGTTTATGTCTTCAATGAATGAACATGAACCTGTTTCGGTGCAAGATGCCCTTAGTGAGCCACAATGGAAGGCTGCTATGGATGCTGAGTATCAGTCTTTGATGAAAAACAAAACTTGGAAGCTTGTCAATCTGCCATACGAAAAGAAGCCCATAGGCTGCAAATGGGTGTACAAATTCAAGTACAAGGCAGATGGGACAATTGATAAGCATAAGGCCCATCTTGTTGCAAAGGGCTATGCTCAAAAGGAAGGCATTGACTATGAGGAAACTTTTGCACCTACTGCTCGGATGACCACCATTCGAGTTCTTTGTGCTATGGCAGCACAAGTATGGGTGGAAAGTTCACCAAATGGATGTCAAGAGTGCTTTTCTGAATGGTGATCTCCAAGAAGAAGTCTACATGACTCAACCTGAAGGATTTGAAGTGGAAGGCCAAGAACAGAAAGTTTGCAAGTTGGTCAAATCCTTGTATGGTTTGAAACAAGCTCCTCGAGCTTGGTATATAAAAATGGATAATCACCTCCTACAACATGGATTTAAGAGATGTTCGTCAGATGCAAACCTCTATTTCAAGAAACAAGGTTCTGAGATAGTGTTGCTTGTACTCTATGTTGATGATCTGCTCATTACAGGGAGTTCAGAAACTATGATCTCTGTTGTCAAAAGTGACTTGTGTAAATATTTTGAGATGACAGATCTCGGACTTCTCCATTATTGTCTTGGTCTGGAAGTAAGCCAGAAGGAGCACTACATCAAGGTGTCTCAGAAAAAATATGCCAAGACATTGTTAGCAAAATATCGCATGACTGATTGCAAGCCAATGGCAACTCCGATGGAATCAGGGCTTCAGTTATCATGGTATGATGATTCACCTCAGGTAGATGGTACTCTCTATCGACAGTTGATTGGGAGTCTCATATATCTGACAAACACTAGGCCAGATATCGTGTTTGTTGTTAACTATCTTTCGAGGTTCATGCAGGAACCTAAGACTACTCACTAGAAAGCAGCAAAACGTGTTCTTCACTATGTCCATGGTACTATGGAATATGGCCTAGAATATAAGAGGAATGGTAAATTCTTCTTGCAAGGATACACGGACTCCGACTATGCCGGGTCGTTTGATGATCGCAAGTCAACTTCAGGATATATTTTTCATCTTGGATCCGGTCCTGTCTCTTGGCACAACAAGAAGCAACAGGTGGTTGCTATCTCATCTACAGAGGTAGAATATCACACCGCACGTGAAGCTGTGTGCGAAGTGATATGGTTGCATCGCATTTTGACAAGTATGGGTCTTCCATCCAAATCTCCAATACACTTGTTTTGTGACAACCAGGGTGTTCTGAACCTAGTCAAGAATCCAGTGCATCATGAAAGAACCAAGCACATTGACACACAATGTCATTTCATTCGAGACAAAGTTCCAAGGCACCGAATTCAGCTTCAGTACATTCCCACCAATGCTCAAGTTGCAGACATTTTCACTAAGGCACTTGCACGTGTCAAATTTGCATTGTTTCGCAGCACTCTATGTATTGCAAAATAATGTAATCAGGGGGGATGTTAGCATAGCTAGTAGTTATTCAATTACCCAAATAATGTAATAAGGGGGGATGTTAGCGTAACCATATATTATTCCATTATTTCATTCTAGGGCATATAGTTATATGGTTGTAACTCCTGCTATTCTCACCACAGGTAGTTCCATATCTCACGGACTATTCTTGGGGTGCAGTGTATTATATATTTTCATTAATACAATTGCATATGTGTTCGTTTGTTAACATATCAATTATCTTAAATTTCTTTCTTTCTTTTCTTTTTCCTTTCAACTCAATAAATGACTCTTTATGTTTTAACTTATAATATTTTCTTCAATACTATGTGCATTATTATTTAAATAAATATTTAGAGTAAACATTATACCTTAGAAAATGACACTTCTCTTTAATTTTGAATTAGGACATCCAAAATATATGTGTTATTTTCAATGAACATTTCACATTCTAATTATACCTTTACCAATGTGTTTATTGAACATTATCTACATTACACCTCTGTCAACCAATCACCTTTGGTTCCTACCTAACATCCTCTTTTATCCGTAATATGCTTGCTTCCTTAGTCTAGACCTCGACTCATCTTCAATGTGCAATTTTTCTAGTTTCAACTTGCACCAGAATTCCCACTATTTTGATATTAAGATAACACTAAGCTTCCTATATTTCAGTCTTCTATGTTCCAACATTAAGCTAGCACTAGGATTCCCACTTTATTAGGCTTGTATGTTCTAAAATAAATTTTGTACTAGGCTTCCACTTATCTAGACTTCTTTTGCATCCTGATAATATTCACGTTACCTCTCAACATGGTTAGCACTATTCATTTGACTTATAAAATCCAAAGTAGCTCTATACATTTTCTATTTTAATGCTTTCTTCCTTACATGATTTTCACCTCTTGTTTCCTTCCATAGTCTTGAGAACCTTCTCTTTTTACAACTGATACTTCCTTTAAACTCTTCCATATACCATGGTGTTTATCAAGTTCACCCAAAGTATATCTAATACCATTGTTGGAAATATAATGCTCTTTTAAAGTCTCACTAAATCACAAGACATAAAATCATGCATTAACTCAAATAATTGAGCAATACTTACTGAAATATTATATTGAAAAAATCATTTTAAGCAATGCATAAATGCAATATTGTTTTATTACGTATTACAAGGAATTATCCGATATATATATATATATATATATATATATATATATATATATATATATATATACATACATGAGACTCTTCATATGCACATAACTCTTGACCTTTACACTGACACAAACTCTTCATCTCCTCATATTCATAGGAGAACCAACATTTTATATTTATCAATACATAATAAAAAATATCACATATTTACTTAAAGACCCTAATTATTGCACTTGCTCCATGAAAAATTCTTCACAACTCATAATTTCATACATAATAACATGACAATCTGGTTACCAAAGGTCTCTCTTAGAAGGATTGAATTAACTACTTGGAGACATTTTCCCTAGTTATTTGGATGGATTCTATTTTTCATAGTTGTTTCTTATTCTTGGAAGGTACATCATATAGATGTGAAGAGTGTCATCCTTTATGGTGATCTTAAAGAACAAATATATTTAAAATAACTACTTCATTTGACTTTGATGGACTAACACCTTTGGTGTATCATTTGACCAAGTCCTTGTATGAGCTTAAGTATATACCTCAAGATTGGTATAAGAATTTAGATTTATTTTTATTAGTTGTGAGTTTTAATATTATGATACAAAGCATTATATTGTTAGTCTTACAATGGCACTGAGAGGAGGGGGTGAATCAGTGTAGTTCTTTAAACTTAAATTCACAGCTCTTAAAACTGAAATAATGAAACCTTAAAACCAGATAAAGCAAGTATCACAAGAGAAAATCACACAACACAAGATTTAACGAGGTTCACCAATTTGGCTACTCCTCAAGAATGACTACTTGGACTACCATCCAAATATAGCCTTTGCAAAGCTCCAACTTTACAATCAATTTACCAGCACCCACTGGAAGGAGTACCAACCCCTTATTTATCTGCACCAATAGAAAGGAGCACCAACCCCTGATTTACCAGCACCTACTAGAAGAAGCACCAACCCCTGATGCCAAGATGCAACCTGGACTTCAATTTTGAATCTAGAAGTTTAACAGAGAAATAGCTTCACTTTTGCAAGACCATGACTGGTCTATTGCTTACCCAATCTCTCTCACTATTTACAGAATAGACACATCTTCTATGATCTACAGCCGCACTTCACCTTCTTTGAGTCACTTCTCTACGCACCCTCTGCGTAGTGTCTTCATACACTCTGCACCCTTACAATAGCACTTTGCATTCATCTTCGCCCTTTGCACTCTCTATGCCTTCTGCTTTCTCTATGCAATCACAGCTGCACTTGGTTGAGCTTCAACCTTTTTCGCTCTCTGTGCACTTTGCTCTCTTTGTGCACTCACAGACGCACTTAGGAAAATTGGACACGACTCTTCGCTCACTTTGTGCACTTCGCCATCATCTCATCGCTTCTGAGCTTTCTATGCTCTTACGGTCGCATTTCACACTTCGACACACATTTGACGACATATACAACAACACATCAATTCTCCAAACAACCCTCCTTTTATAACAATATTTTCATGATGAAAACCCTAATCTTAGTTGGCTTGCATAACAAATGTAAACCCTAATATTAGTCAGATTTCATAGCAACTATAAACCCTAATCTTAGTCGGTTGTCATCGATCTTAGTTGGCTTGAACTCATGAAGATATTCGGTAATTTCATTGCTCGAAGATTTCATTCGGTAACATTCCCTGTAGCCACCGCACTGACTTTTGTTCACTCTTCATATTTTAGCTGCATGAATTCATTCTATAGCTGCCCCTATAAATGTTGTAGATATTTCGATCCACTGTCATACTTCTCATTTTAGTTGGGTTCTTCTTCTTGTCTTGCACACATACGACCTGTCTTTCTTAAGTCACGAAAATGTGACATGTCACGATATCACGACACTTTTGTTACTCTGTCTGTCTGCCCTTCTTGAGTCATGAAAATGCGATATGTCGTGATATCATGACACTTTTATTTCTCTTCCTACCTGCCCTTTTCGAGTCATGAAAATGTGACATATCACGATATCGTGACAATTTTGTTTCTCTTCATGCCTGGCCTTTTCAAGTTGCAAAAATGCGACTTGTCATGATATCATGACACTTTTTATTTCTCTGCCTACCTGGCCTTTTTGAGTCGTGAAAATGCGACATGTCGCGATAACGCGACACTTTTTCTTTCTCTGCCTAGCTACCCTTTTTGAGTCGCAATAATGTGACATGTCGTGATATCGTGACACTTTTTCTTTCTCTGCCTGGCTACCCTTTTTAAGTAGTGATAATGCAACATGTCGCGATATCGTGACACTTTTTCTTTCTCTCTCTTTCTCTTTGCTTTGGCCCCGAAAATACAACATGTCATGATATCGTGACACTTTTTGTCCTTGCTTTTTCTCTTTGCTTTGGCCCGCGAAAATACAACATGTCGCGATATCACGACACTTTTTCTCCTTGCTCTTTCTCTTTGCTTCGGCCCATGAAAATACAACATGTCGCGATATCGCGACACTTTTTCTCCTTGCTCTTTCTCTTTGCTTCGGCCCGTGAAAATACATGTCACGATATCACGACACTTTTTCTCCTTGCATTTTCTCTTTGCTTTGGACCGCAAAAATGCAACATGTCATGATATCGTGACACTTTTTCTTCTTACATTTTCTCTTCTCTTTTGGCTGCAAAAATGCAACATGTTGCAATATCGCGACACTTTTTCCTCCTTGCATTTTCTCTTTTCTTTGGCTGTGAAAATGCAACATGTCATGAAATCGTGACACTTTTTCTTGCTTGCCCTTTCTCTTCCAACATGTCATGAAATCACGACAGTTTTTCTTCTTTGCTCTGCATGTCATGAAATCATGACAGTTTTTCTTCCTTGCTTTGCATGTCGTGAAATCGCGACAATTTTTCTTTCTTGCTCTACATGTTGCGATATCGTGACTCTTTTCTTACTTGTATTTTTTTTTATCTTTTGCATATGGGCCACTTCGGTCTTCTTGGAAAATCATTGTACATACTCTGAATAACCTTTGAACTCTTGTCCACTGCATCAACCGATCTATCTGACTGTGTTGACAACAATGACAATACTTTTGCTCCACCTTGCTCAACAATATCCCCATTTGGAATTGTTGGCAACACATGTGCAATTTCTTGTAACTCTTCTCCCCATTTGACAATAATAAAAAAGGGCCACTGCAGACTCCCCCTGAGTCCATGCACAACATTCTCGGGAAAAATTTATTACACTTAGCAAAAATCATGAACATGAGCAAAAAGATAATCAAATACTTAAATGCTCCCCCTAAGAATGTGATGCCTGTAGCTAGTCAATTCTTGGGAAGTGTGACCACTCTCAATTTATTGCAAAGGCACTCAAAAAATTCCTTGGGCAATGGTTTTGTGAAGATATCTACTATTTTCTCTGTAGTTGGAACAAAATCCAACTTAACCTCACCTTCCACAACTTTCTCCTTCAAAAAATGATACCTGCATACAACATGTTGTTGCTACAATATATTCTACCTCTACTGTCAATAAGGAAACTGACTCTTGTTTCTTATTGTGCCATGCGACCAACCTGTCTCCAAGATAGAATGCACCTCCACTGGTACTCTTTCTGTCATCAACACTTCCTGCCCAATCTGCATCTAAATACGAAATAAGGGTGAATTCTTTACCTTTCAGATACCATAACACATACTCCATATTACTCTTGAGGTACCGAAGAATCCTCTTCACTGCTATCACATGAGTCTCCTTGGGATTAGCCTAAAATCATGCTACCATGCATACTACCTACAAAATATCTGGTCTGGTAGCTGTCAGGTACAGTAAGCTTCTAATCATAACCAACCTCAAATGATTTGTTATGATTTGTTGATCAAACCTGTTGATCCACTGGTTTGATCAATAGGTGGATATTTGTCATCCTTGCTCAACTTGCAACCAATCATTGATATTTCAAATTCTTTCTGCATATTATTTTCTAAATATTTGCACGACTCATCTTTGCTGCTGCCAAATAAGATATCATCTTTCTTAAACCCTTGTTGAGTGCGATAGTTGTCTAGCTTTGCATACCATGCTCAGAGTGCCTGTTTCAAGCCATATATCTTCAACTTACAAACCAATTTGGGATCATAACCAAGCTGGAAACCATATGGCTGCTCAATATAAACCTCTTCTTCAAGCTTTCGATTCAAAAATGCTGATTTCACATCTGTCAAAAAAATTGTCAAGTGACTCACACTTGTACCAACTTTTGTCCAACACTGTACCGACACTCGCAATTTTATCGCCAACTCTATGCAAGCATCAAACACTGTACCACAACACCAACCAAATCCCTTTTTACATTTTCAACTTGGTCTATGTTCTTTACAGTCATCGCTGGTCACACCTTACTTTCAACTGTTCGAATCAGGAGACAACATTTTGTCAAACACTTTATGGCCAACTATAGTGCACCTTACTCAAACTCATACTTCTGGACCTCGGATAGGTATGATTCACAAAGCAAAGTTGCTCATATTGATGAGTTAAACATGAATCAATAATCAGACTTCAATATTTTTCACCATAGCATCATAATAGATCTAACAATCTTCATGTCAATGTGTAGTTCAAATATACACTGCTTTTATCGAAACACATATATGCGGCTAGGGCAACATTATTTCACTAACCAAATTATCTAAACTTTTATAATCCTTAACTTTGGACAGTGGCAGTAAGAACCATCAACAATACAACAATGACATATAGAAATACTACCAAAAATGACAACTCTCAATTTAATCACCACCCTTCATGGCACTTCCACAAACAACTACATGAACTGAAAACACACTTTGACAACTATACGACAATTTCCTTGACTACTTGCCTTTCATCCTTAGGTAATCAAAAAAATACATAGGAGCATTAAAATGAAACTTCAAGATTGCTCCCCCTGAGGATGTGCTACCTGGAGTTGCTTAGTGCAATAGCGTAGTAGTCTCCTTCAGTCCAAGGAGACACGATTTCCTTTCTTCTATCTTTCTCAAAAATTTCTTGAACTTGGGCTTGGATTTTTCAACTACATCCCTATTTTGCACCTTTTCGTGAACTCGAAAATTTCTCTTGTGTGGTTCTCTCTTGTGTATCATTGATGAATGATTATTTTCCTTTCTTTTATGTACATGATTTATTCCCTGTTTGTGTTGCGTTCTTTGCGTCTAATGAAATCTACTATTTTGTCTTAGATTAGATACAAAAGTGCTTGGACAAAACCTTGCTATGTGACCATGACCATTACATTGAAAACATTGTACATAGTGTTCACTCAGAAACGTAGATGTATTTCTACCAGCATAACTCTTTGATTTATTATTCAATCCATAATAAATTGCCTTGTGACCATACTGGTTGCATCTGAAACAATAGCCATTAAAAGTATTATTATGAGAAGAGTGAGAGTGATAAAACCTCTTTTGTTGTGGTTTCTTTGCTGTAGATCTCCTTTGATATTTTCTTCCTTTTGAAGATTCAACTTCAAACTTTTCTTGCTTCGATCCTTCAACGGTGAACTTCTTCTTCTCTGCAGAGTTGGAAGATGAAGGTTGTTCAACTTCATATCCAAGACCATGCTTATCCATGAAGCTTCTTTTTTGGATTATCATTTTATCTAGCAACTTTGTGCTCTTCTCAAATTTGAGATCTGTACTGGCCTCTTCTAATTGTTTCTTCAATAAAACAATCTCTTCCTCTTGTTTGCAGCAACCAATCTCTTTCTCATTGATCTGTGACCTAAGAGTTTCTTCAATCCTTTTGAATTCTTCTACCTGTACTTTCAAATTGGTTATTATTTCATTTGCATCCTCAAGATTTCTTGAGATTTCCTTATTATTTTTTCTTTCTATCTTCAATTCATCCATAGTTGCAATTAGTTCCTCTTTCAAATTTATTTCAGCATCAATTTCTTCTTCATCACATTCATGTTCTTTTTTTGTTTCTTCTTCGAGTGTCATGAAAAGACATCCACCTATTTCTTTTTTAGAATCATCCTCTAGGACTTCATTACCTCTCAGCATATATGCCTCTATGTTCTCATCATCATTCAACTTTAATGTTTCGAACTGATCTTGATGTGTTTGTAACTTGGCCTCCTTGATCTCATCATCTCCTTCATGAATACTCATTAGTTTGTCCCATATTTCTTTTGCCATTTTACAACTCATAATATTTACCAGTTCACTGTCTACTAATCTGCACCTGATAGCATTCTTTTCTTTTGAGTCATTCTCAAATAGATTCTTATCGACAGCATCGGTTGGAGGAGTGATGGGTATTGTGTATTCACTATTTACTGAATCCCAGATGTCATATCCCAAAGCACAAAGATATGCCTACATCATGATTCTCTAGATCGCGTAATTAGTTCCATCAAAAAAAGGTGCTTTGTTTGATGAGAAGTCTTCAACCTTTTTTGGTTCAATTTTCTCTTCCATAGGAACTAAAACTGACTGAGATGCCCTTTTGGAGGAGGATCTATTCTTCTTATCCATTGCATACTAATTCAAGATCAACCTTGACTGATTTAGCCTGAGAAGGGAACTTGGATCTGATACCAATTGTTAGTCTTACAATGGCACTAAGAGGGGGTGAATCAGTGTAGTTCTTTAAACTTAAATTCATAGCTCTTAAAATTGAAATAATGAAACCTTAAAACCAGATAAAGCAAGTATCATAAGAGAACATCACACAACACAAGATTTAACGAGGTTCACCAATTTGGCTACTTCTAAATAATGACTACTTGGACTACCATCCAAATCTAGCCTTTGCAAAGATCCAACTTTACAATCAATTTACCAGCACCCACTGGAAGGAGTACCAACCACTTATTTATCTGCACCAACAGAAAGGAGCACCAACACCTGATTTACCAGCACCTACTAGAAGAAGCACCAACCCCTGATGCCAAGCTACAACCTGGACTTCAATTTTTAATCTAGAATTTTAACAAAGAAATACCTTCACTTTTACAAGACCCTGACTGGTTTATTGCTTACCCAATCTCTCTCACTGTTTACAGAACAGACACATCTTTTGCGATCTACAATTGCACTTCACCTTCTTTGAGTCGCTTCTCTATGCACCCTCTGCACAGTGTCTTCCTACACTCTATACCCTTACAGCTACACTTTGTGTTCATCTTTGCCTTTTGCACTCCCTACGCCTTATGCTTTCACTGCATAATCACAACTGCACTTGGTCGAGATTCAACCATTTTCACTCTCTGTGCACTTTTCTCTCTTTGTGCACTCAAAGATGCACTTAGGACAATTCGACTGACTCTTCGCTCACTTTGCGCACTTCGCCATCATTTCGCAGCTTCTGAGCTTTTTGTGCTCTTACTACCGCATTTCACACTTCGACACGCATTCGACGACATATACAACAACACATCAATTCTCCAAACAACCATCCATTTATAACAATATTTTCATGATGAAAACCCTAATCTTAGTCGGCTTGCATAAAAAATGTAAACCCTAATATTAGTCGGCTTTCATAGCAACTGTAAACCCTAATCTTAGTCGGTTGTCATCGATCTTAATCGGCTTCAACTCATGAAGATATTTGGTAATTCCACCACTCGAATATTTCATTTAGTAACAGTTCCTATAGCCACCGCACTAACTTTTGTTCACTCTTCACATTTTAGCTACATGAATTCACTCTGTAGCTGCCCTTGTAAATGTTGTAGAGATGTCAGTCCACTGTCATACTTCTCATTTTAGTTGGGTTCTTCTTCTTGTCTTGCGCACATACGACCTATCTTTCTTGAGTCACGAAAATGCGACATGTCGCGATATCGCGATACTTTTGTTACTTTGCCTGCCTGCCCTTCTTGAGTCACAAAAATATGACATGTCATAATATCGTGACAATTTTTTTTCTCTTCCTACCTGCCCTTTTTGAGTCGCGAAAATGCGACATGTTGCGATATCATGACACTTTTGTTTCTCTTCCTGCCTGGCCTTTTCGAGTCACAAAAATGCGACATGTCATGATATCTTGACACTTTTTCTTTCTTTGCATGCCTGGCCTTTTTGAGTCATGAAAATGCGACATGTCGCGATATCACGACACTTGTTCTTTCTTTGCCTGGCTGCCCTTTTTGAGTTGCGATAATGCAACATGTCACAATATCAGGACACTTTTTCTTTCTCTGCCTGGCTGCCCTTTTTAAGTCGCGATAATGTGACATGTCGCGATATCGCAACACTTTTTCTTTCTCTCTCTTTCTCTTTGCTTTGGACGTGAAAATAAAACATGTCGCGATATCGCGACACTTTTTGTCCTTGATTTTTCTCTTTACTTCGGCCCGTGAAAATACAACATGTCGCGATATCGCGACACTTTTTCTCCTTGCTTTTTCTCTTTGCTTCGGCCCGCTAAAATACAACATGTCGCTATATCGTGACACTTTTTCTCCTTGCTCTTTCTCTTTGCTTCAACCCATGAAAATACAACATGTCATGATATAGCGACACTTTTTCTCCTTGCATTTTCTCTTTGATTTGGACCGCAAAAATGCAACATGTCGCGATATCGCGACACTTTTTCTCCTTACATTTTCTCCTCTCTTCTAGCCGCAAAAATGCAACATGTCACGATATCATGACATTTTTTCCTCTTTGCATTTTCTCTTTGCTTTGGCCGCGAAAATGCAACATGTCGTGAAATCGTGACACTTTTTCCTGCTTACCCTTTCTCTTCCAACATGTCATGAAATCGTGACAGTTTTTCTTCTTTGCTCTACATGTCGTGAAATCATGACAGTTTTTCTTCCTTGCTCTACATGTCGCGAAATCGCGACAGTTTTTCTTTCTTGCTCTACATGTCGTGATATCGTGAAACTTTTCTTACTTGTCTTTTTCTTTGATCTTTTGCATATGGGCCACTTCAGTCTTCTTGGAAAATCACTGTACATACTCTGAATAACCTCTGAACTCTTGTCCATTGCATCAATCGATCTATCTATCTGTGTTGACAACAATGACAATACTGTTGCTGCACCTTGCTCAACATATATTTCCATCAAGCACTAGGATGGCCAAACATTGGTGATTATGTTATATGTTAAAGACCTCATTAAGATAAATTACCCTTATTTGATTTAGGAGTTAAAGTCAAAATTTTAGAACACTCTTGTGATGGCAAACTCATGGCTTCTCTATTACGTTTTAGGAAATTTAGATTGACCAGTTATCTTTTGAGATCACTATATCTCAAATTAGGTATGTCTTAGATATTTCATAGTATTTTAGGATGTAGGATTAGAAATCTACTTACTTCCCTTGATTTTATCTTTAATCTATAAGTATATTAGACTAATATTTTGGTGGAAGATACTTAATATTAGTCTGTTATAAGGTAGCTTATATACCTTACACTCAGCTAAATATTTCATTTATCATTAGCTATTATTCCAAGTACATGTAGACACCTCATGAGAGTCACTAATAGCAACAAAGTAGATCCTTCAATATGTTAGAGTTTCTATTAGATGGGTATTTAGTACTCAATTAGATAATTTTTATATTGATAGTTTCTTTATATGTATATCAGATTGTTGATTTGAACTAGTGATGTTCCACTATAGGGTTAATTTTCTATCTTTGTTATTCCCTTATCTCTTGATATTATAGATGGTATTCCACTATATCATCTATAAAATTTTAATATTATGCTACCAATGATATTGTAAATCACCTTCAATGGATGCTTACAATTTTAAGAAAGTGGATATTCATCAATAGTCTAGTCACTCTTCATTATAACAACTAGATTGATATTAAGCTTTTCTAAAATATATTTTCTCATTAGTAGTCAAATCTTATTGAGTTTTATATGCATTACATGTGATGGATTTATTCTAATGGGATGCTTGATCTAGTCTATGTATTTTAAGTGGAGCAAATAAAAGTTATGCTTATGGTCATTCTTTAGGTATGATTTGTAAGACTATGCAAAAATCTTGGAGTAAGAGAGTTTCCATTAAGGGGGGTGATTGATAAGGTTTCTCTTAATGTCCCCCTTTAGCTAAAGGGTATTTATTAGAAGATTTAGTTCTAATTCCATCATTTTTAACTATTTCCATTTCTTCTTTCTTGGCCATTATGGAAGAGGACTAGATATGAAACTAACAAAAAATATATACTCATGCTTGTAATATAGAGTACCAACCACTAGATTTTATTTTCTTTTATTGTATTTGAAGATAAAATTAGAGCTTGGTAAACCATTTCTTTTGTTAAATATATAACATATTTCTAGAAAATACTTAAGGTTATTATAGTTGGTCTTGATGTTGAAGCAAAGCTACAATATATAAGGCCACCATTTTCCTATAGCATGTATAATAGGTAACATTTACTTCTCATAAGTGGATCTTAGATTCTTGCTAGAGATTTTCTTACTTTCAAAGTCCAAGGGGTGTCCATCCTACATTAGAAGAACCCCAATATGTATACCTAAAGCATCACATTCAATGACAATGGGTTTGCTAAAATAAGTGGTGGCCCAAATAAGGGTGGTACACATAGCCTTATTTAGAGCTTAGTGTTAGATTTTGAGGCTAAATACATATAATAAAGTAACCTCAAGATCTAATATAAAGTTACAATATGAAATATATTATAATAGAAATATATTAAGCATATAAAACTCATAGATAACTTCAAAATGAATCATATAAATTCCACTAATAAATGCCAATGAAAATATAATATTTATTAAAAAAATAGCTCAAATACATCATACTTCATCACTCTACATTGTGACTGTATCTGACCAATCACTTTATATATCTCTATCTCTTGCTCTTCTATCATAACCTTATATATACATATATGCAAAGGAATGTGACTCTTCATATGGAGCTTTCTTGGCCTTAACTCTTCCTATGATTCTTCATCTTTCTATTCTATGACACATGTGCATGTGGAAAACTATAGATATTTGCATTGCAAAAATACTTTGCACACTTGTGCATTTATGGCATTGCACAAAGTAAATACTTTTCCAATCTAAATATGTACCCAAGGTGGTACATTAGCATGAACCAAATAATGTAATATATTTCAACACCCCTTGTGTTACATTATTTGGTTATTGAAGACTTTAGTATTCAATATAGTCTTCATCTTCTTTAGTGAATCTATGCTCTTCTTTTTTTCTTTATTCATTCTACTTCATGTTTGTATCTTGATAAAGTAAATGATTAGTATTTTTATAAAATACAATATTTTTTTATAGTGCTTTAACTTCATGATCTTCTATAGTATCTTCAGGTTCTTGTATTTCTTGTATCTCTTGAGTTAAGTGTCCCTTTTGATTTCCTTCTCTATATTGTAGCTGAGGTTGATTGTACTATCACTGAAATTGTTACTGATGAGATCTATATTGGTTTTGATATTTTCTAGTTTGAGACAACCTATTTGGTTGATTTATTGAGTTTGTTTGATTTTGTTGATATTGATTCCTTGGATTGAATCTAAAGTAATTTGTATTATGACCTCTATTTTTGTAAACTTTGCAATATCTCTCATTCTATTTTGTTTTTTTCTTGAAACTAAAGCAACATTTCCCTATGAGCTATTTTTTGAGACTAATGTATTACTAGTCATTTCATATTTGACCTAACTCTCTACTTCATATTCTTGTAGTATATTGACTAATTCTTCAAATGATGTGTCCTTACTTAGAATTTGTAAGGATATGACTAGGTGCTTGTAGCTTCCTGAAAGAGCTCTCAAAATAACTTGGATAAGAAATGTGTCTTCTATTGTCTCTTCTATGTCACTTTTCTTAGAAAGAGTTCTATACTCTCTCCACTCTTGAATTTTAGAGAATGTAACTGGGTTTGTATATTTAGGATAGTGGATTTATTTTTCTCTTCAAATATCTTAGCTAAGGTATTCCATGCTTTAGTAGAGGTTGTTACTGAAATGATGTAAGGTCGTATCATATGTAATTGTAAAATTTTTTATCATAAGTGATTTTTCTCCATATTTATATTTTTGAATTTTTGTGTCATCTTTAGTAGGTATAGATTTTGCTCGTTTGACAATCTCCCAAAGCTTTTCTACTATAAGTATTGATCTCACCTTGTTTTTCCATGAGGTGTAATTAGGACCTTTGAGTAGTTGATATTTTGAAAGAAAGAACTTATTTGTTGTCATGGGTAGACTACCTTATATCTCCCTAGTTAAATTAATGTAATCAAATATCCTAGTATTTATTTCTCTGTTTTGAATGATAGACTAAGGATACTTTTTCAATTGTTGATAACCTTTTATCTCCCTAGTTTCAATATAATTCTTTCAAGTTTATATTTTGTATAACTCCTTATTTATCCCTAATTATTGAAATATGATAATATAATTCTTCAAATTATATTCTTAAAAATTAGAAATTTTACTTCACTCTTATCAACCAATGATTTGAATGCAATTTCAAATATTGCAAATCTTTAAATCTCTAATAATTTTGGATTAGATATTAATGCAATTTTTCTTTTTCAAGTACTTCTATGTTGAATTCCTTTTATCTCCCAAATTTAAGAATATAATTTTTCCAATTATAAATTTCATAAACTATGTTGATGTTGGATTCCTTATAACTCCAACTCTAGAAATTTAGAAATTCTAAAAATAATATTTGCAAGTTTTGTGTATTCCTAATTTGATGTAGAATACTTTATTTCTCCAAACTTATCAAATTTTAAATATTTAATTTTTTTTGTAAATCCAAATATGTAAATTACAAAACTTCTAAAATAAATACTTCAATATTTAAATCAATCTTCAATATTATGTAGAAGCTTTCAATACCACAAAATTTTGATTTCTAAGATTTATATAATTTATCAAAAATCTTCTCTCTCCAATAAAATACTTTTAACCTTATGTAATAAGTCTCTTTAATCCTTATAACTCCTACTTGATATAAATCAATTTCAAAAATAATAAAGTAGCTTTAAATATTTTAGGAGCTCCTTCTTTAATGCTAAATCTAGCCTTGCTTTGAAAGTTATCATTCGAACTCCAATTTGTATGGTCAACTTCAGCTTGGTCAAGCTCCTTCAATTTGATAATGTTCCTTTAATACCAACGTATTTCTTTTAGCTGTAGTAGATGCGGATATCCAATGTGTTTCCTTATCATGCAATAAATGGTGCTCCAAAAAGGTTTGGTCTTCCTTAGTAATATCTCCAAAAATATTTGGTCTTCCTTAGTAATGTCTAGAATCTTGCAAGATGAGTGACAAGTGTCACCAAAGCTCTTCCTTATCTTTTCTAACATAACCTATGACTTTTCAAATACTTGTAGCACTCCTCCTTCCTTGTGCCAAGTGGCACATGCAATATTGTAACTCCCTTGATCCTTATGAATGAATTTTAAGCACTTTTGATGTTCTATCTTCCTTTTCTATAATTTTTCTTCCTCTTGACACTTGGTTGTGCATGAAATTAAGCTTGTGCATAATTGCAAAGAATGGTATGCATGTCTTCTATATGTACATTTTCTTAGTGGTTCTAGATCTTTGGTCTTCCTTAATGCTTCTTTGCTTCTAAAAAATATTACCTTTTTGTTGTGTATATTTTTAAACTTGAGAATGATACTTTAGCTTAGTCAATGGTGGCTCTTCCACTTAGGCACTCTTCTACAGGTGGCTCTTCTTCTCTGTTTTGTGGTTGCTCTTCCAACCAATGGCTCTTTTCTATTTGGTGGTAACTTTTCCAACTAGCGGATATTATTGTATACACCCCTAAAAATCAATGTCACCTTTCTCTTTTTGTATGGTGCTCAAACTAAGCTACTCAATGGTACTTTTGTGGTAGTTTTACCACCCTTTTTTATGGTTTTATTCACCAACATTTTCTATATCTTTATTTCTTCTATTGGTGTTTTTAAATACCTTAAATCTATTGTATGTTTAAGCTCTATTCCTTGTTAACAAGAATCAATATAAATCTGCATTTTTTTTTATGAAAAAGATAGCGTATAATATTTTCTTATCACTCCTCTTAATACTTAGTAACTCTAATATTTGTTGTTCTAATTTGCAGATAATAATGGTGTCTCCTTTGCATTTGAGACACTTTACTTAAGCTACTTATTTCTAGCTCTTAATATATCTAAAAATGATGATTTAAAAAACTTATAATAATTACTTTCAATACTTGTAAAATAATACTTATTTTAGCATCAAATATACACACCTTTTATGGCTTCCTTTGTGAATTTTGTTCTTTCTAATTTTTTGTCTTGAAATTGTGTAGTTTTGCAACTGTAATCCCTTTTTCTTTATTGCTTTAGATTATTTCATTTGCAGCTTTAGTTTCTACCTAAGAATTAGCTTTCTTGTTGTAACTTCTTTTTTCTCTTTCAAATATATGCTATCAAATTTTGAATCTTGCAACTACAAATGATTCTCTCGTGTTGTCCAAATTTGCAACAATATTACTTGTTCAAATATTGTTAAATCCTTCAGTAATTTTGGGTCCAATGCTCTTCAAATATGACCCTAAACTCTATCAAAATGAAACATGCTTTTCTTCTTTTAATGCTGCCCAAATTTGTAGCTCAAATATCTTAACTGGTTGCTTACAAAATATTATTTCTTGGTGTCCACGGATATTCAAATTTGCTACTCTGTTTTACTATTAAGATTTTTTTTTTTTTTTTTTCCAAAAATATTCTACAATCTTTCCAAAACTTTTCCAAATCATAGTTATATGCTTTCTTCAATTTGCTATCCCGTGAAATTTCAACTTCTCCTTTAAAAATCAAAAAATTATTTTTTTACAAATCAACCTTCAAAACATTTGTGGTTGTCCTTAAATTTATTAAATATATGGTCTCTTAAATCCTTATTACTTCTTCTAACTTCTTGTCAAATTCTAACTTCAAATCTGATCTCGTTCGTTGTCTTCTTCCTCAAGAATCTGAATATCTTGAGATCTTCAAAATCCTTCTCAAAATTTGGTAAAATTCTTGCCAAATCATTTATCCTTTTGGACTTGTTATCAAATGGTGATAATTGTCCCAAATTCCTTTTATTAGGATATTATCCTAATTGCAATATTCTAATATAAACTTTTCTTCAAATCTCCTCTAATGACCACTACTTCAAATATACAAAAAATATTTTCTCTAGATTTCTTCTTCTTTTCTAAAATCCTTTTAAGACCTCTTCTTTTGGGTCTTCTAATCCTAAATATACTTGGTTATTCTTTAATCAACTCTTTAATGAAACCTTACCTTGGTTTATTCAATCTTCCAATTATGGGAATTCTTCAATAAGATATATTTTATTGGATTTCCAAATTTTATTGCTTCTCGACTCTGCAACGAGACCTTTTTTTAGTCCTTCATTATCTGCAATATTCAGACTTCAATATTCAATATTCAATCCTCCAAATCTAAAATTTATTCAATAT
This sequence comes from Wollemia nobilis, assembly GCA_028583015.1. Taxonomy (NCBI): domain Eukaryota; kingdom Viridiplantae; phylum Streptophyta; class Pinopsida; order Araucariales; family Araucariaceae; genus Wollemia; species Wollemia nobilis. The sequence continues at coordinate 3,067,135 of JAQPPZ010016414.1, forward strand.
GACCTATTTTCTTGGCCTCTTCAATATTCAATCTATAATATGCAATCTTCAAAGAGGACTCCCTCTAGGTTATCCTCAATATTCAATGGGGTCTTCTTTCTTGCACCTCCTAAATCTTCAATGAGGACTTCCTTCTTGGTTTATCTAAATATTTAATGGGGCCTTATTTCTTGGTCCTCCTTAATCTTCAATTTCTATTTTTTGCAACAAATATTTAATCCCTGCATGAGGAAAGCACATAGAGTTTTAGGCAACCGAAGGTGAAATTCTTCTCTATCCATTGTAGGAATCTTATCAAATTCTAAGAACCAATATTTTACAATAAAAACTTAGACAATAAAAACCAAATACATTCAAAGTTTCAAAATTCTAAAATCAATAATCTTCACTAGTTATTTTCAATACTAGTGGAATCAAATCTATGCTAAGTCCTAGTCTTCACGAGTTTTCCTTCAACCTTGTGGAAAGACTCTAGCCAAAACTTAATATGGAATATTTTAATCTTTTTTCAAGAGGACCTCCTTAAAGGGTCTTGTAATATCTTCAATTTCAAGGTCTATCATCAATACCTATAAATATCCTTCTATTCTACATTTACTTTTGAAATAGGTAAATCTTCAACTTTACTAGTTTTTCCTTAACCAGTAGAAATCTCCTTTACAACTAAAATCCTGTGCAAGAAAAAATCTTACTGTGGCTCTGATACCACTATTAGCTTTTAAGGCTAAATAGATAGAATAAAGTAACCTCAATATAAAAAATAAAGTTACAATATGAAATAAATGATAATGACAATCTATTAAGCATATAAAACTCATAAATAACTTTAGAAATGAATCATATAAATACCACTAATAAATGATCACAAAAATATGATATTTATAGAATAAAAATCTCAAATACATCATACTTCATCACTCTACATTGTGACTGTAAATGACCAATCACTCTATATCTCTATATCTTTCTCTTCTATCATACCCGCATATATACTTATATACAAAGGAATGTGACTCTTCATATGGATATTTCTTAGTCTTCACTCTTCCTATGACTCTTCAACTTCCTATTATGTGACACATGTGCATGTGTACAACTATGTATATTTACATTGCTAAAATACTTTGCACACTTGTGCATTATTTACATTGCATAAAGTAAATATTTTCCTATTCTAAATATGTACCCATGATTATACATTAGCATGAACCAAATTATGTAATATATTCCAACACTTCAAAGTATTAAAAGGTTGCTTAAAACAAAAAACAGAATCCTTTAGTGAAATAAGTGATAGGAACAACACTCTAACCATAGTTGGAGATAAATTTTGTATTGCAGCACATGAGACCTAAAATTCCATACAACTACTTGATGGATTTAAGAAAGAGAAATCTTGCATGGATTTTATCTTGTTGGGATATACTTAGAATAATTTCTAAGATAATATATGTCTTATGTATTTTATATTATACATATGTACCTTTTAAAAAATATTTGTTTCCCTCTAAAGAGTAAAAATGGATAAAGTAGATTTTAGCATCCATGAATTCATAGGCCATATGAGACTACCTTATGGAGGATGTTGTTTATCAAATGTATAGTTATCCTACAATACTTTGGTTATTGAAGCATGGTGTATAATCCTATCTCTTTGCAGGATTAGCCTCTATTTAGAGTTTTGTAATAGATGAAAAACTTGTTGTACATGAACTAGAGGATATTTCTAATTTTTCTTATAAATTAGGATGTCATTAAACAAGATTACAATAAAATTAAAAAGAAAATAATGAAATATAGAATTCATGAGACTTTGAAAAGTGAAAGGAGCATTAGTGAGACCAAAAGTTATGACTAGGAATGCATAATGACCCTCATCTATACAAAAAATAGGTTTAGGAATATCCTCTTCTCTAGCACTAATTTAATAGAACCTAGAATGCAAGTCTAATTTTATAAAGTATTTAGCACCATGTAATTCATCCAAAAAATCATATATATAATTGGAAACTTATCTTTGATGGTGATTTTATTGAGATTTTGAATCAAGAAAAATTCATAAATAATAGTCCTTACATTACACCATAACCATTGGGGAGGAATAAAGACTTATGCTAATATAGATGATTCTTTGCATGAATATTTCCTAGACTATATTCCTAATTTTAGACTTTTGGAGATGAGGATAGTGGTAGGAATGCAAATTATGAGGTTGAATTTCTATAACTAAGTGGATGATGTGGTCACTTAAGGGGAGGACCCATGAGCCCATGAAGGGCATTAAAAAAATGATCCATAATTTTTTTCATCTCTAAAGGAAAAGTTAGAAGAAGAGGATTTCAAGACTAACCTTCTAAACAATTGACTTGGATGAAGAATCTACAATCATCTTCATCCAATATATTTTTTATGATATCAAAATGTACCCCCTTGGAGGGAGGATGTTGGATTTCTTGGATATAAATTACCTTTCCATTGTTTCTCCATTTGACATATACATATTATACAAAAATATCACCAAGTTGAGATATTCATTTTACTCCTAAGATTACATTTACACTACCCAAATTCATGAAGATGTTGTTAGACCAAGTATAATCCCCCATTAGATGTTAACCTTAGCTATTTGATACACATTGAGTAATAGTCCCTTTTGTAATTATTACTTAAAGTTTATCCTAGATTGAAGAATTGATATACATGGCTAAATATTTTCTTGTCTTACTATAAATAAAGTTATATGTGCTACATAAATTAATCAATACATTGATGCATTTTTGTTTTATGAATCCTTATACCTTGGTGGTATGGTGATCTTAGACATAAGAGCATAATCAAATAGGATCATAGTATCATCCCTATTCTTAGGATCATCTACATTACCTAATTTGTTTTGTTGAAATGAATTATTACCTTCTGACATCATTGCTTCTTCACCTTCCAGTGGAAAGTTAAGATGTCTTTCATAATATCAATCTAAAATATGGTGTGAATGACACTTGTAACAAAAATTTCCCTAGAGAAACTAGGTATGGTGTTTATTGAAGTAAATTTATTAAGGCTTAAAGTCATACCAAGGTTGGGGATAGGTCCCTTAGAGCTTTTATTCTACCATAAAAACTCTACATTAAGCATCCTTGAGGGCATATGGATCGATTAAATTAAATTCCCACTAAATTTTATCCTTAAGACTATGTTAAAAGGCAAATACCACTACTGCTAGATGTAAATGGTAGGTGTAAATGAGAATAATTCTTAACTCTATGCAATAATATTTAATCGATCATATTTTCTTGGTTTACATTAAATGGACCAAATATGATATAGAATATCCTTTGTTAAATATTTAGAGGAATCACATTTTTTTTTTGTAGGTAAAAATGATTAAGTGTGGGGTTTAAATGGGCCCTAAACCCAAGTACATAAACTAGTAGCTAAACCAATAGCATAAGACAACAAAGTCTTGCATATTGGCCAACAACAACCTAAACAAAAAGGTCCAAATAGTAGCAGAGAAGGCTATATGGAATGCTAACGTTAGATAAAAAAAAATATATTTTGAGAAATACCCACGCAGGGGTTTCTTAAGAGAAGTAACTACCTAAAAAACCTGTAAAGGGTCTATGACAAAAACCTACACAAGGGAAGATCATAAAATATCCATAAAAAATATAATAGACACCTATACAAAAATAAATACAGTGCTTAAAAGGCCCATGCAGGGGCACTATATACTATAATTAAAATCCCATGTAGGGGATCAAAAGACCAAAATTTGAGAGACCCAGCATGAGAATAAACAGAGTACTCAATAGACCCAAACCTAGACCTCTGTAATATCTTCATTTTCAAGAGCATATTTAGGATGGTTTAGGAGTAGCACCTTAATAGTCTCACTAATATTATCCATAGCATTGATAATGCTCCTAATGATGGTAACATGGATTGTGTTACGAGTAGTAATGCAAGGATCATCACCATATTTTTCCAAAATGTGATAAGAAGAGCTCTAACTGGTATCAACCTTTGATTTCTTAAGTTGGTTTGACCTCCTAAATTGAGGTGGATGAAGGCTTCAGTGATATCTTACTCAAATCCTTTGAACTTGTCTGTATCGCTCCAAATTTTTTGCATCCTTACCTTCAGGCTATAGGATCCATGCCCGGAAGGAGGATGGGAAAAGGATGGCATGGTACCTCGGACTGAGAGGCCTTGCGAAGGTCCCGCCTCTCGAGGGAGGTGTATTATGGTGATTTTTTGATGGATGGTGGGTTCACCAAGAAACATTTGAATGGCAGTTTCCACACCTAGGTTGGGAATGTGTTTAATGTGTTCAATTTTATCTTTAAACATTCGAGTCCTATGTTTGGCCAAATGAATCTAAGTTGTTCTATTATGAAAATGCAAACTAAATGAAATACAGAAAATAGATTTGAATAGAAAACAAAGAGAAAAAGCTAAATTACAGAGCCATACCTGATCCGAATGTCTGATGGAGATTTTGATTTTTGAAGCAGTCCAGATCGTTTGGAATTTGATAGGATCGTCTCCTATATGACAGGATCATCTGAGATCTAACGAATTTGTCAGACAAATTCGTCAGATACATGCAAACAGATAAATAGGCATAGAATACAAAAAATACAGCAATACAAACAGAGGGCAATGATGTGAAATAATAATAAGAATGTTAATAAGATAATCCTAAATAGGAATGCAAGCAAATTACGATGTTTTAATAGTTAATCATGATTTCATTATGCAATTAAACTACATTGGTGAACTCCAAGATGCAGAATAGCAAAAAATAATAAATAAACTGACTAGATGCAGAATAAAATAGCAGACGAGAAGAGAAAAATGCAAACTCTAGGCACTGATTGCCCCCAATGTTGATTGTAGTTGAAATCATATCGGATTAGTATGAAATCGTATCAAATTGAACAGGATCGTCTGCGATGATCTGAGCTTGCTCCGTCTAAAGAATGACAAGGTTCCTACAACAAAATTTGGATAGGACAAGTGCAGATGGTAATTCAAGATGTTTTAGTGCGTGTAAAGTCAAGTTACAGGAAATTTCAGCCAGGGGAAATCCAAGGGGGAGTCCTAAGTTTAAATAAGCTTAGGATGGAGGTTAGGAGGTTAGAGATCATCCCAATTTGGGAGATCTCTAATGAGGAGGGTATATAACAGTGTAGACACGCTTCTGCCTGAATTAGAGACACCGTTGGAATAGAGGCTAATTGAGAAAAATTAGTTTTGGGATAAGATCATCTGGACGTCCTAGTCCAGACGAAATCATTCGATCTAAGGCGATATCGTCTGATCGGAGACGATATCATCAAACGATCAAAACAAACTCTAAAAATGGCGTGGAAAATGAGGAAATGGGTTAAACGACGGTTTGGAAGCGATTTTGGGGGTTAAAATTTGAATTTGAATATTTACTAGAGTAATTGTAATTATTTAAGGTGTTATTGCACCAATTTTAGGGTGCTACATTTTTCCCCCTCTTTAGCGAATTTTCCAAAAAAAATGTGTTAAATTTGAGTTCTTCTCGATCTATGAGAAAGCAAAAATTATTCCCATTTTTAGGCGACGATTCTAGGTCGAATCGTACGACAACTTACTATGGTGCCCCCTCCGTGTTTTTACCCAAATCGAACGTTTGAGGTAAAAACACGAAAAAGCAAAATTAAAATGTTTTTAATTGTTTTTGAATAAATTTAAGAAAAATAGGGGAAAACCTAATTCATTGTTACTATTCATTTTCCTAGTTTTTAGAGCTCTGGAGACAAGATGGTCGAGACAATGCACAGATCAACAGAGGTCCGACGTGGGCTATGGGTAAGGGTCTAAACTAAATTTAGAATGCTTTACTTTAGAATTTCATGTTTTTTAGATTGATTTGATTGATTTTTGAGCATCGCGGCCATTTTTGGGCTATCGACGTCGTCGAGACGAAATCATATCGATATCGTTGATTTCGTCTAAGGGCAAAATTGGTGATAGGGGGATGATTTCATCCAATAAGGGATGACTTCCTCATGTGAAATCGGAGACGAATTTGCTCAAATTGGGGACGATATCGTCCAATTGTGGACGATATCATCATTTATAAAATTATACTTATTTTTACTTGCATTTTTAATTAATGATTTATTAATGATTTTTATTATTGATTTTGTTTATGTTGCAGAGAGGATTACCAAAGAGTAGAGAATGGAAATATGGTGGGTTGAAGGATGACTTGGCCACTCTATCTCAAGCAGAGTGAGATCAACTGTCTCGAGTCGACTTGCGGCATGTGGCGGGAGATGCCACGGGTTTCTACGAGATATGGGGCTATTGACAGCCCTAGTAGAGAGGTGGTATCTGGGTTCTTCCTGTTTTTAGTTACCAATAGGGGAGATGACTCCCACACTGGAGGATGCATGGAGGATTTTGAGGATCCCCATACAAGGACGACTAATCACTCTCATGGCCAATCAGGGCCACACGATGATGCGACTGTGTGGCGATTCGAGCTTCGCACTAGAGAAGGGCAAAATGAATATCGAATCGCTATGCCAGATGCCTAGGGCATCTAGACTCACACGAGTTTTGGCTAGGGTGGTAGGTGGACTTCTGTTGTGCCACCAGAGTAGATTCAGGGTACCATGGCTACTGACATATGTGGTCTACGACATGAGAGACCATGGATACAAGTTTTCTTGGGGGAGTTTTGTACTCTATCGATTGTATAGGATCCTTCATGGGGTCGTATACAAGGGCATTCGATGTCTGGTTATGACATCACTACTACATGTTTGGTGCTGGGAGCACATTGCGATGCGGAGGTCGGTAGGGCTCCCATTGATAGGGATTGATGGGGAGAGGCCCCGAGTTTTCTACTGGTGGATTTGAAGAGGGGAACAGTGGTGGATAGATCTGCCAATGTCCCAAATACTACTAGATGACCTTGTCTCTGACCAAATCACCTATATGCCTTGGAGAGATCATCCAGGGTGGGCCAAGGATGGATAGGAGTTAGCTCGCATTAGGCGAGTCTGCTGGCTAAGGATGGAGAGGGGAGAGGTGGAGCTCCATCGGTATGATCAAGTTTTGAGGCAGTTCAATCTACAATAGGGGATCCCATCTCTCAGAGACTACAAGTTTTCTCAGACTGTCTAGGATAACAATATAGTTAGCGGGGCTCCAAATATAAATCGATTCTAGAGTCAGGACGTAGATGATGCCCCCATTTAGCCAGTGGATGGGGACGACATTGGGGTAGCCGATGACTATGATGCCTGGTACACAGGCATCTGCCCTTCTCGGATGACGAGGGCTCAGGGTCCGATTCATGTAGTTGTGCATCGGATGGGGAGGCAGCACCAGGAAACCATTGAGGTAGCACAAGGTCACGGTGAGAGAGAGCAGAGGAGACCACAGGCTCAATAGAGGCCACAACAATAGGAGAGGAAGGAGGAGAGACCCCCTTCTCCATAGAGAGAGAGGCCACCATTTCTCGATAAGGGCAAGCATGTTGACACAGGGGAGAGTAGCGAGATAGTGACTCTCTGAGCTGAGGTTGCCCGCTTGCAGGCACAGGTGTAGACTTTGCAAGAGGAGGCTACATGACATCGAGCATAGGCTACACAGCTTAGAGATGAGGTTGCACACCTCATAGCATGGAGTGGAGGAGGGAGCACTCAGGAGCTAGTGCGGTCGATTGCTTAGACCACATTCTACCAAGGTATCTACTTCCAGATGGTGTTAGAGGGTCAAAGGGTACAACTGCCAGTCGGTATTGCTGACCTGATCAGGATTGGGTCATCGAGGACTTCATCTCGATCGACGACTAGGACTCGTAGTACCACACATACTGCGATGGGCCCATCTCATCCACCTCAGGGTGGGGGAAGATATGAGGCTAAGAGCTCGAAGGGTTCTCAAGACACTGCATAAAGGATATATGATTGAGAGGATTGAGTATGCTAAGATGTAGATTATGGCATACCAATCTAGTTTTGATATGATGTACATATATTTGATATATATATATATAGATGAGATATTTTTTGATCATATGACTTGTCTTATGCATTTGTATGATGCTTTTAATGTTTTGATGTGATTGATTTGATGATTCATGTAATTATGTCATTGTGAAAATATTATGGTTTAAATGTCATGCTTTAAAAATTTAAATGAAATAATATGATGTAACAAATTGGTTGTTTGTGATGTGATGATTTGATAAAAAATAAAAGGGACCTTTAACAATAATTTCAAAGTACATTGTCTTTGTTATAGACCATTTCATGGAGTTGCCGCTCACTCAGTCATCAAGCTAATCCCAGTATAGAAATATTGTTAAAAAGTAAAAGAGTGCTTAAGAGACTGTCTTAAGGCTTTGTTGTGATGATGCAAATGATGATGATGATGATTTTGTTTTCAGACTTTTCATGAAAATATTATGCATGAAATATTTTAAAATGACTTTTGCTAGGCATAAATTCCTAAGTGTGATAAAATTTTTGGATAATTCCCTAGGAATTATACCATCATTGCAAAATTGAAGTTTGACATAATGACATGAAATAGTGATAATGTGCATGCTTTTTAAAAACATAATTGTATAATAGAATGATTTAAGTCATATGTTTTTATGATTTTAAATAAATGGGGAATAAAAATTGGTACAATGGTTTGCGCTAGGCATAGAATATGTAGGTATAGACTTATACCATCATCGCGAAATCCAAAAAAGTTGATATAATAGTTTTATTGTATGGTTGATTTTTAATTGTTGAAAATATATAGAAAATATGAAGAGGATGACTTGCACTAGGCATAAGACTCCCATTTAAGTTCTGGAACTATACCATCGTCACGAAAGTCGACAATATATATATATATATATATATATATATATATATATATATATATATGTGTGTGTGTGTGTGTGTGTGTGTGTGTGTGTGTGTGTGTGTGTGTGTGTGTGTGTTTTTATTGTATGGTTTGAAAGAAATTTTGATTTTTGATTATGCATGTAGTTGTCTTTATGCGAGAAAGGAAAAATGAAATTATTCCAAACAATTTGCAAAGATATTTCAAAGTATCTCGAAGACAAAAGTTGGATTTACAAGGAATCCCATGTGCATATGTGAGTTCATCTCCAATCTTGATTTATCATAATGATACACAAAATCTCTCAAATACAAATGTGTGTGCAATTGCTATGTTCGTTTACCAGTTTTTAGCAAGATAATTTGATACAAGTGATTTGAATGAACCAAATAAGTGTTCATTAACCATGATTTAGATGCATATAACCATACCAGACTACTATGTAAGTCATATTATCAAGAGCTAGCTAATCCATAAGCAAACATAGGTCTGTACAAAAGAAGGTCGCTAATGTGACAGACATATTGCCATGCTAGGAGTTACCCAAGGCCAAGCAAGTTGGGCACAAACCACCTGTTATGGGGCTTACCTCACAGTTTTTGAATAATTGAGAATTTCAAAGATTCAAGCTCATCAACCCTTCTTTTCTTTTCAATGGGTAGGGAGAGGGATTTTATTGCTTTTGCTTTTGCTTTCATCTGCTTTCTTTTGCTTTTCTTTTGTATTTTTGCTTTGATTTTTGAGATAATGCTTGAAACATTGTTGTAATGATATAAAATAACATTTTTCTTTTTCTATTTTTCTTGAACTTTGCTTTTCTTTCTATGCTAGGGATACTTTCTCGGATTAGCTGTAGAGCAAGGGATTTTTATTTTGGGTAGGGGTGAGCTTGTCCTTTTGCTAATTCTCAAAGATTCTAGACCATGTGCATGATAAGATAGCAGGGGAAACTTTTCGCTCAAGAAACCACTTCTACTATGTAGCATAGCATGGGCATTACAAATATAATCATTTTATTGTGAAAGGATGTGCTTGGTTTAAGTAAATAACAAGATCAATTCTCTGTGCTCAAACTTTATTTAATTGAACTTTGTGGACTTTGATATAAGAGAGATTAGTAATCATGCCAGATAAAAATCAAGATATTTATTTTGTGTTTGTGAAAGTGAGGGATTCCAAATAAATGCTAATTTATCCAAAATAATTTGAAATATATAACTACAACATTTGTAAGAAGAAATATATACAAATACTTTTTGGGAAGTTTGAGAATGTTGACTCTCTCTTTCTTCTTTATTTTGTTTTGGTTTCGAAAGAGTCAAGAATATTGTTGTTTTTATTTTTATTATTTTTGTTTGTTTTTGTTTCTGTGTAAAAGTTTGATATATTTTTAAAATAAGACAACATGCAAAATATGTACAAATGATGAAATGACTAAATTTTATGCGTAATATCGCCTAAGATGCATAATATTCATAGGTTCTTTTAAATCTTTATCATATAAGGTAGCTAATTTGTATGCTTCTGATTCAAATTTAGCAGTGATAATGTATGGTCCAAGCCAGTTGGGCTCAAATTTACCTTTAAGGTCTTTAGTTGCATTAGTATTTTTTTTATTTTCTTTTAAAACAAGGTCGCCAATCTCAAAGGATCGATGACGAACTTTTTTAGCATATGATCTTTTAAGCTTGTTTTGGTAGGCACGGAGATGCTCCAAAGCATTGATGTATTTTTCATCTAGGATTTCTAGCTGACTGAGTCTACCAGCTCGATATTCATCTCTTACTTCGGTATCTTGAAGTAGTAAAGCCAAAGAAGGAACTTCTAATTCAAAGGGAAAAATAGCTTCAGCACCAAAAACCAAAACAAAAGATGAAGTTCCAGTGGGGGTTTGAACACTAGTTCGATAGGCCCACAAGGCTAGATATAATTGAATGTGCCAGTTGCGGCCAGATTTATTGACCAATCTTTTGAGAATTTTGATTAAGGTTTTGTTAGATGCTTCTTCTTGACCATTATCCCAAGGATAATAGGGAGTGGACCAGCGATGTTGAATCTTATATTTTTGGCATAATTTCTTATTGAAACAAGTTCCATTATTAGAGATGATATTTGCAAGAATTCTGAACCTACAAATGATTTGATTAAAAATAAATTTAGAGACTTGAGTTCCAATGCAGGAAGCTAAAGGCATAGCTTCAACCCACTTCGTGAAATACTCAGTGGCGGTTATGATGAATTTGTGTCCATCAGATGACACAGGATTGATTTTTCCAATAATGTCTAAGCCCCATTTTGAAAAGGGCCAAGGAGATGAAATAGCCTATAGTTCTTGTGCAGGGGCATGGACAAGGTCATCATGTTTCTGGCACTTGTCACAATGGTGCACATAATCATGTGCATCATTATCCATGGTAGGCCAAAAGTATCCTATCCTAAGGATCTTTTTAGCAATGACACTACCACTAAAGTGTCCTCCACAAGATCCATCGTGGGCTTCACTCAAGGCTGATTTGGATTCTTCTAGATTCAAACATCTCAATAGGATACCTTCAAAATATCTCCTATATAAAGTATTGCCAATTATTACAAATCGACTTGCTCGTCTACGTAATAACCGACACTGGTTTCTATTAGAATTGGCAGGGAAAGTCCCATTTTGAAGAAAATCAAATATATCCGTATACCAAGGTTCAGGAGTAGTTGCATTGATTAGAAACGCATCCAAAGGTTCTAAGCATGACTTATTTGAAGCAGGTTCCTGGATTCAACGAATAATGATAGTGGCATATTCGTCATCTAACTCCAAGGGTAGGAGAGATGTAGCTGCAGCCATAGCATCAGCTACACGGTTGTAAGTTCGAGGAATAGCTTCCAAGGTAACTTGATCAAATAGAGATAACAATTGCAAAACATATGCTTTATATGGGTGCAATTTATCATCTTTGGTCTGATAAACTTCATTAATTTGATTTATGACAAGTTGAGAATCACCAAAAACTAACAGATGTTTAATTTTTAGCGCCAAGGCAGCTCGTAATCCAAGGATTAGAGTTTCATATTCAGCAGTATTATTGGTGCAAACAAATGTTAATTTAAAATACAAAGGTATAAGATGTTTTTGTGGGGATATTAAAATAATACCTGCACCAGCCCCACTCATGCATCGGGCTCCATCAAAGTATAAGGACCATTGTTCAATATGGTCTGCCTCTAATTGAAGGCATTCATCAGAAACTCAATGATGAGGGGATGGGTAGACTCTAAGGGTGCAGCAGCTAATTGATCTGCTATGATTTGACCCTTAACAGACTTCTCTCCTATGAACGTGAGGTCAAACTCGCTTAGAGCAAGAACCCACTTGGTTGTACGACCCAATAAATAAGGTCGAATCATGAGATACCTCAAGGGATCATATTTAGCAATGACATAGGTTTTCTGACTGAGCATATAATGGTGTAATTTTTTCATAGAAAATATGACTGCTAGACATAGTTTTTCTAATGCTGTGTAGCGGGTTTCATAACTGATGAAGGTTCAACTAATATAATAATTAGCACGTTCTCTCTTCTCATCATCAAGCTGAGCTAACATAGCTCCTAAAGCAAAATTTGAAGCTGAAATATACAGGAGAAATGGGCGATCAGGTCTAAGCGGTGAAAGCATAGGTGGGTTAAGGAGGTATTGTTTAAGAAGTTCAAAAGCTTCCTTACATTTGTCATCCCAATTAACAGGGATGTCCTTATTAAGGAGCTTAAGAAAGGGACCAGTTTTGTCCGCTAGCTTATCGATGAAGCGACGGATAGCTTGAAGCTTACCTTGTAAACTTCGTAATTTAGATATATTGGTAGGTGCGGGCATATCAGTGATAGCCACAATCTTAAGAGGGTCAATTTCGATGCCATGTAAAGAAACTAAAACCCCTAATAGTTTACCGGACTTGACTCCGAATATGCATTTAGCTGGATTTAATCGAATAAGATATTCTCTTAACCGATTAAAAACTTTTCTCAAATCATCTAAATGATTATCTTCATTAATAGAGCAAGATATAATATCATCTACATAATCATGTAGGATATCATGCATCATATCATGAAAAATATAAGTCATAGCTCGTTGATAGGTTGCGCCTACATTCTTTAAACCAAATGGCATCACTTTCCAACAAAATGAAAGGTTGTTTTAGCCTAATCTTTAGGAGCTATCCTGATCTGATTGTAGCTGAAGAATCCATCCATTAGGGACATCATCCCACTCCCAACAGTAAAATCAATGATTTGGTCCATGTTTGGAAGAGGAAAATCATCTTTAGGGCATGCAATGTTAATATCTCTAAAATATGTGCAAACCCTAACTTTGGTAGCTTCTTTCTTGGTGACTGGAACTACATTTGAGATCCATTTAGCATAATCAATAGCTTGTATGAAAATAACATTCAAGAGTTTTTCTAACTCCCCTTTGACTAGTAAAGCCACTTTGGGATGCATTTTTCTAAGTTTTTGTTTAACAGGTTTAGCATCCGGATGGACTACTAGGTGATGCATGACTACAGAAGGGTCCAGACCTGGCATATCTTCATATGTCCAAGCAAAGACATCTTCATATTCTTTAAGGAATGCAATGTATTCATCTTATTTTTCTTGACTTAATTCTGACCCAATATTGATTATGTGAGGATTATCCTCAGTTCCAATGTTAACTTTAATGACGTTTTCTACTTCCATGTGTATATCTCTTTCAAAATTAGGTGGGGCGGGTGAGACACCCAATTCTTGTAATTCTTTTAAAGTTAAGTTGGATAATTTGTCTTGATGAGTGGTGGCCTCAAGTTGGGCTATAGTTGGTATAGAACCATCAAAATAAAAACCATTGTGTAACATCTCTTCAACGGAGACATCATGGAAAATATCTCCTTCCAACTCGTCATCGGATTCAGCGATCATTTCAGGGTAAGCTATGGATAGCATGTTACATGTAAATGGCTGATTTTTTAGAGGTAAATCATCATTCCTATCCAAATAATCTTTATAACATATGAGTTGATCATCATATTCAAAAGGAAAGGGTTGACCCTTACTAGGAAATAGGCCCACACCATAGCGGGCAGGCCACAGTTCTACCTCGATTGGTTCTTTCATGCCATTTTGGAAATGTCCCAAGCATTTCCCTTTATATCCCATTTTAAGCATTATGGGTTTAGCTTTAATATATTCATTAGTAAAATAACATCGAGCATATCCATCATGATGAGTTTTAATATTTCGAGTTATTCTTCCCTAGTAATATCCTTTATAAATGAAGGCACAACTCCCAACTTGGTAAGTACTTCCCATAGGTTGTGGGAGGCCCAAACTACGAGGAGATGGCAGCAAGTTATTTAAAAGAATTGAATCTTGCATGAAAGCATTTTTTTTTTCTAATATTAAGATTGTGGATAAATCTGGTAAAATTTCATCAGAAAGAGCATAAGATGTAGAAGGATCGTTCCCTATATCTTTAGATGTGGAACGTATGATAGATGTTGATAATGTGGAAGTGTTAATGAATGGGTCTATAGGTTTTGAAATTATAGGGATAGAACATGAAGGATTGGTTGTGGATTGAAGATCTTTTTGAGGTTCTAGAGTGGTTTGTTTAGAAGATTGTTGATCTATATATGAGGGTGAAATGAATGGAGGAGAAATAGGTGAAGCTATGGGAGTGTGTTTCACAGTTTTAGATGAAAAATAAGAATTAGGATGTGTGGATGACAGAGGAGGGCAAAATTGAACTCCAACAGGTTTTGCCAAAGCAAACATATCAAAGGGTCTAGGATCACCATGGATAGTGACCAACTGATTTTTAAATTTGAATTTAACACATTGGTGTAAAGTTGATGGGACAGCCCGCATTGCATTGATCCAAGGATGACCCAAGAGTATATTGTACGATACAGGGCAATGTACAATAAACACGGTTGTATTTAAGGTTCTATGATCAACTTGTAATTGGATGGTAATAACTCCACACGTTTCTTGTGTTTTGTCATTGAAATCTTTGATAATCATGTCAGTTTTCTTCATTTCATCACTTCTAAACCCAAATCATTGGTAGAAATCAAAAGTGCAAATATTTAGAGATGAACCATTATCAGTCAGGACTCTTTTAATAGCTACATCTCTAATTAGAGTAGTAATATACAAGGGGTTATCCTTATGTAAACTGTGTTGTGGGATATCTTTATCCCGAAAGTCAATACAATCGACTTCTCTAGTGATGATAGTATTGGCCATGGATTCAGGTTGAATGTTTTGTGGTACCATCATTTGGCTTAATGTAAGTATTAACTCATCCCTATGGGTAGGAGAAGATCTTAATAAATCCAAGAGAGAAATTCTAGCTGTAGTATTGGATAATTTCTCATTAATATTGTAAGGGGGTTTAGGTTGAACATTGGAAGCATGATTCCCTTTATTGGTATTTTTCAAAACAAATGGAGTTAATCCATCGTTCTGGTTTGGTTCTTGTTGAGAATTTTGAGCTTCTTGTCTGGTAACGACTCCGATGGTACCTACAATGTTATATTGAAGACGCTGAACTGGTCTCAATTGAGCGTTTATGGCTTGTTCGTTAGGGAGGAATTGATTAGAAGAGGGTCAAGTAGTAACTCTTCTAGGAAATGGTTCTTCTAGAATCATAGCATCTGTAATAGGTTGAATAGGATCTGATTAATTTTCAAAACTATTCGATTGGTTTGAGGTGATGTCTATTTCACTTTCAGTATCTGATTCTATATCACTAGGATCGGGAGTTTGAGTATTATGTAGGGGCCTGGTCATGACCATAGATAAGATTGTGTCAAATGTTTGAGGATCCTGAATAGGTAATTGTCTGCTAATAGTTCCTACATATTGGGTAGGAGGACGAAATTATGATGCTCAATTTGGTTGGCCACCTCTTTACCATGTCTTGGTAAAGGATGTTGAAATATGTCTAATGATTGATTAGCATTTTGATTTTGATTTTTGGGAATGTTCTTTTGAGCATTATTAGGAGCATTTTGTTTAGGTTGGAAAGCTTGCACCTCCATTTCATTATTATCAATCAGATCTTGTATTTTATGTTTCAATCTTTTGCAATAATTTGTAGCATGTCCAGGTCCTCTATGAAAGTCACAGTGTAGATCGGCTCTGTATCTAGGTATAGTTGGATCAGGTTCCCGGATAGCTGGTAATTGAATCAAGCCTCTTTCAAGTAATTGAAGTAAAATAGTTGATAATCGTTGATTCAATCTAGTAAATTCTCAAGGAGGTTTATCAGGAGGTTTCAATATAATTTTTTCTGTTGTCTTCGTTGCATTGACATTAGCAACATTTCTGCTGTCAGTGACTCCATCACCTACGACTTGTTTGTTTTTATATTGATTTCTGGATGTTTTATCATCATCTTTCTTTTTGAGTTGGCCTCTAGTAATGAGGGCATCTTCTACTCTTCGAGCTAAATCTATAGCCTGATCGAAGGTAGTTAAAGTAGCAGTTGATAACTCATAAGATATTTGTTCTTGCAAATTATTAATAAAAATGTCCAACATTTCCCTATAAGGTAGCACAAAGTGCAGTTTTCCTATCAACTACCTCCATCTAGCTAAGAAATCAGCAAAACATTCATCTTTGTCTTGTTTTAAGTTGTACAAATCTTTAATGGTGACATGCCTCTTGATGTAGGCACTAAATTGATGGACAAATAATTCAGTTGTTTCTTCAAAATTTCTCAAAGAAGGAGTGGGCAATTGATAGTACCACTCTAATGCCATTCCTCCTAAAATTTTCGGGAACATTTTTAGTAATAGCAAGTCATCATGTGATATATCATGACATGCTATCCTAAACATGCGAAGATGCTCTATGGGATCTTTAGTTCCTTTATATATAGGCAGGATGGGCATGGGAAAGAATTTAGGGTATAGTTGTGCTACAACTATGGGATTCAAAGGTTGACTACATATCTCTCCATAATTGTACGAGGGACGGTAGGGATCTATCTGGTCCATGCGGGAAGCTAATTACTTCACCATGGCTTCTAGATTACTGGTTTGCCCACCATATTGGTTCGGTAGGGCATTAATATGGGATTTGTGAACATATTATGGAGGGACATGGAGATTAGATGCTATATTGCTATTGCGTAAATTGTTAGTAGGAAGGGTGTTATGAAGAAGTTTTGAAGTTATATTATGTTGTATTCCAGATTGTTGGAAATTGGTGTTTGGCTTCATTTTAGGTTTTTGTTGATTTGAAGCATATTGATCAATAGTTTGGCGAAGTAAAGTAGTGAAGGAAGTTTTATTTTGTGTGGGAATGATTTTAGGCTCAATAATAGATTCTTTAGGAGGTTGGGTAACCTGTTGTTTTTGCATGTTCTGAATCATAGTGACCATATCTTTATTGGATGGTCCAGCCTTATCACTTTCTTGATCAACAAAGGACAAGGGATTAGTGTGTATGTTAAACATATCTTCCATGGCTGCTTGAGTGTCACTAATTTGCCCTTTATCAATACGAACTGCCATATTAAGAGTGCCAATGTTATTATTGAAAAAATTCTAGAAATGATCTAAGTTATCAAAAGCAATAGTTCCATCTGGAGTTATTCTAGGGGATGAGGATCCATCCTCTTTAATATTTTCTTCTTGTTCAACTATAGCAAGCTCATCGTCTTGCCGGTCTAGAATTTTTTCTTTCGAGATTGGATCCTCAGGAATGACATTTGGGTTTCTTGTTTTGTCTCCTAACCAATCTTCTTCTTCTCCTTCAGTTTGTTTACCATTCCTAAGTTCAGGCATTGTGCTTAGATTTCAAAATATATATATATATGCAACAAGCTTAAGAGGTATATATTAATTATATACCTACTACAATATTTAAAATGAAATTTTTTGGTTTTTGTTATGTTTTTTAGTTTTTCTTGTTTTTTTTTTTTTTGGTTTTAATAACAATATTATAAATATAAGAAACAGCACACAAAACGCGAGAAATAATAATAATGAAAGCAATGATCTAGTTTTCTATAAACAATTTATAAATATCATTAATGGGCTCAAGTTCTTCAGGAGTCATGAAGTGTTCTTCAAATTGAAAATTTTCTTTCAAGAATTTAATGAAAAGGTCTATAGTGATATTATCTGTCTCAGTTTCTGGTTGATAGAAGTAAAACTCATGGCAATACTCTCGATATAACATAGCTTGAGGAACTTTATTCCATATTTCCCTATCTGTAAGAACGACCTCTTGGTCTTCTACATGAACTAGGAACTGGTGTATAGTGGCTGCATTCTCGAGGTATTCCTTGAAGGTGAACAATTCTGAAGACACAAGAGCTCTCCTATAAGCTAACCACCTATGGCAGGCTCTTTGCAGTTCATGATAAAAAATGAGTTGATGAGGATCTAGGATTCTATCTAGGACAAACCTTTTGATTTTTTTAAGTTATGTTGATCTAGATGAAATGACACCTAGCCTTCTATCAAGTTCTTTCCACAGAAGTTGGTTTCTATCTGTTTCAGGCACACTAAGCACAAAATTAACTTCTATGGCTGCTAATTGGTTTTCAACATTTATAGTAACTGATAATATTTTCTTAGGAGCTACCATCTAGACATGATATGCAACTTAGTATTTTCTAATGATTTTAAATGCATCTATGTTTTTTTGTTTTTTTTTTGTTTTCAAAAGGTTTTAAATGCATTCACATCGGGTTCACCAAAATGTATCGCTCCAAATTTTTCGCATCCTTACCTTCAGGCTATAGGATCCATGCCCGGAAGGAGGATGGGAAAAGGATGGCGCGGTACCTCAAACTGAGAGGCCTTGCGAAGGTCTCGCCTCTCGAGGGAGGTGTATTATGGTGATTTTTTGACAGATAGTGGGTTCACTAGGAAACGTTTGAATGGCAGTTTCCACGCCTAGGTTGGGAATGTGTTTAATGTGTTTGGTTTTATCTTTAAACATTTGAGTCCTAGGTTTGGCCAAATGAATCTAAGTTGTTCTATTATGAAAATGCAAACTAAATGAAATACAAAAAATAGATTTGAACAGAAAATAGAGAGAAAAAGCTAAATTACAAAGCCATACCTGATCTGGATGTCTGATGGAGATTCTGATTTTTGAAGCAGTCTAGATTGTTTGGAATTTGATAGGATCATCTCCTATCTGACAGGATCATCTGAGATCTAACGAATTCATCAGAGACCTGCAAATAAATAAATAGGCACAGAATACATAAAATATAACAATACAAACAGATGGCAATGATGTGAAATAATAATAAGAATGTTAATAAGATAATATTGAATAGGAATGCAAGAAAATTACAATGTTTTAATAGTTAATCATGATTTCATTATGCAATTAAACTACATGGGTGAACTCCAAGATGCAGAATACAGAAAATAATAAATAAACTGACTAGATGCAGAATAAAATAGCAGATGAGAAGAGAAAAATGCAAACTCTGGGCACTGATTGCCCCCAATGTTGATTGTAGTCGAAATCATCTCAGATTGGTACAAAATCATCTTGAATTGAATAGAATCATCTGTGATGATCTGAGCTTGCTCCAACTGAAGAATGATAAGGTTCCTGCAACAAAATTTGGATAGGACAAGTGCAGATGGTAATTCAGGATGTTTTAGTGCGTGTAAAGTCAAGTTATAGGAAATTTTAGCCAGGGGAAAGCCAAGGGGGAGTCCTCAGTTTAAATAGGCTTAGGAGGAGGTTAGCAGGTTGGATATCATCCTAATTTGGGATATATCCAATGGGGAGGGTCTCTAATGGCACAAACACACTTCTACCCAAATTAGAGATGTCGTTGGAAAAGAGGCTAATTGAGAAAAATTAGTTTTGGGACAAGATCGTCTAGACGTCCTAGTCCAGACAAAATCGTCTGATCTGAGGCGATATCATCTGATCAACGACGATATCATCAAACAGTCAAAACAAACTCTAAAAATGGTGCGAGAAAGGAGGAAACGGGTTAAACGGCGGTTTGGAAGTGGTTTTGGGGGTTAAAATTTGAATTTGAATATTTACTAGAGTAATTGTAATTATTTAAGGTTTTACTGCATCAATTTTAGGGTGCTACACTTGCTTAGAAACAAAATGATACCATGAACTTCCAAAAAGGTGTGAGACAGGGGATCAAGCTGAAGGGTATATGGATAAAGTAAGGCCATGTTAGCAAGACTGAGGATAAAGGAAGACCACAAAAGATTTTTACTACCTAGGACACACAACGATGAATAAAACTAGACAGTGATAGACCGACATAGACTAGATATGTAAATATAGAATTTATTGGTACCATAGATACCCTTTTTGAAAGTTGAATTGGTGTGATTGGTAGACCACATAATAATTCTCCTCAGGAAATCAACATAAAAAAACAAACATGGCATAGGATAGAATTCTCACATGATAGGGATGGGAAAGGATTGGGAGTGTCAAACGATTGAAAAAATGAATCTCAAAATTCACAAGACATAAAATTAAGCATCTTGATACTTGATACATATTGAAATTTTTATATAACATCCAATTACACAGCCTAGACCTACTGAGGGATTTGACATGCTTGGAAAAGACAACCACAAGGTAAATCCACTGATGGGTCCTATCTTGGGACATTGCATACTTCACAAAAAGGAAACAGGAGAACCAAAATCCAGAACTAATAGCAAGACAGAGAGTCACGCTAATAAAAAAATTTCCACCATAAGAATTAGAACCAAAGAAACACATCATGCTAAAAATGGTAGAGTCAACATTGGAGAAGCTGACCTGCCAAAACTTGTGACCACATCTTTCAAACCAAATCATTATTAGAATCATAGTATGATCCCTATTTTTAAGATCATCTACATTACCTGATTTTTTTTTTGCAGTGAATCATTATATTTTGATATCGTTACTTCTTTACCTTCCAGTGGAAAGTTAATATGTCCTTCATAGATCAATCTAAAGGATGGTGTGAATGACACTTGTAAAAAAAATTTCCCTAGAGAAACTAGGTATGGTGGTTATTGAATTAAAGTTATTAAGGCTTAAATTCATACCAAGGTTGGGGATAGGTCACTTAGAGCTTTTATTCTACCATAAAAACTATACATTAAGCATTCTTGAGGGCATAGGGATCGAGCAAGTTAAATTCTAACTAAATTTTATCCTTAAGACTATGTTAAAAGGCTAAGACCACTACTGCTAGATCTAAATGGTAGGTGTAAATGAGAAGAATTGTTAACTCTATGCAATACTCTTTAATCGGTCATATTTTCTTGGTTTACATTAAATGGACCAAATATGATATAGAATATCCTTTTTTAAATATTTAGAGGAATCGTATTTTTTTGGTAGGTAAAAATGATTAAGTGCAGGGTTTAAATGGGCCCCAAACCCAAGTACATAAACTGGTAGCTAAACCAATAGCATAAGATAACACAGGCCTGCATATTGGCCAACAACAACCTGAACAAAAAGGTCCAAATAGCAACAGAGAAGGCTGGATGGAACGCTGACGTCAGATAAACAAAAATACAGTCTGAGCAATACCCACGTAGGGGTTTCTTAAGAGAAGTAACTACCTAAAAAACCTGTAAAGGAGCTATGACAAAAACCCACACAGGGGAAGCTCGCAAAAGATCCATAAAAACTATAATAGACACCTGTACAGAAATAAACACAGTGCTCAAAAAGGCCCACGCAGGGGCACTATAGACTATAATTAAAATCCCATGCAGGGGATCAAAAGACCAAAAATAGAGAGACCCAACATGAGAACAAACAGAGTACTCAATAGACCCAGACCTAGACCTCTGTAACATCTTCATTTGTAGGAGCATCTCTAGGATGGTTCGGGAGTAGCACCTTAAGAGTCTCACTGATCTTATCCATGGCATTGATAATGTTGCTGACGATGGTAACATGGATTGTGTTGTGAGTAGTAATGCAAGGATCATCACTATCTTCATCCAAAATATGGTAAGGGGAGCTCTGACTGGTATCAACCCTTGATTTCTTAAGTCAGGTTGACCTCCTAAATTGAGGTGGATGAAGGCTTCAGTGATATCTTGCTCAGCTCCTTTGAACTTGCTTAGAAATGGAATGAGACCATGAGCTTCCAGAAAGGTGTGAGATAGGGGATCAAGCTGAAGGGTAGATGGCTCAAGCAAGGCCATGTTGGCAAGACTAAGGAGAAAGGAAGACCACAGAAGCTTCTTACTACCTAGGACACACAACGATGAACAAAACTAGATGGTGATGGACTGACATAGACTAAGGATGTAAATATAGAAATTTTTGGCACCATAGATGCCCTTTTTAGAAGTTGAGTTGGTGTGATTGGTAGACCACATAATAATTCTCCTTAGGGAACCGACATCGAAAAAAATAGACATGGCACAAGATAGACTTCACACATGATAGGGCTGGGAAAGGATTGGGAGTGCCAAATGACTAAAAAAATGAATCTCAAAATTCACAAGACATAAAATTAAGCATCTCGAGACTTGACACATATTGACATTGTTAGATAACATCCAATTGCATAGCCTAGACCTACTCAGGGACTTGACATGCTTGGAAAAGACAACCATGAGGTAAACCCACTGATAGGGCCTATCTTGGGACATTGCATACTTCACGAAAGGGAAATGGGAGAACCAAAATCCAACACTAATAGCAAGATAGAGAGTCATGCTAATCAAAAAATTCTACCATAAGAACTGGAACCAAAGAAACACATCATGCTGAAAAGGGTAGAGTCAACATTGGAGAAGTTGACCCACCAAAACTTGTGACCACATATTTCAAACCAAATCATTATTAGTAGCATTTAAAACTTCTTGGGGAAATCTTTCTTTCCAAATGGATAGAGATTTATGGATAACTCCCCAATTGGCAAGAATATCTATAGGTCTATTAGCTTCATGGTACACATGGTTGATAGAGATATCATTGAAATTTTGGGACAACTTCTTAGCTTCTTGAACAATAGTTCTGACATTCCAAGAGGACACCCTATTGTTTTTAAGAGCATTTATAATGTTCAAAGAATCTCCCTCAATAAAAAGGTTGCCTTTATAATCCTTGAGAAGATCTAGCCCTCTCCATAGTGCATGACCTTCAACAAAATGATTAGTTTGGCACCCCAGATACTCAACATAAGCCATAATAACTTGTCCACTACTATCTCTGACTAGGCCACCTACACCAGCATCCCCTAGGTTTCCTTTGGAGGCACCATCAAAGTTAAGTTTCAGCCACTCACTTGGGGGAGGAATCCAATGGGCACCCACTCTAGGATGGGGGCTGGTAAACTAGAACTAGAGTTGCAGGGAATATTTAAAGAAGAGAACATAATAGACTCCAATCTAGAATCAGGTGGTTTGGGACAAGGGAAGAGCTAGGAATTCTTGACAACAAAGGCAATAGATTTGTTGGCAATAGATATGGGATCCATAGAGGAGGAAGAAAAAACCTTGCTATTTCTTTCAAGCCATAATTACCATAAGATATGATGAAGGCTCACTTTCCATAAAGAAGATAATCTAAGATTTTTGAATGGAGTAGGCCATTGGGTGAAAAGGTGACTCAAAAAATTAGGAGGAACCCAAGAGATATGAAAAGTGGACATAAGGTGATCCAAAGATATCTTGGAGAAAGGGCACTCCAGAAGGAGGTGATTGGTAGATTCCTAGGCATTCATGCACAAATAGCATCTATTGGGGATAGACATGCCCCTTTTCATAATGTTATCAATCATTAGAATCTTATTTTGAATGGCCAACCAACTAAAATGAGCAAATTTTGATATGAGGTATTTAATCCACACTCGATCATAAGGGATATGGACCACTTGATAATCAATAGTCAGATCATGAGCATATTTAATAGTGAACAACCCAGAATCAGTTTCTTTCCAAAAAGGAGAGTCAGGGGAATTACCAGTGGGGATGACTATTGCATTTAGGATGGTTTTGAGAACTTTTGAGGCAGCAGAGATTTGACCATTAGCACATGGAATATGGAAATATTTCCAACACTTGGAATCCGATGAAATGTCAATGAAATCTTCAACCTTGTTGCCAATTAATGTGTCCAGGAAAGGTTGTAAGACAACAATTTCATTGTTCTCTAAAAGTGGTTGATTAGAAATCCACCTGTCAGTCCAAAAATTAATTTTTCTCCCTATGCCTAGTTGCCACCTTATCCCCTTCTGAATTAGAGATCTGGTTTGGGTAATTGATTTCTAGAAAGTGGACCCATCTCTGGGAATATCATCATTCAAGAAACAATGATTTTGAAGATATTTTCTATTGATAATTGAGACCCATTCAAGGTTGTTGTTGGTGAAAACCTTCCATGCTTGCTTGGCTAACAAGGTTGTGTTCATATTACAAAATCTTCGAAGCCCCAATCCCCCCTAAATTTTTAGGGAGCACACCTTGTCCCAACTGACCAGATGAAATATTTTCCTATCCTTGGCACCTACCCACAAAAATATTTTTTAGATTTGCTCAATTTTCATGTAGACAACAGTAGGAACTTTGAATATGGACATGAAATAAATAGGAACACTTTGGAGATAAGCCATTGTCAGGGTGGCTTTGGCTTCTTGAGAGAGGAGGGTCCCTTTCCAACCTACAAGTTTTTTGTTAATCCTCTCAATAACATTACTCCACATGGATTCCTTCGAAGCACTGGTGAAAAGAGGGAGGCCCAAATATTTAGTAGGTAACTGAGATATAACACATTGAAAAATGCATGCAATATTTGCTTGTCTCTCTTGGGGAGTGTTAATGAAATAGATTTTTCTTTTAATATAATTTATTTTCTGACCTACAGCCTCCTCATATGTATCAAGAATACTCTTAATGGTTTTTGCTTCCCACACAGAAGCATGAGTAGCAATGATGGTATCATCAATGAACTATTGGTGAGACAGGGCTCTTAAATTGGATGCAGCCTTAATGCCTAAAATTATATCATTGGAGCAGGTATTTTTGAGTGCTCTACCCAAGGATTCAATAAGAATAATAAAAAGTATGGGGGAGAGAGGATCTCCCTATCTGAGGCCCCTATTACTAGGGAAAACCCTACTTGCAGAACCATTTACCAGGACTAAAAACCAAGGATTAGAGATGCAATTGTGAACAAGATCAACCCATTCCCTATGAAATCCAAATTTGAGAAGGACAACAATAAAAAAATTTGTTAACTCTATCAAATACCTTATTCATATCAATTTTGAAAAACATGGCAACTTTTTTGTTAAGGTTGGCAGAATGAAGGACTTCATGTAACGTGATAACACCATCAGTAATATTTCTTCCTTTGATAGAGCTACCTTGACAAGGGTCTATGATCTGAGGAAGGATCTCCTTGAGTCTTGTAGCCATGGCTTTAGTGAGAGTTTTGTAAAGAACATTGCAGAGACTAATGGGTCTGAAATCTGACATAGATTTGCAAACAGGCCCTTTGGGAACCAAGGCAATGAAAGTGGAGTTGATACTTCTGGGTATAGATTTAGTTTGTTGAAGTTCAATGATGGCATTACATATGTTAGGCCCAATGATGTCCCAAAAATTTTGGTAGAACCAAGGGGAAAACCCATCAGGGCCTAGGGTTTTATCAGGGTGCATAGAAAAAAGGGCCTCTTTAATTTCATCAGGGGTGAGGGGTTTGATAAGAGCCAAATTCATATATGAAGTGACCAGGCTGGGAATATGGTGGAGCAATTGTCTACCAACCTAGGTAGTATTTTGGGGGTTTTCTCCCAAAAGGCCCTCAAAGAAAGATGAAGCTTCATTTCGGATCTCAAAAATATCCTTGGTGATGGTGCCATCACTTCTGGTTAATTCTTTAATTTTGTTCGAACTTTGGTGCCTCAGAGTAGTGGCATGAAATAATTTTGTGTTAGAGTCCCCCTCTTTGAGCCAAAGGGCCCTTGATTTTTGCCTCCAGAAAGTCTCCTCTTTAGCTAATACATTGTGATAGTCTACAAGAACCTGTCTCTCTTCATTTCTGAGTTGTTCATTGAGCTACCCATTCTAAATTTGGAGTTCAATACTTTTAAGCTTTTGCAAAATATTTTCCTTATTTTCAAATATGTTACCAAAAAATTCTCTATTCTAGACTCAAATATTTTCTTTGACACACTTAAGTTTTTGAGAAACCTTGAAAGTAAAGGACCCATGATAGTCAAATTACCACCAGTCAACAATTTGCATCCACAAATCTGGGTGTTGAGTCCACATAGCTTCAAATATGAAGGGGATTTTGAAACAAGGACCTTTATCAACTTCAAACAATAAAGGACAATGATCAGATCCAACTCTGGGAAGACAGATAAGAGTGCCACCACCCATCACCGATATAGCTTCTTGAGACAAAAAACCCTATCAAGTTTTACTTGAATGTGTTGATCCCCAATTCTCCTATTGCTCCAAGTGTATTTTACCCCTTTAGTCTAAACATCCATCAACTCACAATCAGTGACAAAGTTATGAAAATCCTCAATGCTCTTGGAGGGCATCAGGTTCCCTCCCTACTTGTCAGAAGGAAAAAGGGGAGAGTTGAAATCTCCAATGATAATCCATGAAAGGTTTAAGAAAGCACTTCTCATTTGATTCAAAGTATCCCATAGGCCCCTATGATTGAGAGGATTGTTAGGGGCATAGACATTGGATAGAACCCAAGAGAAATTACTACTTTTATAGAAAAACATCATATTGAGGACCCTATCGAAAGAGGAAATGATTCTACCTTCTAACTTGTTTGAGTCCCAAATACAGAGAAGTCCCCCAGACATACCTTGAGTAGGGCAAAAAGCAAACTCACCATTTTTCCAGATAGAATTTGTGATTTTTTAGATTTTATTTTGGTCAATCTTCATTTCTTGCAGACTTATGATAGTGGGTCTATGTTCTTTCCTTAGAGTGCAAACAAGCCTTTGCTTGATAGCACTATTGAGGCCTCTCACATTCCATGAGAGGATCCTCATTTAGAATTTTTGGAAAGTTTTTGGCCTCCCTTAGATTGTTGCAAGGGAGGTTTGGGTCTTTTTGATTCATCCTTCTCCTATTCGAGAAGATCTTGGAATAGGGTTTTTTGGGTACCATTTGCAATATCATTTTCTATTTCCTTTTTCTTTTGATCATTTATAGAGGGTCTTCCCTTATTTTTCTTTTCACTATCGATATCAACAGAAGCTTTCTTGAGACTTCTAGTGTTAATGGGGCTGAAATCATATTTATCTTCTTTCTCCACTTTGTCTGAGATGGGACTACCAATTTCTATATGCCCCTCAGGGGTGGATGGAGGTTTTGAGATAGTATTGGAGGGCCCAGATCTGGATGGGGATTGAGGCTCCTCTTGGTCAGAAACTAGGGTTTCAGTTGGATTTGAGGTAGTGTCACCCTCACCAGGTTCAGGCCCATGAAAAGTAGTTCCTTTTAAAACATCAAAATGATTTTGAAAGGTAAAAATGGAACTCACCTTTGGATGATCATTCTTCGAATCTTGGATTTCAATCTGCTTTCCTTTGGAATTTTTTGGAATTTGTTCCTTCTTCTGGTAGCTGCTTTGTTGCTTGCCCTATAGGGGTCTACCTTGTTGCCACTCGGACTACAACCCACTTCGAGAGGTATTGGGGAATTTCATCTCCTTTGAGTTTCTTAGCAATGGGCATTGGGTTTTGAGATGGCCCTGAGCCTTGCATTCAATGTAGAATGCAGGCTTATTCTCATATTCTATGGCCTGACATCTATGATAGGAGTCATAAACCAGATTTATCCGAGTGGGAAGCTGGGAATCCAGATTGGCGTTAACACAAATTCTAGCATGTACCATGCGAGTGCATGCTCTAGTCATCGGGTCGATAGCAACCAACTCACCTATATATTTTCCAATACCCTTTAAAATATCTTCGTGCCAAAAATGGGTAGGTAGATCTAGCAACTGAACCTAGATTGGTGCAAAATTTATGCTCTGCATCTTGGGGTTGAAGTCTTCACCCCACCTCCGAAGAAAGAGACTCTTCCAATCGAAGAACCAAGGACCCCTGGTAAGGATCCGAGAGGCATCTTCTTCATTGTTGAGTCGAATGAGGAAAAAACCCTTTGAAAGGGCAACCAACTCCATATTGCCTAGGGTTTTCCATTTGGTATAGGCCCACCACCGAATAGATTCCATATATAGCCATCCTTCGACAAATTTCCCCACCATATTGTGGGATTCAATAGAAATGTAATCCGCCATTAGGGTTTCAAGAATTACTAGGTCTTCACCCACTAGGAGTAAGAGGGTTCCACTACCTGAAGGAGGTTTCATAGACCCTTTTAATTTCTTAGCATAATACCGAGGAGAGGAATCATAGTCTTGAGAGAGGGACCCATTGTACATGTGTCCCTTATCAGGAGGATCCTTACCCCCTATGGTCTCTACATTCCTAATGTAGCGACCCTGGGGTGCACGCACCACTCTTACCCTACTTGCAAATGTGTTTAAACCCAAAAAATGAAATGAAAGACCATGAAAAAGCATATAACACATGGAAGTAACAAAGATATGTCTCTTTATTTGTATTGAAACCCGGTTACAAGTCGGTCCCTCTTAGGGATACCCATTTTGATACAATGAGGTTACAAGTGGGTAAAATGTCCCCTCGCAAAGGGGTGGTGCGCTATCACAAGCTCCCTGGTTTTGCACATAGAAATGTATGAGGGCTTACAGATGCCTCCTTCTCTAGGTCTATTCCCTAGAGGGATCCCTTTTGCTCTCATATGTTGTAGATTCTGTCCGATGAACCTGTGGCCCTGTAAGCAATGAAACAACAACACACGCTTAGATGTCCGAGAATGCCTCCCGGATGAGGTTGTTAGTAATGAATATACCAAAATGAAAGCAAGTGCAAATTAAACCTATGCTATGAAGTTAAATGAATGAAATGATGCTATGCTAATGATATGCTAAACATAATAATGAAACTAATGTATAAAACCCTAAGCTAGGCCTATGGGCCACTATCCAAGACAACGGCCGCTAAAGTGAATCTTGCCCTCTTTGCTTCAAGGCTATGGATCGAAGCTTGTATCCGATGTTGAAATGATGGTTGCTTTGCTCGATATGTTGAATATCCTGTATGTGGGAAACCCTCAAGTGGACTCTCCCTCTCTTTGATCAAAATTTTGTCTTGTATCAAGATTGTCTCCTTTCTCAAAAATTATATCTTGGTGCTCTCAGGCTTGCACCTTTTAAAGTGTGTGAAACCCTAGGTCTATGCCCAAGCCCTAGGACTGAATCCCTCATGCGTAGTGAAGGTTAGCATGAGAAGATTTTTGTCTTTTCTATGTTTAAAGACCAGTTAACTGAAATCTAACTGCAAACTTGAGTCTCCTATGCAAACTGGTCATTAGCATGAGAAGCTTTGTCTTTGTCTATGTTTGGAGGCCGATTAACTAAAGTCTAAATGCAAACTCAAGTCTCCTATGTGAACTGGCCATGAAAGGGAATGCAAAGTTACTCCCGCTCACCTTTATTGCATGCAGACTACCACTTCCACCCGTGATTGAGCATATTTATCGGCAAAATGCTTTTTATGGCTTAGTCACTATCGTCTGCATGCTAGTGGCTAAGATCTGGTTGCTCTAAGCTTGAGTGGCTAAGGTCTGGCCACTCTAGTCTTGAGCGGCTAGGCTTGGATGGGCTTAAAATGCCCCAGATGAGTGGTGAGAACCACTTTTGATGCTTGGAAAGTCCAAGACTATGTCATATGATCTTATGAATGTGCCTATGTGAGTAGCTCCCCTAAACATGACATATTTTAGGTGTCTACAGATGCCCCTTTTTGTGATGCACTATGTGGAAAACACAACGTTGAGCAAAAATGTAGACTGATCTATTTGTAGGGTGTATGGTGATCAATGGTCTGATCAATGTTGGATGGCCCAATCATGCAAGATGGTGCGCACCCCTTGAATCATTGCCTCAACGTTCGGAGGACTTAGCTCAGTGGCTTGGACATGTTAAATTGCACTCATTCCTCAAACTCAATCGGGTAGCTTCAATTGCTACAATAGTTTCGATCGGTAGGAGAGCTACTATTGAAGATGTCATGTCTACTTACATTCCCAACAAACAAGGGAAATTATGTGATTGTTGTATGCAATGATTCATAGGATGAACATGATTTTGTTATGATCGAGTGATATTTTGTTGATTTTGATTATGATTATTTTGAAAATTTGAACTACCTCTTCACCCAACGAATTGGTGAAGAAATGACAATGAATGAAGCGACAAGTCACTTGACCAATATGACTTAATCTCGTTCCTTTCTAGCATTTGTTCCTTCAATGGGTGAACCCCCATCCAAGTGTGATTCCAATTGTTTATGATAACCATCCATCCCTATCCCGAGGAGCGGTCCAACCATCAATAGCCTTCTTAGGGAGTTAGGATGAGTGATTCTATTTATGCTCATATTGTATCACTTTGGCTTAGTGTTTTTGATGTCACAAGGGAATGAGGATGATCCTATCGTACCCATGGAGCAGTCCGACCATATTGGTCTTTTTTGGGTTAGAAGTGATACATCATGATTCCAAAATGAATATTTTTGCCCCAAGTAGCCTTATGGTGACTTACTCGTCTTACCGAATTACATGGAGTGCAAGTCGCTGCAATCGCTAAGTTGATAGAGTAAGTGACTGGATACGAGGCTTACTCGAGAATTTGTTTTATGTGATTTTTTATGTTATTTTGGTCATTATGATGACTAGAAGTCTTCAAAATGTGCTTATCTGAATGTTTTTGTTGCTTCTCATGGAGGGGCTGAGGTTGTTTTTGTCTAGGATCTCGATCGTTGTCAGGTCCAACGGCCACCAAAGGCCTGGCCCTGGCCGCTCTCATCCTGAGCGGCCAAGCGATGCGGGCCACTGACGTCAGCAGTGGCCAAGGCAATATAAAAGTCAATCCTAGGGTTTTGTCTTTTCACTTTGCCAGTTGTCAATTTGCTTTCTTGGGCTCTGAGGTGAAAGTGACTTTTGTGATTTGGAGCATTTTTGTGACTTGGAAGATCATGGCTGCATGGGGTGAAGCATCTTTGGGTGGAGGAGCTGGAGCTTCTCGAGTACTCCCTCAACCCTTAACCTTGCTTGTTTATTTTTATTTTTGGGTAAAACTGAACCACATTAAGTAATCGGTAATTGAACCTCATTAAGCTTGTTGGCAATGAATCAAAACCCGTAGCTAGGCTTAGTTTAGGTTTTTATGTGGTGGGCTTGTCCCCATTTTATTTTTTAGCTTTTGTTATATTTTTTGGTATTTTTTGGCCTAGGGTTGACGTGTCTGCCTCGTCACCCGTCGGTCGCTCTCGATCAGAGCGGCTAGGAAGGCCTGCAACTTGGTCGTTGTCGTTGGTAGCGACCGGTTTGAATCCCAATGGTAAAAAATTTGACCATTGGGGCTTGGCCACTGTCAGCTTCAACGATCAATTTTTTGCTGCTGTAGGCGACAATGGCCAAGAACACTTAGTGAAATTATTGATTTTTTTGAAATTTTTTGGGTTGATTTATTGATTTTTTTGAAGTTTTGACTTGTTTGATTAGGTGCAACTCTGTTCTTTGCCTAGACTTAGGATAGCCCATCATTATTTGCACCATTTTCATGTTTATTGTGTGTTATGCCTTAGATGCATTGTAGTTATGATTTATTTTCTTTTTCTTAGATTCTTACTACTCGGGCTCGGGACCCGAAGCTCATGAATACACTTCTGCCCCTCTTGGATGGCGATGATTGGGCTTGGCTCAAATCCCATAGGCTATAGTATGTCACCAGACTACCCACCATTATGGTAGATCATGCCTACCTTATAGCTTTGGTCCATCGATGGGACCCTCGGACCAATACCTTCCACTTTCCTACCGATGAGATGACCATCACGTCGAAAGATGTGTATAGGATCTTCTGGATCCCCTTTGATGGAGTGGCCATTGTCTCTTCGACCACTAATGATCAGGTTGCTATTTTCACTTAGGTGTTCAGAGGGTGCTCTACGGAGGCTCTCAAGGACACCAAATCTAGGGGAGTGTCCATATCGCAGTGGTACGATGAGGGTGTCTTCTCTACGAGGCATGCAGTGTTGCTGATGGTCATCAACAATATCTTGATTCTAGATTGCTCAGGTTTGAGGTTCCCGTGGAACCTCTTGGTGATGGTTTAGGACTTGTTGGATAGTGAGGAGCCTATCATCTATGCATGGGGTAGTTCTCTATTGGCTTAGTGCTATGATGAGTTGTACATCCATCCGGGGTCACACATTGCTTGTAGCTTGCTTCTACAGGTTTGGGGATGGGAGCACATCAAGGTAGATCATCCCAGAGGGCTTCCTACCGAGATTACAATTATGGAGGAGTGGATGTAGTGCTATGCCACTAGATGGGCTCGAGAGCATGAGCTGCACAAGAGCCATCATCATGTGGGGGAGCTTTCCCATTATACTACTACTTTCACTAGGCTACAGGTCGGGGATGTTATGTGGCACCCATATCATGAGTGCCCAATATGGGATGATCCGACCAATTTTACTACTAGGACACGACATGAGCGGTGGCTCCTTGGCCACAAGGTTGTCATCCGAGAGTATTTCTTCTACTCTCAAGTTCTCCATCAATACGAGCTACAGTAGGACGTGCCTCTTATTCCATTTTTGTATAGGCACCTCGTAGTGGAGAAGGACCTACCCCATGGTAGATTACAGAGCTCTCAGATGAGGAGGATGCCCCAATAGTTGACCCAGGAGTCATTAGGGGTGTTATAGAGGCATACACTCAATGGTGGGGAGATCTGATGTGGCATGGTACCGATAGCTTGGGTCACGAGGATGATGGTGGGGATGATGGTGCAGATTCGATAGGGCATAGAGTCTAAGCCAGGACCGAGGTATGGGGCCAACCAGTAGAGTAGGTGGTAGTGGAGGAGCAAGAGGCTCCTAAGGAGGATGAGGAGGAGTTGGAGCCCGAGGAGAGAGATTCTCCTTTGAGAGCATAGTTGCATGAGGTCGAGGTCGAGCTCCAATCGACCCAGATCTAGGTGTAACAATGAGATGCTACTATAGCACAATGGGATGCCACCATAGAGTAGCTCACAATATAGATACAAGCTTTGTAGGCTACTATTAGGGGTGGTACTACTAGGATGCAGTTTTTTGTTCCTCCTTCTACACCATAGGGGGATCTAGAGATAGATCCAAGGGTAGAGGTCCTACGCCTACAGTCACTATTGGATGAGTATGAGGGGTGGATTCAAGATCATGTTGGTCACATTACCATTCTCCAGATGTAGCTCAAGAGGCATGGGATTGTCCCTAAGGAGGCACTAGGTGGTTCACAGGTCATCGGGTGATCCACCTCGAGCCAGTCTTCTACCCATCCTAGCCAGAGGACCCAAACTCGAATAGAGAGGCCAGCAGGTTCACACCATTCAACTCGTGACACCACCATAGGGGGAGGTGGCACTAGGGGAGGTGATGTCGAGGGCTCAGCCCCTATATTTGATTGATGGAGCTCTTTTGATTCATTTTTGAGGTCGGCTTGACCTACCTGACTATAGCCTATGGGCATTTTTGTACCTTTATGGACATGATACACACATTTATATGATATCTTTGCTTTATGACTCATTATGTGTATCATTTATTGCTTATGTTTTTGTTTTATTTTGTTTTATGATGCGATGGATGATGGTATTATGATGAATTGATACATGTATATGTTAGGTGATAGATGATATTTATGATGATGTGGATTTGAGATGGATACTTATGTATGTGTTTATGTAGATGCTTTCATGATTTAATTATTGTGGCATTACGTGATGTATTTCGAGTTGATTTGATGATGGATTTGTGATCCTTTGTATGGATGAATGCAACGATGTGATATTTGATGTGAATGAATGATTTATGACCTATGTATTTATGGATGAATGCAAATGATTTGATCTTTGATGTAAATGGATGATTTATGACCTATGTATTTATGAATGAAATGTTTTTGTTAAATGCATGTTTAATTTTGTTTTAATTTATACATCTAACTCATGCCATGATATGGTGAATGTAGTATGTAATTTAACATGAATGAACTTGTATGTTTCAATTACTTAAAACATAATGGATGCCTATGCCATGATTTTGACAATTTTAATGGGTGATACCACAGAAAGTATAACAACCATGAATATTTAATAATCATTCTACTCATAAGAATTAATTTATTTAAATCCTCCATATGTGCAATGTAATGGTGTGGAATGTATGCATTTTCTGGATAAGCTTATGTAATTTAAGAGATGTAAAATAGTTAGTGGTCGTTTAGACATCATTTATGACATATATTCGGTATCTATTTTAATATTATTTTATTAATACCCCCTAATTTATAGAAGCTTATAAAGAAATTTGATGATGTGATTGATGATATGAATTGTTGCTATGGTAGAAATTTGTTTGCGGGTTTTTCCTGAGACTTCAAACACTCTAGTTACCCTATCAACAATTATGTACTGGTCATACAAGATTTTTGTAAAGCAAGACTTTCACTCTGTACCCGGATATTCATTCTCTCTGTGTGTGCAAATGAATATATTTTTGATAGAACTCAAGCATTTCCTCCGATGTCAGGTGGGATTCTTTCAGCCCATTGCTAAGATCAGGGATTCTCAAGTGTTTTATCTCATCCTTATGTTGGACTTAGTTGGACTATACCACTAGGCAGTTTTGAGTTACCTAAGCTAGCTCATCCACATTCAAACATTGGTCTATACAAATTCCAGGAGCTTTTGTGATAGACATATCATCATGCGTAAGGATTTCTCCTTCCAATTTTGTGCAATGCTGAGAATTCCAGGGATTCAAGTTCTATTCCCTTTTTTTCTTCATTCATTTGGGATACTTGCTCATACTTAGTGATGAAAATCACTGTTTATTTTGACTGATTTTTTTGTTTTCTCTTGAGCAAGGGATTCTTGTAGTGATGATAATCACTATTTATTTTGCTTGATTTTCTTTTGATATTTTGAACTATGACTTTGGGCGTTGATGTTTGAATTTTGAAGAATTTGAACTTTCGATTTTGAGATTTGAATTTGGCTTTGTTTTGGGATTTTGCTTATTTTTATGAAAGCAAGGGATGTATGCAGTGATGATAATCACTCATTTATGGGTAGGGCAGAACTTGTCCTTTTGCCAATTCTCAGCACCTTTAAACCGGTTGCACAAGGGGATAAGCAAGGAAGTTCCTTTTTGCTTTTGGTAACCTAGACCACTTTGTAGTTTTCATCTTTCCCTTGTATCAACTAGGATTTTAGTGTTTCAATTAGTGATGGGATCCTGAATATCCAAGGTACTACAACTAGACCTTGCTCTTCTACTAATCAAAATGGCTTTCTACAAAAGTTGATAAGACCACTAGACATGGTTGAAATAATAGGAAACCTTTGCATATTTCGTATAGCAACATTATTTGGTTGTGTTGAGAAACACAATTACACACATGGATGCATGGATGAGGATAACTTGTATATTGTGATTGAAATACAAATTGTGGCATCGTTTGTAAGATTGTGATCATAACATAAGTGAATGCAATGGATATGTATGGATATGCAATTATGTGAATGTAAGATGCAAATTATTTGTATTTTTTTTTGTATTTTTGATTTTTGTCCAAAGGGCTTTAAAATGCCTTTGGAGATTTTTGTATTTTGATTTTGACCAAGCGGATTGGATACCCTTGGAGCCTTTTTGTGATTTGATTTGAATGTTTTTTATTTTGACCAAGCGGATTGGATACCCTTGGAGCCTTTTTGTGATTTTATTTGAATTTTTTTATTTTATGACATATTTGAATTTTTTTATTTTATGACATATTTGAATGTTTTTTATTTTATGACATATTTGAATTTTTTTATTTTATGACATATTTGAATTTTTTTATTTTATGACATATTTGAATGTTTTTTATTTTATGTATGAAATACCTTTAGATGAATGATATTGAGAGGTTCAGGCTCTTCAACACCATCCAAAGATGTTAGGTGGTATGCTCCAGGCCCAA
This sequence comes from Wollemia nobilis, assembly GCA_028583015.1. Classification (NCBI taxonomy): domain Eukaryota; kingdom Viridiplantae; phylum Streptophyta; class Pinopsida; order Araucariales; family Araucariaceae; genus Wollemia; species Wollemia nobilis. Next base: position 3,103,181 of record JAQPPZ010016414.1, read on the forward strand.
CTCTCTCTGAAATTATGTAGGGGCCTATCCAATTTGCCATAAATTTATCTCGCAAATGCGGCGATAGGTTTGAGTTCTACTGATTTTCTTTGAGCACTAGATCCCCAACTTTGAATTCTCTCAAATGGACTTTACTATTGTATGCTCATGCAAGGTGATTCTGATAAACATGGAGATGCTCCAAGGCATTGACCCATCATTCATCCAGAAGCATTAACTGATCCAGGCGGTCTTGTCATGTTGTGTCATTATCTATGAAGTCCTTTAATGCTATGCGCAAGGTTGGGATTTCTAGTTCTAGGGGCATGATGGCCTCAGTGCCATATACAAGTGAAAATGGTGTTGCCCTAGTGGGCATCCGTACACTAGTCCTGTATGCCCATAGTGCCAGAGGCAACTGCAAATGCCAATCCCTATGATTATCTACTACTATTTTCCTCAAGATGGAGACTATTGTTTTGTTTGAGGCTTCTGCTTGCCCATTTGCTTGTGGATAATAAGGCGTTGAAAAAATGTGCTGAATATGGTATTTTTTCATTAAAGCATGCACATATTTTTGTTCTTGAAATATGGTCCATTATCCGATATAATATTTGAAGGGACCCCAAATCGACTTATGATATTGTGGAGTATAAACTCCGCAATCCTTGGTCCAGTTGTCGATGTTAAAGGGATCGCTTCGACCCATTTGGTGAAATACTCAGTGGTCATTATGATGAACGTGTGTCAGCCTGAATATGGGGGAGATATCTTCCCAATCAAGTCTAATCCCCATTGCGAGAAGGGCCATGCTGCCTGGATGGGTTGCAAGGCTTGCGATGGCAAGTGAGTGAGGTTTGCATGATGTTGACACTTTATGCATTTCTTGACATACTCACAACATTCTTTTTCCATAGTGGGCCAATAATAACCCATTCTCAAAATACGCTTAACGATGGCCATGCCACTGAAGTGACCACCACACGTACCATCATGAGCTTGCAAAATTTCCCAAGATGCTTCTTGGGGCTCAAGACAATGAAGGAGCATTCCATCGTAACCTCGTCTATAAAGGATCTCTCCTAGAAAAATGTATCTAGTCACATTTTGCTTAAATGTTCATTTTTTAGCCTACGATAGGCCTTGAGGTACTATTCCAAGCTTCAAGAAATCCTGCAATTGGGAAAGCCAATCCTGATAAGCTACTACTTCTATGGATAAAACTGCGTGCTCTCCTTGCGATCTAGCACTTGTGAACACTGATTGGGAAGCAATCCTATGATGAATGGTTGTTCCACATTCTATGGGACCTTGAGAGATCAAAGACTCCCAAGGGGTTGTTTGCAAGAAGGCTCTAACTTTGAATGACCAATCCTGATTTGGCTCGATTTGGATCATGTTGACTGACTCTAGGTTGTCAATAACCTCACGTTGTATCATAGAAAATGTGAGCACTTTCACATGAACGGTTGTGAAATCAGTGGATGGATTCTGAGGGATTAAGGATCCCAAAGATGCCATGGTGTCTACAAATCTATTTGATGTACGAGGGATTGCCTCGATGTCATACCATTCTAACCGAGCTAGGTAAGTGTCAACAAGCTCCTTGTAAGCTTTCAAGAGTGGACACCTACATTGGAACAATCCTTTGACTTGATTCACTATGAGCAAGGAGTCACCAAAGATACTCAATATTTTAATGCCCATTGCAACTATTGTTTGGAGTCCCAAGATCAAGGCTTCATACTCTATGTTATTGTTTGTGCAAGGGAAGTCTAGTTTGAATGATAAGGGCAATGGAGCACCCTACGGTGTGATAAAGACTATCCCTGCTCCGCCCCCTTGTTCACACTTCGAACCATCAAAGAATAATGCCATTTCTCTTTGTTTCTCAGGTTCTTCGGGTTTTGGTGGGTCTGATAATGTGAAGACTGCATCATCAAGCAATTCTATAGTGAGAGGCTTGCTATCCTTAAGAGGTGCCTCTACTAACTGATCTGCTATGACTTATCCCTTGATGGACTTTTGGCTTATGAATTCTAGGTCAAACTCTATCAATAGCATGATCCACTTTGTAGTACGTGTATTGTGATATGTCTTGTTCATCATATACTACAAAGGATTCTATTTTGATATAACGTAAGTCGTATGGCTCAACATGTAGTGTCACAACTTTTTGGTTGCAAAGACCACTGCTAAGCACAACTTTTCTACATACGCATATCCTAGCTCATAGCTTACCAATGTGCGACTAATGTAATATATGACTTGCTCTTTGTCTTGCACATTCTTTTGGGCTAGCATGGTGCCCAAAGCAAAATTAGTAGCTGATATGTATAGCAAAAATGGTACGTCTGGCCTTGGTGGAGCTAGCACTAGCGGCGTTGCCAGGTATGTTTTGATTTCTGCAAAGGCTTGTTTGCACTCTTCATCCCAATGAAATGGGACATCTTTGCGTAGCAACCGATTCATGGGTCGACACTTGTCTGACAGTTGCATGATGAACCATTTGATGGATGCTACCTTGCCTTGTAGGCTTCTTAATTCCCTAATGTTGGTAGGGGCAGCCATCTCCATTATGGCTTCTACTTTTGTCGGATCGACTTCAATGCCTCTCATGGAAACAATGAACCCTAAGAGCTTACCAGAAGTTACGCCAAACACGCACTTCTTAGGATTCAATCTGACATTGTGCTCTATGAGGTGATCAAAAACTTTTGTAAGGACCTCGGCGTGCTCTTGCCGCATCAATGATTTGGCCAGCAAGTCATCCATGTAGTCTTCCAAGATTGTGTGCATGTAATCATGAAATATGTATGTCATGGCCCATTGGTATGTGGCACCAACATTCTTGAGATCGAATGGCATCACTTTGTAATAGAAATTTCCCCATGGAGTGATGAAAGTAGTCTTGTGTTGGTCTTCAAGTTTTATTCAGATTTGATTGTATCCAAAAAACCCATCCATTAGGGATAGCATCTCATGACCTGTAGTGGCATCAACAAGAGCATCTATGTTTGGCAATGAGAATGAATCCTTTAGAGTTGCCCTATTTAAGTCCCTAAAATCTATGCAAATGTGGACTCTTCCATCTAGTTTTCCTATGGGAACCATGTTTGATACCCACTCAGGATAGTCGATAGGAACTATGAAAACTGCATCCATTAGTTTTTGCAATTCGTTCTTTACCATCAAAGCGATGGTTGGATGCATCTTCCTCAATTTTTTCTTGACTGGCTTCTTTAGGGGATCCAATGAAAGGTTGTGAATGACTAACTTTGGATCTATCCCAGGCATATCCTTGTAAGTCCAAGCAAATAAATTTGGCCTCTCTTTTAGGAGAGGAATTATGATGGCTTGTTCCTCTGGAGACAGACTTTCTCCGAACTTGACTTTCTTTGGTTGAGTAGGATCATTGCTAATGTCCACTTTGAAAGTCGCTTCTATAGCCATACATGACCCATCCTCCAACTGGTGAGGCATGGGTATCAAGTGAATGTCATCGATGGGATTTACAGGTCCTACTGACTCAAGATCCAAACTAGCATGGAACACATCATATGCACAACTTGATGCAAAATGGAATGGTTGTAACATCTCTTCATTAGGGAAAATATCTCCAGGCTCTATTGGTGAATTAGCATGATCCCAATCAATAGCCTACGTGTCGAGACACAAAGGTTTAGTGGGATCTGCTAGGTTATGAAGTGGAGTGGTCAAATCAATGGAGATTGTATTGATGGATGGGATGAAATCTCCAGGACCACATGGGTGAAATCTTATCTCCGAGGTTTCCCTTCCATGCTTATGATGAGGCTCTGGAGGAATGGGAATCTCTGGATCTAGTCCATGAGCTGGTCGGATAATAGGATCATTAGGCTCTAAGAGCTCCCTGAATGTAGGCGGAGGGGGATTGACCATGCGATGAATGACATTCAAGTCAACTGGTCTCCCCAAAAACCGCAAGCCAGGGTCTATGGCATGAAGTACTACTTCTCTTTCCACCAACATATTGACTTGTCATAAATGGTGAGGCCCAAGATAGGCCATCTCAGTCTCATCCTCAAAATCATCATCACTTATCCAGAAGCCATTAGCATTAGTATGCGGTCCCAAGATGAGGGGCTCATGTCTTGGCCCTAAGTAAGCCATCTCTATTTCATCCTCATATTCTTCATCACTTATGAAGAATCCATTTGCATTAGTATGTTGCCCCAAGTCATGGGGCCATTGCCTTACCCCTAAGTAGGCTCTCTCTATTGAGTCCTCTGACTCATAGTCACTTTCATCCGATATGTATCCACTCTCATGGTGTCTAGACCAGGTAAAGCTTTGTAAATAGTGAGGCTCATGATAGGCCAAGCCCTCTTGTGCTTCATCATCACTTGCCACATATGCATTTTCTTCTTGCTCATCATCCCATGAGTTGTAACCTATTGGGGTGACATCAATTGTGGATCTTGGATGATAAGTCTCGAGAGGTGGTATGCTTGCCATAGCCACTTGTCTATTGCTCAGATATCTTGCACTTGGTGGATGATAAGGAATAAAATTGATGTCTTCTCCTAACCCCAAGGTTAATCTATCTAATGCTACTGCTAGAGGGTCATCTCGACCTTTGATGTGATATCCTAACCCAAATATATCATATGGGAGTTGGTATTGTGGCTCGAATGGCCACCTACACCCCTGCTCATATATACCAAGGCCATAACCATGCCAATGGCAATGCTCAAAATAGGTCAGAGCAAACTCAGGATTAGAGAGGTAGTGAACATTGATAGTGAATAGCTCATCATTGTCCTCGTCTATATCCATAGATTTATGGGTGCAATCTAGGCCAGCGTAGATGAAGTTTGTCTAGTTGGGAGGGATTCCAAGTGGAACCACTATTCCCACTGGTGGTCTTAGATATTTTGGCCATCCCATGTCCTATGCAGATTCTATGATAGGTGTAAAAGTTATGTTCTACACAAGATACTCTCCTATCCCTATGCTTGCCAAGTGTATAGTTGCATGTGAGGTGGATGACCCCATGGATGACACTGGTGAAGCGGGATGGTAGTCATCATCTTCGACTTGGTCTTGGTGATCTTCTTCCTCCATGGGAGTTGGAATCTCTTCAATAGCTATGGTTAGCATTTCCTTGAGTTTATTTTTCTCAACCATAGGTGCCTTTAGCTTCTGATCATTCTTTGGTTTAGGCATTGATGGTTTACTAGAAGCATTAGTTGCTTTGTGTGCAAGATGAGGTGTTGATGTAGATGGGTCCTTTTGTGCCCCTTTGTCTTTGTTATCCAGTTGAATATTTGGAGATGAAGGTCCTACTAGACAAGTGGGCCGAAGGAATCACAAATTCTCCTAGACAATCCACCTGGTGAACATACTTGAATGGCTCTTCATCGGCCAACACCATGTAGACTTTGTTATCATGCACATACTTGACACATTGGTGTAAGATCAAAGGAACACATCTCATGTCCCTTATCCAAGGTCTCCCTAGGAGGATGTTGTATTGCATGGCCCCTTCCAAGACATGACACATCACGGGGATGGTCTTATGCCCCACCTTGATAGGTAGGACTATCATTCCCATAGTATTGCATAAAGCATCATTGAAAGCTCTTAATGTATAGGCTCCCGAAATGATATTGGACTTGGGGATCTTAAGGTGTTCTATTGTTGTTGTTGTGATGATGTTGATTGATGAACTTGTATCGATCAAGACCCACTTAAATGGTAAATCATTAACTGATGCCATGATGTGCAGTGGAGGGTCCAGTAAGGTAGTAGATACTATCTTAATCTCATAATCATAGAATCGGATTATAGGTTCTTGGCATTCTTGTACTTGTCCCACAAAATGGGTGAATGCATTTAGATCTTGTGGTTGGAGCTCTATTGACCTTAAAATCTCCATCAAGGTCTCCCTATGCTTTGGGGACTATTGTATGAGCTCATAAATGGATAGCTTAGCTAGAGTCATTTGTAAGTTTTGCTCAAGTCTACTCTGGATAGTTACCACAGGTCGGGTTGGTGGACCTAGAAGGTTGTCTTACCCTTACCTCTACCTAGGTGCAGCTGGGACATTGATGGGAGCTATAGGAGGTTGTGGTTGACCATACCATCTAGTCCTGGTTGCTATATTGACAATTTCAACCATCCCAACACACCCATGGGTAGGCGTATCAATTCGGACCTGATTGACTTGTGCACCTTGCCCTCTAGGGACCTCATGGTTTGGCAGTGGGTTTTTGTAGATGCCCATATCTCTATTATCAAGGGCCATTGGGTTGTCCACTTTAAGTTCTCCCACCTCAATCATGTTTTGCACCTGATGTTTGAAACCAACACAAACTTTGATATTATGCCCCGGTATCCTATGATACGGGTAGAATTGATCTTCCCTATATCCTTTTGGCTTAGGATGGTTGGGATCTATAAGAGGTATATCAAGGAATCTGATCTTTCCCACCTCGCTCAATTGATTGAAGATTGATTGCATTGATTCTATCAATGGTGTAAAATAATGAGGGGGTTTGCATTCTTTGTTTTGACCCTGATTGTTCTTTGGATCATAGTTGGTTGGTGGGGGTTGTGCTTGATAATTTTGGGGCTATTGCATAGCCTTATCCTTAGGCGTAGCCAATACCACTTGATTAACTAGGGTAGGGTTTTCCTGCTTCTACTTATATTTGCCATTCTTGTCATTTTTGCTCCACTCCTTCTTGGTCCGGAGTTTTATGGTTCCCTCATCTACTTTGATGTCCTCAATGAGTTTGGCTTGTGCCAAAGCTTCCTCAAATGAGGGGTATTGTTGTAGTTGTAGCAAGAGGGAAATGTGTTTGGAACAACTCTTGGTGAACATCCAGATGATTTCTTCTGTGGGAACGGAGAATGATAATTTTGCCATGATTTTTCTCCATCTATTCCCGTAATCCATTACTGGCTCATCATCATAATATTTCAGATTGGCCAGGTCTAAAAGGTTCACTCTCCTCTTAGCACCGAAAGAGAAATGCTTTAGAAAAGCGTTCACTAGTTGTTCAAAATTTGATATGCTATGCTTGGGCAGTTGGTTGAACCATTGGGTGGTTGCACCCAAAAATGTCATGATGAATATCCTTAGCATAAGAGCATCATTGTCTTCGAGATGAAAACATGCATTGATGAAATTGGTGACATGCTCTTGTGCATCTTCTTCACCTTTAAACTTCTCTAGCCTAGGCATCTCAAAGTGCTTAGGATAGGGAGGGCTAGGAACTGATGGACACAATGGTTGGTTGTGTATTTTGTTCAATGTTGGTTGGCTCCCAGTAGCCTCTTGTTTCTCAAAGGCTTTCATCTTCTCAGCAAGCTCTCAAAATACCTTTGAAGCAAGGAGTTCCTCCTCTTGCAGACCCCCCATGGTGGTGGTGGAGGTAACACTCTATCCATTTGATTGGCTCTATTTTCTTCCCTTCTATGAGGGGATTCAAGATGTGCCTGATCCGGCTCTATTAAGTTTACCCTTTCCCCCTCAGTTGGGTTCCTCTCATGATTTGGAGGGTGACTTTGTTGTGAGTTACTTTCTTGTCTAATGCGCTCCTCTCTTGGTGAGTCAGCGTGTTGATCTCTTTGATGATCACTTCCACTTGTTTGTTGGTTGTTGTGAGCTAGCTGCTCAGCTTGCTCTCTCAAACGTTGCTCATGTTGGTGCAACAACCGTTCTCTTTGTTTATCATGTTCAAGAGCATCCACAAGCTCTCACTCTTTGTGCAAGGCATTCTCTAACCATCGCACATGGTTAACTTGCGCAGTCATAGAGGACTCATGCTTATCTGACCTTGTCCTAGTCATTTTGATTCGCAGATCTCTCTCAGAGGTTTTTGTTGTTTCCTCACTCTCGCTAGCCAATGTGACTTGTTCAGTATATTTTTGAGTGTCTCTATGATCATATTTTGTGTGTTTGCTATGGGGTCATCTTGAGGTACCCCCAGTTTGAGAAGTGGGCTTAGAAGTCACGGTTCGTGAGCTTCCAGATGTAGAATTCTCTATGGCTATGGTTCTGGGAGGTGGCCTCGGATGCAACCGATCCAACTCATCCAATTGTCTTGTTCTCCATGGCTGATCCCATGGGGTGCCATTCACTCCAATGAGGTCATAGTCTAATGGAATCCTTCCTCTTGTTTGAAGGATATCTTCTGTTTGATGTCTATGACTGGATGTGTTTCTAGTTTCTTGCCCCTCAGTGGGCTGATCTATTCTAAGTGTTTCATGTGAATGTTGAGATGTTTCGACTCTCATGTGCCCTTTTGGTGATGAGGGTTTCGTAGTCCTTTCTACCCTCCATGAGGATGGAGAAGGGGAAACCTCATCATCTCTATGTGAAGAACGGGGTCTAGAACCCTCTTTATGTCTATGTGAGGAGGAAGCTCTTGAAGCTTCCTCATGTCTCTGAGAAGTTTCGGTGTGTTTAGAGGAAGCCTTTGAGGTTTCCTCATGTCTCCTTGATGATGATGGTCGTGAGGCCTCTTTGTGTTTATGAGATGTAGTTTCATGTTGTGGTTCCCTATGTGGGGTTTCTCGAGGAGATCCCCCAAGGGTTGAGTTATCACCCCTTAGACTCGCAGAACTGCGTCTTACGGTATTTCGAGTAGGTCTTTCAATGTTACTATGACTTCGCCTAAGGGTATGTGTTGTTTCGGACCCTCCCTCGATGTCAGACCAGGGATGTCTACTTCTTGTTTTAACCATCATTTTGGAATTTAGATTTTGTGTTGCACTTTAAATATGATCAAACAATATCACACAAATGTTTATCTTGATTATAGATTTAAGTGTGCCCTAACTATTTGATGTATTTTGATGTTTTGTTGTTTCTTGCTTCTTGCTTTGGATTTGGAATGAGGAGACTCATCCATAGTGATAATCAAGAGTACTCATGCCAAACATGATTTCCCAAAAGAGACTAGGGTACACCGCTGAAATCCCAGTGGGGGGTTCGCCTAGCTCTTCCACTCTGAACCAATGAATGTTCCAATAGTGGGAGACAGTTTGAACACAAGTACCTTAGTACCACTATGAAGAAGTTCTTCAATCCATTTCTAGGAGAATCTAGGGGGCAAACCGATGGAAGGAGATGAATTCCAACGTCACCGGACTGAATTGAGGGTTGGTGATGAAATCCAACTCCCCAATGTTTAAAAGAAATGTGCGTGTGTGTGGTTCATTTTAAGATTGCATGAATAAGAATGCATCATATAGCAGCCATGAACTTTCCCTATATGCCTAATGCAAAATGCATTTCAATATTCATAAAGATGCATGAACTACTATGAAATTAATGAGTGCACTCTATCGGGTGCAAGTATGGCCTTTAGAAAGGCCTCAAAACAAGCAAACCAACCATACAGTGTCTAGCACATTGGATTCTAGGGTGAAATTTATAGATAGAAGCCGTTGTTCCTAGCAACGCCTAGTGGAAATCTAAAAGAAGATCTAAGATATGCAATCGCCTAATTCTTTCTTCTTTTATTATTTCAATTCCCAAATAGAAATGTGCTTTAAGTTCACTATTTTAGACACACAGAAGTAGACAGAAAGCTATAAAATATCAGAGAAGTTATACCAACCTTTGATCCAGCTCAGAGAGTCGATGTTTTGACCTCTGCTGCACTCCAATGCTGGCCGTTGTCGACCAGAGTGGCTGGTTCCTGGCTACTATTAGGAGCGGCTAAGGCTCTATTGGCCATTGTGGCTCAGAGCGGCTGATTTTTGGCCATTGTAGATCAGAGCGGCTAAGCCTGCACACAAAATTAAGTTAGTATCCAGGCAAAAAAATGAAAATTCAGTGGATGTCCCACCGTGATCGCCATCTGTAGTGACCCCGGGGTGCACGCACCGCTCTTACCCTACTTGCAAATGTGTTTAAACCCAAAAAATGAAATGAAAGACCATGAAAAAGCATATAACATGGAAGTAACAAAGATATGTCTCTTTATTTGTATTGAAACCTGGTTACAAGTCGGTCCCTCTTAGGGATACCCATTTTGATACAATGAGGTTACAAGTGGGTAAAATGTCCCCTCGCAAAGGGGTGGTGCGCTATCACAAGCTCCCCGGTTCCGCACATAGAAATGTATGAGGGCTTACAGATGCCTCCTTCTCTAGGTCTATTCCCTAGAGGGATCCCTTTTGCTCTCGTATGTTGTAGATTTCGTCCGATGAACCTGTGGCCCTGTAAGCAATGAAACAACAACACACGCTTAGATGTCCGAGAATGCCTCCCCGGATGAGGTTGTTAGTAATGAATATACCAAAATGAAAGCAAGTGCAAATTAAACCTATGCTATGAAGTTGAATGAATGAAATGATGCTATGCTAATGATATGCTAAACAGAATAATGAAACTAATGTATAAAACCCTAAGCTAGGCCTACGGGCCACTGTCCAAGACAGTGGCCGCTAAAGCGAATCTTGCCCTCTTTGCTTCAAGGCTATGGATCGAAGCTTGTATCCGATGTTGAAATGATGGTTGCTTTGCTCGATATGTTGAATATCCTGTATGTGGGAAACCCTCAAGTGGACTCTCCCTCTCTTTGATCAAAATTCCATCTTGTATCAAGATTGTCTCCTTTCTCAAAAATTGTATATCTGGTGCTCTCAGGCTTGCACCTTTTAAAGTGTGTGAAACCCTAGGTCTATGCCCAAGCCCTAGGACTGAATCCCTCATGCGTAGTGAAGGTTAGCATGAGAAGATTTTTGTCTTTTCTATGTTTAAAGACTAGTTAACTAAAATCTAACTGCAAACTTGAGTCTCCTATGCAAACTGGTCGTTAGCATGAGAAGCTTTGTCTTTGTCTATGTTTGGAGGCCGGTTAACTAAAGTCTAAATGCAAACTCAAGTCTCCTATGTGAACTGGCCATGAAAGGGAATGCAAAGTTACTCCCGCTCACCTTTATTGCATGCAGACTGCCACTTCCACCCGTGATTGAGCATATTTGTTGACAAAATGCTTTTTATGGCTTAGCCGTTATCGTCTGCAGTGGCTAAGATCTGGCCATTGTCATCTATAGTGGCTAAGGTTTGGCTACTCTAAGCTTGAGTGGCTAAGATCTGGCCACTCTAGTCTTGAGCGGCTAGGCTTGGATGGGCTTAAAATGCCCCAGATGAGTGGTGAGAACCACTTTTGATGCTTGGAAAGTCCAAGACTATGTCATGTGATCTTATGAATGTGTCTCTGTGAGTAGCTCCCCTAAACATGACACATTTTTTAGGTGTCTACACCTAAAACTATCAAGATCTAACTTAGCACCTTCAGTGTTAGTATAAATTGTATCGTCCATGACCATTTTAGGAATTCTATCATGATTCTCCTAATTTTCTCTCCTACCTTCCATCATGGTTGTAGTTGAAGTCATAGTTGAAGTCACAGATGCCATCTCTATAGCTTCTTGCATCAATCTAGATGAAACCCTTGCACAAGTTGCTTATCAAAAATATCATTCACACATAGGGATGCACTAGAATTTGTGTTGATCCAAATGATTTGAAAAGTTATGGAGATATTTTAGGGTTTTTTAGGTATCTACCCTCAAAATTTCATATCAATATGATTTCGTATTAGGTAAATATGGCTGAAACATATTCTACAATTTGGGCAGTTAGTCCATAAAATAAATATTTCTAATTGGAAAATATCCCATAAAAAACACTAATGAACCTGGATTCCCAACCTATTAGGAGATAATAAGATATGAACTCTTTCAATAAATAGGTGTAGATAGATGATGATATACATCTTAGCTAGCCACCCATGTGGATTAACACCTTCAAACATGGGGATATTGATTCATGGAATAGAAACATCATGAGACCACTAAAAGGAATTAGAAGAAACTCCATAAAGGGATAAATATCATAAGTAAATTCTTAGGTATAACTACCCATACCTATAATATTACCCATTATTTCACAGGAACCTATGTGAGTACCAACAAGAAACTAGAGATCTATATTGATGAATTCTTATGTCTCTTGGATTTGGTTTTTGTTGAATACCTAATAGATTTTGCCTAATGACTTATTGAAATTCATGGTCAATTAAATGAATAGGAAAGGTCATATTTAGAAATTTTTAGATGTTTGTTAAGGTAATATTTATTTTATTATAAGAGACCATAATATAATTAATCACTCTTTCTCAAGATAGGTATGCAAACTAAAGTTAATTGTATCAAGAATATTATTACCAATTAGAGGGGTAACAATAGGATTGGAAGAGGTGTTGGAGTTATTACATTATTTTTTTCCCATTGCAAATATTTAGTTTAGGGTGTGATTTTGATTTTATCTATAAAGCACGTATCAAGTTTGTAGGAATGTGCAAGTGCCATGTAATTAAGTGTGTGAGGTGTCTAGTTGGAAAGTGAAGAATATTTGAGTGGTGTGTCTAGTTTAAAAAAGCTATATCCAATCATGAGATACTTTACCATTATGTAATATATGAGATTTATTATGTAGGAAAATAAGATCAAGAGTCAAGTTCTCCCATGAGTTTGAGGAGAGATAAATCCAAGAGTCATGTAATGTGGAAGATATCATATATCTTTATATTGGAGATAAAGCTTTATAAATTGTAACTAACAAATAAGATTTATTTCATGCATTTCTTGAGTTTTGATTAATAAAATTTTCAATGTGATATTTATGTTCATTTGATGGATTTATATTATTGATTTAATATGTGATTTAATTTAATATTTGACATTGATATGTGTGATTGATATATTGATCCTAGAATTTATAACATGTGGAGAATTTCATTAAATTTATAATAGTGATATCCAAGAAATAAAGAAGGAAAGATTGGTGGTCCAAAATGAATATCCAAGATGAAAGTACTAGTGGTCCAAGATAAAGAATTTAGGAGGAAAGAATTGGTGGTCCTTTTGGAATATGAAGATAAGAGTTGGATATCAGAGATATAATATTGGAGGAAGAATATTTAGAAAGGATTTATTTCTTGAGAGGTTAGACATGCTACTAAAGAGGATAGACATGTTCCCTAAGCAGATTAACATGCTACCTATTGACATGCTACCTAAGAGGACATGCTATCTAGGACAGATATGAGGAGAATAATGAGCCTAAATATTTGAGCTCACTCATTGAGGATGAAGAGGAAGCTTGTTGCATAAATATTGAAGAGGATATTTTGTTAAACACTACTAAAAAATAATATTGCCTTGGGAAGGAAAAATTTCTAATGTTTTTTAGATGAATTCACTATGAAAACATCTAACATAAAACATGATTAGTGGTAGAAGAACACAAGAAATTTTTAGACTTTGAAGTATTTCAATGAATGATGTAGGGGTGTAAGCAAAAGAAGTGGGTGTAGCAGAATTATCATTGATGGAGTGTTGAAGTGCTTGAAACAAGAGCTTTGAATAAAGGTAATTTATTAAAACTTTCTATAATTTGAATTGTGATCCAATCGATTTGATTTTTTTGAGATCCATAAGAAGGATATATAATTACTTATTTATTTTGGAGTTAAAAAATGATTAATTTAATAATTTATTTGATTTTGGAGAAGTAAATTAACTAATTGTTATAGAGTGATAAGAATAATTAAATTGAATGAAATTGAAAGTCATAAGAAAAATAAATTAATTATTTGATGATAAATTGATTGGTGGAATTGTATTTGATAATTTGAGGAAAATTAAATTCATGAAGTTGGATTGATATTTTGAAGGATAAGTTAATGATTGATTAATATTAATAATGACTTATTTGATACTTGATGAAATTGGATTAATCAAAAACATGATTAAAGATTTTGAAGCTATGGAAAATACAAAAAAAAAACTTTGTAAATCAAAACTTTTGAAAGGACCAAATTTTACTCCATGGAAGAATAAATTGAAATAAATACTTATTGTTGAAAAACTATGGGATGTAGTAAATGGAAAAATAAAGGCTCCAAAAGATGATGCAACTAGAAGAAAAAAGCTTAAATATGATGATGCTAAAGCTCTTATTTTTATTACATTTGGTATATTTGACAAATTAAAGCACACATAAGTGAAATAAAAACTTGAAAATTTGCATGGGAAAAATTATACAAAATATTTGAGGAGAGGAATGAAGTAACTATTTTGTACTTGCAATTTCAATTGTATTATTTGGAGGTTCATGATGGATATAGTGTAGAATACATTCTCATAAGAGTATCATAATTAAAAGACAAATTACAAACTATGGGGGAAAAGGAGAAGAAAAATTTATTGTTCAAGTAACATTAAGAGCACTCTGAGATACATTAAAATTTTTAATTAGTACTCTTCAAGTGCTAAACAAAACCATATACTTCAATGAATTAGTCAACATACTTCAAGAGTATGAAATACAAAATTTAACATGAGATGAAATAACAAATAATTCTTAAATGTAAAAAAAATAAATATCAAATAAAATGGGTGCATCATCTTGAACTCCATCTAAATGGAAAAATATATTGTCACATTTGCAATAAGGAAGGACGCACTATACACTATTGTAAATAAAATGCACTAAGCCCATGGAATAAACATGTTTAAATATTCCACTTGAGACAATATCAGTATCGATATCCATCAGTGCAATACCAAATTCAAAAGGAGAAAATAAAATAGAAAACTTGGTTCAAGAAATTCAAGAGACGAAAAATAAAAAATATGATGAAATAAAAGCCCTTATCGGCTGAATTATAGACAATGAAGATATGGACGAAGTTTAGAAACATGATGAAATTTCTAATTACACTAATATTTTTGTTAATTAAGTAGGAGTTATTAAAAAAAGTACAAAAATAGAAAATAGAAGACATGGAACAATACAAAGAGTGTTTTAGAAGTGTAAGACAAAGATGCATCAGAAAAAGAAAATCAAAATACACTATGGATGGATTAGAAAGTTAGAAAATAACAAGCACATGGACATATCAAAACATTTTTATGAGAAAATTCTAAAAAATATTGTGGAAACACATTAATGAAATTGGGCTAGTAAAAAAGTCAGAGTAAAACAATAAAGACAAGAATTAGATATTGAATATTGAAGATCTTCACACCCAATAATGTAATATGGGGGTGTTGGGGGTATTATGTTATTTCACCCCATTGTAAGTATTTAGTTTAGGGTGTGAGTTTGATTTTATGTATAAAGTATTAGAAAAAAATTTAGGAGTGTGCAAGTGTCATGAAATTAAGTGTGAGGTGTCTAGTTATGAAGTGGAGTCTTTTAGTGATATGTCTAGTTTATAAGTAGGATTTGTATGCAATCATGAGATACTTTATCTTTATGTAATATGTGGAAATTATTATATAAGAAAAGAAGATGAAAATTCAAGTTCTCTTATGAGTTTTAGGAAAGAAAAAGCTAAGATTTATGCAATGTGAAATATTTCTTATATAATTATATTGAGGATAAAGCTTTGTAAACTATAACTAAAAAATAACCTTTGCTTCATACATATTTTGAGTATTAATCAATAAGATTTTTTGTGTGATTTTTATGTTCATTTGATGGGTACATATTATTGATTTGATATATGGTTTAATTTGATATTTCATATTGATATATGTGATTGATATATTATCCTGTAATTTATATCCAATAAAGAGTTTTATTAAATTGCTAACAAGGAGAGGGTTATCAAAAGCATAAGTGGAAGGAAAGTGATATTGAGAGGAGGAAAATCCATGAAATATAAATAAGAAAGAATATATTTGTTAAAGCTATTTATATTTGGATTTTTGTGATGCTTAATGATATTTTTGGATTGATACCTTTTTGCTCTCACACATATCCTCTAAATAACCAATGAACTATAATCAATTGTTATAAGGATCCTAGTGTATCGCTCCAAATTTTTTGCATCCTTACCTTCAGGCTATAGGATCCGCGCCCGAAAGGGGGATGCGAGAAGGATGGGACAATACCTCGGACTGAGAGGCCCTTTGAAGGTCATGCCTCTCGGGGGAGGGGTATAAGGGTGAATTTTCGATGGATGGTGGGTTCACCAAGAAACTTTGAGTGGCAATTTCCATGCCTAGGTTGAGAATGGTTTTGGTGTGTTCATTTTATACTTCGATCATTCATAATCCTAGGTTGGCCAGAATGAATCTAAGCTATTCTATATGAAAATGTTGATTTATATGAATACAGAAAGCAGGAATGAATCCTAAATGTAAAGATTATACGAAATGAGAAAGAATGCACCTGATTTCGGATGTCTGATGAAGATTTTGAAGCTTGTAGGAGTCCAGATCATCCCGAATATGATAGGATCATCTGCAATTGTATAGAATCATCTCAGATCATAGGTGATCACCTGAGATCAGACAAGATCATCGTTGATCTGATGAATTCGTTAGAAACCTGCAATCACAGAAACAGACACCAAAAAATGAAAATGCTATTGCCAGAATAATGCAAAATGATAGAAATGATAGTATAAATGCCTAACTGATAAATCTAGATAGCAAATTAAAGGAAATGCATTGTTTTAATAACTTATTTTAACTTTATCATGCATTTATGCTGAATGAGGTGAACTCCAGGATGCAGAATGAAAATAAATCAAACTAATGCATAGTAAAATAAAGAAGACAAATGAGGAATGCAAACTCAGGGCTCTGGTTGCCCCCAATCTGAACTACAGTCGAGATCGCCTCCAATCATACGAGATCATCGCCGATCTATGACAGGATCATCCGAAATCATCTGGAATCGCCTACGACGATCCGAGATTTCTCCAACTGAAGCACAGTGAAAACCTGCAATGAAAACTTAAAACTACGAGTGCAAACAATGGTGGATAGGACGTCTTGACACAACAAAACTAAATGGTAGGGAAAATCAATCAGGGAATCATGGGATCAGCCAACCAGGGGGATAAACTGAGAAAATCCCAGTTTATATAGGATTAGGGGGAGGTTAGGAGGTTGGGGATCATCCCAATCTGGGAGATCCTCAGTGGAGGAATCTCCAACTGCACAGACACGCTTCTGCCCAAGTTGGAGAGGCTATTAAAATAGAAGCTAATTATGAAAATTTGGTTTTGGGACGAAATCGTCTGGACGTTCTGTTCCAGACGAATTCGTCCGATCTGGGACGATTTCGTCTGATCGGCGACGATATCGTCCAACGGTCAAAACAACTCCTAAAAATGGCATGAAAAATGGGGTGAGCGGTTAACGGGCGGTTTCGGGGTTAAAATTCAAATTTTTATCTTTTTACTAAGGGTTTAACTGCGCCAATTTTAGGGTGCTACATTTTGCCCCCTCTTTAGCGAATTTTTTGAAGAAAATGCGTTAAAGACGAGTTCTTCCCATTTTACGAGAAAGCAAAAATTTACTCAATTTTCTAGACGACGATTCTAGGTCGAATCGTACAACTGCTTACTATGGTGCCCCCTCCGTGTTTTTACCCAAATCGAACGTTTGAGGTAAAAGCACGAAAAAGCAAAATTTTAAAAAATGTTGTTTTTAAATAAAATTAAGAAAAATAGGGTAAAACCCTAATTCATTTTTACTGTTCATTTTCACTATTTTTAGAGCTCTACAGGAAAAATGGTAGAAACAACGCACAGATCGATAGAGGTCCGGCGCGGGTTGCGGGTAAGGATCTAAACCTAGTGAATTATGTTTTTAATTTGATTTGTGTAATTTTTTATTTAAATTTTGACTATTTTGGGGCATCGCGGCCATTTTTAGGCCGTCGACGACGTCGGGACGAAATCGTCCCAATTTCGTCGAAATCGTCCCTAGATCGCCGATTTCGTCTAGGGGCGAAATCGACGGAATAGGGGCGATCCCGTCCAACAAGGGGCGATCCCCAAGTTGAGAAATCGAAGACGATTTCATCCTACCAAGGATGATTTGACCCAATTTAGGATGATATCATCCAATGGTGGATGATATCATCATTGTTTTTAGAAGATTAAATTGATTTAACTGATTTTAATGATTATCTATTGATGATTTTTATTGTTTGATTGTTTATTTTGCAGAGGGGATTACTAAAAAGTCGGGAGTGGAAATACGGGGGACTCAGAGATGACGTAGCCACGCTCGACCAGGCGGAGCGAGACCGACTAGCGGAGGTCGGACTACAACATGTGGTAGAGATGCCACAAATACCGACAGACATGGGGCTACTGACAACCCTAGCAGAGAGGTGGTATCCGGGGTCGTCCTATTTTCGGTTACCGATAGGGGAGATGGCTCCCACTCTAGAGGACGTATGGAGGATCTTGAGGATCCCCATACAAGGGCGGTTTATGACTCCTGCGGCCAATCAGGGCCATGCCATGATGCGCCTATGCAGAGATCCTAGCTTCGCCCTAGAGAAGGGCGGGGTGAACATCGAGACATTACGACAGATGCCTGGGGCATCTCGATTGACTCAGGTTTTGGCAGGGGTAGTAGGTGGCTTGCTACTATGCCACCAGAGTGGATGCAGGTTACCCTGGCTACTCTTAGATGTGGTCTACGATATGAGAGACCACGGCTATAGATTTTCTTGGGGCAGCTTTGTGCTATGCCGCTTGTATAGGATCCTACACGGGGTCGTATACAAGGGAGGTCGATGTCTGGTTTTGACATCATTGCTACAGGTTTGGTGTTGGGAGCACATTACGGTGCGGAGGCCGATAGGGCTTCCACTGATAGGGGTTGACCAGGAGAGACCCCGGGTTTTCTATTGGTGGCTCCAGAGAGGGTCACAGCGGTGGATAGATCTGTCGATGTCTCGGAGGTTGCTAGACGACCTCATCCCAGACCAGATCACCTGGAGGCCATGGAGAGAGCATCCAGGGTGGGGAGAGGATGGACAGGAGTTGGCTCGCATCAGGTGAGTCTTCTGGCTGAGGATGGAGCGGGGAGAGGTAGAGCTCCACCGCTATGACCGAGTTTTGTGGTAGTTCGGTCTACAGTAGGGGATCCCTTCTCTCAGGGATTACGAGTACTCCCAGACTATTTGGGATAGTACTACACTGAGCGGGGCTCCAGATATGCAGTGATTCTAGAGTCAGGATGTGGACGATGCCCCCATTCAGCCAGTGGATGGGGACGACATAGGGGTGGCAGACGGATATGATGCCTAGTACGTAGGCATCCACCCTCCTCGGATGACGAGGGCATAGGGTTCGATGCACGTCATGGTGCGATGGATGGGGAGGCGGTGCCAGGCTGCTATCGATGCAGCGAGGGGTCATGGGGGGAGGGAGCAACGATGGTCTCCTCAGGAGAGATGTCGAAGAGTGCCACAGTCTCCAGAGAGACCACATCAGACAGAGAGGAGAGAGGAGGGACTCCCTTCTCAGTAGAGGGATAGGCCAGCATCGCTCGATAAGGGCAAGGGTATCGAGGTGGGGGAGAGCAGCGAGATGGTGGCTCTTCGGGCTGAGAATGCCCACCTACGAGCTCAGGTGCAGACTCTGTAGGATGAGGCTACATGGCTCAGGGCTCGAAGCGGAGGGGCGAGCATGCAGGAGTTGGCACGGTCTATTGCTCAGACCATGTTCTATCAGGGAGCATACTTCTAGTTGGTTCTAGAGGGCCAGAGGTTACAGCTGCCAGCCGACATTACGGAGCCGATCAGGATGGGATCGTCGAGGACATCCTCATGATCGACATCGAGGACCCGAGACATAGCACGGACCTCTATGGGGCCACCTCCTCCACCTCAGGGTGGGAGAGGAGATGAGGCTGAGAGCTCGAGGGCTTCTCGAGACTAGTTGCTATAGACTGGATTGTATATTTTTGAGAGGATTGAGTATGCCAGGGTATAGATTGTGGCATACCAATCCAGTTTTGATATGATGTACATATATTTTGATATATATATATGATATTTTTTGTGATATGACTTGTCCACATGTTTTATGATGCTTCAATTTTGGATTTGTTGATTGATTATTCATGTAATTATGTCATTTGGAAATAGTATAATTTTATGTCATGCTGTAAAATTTAAATGAAATAATCTGATGTAAACAAATTGGTTGTTTTGTGGTGTGATTTGATGAAAAATAAAGGGACTTCTAACAATAATTTCAAAGGACATTGTCATTGTTATAGACCATTTCATGGAGTCGTCGCTCGCTAGGTCGTCAAGCTAATCCCAGTATAGAAATATTGTTAAAAGTAAAAGAGTGCTTAAGAGAATGTCTTAAGACTTTGTGTTGTGATGATGAAAATGATGATGGTGATGATTTGTTTTCAGATTTTCATAAAAATATTATGCATGAAATATTAAAAATATGATTTTTGCTAGGCATAAAATTCCTAAGTGTGATAAAGTTTTGAACAATTCCTTAGGAATTATACCATGGTTGCAAAATGGAATGTTGACATAATGAAATGAAATAGAAAAATGTGTTCATTCTTTTTAAAGCACAATTGTGTAACATAATGATATAAGCCATATGTTTTTATAAATAATAATGAATGGGAAATAAAATTAGAACAATGGTTTGCGCTAGGCATAGAATTATAGGTATAGACTTATACCATCATCGTGAAATCCAAGAAAAATAATTTTATTGCATAATTGATTTTTGATTTTGAGATAAATAGAAAAAATATATAAACGTGACTTTATTGCTAGATTGTGAATATGTTGTTGAAAAAAATGTTGGATTTTTGAAAACAATGTATGTAATTGTTTTTATACGAAACAGATGTTCTTAAATAAGAAGATGAAATTATTCCAAAAAGAGTTGCAGAAATATTTTAAATTATCTCAAAGACAAAATGTAGATTTATAAGGAACCCTCATGTGCATATGTGAGTTCATTGCCGATCTTGATTTATCATAATGATACAAAATCTCTCAAATGCAAATGTGTGTGCAATTGTATTGTTCATTTACCAATTTTGAGCAAGATAATTTGATACAAGTAATTTGAATTAACCAAATGAATGTTCGTTGACCATGATTTATATGCATGTAACCGTACCAGACTACTATGTAAGTCGGGTCATCAAGAGCTAGCTGATCCATAAGCGGACATAGGTCTATACAAAATAAGGTCGCTAATGTGATGGACATATCACCACGCTAGGGATTACCCAAGGCCAAGCGGGTTGGGCACAAACCACCTGTTATGGGGCTTACCTCACGGTTTTTGAATAATTGAAAATTCCAGGGATTCAAGCTCATTCACCCTTCTTTTCTTTTTCAAGGGGTAGGGAAAGGGATTTTATTGCTTTTTGCTTTTTCTTTTCTCTTTTTCTCTCTTTTTTTTTTTTTGTATTTTTGCTTGGAACTGAGATAATGCTGAAATATTGTTGCGATGGTACAAAATAATATTTTTCTTTTTCTCATTTTCTTTGACTTTTCTTTTTTCTTCCTATACTAGGGATACTTGCTCGGATTGGCTGTAGAGCAAGGGATTTTTATTCTGGGCAGGGGTGAGCTTGTCCTTTTGTCAATTCTCAAAGATTCTAGACCATGTGCATGATAGGATAGCAGGGGAAACTTTTCGCTCAAGAAACCACTTCTACTATGTAGCATCATATTGAATTTGCAATGAAATCATTTTAATGTGAAGAGATATACTTGGTTCAAGTAAATAACAAGATCAATTCTCTATGCTCAAAACTTTATTTAATTCAACTGTGGACTTTGATATAAGAGAGATTAATAATCATACCAAATAAAATCAAGATATTTATGCATGTGAGTGTGAAAGTGCGGGATTCCAAATAAATGCTAATTTATCCAAAATAACTGAAAATATAACTGCAATACTTCAAGAATTGACAGGTACGAAAATAAAAGATGTTTTTGAAGATTTTGATGTTTTTATATTTTGATTTTGATTGATGAATTGAGAAGATACACAATGTGATTGTTTTTGAAATTTTTATATGAATGACTAAAATGAAACAATATGCAAAATAACAATATATACAATGATGAAATGACCAGATTTTATGCATAATAGCGTTTAAGATGCATAATGTTCATAGGTTCTTTAAGATATTTACCATCTAAGGTAGCTAATCGGTATGCTCCCGATCCAAATTTAGCAGTGATGATATACGGTCCAAGCCAGTTAGGTTCAAATTTACCTTTAAGATCTTTAGTTGCATTAGTATTTTTTTTATTTTCTTTCAAGACAAGGTCGTCGATCTCGAAGGATCGATGATGAACTTTCTTGAGGTATGCTCGCTTGAGCTTGTTCTGATAGGCTCGAAGATGTTCCAAAGCATTGATGCACTTCTCATCTAGGAGTTCTAGCTGACTAAATCTGCCAGCACGATATTCATCTCCTACTTTAGTATCTTGAAGTAGCAGAGCCAAAGAAGGAACTTCTAATTCAAAGGGAAAAACTGCTTCAGCGCCATAAACCAAAACAAAAGGTGAAGTGCCTGTGGGGGTACGAACGCTAGTTCGATAAGCCCACAAAGCAGGATATAGTTGAATGTGCCAATCTCGGCCAGATTTATTGACCAATATTTTGAGGATTTTAATTAATGTTTTATTAGATGCTTATGCTTGGCCATTACCCTGAGGATAATAGGGAGTGGACCAACGATGTTGAATTTTATATTTTTGACATAATTTTTTGACATCTTTATTTTTGAAACAAGTTCCATTATCCGAGATGAGATTTGCAGGAATTTCGAACCTACAAATAATTTGATTAAAAATAAATTTGGAAACTTGGGTTCCAGTGCAAGAAGCTAAGGGCATAGCTTCAACCCACTTCATGAAATACTCGGTGGCGGTTATGATGAATTTGTGTCCATCAGATGACACAGGGTTGATTTTTCCAATGATGTCTAAGCCCCATTTTGAAAAGGGCCAAGGAGATGAAATAGCCTGTAGCTCTTGTGCAGGCGCATGGACAAGGTCAGCATGTTTTCGGCACTTGTCGCAATGGTGCACATAATCATGTGCATCATTTTCCATGGTAGGCCAAAAATATCCTATCCTAAGGAGTTTCTTAGCAATGGCGCTACCACTAAAATGTCCCCCACAAGATCCATCATGGGCTTCACTCAAAGCTGATCTAGATTCTTCTAGATTCAAACATCTCAGTAGGATACCTTCGAAAGATCTCCTATATAATGTATTGCCAATTATTACGAAGCGACTTGCTCGTCTACGTAATAACCATCGTTGGTTTCTGTTAAAACCTTCAGGGAAGGTCCCATTTTGAAGAAAATTGAATATATCAGTGTACCAAAGTTTAGGAGTAGTTTCATTGATTAGAAACACATCCAAAGGTTCTAAGCATGATTTATTTGAAGCGGGTTCCTGGAGTCGACGAATAATGATGGTAGCATATTCGTCCTCTAACTCCAGGGGTAAAAGAGATGCAACTGTAGCCATAGCGTCAGCCGCACGATTGCTAGTTCGAGGAATAGCTTCCAAGGTAACTTGATCAAATAAAGATAATAATTGTAATACATATGCTTTATATGGATGCAATTTATCATCTTTGGTCTGATAAACATCATTAATTTGATTTATGACAAGTTGAGAATCATCGAAAACTAATAGATTTTTAATTTTCAGTGCCAAGGCAGCTCGTAATCCAAGGATTAGAGCCTCATACTCAGTAGTGTTATTAGTACAAGAAAATGTTAATTTAAAGGACAGAGGGATAAGATGTTTCTATGGAGATATTAAAATAATACCTACACCAGCCCCACTCATGCATCGGGCTCCGTCAAAGTATAAGGACCATTGCTCTGAATGATCGGCCTCTAGTTTAAGGCATTCATCAAGAAACTCAATGATGAGGGGATGGGTAGACTCTAAGGGTGCAACAACTAATTGATCTGCTATGATTTGACCCTTAACAGACTTTTGTCCTATAAACGTGAGTTCAAACTCGCTTAGGGCAAGAACCCACTTTGTTGTGTGACCAGATAAGTACGGTCGACTCATGAGATACCACAAAGGATCAGATTTAGCAATAACATAGGTTTTTCTGAGCATATAATGGCATAATTTTTGTGTAGAAAATATGACTGCTAGACATAACTTCTCTAATGTTGTGTAACGGGTTTCATAACTGATTAATGTTCTACTGATATAATAATTAGCACGTTCTTTCTTCTCATCATCAAGTTGAGCTAACATAGCTCCTAAGGCAAGATCTGAAGCAAAAATATACAAGATAAATGGGCGATCAGGTCTAGGTGGCGAAAGCACAGGTGGGTTAAGAAGATATTGTTTGAGGAGTTCAAATGCTTGCTGACATTCGTAGTCCCAATGGAAAAAGACATCCTTCTTAAGAAGCTTAAGAAAGGGTCCGGTTTTATCCGCCGACTTATCGATGAAGCGACGGATAGCTTGAAGCTTACCTTGTAAACTTCGTAATTTTGATATATTTGTGGGTGCGGGCATATCAGTGATAGCCGCAATCTTGAGAGGGTCAATTTTGATGCCACGTAAAGAAACTATAACCCCCAATAATTTACCGGACTTAACTCCGAATATACATTTAGCTGGATTCAATCGGATAAGATATTCCCTTAACCGATTAAATACTTTTCTCAAATCATCTAAATGGTCATCTTCTTTAGTAGAACGAGCTATAATGTCATCTACATAATCATGTAGTATATCATGCATCATATCATGAAAGATATAAGTCATGGCTCATTGATAGGTTGCACCTGCATTCTTTAAACCGAATGGCATCACTTTCCAACAAAAGGTTCCCCAAGGGGTAATAAAGGTTGTTTTAGCCTGATCTTCAGGAGCTATCCTGATCTGATTATAACCAAAAAATCCATCCATTAAGGATATCATTCCACTCCCAACGATAAAATCAATGATCTGATCCATATTGGGAAGAGGAAAATCATCTTTAGGGCATGCAGCATTAATATCTCTAAAGTCTGTGCAAACCCTAACCTTAGTAGCTTCTTTCTTAGTTACTTGGAACTACGTTCAAGATCCATTCAGCATAATCAATGGCTTGTATAAAAATAACATTTAAGAGTTTTTCTAACTCCCCTTTGACTAGTAAGGCCACTTTAGGATGTATTTTTTTGAGTTTTTTTTTTAAGAGGTTTAGCATCCGGATGGACTACTAGGTGATGCATAACTACAGAAGGGTCTAATCCTGGCATATCTTCATATGTCCAAGCAAAGACATCTTCATATTCTTTAAGAAATGCAATATATTTATCCTATTTTTCTTGACTCAATTCTGATCCAATGTTGATTATGTGAGGATTACCCTCAGTTCCAATGTTAATTTTTATGACATTTTCTACTTCCATGTGTAGATTTTTCTCAAAATTAGGTGGGGCGGGTGAAACGCCCAATTCTTGTAATTATTCCAAGGTTAGTTTGGATAATTCGTCTTGAGGAGTCGTGGCCTCAAGCTGGGCTATACTAGGTATAGAGCCATCAAAATAAAATTCATGATGTAATAATTCCTCAACGGAGACATCATGGAAGATATCTCCCTCCAACTCATCGTCGGATTCGGTGATCATCTCAGGGTAGGCTATAGATAGCATATTACATGTAAATGGCTTATTCATTAAATGCAAAGCATCACGTTGATCTAAATAATCTTGGTAACATATGAGATGGTCATCATCCTCAAATGGGAAGGGCTGACCTTTACTAGGAAATAGGCCCACACCACATCGGGCAGACCATGGTTCTACCTCAAAGGGTTCTTTCATGCCATTTTGGAAAGGTCCCAAACCTTTCCCTTTATATCCCAATTTAAGCATTATAGATTTGGCTTTAATATACTCATTAGTAAAATAACATCGAGCATATCCATCATAATGAGTCTTGATGTTTTTGGGTATTCTACCCCAATCATATCCCTTATAAATAAAAGCACAGCTCCCGACTTGGTAAATACTTCCCATAGGCTTTGGGAGACCCAAGGTATGAGGAGATGGTGGCAAATTATTTAAAATAAGGGAATCTTGCATAGCAGCATTCGTTTGCTCTGATATAAGAATTTTAGATAAATCGGGTAAGAGCTCGTCAATAAGAGCATAAGAGGTAGAAGGAACATTTCCTACATCTTCTGATGCGGAAACTATGCCTTTGGTGGATGTAGATGTTGTAGAGATGTCGATGGATGAGTCTATTATAGGGATAGAAGTGATAGGAGTAAAACAAGAAGCCTTGGTTGTGGGATTAGGATTTTTTGAGGTCCTAATGTAGTTTTTTTAGAGGATGTTTGAGTTGTATGAAGGGGTGGAACTGATGTAGAAGGAGTAGATGGCATTGTGGGTGTGTGTTTCACATGTTTAGATGGATAATGAGAATTAGGATGTGTGGATGATAAAGCGAGGGCAAAATTGAACTCCAATAGGTTTTGCCAAAGCACACATATCAAAGGGTCTAGGATCACCATGGATGGTAACCAACTGATTCTTAAATTCAAATTTAACACATTGATGTAAAGTTGAGGGAACGGCTCGCATTGCATTGATCCAAGGGTGACCCAAGAGTATATTGTACGATGCAGGGCAATGTACAATAAACACGGTCGTATCCAAGGTTCTCGGACCAACCTGCAATGGAATGGTAATAACTCCACACGTTTCTTGTGTTTCGTCATTGAAGGCTTTTATGATCATATCAGTTCTTTTCATTTCATCACTTCTAAACCCAAATATTTGGTAGAAGTCAAAAGTGTAGATGTTTAAAGATGAACCATTATCAATCAAGACTCGTTTAACTGCTACATCTCCAATTAAGGCAGTAATATATAAGGGGTTATCCTTATGTAAACTATGTTGAGGTATGTCTCTATCCAAGAAGTCAATACAATCAACTTCATGAGTTATTATAGTATTAGCCATGGCTTCAAGTTGAATGTCTTGTGGTACCATCATCTGGCTTAATGTGAGCATTAATTCATCTCTATGTGTAGGAGAGGATCTTAAAAGGTCCAAAAGGGAAATTCTAGTTGTAATGTTTGATAGTTGCTCATTAATATTATAAGGAGGTTTAGGTTGCACATTAGGTGTCTGATTCCATTTATTAGGAAATTTCAAAACAAATGGAGTTGATCCATTGTTTTGCATTTGATCTTGTTGAGAATTTTGAGCTTGTTGTCTAGTAACGGCTTCGATGGTACCCACAATATTATTCTGTGGATGATGAATGGGTCTTGGTCTAGCATTTATGGCTTGCTCATTAGAAATTAATTGGTGAGACGATGGTCTAGTAGTGACTCTTCTTGGAAATGGTTCTTCTGGGACCATATGACTTGTGATAGGGAGAATAGGATCCGATTCATCTTTAGAGCTATTCGATTGATTTGAGGTGATTTCCATATCACTCTCAGTCTCATATTCTATATCACTAAGATCTGGTGTCTGAATATTATGTAGAGGCCTGGTTGTAACTACGGATAAAGTTGTGTCAAATATTTCCAAATCATGAGCAGGTAAATGCCCACTAATAGTTCCTACATATCGGGTAGGAGGGGGAACATTATGGTGTTCAATTTGATTAGCCACTTCCTTGCCATGTTTTGGTAAAGGATGTTGAAATATGTCCAATGACTGATTGGCATTTGATTCTGGTTTTGAGGAATGTTCTTTTGAGTATTATTAGGAGGATTTTGCTTAGGTTGAAAGGCTTGCACCTCCATCTCATTGTTATCAATCAAGTCCTGTATTTTATGTTTTAATATTTTACAAGAGTTGGTAGTGTGTCCAGGTCCTCTATGGAAGTCACAGTGTAAATCAGCTCTGTATCCGGGTATAGTTGGATCGGGTTCCTGGATAGTTGGTAATTGAATCAAACCTCGCTCTAATAATTGCGGGAGAATGGTTGATAAAGGTTGATTTAACCTAGTAAATTCTTGAGGAGGTTTATCGGGAGGTTTTAGTATAAACTTATCCATTGTCTTCGTAGCATTAACGGTAGCAATATTTCTACTATCAGTGACTCCATCACCCACAACTTGTTTATTTTTATATTTATTTCTGGATTTTTTCTCATCATCTTTCTTTTTAAGCTGACCTCTCCTAATGAGAGCATCTTCCACTCTTTGGGCTAAGTCTATAGCCTGATCAAATGTGGTCAAGGTAGCAGTTGACAATTCATAAGATAGTTGGTCTTGTAAATTATTAATAAATATGTCCAACATCTCCCTATAAGGTAACACAAAGTGCAATTTTCCTATCAACTGTCTCCACCTAGCTAGGAAATAGATAAAACATTCTTCTTTGTCTTGTTTTAAGTTGTACAAGTCTTTAATGGTCACATGCCTTTCGATGTAGGCACTGAATTGATGCACAAAAGACTCAGTAGTTTCTTCAAAGTTCCTCAAAGAATTAGTGGGTAATTGATAATACCACTCTAATGCCATTCCTCCTAAACTTTTTAGGAACATTTTTAGCAATAATAAGTCATCATGCGATATATCATGACATGCTATCCTAAACATACGAAGATGCTCTATGGGATCTTTGATTCCTTTATATATGGGCAAGACAGGCATAGGAAAATGTTTAGGATATGGTTGTGCTACAACTATAGGATCTAGAGGTTGACTACACATCTCCCAATAATTGTATGAGGGACAGTAGGGATCTATCTAATCCATGCGGGAAACTAACTGTTTCACCATGGTTTCAAGATTACTAGTTTGTCCACCATATTGGTTCGGTGGGACATAAGCATGGGATTTATGAGTGTATGACGGTGTGACATAAGGATTAGATGCTATATTGCTATTATGCAAAGCATTGGTAGGAAGGGTATTATGAAGAGGATTTGTAGTAGTATTATGTTGTATTCCAGATTGTTGGTAATTGGTGTTTGGTTTTGTTTTGGGTTTTTGTTGATTTGAGGTATATTTCTCAATAGCTTGGTGAAATAGAGTAGTAAATGATGGTTTCTTTTGTGCGGGAATAACCCTAGGCTTGCTAACAGGCACTTTAGATGGTTGGGTAACCTGTTGTTGTTGCATGTTCTGGATTATAGCGGCCATATCCAAATTGGATGGTCCGACTTGATCACTCTCTTGATCAATAAAGGAAAAGGGATTAGTGCGTGTGTGAAATACGTCTTCTAGAGTTGCTTGAGTGTCACTAATTCGATCCTTGTCCATATAGACTGCTCTATTAAGCACACCAATATTAGTATTAAGGAACTTCTAGAATTGTTCCATGTTTTCAAAAGTAACAGCTCCTCCTGGATATATTTTAGGGGATGAGGATCCTTTCTCTCTAACATTTTCTTCTTGTTAATTTCTTACAACAAGCTCTTCGTCTTGTTGTTCTAAGATTTCTTCTTCCCGAACTTGATCTTCAGGAAGGACATCTGGGTTTTTTAATGGTTTTCCTAGCCAATCTTCTTCTTCTTCAGTTTGTTTTCTATTCCTAATTCTAGGCATTGTGCTTAAACTTAGATTTCCACAAATAAAATATATATATATATATATATATATATATATATATATATATATATATATATATGCGATAGGTTTAAGAGGTGTATATTTTAATTATATACCTACTATAAAAAGGAAATGTTTTGATTTTTTTTTTTTTTTTATTGTTTTTGTGTTTTATAATATTATTATAAAGATAAAAAATAGCATTCTAGTTGCAAAAGGAATAACAAAAAAAGAATAACTTAGTTTTCTATAAATAATTTATGGATATCATTGATAGGATCAAGTTCATCAGGAGTCATGAAATGCTCCTCTTCAAATTGGAAATGGTTTTTCAAAAATTTGACAAAGTGTGCTATAGTAATATGATCTTTCTCGGATTTTGACCTGTAGAAATAAAGTTCATGGCAATACTCTCGATATAACACAGCTCTAGGAACTCTATTCCATATTTTCCTATCCGTAAGAATGACTTCTTGATCTTCAATACAAGATAGAAACTTATGAACTACAACTGCATTCTCAAGGTATTCCTCAAAGGTGTACAATTCAGAAGACACAAGTGCTCTTTTATCGGCTAACCACCTATGGAAAGCTCTTTGAAGTTCATGGTACAAAGTCACTTGATCAGGATCCAAGATTCTGTCTAGGACAAACCTCTTAATTTTCCTAAGTTCAGTTGATCTAGATGAAATAATATCCAATCTCCTATCAAGTTCGTCCCATAAAGGTTGGACCCTATTTAGTTGAGGTACTCTAAGCACAGAAGTAATCTCTATGGTTGTTAATTGATTTTCAACATTAATGGTGATAGCTCGTCTTTTATTATAATCTACCATCTAAACATGATATGCAACTTTTAATTGTTTGTCTAATGATGCTAAATATTTATAATAATAATTTTTTTTTTTTGATTGTTTTCAAAAGGTTTTAGTTTCACGTCGGGTTCACCAAAATGTACTGCTCCAATTTTTTTGCATCCTTACCTTCAGGCTATAGGATCCGCACCGAAATGGGGATGCGAGAAGGATGGGATAATACCTCGGACTGAGAGGCCCTTTGAAGGTCGCACCTCTCGAGGGAGGGGTATAAGGGTGAATTTTCAACGGATGGTGGGTTCACCAAGAAACTTTGAGTGGCAGTTTCCGTGCCTAGGTTGAGAATGGGTTTGATATGTTCATTTTGTACTTTAATAATTCATATCCTAGGTTGGTTGGAATGAATCTAAGTTATCCTATATGAAAATGTCAATTTATATGAATACAAAAAGTAGGAATGAATCCTAAATATAAATATTATGTGAAATGAGAAAGAGTGCACCTAATTCCGAATGTCTGATGAAGATTTTGAAGCTTTTAGGAGTCCATATCATCTCAAATATGACAGGATCATCTGCAATTGTACAGAATCATCTCATATCATAGGCGATCATATGAGATTAGACGAGATCATCGTCGATCTGACGAATTCGTCAGACGAATTCGTTAGAAACCTACAATCACAAAAATAGACACCAAAAAATGAAAATGCTACTACTAGAATAATGCAAAATGATAGAAATGATAGTGTAAATGCCTAATTGATAAATCTAGATAGCAAATTAAAGGAAATGCATTGTTTTAATAACTTATTTTAACTTTATCATGCATTTATGCTTAATGAGGTGAACTCCAAGATGCAGAATGAAAATAAATCAAACTAATGCATAGTAAAATAAAAAAGACAAATGAGAAATGCAAACTCAGGGCTCTGGTTGCCCCTAATCTTAACTACATTCGATATCACCTCCAATCGTATGAGATCATCGTCGATCTACGATAGGATCATCCGAAATCATCTAGAATCGCTTGCGATGATTCGAGCTTTCTCCAACTGAAGCACAGTGAAAACCTATAATGAAAACTTAAAACTATGAGTGCAAACAATGGTGGATAGGACGTCTTGACATAGCAAAACTAAATGGTAGGGAAAATCAATCAGAGAATCATGGGATCAGCCAACCAGGGGGATAAACTAAGAAAATCCTAGTTTATATAGGATTAGGGGGAGGTTAGGAGGTTGGGGATCATCCCAATCTAGGAGATCCTCAGTGGAGGAATATCCAACTATGCAGACATGCTTCTGCCCAAGTTGGAAAGGCTGTTGAAATAGAAGCTAATTATGAAAATTTGGTTTTGGGACAAAATTATCTGGCATTCTATTCCAAATGAATTCATCTGATCTGGGATGATTTCATCTGATCGGCGACGATATCATCCAACAGTCAAAACAACTCCTAAAAATGGTGCAAAAAATGGGGTGAGCGGTTAACGGGCAATTTCGGGGTTAAAATTCAAAATTTTATCATTTTACTAAGGGTTTAACTGCGCCAATTTTAGGGTGCTACACCTAAGCTCATATAAAATGGTCAGAATGGGATAGGTCTCCTACAAGAGTTCTAACAAACCCAATACCAACATTTTTATATTTGGAAAAGGGAGTTAACATCAGTTAAATCATAATATCATAGAATAAAAATGCATTAGAATATTAGAAAAACAAAATTGATATAAAATTATTAGGAGGTCATAAGTAGAACTATTCAACAAATGTATTCGAATGGTTTGGATTCCCTTCTACCACACATTTTCACTTCTACATGGAACCAAGGTTATTTCTCTAATACCAGTTGCAATAAAACATCTAGAAATATAGTAGTGGTAACAAAAATTTAAAAATGTGCAAAAATTAACATCTATTGAGAGCAATAAATTCATATTCAATGCCAAAAAATAAAAAATACATGTAATCAAATTCTAGATTTAAATCAATATAAATCCTAGCTGCTTAAGGAGGGCAAAGACTCTTAACCACTTAAATAATGTAAAGTCTCATTCATACAATATAAGCAATTTATATTCCAATATGAAAGATGATTTCAACTACAACATAACTCTTCCTACTTATAGACATAACCAATATTAACCCTAGCTCAACTACTCAAGGGCTAACCATATTAACCTAGCTCATGAACTAATAAAAATAAATATAGTCATCATGGTTACATTGGAGCCATTACAAACATGGTACTAAGCTTCCCTTGACACAATGACCAACTTTTGCATTATATTCTATGCATAGCTCTATGGCCTATTGTACACCTTGTAAAGGTAAATTTATTGTAATATTTGGTAATTTAATCTAAATTTTGGTTCTTCAACCTTGACCCAAAGGTATTTTGTAATAGGTTATTTATACCTCTTCCTCCCAATCATTTTATCATCGGTTGGAGTGCAATTCTAATCCTTTATAAAGATATTTTAGTGTTATTCTTTATGTAAGTTAGTTTTGTTTGTCTAGGAAATATGTTAATTTCATTTTTATCTAGAAAATATTATGAAATCCAATAGACATAGAATAAATAATATTTGGGTAAAAGCATATTATTCTAACACAATTGTAGCCTATTTTATGACACTAGTTTTATGAAAAAAACTGTGATCAAATTTATAAGGAATAAGTGCTAATTTGGCTGATAATTATAAGAATGTGTAATTTAACAAATATTATAAATGAAATCTTTAATAGGAGTGTAATTTAAAAAAAAAAGTAAATGTATAAGTATATTAAATTTTGTATATTAACAAGTTTCGTCCTTTTTCTAAAGCCTTTTTTAATAATAGACTAATCATGATTGATTGATAATTCCATATAGTGAATGATTATTCCATGTAACATTAGTTTTGATAAATATTCTATGAATATGTCTTCTACACAATTAGATCTAGGCAAAGATATAATTTTTATAATCATGTTGTTAATATTTAATTATTCATTAAAAATCCACATAAGTATTCTAGATGAACAAGAATAAAATGACATTTCTTATAAAATTTGTAAAGACCGCCTGTTCTTTAATTACACTTAAATTTTAAATTATCTTTTAAATGAAAATTTAAACTTTTACATCCACTTCAAAGTTAAAAGGTAAAAATAAAATTTAAAATATTTTTACTAAATATAATTTTTCACTTTACATTTAATAGACTCTAGAAGTTACAGTTTTAATTCTTCAAAAAAATTAATACTAAAAATTTATCAAATTTAAATAATTTATTAAAATATTATTATTTTTAAATTAATTATTGATTAAAAATCCACATCATTATTTTCTATATAAAAAAACAAAAACAAAATAGTATTTCATATAAAATTTGTAATTACATTCTAGATTTTAAATTACCTATTTAAAAGTTGAAGTATTCCATCCACTTCAAGGTTAAT
The DNA here is from genome assembly GCA_028583015.1 of Wollemia nobilis. Taxonomy (NCBI): domain Eukaryota; kingdom Viridiplantae; phylum Streptophyta; class Pinopsida; order Araucariales; family Araucariaceae; genus Wollemia; species Wollemia nobilis. The sequence continues at coordinate 3,136,816 of JAQPPZ010016414.1, forward strand.
GTGTGGGAATAAAATTTAATTTTTTTTAATGAAATATAATTTGTATTTTATACTTAAAGAACTTTGAATGTTATGGTTATAATCTTTATTTAAAACATATTTACACTTCAAATTTATCAGGTTTAAATAAAATAAACATGTCTATATAGTTTTAGATGCAATCGATATATTTATATCGAAAGGTTTTGTTAGTTTACTTTAGAAGCAACACCTTACAACAAAATTGCTATATTATTAACTAAACAAAATCACACTATAAATGCGGTCTAAAACCATGTGAACTAACTAAACAACACTATCGCTATCCCACTCCTCTTTTTGCATTCCGGGAACCTCTGCAGAACTTCTTGGGAAGTTTAACACATGAGGCTCCATTGTCCCTTCCAACATCTGTACAACTTGAACCATGCTTGGTCGATCCTCCTCCTCTTCTTGAATGCATAACATCCCCACCACTGCAGCTCGTCTCACCTCTTCAACATCTGCTTGGTCAGCTATGTTTGCATCTATAACAGCTTTTATGTTTCCCTTTTGAATTTGTGTTGCAGCCCATGTGGGGAAAAAAAGTATACTCGATTCCTGCACATTCAGCTCCACGTTTCTCCGTCCTGATATTACTTCCAGCAATGTCACACCGAAACTGTATACATCTACTTTGGTAGTAATTGGCAGACCGTAGACCCACTCTGGGGCCAAGTACCCTCTCGTTCCTCTTGTAGTAGTCAACACCTTGCTGAAATCCCTACCTACAAGCTTTGCAAGCCCAAAATCAGCCAGCTTTGGGCGGAGGTCTTTGTCCAGAAGAATGTTTTCGGGCTTAATATCACAGTGAATGATACGATCTCTGCATTCTTCGTGGAGATAAAGTAGAGCTCGAGCAGTGCCTAACACGATCTCAAATCTTGTCCTCCACTGCAACACCTTCTGGGCTCCGTCAGACTTGGAGAACAAGAAGGAATTTAGAGAGCCGTTGGAGACATACTCATAAACCAATAACCTCTGAGAACCTTCTTTGCAAAATCCCCGAAGCCTCACCAAATTCACATGCTGTATGTTTCCAACGGTGCTGATTTCAGCACGGAATTGCTTTTCTGCGTCTGCTGAACCCTCTAATATTTTGACGGCTACAAGTGTGTTGTCTAGCAGAGTTCCTTTGAACACAGAGCCAAATGATCCGCTTCCCAACTTGTGGCTGAATTTGTTAGTCGCAGTTTTCAGCTCTTTGTAAGTGAAAGTTCTGAGCGTGGCTGGCGTGGCATCCTCCTTGCCTTTCCTAACCGATTTGACGAGCCTCCATCGAATCAGCACTGCAAGCAGGAAAACCAAAGCAGCAATGAAGGTAACGCTTATGGATATTAGTATTGGAAAAGCAAGGTTTCTATTTTTTCGGTTAGATGAGCAGTCCGGCAAATCAGCGGCTGCCATCCGAATGAAGAAAGACTGGCCGTGGGATGAATCGCGAGCATTTAACAAATCCCCAAACCATAATTGACAAACGGGAGAAATAGAAATATTGAGAGCAAAGGCTGTGCAGGAACAATCGTGAAGACAAGCACTCTGACATCGCTCTTGTGTTAGTTCGTTGGGAAACGGAACGGCTTGTTCAATGGGCAAGGATTTGTCCTTCACTTCAAAGAAGCCATCGGTGGTGCCATTTGTAGCGGAGCATTGTAGAGGGCTGCGTCGAACACAACCACTTGACCACCATTCTCCAGAGTCCCAGGCGCGAGTGTCTTTGGGCGTAAACCCCTGCAGACAGCTGCAAAATTGAATATTGTTGTTGTTGCATGCTCCATAAGCCCCGCAAACGTCATAGACTTTGCACTGGTCTCGGGGTTCCGACCAGATGAGGCTCCATTTACTGTTATCGATCCATACGTACAGTCTCGCATCGCCAGTCTCGCTCAGAACTAGCCGCGGGAACATTTTCTGCATCTTCGATTTTTCTTTAAACATAAAGTACATGCGTGAGGAAGAATTCTTTTGAAAGATAAAGTCAAACATATTTTTATCAGCTGACATGTCTGGCAAATTGGCGAAATGGTCACCACTCCACTTCCCCTTGGACCAATATAAAACATTGCTATTATAGAACTGCTTAAACTGTGTCGCAGAGAAAGGTCCAGGTGCTGGATCAACGGAACTCTTCCAAGAAGTAAATTTAAGGTCATTCCACATCTTCATCCCAGGCAACAAGGTATTTCTTGGATGATCGAAACTCTCCCAAACAATCTCAGAATTGTTGCCGCTTCCTAGCATGACAAAGTTTCCAGACTCCCGTAGCAATGCCCGAGAAGCTTTGAGGGTATTATAGCTCTCCCAGAGCGATCTTCCCTCTAAATCAAACAATTTGAGATGACCGTCTCTCGACATATTGAGGACACCGGGCATGTTTATGAGAGGATTGTCCCTGTTAGCCACCCAAACGATCGTCTTCACGGAGATTTGAGCATACCAGATGCCAATATACCAATTATTCGTTCCATTGGGATTGAAGAATCCCAACTCGAACGTGCCATTTTTTGAAAGTACGGTCTGATTCCCGGTGAGGGAATCCCCTATCTGAAGGGTGTCTCTCCCATCTACCAGTAGAGAAACATTGTTGGGAAGCAGAGAGAGCACGGAAAGCGCTGACAACATTGGCCTCCAACAGATTAGGCGCTTCATGGCCACTTACCATATGCTTGGTGTTCTTATTTATTTCTCCAATTTATAGAAGTAAGGCGAAGATGTGATCTATTACCGAAGGCTCAGGATGATTAAACGTTTAACGCTAATAAACTATGTTGACTAAACCTTTTAGCAGAGAAGGCTTGAAATTTGAGAAATTTAAAACCCTTTGTATTTTTAATATTAATGTTAATGGATTGTAAATTTCTCTTCTATGTTGAAATATGTTCATACGTTAAAGCCTATGAAATCTAACTCGGATATGAGAAACCATGCTCCATTGAAGTAAAGTTAATTTTATATTCCACACGTCTATAATAAAAAAGTGGACATTACAATCCATTATCCATTGACATATTCCACACGCTTATAAAGTGGACCTAACATTCCACACTTTCCGTGTTTGATCGGTCAAACATGACAAATCCATTATCCATTGACATATTCCACACGCTTATAAAGTGGACCTAACATTCCACACTTTCCGTGTTTGATCGGTCAAAATGTCTTACCTGGCAACGGCAGTCGCCGACTTTCCCACTTGAACTCTAACGAAACCCTTCGGAAGAACAGATATTATTCCAATTTCCAACATTAGAATATGTCAAGTAGCATACGCCAAACATATGTAAACTACGTGTCAACTTCGTGTCTTCAAGAAATAAACAGCTTGTCAAGTAGCATACGACAAACATATAAACTACGTGTCAACCTCGTGTCTTCAAGTTACGTGTCACCTACGTGTCTTCAATGTCATGTCAATCTCGCTAAACAATGGAATTGATTTTAACTTTTTTTAAGGTGATATTTTGTTTATGAAATAAATCTCAGAATTTATATTTTCTAAGTGTATAACCATAAATTTTAAATGTTATAATTAGATTATTATGTTTTAATTAAATTTCATTGTAAATAATAAATATTTAAAATAAAATATTAATTATTTATATTTTTAATTATTTCAAAAGTAATTTTTTTTTATAATTTATAATTAATTATTTAATTAATTATTATGATCATTCATATATAAATAAAGGAAATGGTTTAATTTTTTTTGTTAATTTAATTGTATTTTTTATATTGGAAAAATATATTATGTCTTATAAATATTAAAAATTTAAGAGAAAAAGTTTGTGTGTTTGTTTGCTCCTTGAGTGTGTCAAAGGTGGTAGGCCATGTCCGAGTCCTGGGCGTTTTTGGCGGAATGGATACCCCTGCCTCCTTGGGTCTTACCCGAAAGTGGCATCCCTTTTGGGATGTTTTCCACAAATAAAAAAAAAATTAAGAGAAAATATATAATTTAAAATATATATATATATATATATATATATATATATTTGATAAAACAAGCAATAGTTATATTAGAGACTTTTTGCTAAGCTTACAAATATGTTATTAAATACTATAAGTACAAATATAGAGAGTTAGATATCATCTACAACTAGACCACTAGACCTATCTTTTTTATTTTGAGTAAATGTTATTATTATTAAAATTTGACGTAACAAATCCATTATCTTTTATGAATCCGCATCAACTATAATAATATAAGGATTTTTTTAAATAGGACCCTTGTGTTCAATTTCAAAAAAAAACCTGCTTTATTACTCTAAGCATCAATCAAGTCCTTAGGGTTCCTATTAATAGAAGTATCAATCAACTTCAAGGAGATCCTAATTTGCTTCACTTGAAAAATTAAATCAAGTTTAAGGATCTTATTGTTCTAATTGTTAATCAATCCCATGTAGATCCTAAATTGATCCTATAGAAAAAATCAATGGAATTTTAATTTTAAAATATTTATTAATTATAGGAACCACTAGATCATCTATCTACTACAGTATTTTACGACAATGTCTTCTATACTAGATAAAGGTACCATTTTGAAGATTTTGGAACTCTAAATAAAAGGTCCAAGATTCAAATCATATAGGCGATAAGGTTGTTTGCCATGCTTTAATAATTGAAGTATGGTTGGATAATCATATATTAAGTAAACAGCATCCTCCGTGACGATTTTCCTATATACCATATGGTCTTCTCGATAATAAAAACTACTCTACCTTACCTTTGAAACTGGTTCAAGTATCACTCTTCACCAATTATTTTCATGGAGATATTTTTTATCTACACCAAAAGATATCTTTATTTTTAATCATACTACTCATTAACATCGTTTAAAGGTACTTGAGAGATACCTCATCATTGACATTATCTTGTAATACCTCTAGAATAAAATTTAATACCTCTAGAAGTAAATTTAAGACTATAATAAACTCATTATATATCTTCCTTTTTATATTTTGAAATACTCAGCTTAAGTGCGTATAACCTCATGAAAGTGGTGATCATGATCATCTTAATGTTATTGCTCATTAAATTTATCTTATTATTTAGTTTTTTTTTTTTTTGGTTAATAATATAGCTAGAATATGTAAAACTTGTCTTTGTCTCTATGCTTCTCATTTGTCTATATTTCAACAATTGGAACAAATTACGAGATATGTTATCATACAACCAAAGTTTGCTTTACAAATTAAAAATATATAGTAGAAATTATGGATGATTAAGGTAATTGAGTGTGTCGTTTTCTTGTCATTAAAGACATGTTACTTTCCATTTATATATAAATATCACAAGACCTTACAATTATGAACATAACATGAAATATCATCATGCACCTCTTCATACTTAGTAGGTAAATGTCCAACAAAATCAACCATCCATCCACATCACAACACTATTAACATGAAATTTAACCTAATTTAAAATATGATCAAACTAATTCTTGAAAAATCATTCATAGAGTAGACAATAGATTTTCACTATTATAGACAATACAAACTATTCACATTGGCCATATGATGTAGATATTTAATAATTTCTAGCTTTATTAAATAAATGGTTATAATGAGTAATATAGTTTATTCATTGTGAAAATGTCACTAAAGGATGCTTATACATTATAAACTATATTTAATGAAGTATTTTTATAGGTTTGATGATAGGGATCTTATTTAAGCTTGTTTGAATTTTAGATGCATGTAAATTTCTTTGAATAATGATAAGATAAAATAATTAAATAATCCAATAAAATATAAATCGTAATTATAACAAATACATTTATTAATGATATTTCATGTGGATATTTTTAAAATTTTGTATTAGATATAAATTCCTAGAAACTTAAATCTTAGTTTTAGTAACACATATTTTTCAAAAGTTTTTATTAAATGTCAATCATAGAAAATAAAATAAATACTACTTTATATTGATTATTAAAAACTCACATTCAAGACTTGCTTTAAAACTATAACATATAATCCTAAAATTAAGAAAGAAAAATATATTATGAGACAAAAATTTATCCATGTGATATGTAGAGAACCATAACAAAACTGATATATTTTAAATAAAAATAACAAATATTATTTTCTAATAAAATTTATATTTATATTGTAAAAATGTAACTCATTTAATGTTCAAATCTCATACTTAATCAAAATTCAAGTGTTGGCATCAAATAGAAGGATTTGAACATTTAAACCCTAATTCCTCCATCATGTCCAACATGAAAGTCCATTCCATTCAATCATGATATTTCTTGAAGTGAATTGTGATGAGCATTCATTTTAAGAGGCATAAGTATATTCCATGGCACCCCATATATCTATGATGTTGTCGAAGATATATCTACTCACAATGAAATATGTTTGCTCTAATATTACAATAAACTTGGATATGATCAAATTTGCAAAGTGATACATTTACACTAAGGAATACATTTGATATTTCTTTTATTAGTTTTCTTTCTAAGTATTTCCCATGAATTTTTGTATAGACTTTGAATAGATCTAGCCTATCAAGCTCAAATAGGTTTGTAAAACTCACAAAATGAGTCATTATGTCCAAAGAATTTATCATTCGTTATGTTCATCATTATCTCATGCAACTCTTCTAAGTTAAGCAGAGGAATCACTAGTTGTGTAATGAGAAGACGAAATCTTAGAAGGAACCACTATGAAAATAGTGGCAGGGATTCTTTCTTATCATAATTCATATAATATGATTTAAATACTATATTATTATAGACCAAAAAGCTAAAGAAAATATCTATAATATTAGAAATTCTACACCCTATAATTCCAATGTTCTAAAAATGTTTATTGATATGAGAGAATTAAAAATTAAAATTAATTATAAAAATTTATCTCCAATTTTAACTTGATAAAGTAGACCATGAACCTACTCTCCTTTATATTTTATATCAATTGAATTATTAATCTAGTATCTAATAAAAATAGCTTGTGACTAAAATTAAGAGTGAAAAGGAAAAACATTCAATATCATAATGACACTCTAATAGGAAGTTAAATTGATTATATATATATTATATATATATATATATATATATATATATATATATATATATATATATATATATATATTCATTCTCACCTAGATAATTTATTTACTAAATAAGTGGAATAAAAATATTATACAAATAATATATTCAAGTCATGATTTAATTAAACATTCTTTCTATCTTGATCTAGACAAAAGATTCTAGATTTTCTCAAACATATTAAATTATGCTACAAAAAGGATAAATAAACGAAAACTAAGAATATTGAAATGATAGTTCTAAAATTTGATGTCAAAAAAGTAGGGAAGTGGCATAAGAAAATTGAACCCACCAAAAACCTAATATGTGATCCTTAAAAATATCAAGAGATAAAAAGAATAGTCAAAACTCATAAAATGATTTATAATTTTAAGAAATTTTCCTTTCCTTCTTATACATTTGACTATGTACAATAGGATAAAAAGGAATTGGTATGTTGATGGAATAATTGATTTAAATTTTCCCACATATTCTAGATGTGGAACTATGATCCTCATTATCCAACTACTCATTACATTAACGCAATGTCTTCCTTGTATTCTATGGATTCATTAATTGTAAAGTCTTCATATATAAATCAATTTTTTTTTAAACAAAAAAATGTTTAGTTAGTTCTAGATTTCAATTCTTTTTATAAAATATTTGAAGGTGTAAAGATTGATAAGGCTTCAAAGACTACCTCAAAATTTAAAAAATATTTATAATGCTATGTATAAAGTGTCTTATTCCCAATCTATTTAAAGGTATCCAATATTATATCTAATGGATTAACTACTCCACCACGATTATTTAAGTGTTGTATCAAATGTAAAACCTAAAACTTTTAGTTCTTACAAAGAAATATTATCTAGGAATCCAAGTTCTTAGGGCTACATTGAATAATTTATGAAGGGGAGTTATCATGTCACACATATTATAGAAATTTTATCCAATATTAGTGTCTATGAGCATCTTCTTATGCTCTCAAAACTTTATAAAGTTGTATAGAAATTCTCTAAAACCACAAGTTGGTACTATAAGTTGAAATCATATAACCAAAAAATAGTGTTTTTATTAGTTCTATGCAATGGAATTTGATTTTCTACCTAGGGCTATGTATATTAGAAATAATACCAAGTACAAATTGAAATGCCAAAACATAAATTTATAAAAAATTTCTAAACCATTCCTAGTTAAAGAAAAATTTGGTGAAGGATGCAATCTTTGTGGTTGATAAGCCTTAGAAATTTAGCATGCCTATATTTTTTATTCACCCAAAAAGTATTAGAAAACTATTAAATAATTTAAAATACCTTCCAATCATATTGAAGTGTCTAATGATAGGCCAATTTAACTTCAAACTAATTTAACTTCAAACTAGCCAATTACACATTTTCATCCATGATTGGAAGGAGCATCACTAAGTGTGTTTCCAAATCATCAAAAGCAATTGCTATCAACAATCTCAACATTTTATTTTAATTTTTCTAATTTGTATTTACAAGAATATATTTTTTATTTTATTTGAATTTTTCTAATTTGTATTTACAAGAATATTTGTTTTATCCGAGTAGGTCTATTTATATAATTTATTAAGTCAAACAATTAGGGTTAATTAAAGGGTATAATATTATATTAGGGTTGGTGAACATGACATGCAATTTTCATTTTAATTTGGCCTATGACATTATATAGATTTCATATTATAAACATTTCATATAGATTCAAACATGTGTTATCCTTTCATGAACAACCTACTTATGGATGATTTAAGTAGTCAATAACTAAATACTTTATAATAAATCATAATCTTGATGTCTATTAGACTTATGTGATATTAAAAAGATACAATACCAGAAGTAATCATACAAATAAAAATTAATCTAACAAAAATTAAATTCATAAAGAAGAAAATCTTACTGATATGGCTTTAAAAGAGAACCAAGTTAGCATAGTATTCAATACAAGGTAAATTAACTTGAACTAGAGGAATATATGTGTCCTTGACCTCCACCTAGATACTCATTTCTACCACCTAAGGATAGTTTTTAGCTAATGGAGATAGAATCTAAATGTAAGCAATTATTCTAAAGATATCTTGGATCTTGTTTTTGAACATGAACGTATATAAATATATATATATATATATATATATATATAAATATATATATATATATATATATATATATATATATATATATATATATATATATATATATATATATATATGTCACAAAGGAGAGTCACAAATAAAGATAACATGTCAAATTAGTAACACCTCTAAGACAAACAAATCAACAATAAAAAGGTAAAATTCATTGAAAACATTAACGAAATAATAAAATAGTAGTCATCCATTGAATGCCTTTCTAATGAAGGACCAAGAAGATATGTTGTGATAATTACATAAAGTACAAGGGTTTCTAGCACCATAGAAGAAATAATCAAACTAAATCCTAACCATGTCTATTTATACAAACAAGAATAAGAAAATATGTCACTCAACTATAAGATCAAAATACTAAACAAAAAACTTCTAAAAATTTTATAGAATGCTCAAGGCTAACATATAATTTAAACAACTACTTGGACCATATTAAGAGAAATTATTCTTGAGGTGGAAAAGAAGAAACACTATGACTAAACAAAATAAAATATGATAAACCAACATGCACAAACATAATTTTAGAAAATGGAATAAAAACAATGCACTTTACAAATAATACAAAATTAAAACAATTGGTGTAGGATGTAAATTATCAAATATAGTCTATAAAGCAACCAACAAGTACTCAACAAAATTTCTTAGTGGTAATATTCTACCCATGGTAAATTCCAATGATCATGCCTCTACCATGGATGACAGGACAAAAATCTTCAATGTTAATCAAGTGTGAAATCCTTAATAAAAACTAGGTCAATAAGCCTTTAATGCCTATATTATACATTACTTTCAAGACCACCCCTTTCATAAGATGGATTAAAAATAGCTAAAAACATTCTAGCGTGGTTCTTAATAAATATGAAGGCTAGATATAATTAAATCTTAATGTTATTATAAAATTGCTAGTAGGATGATACAATGGACCTGAGTTGGAATGGTGTGAAAATTTACCTAAAGTTTCACTTATAAAATTTTACCACTTTGTCAATATTCTTACATATGTGTTTAGATTTATGATAACATTAAATGATGTCCTTCATGTATTTTTTATGCCCAAAAAAGGACTAAATGGAATTGTATATAGCTTAATTATAAAATGGATAGACTTTAACTACCAATAAAATCATAACATTGATGACACTAGCCTTAACAAAATGTTCATTAAAGCTCTCTTACCTTGAATTAAAAATGGCCTTAAGAGATGTTATGACCTTGCAAATTTACAAAACTGTATAACACATTATATGACATTAAAAGGATAGAAGAAGAAGAAGGTGCACTGAATAATAAACCTAATAATAATAATAGAGGTATTTTCCAACATGGTGGTACCAAGATAAAGCTTGTGCATAATATCACCACTAGTATTACTCATGTAAATCGTACTATTTACTTCATGAAGAAAATTCAAGTGTGGCATAAACAAAAAAAGCCTTCAACTAACTTTTTTTTTTATAGGGAATTTCCAACTATGGAACAACTTAAGAGAGTCATGTATACATTAAAATATGAAACACATACATGACTAACGTAAAATCAAAACAACCCTAAACCAAAGACAACTAAATTTGGTTTTGGTATAGTATTCATTGACATGATTTCAAAGACTATTGTCACTTAAAAAATATTATATAGTCCACCATATTTGGTGAAAATTGTAGTTTTGGTGCTATTTCAAACAAGGAAAGAGTTAAATATTTTTTCATATTGATATTTATGAAATTCATAACCCACAACATCTAGGAAATCAAAACCTTTACATTTATAAAATAACAATGGTGGACCACTCTAAGGTCCAAAAAGCACCTATTTGGAATAGTAATGTTATCTATTTTGATAGAGTTTAGATGCATAATTGGTTTCATGTATGTTAGTCATTAATCTAATGTGTATAAATGCCAAAGTCATGGTGTTCATAATATTAGTCAAAATACTCCTAATTTTAACCTAAAAGTTTCCCCTAGAGTTTTATAGATGACTATTCTTATATGGAACTTATGAAAGCCAAGGAAAATTATTACCATGAGTTAAAAAGGAAAAACATGACAAGCTAGGCATTTAAAGACCTAAGATCAATATAGCAAACCATTGATACATTTTATATTCTTGTGATTTTCTTCTTTCCAAACAAGTATATAAGCCTAAAATAGCATTAGTGAATGTTGTAAAGAGTCTAAATTTTCTAAATGACAAAATTGTTATGCTCTATTTTATATCTTATAGTTAAATGTTCAATATTTTTCCATTAGTTTATGTTATTCCATTAAATACCTACTTGATCAACCATTTACTAGAAAAATAACATGTGGTAATTCCTCCATACAAGCTAATTTGATATCTCCTCCTCTTATAATTCACTTATGCTCCACTTGAGAAGGTCTCCTTATCCTACATGTAGTACAAGAAAAAATCCTAAAATTTTGTACTTCATTATCTATATATTAATCTACATATGTCATATACAATCATACATCAAGATATCCTAGTCTAATTTGCAAACCTAAGGCATGCCCTAAGGGTAAAAATTATATCTTAAATAAGAAAATAGGTATAATTAGATAAACATAACAATATGATAAAAAAATCCTACTTGTAGTAACAAAGGCAATTCTTCTCACTAATAATATTTACCTTATATTATCCTTAAGGACAATAAATCAAACAATTATATTGCATACACTCTCAATGACACTACTTTGGAGACTCATAATCCTAAATATATTACTTTTCCATTCTATTTATAAGGTCCTTGAGAAATTTTTCCATTCTTCCACCCTATGGAAGTTGTGTAGACACAGAAAATTAACCCACTTTAGTGGGCAATCTTCTCTTAGCCCTCTGGAGGACCCGTTAGACTTGCCTAGAGTAAGGGTAAGGCTTCTCCCCCTCTATTTTACCTTTTTTCTCTCTCTATGAAAAATCATGCTCGCCCTTAATGGGGTGCGACTTTGCATAAGTAAAAATGTGGTTGGCCTTGACGAGCGTGACTTGGCATAGGTAAAATCATGGTCGGTATTAACAGGGCATGATTTTATATTTTTAGGATTTTTTCTAAGAAAACCCTAATTTTTTGGGTTTGGCATGTTTTACGCCAGCCCTCCTTAGTTTTCCTGCCTTTCTCACCTTCAAATCTGCTATATAAGGAGGGTTTGAATTCACTTTTCACACACAATACAATTTGGATTTATTGCATGCTAAAATTTGATGATTATTTCTTGCAAATTTTTCTTCTTTGGTCTACATCATTTTTCTTCACTCGCAAGCAAATTAACTTTAGAGTGTGAAGTTTGATTAGTTTTCTGCTTCATTGGATTGTTGATTGTTTTTGCTCACTATTGGTGGATTGGTGTTGAAGCCCCAAAGAGAGATCAACTATCTAGGAGGTCTCAACCCTTCTATCTACTTCCTCACTCTCTACCATGTGAAAGCTCTCTACTACATGTTTTTTTTCATTCGCTACACCTAATATTTATTATTTTGATCTAATCTGAGATATTTCATCTCACTTCTACAAAATCAAGCCCAGCTCTCTACAGGGTGTGATTCCACCTAAGTGAAGCCGTGATTACCTATTACGAGGTGCGATCTCTCCCAGACAATATCTTGGGGTAATCTGTTGTTCCATACTTCACCATTGTATTCTAGGTTGCATTTAGAGCTTGACACTACATTATATTATGTGGTTTTATCATTTATTTCTACTTTATTGTATTATGTTTGTTTTCTTCCAAAGGTCAATTTTTGCTTCTATTTATCAAAGGTCAGCTAAAAGGACCTAGGGATCTTGACTGTTGCACCTCCAAGCATTGTTGTATAATGGCCTAAGTAGGCTCCCTAATGCTAATCATATTTTTCAAGTGTTTATCAAGTTATCTTGTAGGAATAGGAATTGTTGATAGCGTTGGGTAAAGAGATAAAGACAAGTATAAATAACTAGATATGCTAGGAATAGGAATTGTACGCAGTAGGGTATTTTTCCTCCTCTACATATTTGGTGAACCCAACGTGAACACCTCCTTTTTCTTTTAAAATTTTAACCAAGATCATTTATTATGTGTGTTTAGATCAAAAAATATTAAAAATATAATTTTTGGTGCTTTATTTTGTGGTTCTTAACTACCTTATTTTCCTTAGTCTTTTCTCATTTTCCAATGGCTTCTAACCTTATGAATGGAAGAAGGATTTTAGGGTTTGATGAAATTTTTCAAGAGAATGATCAAGTTGATAGAGAAAATTCTAACCTTGACGAAGAAGAGATTTACAATAGTCTTGATCCTATTAAGGGACCCGATGGGGACCTTATTTTTAAATCCTTTGAGCATGTATGGACCTTTTATAAATATCATAAGCATGCATTGGATGAAACTTTAGAGGAAGAATCTCTACTTGAGGAAGTTAGAACACCTCATGATAACTCCTTGAGTGAATATTTGAATTATGGTAATCATGTTCACCATCTAGCTTATGCCACTGCTATAACCACTAATGTTGGAAGGAATCCACAAGTACCTGCAACTAGTAGTGCCATTCAAAATTTTCAATATCCTCCTCAATTTTCTTATCTCAACACTATTGCCTTTATTCCACAAAATGGTAGTCATCCTCTTCAACAAAATACTGCATACCTCAACAATATAAAAATGTCCAACACTCCTCCTTTAGGGAATCTAGGAACAGTGCATAATAATAATCCAAAAGTGCATAATTTAAAAAATATGGTAAAGTAGTCGGTTTCAAAAGTTGAGATGATTCAACCTTCAAATTTTATTTACAATTATAATAAAATGTGTAATCAGTCATTGGATCTTATTGTTGCTACTAGGCCTTATCCTAAGCATTTTTGTATGTTATTTTTACCTATTTACGAAGGGATAGAAGATCCAATAGAGAATCTAAGAATATTTAGAATAGCTTGCCATGATGTCATTTATGATGACATGTTGTTACTTAAAACATTTCCTAAGAGTCTTGGTGGCACGTCATTGGAGTGGTATTATCGGTTGCCCAACTATTCCTTGAAGAGCTTTGAAGAAACAACATAATTATTTGTTCAACAATTTGGTCCTTACATTGAAAAGGAAGCAACAATGAAAGATGTTTATAATTTAAAACAAAGAAAAGAAGGAAAATTTGTAGAGTTCTTGGCTCGTTGGAGAAGTTTAGTTGGATTTTTGAGATATAATTTACCGCCAAGGGATATGCTTGAAATATTTATTGACAATTTACAAGAACGGTTATATTATGCATTAAAGACAACTACTATTACATATTTTGATCAAACAATTGATTTAGCAAGAAAACTAGAACTGGCCCTTATTAGAAGAGGCCAACTCAAATTCAAAGAAGAGAGACCTACTACGTCCCAACATAAGAATAAACATATAGGAGGTGATAGTAGAATGTATAATAGGCCTGTTAATAATGTTACTAACAACCTACAAAATATAGTACTTCAAAAACCTCCACAAAGGAATTTTACAAGACTTAATATGTCTATGGAAGTAGTTTCGAAACAATTTTTAAAAGACAATGCAATTGAATTACCTCATATAAGACAACCAGATAATACTACTCATTTTTATAAGGTTATTAAATATTGTGCATATTATAGAGTGTAAGTATATTGGACAAATTCTTGTAAGAAGTTGAAACATGTGGTTCAAGATTTGATTGATGCAGAACGTCTTGATGTGAGAAATTTACAACAAAAACCAGCTGTTAATCAAAATGTAATTAGACATGCAACTAATAAATTATATTATAGAAGTGTACCTCACCATTATGATAATAACATGGGTGGTCTAATAATTGCTACTTTAAAAAAGTCAGTGCAAAATCAATAGATTCAATGATCTCAACAAGAAATCAGTTTCTCAACAAATATTTCTATTTTGGAACTATTACAAAATTATCCTACTCGTGGAGAAGCCTTAATAAATATTTTGAAGCAAAAATCTATCCCTCCATATATCTCATCTATGGATATGGTTAATATTGTAATATCTCTTGGGATACATCATCTCACATTCTTGGATGTTGATACTGCTCTATCAAACTTGCAAAAATATTCTTCTTTTTGTATCACTGCATTTATTGGGGATACTTTTATCAAAATAATTATGATTGATAATGGTTATACCCTTAATTTATGCACATATAATTTCTTTTAAAATTTTAAATTAAGAGAGAAAGATACAACTAAATCCGGTGATATCATTAAAACTTTCAACAATGAGTCCCAAGAAGCTTATGGTACCATAACACTTCCCCTCAAATTTAGACCTAAAACTTTAGATACATTATTTTATGTGGTATATTGTCCTACATATTTTAATATTCTTCTTAGATGTCCTTAGGTACATGTGATGGAGGCTATCCCTTCTACTTTTCATCAATGTGTGAAATCTGAATTTGAAAATCAACCTGTTTCTATATTGGGCGATCCTCACCCATTTGAATTTTTCTCACCAAATGATCTAGATTAGTTTCATTCATCATATTCCTTATCTAAAAAAACCAAGCAACCTAAAAATATTTTTAAGGAATTATCAATTAATATCTCATCATAGGTTCAAGTCAACTCTTCTTGTCAAGAATCTCTCTTAGATAAATCTCATCAAAGTTTAGAGTGGAGTGTTGAGGGTGAGGGGCAACCCTCTCCTTCTTTGGTGGTCATAATCCTTTAGCAGTATGCCAAAAATGAGGATGCACCTCATAATAACATCTACTTTTATGGGTTTATCCCTTGCACTGTGCAAGTTGAATCTTCTAGATATCAAGTGGACTTTTTTTCTATGCCTCTCGAGGACCTTGAGCACTTAGGATTGATTCCTGCCCCACCTCCTCTTGAGGATGACTTGTCCATCCTTATTGAGGAGACCACAAATGTGAAAATAGGTTTTGAGGAAGCCCCTAGAATCCTTAAGCTAGGTAAATCCTTGCCCATGGGTGAGCAAGAATAATTGACCAATTTATTAAGAGAGTATAAAGATATTTTTCTTGGTCATATGCCGACATGCATGGGATTTATCCCTCCCTTTTCATGCATAATTTAGTAGTTAAACATAGTGATAATCCTGTTAAGCATAAACTTAGGAAGATGCATCCTAAGGTCACCCTATCAGTAAAGGAAGAGCTCCAAAAACTCCTTGACATTAATTTTATAAAAGCTATCAACTATTCTGATTCGATCTCCAATATCGTTCTTATAGCTAAGGAAGGAACAATCAAAATATATACCAAATTTTGGGATATTAAATTAGCATGTCCCAAGGATGATTTTTTCTTACCCAACATTAGATCATATTGTATATTTCACTAAAAAATGTGGTATGTTTTCACTCATGGATGGTTTCTTAGGCTACAATCAGATCATGATTTCCCCTAAGGATCAGGCCAAGACAACATTCACTACTCTGTGGAGAACCTTCTATTGGAAGATTATACCTTTTGGTTTGAAGAATGCAGGAGCTACCTATCATAAATCCATGACTTATATTTTCCATGACATGATGCATGACATTCTCCAAGACTATGTGGACGATCTTCTAGCTCACTCCATAGAATGAAAGGATCATATCCATTATTTAAGATGAATATTTGAAAGGCTTTGACAAAATCAAGGAGCATCTTAAACCCTCTAAATGTATTCAAATCACATCTAGAAAGTTGTTATGCTTCATAGTGTCTAGGAAAGGCATTGAAGTGCATCCCACTAATATAACTACCACCATTGATATGCATCCTTCTCATACCCTGATCGAACTATGTATTTTGTAAGGTAAAATTCAGTCTACTATCAGTTCATTGCCTAGTTATACAATAAGTGTTAGCCCTTTATTAAGCTTCTTAAGAATATGTGGTCTTCCAAAGGGATTTTTAGTGTAAAAAAAAATTATGATCTCAAACAGTATCTCACTTCCCCACCTATTTTAGTTCCTCCTATTCTTGGTAGGCATTTGATGCTTTACATAGTAGCCATTGCTCATGATTTAGGAGCCATGTTGACCCAACAAGATCATCAAAATAAATAATGAGCTATCTAGTATATCAATAGAACCTTGGCCATCTATGAAACTAGGTGCACTCCCTTAGATAAGCTTTACCGTACCATAATATTTGCTTCTCAAAAATTAAGATACTACATGCTCAGCAATAAGATGTTAGTGGTTGCAAATTTTTATCCTTTTTGTTATTTGATGTCTAAGCCCCACCTTTCAAGTCAATTTTATAAATGGGTTTTGTACCTTAGTGAGTTTGACTTGAATTTCATAGGTCAAAAGGCTATTAAGGGTTAGGTTATTTTTTATCAGCTAGCCTTCTCTCCCCTAGAAGTTGCCTATCCTATAGTTGTTGAGTTTCTCGATGAGTTCTTTAATATTGAAATTGAAGAGTTTGATTATTGGATTTTATTTTTTGATGGAGCCCAATGCATGAATGGCGTTGGTGTTGGAGTCATTCTAGTCACCCCATAAAAGTAGCTCATACATTTGTCCTTCAAACTTCATTTCTCTTTCATTAATAACACTGCAGAATATGAAGCTTTGATCCTTTGTCTTAGAGATGTGTTAGATTTTCAGGTTAGATTTATATCATTCTTTGGTGACTTTCAACTTGTGGTTAATCATATTAATGATGTTTATTAGACATGAGATGATAAACTTAAACCTTACAAGGATATTGTTACTAAGTTTTTATCCTTATTATATCGAGTAACCATAGAGTCTATCCCTAAATTCTCAAACCGTCATATGGATGCCATGGTTGTTGCTACATCTTGGTTCCCTTTGTATTTAGAATATGATCAAGCATCTATTATCATTAGACAAGTTCGAGAACCTACATCGCTTGGCTCTTATCTTGTTTTGTTATATTTTCTAACCATCGGAGCTTCCTCATCTGAGCCATGGTATAATTACATATTTAATTTCCTTAAGGATGGTTCAATGCTTTATGGTTTAGATAACAATCAGCATAATATTTTGTATGGATCTGAGGTGGTGTTTCATTTTGAGCTTGAGGTTCCTTCGTTGCACATCTTGTTGCAAGATGTAGTGATAAGTGATGAGTATTATGTAGACCATTTGCAACAAGTGGAGCTGCTAGATGAAATATGCATTCATAAACTCCAATAATATTATTCTAAGAATTTTCACAATCATTTTTTAATATTAGGGACCTAGTCCTCAAGGAAAAATAGAAGAACAATGCTCGTACTGATCTTTGAGGTAAGTTTCAACCCAATTCGTTAGGGCCCTTTGCCATAACGACCAAGTTTGGCTCAAGTGCCTATTGTTTGGATTCTTTAGATGGTAAAGAACTTAAAGAACCTATGAATATAATGCATTTAAAAAGATATTATGCTTTATCTATTATCTGCATTTTACATTTAGCTTAGATAATTTTGTATCTATCTACTTGTTCATACTGCATGATTGCCTATCATACTTTGCATTCTTGCTTGACATTCTATTTCTCTTGCATTTTTGTTTGTCATAATTGCATTGTTGCTTGCTCATGATTTCTTGTTCATATAGCTTTTGGGGATTCGTAATAATGGCATGTGATGATACCTAATTAGGTCATATCTCACATGCATTGCACTTTTCACAAGGGTTATGATGCCTAGCGGAACCCCAACCTAGGGCCCATGTATTTTTCATCCCTTCTTCTCTTCTAATATTATTTTTCTCTTTTCTTCTCTTATCTATTCTTCTTGTATTTCTTAACTTTGATTTTTTTTACAAAGACTATCGTTTCTCTCTAAATTAAAGGGATGAAATCTTCTTTTGGTATATCCTTGTCCTTTTCATAATTCTTATTTTTCCTTTGTACTCTTTTTTAAGGTAAGGATATACATTCTTCTCTCTTTTTTTACACATTTTCTCCCTCTTGACTTTTCACTGGTTGAAACTTCAAGCTAGGGGTACACACACACAACTCTTTACTCCTCATTTTCTCCCTCTTGACTTTTCACTGGTTGAAACTTCAAGCTAGGGGTACACACACACAACTTTTTGCTCCTCATTTTTTCCCTTATTTATTATAGCACATGCACACATTCAAATTGTGTTATGCTCATATGACTTGGTTTATATATATTTTTACACATCTCTATCGGGTAGTAGTTTCTTACACATCATTCACATTAGCAGTAACATATCCCCCTATCATGTTATGCTTTTTTTATTCAACAGGCTCAACACCCCATTACAGGATAAGCTCCTTGGCTATTTTAGTAGGTCACAACATACATCCTAGTGGGTAATCACCCCACAACAGTCACTAGCGAGCAATCATCCATAGCGTATTATGCTCCATTATTTAATCATTTGATCAATCACTCATAGTGGGTTATGCTCCATATTTTACCCATTTGACCATATTAGTGAGTACTATACCCATAGCAGGTTTTCACTCCACACATGGATCATTATTTTGGGCATAACACCCTTCATTCATGATTCTTGTTTAACTTTTCTCACATTCTATGGTTGATCTTTGGATTCTTGTTTGTCTTCTTTGTGTTCTTCTTTTTCTCTATTTTGTTTCTTCTTCTTTATTTTCCTTTCTTCTATTCATCTATGCATTTCATGTTGTACCCAGTAATATTTGCTCTAATGTTTGTTTGCTTTCTTTGTTCTCTATTTTTTCTATTTTTTCTTTTCTTTCTTTGGTCTTTTTTATTTTCTTAAGGAATTTTAATTCCTTTAGAAACTTGAGGGATCACCCTAGCCATAGAGACATTAATGGTAATAATGTCTCACCTGGCATGCAAAATTCTAGAGTATCCTTCCTGATACCCCTTTTGCATCACCCTTTTTCTCAAACCTAGCCACTTCTTTTTGTGCTTGTTGTCTTCTTGCCTATAGGAGTCTACATCTTTCTTTGATGCATTTACTTGGTTTTAAATGCATAAAATAGGGGAAAAATGTAAACACAAAAAATTGACCCACTTTAGTGGGCAATCTTCCCTAAGCCCTCTAGGAGACCCCTTACACTTGCCTAGGGAAAGGGTAAGGCTTCTCCCCTTTGTTTTACCTTTTTATCTCTCTATGTGAAATCACACTCACCGTTGATGGGGTGTGACTTTGCATAGGTAAAATTAGGGTCAGCCTTGATGGGGCATGATTTTTAATTTTCAAGGTTTCTTCTAATAAAACCTTAATTTTTTGGTTTTGTCATGTTTTATGTCGACCATCCTTAGTTTTCGTGCATTTCTCACCTTCAAATTTTCTATATAAGGAGGTTTTGAATTCACTTTTCACACATGACACAATTTGAATTTATTGCACACTAACATTTGATGATTTATTATTTCTCGTAAAGTGTTCTTATTCGATCTGCATCATTTTTCTTCACTCACAAGTAAATTAACTTTGAAGTGTTAAGTCTGATTGGTTTTATATTGCATTGGGTTATTGATTGCTACTACTCACTCTTGGTGGATTGGTGTTGAAGCTCTAAGGAGAGATCAACTATCTAGGAGGTCTCAACCCTTTTGTCTGATTTCTCGCTCTCATCTAAGTGAAAGTACTCTACGACATGTTTTTTTGTGTTCATTGCACTTAAGGTTTATTATTTATATCTAATCTGAGATGTTTCATCTCACTTTTATGAAATTGTGTTAGGGCCTCTACAGGATGTGATTCTGCCTTAGTAAAGTTGTGGTCACCTGTTATGGATTACGATCACACCCAGATAGTATCTGGAAGAAATATCCAAGAAGACATCCAAACAATAATCCAACCTTTATAAAAAAACCATATAGGTTGTACTCATAGCCATGTCCCATGCTCCCTAGACTTTTAAAATTGTATAGTTTATATGAGGTATAGGCACCATATGCACTTTACAACCACAATGGGTAGACTCTATATTGGAGCATGTACTAGAGTGGTTCTAATTTCTAATAGGGGACTTCGATAATTTCTCAATGGAGAGATCTATTAAAGGTAGGATTTTCCTTCATTATGCCTCATGAACTCAAAACAATTTGATCTCCAAGTGAAAAATTATTGTTCAAAAGCTAAGCAAGATGAGAGTATCTAAAGATTCTTTTTTCTACTAATTAGTTGATACTGAGAATATGTCACAGAGGTAAAACAAAGGAAGGCCTTCAAATAAATCTACTAGTAAACTTGAAACTCCCTAAGCCACAAGGGTATACTAACCCACTAGATCAAAAATATAATGAATTACAACCTTCTGAGTGGTAGCTAAGACAAGCCTCATCATAGGTAGGAATCCTAGACTCTTTTTGATGGTAGTGAAAAGTATTTTATTGTTGGAAGGGGTTTTATCTACTTACCAACTATGAATGCACCTATCAATTAGAGGGGTGGGTTCAAAAATTAAGCCATTCTTTTTTTATAATTGGGTTACAACACATCATGTGCCTTGGTACTATTATAAAATAGCACTAGGAATATGCCAACAAAGGAAAAACCAAAAAATAATAGAGGATAAAAGGAATGGAATAGTTGATTTAATTAAGGATTTAATAAGACTATCTAGGCTTGTTTATTCATATGAAAATCACCCCCAAAATATAAGGTGAATTATATGGAACTAGAAAAAGAGACAAATAATATCCAAAAATTCCAATGATTAGGTGACTAGAAAGCATCCAAATTCAAGCAAGGAGTAAATATAACAAAACCAACATTCACTAGACTTGGGATGTGATCTACATTGAATATTTATTTAATATTCAAGACTAAAGAGACTAATCTAAAGTCATAATTCTTCTAGGAATGCTTTTCTAATAGCCCAAGCAAAACATGAAGTTGCTTAAGGATTTTCTTACTTGAACATAGAATTTAAAGGAAGCCCTCTACTCTGAAGTTTCATGCCAATGTAAATAGTTTTTCCCTAATATTTTTCTCACTTTTTCTCTCCCTTATGTTATTTTTTATTTTTAATATTCATATTTTTTACTTTACATCCAAGGATAAGGTAAGTAGTCTATGTTCATGATCTTCAACAAGATGAAGAACCTTGCAATCTACCAAGACTATATAAAATTTTTCTCTAAAATATTACTTCAGTTGAAAGCTCAATCAAAAGCAAGATATCCCTAAGAGAGAATTAAGAATATAGATTTTACCATTAGTCAAAAGGATAGGCACCATCCCCATGATGCAAAAGAAGTATGAACATGTTTTGAGTCATACCACTTGCTAGAATTTAGATCAATGTTCGATGATCACCTTTACCTAAATTCAATGACCTAAGGTTTCTAAGGCCTATGGACCATTGATTTTCCATCCAACTATATGCATTGACATTTCAATGAATGAAAGTAAAAGAAGAAAGTGTACCCCATTGTAGACTAGGTCAAACACATGGTAGCTAGACAAAAATAGGAGGTGAGAGTTAAGGTATAGTTAGAGAAGGTCTACCATTGATTGAAGGAAATGTTATCTTAACTAAGGATATGTTGCAACCACTTGTAAATATGAGAGGATAGTCCAAAAGGAAGTTAAGGAGGATATCCACCATAGGCCACCAATGTTGAATTTTATAGTAGGCCTATAAGAACCATCTATGTGGTAATTGTGGTAGTCACCTATCACATAGGTAATATTATCCTTCCATCCTATGCTAGTCATGGAGGTCATGCCTGCTATGTCAACAAGTGGTATATCCAAAGGATGAACTTAGATAAAACTTAATGGTGCAACCATCCCAACATAGCAACAATATTAGATGGCAATAACATCCTACCATTCAAAGGGTTGGAAACCTCTAACATAAATGGCCCTAGATATAGAGACATTAAAGCTATCGATTGTAGTTGTAGAGAAAAGAGATATACGTAGACCTTATACACAAAATTATTAGAGGGAAAGAGCACTTATCCTAACCTATAAATAGGCCTATAATTTTATTGTAAAGACATTAGGAGTTTCCTAATCGTTCATAATATTTGGCCTTGTGAGCTCTTCCTCTCACTTCTTCTCGATTGTATGAGCAATAATTGATCTATGAGCCATTATATTTTTAGGTTACATGCCTTATAATTATCTCAACACATGAATGGAAGCAATGACTAATTTTCTTTGTCCTACTTCTCTAAGTATGTTTTGAATTTTAGGTTATGCACAATGAAGTGTGTTCAAATTCTAGCTATTATATTGTGGTAAATATGTTTAATTATATCTTGTTCATGTAATCAGGAGGGAATATTAATATTGATGCATCATCCCCATTACTTAGATCTATACTTTCCTATAATTTATTTTCCTATAAGTTACTTTATTGTTATTTTTTCTTTCCATATTTTGCTTTCATTACAATTCCATTTCCTACACAACATGCAATGATCAAACCCAACAAGGAGCTAGCCTCAAATTAAAAATCTAGAGGTTTTTCCATAGGTATTCCCTTAACCCATGAATATTCCCACTATATATCTTTATTTAAGATACAGTTCCCCAGGTATGTCAAGCTACTACCACGATAGACCAAAACATCCTAAGATGGCAATAGTACACAACCAAACCTTTATACCATTGACTATGAATCAAAATATTTTTGATAGGTAATGAGAAAACATATTAAAATCTTATCATAATATAACCTCCATAAAGCATACAAGGAGAATACTATGTTCTTATATGTGCTATATTGATTGAGATCACAATCTTAGTCATATGATACTTGTCAAATGAAAAAATGATAAAAATGATAATCAATGCCTATGTGATTTGATACTTTTATATCATTCTAGATGAGTATTCAAATGAGTGTGAAACATTTGTTTGGGTTAAACTAATTGTTTTATACACACTTCCATAATATTAATAGATATATACGTATCTCAAAAGAAGATATCATAAAAAATAGAAATACATAAAAAATGAATATCATAAATGACATGTGGATTGTACAACTCAAGTAGATGAGCACTCTAAAAAAGAGATAATAATAAAAATGAAGTGTATGAACATTACAATATAGACTTAGATGAATAGTAATGGTTACCATATTTATCTTGAACAACCAATGGAAATTGAAGTGACTTGGAAATGCTTGGCCATAATGACTTTGATAATAGTCATAAATGGTTTACTCACAAAATTCTAGATCATTTGCATAAACACACTACTAGTATATTTAAAACAAATTGCTCATTATAACAACTATACAAAGAATTAAATATCCCCTTCAAGTAGATACATTACCTCCTAAACAACAAGAAGTATTGAATTTCATCCTAAGTTATTCTATATAAGAAAATTCAATAGAACCATTAGACTAACCATTTAGGGGATTTTAGATACCGGGAAACCCCTATTTGATCAAATATATCGAGCATGCCCTTTGTATTTTGATATTTTACATAAAATTCATAATTAATAGTTGCTTCCATAGGTGTTATACTATTTAACATACAAGAATCAATGATGCACATGAGTTTAAAAAT
This sequence comes from Wollemia nobilis, assembly GCA_028583015.1. Taxonomy (NCBI): domain Eukaryota; kingdom Viridiplantae; phylum Streptophyta; class Pinopsida; order Araucariales; family Araucariaceae; genus Wollemia; species Wollemia nobilis. The sequence goes on from JAQPPZ010016414.1 coordinate 3,161,464, forward strand.
CTTAGCAAACAATATACAAAAATTTTAAGGATAATATATTGTAATATTCCTAGAGAAAATGAGATATATCTAATATGTTTTGATTGAAAATATGATCCTCACAAGACTAAAGCTACTTATTCAAATAAAGTATTATGTGTAATGAGAATTGTCATATAAAAAATACCTCTTTTAGTGGAAGATCCAAAATATTGGTTGGTGATCTTGAATACCTATCAGCTATAAAATATGTACTTCTATTATGACACATATTGGTATAAATACCATGTCAATGTTTGAAATATGTTAAAAAAATTCAAAAATGTAGAATCAAATTGAGATTGGAGGACTAGGAAGCTCATGAAATACAAATAGATTATTGATAAAACATGGCTGATCATTATTTGATGCATTTATACATATATTTACAACAACCAAACATGGTATAAACTACACAACAAATACATGTTAAAATCATTGAATATGTTAAACTACACAACATAGTGCGATTAACTTAATGCCACAAATACCAAAGATAATTAACTTGGACAAAAATAGTGTAATTTTGGAAAACAAATAATTGCTTATATTAATTTTATGGATATTTATTGATCTTGTCAACAATGCCCTTGGTTAGGTTACAAATATCACTTATAGACCTCACTTAAGACCTCTTGAATTATCCATGTACATGATCATAAAATTTAGTAATTATATCAATCATCCATGGACACTACAAATGCACAATAAATATCTTATATACCCTTATCTTGTAGAACTATTAGATGGATTCCTTTTTTTACGGTTTTTAAAATTACAATAAATGAATCATAATATTTAACATTGAAAAGGGTATAATTAACATTGGAAACACCAAAAATATGAATTTACATTCACAATCATTTCAAGCGCAAGATCATTGGGTGACCTCTCCATGGTGCTACTTTTTACCTTTGATCACTGCTCAAGAATAAATAATAGTGTCTATTTGACAACTAGAAAAAATAAGAAACTCTTCTATGTTAGTATTATATATAAATATTTCACTATCTAATGTGCTTTTTCTTTATGAAACTTTGACAATTATTATGACAATGGTAATGATTATCATGCTTTAAAAAATAAGCATGAATACCATGATAAACAATAGCTATAGTGTTGGAATTCACCAATCAAAGGATAAATATATACATATTAACCATTATATTATTCAAAATAAATATACCTAGCTGAATGGCATTTGGTGTAATGGCAGTTGCCTAGTTATTATCATCCATGTGGTTGTGAGGTCGATTCCTCTTGTGTTTGCTTGAACGAGCGCTGATATTTGTAAATGATGTTCAATATAAAAAAATAAAAATAAAAATAAATATACATATAATCTGACAATCAAAGAGGATACATACTTATAATTGGCCTTTATAAAAAGCACATGGAAGAATATTTGGATTCATGTACCTAAAAAATTGGGTTGTTTTGGAATAAATAAGTAATAAGTACAAGAGTGCAAATATGTAACATATATATTATCATATACATGGTACAATAGAAGCAAGGTGATAAACCTTATGCATTTAAAATGTTTCAATGTATCTATATAAGTTAAATCATTTACATTAAAAAGCAATTATAACATTTGATGAAAGCAAGAACCTTTATTTTAGTTTCTTACTACATAAATTATGACTACATTGACTAAAACTATTTTGTATGGTTTAACAATAATAATGTATTTGTTAATATATTGTCAAGGTTCTCATCATACTATTTACTTATAAATAATAACAAATTTTAATATATTAAAGAGACTACCAAAGGTTCAAGTTGCACCTATGCACTAATATCTTATAAATAATAAGATAGATAGAATTTATTAAATAAAAAGGGTTGGAGAATGAGCTCCCAACCTCTATTAGGCTAATGTCTAAGTATCAAATTTGGAAACAACCAATTGAATATGAAAATTATCCAACGCTTTGCAAAGTTTGTAAAAGAATGAGATATTTTTTGAAAATGTGCATGTCTAAAGAACCAGTTAATAAGGTATGGATGAGAAAAAAGCAACCAAAATAAAATGATACAATGGAAGAGAAGCCTCCTAAGTTTCCTTCCTCAAATTAATATAAGTTTAAAAAAAAAACTAAAACCCTCAAGGAGTGAGAATTTGTAGAGAATAATCAAGAGAGATAAGGAGGAATTTAAATAAGAATGTCCTATGGGAAGAATATGACAAATTTGAATAATAGGAAGACAAGGTGGAGTAAAATACAAAATTGACGGAGAAGGAGGTGACGAAAATTTTAGAAACCCTAATTTCTAGGGGAACAAAGCTACAAGATTCTAAATCAGAATCTTAGCCAAAGAATGCTTCCATCCAAGGTATAGAAAATGTTGATTATACATTTTTCTCATAATAAATATTTGTCCTCTAAATAACATGAAATTTTAGTGAGACTTATTAGGAATACTAGAAAATAAAAATTTATGGGTTGAAGCCAAACAAGGTAGACCAATTAATAATGAGCTCATAAACAAATAAGCAACGAGAAAAATTGCACTTGTAACACAAATAATTTTGAATTTGATTTTTTTTAATTTAGCTAAAAACCCCTTGCAAGGCCACCTTGGTCTAAGAAACCATGACCAGGGGGTTCTACACCATAAAAATCACCCAAGAGTCTCACCCGGTCCTGATCGTACCAGTATTATCAACTGGATTTAGGGTATTGATGTACATTTGGTAGAGTGAAGATTGAACCAGGGACCTCTATTGGAGGATTTCCCTACCCTCTCGAACTCACCTAAAACACATGGGTGAATTTAATTTTAATTCCCCTTTGTATCCATCTAAAAAAAAAGGAAGTAATTATGCAGATATTAGAAGTATGGACTTTGCAAGTTTTATCAGCTTAGTAGAACTTAGGGATCTCGATCTTAAAGGTGTAAATTTTACTTGAATTAATTAGAGGACCGAAAATAATAGCATCCTCTATATATTGGATAGGAGCCTCCATATATTTGGTGATGCATCTTTGTCCTCTCTTTCCAAGGTTGGGTTAGACCATAATCCTTTATGGTTAGAATTACCAATTAATATTTACTTGCTTTTAAGGCAGTTTAGATTTGAAACCATGTGGTATTATCATCTGAATCTTAAAGAGCAATTGAATAATGGGGGAGTGAAGAAGTGTAGGATGAAGGATTGGAGTAATTAAATAATAAACACATAAATCTCATATTCAACCTCAAAATCTAGAATAGATTCATCTTTGGTGACATCTTTAGATCCAAAGAAAGTTTAATATCCTAGCTTAAGGATCTGGAGCCAAGCGTGGAAGCTCACGGCCTATTAGTTAAATTTGATGAAAAATGGAAAGATATTCTTTCAAACCTACATAAAAAATTAGTTGATGAGGAGATTTTTTGGAAACAAAAATATCATGACCTATGGCTAAAGGAAGGAGATAGAAATTCTAAATTTTTTCATGCTTTGACTCTTCATCATAGAAGTCACAATAGAATTAGAGAAATTTCTAGATCTAATGGCTCGACTATAAAAGATATTTTAGAAATTAGAGAGGAGGATGTTGACTTCTTTAACTCTCTTTAGGAAACGTCTCCTACCAAAGACATTTAGGCTGAGGATGCCCTTCTCACATCTATTTATAATTTTTTTTCTAACAACATGAATTCCGATCTCCAAGCTTCGTTCTCATATGAAGAAATTAATGAGGATGTAGATTCTATGGGTCCTCTTAAAGCTCCTAGGCCAAAATAATTATCTCTGCTCTTCTTTACAAATTTCTAGCACATCTACACGATGGATGAGGGATGCTTGCAGTCCATTAAGGTCAGTGTAGTTGTCTATGGTTATCTTGAAAGCTCTTAATTTGACATTTTTGGTACTTGTTCTTAAAAATTCTAATGTCATTTATTTTAAAGACTATAGACTAATCAACCTATGTAATACTATCTATAAAATTTTGGCTAAAGTCTTAGCCAATAGAATTAAGCCCCTCTTGTCAGTTTTAATTGATAGTTCTCAAAGCGGGTTTGTGGCCAGGAGATAGATCCTTGATGGTGCAATTGTGATTCATGAATTAATACACTCTATCCATAAAAGTTGTAGGGATAGCTATTTTCATAAACTCAATATGAATAAGGCCTACGATAGGGTTTCTTGGCCCTTCTTGATCAAATTGCTTAGAAAATTTAGCTTTGATTCTAATTGGATAGATTTGGTTGAAGCCTATGTGTCCTCTGCTTGGTTTTTGGTCTTGGTGAATGGATATCCTACCAGATTCTTTAAGTCTAATTGTGGCATCTACCAAAGAAACCCTCTTTCCCCTTTCCTGTTCATTCTCATGGTAAAAGCATTGGAAAGGTTCCTTGCTCAAAGCCATGCTATTATGGGTCTATCCCCTACCCTATCCTACATATCTATTTTTCATCACCATTTTGCTGATGATATAAAAGCAAATTATATTTTTACATACCCTGTTGGATCGTCAAAAAAATATTTCTAGAATTTTGATCTGCAAAATTACCAATTTTCTAGCTATTTACCTTGGCCTTCCACTCTTCTTAGGCAGATTCAGGGATTTTGTGGACACTGTTTTTGAGAGGATGCATCAAAATTTTGCAACCTAGAAGGGTGCTCTTTTAATTTAATAAGGAAATATGGTTCTAGTTCAGATAACTCTCCAAAGTAGTTTTTTGAAACTCTCAACTCGCTATAAAATCAAGAGCCTAATTATCATGAGTTCTTTGTAACTCGTGATAAAATTGATAAAAACTCAAGGAAAAAAACATTGAAAATTTAAAAATAAATATAAAAGCAAACAAATAATTTTTTACTCTCAATATTGTGTTGATCATGTCTCCTTAGCATTGGAAGGAGACACATAAGATCACCTTCTACCCATTTTAGCTTACAGAACATTCGAAAATAGATTTAAGGAAATAAATTGTCAGGAATGTCCATTGGCATGCCATATGGCAACTTTCTCATAGAAATTAGCATTTACATATAATTTTGCACCTTTCTAATCTCAGTCCCTCAATATAAATTAGCATTTACGCATAATACTGCACATTTCTAATCTCAATACCTCGTACCTCACCTCGAGCCTTCAAATTCTTTGACTTAAAAAATGTACTCGTCTTCCCATCCCAATGCATTAAATGCACCCCCAACTACTTGATCATAAATCAAGGCCCACAACATTTGACACATTATATATAACATTAATGAACAAGCCTAGCATACATAGAGGTAGAGATAAGCACCGTGTATGAGTCGTTGTATAGTTGCACATAGGTGTGTCCAATTGGTGTCTCATTAAGGGTAATGTCTTAAGGATCTAAAGCACTATGAGGTCCAATAAATTATGGATTTAATGAATTTTTTGTTTCTGGGTGTGGAGAAATCTCCTTTTTATTTTGTGTGAGTCATGAAGTGGAGACTTGATTTTATGATGTATTAATGAGCTTTATCTAGGGTTTGTATTTTTTATTTTTGTATTGATTTTGAGTATGTGTATAAATTGTGGTTGTAGTTACTCCAATACCTTTGTATTTTGAGCACTTGAAGTTCATATTTATCGGTTTGCATGTTGGTGGAAGACTCACTGAAGAGAGAGGAAGGAAAAATATTTCACCATATGATTGTTGCAGTAGAGTGAGGTGAGATTTCGTGTGTCTAGTCAGGTCAGTATAACTTCCAATAGGCATTGTCCCAATATGTTTAAATTCAAGACCTCAACACCCACTTCTTCAAATAACTCAGGCCAAAGTGCATCAGCCTATGAAGGTTAGAATCTCTCCCTATTCATCCTGGCATGGTTAAATGCATACAACTTATGTTATTTTTGTTGCTTTAGTGTAGTATATACATACAACGCTCTCTAAGGTGTCTTCCTAAGAATTGTTGACCTAATTTTAATTTGATTTAGATATAGAATTCCAAGCATGGCCAGGAAAAACAAAAAAATATAAATGGGTAGTGTTTCATAGATGTGCCTTGTTCATCTCCAAATCACAAGCCAAAATTATAGCAAGCATAGAGAAAAAATTAGCATATACTATTTTGATGGTGCAAATGTAGTTATTACTACAATGTTTTTAATATATTTAATTAAAATTTATTTGTACCTTTCCCCTACCTCGATCTCCCCTGCCTTTTCCCTCCCAAGGCCCTTGCCTCCCATGTCTCTCCCATGCCCCGGCCTCGGCCCCTGCCTCCCTTATCTTTTCCCTGCTTCACTTGTATTTTCCCTATCCCGGTCCCTGCTTCTCTTCGTACAAGTCTTAGCAAGTAATCAATGAATAATGGGTGAGTTACTCAGCCCAATTTTTTTATAAGAAAAAATTTCAAGCCTTCTCGACATGTGAGTTTTGTGGGTACTCGCGAGTAACTTGCGAGTTTCGAAACACTGTTCCAAGGTATTCATATTTATTTTATGTCTCTCTTCTACCTCCCTGGTAAGATTGCCACTAAATTCAAGAGCATCTATAAATATTTTATTTGGGCTGACCTAGATCTGAAAGAAAATTTTCATTTAGATTATTTGGAATAGGTTTTTTATCAAAAATAGAATGAGGGTCTAGATTTAAAGAGATTTATTCAGATGAACAAGGCCCTTATTGCTAAATTGGGCTAGAAAGTGGTGTCTAATAAAGTGGTGCAATGGGTCCACATTCTCAATCCAAAATATAAATTTAATAATTTCCTTTTAGACCCTCTACCTATTGGTGGTTCCCTATTTTGGAAAAGTTTAGTTAAATCCAAGCCCTTTTATGCAATAATAACAGATGAATTGTTGGGAATGGCACTGTAGTGGAATTCTGGAATGATGCTTAGCTTAGGGAAAATACTTTATCTACTAATTAGTGGCTTCTTATTCTTGAGCCTATCACTCGGGCAATGGGTCAAATCAAATTCATGGATTTCATTGAGGTGTCAAATTATCGTAAATTCTGGTTTCAACTTCCTTGGTTGGTGGAGAAAATATCCAGTAGTTGTGGAGAACTATCACCAATGAGCTTGGGTTTAAAGTCTTGAGATTCAAGGATGTTTAGGACATATTAATTTGGTACGAGGATAGTGAAGGTTCATATTTCATCAAGTCAGAATATTCTTTTCTAGAATCACATGCTATCAACCCATTTTTGATTGAAAAGATTTGGTTATAAATTTAACTCCCAAAATTAATCTATTATTTTGGCTTGCAGTGCAAAACAAGATTCTCTCCATTGAGAATCTACTCAAGAGAGGTCTAAATATTTTTAACAGATGCTTTTTATGTGAATTCAACTGGGTATCCACCAATCATTTGCTTCTTGGTTTCTCTTTATTTCAGGATGTTTGTTTCTTCATTTTTGGGAAGCTTGGGGTTTATTGGGTGATTTTGAACTCTCTGGATGATTATGTTTTGCAATGATACTCTCCATTTCTTGCCTCCTACCTTAAATATATTTGGATATTCTTGTTCCATCATATTATTTGAGGTGTTTTGAAGGAATTAAATGCTAGGAATTTTAAGAATTAAAAAAGAGATCCTTTTCAAATTAGTTTGAGAATTTTTTGGAGTGCAGTTGAAAATGTCTCTTCAGTGTTTCTTGAGACTGGAAAATTTTATTTTAAAAGTTCTCCTAATGAATATTTTTTGGAGGAGAAATTGGGCTTCTTGCGGATCGTTGTGGGTCCTCATGATCCAAATCCTAGGAGAATAGTAAGGTGGTTCCCCCACCCAGTGGTTGGCTTAAATTAAATTTTGACGACACCTCAAAAGGTAATCCTGGGATTGTAGGGGTAGGTGGTATTATCAAAAATAGAAAGGGATAACTAGTGGTGGCTTATTTTGAATATTTATCCTATCAATCATCTTAGTTCGTGGAAGCCTGAGCCGCATTTCAAGGTATTATAATGTTGTTAGAGTTGGGGACTCTGTTTACTGTAATCAAAGGTAACTTATTGAATGTAATAAATATTCTTAATGGAACTATTACACCCAGCTGGAAGGTGGCAAATATGATGTGGAAATCCAAGCCACGGTCATGCATATTCTAAGAGAAGAAAATTCAATTACTAACTTCATGACCAATCTTGGTACTAGTCATTCAGGCTTATCAATATGGAAAAGTGATTTTCCTAAGGCCATCTTAAATCGTATTAATGAATAAAGTACTTAATGTTTGTTAAAGAGTCATTCAGAGTTTAAATTTGAAGCGCCTGAACAACACTCTTTTTGAGTGTGAAGATTTCAACAGCTTTTAGGGGTCCTCTCTTAACCAATGTACCCTTTTCTTTTTCTCGAAGAATTTGGTATTGTCTCCATAAGTCTTTAATATCTAAAATTTAAATTCAAACTATCTCTTTGGATGCTTAGATTGGGTGGTCACTGTTCCCTATCATGTTTAGTCCATATTCCTTGTTTTGTAGATCCCTCATGGATTGTTGAGTTAGATTTTGAATCAACCCTGTGTTGATGTGAATATTGTTATCTTTTGGAAATTTCCCCCTTGTCTTGAATGTCTTGATCGATGATACCTTTTACTCTCTTTTCTTTGTTATCAGTTTGAATGAGGAGTGGCTCTCGTGTGTCGATATTCCTTTTTTGAGGGATGTTTTTCTTACTATTTGGTCTTGATTTCTCTTCTTTTTTTTGGTGTAATTTTTTCATGAGATGGCTCTATGGTTGGAAGAGATGGAGGGATCCGTGTATCCTATCATTTTTTTTTTTAGGACAGTCTAAGAAACTGAAGATTATTTTGGGATAAACATTCTTTTGGAAAATCGAAGAATGTGTCATTCTAGGATCATTAAAAAAATTGTTGATTATAATGAGGAAGTGACTCAGATTATGGAAGAAATAATTTAGGATATGGAGTCTATTGAGAAGATCCATACTAGCTCAATTCTGATCTTTTGCCTAGTCTGAGTGTTTCTCCTTTTTTTTTAGTATGTTTTCTAGTTTGTTTGTATTGGTATCTTTTTATTTTTCCTAGTTGTGTTAGGTGGTTGTTTTCATCGTAGTGTTGTTGTGGCTTTCATGTTGTTTTCTCCCTTGGTGGAGTTGATATAAAAGGTTTAGGGGTTCCTTTAAAAACACTTCTTTATTAAAATTACCCAAAAATAATTGAATTTTATTGGAAGGAACACTTCCACAAGGAGAAAAAAAATAAAAAATGTCTCTTGCGATATAAGGGACATGAATGCCCCTTCAAAATAGAGGATGTTCATCCATTACCAAAGAAATATAGTGAGATTATTACTTGTTAATATATGGATAGGTTTCTTGTTCAGCGCTGTAACGGTTACAGCCTCAGTGGTAGGATATTGTTTTATGGTAGGGTTATTATTTTGTGGTAGGGTTCATGTTGAGAAATATGACAAGATATTATATTGTTCTATGGCAGGGTTCTATTGAGTGAATTGGTGGCTACAGTCTCCACAATGGTTGCAATAGGGTGTGGTGTTAGCATAGTTCATGTGATATTTCAAGGGATATTGTTATGTGATAGGGTTATGATTATGTGGTAGGGTTCCTATTAAGTAGTGTAGTGATTATGGTCTTACCGATAAGATATTACTCTATGGTAGGGTTCCTGTTGAGCAGTGCAACAATAGGATACTATTATGTGGCAGGTTCCTATTGATTAGTGTGGAAAATGCAATCATTGTAGTCTTGGAGGAGGTTAATATAGTGTATATTTATTAAGAGGGAAACCAAGCAATAGATTGGTTGACTAATAAAAAAGTACACACTCCTAAACCAAGCAGTAGATTGGTTGACTAATAAAAAAGTACACACTCCTAAACCAATGCTATGGAGGGATGAATTCTTGGTAAGTTGAGTATATTTGAGAGGGAGTTGAAATATTATGACAGATAGAATAATAGTTAAATTATTCACCAGATTTTGCAAGCTTTATTCACCTCTTGTAGTAATGGGAAGTGAAGTATTTCAGTTTTTTCCTATAAGGGGACTTGTGACTTCTTGTCTTGTTCTGCTACTACAATTATCTAATTCTTTATTTTTTTATTTATTTTGTTATTGTAAAAAAGGGTTGGAACCCTTTCAAAAATCCCTTATTTTCACCTTAATAAAATAATTATGTTAAAAGTTTTTTGAAAGATATTTCCTTATTGCAAAAGGATGAACAATAAGTAGAACTTGAGGAGCACAATTATACAATTTGTGTAGCTTAATGATGGAAACTTTGGAACTTTGAATATAGGTCTTAGGTTTTAATCTTGTTAGAAGGAAGGGTTGTTCATCATGCTTTCGTAATTGGAGTATAGTTGGATAACTATATATTCGGTGAATAATATCGTCTTTGACGGTTATCTCATATATCATATGATTTCCATAAACATTAAAAACTACTTTACCTATTTTTACTCTTTACTATAAGCATAATTTTTCTAACTATTATCAGAGATAATTTGATAATAAATATTTTAAAGGATGAATATTTTTTTATTTAAGTTTTAAATGGATTTTTTGTAAATTATTTTATTTATCAATTTAAATTTGTTAGTATAAGAATGTTAATACTTTATTTCCACAAACTAAAAATGCCCACTAGCCAATCAAAGCATATAGACATGTCACATAAATATAGTAATAAAGAAACTAAAGAACATGGTAGATAAATTAAGACTATAAGAATGCAAGGATACTCATAATTATTTGAAGTTGAACTTTAAATAAATTTAAAAAAAGGTGCACAAATTGATGAGTGTAAGTCCAAACTTCTTGTTTTTCATTATTAATTTTCACACAATAATTAAGACCTTGTAGAAACTAATTTATAATATTGTTATATATTTGGTAATAGATATACAACCTTGCTAAAAAGGATTACGTTCAAGTTGCTTCAATACATCATGTTTGATTCAATATAAAGTTTCTTCAATACATCATGCTTGACTCAATATAAATTTGTTCCAATACATCATATTTTACTACAATTTTATTTATCAAAATAATTTTATATATATATATTATATATATATATATATATATATATATATATATATATATATATATATATATATATATATGTTTTTGGTAAGTAAAATTGCTTAAAAGTGGGTTTTAATGGGTCCCAAAACCAAATACATCAGATAATAGTGGAATAGTAGCATAGGAGAAGTACTAGCCCATACAAGGGCTAAACCTTCAGAAGACACAAAATCCATGTAGGGTTGTAGCATAGGAGAAGTGCGGGCCCATACAAGGGCTAAACCTCCAAAAGACACAAAACCCATGCAGGGGTTGCAAAGCCAAACCTAGATAAGGACAAAAAACAACTTAGAACCCATGCAAGGGTTGCCTTGACTATTACATGTATAGTATCACCGCATACCCTGCCAATAAACCCACACAAGGGTGATAGGCAAAATTGCAAGGTCTATGAAATAAACCCATGTAGGAGTAAACCTAAGAGCCCACAAAGGGATAATAGGTAAAATTGTAGGGTCTGTGAAATAAAACCATGTAGGGGTAAACCTAAGAGCCCACACAAGAGCGATGAAAATATATCAAAAAAAGACATCAATTTCACACATGGAGAACATAGCTAGAAAAAAAAAAGGATAAAAAGAAATAAGAACTAAAAAATTCTCAAACCTAAGCTTCAATAATATTTTCCTTGGCATGGAGATAAGTAGCGTGATTCTTCAAAAGGAGCTTTAGGGTGTCATTGATTTTATCCATCGCATTGATGATATTGTTGATTATAGTGGTGTGAATTTTATCTCACATGGAAATGCACCAATCCTCACCATTGTCGTCAAATATATGTTGAGGGAAGCTCTAGCTAGTCTCGAACTTTAATTTCTTGAACCTTGTCGAATGCCTACACTAAGTGGAGATTTCTTAAATATTGGCCTTACGCTTGGAGTTATGCATATTGGCATTTGGGGTCACATAAGCATTAGGGCCAAGGGATTGGTCTTTGAAAATATGGTCATCATCGACATCCTCAGGGAGAGAACGGAAGGGGCTTTGATTGGAAGAATTTGAAGGCATATTGGTTTGAAGTGGTGACACAAAAATGGTCGGAGGCATGGTGGCTTCAATATGGTGATAAATGATGGTAAAAAGACCTTGATGGGTGGGAGGATATTGGGAAATTCTTTTACAGGTATTATGGATCGAATATCTAATAGACCAAAAAAGAAATTTAGGAATGTTAACAAGGTTGAACCCTCGAAGATGATTAACAAGGGCAATGTGAAAATTGGATAGGGGTTTGGCAGGGTCATCAATAGTCAAATATTGAAGGATGGGCACGATGATGGTAGGCCAAGGTGTGGGTAGGGAATCATGCTCCACATCAATACCTTTCCATCTGAAAGTCTTCACATGATTAGGGAAACCCTTGAGCTTGAGCTCCCAATTATGGAAATATCTCCTCATGACATGCTCTGTGAGTGACAACTTAGTAACTTCAGCAAGCAATTTGACAATGACCTTGAAATAAAAATTACGCACAATAACATTTTTGTTATTCCATGTATTTACAAAAGCATTGGTGATATCAAGTTCCCCCCTTTGAACTTTCTCAAGAAAATAATGAGGCATTGGTATTTGAGGTAATACTCGGATAAGGGGTCAATATGTAGGCTAGAGGGCTCGATGATAGCCATGGAGCAGAGGACACACAAAACAACAATCCAGGTCTCCCAATGACTACACACAAAGACCCAATCATACAAGAAGGGATAAATCCAACCAGTAGTACCAATATTGAGGCTCTAATTAAAGATATAGGTTGATGCATCATAAGGATTAGGCATCATGACAATCATGACCATGTTAGAAACATACTCACAAGAGGGATTTTAGAGAAAAATGAGGCTAAGAGGACTTGACATGGCACACGGGTAGTTGATAAAAAAGTAGTGCAAAAAAATATGAACACAAACCTATAGCAGTGTATACCCATGATAATTCTAGACTTAGACCCAACACATGATAAGGGATCCCTGATCAATCGAATCCAAATACACTTACGATACCTATGTTGGAACTTGAAAATTTTGAAACAAGAATCTAGGATGCACAAACCACACTGCAACTAATTGAAAAAAGAAGACGACAATAGGGGAAGAAATGAATATGAGTACAACATAATCATTATCGAGACTAGAAAAATTTGAATTCTCAATTATGACCAGGCCTAAAAAGGACTTAGAAAAAATACCCATATGACCAATAACAATTTTGAACATGACTAGGAGGCCCTTGGACTTGACACCCTTAGAGACAAAGGAGCATGGACACTTATTCACAAATAATACCATCCAAATTCTAGAAAAATTTTGAGAGAATAGAACATAGGACACAAACAACCCAATATTAACAACACATGACCACTCGAACTTGAACAAAACATAAAATTTTGACACAAAAACTCTAAAATCTTGATATCAATTCATCTTGAAATGAACAACCATGCTAGGAGAATCATAGAGTATGATACTGCTATCAATGGTTACAAACATTATTCAAACCATTTTATCTGGAAACAAAAAAATCCATCATGGTAGGCATGGAAGCATCTCCACATGTTAATCGATTTGCCCCACATCATTATTAACTACATCGAGAACTCATTGAGGGAATTTATCATGCCATATGAACAAGGGATTTTGAGTGACCCCTATGTTATCCAAAATATTAGCAACTTTGTTGGCTTCACAAAAAACATGGCTAACCAAAGTATCATTAAAATTTTACAACATTTTCTTTGCTTCTTGTATAATAATTCTGACATTCCAAGATGAAGGAATGTTACTTTTGATAGCATTAATAATGTTCATAGAATCACCTTCAACATGAATGTTACCTCTATAATATTTTAGGATATCTAGCCCTATCCAAAGAGCACACACCTCAACAAAGTTATTAGTTTGAAATCCCAAGTTTTCAGCATAAGCCACTAGAATATGCCCTCTATGATCCCTAATAATGCCACCAACCCCTACATTTCTTGGGTTTCCTTTAGCAGCACCATCAAATTTGAAATTTAACCATCCAATCATGGGAGGATTCCATTGAGCACTAGTCCTAGGATGGGGAGCAATGGGTTTTGTTCTAGTGCAACAAGGGATGTTGAGGGAATGAAAAAGAGAGACTTCCAACTTGGAAATAGGGGTTTTAGAACATGGAAACAACCAAAACTTTTTAGTAGCAAAAGAGATAGCCCTTATAGAAACTAAAATAGGATCAAAGGATGAAGAATAAAACACCCTTCTATTTCTCTCAAGCCAAATTTACCACAACAAATGATGGAGACACACTTTCCACAGAAAGGCTAATATTAAATTAGAAAAGGGGGTAGGCCACTAAAAAAAGAGCTGGTGTAAGGAATTGGGTTGGACCCAGGAAATGTTGAAAGTGGACATTAAATGGTCCATGGCACTCTTGGAAAAATGGCACTCAACAAAGAGATGATAAACAGATTTCCAAGCACACAAGCATAAATAGCACCTATTAGGAACAATCATGCCTCTTTTGAGAAGGTTTTTAGTAGTGAGCTTTTTGTTTTGAATGCCAACCAACTGAAAATGGTAATTTTCAAAATAAGGTGTTTGACCCACACAATATGGAAGGGTGTTTTGAAAGTCACTGATTAGGTTATGGGCAGATTTCATAGTAAATAGCCCTGAATCAATATCTTTCCAAAAAGGAGTGTCAGGGACATTGCCAGTAGGGATAATAAAAATATTTAGCATGGTTTGAAGAATCCTTATAGCTCTAGATATTTGATTATTACAATTGGCAATGTGGATGGTTTTCCATACTTTGCATTTGAAAGACATATCAATGAAATATTCCACCTTACTACCAAATAAATTGTCCAATGAGGGTTGTAACAGAGAAACAACATTATTGTCTATAAGAGGTTGATTTGATATCCATTTATCAATCCAAAAATTAATCCTACTTCCTGTGCCTAATTTTCACCTATTTCCTTTGTAAACAATCCATCTGGTTTGAATGATGGATTTCCAGAAGGAAGAGCCATATTTAGGAATGGTTTCATCCATAAAACTATGATTTTGAATGTATTTTTTGTTGATTATTGAAACCCACTCTAGATTGCAATTGGTGAAGACTTTCCAAGCTTGCTTAGCTAGTAGGGTAGTATTCATGTTGCTTATTCTTCTAAGCCCCAACCCACCCTAGATTTTAGGGGTATAGACTTTTTTCCAACATACTAGATGAAACTTCTTTTTGTCCTCATAACCAACCCATAAAAATATTTTTTGTATCTATTCAATGTTTAAATAGACACTGACTGGCACTTTAAAAATATACATAAACTAAACTAGAATACTTTGCAAGTAAGCCATGGTAATAGTAGCCTTTGCAGCTTGAGACATCAGCATGCCCTTCCATCCAGCAAGTTTGTTTTTTATTCTCTCAATAACATTACCCCACATGGCTTCCTTGGGGTTGCTTGTAAAAAGAGAGAGACCCAAATACTAAGTAGGTAACTGAGAAATGGCACACTAAAATATATTAGCAATTTTGCCTTGTTTTTTGGGGGGTATTGAGGAAAAAGCTTTGCTTTTGGTATAATTGATCTTTTATCTCACAGCATTTTTCGTAGGTGTCCAAAATAATATTAATAGCCTTAGCCTCCCAAAATGAAGTAGAGGTAGTTAAAATGGTATCACCAATAAACTATTGATGAGATAATGCTCTGGAATTGGTGTCAGCCTTAAAACCTAAAATGATGCCTCTGGAACAAGCATTTTTAACAACCCTACCTAAGGACTCAACCATGATGATAAACAAAATGGGGGACAAAGGATCTCCTTGGCAATTGCCTCTATTGCTCAAAAATAAATCGACAACATACCCATTGACCAAAAATGAAAAACTAGGGAGTTGATATACAACCCGACACAAGCTCAACCCAGTCTCTATGAAACCTAAATTTAAGAACTTCAATGAGAAATTCCCTGTTAACCCTATCAAAAGCTTTGTTCATGTCAATTTTAAATATCATTGTTGCTTTTTTGCTTATATTGGCAGAATGAAGAACTTCATGCAAAGCAATGATACCATTTATGATATTCCTCCCTTTAACAGAACTTCCTTGACAAGGGTCAATGATTTGAGGAAGGATGGGCTTGAGTCTATTGGCCAAAGCTTTAGTAAGGGTTTTGTAGATAACATTACATAAGCTAATTGGTCTATAATCAGAGATAGATTTACAAATAGGGCCTTTAGGGATGAGGGCTATGAATGTGGATTTGATGCATCTAGGAATAGATTTGGACTATTGAAGGTCCCTAATTGCAGTGCAAAATTCAAGCCCAATAATTTCCCAATAGGTCTGGAAAAATCTAGTTGAGAACCCATCAGGCCTAGGGGCTTTGTCCGATGCATGGAAAAAATGGCATATTTTATTTTATCAGAGGAAAGGGGATAAATAAGAGACATATTCAAATCAAGAGTAACTAGATTGGGAATAAACTAAAGAAGTTGTCTCTTAGCATGAGCCACATTTTGGGGATTATCTCCTAATAGATTTTCAAAAAAGGAAGAGGTCTCATTTTGTATATCAATAATATCTCTGACAATGGTACTGTAGACACCAAATTACAGCCACTAATTCTCCATCCTAACCATTCCACAACCCACTTTTCCACCATACATCTTTCCCGCCAACTATTTGGCCCAATTCCACCATTCCCGCATTCAAAAGGCCCATTTTAGCCCTTTCCCACCATTTCCTAGCCTAATTGGGATTATTTTAATATTATTTTATACTTTAATATTTAATATAATATTTTAAATTATATTATGATATATTTATTATAAAATATGTATTTATAAACTCAATTAACCACAATCATTTGATCCATTCTAATCTACACCGTCCATATTCATTAATCCATGTCACATGCAAAAAGTAATCTCAACGTTAGGATCTAATTTAATCTTAGACACACGATCAAAAGTGTAAGGCTAAACCCTTAAGAAAATTCCTAGGTTGGATTATAAATAAGAGCATTTACAAATTCTCAAACCCTAGAACCTTGAGATTAGAAATTACACCTTGGAGAAGTCATTATTGAAGCCCTAGCTAAGCCAAAAAGACTTTTGTTGTTCCAACTGTCCCCCATTCATCCTCCATCGTCGTCACATCCCCCATCCATCCACCACATTCATTGTCACCCCCTCAATTTGCTTTTGCATATTCTACCCTAACCCGTAGGCACCCTCCAGAGCTTGCGAGGCTCGTTGTAGAGCCTACAAAACACTCACCAGAGCATGTTGTATACCGCAGGTGCTCTCTAGAGCTCGATGTATCTCGCAAGTGCACACTAGAGCCTATGAAGCTCATGTCAAAGCCTGCCAAGTGCACGTCCAAGCCTGTTGCAACTACAAAAATATGAATTTGAGCCTGCTACACCATGCCATATGCAAAAATGAAATGAAATCAAGGTATATCTCATTTGAATGTATTTTATCTCATAATTTTTTGATCCGATATACTTTCTGACTTCATTGTTAACTAGGGTTTTATTGATTTCTGAGGGTCTCACACTATGGAGCCCTCATAGGTATTACTAACCCCCTTGTTTTGTTTTTACGTATGCATATATGCAAGATCTACACGTTATTGAACGGTTGTTAAAGTTGGAGTGGTCCAAAACTGGATACTCAAAGCCCACTCAACCTGTTGAAAGCAAGGACACACTAAATCTGAAGACACTTTGTTGTTATTGCTAGGGTTTCAGAGAAACCTAGTGCCATTGTAAATCATTGTATCAAATACTCACACTAAGTACTAATTGTAAAAAAGGAGTTCATTGGCTTCCCCCATTTTATTGAATACATACATTTGTTCAATCTTTGTATTTACTTGTGTTATTTGGTTTCCTGTTATTATTTAAGTGTCGTGTCTTTGTATTCACAAATGGCGATCACGGTGGGACACCACAAGGGTTTCATTATTTAATAGATCTACCTTCCTAACTTAATTTTATTTCTATTTGTTACAGGAATTTATAGAAGCGTAGAGACCACTGATTTCATCCCTAGGGTTTTTGAAGCAATCTACAACATTTTTAGAGATTATGTAGGCATTTAAGAGCATTCGTAGAGCATTCAACAGCATCTACAAACAACTGTTGGCACTCTATTGTGCCTACAAAAGAACTCTACTGCACCTACGTAGGCACTCGGTTGTGCCTGGCAGTAATTTGGAGTAGAGCTAAGGCTTCCAAGTAAGTTTCATAACCCTAGGTTGCCATTTAGCGATTTATGTATTCTATTTTCTACTGCTATTTTTCATTGTTTTTGGGTTTTGGGAAAGAATCGGTAGCAAGTTGCATCTAGGGTTTGTGTGTGTTTCATTATATAAAATTCATTTCTTGTCCTGAAATTTATAGATCTAGGTGATTGTTTACATTTTTGAGTGCATATGAAACATAAAAGCATACTAGATTTTGCATTTTAGGGTTAAATATCACTTTAATTTTACCTATATAAATAGGAACAACATATTGAAGCATAAAGTAATCCTACCCTAGGCTGGCCCCTTTGGTAGAGATGTGGACAAACCCTCTAGTTGCTCTTTTGATTTTAATAATTTGTAGGCAGGGGGTTTTGAGCGGTGTACTCCACTCTCTTTAGGTGAAATTTGAATCTTTGTGTTGGCTTCTGATTTAGATTAGTGAAGTTAGTAATCTTTAATATTGTTTGTACACCATAGAGAATGAGAAATATAATAAAATAAGTCACACACACTTGCATGATTCACATGTTTAACAATAGTGGTTGGATTTCATCACCAGCCATTGCATGAGATTTGATGACGATGGTTGTTATTTCCATCCACCAATATCTACCCTAGAAACCATAGGACTACCCTCGAGCAAAAATTTTGGAGGTCATTACCAACAAGAATCTCGTTTCCTTGGCCAACCTTAGTTTTTACCTTTGTTTTTCATTAAACAAGATTAAGTTACATCAAAACACACAAGCCAACAATTCTAAAAGTAACTTCACATTAATGAAAGAAAATAATTAATGAACAAGGTAAGCCACACACGATGAAACCTAGGACTGATTATTTTCTTTGCTTTAAATTTTGGAAAAGTTTTTAATTTGTATGATTTAGATAAGCTTAGAATATTTTGTTTAACTACTTTATGGTGCTAACACGACAACAAAAGAAAATAATAAACCAAAGTAGTTTAATGGAAAACATTTCCCATGAACCCGCTACTTTGGTAACCCCATCCAATATGGTTTAGACTACTTTTTTTGGATCATCCCATCCACCTCACTCTCACGTAGAGACACATTCACACAATGTGGAGACAACCACCACCTACATAGACATGGATAGAGTGCAGACCCTTTACAAGGCTTATAATTATGTCTTAGAACCCCTTAGCCAAGAAGGTTTTGAAGAATCCAAATTGGCTACCACTTACCTTGCCCAAGGATATCCTAATTTGAGTTATGAATATGGTATTCCTTCCTCCACGAGCCAACCACCACAAAGACCAAGTGTTCCAAACACTTATCTCACGTCCACCTATACCAACCTCTTAAATGAGGAGTATGTCAATGGTGCCTCACAAGTCCCTAGCCTCCAAGTTGTAACATCAAATGCAACTTGCACCATACCCATGTCCTCTCATCCATTATCATCCACACCTCCATCATCTCACTTAGACAACATGGCCATATCATCAACACCTCCATCATCTCACTTAGCCAACATGACCATATCATCCACACCTCCATCATCTCACTTAGCCAACATGACCATGACTAATCATCCATCATCTCATCCAACCACAACCCCATAATTTGACACATGGTCAAATTAGGAACTTACGGATACATTAGAGCTCATAAACAGATTGCTTTCACAATTAACAAAAGGAAAACAGTCATCTTACATAGACCCTATGACCCAAGGAGTTCTAAATCAACCTCCACTCACCAATCAAAATTCAGTATGGGTCATGTTGAGTGGATATTTTGCCCTATAGCAAAATGATCACCACAACTAGAGTATCCAATAGGAAACTCTCTCTTGCAAAGAAATTAAGTAGCATTATTCATTTCTCCAAGGTTCTTGTGAACAAACATTCATGTGCATATAATCAATCAAGACTAAAGCAAATAAACGAATGTATACCAGAATAATTTAAACCATGCAAGTAACTGTTAACAAGGGGCCTTTAATGATTCGAACAAGTACTTTGCAACCATAATCCATTAAATCAACCAAATGTGAAGATAGCTTCTTTTGATGTTCTTGAGATTAAAGTGATCTACCTGAAACCTAGTTAGTAATCTCTTTTATCTTCAGCTTAAAAATATTACAAATGAGAAAGTGTGTGGTATAAGCCACTTCATTTTAAGCTTCGTTCCTTTAACATGAGATTAATTTTTAGAGTTATCAGGTTCGTTTTATCTTCATTTAACAGTGTTCCACCATCCCTATGTTAGCATTTGGTGTTAGTAAAGTTAGCAATGTTAGCATTAAATGTTAGCAAAAAAATTAGTAAATTAGCAATCTAGGATTCATTCACTTGATCTGATTTAGTGTGCATTTGGAATTAGTAGCCCTCCTAAACCCATATTTTATCTGAAAATTATATGAAGGTGTTTGGAGATGCAAGAATGAAAACAAATGCAAAAATTTTGGAATGGACCTAAATCGAAATAGTAGATTTTAAAGCAATACTAATCTAAATATCAGAAAACTAAAACAGAAACATTATTTACAAAAGTTAGCTGGAAAAACAAAACAGGACATTAATTTGGTTAGCAATCTCCTCCCTGCCAAAACCCCAAGTTATGAGATGAAATTCTAAAACAACCTGACCTAACAGACCTGCAACATAAACACAATCAAATTAGATCAGATGCAAGATTCTAAGGAAAAAAAAATTGCATCATTCTATCATTCACCTATCGTAACCCACTTTATGGTGTAAATGAATAGATACAAGAAACAATAATGCAAAGGGAAGATTTATAGAAATAGCAGCAGTCTTAGTTTCAATCTCCTTTTGATTTCACACACAAGAGTTGCTCTTGCCAAAAAAAAATCCTTTATTCCGAAAAATAGTCTTTGTTTTTTTTCTACAATTTCCAGCCCATCTCCACTTCTTTAATGGCGTATTTAAAACTTCTGAAAAAAAAATTGTTTCTCCCTCCATGACTGTTCATTTTCACCTTCCTTTGTGCATGCATGTGTTTTGATTTCCAAAAAAAAAAAACTTTCGTTTCTATTTTGTGGCCCTTTGTTTCATTTCCATGGTTTGGCTTCACTTTTCGTTTGATTTCAAAAAAACGTTTCCTTTTCTCCACATGGGTTTGCGTTCGTTTCCTTCCGTGTGTAACGGCCATCTTAAATGATTTCAAATCATTAAATATTGCTTATGTAATGTTTTTTCTTAATCATTGTATTTTGTCCTTATGTCCATGTCACCATTATTAGACGCACTGTCAACTACTCTGTTCCTTGGCAAAAATTGGACATGTCGCGATATCGCAACACTTCTTGTTTCTCTGCTTGCCTGCCCCTTTTGAATCATAAAAATACATGTCGTGATATCACGACACTTTTTCTCTTTTGGCCATGACAATGCAACATGTCGCAATATCGCGGCACTTTTTCTCTTTTGGCCGCGACACTGCAACATGTCGTGATATCGCGACAGTTTTTCTCTTTTGGCCGCGATAATGCAACATGTCGTGATATCGCAACACTTTTCTTCTTTTGGCCATGACAATGCAACATGTCGAGATATCGTGACACTTTTTCTCTTTTGGTCGTGACAATGCAACATGTCGTGATATCGTGACACTTTTTCTCTTTTGGCCACGACAATGCAACATGTCACGATATCGCGACACTTTTCTTTCTTCTCTTGCTCTTGGCCACGAAAATGCAACATGTCACGATATCGCGACACTTTTCTTTCTTGTTCTTTCTTTTCTCATTTGGTCGTGAAAATGCAACATGTCAAGATATCGAGACACTTTTCTTTCTTCTCTTGCTCTTGGCCACGAAAATGCAACATGTCGCGATATCGCGACACTTTTCTTTCTTTTTCTTTCTTTTCTCTTTTGGTCACAAAAATGCAACATGTCACGATATCGCGACACTTTTCTTTCTTCTCTTGCTCTTGGCCACGAAAATGTAACATGTCACGATATCACGACACTTTTTCCTTCTTGCTCTCTCTCTTTGTTTTGGACCGCGAAAATGCAACATATCGCGATATCATGACACTTTTTCCTCCTCGCGGTGTTTTGCTTTTACTTTGATCTTTAGCATATGGGCCACTTCGGTCTTCTTGGAAAACATGCAAAAAATGTGGGTCCCTAATTTTGGGGTACGTTGTGGAGCAACCACAACAAATGGCGACTCTGCTGGGAAATTTTCTTAAGCATTTTTGTGAGAAACCGAACCTGAAAACCTACAACTCAACTGCAAGCATTAGCAAATATCCAAAGAATGTAAATAAACTAGAAATACATGAAACATTAGAATTATTTAGAATCTGCTCAATGTGTGCATAGTGATTCATTCTTTATCATTTTAAATAGTTCCCCATTATATTGCCAATTTCACATGAATGCATATAATGAATCGTGGAGGGTCTATGCAAGATCGAATGTATTGCCAGCATAATGAACTATGGCTAACCTGCTTTACCAGGACTCTTAACTTTTAGTAGCATAAGCACAAACATTAAAACTATCAAACTGTCTTAGGACCAAACATGCATGAATTGAGTTCATATACCCGATCTCAAGGTTGGTTATGCACCACTACCCTATCGAATCAATGTGCATGTGTAAGTGAAATTAGAGCTTTGGGGAATCAAATTCTCAACCTAAGCATGATGATAATTTAACCCTATCCTTACTACTCTGATTTGATTTCATTACCTCATCTTAAACAAAATGATTAAACCTATTATGGATAACTACCAAGCTAGCCTGTCCGTGTGAGCGGTCAAGAGGTCTTACTTTTAAATGAGACATGTTGCCACGCATGAGCCTACTCCACTTCTAGTCAGGTGTCTATAGCCTCGGTGGATATCAACCCCATACTCCAGGCTTTGGCTTTCTTGAATTTTAGGGATGACTACCCATCCTTGTGATGGATACATAGTATGATCCTTCCAACTCAAATGATGTGATGGAGGTGGAGTAATGATGGATTCCTTGAATCTTAGGGATGACTACTCATCCTTGCAAGGGACATGTAGTACGATCCTTTCAATCCAAGTGATGTTATGGAGGTGGAGTGGTAATGGCTTCCTTGAATCTTAGGGATGACTACTCATCCTTATGAGGGACACGTAGTACGATCCTTTCAATCCAAGTGATGTTATGGAGGTGGAGTGGTAATGGCTTCCTTGAATCTTAGGGATGACTACTCATCCTTATGAGGGACACGTAGTATGATCCTTTCAATCCAAATGATGTTATGGAGGTGGAGTGGTAATGGCTTCCTTGAATCTTAGGTATGACTACTCATCCTTATGAGGGACACGTAGTACGATTCTTTCAATCCAAGTGATGTTATGGAGGTGGAGTGGTGAAAACCACTATATCATGGACTATGCTTTGCATGATGGGACAGACAAGAAAAATCCTTTTCAAATCACTTTTCTTCCAAGTAAGGTTTCAACCATTTTGCCCAAGATGTTATTTATATGTGCAGAACGTGTCTAATTCAAGACAATGCGGCATCAGTTTCCAACGCCAAGACCTTAATTTTTATTGTGCAATGATCCTAAGAGGGTCTGAAATGCTTTTGGTGGTTGCTTTTTTTGAAATATGGAATGGAATGAGACTCAAGGCTATTATGCAATGCATCCTTAACATAAATGGGTAAGATGGATTATACAAAAATGCTTCACCCTATCTTGCAAAATTGACAACTTTCATGTATCCCAAATTTCAAACGATATTCTTTAATGTGTTTGCAGTGCTCATGGAGCTTTCTGTAATACAATTCTGTTGTTTCATATACTTCTAGTTTTAGAACATTGATAAGGATACAAACTAACCACTTTGCTATCCCCCCCCTTTTTTTTTATCAAGCCCAAAACTGGTCCCATGACCAACACACTAAGCTAAGAAAAGAACAATGCAATCAAAATGCCTCCAAAACCTCGTCCAGAACAATATCATCATGCTAAAATAAAGGTTGAAGGTAAAAAAAACCTAACACACACATAAGAAAATCAAATCTGCACACGCAAAAATAAAGCATGACATATTTACATATAATACAAGGCCTTGCCATTTCAGGCCTGGAAATAGTGCTTTAAATGCAGCCCATTGACAGGTAAAACCAAATATTTTTTGTCTAGGGTTTTTAATCTAAATCTATTTTCACCTAGGACTTCTAAAATTTGGTAAGGACCCAACCATAAGTAATCAAATTTATTATGATCTCCTTTCATCTCATGTCTCTTATCCCACAACAACACTAAATCTGAAACTTTAAATTTTTTTACTCTAGAATTTTTATCAAACCACCTTTTTACTACATCTTGGTGTTTACTAAAGTGAAGCATAGCCTCATCCCTCTTTTTATCCAGATGCATCAATTTTGTTGGTCTAGTTTCAAGTTTATTATCAGTTCCAAGGTAATATTTCATGAAATATAATGTTTGTAACTTAAGATTTGTGGGAAAAATAGGATATTGTCCATAAACTAAGTGGTAAGGAGATGTTCCTAATGATTCCTTGATTCTGATTCTATCAGCCCAAAGAGCCAACTTAAGTTTGTTATGCCAATCTCTAGGATTTCTTTCAAGCAACTTTTTAATGACACAACAAATTCTTATTAGAAGACTCAGCCAATCCATTACCTTGTGGATAATAATTTGAAGAAAACTTCAAACTCACCATGTTGTCGAATGCCCAATTTGCAAATTCTAGAGAGGAGAAAGCGGAACCGTTGTCACTTACAATGGAATTAGGCATTTCGAATCGAGTGACAATGTTATCCTCTAAGAATTTAATAACAACTTTTGAAGTGACATTTTTAGTGGGAATAGCTTCTGTCCACATTGTGCAATAATCTGTAGCCATGAGAATGTATTTATGGGAATCGAATGAATTGGGACTGATGATCCCAACAAAATCCAAACCCCATTGTGCAAAAGGTCTAGACTTGATTACATATTGTAATGGCATAGAAGCACCCCTTTCTCTATTTGTCACGATTTGACAAGTATGACATGACCTCACATGAGCATGATCATATTTAAACACTTGAGGCCAATAGTAACTAGCTCTAAGGATTTGATGGGGTGTGGAATTAGCAGACCCATGTCCTGTCCCACACTTACCATGGAATTCCTCGAGTACTTGTGCTGCCTCTTTTCGATCAATGCAATGAAGGTAAATTCCTTCGTGGTTTTTCTTGTATAATGCATCAGATTTGATTAGAAAATTAGTATATTTTAAATGCAAGGATCTTCATTGAGTAGAATTCAAATGTGGTGGACACTTACCATTCAGTAAAAAATACACAACATCTACGTATCACTCATCTTCAGTTATATCTGCTATTTCATAATGCTGACATGAAACTAAGGGATCATTTTTTGCTATGGCCTTAACCAACCCTTGTCCCCGCACTATCTTCATAGGTTGAATTTCAAGTTCAAATCTTTGAAGAGTTGAGATCCACTTACCTCACCTTTCACCCAGTTCATTCTGTATAAACATGGCTTTAACTGCAGGATCTGGGAATATAGCAAACACCCTACTGTGGACTATATAATGTTTGAATTTTTTTACAGTCTTAAATAGGGCATACATTTTCTTGTCCAAGATGGAATATCTCAATTTCACATCTTTGAGAGGAGTACTAAGGAAGGCAATGGGGTTTTCAATGTTGCGTTCACTCTTCTGAGTTAGAAATCTCTCAAAGGAATGGTCTAAAGCAAATGTGTAAATGTAGAAAGGCTTCGCATAGTCAGGACTCACTAAAAATGGGGCTCTATAAATCTCATCCTTGATTCTTTGGAAAGCATCCCTATTTTCATTCGTCCATTTTATTTGGGCCTCTTTCTTCAACATATCATTCAAGGGTTTTGCAATTTCTGAAAAACCTAAAATAAATTTTCTAACAAAATTAATCTTCCCAAAAAATGATCTCAATTCATTTTTGCTATTGGGAAAAGGAATCTGTTGTATGGCATCTATTATTTCAGGATCAATGGAAATTCCATATTTGGATATTACACGTCCCGATAATTTTCCTTTCATTACCCCAAAAATGTACTTCTTTGGGTTGAGTGAAATGCCATGTTCCCTACACCTTTGGATAAATTTCCTTAGGTCCTTGACATGGTTCTCCCTGTTCTTATAAAATACGGGAATATCATCTACATAGAAAATAATGCACTTACTGATGAGTCCCTTAAAGGTAAAGTCCATAGCTCGTTGGAATGTAGCACCTGCATTCAATAATCCAAAAGGCATTCTCCTATATGCAAACGTGCCCCATTTTGTGATGAAGGTGGTTTTCATCCTATCATTAGGATGGATGAGGACTTGATTGTATCCTGAATAGCCATCTAGGAATGACATCATTTTTTACCCATTTACCTTTTGAAGGATTTCATCAATGGTAGGTAAAGGGTAATTTTCCTTTTGTGAGGCCTTATTCAGATTTCTAAAATCAATACATAGCCTTATCTCTCCACTCTTTTTCCTCACAGGGACCAAGTTAGCAACCCATGTGGAATGCCTAATAGGAAATATGATTTTAGCTTCTAATAGTCGCTTTACCTCCTTTTCTATCAAGGGATCTAGTAACGGATTGACTGGCCTTTGTCTTTGCCTAAAGGGTTTGGAGTCTGGTTTCAAAGGGATAGTATGCATTATAACATTCTGATCATAAGTTCTCAACTCATTATAGCTCCAAGCTATGTAATCTATGTATTCCTTCAATGCATTGGCAATGGAGTTCTTTTCATGTTTGGTACATGCCTTTGCAATGAGTATTTCGCAAGGGTTTTCTGCACTTCCAATATTGACTGAGTCACAAGCCTCTTTGGGAGATGGAACTTTTCTTCCTACTTTCGGTTGGTATCCAATATCAAACATTTTATCTAATGAGGCCATCCCATTTGGCATCTCATTCCATTTTCCAGTGGCTTCTATTTTCAAATCTGCCTCTTCTTGCCCCCTCTCGTCTTCATCAATAACCTGATTTTCAAAGATACCAGAATTAGCGACAAAATTGAATATATGTCTGACACTATCAAAGACTTGGAAATTCGTGACGTTATCAGGTATCGAGGGGCAAGGGACTAATTCTATGGAAAATTTCTTGCACTTCTTGTGATCCACTGGTTTAAGCATGCTAGTAGCTACGACTAAATAATCTGCTAAATGATTACCTTTTCTAGAGATTAGAGATATGTTAAAAGCATCAAATTTGTTTATTAAATCTCTAACTTTGGTTTGGTAAAGTCTGAGCCACTTGTTCTTACATGCATATTGTCCTTTAACTTGTTTTACCACCAATTCAAAATCACCTAAGACCTTGATACATTTGATTTTCTTTTGAAGGGCCAACTGGAGTCCAAAAATCAAGGCCTCATATTCTTCCACATTTTTGGTGGCTGGGAACTGTAATCTATATGTAGCCAACATAGGTTTTCTGTCTAGACATGAAATTTCAATACTAGATCCCACCCCTTGTTTGGACTTGGATCCATCAAATCTTAAATTCCAAACCTTATGGTGTTCTTCAAAATAATTTCATCCAATACTTCCATTTTGAGAATTCTCAAGAATTTCTACGTCCAAGCAATAGGCTCCTAATTCAGTTTCAATGTATTGAATCTCATTAGGTTTATTGTATTCTGTTATCATTTTCTTGAGCCTAGGTTCACTATCAATTCAAATTTGGTTGGCCACTCCTCTCAAAGGCAACCACATATGTGAAGGGTCTGTTACAATATATCCATTTAAGTTCTTGTTCCAATCTCTTCCCAACACCATGCCATATTTGATAGGAATGTTAAGTACCAATATATCTATGTGATGTTGAACCCTAGGTTCCGAGTTGACCTGAATAAGAATGTCCCTTACTTATCCCACTACCTCCATGGCTGATCTATCCAGTTGCACCATCTTGCTTTTAGAAGGTTTTGGTGTAAGTCCCAATTTTTGATAGATTTCTAGGGGCATAATGCTAGCAGAGGCCCTTGATTCTATTAAATAATTGTGTATATTTCTACCAGCAATTCTAATGGTTATAATAAATGGGGGCACATCTTGTTTTTCCCTTTTCAAAACCAATTGGGATTCAACAACCTTAGCTTCATGAACTTAGGTATGTGGATCCAAACATTTTGGTGGACTTACTTCTTGGCCTAAAAGTTGGGACATATCATACATTGAGACATTGGCTTTAGTTTTCTTCATGTCTTCTATCAAGTCATAAGTGGGTTTTTCCAAATTTGACATGTTTTGCACCAACTTAGACTTCTCCGCCATTGATGGAGGAGGTGGATTAACATCTCCTTTGAAATCATGAGGAAGTAATGGGTTGTTTGGAGGAGTAGAGGAAGTTTTGGGATCCTTAGAACTCCTTGTGTAATACTTGTGATTTCCTTTCCCAAAATGTTTATTGGCATGAACTTCCAATGTTTCTTCATCTTATTTTCCAAAAAACTCCACATCCTCCTCTTCTTCACTTTCTTGGGAATATATAACTTTAGTCAATATAGACTCCTAATTTCCATGGCAACTGTGCAGACAATCATTATCACAAGATCCTGACTCTTCAAAATCTTCTGAGACATCTGCCTGATTGGCTATGAGATTGGGTACTCGTCCATTATTAGGATGTGTGTTGTATGTTCCTTTTCCTCTATGGTTATGAGGTCGGTTATGACCCATGGCTTAGTCAACTTTTTTATTAACATTTCCCACAGTAACCAAAACTTTGGCCAATGTTTCCTTCATGTCTTCTATCATGGATTCAGGCCCATGTGGTTGGGGCACTGTAATTCCAGGCCCAGCTATATTTGTTGCATTAGCCACCTTTGGAATAGGTACAATGGCTTGGGTCTAGGCACTTTGATTCCATCCTGGATTCACACTTTGAATAGGAGTTATTTTTGGATAAGTCGTTGGGCTTGGCATACTAATCGGAGTGAACCCAGGTATGGTCAACAAGTTATTGCCCATACTGAACCCGAGCAAGGTCATCATATTATTTGGAATCAATTCTTGTGTTGAAACAGAGGCATTAGGATAAGTGGTAAATGATGCGACTTGATATGGTTGTTGGAAATTGTTCATTTTTGGAACTTGTGGTGCCATTAATTGATTCATCATGGCAAATTGACTATATGGACCGTATTGTCCCATCCCAGTCAATTGAGACAACCCTACTCCGGGTAAATTCATTTGTTGTTCAAGGGTCATTGTCTCTACATAAGCTAACAAAAGTGTCGTAACCTGAGGATTCCTTCTAATCAACAAGGATGTTAACAGATCTAAATCTCCAAAGTACAGTTGTAGGGCCACCGTAGGATCTACTGCAAAGTGGTGAGTTAAATTTGTATATAGTTTTTGGAACCTCTGATTGAATGTTCTTATGGGATCATTGGGTAACCTTTTGCATGACATGAATAAATTATAAATTATGGAAGGATCCAACAACATTCGAAATTGGCTAATAAAGGCAACTTCTAATTGGGCCCATGAAGTAATGGACCCTATGGGAAGATTCCTATACCATTCATTGGTCATACTATCTAGACTAGCAGGGAAAATTCGACAAGCGATATCTTCATGGGTAACTCCTTGTCTAAACATGTAATCCTTGTAAATTTGGACATGTTCTTTGACTGTTATAGGACCATCATGCATGAATTTAGGCAATCCCCTTTCAATATTTCTAGGCAAGTCATGGACTACCCCAGGGATATCCAAGGGAGAACTTTGTGCACCATACCAAAGGGCAGGTGGTTGTTGTTGTTGTTGTTGTTGTTGGGCCATGTTATTCAAAGGTATCAACCCTATAGGAGCAATGGTGACAATTGTAATGATGGGGATAGATGCACTTGGTGTAGTGGTCACGTTTGAAATTGTGGGCTCAAGCCCACTAGAAGTACTTGAGTCTAAAGAAGCTCCTAAATCAAGTACATTGGGTGGTAATTCGATCTCTAATTTTTTGTTTCTCGGCTTCCTAGCAGTGGGAGAAAGGCTTTGCAAAATAGTTTCCCCTGTGGTTTTGGACCTAGTAGCTATGTACTCAGGTTGGGCCAGCTTGGAAACTTTAGAACTCTAAAATACTTCTCTCAACTAACTTGCAAAATGAAAAAAATAAATGTTATACCTATAAGCACAATAGGTGGAAACAAAAATACCCACATTAATCGTTAGAACAGATCGCAATCACAAAGCAATAAATAAGGTCCTCCTTCTAGCATAAAAAATGTTGAGTGGATATTTTGCCCTATAGCAAAATGATCACCATAACTAGAGTATCCAACAGGAAACTCTCTCTTGCAAAGAAATTAAGTAGCATTATTCATTTCTCCAAGGTTCTTGTAAACAAACATTCATGTGTATAAATCAATCAAGACTAAAGCAAATAAATGAATGTATACCAGAATAACTTAAACCATGCAAGTAACTATTAACAAGGGACCTTTAATGATTTGAACAAGTACTTTGCAACCATAATCCATTAAATCAACCAAATGCGAAGATACCTTCTTTTGATGTTCTTGAGATTAAAGTGATCTACCCGAAACCCAGTTAGTAACCTCTTTTATCTTCAGCTTAAAAATATTCCAAATGAGAAAGTGTGTGGTATAAGCCACTTCATTTTAAGCTCTGTGCCTTTAACATGAGATTCATTTTTAGAGTTAGAGGGTTCATTTTATCTTCATTTAACAGTGTTCCACCATCCCTATGTTAGCATTTGGTGTTAGTAAAGTTAGCAATGTTAGCATTAAATGTTAGCAAAAAAAATTAGTAAATTAGCAAGCTAGGATTCATTCACTTGATCTGATTTAGTGTGCATTTGGAATTAGTAGCCCTCATAAACCCATATTTTATCTGAAAATTAGATGAAGGTGTTTGGAGATGCAAGAATGAAAACAAATGCAGAAATTTTGGAATGGACCCAAATCGAAACAGTAGATTTTAAAGCAAGACTAATCTAAATATCTGAAAACTAAAATAGGAGCATTATTTTCAAAAGTTAGCTAAAAAAGCAAAACAGGACATTAATTTGGTTACCAATCTCCTCCCTACAAAACCTCAAGTTATGAGATGAAATTCTAAAACAACCTGACCTAACGGACCTACAACATAAACACAATCAAATTATATCAAATGCAAGATTCTAAGGAAACAAATAATTGCATCATTCTATCATTCACCTATCGTAACCCACTTTATGATGTAAATGAATAGATACAAGAAACAATAATGCAAAGGGAAGATTTATAGAAATAGCAGCAGTCTTAGTTTCAATCTCCTTTTAATTTCACACACAAGAGTTGCTCTTGCCAAAAAAAATCCTTTATTCCGAAAAATAGTCTTTGTTTTTTTTCTACAATTTCCAGCCCATCTCCACTTCTTTAATGGCGTATTTAAAACGTCTGAAAAAAAATTTGTTTCTCCCTCCATGATTGTTCGTTTTCACCTTCCCTTGTGCATCTATGTGTTTTGATTTCCAAAAAAATAAACTTTTCATTTCTATGATGTGGCCCTTTGTTTCATTTCCATGGTTTCGCTTCACTTTTCGTTTGATTTCGAAAGAACGTTTCCTTTTCTCCACATGGGCTTGCGTCTGTTTCCTTTCATGTGTAATGACCATCTTAAATGATTTCAAATCATTAAATATTCCTTATGTAACGTTTTGTCTTATTCATTGGATTTTGTCCTTATGTCCATGTCACTATTATCAGACGCACTATCAACTGCTCTGTTCCCTTGGCAAAAATTGGACATGTCACAATATCATGACACTTCTTGTTTTTCTGCTTGCCTGCCCATTTTGAATCATGAAAATACATGTCGCGATATCGTGACACTTTTTCTCTTTTGGCCGCGACAATGCAACATGTCATGATATCGCGACACTTTTTCTCTTTTGGTCGCGATAATGCAACATGTCATGATATCGCGACACTTTTTCTCTTTTGGCCGCGACAATGCAACATGTCACGATATCGTGACACTTTTTCTCTTTTGGCAGCGACAATGCAACATGTCACGATATCGCGACACTTTTCTTCTTTTGGCCGCGACAATGCAACATGTCGCGATATCGCGACACTTTTTCTCTTTTGGCCGTGACAATGCAACATGTCACGATATTGGGACGCTTTTTCTCTTTTGGCCGCGAC
Source organism: Wollemia nobilis (assembly GCA_028583015.1). Lineage (NCBI taxonomy): Eukaryota > Viridiplantae > Streptophyta > Pinopsida > Araucariales > Araucariaceae > Wollemia > Wollemia nobilis. Next base: position 3,193,880 of record JAQPPZ010016414.1, read on the forward strand.
AATGCAACATGTCGTGATATCGTGACACTTTTCTTTCTTGTTCTTTCTTTTCTCGTTTGGTCATGAAAATGCAACATGTCGCGATATCGCGACACTTTTCTTTCTTATCTTGCTCTTGGCCACAAAAATGCAACATGTCACGATATCATGACACTTCCCTTTCTTGTTCTTTCTTTTCTCGTTTGGTCACGAAAATGCAACATTTCATGATATCGTGACACTTTTCTTTCTTCTCTTGCTCTTGGCCACGAAAATGCAACATGTCGCGATATCGCGACACTTTTTCCTCCTTGCTCTCTCTCTTTGCTTTGGACCACGAAAATGCAAATGTCGCGATATTGTGACACTTTTCCTCCTTGCTCTCTCTTTTTTCTTTGGACCGTGAAAATGCAACATGTCGTGATATCGCGACACTTTTTCCTCCTTGCGGTGTTTTGCTTTTTCTTTGATCTTTAGCATATGGGCCACTTCGGTCTTCTTGGAAAACATACAAAAAATGTGGGTCCCCAATTTTGGGGTATGTTGTGGAGCAGCCACAATAGGTCCCTCAATCTTCCATAGTGTCCATCCCCAATCCACCACCACTCCACACATCCACCATACCAATCAACATCGCCACTAACCAACAACACAATCCATTTATCAATCATCATATTCATCAATCATCACCATCTTTCAACCATCAATATTCTTCACATACCCAACCCAATTCATTCCACAACACCATGTTGGTCACACCCCAACATCTACCATCTAGCCCATAAACCAACCATCACATAATCCAAGGTCCTCATATTCCAGCAGAAGATCTTAGATTCCAAAAAATGCAAAAGCAAATCGATCAGTTGATACAAAACTCACCAGGGATAATGAGCCAAAATCTCACATTAAGCCAACTGATCCATCAACCAATCCATCCATCGGTACCATCACCTTCATATCTGGAAGATTTTACGGTACCAAAATTTGACAATTTCAGGGGAACCAAGGATCCTAAGGAGCATGTGAGTTCATTTTTCCATGTATATTTTTGTATTAGCGATGATAATGCTCTTATGCTCTGAAAATTTCCTCAAACATTAGGGGGAGATGCCATTGAATGGTATAATCAATTGCCTACACATAGTATTTATACTTTTGATCAATTGATAGATCTATTCTTGGAATTCTTCGCCCTTAATATTAAAAATAAGGTGACCTTATTAGATATATATTATTTGAAAAAATGGGATGAGGAACCTATCTATCATTTTAGAAACTATTGGAGGGCAGTTATAACAAAGTTGCCATTCTCCCTCCCAATGGAAGAAACTATCAAACTTTTTGCCAAGATTTTCTTAAAACCCATCTCTTGGATGCTTTAGCTCAATACTTATAGAACATTTGAGGAGGCTTTAGCACAGGCTAGTGTCATTGAGGAGATAAAAATCCAAGAGGGTGTCATTAAGCCTAAGAAGAAATAATGGAAAAATAGGGGCCAATACCAAAATAATCAATCTAGCCAAACCAAATCCACAAAAGCCTCAACGACTAACATAGCTAATTAAGTCAATCAAGTGGTCATGAGCCATCCCATAATGGCTCAAAAACTAATGCAACAACAAATTTCCTATCATGCGATACCATTAGTAACCCAAGCACCAACGGTACAAAACACAATGCCAACTATGTAATAGCCTACCCGTCGTCAACTCAATCGACCCCAACATCAATACACTCCCTTAGAGGAATCATATTCATCCATATTTTGAAGGTTGTATGAGACAAAAAAATAGCCTTGCCAAACATTAGGCCCGATGATCCCACTAAAAGGCCTAAAAGTTATAGAGAGCACTTGTTTTGCCCATACCATTGGCAAAATGGGCATGATATCAATTTTTGCCATGTGTTCAAAAACATAGTGCAAGACCTCATAGACTTAGGGGCCATTAATGTGGATAACCCCTTAGCTCCACAAAATCAAAATTTGGGCATATATCAGACACCTCTACCTAACCATGGGGAGGTCCAACATAATATAGGAGGTAACAATCAACAACCACCTCCTAATCAAGTAAATCATGTCCAACAATACCAAAACTTTGTCAGAGCAATCCATGTGGTCACTAGAGAGCAAAGGTAAAATCAAAAAAATGCTCAACAACCTTCAAACCCACCTCCCATCCAAACATCTCCAAATCCATCTCTGCAAATCAATCTATCCAACCCATCTAATCTGCCCATCCTTCGTCCAATAAGGCCAACGGTAACCTTAACCAACCGGTTAACCACTAGTTTGAAAATGGCATCAACCAAGCTTTTTGTGTATGAGCTTATCCAACAATCCCCTAGGCATAGAGAAGATTTAATGGAAATACTCAAGTCAATTGAGTTAGAATCCCAAGACTCTAATGCCTTCAACAACTTTGTAGGGAGTGTTAGAACGTGCATGGAGCCATCAATTACCTTCTATGACTTTGAGGTAAAATCAATGAGTTCAGAATCAGTAGACCCTCCATTGCACATAATGGCATTAATAGACAGAAAGCCATTCAAAAGAGTATTAATTGATATCGGCTCGTCAATCAATATCATTACTACCGCTACCCTTATCCACCTCAAATTACCTCCATCCCACATTTCCAAATCATCATTCACCCTCAAAGCATTTAACGATGCTTTGTGTACCATAGTTGACACTATTGTTTTACCTATAGAAGTAGGGGCCAGAACGTTGCACACCATGTTTCACATCTTGGAAGGAGCCATGGCGTATAATATACTCCTCGGTAGACCTTGGATGAGGGAAATGAAATGTGTTCCTTCAATTCTCCACCAATGCTTGAAATATATTCATGATGGACAAGTCCATTGCATCCCCCGTGGATGTCGAACCTTTTAAGTATTGTAATTTCATTTCAAATCCTTATGAATCCATGTTACCTTCCACCCATCTATTCTTGGTGCCATCATCAAATCCACCCACATCATCTCTCAATCCACCTTCTTCTAATCCATCTCCATATTCTTCTAAGGCTCCCATCATAGAGGAGCTACCCATCACATCACCTCCTCAAACATCCATTTCTTCTTGTACATGTGGTCACAGTCAGTCTACTGTTAGCACATCGTACATCACATCTACCCCTTCTTCAACAACCACTTCTTCTATTTCATCATTATCCCATCCTCCATCTTCTAATTCCACACCGCCATCCAATCCCACTCCATCAGCCGATGTGTCACAAGTCAAACTCTCATATTGTGACATATTTAACTTGCCACCATCCACAACCAATCCAGAGCCACCTGAGCCTTCACCATCCACCTCATCAACCCAAGTCAAAGTCCACATCACTAATCCAAGCATTGGTGAGTACGTGGTCCAAGACGTCACCATTACACCCCTAGCCATTCCCACAACTAAGGATTTTGGACATCCTCGAGACCGTTCTTTATCCATAGGCATTGTTTACGACATGAGTGCCGCTCCAAATAGCATTAACTTTTTTTATGGAGGGTTGGATTGCTCAACTAGGGCAAACCCACCCAAAGAACCACACGAGCCTAGGCATGCCAACATACCTAACATAGAGGAGTTTCTAGCTCGATACTTTAATATGTTCCATTGGCAAGGTCAAGGTCTAGGTTCCCATGAGCAAGGAATGCATGATATCTTAGAGGTCCCATATAGAGGCACCCATGATCATTTCGGTTTAGGCTATACCCCATTGTCTTCCACCACTTCTCTAGAGCAAGCCTTTAAAAATCTTACACTCAATGATGAAGATCACCCCATCCACCCATTACCCTCAACATCTTCTCTTGAACAAGACCTTCAAGAACTTTGCATGGAAAAAGTAGACGAAGATGATCCCATCAACTTCACCTATCCTGTATTTGATTCCAATGATGAAAGTTATGAATAATTTGAGGTCATGTCAAATGCTTCTGACGATTTTGAAGAGGAGTCACAACCCATTGTCCCCATCACCCAACAGGAAGAGTTTTACCTCTGAATGTTCCCCATCCATCATCCCATATTTCGCTTGCTTCTTCCACAAGAACAAGATGATCCACCTGGTAATCCGCCTTGAGCCACCCACATAAGCCAAGAATTGTAACATATGTACATATTTCAAAAAAAAAAATCAAAATAATAAAAAATAAAAAAAACAATGTGTGTTGCTCATATTAATGCCATGTTTATTACAGGGATAACACAACTCGACATCGGTTCAGCTCCAACCATTCCATCCATTCATCCATCCAAGCCGCCCTCCCTTTCGCTAGGTCAATATGAATCCTATTGACTTATTTACCCCACTCCATAATCCATACGATCTGGCTAGGCCAATTCCAATTGACATTAGCCTTATTGACTTGGACCAGATTTCCTCCACACCCTCCTCTTCGGAGTTTGCCCTATCTGAGGAATTGCTAAAGGCTTCGGCCCACTACATTCCTCCTTCACCGCCACCTTCACTTCTATCACTTTCTACCAACGGTCCCGAGGTCTTTCAGGCAGAGTTAGACAGCGATAAGCAAGACAAGTTAGAAAACATCTTAGATGACTTTAATCTGATCCCAACACCACATCAACTTGAGGAAGGTTCACATATGTCCATTGAAGATACCATCGATGTGAACCTTAGTTCAGATCCTGACAACCCACAAATTGTCAAGCTTGGCAAAATTTTAACACCCGATGAACAAGAGCAATTCATTGCTCTCCTCAAGAAAAAGAAAGAAGTGTTTGCATGGTCCTACAAGGATATGCCTGGCCTTGATCCTGACCTTGTTGTCCACAATCTTACCTTGCATCCTGACGCCAAGTCGGTCAAGCAAAAACTCAGGAGAATGCATCCTACCATAGCCCTCATAGTCAAAGAGGAAATACAAAAATTGTTAGACGTACATTTTATCGTTCCTATTGACTATCCTGAGTGGCTGTCAAACATGGTACCCATTCGTAAGCCTAATGGAGCGATACACGTTTGCAATGACTTTCGAGATCTAAATAAAGTGTGTCCTAAGGATGACTTCCCTCTACCAAACATTGATACTCTTGTCGATACCTGTGTAGGCCATGAAATGCTTTCCTTCATGGATGGTTTTTCAGGATACAACCAAATTCGAATAAATCTTGATGACCAACATAAAACAACATTCACAACACCTTGGGGAACATTTTTTTTAGGGTTATGCCCTTTGGCCTCAAAAATGTAGGAGCTACTTATCAAAGAGCCATGACTTACATCTTTCATGATTACATGCACAAGATCATTGAAGATTATGTAGATGATCTCTTGGCTAAATCTAAAACTCGACAAGAACATATTGATGTCTTGGAAAATATTTTTGATCGGTTGTTAGAATACAAGGTGAGATTAAATCCAAAAAAGTGTGTCTTTGGCGTTACCTCTGGTAAACTTTTAGGATTCATTGTCTCCAAAAGAGGCATTGAAGTGGACCCAAATAAGGTTAAGGCCATCATAGAAATGCAACCCCCAACTAACCTCAAGGAATTGCGTAGCTTGCAAGGTAAAATTCAATCGATCAAACGCTTCATTGCGCAACTTTTTGATAAATGCAGGCCATTTAATCACTTGCTACAAAAGGGGGTAGCATTCATATGGACAGATGAATGTCAAAAAGCATTTGAAGATGTCAAGCGCTATCTAACTTCACCACCAGTCTTAACTCCTCCTAGGCTGGGGGTCCCTTTTCATCTTTATGTCTCAGCTACAGAAGCCGCTTTAGGGACAATGCTTGCACAAAAAAATGAACAAAATTGAGAGCAAGCAATCTATTACATTAGTCGAACATTGGTAAGTTATGAAACAAGATACGCTTATGTAGAAAAATTATGCTTAGCGGTGGTTTTAGCCACTAAGAAACTTCGACATTATATGCTAAGCCAAACAACCTATGTCATAGCTAGAGAAAATCCTCTGCGCTACATGATGTCTCACACTTATAACAACACCCATACCGCTAAATGGATAATGCTCCTTATAGAGTTTGATCTTGAGTTTGTTAGCCAAAAATCCATTAAAGGTCAGGTTATTGTTGATCAACTTGCGAAAGCTCCACTACCTAGTGATCATCCCTTGATTATTGAGCTCCCAGATGATTCGGTATTTTCCATCACTGAAGTAGACAATGATGTCATTCCCGAGGAAGATGTCGATATCACATTATTCTTTGACGGATCTAAGTGCGAGAAAGGTCAAGGTGCGAGAGTTGTCTTTCATACACCACAGGGGATTCCTATCCCCTTATCATTCAAGTTAGACTTCTCATGTACAAACAACATAGCAGAGTACGAAGCCTTAATCCTAGGTCTTCAATCAGCTATAGCTATGGGTATTAAGCATATCCGAATATTTGGGGATTCTCAACTTGTAGTAAAATAGGTAACCGGAGAATACCAATGCAAAGAACCTACCATTAAGCTTTATCATGAAGTAGCAATGAAATTGCTCTCAACATTCGAATGGTATGAAATCAATAACTTACCTCATTCGACTAATAGGTTTGCAGATGCAATGGCCTCTCTTGGATCCTTGATTCCAAAGAATGACTTAGGAGAGGTACAACCCCTAATAATCTCAACAATCTCTAAAGCGGTCGTTGTTCACACTGACCCAAAATATGGAAAAGATGTCTGCTTCATACACACGGAATCATGTGAGTCTTGGTCAAGCCCCATTGTAGCCTTCCTAAAATTTGGAACACTCCCATCGGACATGTCTCGGTCTGCCAAACGTGCTTTCAAGCAAAGGGTAGCCCGTTTCATTCTCTTGGGTGACATGTTGTATAAACGAGGTTATGATGGAATTCTGCTTCGATGCCTCAAACCTAGGGAGGCCCAAAGGGCCATCGAAGAAGCCCATGATGGTACTTGTGGTGGTCATTTTAGTGGAATGGCCATTGCAAAGTGCTTATTACGCATGGGTTATTATTGGCCCACAATGGAACATGATTGTTGCACATATGTCAAAAATTGCAAACAATGTCAAACACATGCCAATTTAACTCATGTACCATCACAAGATTTATAGCCAATACAAAGTCTCTGGCCCTTTTCACAATGGGGCCTCGACCTAATTGGCAAGATTTTTCCCTCCTCTTCGGGACAACACACATTCATCATAACCACCATAGAATACTTCACAAAGTGGGTTGAGGCTATACCTCTAACCAGTACGATAGGACCTCGAATTGTGGATTTCATACTCCATCATATCATCTGTCACTTTGGCATTCCCTCTAAAATCATTTCGGATAATGGTAAGTCTTTTAAGAACAAGGATGTTCGAGCACTCTACGAGAAGTATAATATCCAACATAGTTTCTCAACTCCTTATTACCCACAAGAAAATGGACAAGCTGAAGCTACCAATAAGACCTTGATTGCCATTCTTAAGAAACTCGTCAAAGAAAATCATAAATATTGGCATACACAAATTCCGTTGGCACTTTGGGCTTATCGAACAAGCATCCGAACGCCAACAGGAGCAACACCATTCTCTCTGGTCTATGGAGCTGAAGCTATTATGCCTCTTGAGCTCGATATTCCCTCCTTACGAGTTTCCTTGCAAGAATTCATAGATGATGATACAACTAGACAAGCACGACTTGACCAACTCACACTCCTAGATGAAAGGTGAGTCAACGCATTAGAACATTTACGAGTTTATCAAGACCGCCTCAAGCATGCTTACAATGCTAAAGTCCATCTTTGAGAATTTCAAGTAGGGGATCTGGTACTCAAAGAGAACCAACAAAACACCAATGCTTTGCCACACCTTCATGACAAATTCATAACAAATTGGTTAGGTCCATACATAATAACTCAAAAAGTGGGTAATGGTACTTATAGACTTGCCGATTTAGAGGGAATAGAGGAACCCGAACCACTTAATGTTCTTCATTTAAAGGCATTTTATTGTTAAAAGTGACACACTATATGTCTATATACATGGATTTTTACAAAAAAAAAAAAAATCATTCACATAGGCATTCCCACATTGCATACATTCCATTTGCATTTAGGCATTTGACATGCATTTTTTTATTATTTTTGGATTCATGCATTGTTGCATTCACATACATTAAATCATACATATTCCATTGCACTATACAAATTCCATTTGCATATCACCACTCCATTGCATTAGGCATATACATTTGCATCCATCCCATCCTATGTTCAAATATCTGGCATAGTAATGATGATATGGCCATAAACAAAAAGTCAAGTTATAAAATTGGGGGTACCTAGTTTGAAACAATCATGCAACTTTGGAAAAATACATAAGCAAACAATACCATATGACAAAATTACAAAGCTTAGATTTTCAGTCACTCAGCCATTTCTAGTGTAACAAGCAACCTCCAAACGGATGTCTGATTTTCTTTAGGACCAAAACACACTTTACATACTAATAAAGTCTTGAGCATTGCCGATTGATTTCGAATACAATCCTGAACCAACCACATTTCTCACATCTTAAGAACATTATGAGATAGGGGGGCTAGTACCATCCTTGGGTAGTACCTCGAGGCGAAAAGGGAGATATCCCTCGCTTGTCCCATCATGCAACATAGTCCAAAGCAAAAACAATGGTTTTCACCACTACCAAAATTCCTCCAAACATAAACATAAAAACATAGAGTAGTAAGGATAGGGTCAAAATTCTCATCACACTTCGGTTGAGAATCCAATTCCCCAAAGCTCTATACAAAATCAACAAATTCAACACCTACACACCCGATCCCTAAAAGTTGTAAGGATCATACTATGTTTCCCTCAGAAAGTCATGTAGTCATCCCCAAGGCCCAAAATATCAATCCCATTCGACTATGGAGTGAATCTCCACCGGGGCTATAGACGCTTGACTGGCAGTGGAGTAAGCTCATGCGAGGCGACATGTCTCTCCTCCAAAAAGGGAGACCTTTGAATGCACATAAGGACAGGCTAGTCTCAGGTCATCTCCATAATAGGTCATGCCTCACTTACTCATAATGGGTTAATGAATATCACGTGCACACACATTGGTGCTTGATTGGATAGGGTCATTGTCATACTCAAGACTTGGTAATTGAACCTCACTCGCACACACATTTGGTCCTAAAGAAAGTTAGACAACCTTAGTGAGTTTGGTTGATGACACTAGTATGTTTGAGTCTTTGAAAACCTTTCAGTATTTCATATCAACATCCATATCTTCTTCCATATCAACATCCATATCTTCTTCCATATCAACATCCATATCTTCTTCCATATCAACATCCATATATTCTTCCATATCAACATCCATACTTCCATGTCTTCATTAAAAGTCAAGTGGCACAAACGCCAACAAATTCGGTACCCCCGATTGCCAAACAATGGACAACAAAAATGGCCAATAAAATTTTTGAACTATAAAAAGATCATTCGAACACTATGCATTCCTTTCATATAGTTCACATTCATTAATCATCCATAACACATGTCATTTAGCTTGCATTAATCATCCATATAAGCATTATGCATACACATCATGATTAGCCTACATTAAGCATACATAAACACAAATTGCATAAAACATAAAAGCATTCACACAAAATATAACACAAATATATAAAAGGCCATGTATATATATATATAAATCGCATATACAATGAATGCCAAAGAGGCTACAAGGGAGCACCAAGGCTCATATACAAAATAGTGCATCTAAGCACTAAGCTAATGTCCATGAGAGGACCCCTGAGACCTAGTAGGAGCCCTCGGCCTAGTACTCTACCTAGACTCAGTATGCCTAGATGGCTCAACCATAGAAGAAGAAGGAGGATCCGACAATGTAATATGGTTTTGCATACACACATCCTCCAAGGAATGTGCATATGCCTCACTAGCCCGAAGATGTCGTAAGTCCATATGATGTCGACGCTCCTTCGCCAACATCTCTGCCTGAAGCCGTGTGACCGTAGCCTGATCACTAGCCACAGCTATCGCCCGCTCCACCTCCAACCGAGCTATAGTAGCCTGTGACTCCCTATGAGTCTCGAGCATAACCTCGTGCTCCTCGTGAAGCTGCTCCAACTCTACCCACAACCTAGCCACCTCAGAGATCTCATCCATCCCCTCATCATCATCCTCCCTCTCCTCCTTAGCCAACCCCATATCCGGAGCCTGCTGAGCCGATCCCCTCGATCATCTTCGACCCACCAATCGTTGAGCCCTCATCCTCTTTAGAGTCACCCTCGACCCCGCAGCTATCGCCTCATCACCCGCAATATTTGGTACCCATACTAGTTGGGAACCAAACCACTCCACATACTTCCCGACATCATCTACATCAAGGATCTCCATCTCCTCATCATCCTCAATCACCACTCGCCATGGCTCCGCACATGGCAACATCCCCTCATCTCGCCGATGTCGATACAACACCGGCTCATCTGGCACACCCTAAGGCAAGCCAAATTGCCTCAACACCCATGAGTACTAGAAGTACTCCACCTCCTCATCCCTCCACCCAACCAACCATCGAGCCTACCTCACCCGACGTAGTTGCTCCCCATCACCATCCCATCGGGCTCCTCGCCATGGCCTCCATACCACATCAGCCTGAGACAACCCTGACCACATATCTCTATACCACTGGCCACTATGAACCTCTCGACTCGGCTGCACCTCCTCTGCCATCGCCCATTGCCTAGCATAGGGCTCCCTCATCTGCCATGACGGACATGGCAACCCCTCTGGATGAGCTACCACAAAATGCTCCCAAGCCCAACACTGTAGGAGGAAGCTACATCCAATCCCCTTCCTCTCCCACTGAGTCACCTCATATAGCTCCTAATACAACTATGCCAACAAGGCAGGAGCCCATGCATACTCCTTTGGGTCAATGAGTAAATCACTCACCAAACCCAATAGGTTCCAAGGGAACCTACAACCAGTGCTATTAGGTAGCACTATGTTCGCTAACATGAACATAATCAAAGTTGGGAGTGCATCCAACTCCTTTGCCTTGTACATGCTCAAATAACATATCCCACCATCTCCCATCTGGGCCTCCCGCCATCGATCTCTGAACATCCTCTCCATATCGGCCTTCTTGTCCTAACCAACCACCACCTTTTCCCCTTCTATCGAGCACCTTGAGAATGTGGTATACATCCTCAAGTGTAACGGTAGCCTCCCCAGTCATCAGCTAGAACGTCCCCCTATCCGGGTCCCATATCTCTATCAAAGCCGAGAGATACCCCTCATTGGCCCTCACCACATCTAGCCTCGCCACGCCCTCCAAGCCCACCTTCCCCAACAACTCCCAGTCATCAACCATCAACTTCTTCCTCATCCCAGGAATGAGAGGAGAAAACCGATGTCGAGGCTCTATGTCCCTCAACTACAACAACAAACAATTTCATTAATACCATTGAAAAAAATTAAAAATAATAATAAAATAATAATAAATGCACAAGTGACAAAAGTGTTTTTCAACATTACCGGGGCAAATGGTGCCTCAGATCTCCCAGCCGCATTCAATCCCTCCATCGCCATAGCTTTCGCGTGATTTTCCTCACTAGCCTCACTAAGCTCAAACACCCACTCCACTCCTCAGACACAGCTTCTCAAAGTCCAAAATGCACAAGTGAGCCTCACGATTCACTCAGAAAGCTATTTATAGCTTTCCCTAGTGCATTCAGGTGTAGGTCTATGCCTACAAATTCACAGGCTCACTTGGGCACCTACTGGCGCACCCAAGCACACCTAGCTGTACGTCTAGCAAAAAAATGGCACAAAGACAAAATCAATCAAAATAGTAGCATACCTCCTCCAAATTTCACCAAATTTCATCCACACATCATGCACATCATAAAATCAGGTTTTGTGAAAACAAAAATCATTTTGCATGCATAATTTTCAAGAACGAATAAAATCTTCAAAATCCACAAATCAAGGCACAAAAGGTAGCAAAACAATCCAAATTTTCACAAAACTCACATCTGATCATTCTACATCATATTCTACATCATCTCACACAATTTCACAAAAATTGGAGTTCATTCGATCAATAAATCGCTCAGTTATGTGCAAAATGAACAACTCAAAGAAGCACAAGCTGCAAATCATACATCAACTAACACCACATTTTGTGAAAGCGTAACCACCATCCATCAAGCATTCTTCCATCAACATATTTCATTTTCATCAATCATCTCATCCACAATTTGTCCAGTATTCAAGCGAACCTCGTATCTAGTAGGTTATTCTATAAACTTGGCGATTGCAAGGATATCAATCCATGCAAATTCGGTAAGATGAATAATCTACAATAAGGACACTTGACCATGATCAAATTCAATTATCTCATCATCAAATATCACAATCATATTTGGCACCCCAAATTTGGAATACAACCTTGCCAAGAACAATTTGCTAAAAGGCAGTCATTGATGTCCTCTTCCATGGGGCATGAAAACATGGATAACCAAAATCTCAAACACTCATTCACTTGACAACAATCATAATACAGGACACCGGTAAGCTTGATTGGTTCCATCATGGAATTGGTGAAGAAATTTCCATAATCAATACCCAACCCCTGCGTTGACTTAGTCAGCCTGCATCTTCATATCTTGCATACTCAATGACGCCATTACGACAGCTTATTCAACAACATCGAATCAACCCAAAGTATGGGGCAACCACATTACATTATGATTCTCCCATGACGGGATACATCTCACATGATCATAAACATCTACACTGGACAAATCCCCCTCTCAACCATTGGGGCAAAATGGTATAACATTTTACATCATTCATATCATCCACATGGTATTATACATCAACCCCTTTTCCACCATTGGGGCAAAAACGGTATAACATTTTACATCATTCATATCATCCACATTTTGCATGGTCTTATACACCAACCCCTTTCCCACTATTGGGCCAAAAATGGTATCACATCTGCATTTCACATCATTCATTCATCAATTGCACAAATCCACCGCATCATTCATTATTTGCACAAAATTTTCAATTGGCTTGTGAGATACATTCATAACTCATTCACCAATTGAGGGGGTAAGCTACAAAATTCCAAAAATTCTTTATTCTTTTGTCTTCAACATCAGTGTTCAAATCCAATGACAGAGAGAAGTTGCTTCTGTGCCCATAGCCCAAGCAGGTGTCTCATATTTTTGCACCATATTGTGTTTCACGCAACATGGTACAAAAAGGGGCATCTATAGACACCAAATTACAGCCACTAATCCTCCATCCTAACCATTCCACCACCCACTTGTCCACCATACACCTTTCCCCCCCTCACCTTCCAACTATTTGGCCCAATTCCACCTTTCCCACCTTCAAAAGGCCCATTTTAGCCCTTTCCCGCCATTTCCTAGCCTAATTGGGATTATTTTAATATTATTTTATATTATTTAATATTTAATATAATATTTTATATTATATTATGATATATTTATTATAAAATATATATTTATAAACTCAATTAACCACAACCGTCCGATCCATTCTAATCTCCATCGTCCATATTCATTAATCCATGTCACATTCAAAAAGTAATCTCAACCTTAGGATCTAATTTAATCTTAGCCACACGATCAAAAGTGTAAGGCTAAAACCCTAAGAAAACCCTAGGTTGGATTATAAATAAGGGCATTTGCAAATGCTCAAACCCTGGAACCTTGAGATTAGAAATTGCACCCTGGAGGAGTCACTGCTGAAGCCCTAGCTAAGCCAACAAGACTTCTATTGTTCCAGCCATCCCCCATTCATCCTCCATCACTGTCACAACCCCCATCCATCCGTCACATTCGTCGACACCCCCTCGATCTGCTTCTAAAAAAATTTCCCTAACCCATAGGTGCCCTCCAGAGCTTGCGAGGCTCACTATAGAGCCTGCGAAGCGCTCACCAGAGCCTGTTGTATACTGCAGCGCTCTCTAGAGCCTGCTATATCCCGTAGGTGCACACCAGAGCCTGCGAAGCTCACGTCAGAGCCTGCCAAGTGTGCGTTCGAGCCTGCTGCAACACAAAAACATGAATCTAAGCCTGCTACACCATGCCATCTGCAACAACAAAATGAAAGCAAGGTATATCTCATTTGAATGTATTTTATCTCATAATTTGTTGATCTGGCATACTTTTTGACTTCATTGTTAACTAGGGTTTTATTGATGTCTGAGGGTCTCACACTGTGGAGCCCTCATAGGTATTACTAACCCCCTTGTTCTATTTTTATGTATGCAGATCTGCAAGTTCTACACATTGTTGAATGGTTGTTGAAGCTGGAGTGGCCCCACACTGGATACTCGAAGCCCACTCAACCTGTTGGAAGCAAGGACACACCAAATCTGAAGACACTTTGTTGTTATTGCTAGGGTTTTGGAGAACCCTAGTGCCATTGTAAATCATTGTATCAAATACTCACATTGAGTACTGATTGTAACAAAGGAGTTCATTGGCTCCCCCCATTTTATTGAATACATCCATTTGTGCAATCTTTGTATTTCCTTGTGTTATTTGATTTCCTATTATTATTTAAGTGTCGTGTCTTTGTCTTCACAGGTACCATCCTACCTAATAAATTCTTTAATTTTTTTGAACTCTTGTGCCTAAGAGTAGATGCATGAAAAAACTTTGAGTTGGAGTCCCCTTCCTTGAGCCACATGGCTCTTGATTTTTACCTCCAAAAGATTTCCTCCTTAGCCAAGATGTTATGATAGTCAGCCAAAAGCTTCTTCTCTTCATTTCTAAGATTATCACTCAAATGCCCTGACTGGATTTGAGATTCAATGTTTTTAAGCCCTCTAAAATCTGCTCCTTATTTTCAAAAATATTACCGAAAACCTCCTTGTTCCATCTCTTAATATTTTCTTTGACAATTTTTAGCTTTTGAGAAATTCTAAAAATGGGAGAGCCCTAAATATATTGCTACCACCACTCAACGATTTTATTAAGCAAATTTGGATGTTGTATCCACATGGATTCAAACCTAAAGGGAATCTTAAATTTGTGTCCTTCATTAGTTTCAAACAGTAAAGGGCAATGATCTGACCCGATTCTAGGGGGCAAGTAAAAGTGGCATCACCCATTAGGGGTATAGCTTCCTGAGACAAAAAATCCTATCAAGCTTAACCTGTATATGTTGTTACTCAAATCTTCTATTACTCCACGTGTATTTAGCACCTTTAGTTGGGAAATCCATTAGTTCATTTTCTATGACAAAATCATGAAAATCCTCAATACTCTTTGATGGAATAATGTTCCCACCTTGTTTATCAAAAGGGAAAAACGAAGAGTTAAAATCCCCATAAATGACCCATGGAAATTTTCTAAAGGTGTTTCTCATATTGCTTAAAGAGGCCCACAAAGTCTTCCTACAATTTGGATTGTTAAGGGCATAGACATTAGTCAAAACCCAATGAAAGCTACTATTTTTGTAGAAAAACAATAGATTTAAAACCCTATTAGCTGATGAAATTACTCTACCCTCCACTTTATTTGGATCCCATATGCACAGAAGCCCACCAGAATTACCCTGAGCAGGGCAATAAGCAAAATTCCCTTTCTTCCATATAGACATTACAATTCTTTGGATCCTATTTTGGTCTACTTTTGTTTCTTAAAAAACATGACAGTTGGTTTAAGCTCCTTCCTCAACATGTGAGCAAGTCGTTGCTTGACTGCACTATTGAGACCTCTCACTTTCCATGAGAGGATCCTCATTTTAATTTTTTAGGGATTTTTTAGCCTCCCTTGGACTGCTGCAAAGGAGGTTTGGGTTTCTTTGATTCTTCCTTTTCTTGGTTGAAAAACTCCTAGAATAGGGTTTTCTGAATACCATTCACAATTTCATTTTTAGTTTCCTTTTTTCTTTTAGTATTCGAGGGTCTCGCCTTCTTTTTTCACTACCAATATCAACATTAGACTTTTTAAAGCTTCTGGTATTAATGGGGCTAAACGCATTTTTGGAATCACACTCAACCTTATCTGAAGAAGGGCTGCAAGATTCAACATGTCCATGAGAGGTGGGCGGGGGTTTGGAAAGGGTATGGGAAGGTCCAGACTTGGTTGGGGAGTGAGGTTCCTCATGTACGGGTGATAAAGGGTCATGACCAATAGGCTTTGAATTAAAATCATTAGTATTATTCTCAAAACCTAGAACACAATCATTTTTCAAAACATCAAAGAGGTTGGGGTAATAAAAAAGATAACTCACTTTTTCTTGATCGTCCATCAAATCTTGATGAATGATTTGTTTCCATTTGGACTCACTCAGTGTTGGTCCCTTCTTTGGGATATAGCTTCTCTAAGCCTAGTTTCCCTAAAACCTTTCACATTGACAACCTTCCTACAGTCCAAACTTGGGGGTATTGGTGGTATTTGAAACCTCCTTGGTGCTTCTCAAGAAAGGGCACTGAGATTTGAGATGGCCCTAAGTCTTGCATTCAATATAGAATGCAAGCTTGTTTTCATACTTAATGATCTGACATCTTTGATAAGATCCATAGACTAGGAAAATTTTGGTAGGTAGTTGGGAATCCAAGTTTACGTTGACACAAATTTTAGCATGGATCATACGCGTACACGCTTTTGTTATCGAATATATGATGATCAATTCACCAATATAATTTGTAATACTTTCTAGGAGGTCTTTGTGCTAGAACTAAATGGGCAAATCTGGGAGCCGAACCCCAATTGGGGTAAAATTTATACTTTGTGTTTCGAGGTTGAAATATATTTCCTCAAAAATAAACTCTTCCTCTCAAAAAACCATGCACCCCTAGTGAAAATCCATGCAGCGTCTTCTTGATTGTTAAGTCGTATGAGAAAAAAACCCCTTAAGAGTGCTACAAGCTCCATATTGCCCAAGGTCCTCCATTTGGTGCAAGTCCAGTGCCTAACGGACTCCATATCTAGTTGTTTTCCAACAAACTTCCCCACCAGAGTATGGGTTTTAGAAGAAACATAATTTGCCATTAGGATTTCTAGAATCACGAACTCTTCTCCAAAGGTAAAAAAGGAATTGCCACTTCTTGAAGAATTTCCCACACGCCCTTTAACTTTATTAGCGTAGGAAGGATGAGAATATGCATTAGCTTGGGAAGGGGGCCCACGAGATTGGGTCCCTTTGTCGAGGGGGTCTTTACCGCCAATAGGTTCATCACCACCACCCTGGTTTTCATCAGAATTCGATCTCGATTTTGAGGACCCTGAGTCATCAGCACCCGACCCAACCTTGCTCTGCATACCTTTGTCTCTCGTGATTGTAGTTGCCTTACCACTCGTATTCGCCTGCTCTCCAAAACATGCCCCACTCGTATTTTCCTGCTCTCCAGAACATGCCCCGCAAGTCGCCATTACCTTCATTAGAACATGCCCCGCAAGTCGTCATTGCCTTCATTATATTTTATATATATGAGGTGCTCAATCTAGAATAATTTAACAAAACAATAACAATAATTCCATTATTTTATTTTGATGCTAAAATTGAAAATTTAAATACCTCTCAATATTCTCACATTAACTAAATCATATAAACATAATTTTTTTAACTTTAAAAAATAAAATTAAATTAAAATATATTTTCAAACAAATAATAAAATACTATTTATTTGATTAAATACAAATATTTTTTAAATACCTTGATTGCATCCTTGCAATTCATATGGCCATAAAAGAATTGATAATACAAGATTAATATAGTTAATATTTAATAGATTAAAATTGTGTGAAATTTATAATTATCGATAACAATATGTATGTACGATATTTATTGAGATAAGTTAGTAGAAAAACTTTTGTATATCAAAAAAATAAAAATAAAAATAAAATTATATATAGTTATTTGAAAATAATATTAATAATATTTAATAATTTTTATTTAATTTTTAAATTTATATAATATTAAAATAGATCTTATTTATATTATATGGCTATACGACATAATTACAACACTTAACTTTTTCTTAAGAATCTAATTAATTCCACGAATATCATTTCATTTGATAGTATTTAATAAAGGTTAAAATAACGACAACAACATAATTACACATTTTATTGATGTGAGCCTACACTTGCCGAAAGATAATTTGTGAGTTAAAATTTTTATTCAGTGAGTGTGTGGTCCCTACCTCAAATAAATCACCTAAATTAAAAACTGTTTGTCAAAGGTTTAAAAAATGTATTTAGTCAATAATATAATAATGAATCACTTTTAAGTCATAGAATGCTAAAAAAAACAAAATAGAATGTATTTCTCACTCTGGTCTTCGATGAGGACGTTTCAGTCATTTATTTGCACATTTTATTTCTTTGTTCATGATGTCAATACCTAACCGCGTGACAAAGAGCTATTCTTTCTCGCTTTATTCCAACCGCCTGCCTTGTCTGATTGGTCGCGTCTGTCTCGAAGGCATGAGTATGCAATTTCAAAACCTTAAGTTTGATTTATTCAACCAAAAGGAATCAATTCGCGTGCCCCGCGTTGGGGTAGGTTCGTTGTCACCAATGATCCTATGCATTCCGATCTTTTCGCGGTCATCGAGGTTTGCAATTCTTTTCGTTTTAACTTCCAACTTATACGAAACGGCTGTCGTACCACATAAGATTGACTAGAATTAGTTGTCTTCTCTCAAGCCCTTTCATACGTGAAGAAAACAGGACAACGGTCATCATCGATGTTTGTAATTCTTTTTGTTTCAGCTTTCAAGTTACACAAAATGGTTGTCGTACCACATAAGATTGGTTGTCTTCTCTCAAATCTTGGTTTCAACTTTCTCCGTTGGTTGATGGACCAGATATCCAACAGTTGTGAAGAGCTTCGGTTTCAAGTTTTAAAATTCGAGGATATTCAGGATAGATTAATTTGGATTGGGGATAGTGAAGGTTCATATTTCCTCAAGTTGAAATATTCTTTCTTAAATTCGAATGCTACCAGTCCATTGGAAAGATCTGGTTAAAAAAATTAACTTTCAGAATTAATTTGTTTTTTGGTTAACAGTGCAAAACAAGATTTTCTCCATCGAAGAATCTGCTCAAGAGAGGTCTAAATATTGTTAACAGATGCATTTTATGTGAAGCCGACTAGGAATACACCAATCATTTGCTTCTTCGCTGCTCTTTCTTTCAGGATGTTTCTTCATTTTTTGGAAGCTTGGGGTTCATTGGGTGATGTCAAACTCTCTAGATGATTGTGTTTTGCAATGGTCCTTTCCCTTTTTCACCCCCCGCCTTAAACGTCTTTGGATATTCTTGCTCCCTCACATTCTTTGGGGTGTTTAGAAGGACAAAAATGCTAGGGATTTTAAGAGTTGCAAAAAATATGCTTTTCAAATCAGTTTGAGAATTTTGTGGATGTAGTTGAGTATGTCTCTTCAGTGTTTCCTAATCCTGGGAAAATTCATTTTAAAAGTTCTCCTAATGAAGCTCTTTTGGAGGAGGAATTGGGCTTCTCACAGATCGTTCCCGACCCTCATGATCCAAATCCTAGGAGAATAGTAAGGTGGTCCCCCCACCCAGTGGTTGGGTTTAATTAAATTTTGACGATGCTTCAAAAAGGCAATCCTAGGATAACAGGTGCGGGTGGTATTATTAGAAATAGCAAGTGAGAATTGGTGGTGGCCTATTCTTAACATTTATCCCATCAATCGTCTTAGTTCATGAAATCCAGAGCCGTATTTCAAGGCACTATGTTGTTGTTGGAGTTGGGGGCTCTGTTTGCTATAATCAAAGGTGACTCATTGAATGTAATAAATGTTCTTAATGTCAATATTACATCCAAATGGAAGGTGGCAAATATGATGTGGGAATCGAGAAAAAATCTTTAGTTTCTTAGCCAAGCCACAATCACTCATATTCTGAGAGAAGGAAATTCAATTGTTGACTTCATGGCCAATCTTGGTACCATTCGTCTTGGCTTATCAGTCTGGAAAAGTGATTTTCCTGAGGCCCTCTTAAATCATTTAAATGAAGAAAGTTCTTAATGCTTGTTAGAGAGTCATTCATAGTTTAAATTTCAAGCACATAAATAATTCTCTTTTTGAGCGCAAGGATTTCAACGGCTTCTGGGGTCCTCTCCTAATCGATGTAACCTCTTCTTTTACTCAGGGTAGTGTGGTCGTTGCTTCCTATTGTGTTTAGTCCATCTTCTTTGTTTTGTGAATCCTTCATGGCTTGTTGAGATGGCTTTTGACTCATCCCTATGGTGATGTGAATATTGTCCTCTTTTAGAATTTTTCCTCCTTGTCTCAGAGGTATTGATCAGTGATACGTTTTACTCTCTCAGCTTAACTATCAATTTGAAGGAGTGGCTCCCACGTTTCGATATTCCTTTTTTGAGGGATACTATTTTTCATGCTATTTGGTCTAGGTTTCTATTCTTTTTTTGGTGTAATGTTTTCCTAAGATGGCTAGATGGTTGGAAGGGATGGAGGGATTCGTGTGTCCTATCCTTTTTTTTTAGGTCAATTTGAGAAATCAAAAATTGTTTTGAGACCAGCATTCTTCTAGGAAACCGAAGAACATGTCATTCTAGGATCATTAAAAAAAAATTATTATAATGAGGAAGTAACTCATATTGTGGGATAAATAATTCAGGAGATGGATTTGGTTGACAAGATCAGAACTAGCTCAGTTTTTATCTTTTGCCTAGTTTGGGTGTTTCTCCTTTTGTTTTAGTATGTTTTTCAGGTTTGGTTGTCTTGGTCTCTTTTTTATTTTCGTTGTACCCATCTGCACCATCTTTTGTACCCATACTGGTTGGCCACCAAACCACTCCACATACTTCGGAGTCACCCCGACATCATCTACATCAGGGATCTCCATCTCCTTGTTATCCTCAATCATCACTCGCCATGGCTCCGCACATGGCAACGTCCCCTCATCTCACCGATGTCGATACAACACCGACTCATCTGGCACACCCTAAGGTAAGTCGAATTGCCTCAACACCTGCGATTACTAGAAGTACTCCACCTCCTCATCCCTCCGCACAACCAACCACCGAGCCTACCTCACCCGACGCAGCTACTCCTCATCACCATCCCATTGGGCTCCTTGCCATGGCCTCCATACCACATCAGCCTAAGACAACCCTGACCACATATCTCTATACCATTGGCCACTATTAACCTCTCTTCTCGGCTTCACCTCCTCTGCCACCGCCCATTGCCTAGCACAGGGCTCCCTCATCTGCCATGTCGAACATGGAAATCCCTCTGGCTGAACAACCACAAAATGCTCCTAAGCCCAACATTGTAGGAGGAAGCTACATCCAATCCCCTTCCTCTCCCATCAAGTCACCTCATATAGCTCTTGATACAGCTATGCCAACAAGGTAGGAGCCCATGCATACTCCTTTGGGTCGATGAGTAAATCACTAACCAAACCCAATAGGTTGCAAGGGAACCTATAGCCAGTGCTATTATGTAGCACTATGTTTGCTAACACAAAAATAATTAAAATTGGGAGTGCATCCAACTCCTTTGCCTTGTACATGCTCAAATAACATATCCCATCATCTCCCATTTGGGCCTCCTGCCACCGATCTCCGAACATCCTCTCCATATTGACCTTCTTGTCCCAGCCAACCACCACCTTTCTCCTTCTACCGACATCTTGAGAATGTAGTATACATCCTCAAGTGTAACAGTAGCCTCCCCAGTCAATAGCTAAAACATCCCCCTATCCGGATCCCATATCTCTATCAAAGCTGAGAGATACCCCTCGTTGGCCCTCACCACATCTAACCTCGCCACACCCTCCAGGCCCACCCTTTATTCCATCAGCATATTTCATTTTCATCAATCATCTCATCCACAATTTGTTTAGTATTCAAGTGAACCTCGTATCTAGTAGGTTATTCTATAAACTTGGCGATTGCAGTGATATCAATCCATGCAAATTCGGTAATATGAATAATATAAAATAAGGACACTTGACCATGATCAAATTCAATTATCTCATCATCAAAGATCATAATCATATTTGGCACCCCAAATTTGGAATACAACCTTGCCAAGAACAATTTGCTAAAAGGCAGTCATTGATGTCCTCTTCCATGGGGCATGAAAACATGGATAACCAAAATCTCAAACACTCATTCACTTGACAACAATCATAATACAGGATACTGGTAAGCTTGATTTGTTCCATCACGGAATTGGTGAAGAAATTTCCACAGTCAATACCCAAACCCTACATTGACTTAGTCAGCCTCCATCTTCATATCTTGCATACTCAATGATGCCATTACAATAGCTTATTCAACAGCATCGAATCAACCCAAAGTATGGGGCAACCACATTACATTATGATTCTCCCATGACGGGATACATCTCACATGATCATAAATATCTACACTAGACAAATTCCCCTCTCAACCGTTGGGGAAAAAATGGTATCACATTTTACATCATTCATATCGTCCACAATCACATGGTATTATACACCAACCCCTTTTCCACTGTTGGGGCATAAACGGTATAACATTTTACATCATTCATATCATCTACATTTTGCATGGTCTTATACACCAACCCCTTTCCCACTGTTGGGGCAAAAACGGTATCACATTTGTATTTCACATCATTCATTCATCAATTGCACAAATCCACCACATCATTCATTATTTGCACAAAATTTTTAATTGGCTTGTGAGATACATTCATAACTCATTCACCAATTGAGGGGGTAAGCTACAAAATTCCAAAAATTCTTTATTCTTTTGTCTTCAACATCAATGTTCAAATCCAATGATAGAGAGAAGTTGCTTCTGTTCCCATAGCCCAAGCAGGTGTCTCGTATTTTTGCACCTCATTGTGTTTCACGCAATATGGTACAAAAAGGGACATCTGTAGACACCAAATTACAACCACTAATCCTCCATACTAACCATTCCACCACCCACTTGTCCACCATACACCTTTCCCGCCAACTATTTGGTCTAATTCCACTTTTCTCGCCAACTATTTAGCCCAATTCCACCTTTCTCGCCAATTCCACCTTTCTCGCCAACTATTTGGCCCAATTCCACCTTTCTCGCCTTCAAAAGGCCCATTTTAGCCCTTTTATGCCATTTCCTAGCCTAATTGGGATTATTTTAATATTATTTAATATTTTATATTATATTATGATATATTTATTATAAAATATATATTTATAAACTCAATTAACCACAATTGTCCGATCCATTCTAATCTCCATCGTCCATATTCATTAATCCATGTCACATGAAAAATGTAATCTTAACCTTAGGATATAATTTAATCTTAGCCACACGATCAAAAGTGCAAGGCTAAACCCCTAAGAAAATCCTAGGTTGGATTATAAATAAGGGCATTAGCAAATGCTCAAACCTTGGAACCTTGATATTAGAAAAAACACCCTAGTGGAGTCATTGTTGAAGCCCTAGCTAAGCCAACAAGACTTCTGTTGTTCCAACCATCCCCCATTCATCCTCCATCACCGTCACAGCCCCCATCCATCCACCGCATTCGTCGACACCCCTTCGATCTGCTTCTACAGATTTTGCCCTAACCCGTAGGTGCCCTCCAGAGCTTGTGAGACTCGCTGCAAATCCTGTGAAGCGCTCACCAGAGCCTGTTGTATACCACAAGTGCTCTCTAGAGTCTCCTGTATCCCATAGGTGCACACCAGAGCCTACGAAGCTCACGTCAGAGTCTTCCAAGTGCACGTTCGAGCCTGCTGTAACTATAGAAATGTGAATCTAATCCTGCTACACCACGCCATCTGCAACAACAAAATGAAAGCAAGGTATATCTCATTTGAATGTATTTTATCTCATAATTTATTGATCAGGAATACTTTTTGACTTCATTGTTAACTAGGGTTTTATTGATGTCTGAGGGTCTCACACTGTGGAGCCCTCATAGGTATTACTAATCCCCTTCTTCTATTTTTATGTATGCAAATTTGCAAGTTCTACACATTATTGAATGGTTGTTGAAGCTGGAGTGGCCCCACACTGGATACTCAAAGCCCACTCAACCTTTTGGAAGCAAGGACACACTAAATCTGAAGACACTTTGTTGTTATTGCTAGGATTTCGGAGAACCCTAGTACCACTGTAAATCATTGTATCATTGGCTCCCCCGATTTTATTGAATACATCCATTTGTGCAATCTTTGTATTTCCTTGTGTTATTTGATTTCCTATTGTTATTTACGTGTCGTGTCTTTGTCTTCACATGTACCATCCTACCTAATCAATTTAATTTTTTTGACCTCCTATGCCTAAGAGTAGATGCATGAAAAAACTTTGACTTAGAGTCCTCTTCTTTGAGCCACATGGTCTTGATTTTTACCTCCAAAAAATTTCCTCCTTAGGCAAGATGTTATGATAGTAAGCCAAAAGCTGCTTCTCTTCATTTCTAAGATTATCATTCAAATGCCCTGACTGGATTTGAGATTCAATGTTTTTAAGCCCTCTAAAATCTGCTCCATATTTTCAAAATTATTATCTAAAATCTCCTTGTTCCATCTCTTAAGATTTTCTTTGACAATTTTTAGCTTTTGAGAAATTTTAAAAATGGGAGAGCCCTAAATATATTGCTACCACCACTCAACCATTTGATTAAGCAAATTTGGATGTTGGGTCCACATGGCTTCAAACCTAAAGGGAATCTTAAATTTGGGCCCTTCATCAGTTTCAAACAGTAAAGGGCAATGATCTGACCCGATTCTAGGGGGCAAGTAAAAGTGGCATCACCCATCACGGATATAGCTTCCTGAGACAAAAAATCCTATCAAGCTTAACCTGTATATGTTGTTAATCAAATCTTCTATTACTCCACGTCTATTTAGCACCTTTAGTCGGGAAATCCATTAGTTCATTTTCTATGATAAAATCATGAAAATCCTCAATACTCTTCGACGGAATAATGTTCCCACCTTGTTTATCAAAAGGGAACAACGATGAGTTAAAATCCTCAAAAATGACCCATGGAAATTTTCTAAAGGTGTTTCTCATATTTCTTAAAGAGGTCGACAAAGTCTTCCTACAATTTGCATTGTTAGGGGCATAGACATTAGTCAAAACCCAATGAAAGCTATTATTTTTGCAAAAAAACAATAGATTTAAAACCCTGTTAGTTGATGAAATTACTTTGCCCTCCACTTTATTTGGATCTCATATGCACATAAGCCCACCAGAATTACCCTGAGCAGGGCAATAAGCAAAATCCCCTTTCTTCCATATAGACATTACAATTCTTTGGATCCTATTTTGGTCTACTTTTGTTTCTTAAAAAACATGACAGTTGGTTTAAGCTCCTTCCTCAACATGTGAGCAAGTCGATGCTTGACTGCACTATTGAGACCTCTCACTTTCCATGAGAGGGTCCTCATTTTAATTTTTTAGGGATTTTTTAGCCTCCCTTGGACTGTTACAAAGGAGTTTTGAATTTCTTTGATTCTTCCTTTTCTTAGTTGAAAAACTCCTAGAATAGGGTTTTATGAATCCCATTCGCAATTTTATTTTTAGTTTCATTTTTTCTATTAGTATTCGAGGGTCTCCCCTTCTTTTTTCACTACCAATATCAACATTAGAATTTTTAAAGCTTCTGGTATTAATGGGGCTAAACACATTTTTGGAATCACACTCAACCTTATCTGAAGAAGGTCTGCAAGATTCAACATGCCCATCAAAGGTGGGTGGGGGGTTTGAAAGGGTATGGGAAGGTCCATACTTGGTTGGGAAGTGAGGTTCCTCATGTATGGGCGGTAAAGGGTCATGACCAATAGGTTTTGAATTAAAATCATTAGTATTATTTTCAAAACCTAGAACATAATCATTTTTCAAAACATCAAAGAGGTTGGGGTAATAAAAAAGAGAACTCACTTTTTCTTGATCATCCATCGAATCTTGATGAATGATTTGTTTCCCTTTGGACTCACTCGGTGTTGGTCCCTTCTTTGGGATATAGCTGCTCTAAGACTGGTTTCCCTAAAACCTTTCACGCTGACGATCTCCCTATATTCTAAACTTGGGGGTATTGGTGGGATTTGAAACCTCCTTGGTGCTTCTCAAGGAAGGGCACTGAGCTTTGAGATGGGCCTAAGTCTTGCATTCAATATAGAATGTAAGCTTATTTTCATACTTAATGACCTGACATCTTCGATAAGATCCATAGACTAGGAAAATTTTGGTAGGTTGCTGGGAGTCCAAGTTTACGTTGACACAAATTTTAGCATGGATCATACGCGTACACGCTTTTGTTATCGGATATTTGATGATCAATTCACCAATATAATTTGTAATACTTTCTAGGAGGTCTTTGTGCTAGAACTGAATGGGCAAATCTGGAAGTCTAACCCCAATTGGGGTAAAATTTATACTTTGTGTTTCGAGGTTGAAATATTCCCCATATTTTCTCAAAAATAAACTCTTCCTTTCAAAAAACCATGGGCCCCTAGTGAGAATCCATGCAACGTCTTCTTGATTGTTAAGTCATATGAGAAAAAAACCCCTTAGGAGTGCTACAAGCTCCATATTGCCCAAGGTCCTCCATTTGGTGCAAGTCCAGTGCCTAACGGACTACATATCTAGTCGTCTTCCAACAAACTTCCCCACTAGAGTATGGGTTTCAGAAGAAACATAATTTGCCATTAGGGTTTCTAGAATCAAGAACTCTTTTCCAAAGGTAAAAACTGGAATTGCCACTTCTTGAAGAATATCCCACATGCCTTTTAACTTTATTAGCGTAAGAAGGATGAGAATATGCATTAGCTTGGGAAGGGGGCCCACGAGACTGGGTCCCTTTGTTGAGGGGGTCTTTACCGCCAATAGGTTCGTCACCACCAGCCTGGTTTTCATCAGAATCCGGTCTCGATTTTGAGGACCTTGAGTCATCAGCACCCGACCCAACCTTGCTCTGCATACCTTTATCTCCCGTGACTATAGTTACCTTACCACTCATATTCGCCTGCTCTCCAAAACATGCCCCACTCGTATTTTCTTGCTCTCCAGAACATGCCCCGCAAGTCGCCATTGCCTTCATTAGAACATGCCCCGCAAGTCGTCATTGCCTTCATTATATTTTATATATATGAGGTGCTCAATCTAGAATAATTTAACAAAACAATAACAATAATTTCATTATTTTATTTTGATGTTAAAATTGAAAATTTAAATATCTCTCAATATTCTCACATTAACTAAATCATATAAACATAATTTTTTTAACATTAAAAAGTAAAATTAAATTAAAATATATTTTCAAACAAATAATAAAATACTATTTATTTGATCAAATACAAATATTTTTTAAATACCTTGACTGCATCCTTGCAATTCATATGGCCATAAAAGAATTGATAATACAAAATTAATATAACACGACAACTTTCAACTTATACGGCTGTCGTACCACATAAGATTGACTAGAATTGGTTGTCTTCTCTCAAGCCCTTTCATACGTGAAGAAAACAGGACAACGGTCATCATCGACGTTTGTAATTCTTTTTGTTCCAGCTTTCAAGTTACACAAAATGGTTTTCTTACCACATAAGATTGGTTGTCTTCTCTCAAATCCTGGTTTCAACTTCTTCCGTTGGTTGGTGGACTAGATATTCAGCAGTTGTGAAGAGCTTCGGTTTCAAGTTTTAAGATTCGGGGATATTCAGGATAGATTAATTTGGATTGGGGATAGTGAAGGTTCATATTTCCTCAAGTTGGAATATTTTTTTTTAAATTCGAATGCTAGAAGCCCGTTGGAAAGATCTGGTTAAAAAAATTAACTCTCAAAATTAATTTATTTTTTGGTTAACAGTGCAAAACAAGATTTTCTCCATCGAAGAATCTGCTCAAGAGAGGTCTAAATATTGTTAACAGATGCATTATATGTGAAGCCAAATAGGAATACACCAATCATTTGCTTCTTCGTTGCTCTTTCTTTCAGGATGTTTCTTCATTTTTTGGAAGCTTGGGATTCATTGGGTGATGCCAAAATCTCTAGATGATTGTGTTTTGCAATGGTCCTTTTCATTTTTCACACCCCGCATTAAACGTCTTTGGATATTCTTGCTCCCTCACATTCTTTGGGGTGTTTAGAAGGACAAAAATGCTAGGGCTTTTAAGAGTTGTAAAAAATATGCTTTTCAAATCAGTTTGAGAATTCTGTGGATGTAGTTGAGTATGTCTCTTCAGTGTTTCCTAAGCCTGGGAAAATTCATTTTAAAATTTCTCCTAATGAAGCTCTTTTGGAGGAGGAATTGGTATCTCATGGATCGTTCTCGACCCTCATGATCCAAATCCTAAGAGAATAGTAAGGTGGTCCCCCCACCCGATGGTTGGTTTTAATTAAATTTTGATGATGCCTCAAAAAGACAATCCTAGGATAGTGGGTGGTATTATTAGAAATAGCAAGTGAGAATTGGTGGTGGCTTATTCTTAACATTTATCCCATCAATCGTCTTAGTTCATGAAATCCAGAGCCGTATTTCAAGGCACTATGTTGTTATTAGAGTTGGGGGCTCTGTTTGCTATAATCAAAGGTGACTCATTGAATGTAATAAATGTTCTTAATGTCAATATTACACCCAACTGGAAGGTGGCAAATATGATGTGGTAATCGAGAAGAAATCTTTAGTTTCTTAGCCAAGACACGGTCACTCATATTCTGATAGAATGAACTTCAATTGTTGACTTCATGGCCAATCTTGGTACCATTCGTCTTGGCTTATCAGTCTGGAAAAGTGATTTTCCTGAGGCCCTCTTAAATCATTTAAATGAAGAAAGTTCTTAATGCTTGTTAGAGAGTCATTCATAGTTTAAATTTCAAGCACATAAATAATTCTCTTTTTGAGTGCAAGGATTTCAACAGCTTCTGGGGTCCTCTCCTAATCGATGTAACCTCTTCTTTTGCTCAGGGTAGTGCAGTCGCTGCTTCTTGTTGTGTTTAGTCCATATTATTTGTTTTGTGAATCCCTCATGGCTTTCTGAGATGGATTTTGACTCATCCCTATGGTGATGTGAATATTGTCCTCTTTTGGAAATTTTTCCTCCTTGTCTCAGAGGTATTGATCAGTGATACCTTTTACTCTCTCAGCTTAGCTATCAGTTTGAAGGAGGAGTGGCTCCCGTGTGTCGATATTCCTTTTTTGAGGGATACTATTTTTTATGTTATTTGGTCTGGGTTTCTATTATTTTTTTGGTGTAATTTTTTCCTGAGATGGCTAGATGGTTGGAAGGGATGGAGGGATTCGTGTGTCCTATCCTTTTTTTTGAGGTCAATTTGAGAAATCAAAGATATTTTTAAGACCAGCATTCTTCTGGGAAACCGAAGAACATGTCATTCTAGGATCATTAAAAATAAAATTTGATTATAATGAGGAAGTAACTTTTATTGTGGGATAAATAATTCAGGAGATGGATTTGGTTGACAAGGTCATAACTAGCTCAATTTTTATCTTTTGCCTAGTTTGGGTGTTTTTCCTTTTGTTTTAGTATGTTTTTATGGTTTGGTTGTCTTGGTCTCGATGGTTGTTTTCAGCCTAGTGTTGTTGTGGCTTTCGTGTTGTTTTCTCCCTTGGTGGAGTTGATGTAAAAGGTTGAGGGGTTCCTTTCAAAACCCTCCTTTCTTAATAGTAATAAAAAAAAATTGAATTTGATAAGAAGGAACACTTCCACAAGGAGTAAAAAAATAAAAATCGTCTCTTGGGATAGAAGGGACATGAATGCCCCTTCAAAATAGAGGATGGTTGTTCATTATCAAAGAAATATAGTGAGATTATTACTTGTGAATATATGGGTAGGGTTCTTGTTAACTGGTGTGACGATTATAGCCTTAGTGGCAGGATACTATTTTATGGTAGGGTTATTATTTTATGGTAGGCTTCATGTTGATCAATGTGACAATAAAATACTATATTTTTCTATGGTAGGGTTCTATTGAGCGATGTAGTGGCTACAGTCTCCATGATGGTTGCAATAGGGTGTCCTATTAGCATGGTTCATGTAACATTTCATGGAATATTGATATGTGGTAGGGTTATTATTATGTGGTAGGGTGTGGTGTTAGCATGGTTCATCTGACATTTTATGGGATACTGTTATGTGGTAGGGTTCGTATTGAGTAGTGTAGCGATTATGGTCATAGTGATAAGATATTATCTATGGTAGGATTATTTTTTTATGGTAGGGTTCCTGTTGAGAAGTGCAACAATAGGATACTATTATGTGCTAGGTTTCTGTTTAGTAGTGTGGCAAATACAATCATTGTAGCCTTGGAGGAGGTTAATATAGTGTATATCTATCGAGAGGGAAACCAAGTAGAAGATTGGTTTGCTAATAAAGGTGTAGACACTCCTAAGCCAATTATATAGAGAGAAGATTTACCTGGTGAGTTGAGTATATCTGAGAGTTACAAGCTTATGATAGATAGAATAATGGTTTAATTATTCACCAAAGTTTACAAGATTTATTCACCTGTTGTAGTAATGGGAAGTGAAGCATTTTAGGTTTTTTCCTATAAGGGGATTATGTGACTTATTGTCTTGTTCTGCTACTACAATTATCTATTTCTTTATTTTTTGATTTAATGTAGAGGATTTTTATTGTAAAAAAGGGCTGAGACCCTTTCAAAAATCCCTTCTTTTCACCCTAATAAAGAAAATTATATTAAAAGGGTTTTGAAAAAGATTTCTTTACTGCAAAATGGATGAACAATAAGTAGAATTCTTACACAATATGTGTAGCTTAATTATGGAAAATTTGGAACTTCGAAAAGAGGTATTAGGTTTGAATCTTGTTAGAAGGTAGGGTTGTTCATCATGCTTTTGTAATTGGAGTATCATTGGATAACTATATATTGGGTGAATAATATCTTCCTTGATGGTTATCTCATATATCATATGATTTCTACAAATATTAAAAACTACTATACCTATTTTTACTCTTTCCTATAAGCATAATTTTTCTAACTATTATCAGAGATAATTTGATAATGAATATTTTTTATTTAAGTTTTAAATGGATTGCTTGCAAAAAAAATTATTTATCAATTCATTTATTTTTATACTATTAATAAAAAGAGGGTTTTGAGCAATGAGAGAACCAAGAGAGTTCTACAAAATCAAATCGATCTCATGGGAAATTTTACCAGACATTTGAGCAACCTTCTCATCATAATATAACACCATTTTCACAGAACTCCACATCGCACGCTGCTTGATATCAATCAACTTTAGGTTGTGCAAAACAACACTCTTCCTCGTAGAGGCCTCCCCCAAAGTATAAACATCAGCCACTATTTTATCCTTAATGAAATCCCTGGGAAGAACCTCCACATCATCCAGGTGGGATAAGGGAGAAGAATCTATCTCATCCCGCTTTTTACCTATCAAACACATCGATTTGCGGGTGCCACTGCCTTCTGCCAGGCTAACAGAAGGAGGACCCCCCACCATAGACGAGGCCATGATAAAAACTGAAGAATTCTTAACAACCTCACCTTTAGAGATCTTTGTCGCTTTTCCCCTCATGCCTTTAGCAGAAATGTGAATTTTGCAAGAGACCTTCTCCAGACCAGAGCCCCAAAAAAATGAGTAATTATCGTCAGTACCTTCAATCAAACTTGTAGAAGCCACCAAGGCCTAGCTAGGTGTAGGTATTAGGAAATCAACCAAAGAATTTAAAATTTCCTCCACCACGATCCCTTTATCCACCACCTCTTGCTTGAAAACTAAAAGGGCCAATCCTTGGTGAAGGGGAAACTGATCGTGCTCTCCTTTAACGTCCATCATAGAATTCCTCATAGAATGAAATACAAATAAGGGAATGTTCATCCACATTTGTCACCTAATATGATTTAGAAATATGGTGTGGAAACTAAGTATGACATCGTATGTAGAATCCAAAGTAAAATAATCTATAATGACCTTAGCCACCCTATCCCATGACAGAGACAAGGTCATGGTGTTGTAGCCATTTTGGATTCTGGGCAAAAATTCATCGCCATCCAGGAAGAAGCTGATTTCTTTCAAAAATGAATACCTATCCTGGTTATGAGGAGCATCATCTACTACTAGACCAGTAGTGTGACTGATCAACTTCGTAGAGACCTCAAAATACTAGGACCCGAATATCACCCATCCATCATTCCATGTCACCGCCATCCATTTAGAGAGAATCAGGTTATGCCAATGAAATTTCTGGACACACTCCAACAAACCACCATCCTTCAGAATATATTTAATCTCCTCATCAATATTCAAAGAAAAAGGCTCCAACTGAGATTTAACATGTCTCAACTTAGGCCCATACATCTTAGCTTTCCCCTATCAATTGAAATTTGTTAGTATAATAATGTTAAAGGCTTATTTCCACAAATGAAAAATATCCACTAGTCAATGAAAGCATATAGACATGTCACATAAAGATAGTAATAAAGCAACTAAACAATATGGTAGATAAAATAAGACTATAAGAATGCAAGGATACTCATAATTATTTGAAGTTGAATTTTAAATAAATGAAAAGAAAGGTGCACCAATTGATGAGTGTAAGTCCAAACTTCTTATTTGTTTTCTTCCTAATTCCTTTTCACACAATAATTAAGATTTTGTAGAAACTAATTTATAGTATTGTTATATAGTCGGGAATAGATATACAACTTTACTATAAAGGATGACATTCAATTTGCTTCAATACATAATATTTGATTCAATATAAAGTTGGTTCAATACATCATGTTTGACTCAATATAAAGTTGTTTTTAATACATCATGTTTTACTACAATTTTATTTATCAAAATAATTTAATTATACTTTATATATATGAGGTGCTTGTTGTTGCTATTGCACAACTTACCCCAAATTTGGTGATGCACCTTAAATTTTGATGTTTATGGAATTTTGGTTTGCATTGAGTGATTTCATGATTACTTGTACCAAGACATGTCGGTGATGTGGACGAGTTTTAGTAAATTTCAAAGGTTTAACATGGTCATGCTTAGTGGTGGATTGTTTTTTTTTTATGTCATGTGGTTGACCTCATGTTTGTATCACATCCCATTTTTAGTACCACATTGCTCATGTTCTTAAAATTTATCTAGTGGTTTTTTTGATGTTATATAGGCTTAGTTCAAGGTTTGCATCGAATCTTTCTTGAATCCGGTTCGTTGATTATCCGTGGATCAATAAACATAAAATAAAAAAATAAATATAAAAAAAAACAAAGAAAAGGAAAAAACAAATATAAATAAATAAATAAATAAATATATATATATATATATATATTAAATAAATCAAAATGAGGCCTTCAACTTCAATGTATTTCTCTTGTTTTCAAAAGTCTAATGTAGCTTTATTCTGGGAAGCTTTAATTTAGTTTTATTAATGGTTTTATTTTGGGATGCTTTAATTTATTCTTCTTAATGGTTTTATTTTGGGTAGGTTTTCAATGCACGAGTTCCAAGGTGGCCCCAAAGGGCTAGCTGAGTCCAATTGAATAGATCATGCTTGTGTTAATAAACCTTCCATCAGGTCATCACGAGACACATGTGGGACTAATCTTGATCCACTACCCATCATGATGAATCACGCATAGGACAATGTTAGTGATGCGAACCCTTTGTATGTATACTTGCATCCTCACCAAGATCAAACACGGTGAATGTGTCATTAAAGTCTTGGGTAACATTATGAAAGTGGATCATCGAGGAATATTTTGACAAATGTTTAAAGAATATCCATGCAGAGCACACCAAAAATCTTGTTCATTTTTTTATTGATTATAGAACGTATTATTGGGAAACAATATGCTTGTTATATCTAGTAGGTACAAAGCTACAAGGAAGAACATCAAAGCCAAAGTTGAAAGTTCCACCATCCAAGGAGAGAGCTATTGCTGGCATAGAGGAGTTCCACTCAAATAGAGATCCTCCAGTTCTATAGAAGCTATATGAATCAGGTCAAAGCTACTAAAAGTTGAGGTAGTGTTCAAAGGAAGAGTGAGAGGCACTCTTCAAGCCATATGTGATGATCGTTCAAATGGAGGAGCATGGTAAAGAATGTGTGATATCCGTCATTTTTAGTTAAGTGTAGTGAATAGTTCTTTACTAGTCAAAGCAAAATAGATCATCGTCCAAAGATTGCAGTGGTGGACATCCCTATCATCAAATACAATCCATATTACAATAGATTAAAGGTGATGTTGTTGATGCTATTATATGGAGTCATTGTTGTTTGCATTAGGCCAGCAACACTGGTTTAAGAAGCAACAGGATTTGTCATCCCCTGAGGTACAAGATTACATAGAAACAATTGAATGCACATCTGGGATTGTCTATGGAAAGGATATGGAAATACATTCATGACATCATCATGAAAATGTGTAGCTAGATAGAGCATTCAGTTTTTTAGTTGGAGCACTGCAAAGAATATTGTTTCATACGGATGACAGTAGAGGTTTGACTAGAATTGGTTGTCTTCTCTCAAGCCCTTTCATACGTGAAGAAAATAGGACAACGGTCATCATCGACATTTGCAATTTTTTTGTTCCAGATTTCAAGTTATACAAAATGGTTGTCGTACCACATAAGATTGGTTGTCTTCTCTCAAATCTTGGTTTCAACTTCCTCTGTTGGTTGGTGGAGCAGATATTCAGCATGTGTGGAGAGTTTCAGTTTCAAGTTTTGATATTGGAGTATATTGAAGATAAATTAATTTGGGCTGGGTACATTGAAGGTTTGTATTTCCTCGAGTCAGAATATTCTTTGCTAGAATCGAATGCTATCATCCCATTTTCGATTGGAAAGATCTGGTTAAAAAATTGAACTCCCAAATTTTTTTTTGGTTAAAAGTGTAAAACAAGATTCTTTCCATCGATAATCTACTCAAGAGAGGTCTAAATATTGTTAACATATGTTTTTTATGTGAAGCCAACCGGGAATCCACCAATCATTTGCTTCTTTGCTGCTCTTTATTTTAGGATGTCTTTCCTTCATTTTTGGGAAGCTTGGGGTTCATTGGGCGATGTCGAACTCTCTAGATGATTGTTTTTTGCAATGGTCTTCTCCCTTTTTCACCCCCGCCTTAAATGTATTTGGATATTCTTACTCCCTCACATTATTTGGGGTGTTTGAAGGGAAATAAACGCTAGGGCTTTTAAGAGTTGCAAAGGATACACTTTTCAAATCAGTTTGAGAATTTTGTGGAGTGTAGTTGAATATGTCTCTTCAGTGTTTCCTAAGCCTAAAAAAATTCATTTTAAAAGTTCTCGTAATGAAGCTATTTTGGAGGAGGAATTGGGCTTCTCACGGATCATTCTCGACCCTCATGATCCAAATCCTAGGAGAATAGTAAGGTGGTCCCCCCACCCAGTGGTTGGTTTAAATTAAATTTTAACAATGCCTCAAAAAGGCAATCCTAGGATAGAAGGTGCAGGTGGTATTATTAGAAATAGCAAGTGAGAATTGGTGGTGGTATATTTTGATCATTTATCCCATCAATGATCTTGATTCACTAAAACCAGAGTTGCATTTCAAGGCATTATGTTGTTGTTAGAGTTGGGGGCTTTGTTTGCTGTAATCGAAGGTGAATCGCTGAATGTAATAAATATTCTTAATGGTAATATTACACCCATTTGGAATGTGGCAAATATGATGTGAGAATAGAGAATAAATCTTGCTTCTTAGCCAATCCACGGTCACACTCATATTCTGAGAAAAGGAAATTCAATTGTTGATTTCATGGCCAATCTTGGTCACACTCATATTCTAAGGGAAGGAAATTTAATTTTTGACTTCATGGCCAATCTTGGTACCATTCATCTAGGCTTATCAGTCTGGAAAAGTGATTTTCCTAAGGCCCTCTTAAATCATATTAATGAAAAAAAATCTTAATGCTTGTCAGAGAGTTGTTTAGAGTTTAAATTTGAAGCACCTAAACAACACTTTTTTTGAGTGCAAGTATTTCAATAGCTTCTAGGGTCCTCTCCTAACTGATGAACCCTCTTCTTTTTCTTGGAGCAGTGCGGTTACTGCTTCCTCTTATGTTTAGTCCATCTTCCTTGTTTTGCCAATTCCTTATGGCTTGCTGAGCTAGATTTCGATTCACCCTTGTGGTGATATGAATATTATCCTCTTTTAGAATTTTGTCCTCCTTGTCTTAGATGTCTTGACTGGTGATACCTTTTACTCTCTCTGCTTTATTTTCAGTTTGAAGGAGGAGTGACTCTCGTGTGTCGATATTCCTTTTTCGAGGGATGTTATTTTTCTTGCTATTTGATCTGGGTTTCTATTCTTTTTTGGTGTAATTTTTTCCTAAGATGGCTCGATGGTTGGAAGGGATGGATGGATCCATGTGTCCTATCCTTTTTGTTTCAAGGCCAATATGGGAAACTGAATATTGTTTTGGGATTGAAGTTTCTTTGGGAAACCGAAGAACGTGTCATTCTAGGATCATTAAAAAAAAATTGATTATAATGAGGAAGTTACTTAGATTGTGGGAGAAATAATTCAGGAAATGGATTTTGTTGACAAGATACAGAACTAGCTTAGTTCTGATCTTTTTCCTGGTCTGTGTGTTTATGCTTTTGTTTTAGTATGTTTTTTTGGTTTGGCTGTCTTGGTCTCTTTTTTGGTTTGGCTGTCTTGTTTTTTTGGTTTTTATGCTTTTTAGTATGTTTATTACTTGTGAATATATGGGTAGAGTTCTTTTTGAGCTATGTTTATAGCCTTAGTGGCAGGATATTGTTTTATGGTAGGGTTCATGTTGAGCAATGTGATAACAAGATACTATATTGTTTTATGGTAGGGTTCTATTGAATGGTGTGGTGGCTACAGTCTGCATGCTGGTTGTAATAGGATGTGGTGTTAGCATGGCTCATGTGACATTTATGGGATACTATTATGTGGTAGGGTTATGATTATGTGGTAGGGTGTGGTGTTAGCATGGTTCATGTGACATTTCATGGGATACTATTATGTGGCAGGGTTATGATTATGTGGTAGGGTTCCTATTGAGTAGTGTAGCGATTATGGTCATAGCGATAAGATATTATCCTATGGTAGGGTTATTATTTTATGGTAGGGTTCCTATTGAGCGAGTGTAAAAATAAAATACTATTATGTGGTAGGTTCCTGTTGAGTAGTGTGGAAAATGCAATCATTGTAGCCTTGGAGGATGTTAATATAGTGTATATCTATCGAGAGGGAAACCAAGTAGTAGATTGGATGGCTAATAAAGGTGTAGACACTCCTAAACCAATTATATGGAGTTATGATTTCCTTGGTAAGTTGAGTATATTTGAGAGGGAGTTGCAAGCTTATGATAGATAGAATTATGGTTAAATTATTCATCAAAGGTTGTAAGCTTTATTCACCTCTTGTAGTAATGGGAAGTGAAGCATTTCAAGTTTTTTTCTATAAGGGGACTATGTGACTTCTTGTCTTGTTCTGCTACTACACTTCTCTAATTCTTCATTTTTTGATTTAATGTAGAGGAATGGTATTGTAAAAAAAGGTTGGGACCCTTTCAAAAATCCCTTCTTTTCACCCTAATAATATATATATATATATATATATATATATATATATATATATATATATATAT
Organism: Wollemia nobilis; assembly: GCA_028583015.1. Lineage (NCBI taxonomy): Eukaryota > Viridiplantae > Streptophyta > Pinopsida > Araucariales > Araucariaceae > Wollemia > Wollemia nobilis. The sequence goes on from JAQPPZ010016414.1 coordinate 3,231,477, forward strand.
ATATATATAATATACAGATTTTGCCAGATTTTTTACTGCAAAATAATAGAGGTCTTAGGTTTAAATATTGTGATAAGGTAGGGTTGTTCATCATGCTTTCGTAATTGGAGTATAGTTGGATAACTATATATTGGGTGAATTATATCTTTCTTGAGGGTTATCTCATATATCATATGATTTTTTTAAACATTAAAAACTACTTTAGCTATTTTTACTCTTTACTATAAGCATACTTTTTTTAACTATTATAAGAGATAATTTTTTTTATTTTTTTAACATGGTGGAATCGATAGCTGCCACAAATCTAGGCAGGTTGTCCATCTTTTATGGCCATCACAGTATTCTGTGTTGTCCGCCCCGGAAGCCACCACACAAATCTTCGCGCATTCCGCCCCTATAACTGCCATGCCACAATCATTTTAAACCTTTTACGCCGCTGAAAAGAGACAAGATAATTTGATAATAAATATTTTTAAGGATAAAATATTTTTTTATATAAGTTTTAAATGGATTGCTTGCAAACTTTTTTTATTTATCAATTCAAATTTGTTATTTCCACAAATTAAAAATGTCTACTAGTCAATCAAAGCATATAGACATGTCACATAAAGATAGTAATAAAGCAACTAAAGAACATGGTGGATAAACTAAGACTATAAGAATGCAAGGATACTCATAATTATTTGAAGTTGCATTTTAAAGAAATTAGAAAAAGGTGAACCAATCTATGAGTGTAAGTCCAAACTGCTTGTTTTTTCTTCCTAATTACTTTTGACACAATAATTAAGACCTTGTAGAAACTAGTTTACTATATTGTTATAGAGTAGGGAATAGATATACAACCTTACTACAAAGATGCCGCTCAAGTTGCTTCAATACATCATGTTTGATTTAATATGAAGTTGTTTCAATACATCATGTTTGATTTAATATGAAGTTGTTTCAATACATCATGTTTGATTTAATATGAAGTTGCTTCAATACACCATGTTTGACTCAATATAAAGTTTTTCAATACATCATGATTTACTACAATTTTATTTATCAAAATAATTTAATTATAATATATATATTTGTATGGTTTTCAATCTAAAATAAATTAAACAAAACAATAATAATAAATTTATTATTTTATTTTAATGTTAGAATTAAAAAATTAAATATTTTTAAATATTCAAACATTAACTAAATCATATAAACATAATTTTTTTAACTTAAAAAATAATAAATTAAAATATATTTTAAACAATTAATAAATATTATTTATTTTATTAAATACCAAATAATTTTTAAATACCTTGCTTACTTTTATATGATTGCATTCTTACATTCATATGACCATAAAAGAATCGATAATACAACATTAATATAACCACCAATATTAAAAGCTAATATTTAATAAGAATTAAAATTGTGTGAAATTTGTAATTGTTAATAATTATGTGTATGCATGATACTTATTGAGATAGATTAAATAAAAAATATATATTATCAAAAATAAAAATAAAAATAAAATAAAATAATATATAATTAATAATATTTAATAATTTTAATTTAATTTTTAAATTTATCTAAAATTAAAACAAAACTTATTCATACTATAATCACACTTTTAAAAAAACTTCATTTTTTTTCAAAATTTGAAGAATATCATTTCATTTGATAGTATTTAATAAAATTTAAAATAACGACAACGATACAATTGTTTATAGTACACGTTTCATTGATGTGAGGCTACACTTGCCGAAAGATAATTTGTGAGAAATTTTATCCATAAAGAGTGTGTGGTCCCCTACCTAAAACTGTTGTCAAAGGTTTAAAAAAATATATTTAGTCAATAAGATAATAATAAATCCCTTTGAAATAATAGAATGCTAAAAATAATAGAATTTAATTCTCACTTTGGTACTCGATGAGGATGTTTCAGTCATTTATTTGCACATTTTCTTTCTTTGTTCATGATGTCATTATCTAACCGCGTGACAAAGAGCTATTCTTTCGCTTTATCCCAACCGACCGCCTTGTCTGATTGGTCACGTCTGTCTGGAAGGCATGAGTATGCAATTTCAAAACCTTACGTTTGATTTATTCAACCAAAATGACTCAATTCGTGTGCACCGTGTTGGGGTAGGTTCCTTGTCACCAATGGTCCTATGCATGCCGATCTTTTCGCGGTCATGGAGGTTTGCAATTCTTTTCGTTCCAACTTTCAGCTTATACGAAACGGCTGTCCTACTACATAAGATTGACTACAATTGGTTGTCTTCTCTCAAATAAACATAAAAACAAAGCAAAGGTAAAAACAAATTATATATATATATTAAAATGAAAATGAAAATGAAGCCTTCAATTTATTTTTCATGTTTTAGAAAGTTATATTATTTTGAGAAGCTTTAATTTAGTTTTATTTGGTGAAGTTATGTATGTGATTTTTATGACAGGTTATTGAAAAATAATTGTGGCCATGATTTTTGAGACGAACCAAAATTCGATCAACTAGCTAACACAGCATCGAAGTGTGGTCAATGCGGTCAACGCGATCAACCGTATGGTTTCCAAGGTGTTTTTAAGACACGATTTTCAATGCATGAATTCCAAGGTACCCCTAAAGGGCTAGCGGAGTTAAATTGAATAGAACATGCTTGTGTCGATAAACCCTCCATCGGGTCATTACGAGATGCATGTGGGGCTAAACTTGATCAGCTACCCATCACGATGAATCACGCATAAGGTAATGTTGGGGATGGAAACCCTTTGTATGTATACTTACATTCTCATCGAGAGTGGAAACGATGAATGCATCATTCGAATCTTGGGAAAAATTACGAAAGTGAGTCATCGAGGAAGATTTTGACCAATGTTTAAAGCATATCCATGTAGAGTGCACGAGAAGCCTCATTTTTCTTTTTATTGATTGGATTATGTATTATCGGGCAACAGTATGCTTGTTTTATCCAACAAGTACAAGGCTACAGGGAAGAACATCGAAGCCGAAGTTCAACCATCCAAGGAGAGAGCTATTGCTAGCACAAAGGAGTGTCGCTCAAATAGAGATCCTCCAATTCTAGAGGAGCCATATGAATCGGGTGGAAGTCACTAAAAGTTGAGGCATTGTTCAAAAGAAGAGTGAGAGGCACTCTTCAAGCCATTCGTGAAGATCGTTCAAAGGAAGGAGCATAGTAAAGAACATGTGATGCCTATCCTTTTCAATTAAGTGCAGTGAAGACTTCTCTACTGTTCGAAGCAAAAGAGAGTGCCATCCAAAGACTGCAGTGGTGGACATCCCTGCCATCAAATATAGCCCATCTTACGGTAAATTAAAGGTGATGTTTTTGACACTGTTATACGGAGTCTTTGCTATTTGGATCAGGCTAGTAGCGTTGGTCGAAGAAGTAAGATGGTCCATCGTCCCTTGAGGTGCAACATAGTACAGAGATAGTTGAATGAGCATCTAGGCTCGTCTATGGAAAAGAGATGGGAATAAATTCACGACATCATCTTGAAGATATGCGGTTAGACGGAGTATTTGGTTCTCTACTTGGAGCACTGCAAAGGATACTATTTCATACGAATGACAGTAGAGGTACACCTTCTGCTCGACATGTAGTGTGAGGAAATTTGAGAAAGTACGTGAAGGATAAAGAAAAATGAAATTTGTTTTAAAACCTTTCTCATTGATGATTATGCATTTGGTGGACGAAGAAGGCGTTACCAAAAGCATTTCAAAACAAATAGAAATAATTACTCCATATTGATTCGTTTGTGGGAGAGAATGAAGATGAAATGTGAATGGACGCTCGTTGAGCGTTATGAAACCAAAGGTGAGGAAGAGAAAACGAAGGATTTTGTTGGAAAGTCTTAAAATATGCATTCAAACGCATATAAGGGGGTGAGAGAGTTTTCAAAGCAAATGCACGTTGGAAGTTGGATATTTTTGAAGAGCCTCCTCCCTTGTTGTTGGATTGTACCGAATTTCACCATTGTAATCCATTGGAACAAGGTATTCAGCAAGTGCATTCATAAGAAAATCTCTCATGTTGTCAATATATTGGAAATTTCAGTAAGTTTTATGAATGCTGATGGTAGACTTATTTAGTTTTTTCTTAATATATTGTGCCCTTTTTCCCTTTGAAGATTGCACCGCATTAATGTTGGACTGTGTGAAAACTGGTCGGATTAATGTTGGTTTAGTGCAAGATATCGATTTATGAAGATTCATGTTGAAATTTTAAAATTTATGGCAACTTGTTCTTTTATTTTATTTTATCTAACCCTAGCCTTTTACATTTTTTTTTTTATTTCATCAAATACAAAAAAAAAAATTAAACCCCAAAAATAGATACGTGTATTTCAAAATTAAAATCCAAATTCTCATTCTACATAAATTCACCTTTTTAATGAAAATTTGAGGTTTTAAACATTACACTTTTTTCAAAATAATCAAATTAATTTCATTTTATGGAAATTAAAATTTTATAACCTGTCATAAAAATGAATAATTAATATGATATTCCAAAGTGCAAAGTTAGATTTTAATCATATTTATTTTTATTTTCAAGCAAATCTTAACAAACGAAGATAAAAATTGATTAACAAACGAAGATAAATTTTGATTGACAAACGAAGATAAAATTTGGTTAACAAACGAAGATACAATTTGACTAACAAACGAAGATAAAATTTAGTTAACAAACAAAGATACAATTTAATTAACAAACGAAGATAAAATTTGATTAACAAATTAAGATAAAATCAATTAAAAAATCAAAATTTCAAAAATTCAAATCAAATATTTATCAAATTTTAAAAATTGTTAGTTAATCAATAAAAATTATCAAATATTTATAATAATATTTAATAATTTTTATTTATTTTTAAAATTTATATAAAAATTAAAACAAATATTATTCCTATTACATAACTACATATTATATTACAATAAACTTAACAAATTACAAAAGAAACTTCATCTAAATCTAACTAATTCCAAGAATATTATTTCATTTGATAGTATTTAATAAAGTATAACGAAAACGATATAATTGTTTATAGTATACTGTAATATTTTTTATACAGGATTGAACCCGGGTTACATCACCATGAAGATTAGATTATCGTACACATTTTATTGATGTGAGCCTACACTTGGCGAAGCATAATTTATGAGAGTTAAAAATTTTATTAGAGAGTGTGTGGTCCCTACCTCAAATAAATCATCTAAATTTAAAACTGTTTGTCAAAGATTTTAAAAAATATTTAGTCAATAATAATAAATCCTTTTAAATCATAGAATGTAAAAAAAAAAAACAAAAAAAAATTAATTCTCACTTTGGTCTTCGATGAGGATGCTTGACAAAGAGCTATTCTTTCTCGCTTTATTCCAACCGCCTGCCTTGTGTGATTGGTCACGTCACGTCTGTCTCGAAGGCATGAGTATTCAATTTCAAGACCTTACGTTTGATTTATTCAACCAAAAGGACTCAATTGGTGTGCCCCGCGTTGGGGTAGGTTCGTTGTCACCAATGATCCTATGCATTCCGATCTTTTCGCGGTCATCGAGCTTTGCAATTCTTACCACATAAGATTAACTAGAATTGGTTGTCTTCTCTCAAGCCCTTTCATACGTGAAGAAAACGGGACAACGATCATCGAGGTTTGCAATTCTTTTCGTTCCAGCTTTCAACTTATAAGAAACGGCAGTCGTACCACATAAGATTGGTTGTCTTCTCTCAAGCCGTTTCACACGTAAACAAAACAGGACAATGGTCGTCGAGGTGTGCAATTCTTTTCATTCCAACTTTCAACTTATACGAATCGGTTGGCTTCTCTTACGCCGTTTCATACGTGAAGCAAACGGACAACGAAAGCGAAAAAGGTTTACGTTTTCGTTTTCGTTTTCCTAGAGCCTGTTGCTACTTATTAGCTGTATCCCCTAGCCATTGCATTTCCTGTTAAGTACTTTAACCGGAGTGTGATTCCTTCTCCTATCAACTTTGTAACGGAGAAGAACAAAGGATCACCCCTGACTACTTTCTTGTCATCTCTGGGTTATTGCTTATATCATTAATTATTCATCTCACTAGTTAGGTGAAGGTAAAGGGTGCAGATATTTTTTCCTTGGTGGATCTCTTAGTGAAAATTAGACCATAATTTTAAAAGATGGAACTTTTGAACTGAATTTTTTAAGTCCAGAAGAAATAAATAGGTCATATATTGGCATCTGGTATGCACAAGTTTTCTAGAAATTGATTGTTTTGGTGGTTAACAGGAATCCAAGGGAAAAAATAATGCAAAAAGAATTGTAATAAAAAGGAGAAAGTACATATTGCAACAAAACACACTAAATTTTATTTATTGAATCATTTTATTGTAATAAAATTTTCTTCAATACATCTTATATACTTTGTGGCCATATCACTCCACTTCATATAATCTAATACAACTATGGACCATTCATAGATTGGATGACCCACCAAAGGGAAGATGGATGAATCAATCCATTGGTAGGGGATACACCAATATATAAAATTATTACAATATTAATAATAATTGTTCTATGTTTTTTTATATACATAGAATAACTTCTCCAAGTTATTCTTTTCTATTTTTAGAACTTTATTTTTTGACTTTGAATTTTCTTTTTCACACACACCTTCAATACTGCACACATGTTTGTTGTTTTTTTTGTAGGTAATAGTATGTATTATATTTATCTGTCGGGTTGAAGGGACCCAATCCCTATTTACATAAGGTGGTCAAATTGCCAAAGATACAAAAATTGAACAATCCCAGAACCATAGGGATGAACTGGATGAACAACAACAACCCCACTTGAGCAACAAAGAAACTAACCCAGTCCAAAATCTAATCAAAATGGACTGAAACATACATACAAACAAAGGTAAATACATTACTTGTTAGTACATACTGCAAAAAGAGAAAGATATTATAGAGCAATCCCAACAGGACCAAAAAGACATGAAAAACAATCCTCCCTAGATCCCACTCCCGATATTACTGGGAGTCTGCTCCATCCTCATGATTATCAACATTCTCTTGGTTCTTTGCAAGAAGAGTGTTGAGGGAAGTCTGGAGATCTTGAAGTTCCTTGATGGTGTGCAAGAAAATGACACAAGCCTCCTTGACCATATTGGCAGCCACCATAAGTTTCTCAACAACACTGGAAACATGGTTGATAGTTTTGGTTCGTAAAGCAGAAATAACATCAAACCTATCATTCTCCTCCTCATCCAAGATAACCTCCAACGTAGATTGGGTCCCTTCAACAAATTTTCCTTTGAGACGTCTCAAAATTTTGCAAGGAGTTGGGCTACGAATGAACTTTCTCTTGCTTATCAAGGGTCTGCACCTAAATTCAAAATTAGAGGCATGAGACTCCAAGGGAACTAAGTCATTGGACCTAGAATGTGTAACATGCTCTTCCTCATCCCTAGGATAATTAGGGTTGGTGGAAGAAGTTCTTTGGAAAGTAGCGAGAGGGATATCATACTAGAAAGGTTTATGTACTTCAGCAGATGGACCAAAAGAAGATGAACTAGCAATAGAAGGACCATCTGATTTACTAGGATCAAGGAATTCAGTAACAGTGACTTATGATGGCTCAAGGGTAGGCTCAAGGGCCTGTAGAGGTGCATGAGGCCAAAAATTGGTTGAGCATTAAGGGCATGTTTATAAATGACTAGAAAGAGCCCTTGGTGTGATGGGTGCTTACTAGTTTTCTTATCCCTAAAATTTTCAATGGTTAGGCTTATAGATCAAAAAAGGAAATCAGGTATGCTTATGGGCTTAATATCTCATAGGTGGTTAACAAAAGCAAGGTGAAAGGTTTAGAGGGGACAATTGACATTATCCACTGTAATGTATTGCATGATTGGAACAATTACCAAATCCCAGGGGTGAGGGAGAGAGGAATGAACAACTCCACCCTTAACCTAGGCTAGGTCTTTTCCTTTTTCAGGGAAATTATCAGTTTCTTCCTTAAAATTATGATGATCACGTCTCACAGACCGATCCTTAGTGGAAAAACTAGAAATTTTAGATAAAAGATGAATATTTACCTTAATTTGATCCCACGGAACTGCACCACATCATCGTTCCACGAGTTGACAAACTCACTGGTAACATCATCGTCAATGCCACAAAAAATCTTAAAAAAGGGGATAAATCCTTTAGCTCCAAGTAGGGCATCAGAAATGGGGTCAAGCTACAAGATAGATGGTTCAATGATGGCCATAGTATCATACAGATGGTGATTCTTAGGGGACCAACACAAGGAGGCACTAAAAAGGTAATCAAAATCAATAAGTACATGAAAGAAACCATGAAGGTGGTGGATTTTAAAGAAGCACAAAATATCGTAGGTTAAACAAAGAAAATTCTAGAGGCACATTCCAATATAGCTTAGATTTTGAGCTTTGGGATAGAGGCCTAATATATGCCAGATATGGAACCACTAACAAGAGAACACGTCAACTAGAGATCAAGGGAAAGAAATAGTTTGAATGTAAAAAATATTGAGGACATAGGGGATGGCAGGGTTGAAAGGATCAAAAAACAAAGCAGCACAAGCAATAAAAATGGTGAAATGATGATGGGGTTGGGAAATTTGAGTGGACTTTGCATGATGAAAATACGTGGAGGCACATGACCTTTGGTTGTTGCTAGATACTTTCAGTTGTTGCTCTATACTTCAAATAAACGCCTTGAAAAAGGTTGCAATCAAAATTATGAAAGATTATGAATAATTAAAAAAATAAATGTTTATGGTGTTGATGGAAACACCTTTGTTCGGACACCTGTTATTATTGGAAATCATGGCCAATGTCATTTTTAATAGCATTGATGATATTTTGAGGAAAGGAGTCTTCCCACACAATTAAGTCATTTTGATTGGCTACCATGTTAGCCAACATATCCGCAACCACGTTGGCCTCCCTGAACACATGCTAGATGGTGCTTAATGGGAGTTGGTGGAATATAGTTTGACTCTCCTGAATAATGCTTTGTATATTCCACCCTAGCTTGGTGTTGCTCTTGACATGATTAATCACATTGAGAGAATCACCCTAAAAAATCATTGGATTAGGAAGGTCTTTGCTTAATTCGAGACTCCTCCATAGAGCATGAGCTTCAACATAGTTATTATACTGAATCCCCAAGTTTTCAATAAAAGCTCTAATGATCCTGCCATTGTGATCTCAGATGATTCCTCCAACCCCATCAACTCCAGGATTACCTTTAGAAGAACCATCAAAATTAACTTTTAGCCACCCTAGAGGAGGGGGGATCCATTTGGCATTGGCCCTACAGTTGTCATGAATAGGGGGTCTAGAACATTCGAAATAAATGTTAAGGTACTTGAAAAGGTGTTCTTCCAAACCAGGTTCAGGGGGTTTTAGACAAGGGATCAGATTAGCATTCTCAATAGCAAAGCATATAGCATTATTGACCACCAACTTTGGATCCCTAGATTGGTCATTGAAAATTTTGTTGTTGCATTCGAGCCAAATTTACTATAAGGTGTGATGCAGGGAGGCTTTCCATAGGAACTTAAGTTTGGGATTGTAAAACATGAAAGGCCATTGGGTGAAAAAGTTAACAATTGATTGGGGCTAGACCCATTTGATTATCATATATACATTCACATATATTTCTTGTTTTATTATTTATCCAACTTCTATTATTGAATATCTTGCTTGATCACATACTTGATTATCAACTTCTTTCCTTTTTAACATGGGTTTTATTCCATGACTCAAGTAAGAGTATCTTTCTAGTATCCTTCTCATCCAACTAGATTGCATGGATAACCATTTTTTACAACCATAAGATGTAATAGATAAAATTACTGCTTAAAAGGTTAACTCTATTGTTTCCACATCAAACAATCATATTTCTTCTCTCATGTGTGGGGCATTGCTTCTACCACATATAACCTTTATCCAACAATTCTCATCACTTCCCATTTATTCTATGGGGATACTCCTTTTGTTGTTTCTATTTCTCTTCTAGGGCTTCTTTTACTACTCCTATGTTTTTCAATGGCTCTCATATAATGCTAAAAGCATAGACCAACTATGAGTCGAATCTAGGACCTCCATGCATTGAGATCACTCTACCAATAAGTTTTTGTCTCCTTGAACCAACTTGTGATTTGAATGTAGGGGTCCTACTCATTGCTACAACATCTCCCCATGCCACTCTATGAGTTCTCGAGGCTCCTAACTTCAACACTGAAATTGATGTCAAATTGTTAAGATTAGGCATGCTATAGATTTTTTGCATCAATGCTCCAAAAAAATATAATTCTTCCCATTAAACAAATTAATTTGAGAGTGATTAATATTTTTAAACTAGTGTTGCTATTAACCATATTAAACTATAGTTATTGGTAGAATTTGCTCTCTTCTTAATTTTGGCTCTAAAATTTAGCTGAGCATAATATTCCACATAATAGATGCACCCAAGTTTAGATTAAATAATATTTGCTAAAAAATGCAAACCTATATCCTTATAGATAAACCTTGCTCTAATACCAAGTGTTGGTTTGCAGAGAAGAAAAAATATAGAAAAATTCTTAACAAAAATGAAAAGACAAATTGTTCCTGTAAAACACAAAATTCTATTCATTGATTCATTATATTGCAATACAATATTCTTCACTACATCTCAAAGGCTTTGCATCCATATCACTCCACTCCATACAATATAGCCCAACTATCGACCATGCATAGGTTGAGATCCACCAAAAAGGAGGGAGGATGGATGGATAAATCAATTGGTGGGGATACACCAATATATACAATTATTTCTTGGTGATGCTACCTTAACTGCTATTGTGGCTCTCTTGTTTTGAAGAACATGTGCTTATACTGAGAGGGGGGGGGGGGGTGAACAGTATACAATAATTTTTTTTTTCCTTTTAATCCAAATAGTAGCATCAACATTAATAAAATAGTAAACATTGTACAAATCATCACACACATGAGAGACATCATTTTTAACGTGGTTCACACAATGTGGGCTACCTCCAAAAAAAAAATTCTTCTAAATATTTCTCAAATAATATTTTGGGAATCCTTCCCAATTACAATGTTTATGGACCTCTATCCAAAGGATATGCTGATACCCTAAATCTGGTTTGTGGATCTCTATCCATAGGAGAACTCCTTCTCATCTGCTCTAGCTGGTGAACCTCTAGAAGACACTGCCTCCACTGCATTGACTATGGATCTCCCTCCACTTGAAGACTCTTGTCCTCACTCAAAAGACCTATCCTCAATGTACTAGCTGATGGATCTCTATCCACTGGAGACTTTATCCTCTCTGATCTATTAGATCCAAAGCTCTAGTCACTCAGAAACTTCTCAAATCTTCTCAATAGGTCAACTTAGAACCTGCTCAAATATGCTCAACAGGTCCACTCAGTACCTACTCAAATCTACTCAATAGGTCCACTCAAAACCTGATCAAATATGCTCAACGGGTCCACTCAGAACCTGCTCAAATATGCTCAACAAGTCCACTCAAAAATTGCTCAAATATGCTCAACAGGTCCACTCAAAACCTATCCAAATATGCTCAATAAGCTCACATAGAACTTGTCCAAATATGCTCAACAAGATCACACAGAACTTGTCCAATCTCATAAAATTATAAAGATAATTGTTAGAGACTCAATATGTTCTATACTCAAAAACTCAATCTCAACTCAAATAAAAATATAGAATAGTTTGTTTTATGGAACTTGAACAATCAACTCACACATTCACTTGACTAGGCTCAATCAACTCTACTCAACCAATCACCTCAAGGAACAACCATTTATCACAAACCCTAGTCCAAGCATATGTCAACCAACTCAAAATGTTTCCAAAAGTGCTCAATAAAAAATCTCACATAACAATGATACTCATGTTCTTTTCTAACTCAAGTTCAAGTTCTTTGCATAACCCATTGGTTTCAACAACAATGCTAATAAGACAAGGTCTTAATCACAACTCTCAAATCAGAAAACCTTGAAGCATTAACTCAACCACTTTTGAAAAGGAAACCCTAATCAATTACTTTTCACTCTAAACTTAATTTTCAATCAAGACAATCACCTAACTCAACAAAGAAGAATTTTACCTATACATTTTCTTGAAGAGTAGTTGCCCCTAAAAATCTGCCACACTCACAATTACTTCTTTGACAAATTCAATAAGGGTTAGAGGATAATTTTTATATCAAAAAAATAATATCACAATTACACCTTATCACTCCAACTTAAACAATAAGCAATATCCTCACAATAATTACAAAACCCTTTATTCAAAATAACATACAACCCACAAAGTCTTAACCTTTCAATATTCTACAATAGCAAAATTTAAGACTTGAAAATAAAAACAAAATTCTCCTTATAACTCTTAATGGTATTTCTCAACTATAAACCTTTATCATAATGCAAATACTTCAACCACAAAATACCTTATACCTCCAACTTAGGCATTAATAAAATAAAACATAAAAATGTACCTTTGCCTTTGGAGAGTTTCAAACTCTCAACGTAGCCCACACAAACGTATTTTCCCATGGCGCAAACCACCAAACGAGAAACAATATCGTTGGGAAGGAAGAAGCATCACATGCTTCAACACCCCTTCCTTGACTTGCAAAACGTATGCACCTAACGATTGACGCCTTAAATATGTCCACCAAAAGCTTTCACGAGATTTGAACACTATCCACCATGCACACCAAAATGTAAGCTTGTAACCCACTTGCCACTAGGCCAAGATGCCTTGTTGGCTTCCAACTAATCAATGCACTTGCTTTTGTTTCCTTTTGTCATCAAGTCAAACACAAATTTTGCAATACTATCTCATGAGATCTACATTTAATTCATATGCTTTCTCTTTCCAAATCGAGCAAGGATAATTCGGAAATCAACTTTGGGCATGGTATTTATATGCATTTTCACTAAATCAAAAACATCGATGCTTCCCTTTGGCTTCTATGACGTTGGTGGAAATAAAATTTACCTTTTTTAAAACTTTAAATATAACCTTTGGATTTATTAAAATATTCTTTGGTCTTAAACCTTTAAACCCAACCTTTGGGTTTATTAAGATATTTTTAGACTTTATAAACCCACTTTTGTAATATAAAATATTGTAATGAAAAATACAAATATTTTATTTTGGGTTTTCACCATGGCACTTCTAACCATTATAATATTTCACCTTTGATAAAGTACCTTTTAAATTCATCCTGAATTTAAATAATTTATAAAATAAATATTATAACTCTTTTTTTACTTCTGTCTTTTGCACAGTTTCACTCGAACTTATGCCTTCTTGCTGAATATCAAATGACCATTTTTTTGCCTTTATTTCCTGCTAAAATATTTTGTATTAATGATGACTCCACCTGGTGGCATCAATGGTGACATCAATGACAACTTTGACTTAGAGACTCAAAATGTCCCAAAATCTCCTCCTTTGTCATTGATGGCAACCCATATCCTTTTACTAAAACTAGAATTTTCTTTTTCTTCTGCTCCCCCTAGGACATTGCTCCCCCTGGCTCAATGCTCTATCAAATATCAAATCTCTCCCCATATCAAAAATCTCCCTAATACACACAAATCTCTCCCCCTTTTACATCAATGGCAAAGGGTTACCTTTGGGGCTCAGGGCTAAGAATGAGCCTCTTAGATTTGCCCCTCCCCTACCTCCACATGAGGTGGTTAATTCTAAGGTGGGAGTATCACTCTCATTTTTACTCGAAGATACTCACAATTTTCCTTTGAGAGTGGCTTAGTGAAAATATTTGCTATATATTCCTTTGTAGTGGCATACTCCAATTTGTCTTGTTTATCTATCACCTATTCTCTCAGAAAATGATACTTAATCAAAATGTGCTTTGTCCTGGAGTGCATTACTAGATTTTTTGAGATACTTATAGCACTCGTATTATCACATAGTATATGAATGGGCTGATCATGCTTTATCTTGAAGTCTTCTACAGTTCTCTTCATCCATAACACCTATGTACAACTGGATACTATTGTAATATATTATGTCTCTATTGTAGATAGTGATATTGAAACTCGCTTCTTACTTAGCCAGGAGACTAGACTTTATCCAAGAAATAAGGCTTCTCCACTTGTATTTTTTCTATCATCAATGCTATCGGCCCAATATGCATATGTATATGTTGTTAGTGTGAAACTGTCACTTTTGGGATACCAAAGCCCAAAATCTATAGTTCCTTTTAGATACCTGAAAATTCTTTTTACTGCTGCCACATGTGTTTCCTTAGGTGCTTCTTGAAACCTTGCCACTAATCCCATTTACTGTACTATATCTAGTCTTGTAGCTGTGACATACAATAAGCTTCCAATCATGGGTCTTTATAATATCTGATATGCCTCTAGAGATTCATCATCCTTACTCAACTTACACCTTGTGACCATAAGATTAGTTATTGGTTTACAATATTCTAACATGAATTTCTTCAACATCTCCTTGATGCACTTGTCTTGAGAAAGAAACACTCCCTTTCCTGATGTGAAATCTGAAGACCAAGAAAGAAGTATAATTCACCAAGCATAGACATATCAAATTAACTTTGCATATTCTTAGCAAATTCTTTGCACATGTTGTCATTTTTTCCTCCAAAAATTATGTCATCAACATAAACAACCACTATTAGAAGATAATTTCCTTCATTTATGATATACAAGTTACTATATGCCATTCCTTTCTTGAATCCCTATTCATGTAGATACTTATCCAATATTGAGTACCATGCCCTGGGAGCCTGCTTTAAACCATACAATGCCTTTTTCAATATGCATACCCGATCTGGTGTATCTACTAGTATGAATCCCTCTGGTTGTTCAATGTAGACCTCTTCTTCTAGAACCCCATTTAGAAATGCTGAATTGACATCCATCTGATATACCTTGAAGTTCTTGAAAATTGTGAAAGCTAAAAACATCATTATAGCTTCAAGTCATGTAATTGGATAAAATTTTTCTTCAAAATCAATTCCTTCTACTTGTGTATAACCTTTGCATACTAACCTTTCTTTATTTCTAACCACTTGTCCATATTCATTCAACTTATTTTTGAATACCCATTTTGTGCCAATCACATTTTTGTCCTTTGGTCATGGAACAAGTTTCCAAGTTTTGCTCTTATATATCTAATCCAATTCCTCATTGATTGCTTTAACCCAAAATTCATCTTCACTAGCCTGAGTGAAGTCTTTTGGCTCAATATTAGATAGCAAAGAAAAATTTGCTTGTTGAGATGGTTTTATTATTCTTCTCCTTGTTTGTCTTTCATCTGGATTCTTGATGATCTGATCTTTTGGGTGATGTTTATGTACATACCTAGAAGGAGTCTTAAGAAGAAGCATTTGTGTTTCTTCTTCATCATTGTCTGATTCCTCACAAAATTATTCTTGACAACATCCATCTTCTTGGTACATAGTTTGCTGAACTGGTTCTCTAGAATCTGTCTTCTCATCAATTGTTACATTCATACTTTCTACCATAGTGTGAGTTATTTTTTTGAAACATCTGTAAGCCTTGCTCTTTGTAGAATAACCAAGAAAAATTCCCTCCTCACATCTTGTATCAAACTTGCCTAAGTTTTGATATTCCCATCTTATGTAACATTTGATTCCAAATATTTTGAAATATTTTATAGTAGCAAGTCTTCCTTTCCAAATATCATATGGAGTCTTGTGATGATTTACCCTTAATTGAGCCCTGTTAATTATGTATGCAACTGTAGATACTACTTCTTTCCATAAACCATATGATAACTTAGATTCATTTAACATAGCTCTAGCCATGTTTTTAACAGTCATGTTCTTCCTCTCAACTAATCCTTTTTGTTGGGGGGTTCTCATTGCTAAGTACTCTCTCTTTATTCCATGTTGTTCACAAAATTCTACAAACTCATTTGAAGTAAATTCTCCTCCTCTATCGGATCGTAGATACTTAATCCTTTTGCCTGTTTTATTTTCAACCAATTTCTTGAATGCTTTAAATTTTTCAAAGGCCTCTGATTTCTCTTTTAGGAAGGTTACCCAAACCATTCTAGAATAATCATATATAAACAACATGAAGTAACTCTCACCCTGAATACTCTGTGTTCTAGTAGGACCACACAAATAAGTATGTATTAAACTCAATGGATTAGATGATATATAGCATTTTGGTTTAAAAGTTGTCCTAGTTTGCTTTCCATGTTGACAAGGTGCACAAATTGTGTTTTGAGGTCTTCTTATTTTGGGTAAATCTCTAACTCCCTGTTTATTGCTTATATTGACTATGTTATCAAAATTTGAATGACCCAATATTCTATGCCATAACCAGCTCTCATTTTCTTATGATAGAAAGCACTTTTCTCCTTTGATCTCATTGAGCATATATAAGTTGTTTGGGGTCCTTTTTGCATTTGCAATAATTCTTCCAATTTATGTTTTTCTTATCTCACATCTATCTGGATGGAAGGTGACCATGTATCCTTGATCTCAAAGTTGAATTATACTCAGAAGATTGTGTTTTAACCCTTTGACATACAAAACATTCTCTGTTTTTGTTTTTTCATTGTCTAGAATTAGAGTTCCTCTCCCAACAATCCTTGCTAATCCATTATCACCAAAACTTACTAATCCTCTATTTGTTTCCTTTAGTACAATGAACTTAATCTTTATCTCCTGTCATGTGACTAGAGCAACCACTATCAAGATACCATTGTTTTTCTTTAGCTTGAGCATGTAGGGCTATTTTTACTAACATAGATCTGGCTCTAACATTATTTATTTCATCCTTCCTAGTTGTTGGAATTATTTTTCTAGACTCAGGAAATATCATTTTACACCATATAGCATTGTGCCCAAAATTATTACATTTGTAACATATAACATCATCATCCATGAGAGGTGCAAAGGAATTGAAATTTCTATTGTATCTTGTATGATGAATACAGTGTGCAGCTCTATGACCATATTTATTGCAATAAAAACAATGACCATGGAAGAAATTATGTAACTTGTTTGGAGGTCTTGGATGTTGTGAAGAAGTCATCTTCTTCTTGTGATTAACCCTTATCCAGGGTTCTTCTTTGCTTTCTTCCTTTTTGATGTCCTTTGCTTGCTTTTATTTGTTTGAATTTTTTGCCTTTTGGAAGCTTGATTCCTCTTTCTGCTTCTCATATTCTATATCTTGTAGTATCTTGGTCCTTTCTAGTTTATTCCTTAGGAGAAGAATTTCTGCTTCTAATATTTCACATTCTTTTTCCCTGGATCTCAATAGATCTATCATAACTTGCTCAATATTGTTTCCTTCTTCTATCTTAATCTTAAGTTAAGTGAGATTCTATATAAATTCCACTCTTGCTTCTTCATCTTCCTGCATTTGTTCTTTCAAACTTGAATTTTTCTCTCTAAGTCTTTCCATTTTTTCGAGAGAAGAAAAACATTCCTCTTTTATATCTAGCATAGTCTCTTCTTCACTTTCTGAAGTCATGTGTGCTACTGAAGGATCCTCTTCCAAGCTGTTAGACTCTTCACGGAGAGACCCTCTCTGATATCAATTTAAGAACATGTGCTTATACTAAGAGGGGGGGATGAACAATATACAATAAAGTAGCATCAACATTAATAAAATAGTAAACATCACATAAATCATCACACACTTGAGAGACATCATTTTTAACGTGGTTTACCCAATGTGGGCTACCTCTACAGAAAATATTTTTTCTAAATATTTCTCAAATAATCCTTTAGGAATCCTTCCTAATTACAATGTTTATGGACCTCTGTCCAAAGGAGATGCTGATCTCCTAAATATGGTTTGTGGATATCTATCCACAGGAGAACTCCTTCTCCTCTGCTCTAGCTAGTGAACCTCTAGAATATACTACCTCCACTACAGTGATTATGGATCTCTCTCCACTTGAAGACTTGTCCTCACTCAGAAGACCTATCCTCAATATCCTGGTTGATGGATCTCTATCCACTGGAGACTTTGTCCTCTCTGCTATGTTACCTCTAAAGCTCTGCTCAATAGGTTCACTCAAAACCTTCTCAAATATGCTCAATAGGTCCACTTAGAACCTGCTCAAATTTTCTCAACAAGTCCACTCAGAACCTGTTCAAATCTACTCAATAGGTCCACTCAGAACATGATAAAATATATTCAACAAGTCCACTCATAACCTGCTCAAATATACTCAACAAGTCCACTTAAAACCTGCTAAAATATGCTCAACAAGTCCACTCAAAACATGTCAAAATCTGCTCAATAAGCTCACACTGAACTTCTCCAAATCTTCTCAACAAGATCACATAGAACTTGTCCAATCTCATAGAATCATAAAGAGAATTGTTAGAGACTCAATATGTTCTATACTCAAAAACTCAATCTCAACTCAAATCAGAATATAAAATAGTTTGTTTTATGGAACTTGAACAATCAACTCACACATTCACTTGACTAGGTTCAATCAACTCTACTCAACCAATCACCTCAAGGAACAATCCTTTCTCACAAACCCTAGTCCAAGCATATATCAACCAACTCAAAATGTTTCCAACAATGCTCAATAACAAATCTCACATAATAATGATACTCATGTTCTTTTCTAACTCAAGTTCAAGTTCTTTGCATAACCCATTGGTTTCAACAACAATGCTAATAAGACAAGGTCTTAATCACAACTCTCAAATTAGAAAACCTTGAAGCATTAACTCAACCACTTTTGAAAAGGAAACCCTAATCAAATCCTTTTCACTCCAAACTTAATTTTCAATCAATCCAATCACCTAACTCAACAAAGAAGAATTTTACCCATACCTTTTAATGAAGAGTAATTTCCCTTACAAATCTGCCACACTCACAATTACTTCTTTGACAAACTCAATAAGGGTTAGAGGATAATTTTTATATCACAAAAATAATATCACAATTACACCTTATCACTCCAACTTAAAAAATAAGCAATATCCTCACAATAATTACAAAACCCTTTATTCAAAATAACATACAACCCACAAAGTCTTAACCTTTCAATATTCCACAATAGCAAAATTTAAGACTTGAAAATAAAAACAGAATTCTCTTTATAACTCCTAATGGTATTTCTCAAACTATCAACCTTTATCACAATGCAAAGACTTCAACCACCAAATACGTTATATACCTTATACCTCCAACTTAGGCATTAATAAAATAAAACATGAAAATGTACCTTTGCCTTTGGAGAGTTTCAAACTCTCAACGCAACCCACACAATTGTCTTTTCCCACAGAGTAAACCACCACACAAGCTACAAGCTCATTTGGAAGGAAGAAGCATCATGTGTTTCAACACTCCTTCCTTGCCTTGTAAAATTTATGTGCCTAATGATTAGCACCTTCAACACGTCCACTTGCCACTAGGCCAAGGTGCCTTGTTGGCTTCCAACTAATCAATGTGCTTGCTTTTGTTTCCTTTCGCCGTCAATTCAAACATGAATTTCGCAATACTATCTCACAAGCTTTGCATTTAATTCGTATGATTTCTCTTTCCAATTCGAGCAAGGATAATCTGGAAATCAACTTTGGGCATGGTATTTATATGCATTTTCACTAAAACAAAAACATTGACGCTTCCCTTTGGCTTCTATAACGTTGACGGAAATAAACTTTACCTTGTTTAAAACTTTAAATCCAACCTTTGGATTTATTAAAATATTCTTTGGTCTTAAACCTTTAAACCCAACCTTTGGGTTTATTAAGATATTTTTAGATTTATAAACCCACTTTTGCAATATAAAATATTGTAATGAAAATTATAAATATTTTATTTTGGGTTTTCACCATGGCACTTCTAACCATTATAATATTTCCCCTTTGATAAAGTACCTTTTAAATTCATCCTGTATTTAAATAATTTATAAAATAAATATTATAACTCCTTTTTAACTTCTGTCTTTTGCACTGTTTCACTCAAACTTTTGCCTTCTTGTTGAATATCAAATGACCATATTTTTTCACCTTTATTTCCTACTAGAATCTTTGGTATTAATGATGACTTCATCTGGTGTCATCAATGGTGAAATCAATGACAACTTTAACTTAGGACTCAAAATGTCCAACATGTTTGAATTGTTGAGATGTTGAAGATTGCTTGGGAGGTAGGGAGAATGATATCCTAACATCATTAAAAATATTTGCTTACAAATACATATGAATTGTAATGGGAAATTTTAAGCATTAGCTATGGAGCAGAGCATTCAAGTCACTATATAAAGAAATTTTTCTAGAGAATACACTAATATTCATCAAAATATTAAAGTAATTAGGGCACACACAACAACAATTATGTTGGACATTTTGACTCCTCTAAGTCAGAGTTGTCATTGATGTCACCTAATAGAGTTATCACTCATCTCAAGGAATTCGGCAAGAAATAAATTCGCCCAAGTCATCCAAGAAAAAGCTTCATCAGTGCAAAAGTGAAAGGAAAAGGCTCCATAATATTTTAATATTATTGGGAGCACAGGTTAAGTGATTAGTTTACAAAAACCCAAGATGGGTTATTGCAAAAGTTTAAAAGGAGGTTTATAATTATTAATAAATAATTTAAATTCACAAGAAATTTAAATTTTATAAATAATACCAAGGTTGGGCATTAAGACAAGGTTCTAAGGTTTTATTAAACCTAAGATTCGCTCTTTAAGACAAAGTTATAAGGTTGATTTTAATTTATAATATTTAAATTTAAAATTAAATTTAAATTTATTATAAATTAAATCTTGCCAACGTAGAATTCATTCGAAGCGCCGATGTGATGCTAAGGAAGGAAAAAGGCATTCTATAAATGCCAAACAAATTCATTTACCAAGCATCCCTTAAGCCCTAAGCACAAAGGCCAGTGTGGCCTAGTGGTATGTTGGATCAGTGCTAAGGAGGAGGTTCTGAGTTCGATTCATGTGAGGTCTATTTTTTTTGGATTGCAAGGAAGAAGCGCTCTACGTGCTTGTTATTTTTTGGAGATTCGTTGTTTGAAGATATTGCATGGTGGACATGCCCTTTTAGACACATCATAGCGTATGGCCCAACGACAACTTTGCTGCAACTAAGGCATTGGAAATAAAAAAATTGGGGGATCGAATCCTGTTGAGGGCAAGGCAAGTAAATTTAATTTTTGTTTAATAATTTATTTTCTACCAAGGTTGTCTAAGGAGAAATAATGTTATGGTATGCCCTAGGAAAGATAAAGATTTATGCTACTTTTATTTTTGGAAGTATATGATATATATATATATATATATTTTAATTTACATGGTGGAATCGGTAGCCGCCATGAATTCGGGCAGGCTGTCCAACTTTTATGGCCGCCACAGTATTCTGTGTTGTCCACCCTAGAAGCACAGTCCATCCCTATAACCACCATGCCACAATCATTTTAAACCTTTTACACCACTGAAAGCACTAGGAAAGGGACAAGCGTTCAGTTCGACGAGGCCCAAGATTTGAACCTTGGAAGAAAGTATATCATATTATATATCATTGGAAAGCTATTTTTGAGAGCTACTTGTTTAGATTTCTTTGAGGGAGAAATAAGGTGTGTGCAAGAAGATATTTCTGGTTTTATCAAGGAGTTCCAAAAGTAAGTTTGATTCATTCTTTTGAGGGATTATTTCTTGCATAAGAGGGTTTGGTGCATTTTTATTGAGTAGGAGTAAGAAGGTGTTATTGAGATATTATTTTGATTATTGTGTTATTAATCATGACCTCTAATCCTTATTGATACTGGAAAAAGAAGGTGTGTTGAGTGTGGCAGATTTAGTGAATAACTCATAAGGCATCAAAAAGGTATGGGAAATATTCTTCATTGACTTATGTGGGTAATTGATTTATGAAAATATCTTTGGAGAGAAAAGGATTGATTGTGGTTAACCTTTTTGAGAGTTGTTGGTTTAATGCTTCAAGGTTTTTTGAATTGAGGGTTGTGATTAAACATAGTTTATAAGCATTGTTGTTGAAGCCCATTGGTTGTGCAAAGAACTTGAATATGAGTATCATTGTTATATGAGATTTGTTGTTGAGAATTGTTGAAAATATTTTGATTTCATTGATACATGCTTTGACTAGGGTTTGTGAGAAAGTTTGATCCTTGAGGTAATTGGTTGAGTAGAGTTGATTGAGCCTAGTCAAGTGATTGTGTGAAGTGGTTGTTCAAGTTCCATGAAACAAACTATTCTATGATATTTATTTGAGTTGATATTGAGATTTGAGAATAGAACATATTGAGTCTCTAAAAATTATCTTTATGATTCTATGAGATTGATTTGATTTAATATTGGGATTTGAGTATAGAACATATTGAATCTCTAACAATTATCTTTATGCTTCTATGAGATTGATTTGAGTTGAGATTAGGATTTGAGTATAGAACATATTGAGTCTCTAACAATTCTCTTTATGCTTCTATGATATTGAGTTGAGATATTGATTGAGCATTGAGTATAGAACATATTGAGTCTTTAAAAATTCTCTTTATGATTCTATGTGATTGAACAAGTTTTGTGTGGACTTGTTAAGCAAATTTGAGGCAAGTCTTTGAGAAGGCTTGTGGACTGATTTTGTGTAATATTTTATGGAAGCTTGCAATGCAGATTTGAGCAAGTTATAGAGAGGAATTATTGAGAAGATTTGGACAAGTTTTATGTGAGCTTGTTGAGCAAGTTTGGACAGGTTCTATGTGGACCTATTGAGCAGATTTGAGTAGGTTGTTTATGGACCTATTGAGCAGATTTGAGCAAGTTCTATGTGGACCTATTGAGAAAATTTGAGCAGGTTAGATTTGAGTAGGTTCTGAGTGGACCTATTGAGTAGATTTGAGCAGGTTCTAAGTGAACCGATTAAGCAGGTTCTGAGTGGACCTGTTGAGCAGATTTGAGTAGGTTTTGAGTGAACCTATTAAGTAGATTTGAGAAGGTTCTAATTGAACCTATTGATAGAGATTTTGAGGTGATAGAGTATAGAGTAAAAAGTATCGATGGATAGAGATCCAATAGCCAGGATAATTGAATACAGATCTTCTGAGTGAGGAGTCTTCAAGTGGAGAGAGATCCACCAGTCAGTGCAGTAGAGAGATACAATATTCTAGAAGATCACTAGCCAGAGTAGAAGGGGAAAGATTTATCCTATGGAAGAGATCCACAAACTTGAGATTTAGAGGATCAACATTTCCTTTGGATAGAGGTCCATAAAAATTATAATTGGGAAGGATTCCCAAAATATTATTTGAGAAATATTTAGAAGAAATATTTTATCTATGGAGGTAGCCCACATTGGGTGAACCACGTTAAAATCTGTCTCTATTGTGTGTGATGATTTGTGCATTGATTTGGTTATTTCTATTGATATTTCCATTTATTATATTGATTAACACTGTTTGGGAAAGAAAAGTAAAAAGTGGTCTTATACTGTTCACCCCTCCCTCTCAGTATAAGCTTATGTTCTTCAAATTATGTGTAGAGTTAAGTACTATGGAAATTGTAGACATAAAAAATTGATCCACTTGAGTGAGTTATTTCACTAGGTCCTCAGAGAGATCCCTTAGGTTTACCCAAAGTAGGACTAGGCCTCTCTTTGCCTTTTTCCTTCTTTTTATCCTCCTTTGATGAAATTGTGATCGACCCCGACGGGGCATGATTTTGCCTAAGTGAAATCGTAGTCGGCCCTAATGGGGCATGATTTCACCTAAGTAGGGTTATTACTTAGAAAAATATAATTTTTGAGGTTGGAATCCTTAAACATTGACTTTCGTTAGTTTTTCCACCCATTTCACTTTCAAATCCACTATAAAAGGAGGGTTTGAAGTCTTCTTTTCATAATCAAGTTATTTTTATTTGCACCATAAATGATTGAGATCCAAGCTCTAGTTTTTGACTTCTTTTGCAAGCAATATAACTCACAAGTGTGAAATATAGTCTATTGAAGCTCTATTTTCTATTGCATTAGATTGTGTCATTGATCTTGGTGGACAAGTGTTGAAGCCATAAGGAGAGATTGACTATTCAAAGGTCTTAACTCTTCTACATGCTTTCGCACTATCTACCATATTGTTTTCATTTTATTTGGATTTTGATTTTCTTTATTAAGTATCTTTACATTTTTTTGGAGTTTTTTCCACACTTCTACTAAATTGTGCCTTGTTATTTAGGGACATGATTTTGTTGGTCTACGAAATCCCAGTTGCCCTGTACAAGTAATAGGGATTAGGTATGGTTTAATTAATGTAATAAGCCATTATCCATATGACCCTAGTACTTTTTCCATCTACCCCTGTTTCATATCCCAAATTGTGTCCCAAGGACTTCCTTCGTTTTTGGGCCTGAATCTTTGCTTTCTGACTACCATTTCATCAATTTTTTATTTTCTTCTTGGCTCGTACTAGACATATGGCCAACCACATTGCCTTATCCAAAAAATTAGCCAAAATATCTGCCTAAAAATTTTCCACATTGGCTGATATCACTGCCAAGCAGTTCGCTACATTGGTCGTTGTCACCTCCCAAGTCAATTCTTTGGTCGACAAACTTAGGGATCTCACACTCAAGTCCTCTGCACCTTCACATTCCCATGCCAAATGTGTGGTTTGAATTTATTAATGTTATCAACCTCCAAATGTTATCAATACTTGGATCCTTGACATGGAGACCTAGTTTGACTATAGTCAAACAATGGAGGAAGACAAATTTCCCTTTGCTAGGCTAAAGCTTTATGGTATGGCTAAGGTTATGATAACTAAATACCATGGGACATAGAGACCCATTCACACATGGGATAACTTGGTCACAACTTTGAAGGCCATATTTTATCCATCTCATTATGATGGTAACTTGCAGGGTCATTAGCTTTACCTTCGACAAGGACAAAATCAGTATGTATAATATTATGTGTATCAATTTAAATATTTCTATGTTTTACTGCATGTTATTGATCTTACAAATTCTTTGATTCTTAATTTTAAAATTGGGCTTCAACCACACTTTTACCATGATTTGAAATATACTCCATGTACCACTCTTAATGAGGTGAACATGGCACAATTTCATGCATACCACATTTAGGGGAAACCTGCTACCTCCAAACCCCAGATCTATGTTATAGGTTACATTTAGAATATACTAGTGTATTTAGTGCTCCATTTTATCAAATTTTTCTATTGTATGTTATTGTGCATGTTCATCTTCCAAAATGTCAACTTTCGCTTCTATTTTCAAAGGTCAACTAAAAGTATCTAGGGGGCTTGACTACTGTGCCTCCAAGCATTGCTATATAGTGGCCTAAGTAGCCACCTAACACAAATCATATTTTTCAAGTGTTTTCCAAGATATTTTGTAGGAACATGAATTATTGGATATCACTAAATAAAGAAAAAAAGCTAAGATCAACTGTAAGATGAGATAAGTGCCCTAATTAATCTTTAGGTTATTTTTTTATCTAATTTCTATTCTTATCACAACCCTAGAACTGATATAAAAGAAATATATTTAATCAATCCTAGGCATTTGAAAAATAAACAACATATAGTGTGCACTTAGGGTTTCAAACAACTTGTGCATCATCTCTTGGACCCATGCTCAAAATTATTTTACTTTGCAATCCTAGGTTAGAAATCATTCAAGCAAATAATTATTCTAGGGTTAGCTCTTGTATTCTTGCATTATGCATTTCTACATTGTCCTTTATCTTTTATAGCTTAAATCTAGGTGAAACATAAGTGATTGTCTTGAAACTGAATACATAAAATATTCTAAAACCCTTGGACTTGGAGTGAGTCCTTCAACAGTTCTTGGTGAATTCTTCCCCCCCTTTCACACCAAGGTGTAGATAACAACATACTCATGTGGTCACCTTGGTTTTTTTGTGGATCCAATTGAGAATCGTACGTGGTAGGGTGGTTTTCTTCCTCTACATATTTTTGTGAACCTAACGTGAACACCTCCTTTCCTTTGAAATTTTTTAAATAATACTATCAATTTGCTTGTCTGGTTTCAGAACATGAAATAACACCTTAAAGCCTTATGTGTTTTTCGTTAGTTTTTCCTCTATCCTTTTTCTTCTTCCAATGGATCCTTTCCTTAGAAGTTAGCGAAAGCATTTAGAATATGATTATGTTCCTATGAAATATGATCATATTGATAGACAAGATCCTAACATAGATTCAGAAGAACAAGATAATTTTAAAACTAAAACAAATTTTGATCCCTAAGAAGGGCCCGATAGTGAAAATATATTTAAGGGTATGGAGTAGGAGGCTCGACTTGAGATAGGTGAGACTCATCTTCCTCCTCCAATATATTATCCTAAGCTTATTCAAAACAACCCCTTGTCTAAATATTTGTACAAGGGTAATATGAGACACCAATCAACTTATGCCACTACTATAACCACCAGCGTTGGAAGGAATCCACAAGATCCTCTAACTAGTAGTGTCACTCAAAATTATGTTCAACTTCCTCCTCGATCTACTAGTATCAAAACTCTTTCTTCCGTTCTACCAAATTTTAGTTGTCCTCTCTCACGAGCTATCACATATGACAATAATATCTAGGCTTCCAATACAAGCCAAGAACTAGTTCATCGACCTCCTTTGGAAAATTTAGGAATATTTAATAATAGTAATCTAGAAGTTTAGAACTTGAAAAATATGGTAAAACATTTAGTTTCAAAAGTGGATATGATTTAGCCTTTCAGTTTTACTTACAGTTATAAATATATGTGCAATAAACCGTTGGACCCTATTGTTGCTGCTAGACCTTATCCTAGGCACTTTCCTATACTAGTTTTACCCATATATAAGGGAATAAAATATCCAATAGAGCACTTAATAAAATTTAGAACATTGTCTCATGATATCATATATGATGACATGTTGTTACTTAAAACGTTCTCTAGAATCCTTGGTGGTATGGCATTAGAGTGGTACTATCAGTTACCTAATTATTCTTTGAGGAATTTTGAAGAAACTATAGAATTATTTGTTCAACAATTTGGTACCTACATTGAAAAGGATTTGACCATGAAAGATGTTTATAATTTGAAACAAGGTAAAGAAGATTTTTTTTAAAATTTTTTATCTCGTTGGAGAAATATAGTTGGATTATTAAGATATACTTTATCTCATCGATATATGCTTGAGATATTTATTGGAAATTTGCAAGAACATTTATCTTATGCATTAGAAACACTAATTATTATATATTTTGAGCAAGCAATAGAATTATCAAGAAACATGGAACAAACTCTCATTAGAAGAGGATAAATCAAAATAAAAGAACAAAGATATACTAAGTTAAAACATAAAAATAAGCATATAAGATGTGATGGTGCACCAGATAGTAGTCCTGTTAATAACGTTATAACAACCTACAAATTATGATACTTCAAAGACCTCCACAAAGGAATTTCACAAAGCTTAACATGTCTATGGAGGCATTTTTGAAATAACTTTTTGAAGCTAATATAATTGAATTACCTCTAATAAGGTAACCAAATACTATAGCTAATTGGTATAAGATAGGTTAGCATTGTGTATATCATAGAGTGGAAGGACATTGGAAAATTTTGTATAAGAAATCAAATGATGTGGTACAAGATTTTATTGATGCAGGAGTTATTGATATAGAGAATTCTCAATCATCAAATAATCAATCCTCTACTTAGTAGGCACTGATGACAAATCAAGCTACGAGAATATTAAAGGATCCATTACTGAAGTATGGTCAACAGGTAGCTGATCAAGTATCTTATAAGAATGAGCCTCCTCCCTATGGAAATATGGTTGGCATGGTTAGAGATACTACAAGAAGACAAGCTTAGATTCATCCAGCTTAGCATTCTTAGCAAGAAAAAAGTTCTACATCTCAGCCTACTTTGGTTTTGAGAAATAATACAGAAATAGGAAACCCATATTTGATATTAAGACCCCAAACCAAGGTTTCCTTTGTTCTCCAAAAATAGCTAGAGGGTACTTTGGCTAATATCTTTATCTTAGAGATTTTACAAACTTCTTCTACCCATCGAGAAGTTTTTTTGGATTTTCTAAAGCAGCTATCTATTCCTCCAGATATTTCTCTTAGTCTTGTATTTAATATCATGGGATCTCTTGGGATACATAATATCTCATTCTATGATGATGACAATCCTTCCTCCAACCTGCAATAAGATTCTTCTCTTTACATTACAACACTTATTGGGGATACTTTATCAAGTGAATCTTGATTAATAATGGTTCGTCCCTCATTTTGTGCACTTATTAATTTTTTTAAAAAATTGGGTTAAAAGGAGAAGACATGACTAAATGTGATAACATCATCAAAGCTTTCAATAATGAGTCCCATGAAAACCTATGGTGTTATATCCTTACCCCTTAAGGTAGGGCCTAAGATCTTGAATAGTTTGTTTTATGTGGTACATTGCATTGCATATTTTAATATTTTTCTTGTTCGTCCTTGGATTCATGCAATGAAGGTCATCCCTTATACTCTTCATTAGTGCTTGAAGTTCAAATTTAAGGAATAAGTTATCACCATTTCGGATGACCTCTAACCATTGAAATATTATTCAATGTTTGAGCAAGATTAATCTAATTTTGACCTTTGTCCTTTTGTTTCATCAATTATCTCTCCACATCTCTCATCTCAAACATCAAATCAATTAGAAAATCTAAATATAAGTGAGAAAAAAATCAATGTTTCATAAAGGTATCAAGATAATCAGTTTTTTCAAGAACCTCTTCTGGAACTAACCAAGCTACCACCATCACCAAGGACTATGGGTTTACCTCATAATAAAGGTGATGTTGTACATATTGGTATGTATACCTTTATCTTCATAGGAACCGCCTTCAAAGAAAAGATATTTTGTAGAAACCCCTCTTTTGTTGAGCATTCTTTCACTTATTATTACCTTTCCGGTGACTACCCACTTCCTAAATAGATATTTTCTAGTATTGTATATGTAGGTAAAGGTTTGAGGCCATAATAGAGAGGCATTCAAAAGCCCTTGGATGTTGATATCTGACATGGGAGATGTGGCATAGGTTTCATACGTAACAAAAACCAACATTTACCATTTGACGATGATGATCATGTTATGACTTATGCTGAATATTTGGATCCTGAGAATTTAAAAATAGGTGGTGAGGATGATGGTCCTCCTTATTCTTCTGAGATATTGTTTTTTAATATGATTGATTCTATGTGTTCAAGAAATAAGATTTCTACTTATAGAGGACACTCTACTTTGCTATATTATAGGGATATTGTGAAAGTAGGGATTGCTTCTTCTTATGTTAAAATTGATGGTTTTGTTTGAGATTTCATTGATTATCGTGCTATGGCTATCAAAGAAAAAGCGACGAAGAATTCTCTCTGTGATTCTAATCATCAATATGGCTTTCTCTCTAGATGTTTTTTTATGAAGCATTCCATGGTACACCTTTTATCTTTGTCAATATAGGAAGTACATTTAGAATTTGTGTTTATTATTGATCTATGTGCTTAAATTAAAATACCCAAAATTAATCATTAATTAGTCTTGCATTCCATTGCATCTATTTGCCTGCTCATAATTTCACTATTGCCTATCAAATTCTACATGCTCTGCTTGAAATTTAATTCAACTTGCATTCTTGATTTACATCTTTTGCATGGTTTCTTGTTCATGACTACTTGATCATATAGATTTTTAAGGATTTTGGGACAATGGCATGTGATGATACCTAGTTAGGTCATATCTCACATGCATTGCACTTTCACTAGGATTTTGATGCCTAGAAAAAACCCCACCTTAGGGCCTTTCTTACTTTTCATTTTATTCCTTCTTTCTATCCTTATTTTTCCTTTTCTCATCCTCCTTGACCGTAAAATATTTATTTGTGCTCATAATTTTCCCTTAGGTCAAGGATGATAGTTTCTTGTGGATATGTCCTTGTCACCTTTTTATGATATTTTCTTTTGTCTTTTGCCTAGAAAAGGATATATATCTTCTTACCTTTTTATGGTTGTTCTATGCTTCTTCTAAACACTTGCATACACTCACAAAGAATATTTCTTAGTTTTTACTCTCACATATTGCATACATCACACCCCTATAAAGGATAACACTCGTTCATTTTTTTCATATTACATCCAACACTGGATAATATACATCCTAGTAGGTATCTCTCATCCATTGGACATATTCTCCTATCGTGTTATACTCCTCTTGACTTAGCAGGCTCAACATCACATTCTAGGATAAGCTGTATGTCCATTTTAGCAGGTCACAGTATAAATCCTAGCGGGTAATCACCACATAGCAGTCACTAGTGAGCAACCATATGTAGCAGATCACATTGCAATATTTGATCATATTCAAAGAGCACTACATCCATAGTGGATTCAACTTCATCTCCATGTTTGATTCATGATGTTTGGTCATATTGATTTGCCATGATATAAACTAATTCAAACAATGTCCTTTGATCACTCCTCTTATTCTCAATTGTTGACCTTTGTTTTTTATTGTTCTTATTCTTTTATTCTCTTCTCTTCTTCCTTGTGTTTTTTCTTCTATTTTGCATCTGCCTCATTTTTACTCATATAGTTCATACATTGCATAGTTATTTTCACATACAAAACTTCACAATCATAAAAATCATAAAAATACTTCAATAAAATAAACACACAAAGCACACACAAATCAATGAATCATAATAAAAGTAGTTTAGTATTACTCAAAAAGAGAGAGATACATAGATTTCTGGTCGGTGTACCACAATACAACCCCACACGCAACCAATCCTTAGGGATGCATGTGATAATAAAAATTTGGCAAGTCATCTCGATCCCTGGACTGTTAGGATTATACTCCTAACTATTCCTATTATTTAATTCACTAACTTAATTATGGACCAATGTGTCCTTTCACATCACAACCTTAGAGTAGATACATATATGCATTTACATGGGTGTTTTCAAGCATCCATCAAAGAATAAGAAATATAATTTATCCATTGGTTGGTTTTGCCTCCAGTGTAAAAAGTGATTCAATTAAACTGTGGTTATTTCTACTTTTTCACTAGTTTGCATTTAAATTCATCTATTTTCATATCCACCAACTTGCTAGGAACTCTGGTTCCTACCATATGGTATCAGATCCAGATCCAAAGAACCATTTTTTCCATAATTTTTTCTTTTCACTGCTCATCACTTCCATTTAAACCATTGCACCATTATATCACCTGTCATTATCAACAATTCACCCCTGTACCGTTGTCTATCATCAAAATGAGCATTACTTTCACTCACAAGGCAACCCTGACCACATTTTTTTTACCAGCGATAACAAAGACATAAAATCACAATGAATGATGGAAGTTTTGAAACGTTCATAGGTGACCACTGTGAAAGAGAAAAGAGAATGAGGCTTAAAAAAATTCTAAAAACCTCTCTTCCACAATGTGGCGAAGCTCTACAATAGTTTAGATCAAGAAACAAGAGAAAAAAGAGTAAAGGATTCAATAAATAATTACCAAAATCCAACGAACGACATCACATACAGAAAAAACCAATGAAAAATAAATATTTGATAGCTTAAAAAAATCAAATTAAAGTCTAAAGTCTAAATATTTTTTGATGGCTGGGAATAGTTCTACCATCATTGGAGGAATAAAAAATATTTTAATAAAAATTTTCGTAAGTTTAATCTTCCATCGGTGTAAAGAAAATTAGTTTTAAAAAACTTAAGGGATAAAATCCCACATTCGAGACGTTTTTCGCAGGACTGCCCAAACTTCCGAACTCGTTTTGGCCATATCTCACTCATCCGAACTCGGATTGAGCTGAAATTTTGAGGGTAGATGCCTGAAAAACCCTAGAACGTCTCCACAAATTTTCATATCATTTGGAGCAACACAGATCCTAGCGCATCCCTATGTGTGAATGATATATTTGGCAAGCGGCTATGCGAGGGTTTCATCTGGGTTGAGTGCAAGCAGCTCCAGAGGTTGGTTTTTAGGGCCTTCGGGCCCTAGCGGCCAATATTTTTGTGGTTTATGATCAATATTTTAGCAGGAAATATTGTGGGGGATACAAGATGGGTTAGAAATTTGTCTTTCAATAGATCATACTGTGAACTTGAGTGACAACGACTTCCAATTTGCTGCACAAAAGAAAAGTGAAAACCATACCTTTCCACGGCGTCTAGGGCAAGGATTAAAGAGACCACGAAATAAGTTTCAAGTAGTTGATCAAAAAATGGCTCATATCTCAAGTGAATCTGGTGCTAAGGTGCACCCACAAAATAATTCTACTATGAAAACCCCTGTCAAGGGTAAGAATTTTGAAGACTCGGTCCCAAAAATGAATTTTAGGGATGCCCTTCATGGTGGACAGCCTCAGCCCAATGCTAATATCAATATTAGGGCTTCTCATAAACCTCTAAGAATGCCTAAGATTGATCCCAGGAAAACGGAGTCAGGATGTCTTAAAGCGGCTGATGGAACTCCTATTGTTAAGCTTGATATGGGTAACATTCAGATCGGCATTGAAGATTTGGAAAAAAGAGGACTAATTTGTCGGTTCGTGGGTTTTCGTCCGAGTCTATCTACTTTCAAAGTCTAGGCTGCAAAAAGCTGGAAAACTAAAGGTGAGTTACAAATCTCTATTTATCCAAATGGTTATTTTCTTGTTTTATTTGCTAATAATGAAGATAGAGAGAAAACTTTTCAAGGGGGTCCTTGGTTTTTTGGAAGGGCGGGGCTTTTCATGAAGCCCTGGCATACTAAATTTAAAGCGGAAGAAGAGATGCCTTCTATAGCTCCCGTGTGGGTTAGACTCTTTGGCCTCCCTATTGAATTTTGGAATCCTACTATTTTTTTCTTCAATTGGAAACTCTTTAGGAACTTTTATGATGATTGCTGATTGTACTCAAAATTTTGAACATATTATTTATGCTCGAATTTGTGTTTTAATGGATTTTGACAAACCCCTACCTAAAAAGATCACATTACAATTTGGGGAAGACACTTGGGAGCAAGTAGTGGACTATGAGAACATTCCTTTTCATTGTAGAATTTGCCATGAATATGGTCATTTGGCCAGTGCTTGCCCAAATAAAATTCCTGATCAAAAGAAAGAAGATATAAACTCAGCAGGTTTCCAAATACCTAAGAAGAAGAACACTTAGAAAAAACCAGTAATGAAGGATCAATCAAAGTCATTTGCTAATATGTTTGAAATCCTTTCCACAAATGATGTCCCAAGTGAGGAAGAGGAAATAATGGAAACTGAAATCTTAGAAACACAATTTAAATATGAAGGAAAGAACTCAAGAGACAAACCAACAAATCAAAGGTTTTCAACGAGAAAAAAAAGGAGAAAATTTACACAAGAAAAACAATATTTCAAATGTCAAAACTTCAAATAATGCAGGTCCCAATATAGACTCCATTGAACCATCTAGTAAAATTTTGGCTGTGTATGAGCATTCTTCAAGGTTAGAAGCCATCTCAGATTCAATTGGAATAAGTCAAGAAATAGGGAAAAAAAATTGAAGATGGATTCTAATAAAAAAGTAGGTCGCAAGACCAATCAATATCATATGGTAAAAGAAGGTGAAAAGCTTGTAGAGGAAGGTAAGATTAATGCCCTTCCCAAAATTTTTAGCCCTAGTATTAATGAAGATCATCACTTGGAATATTAGAGGACTCAAAGGGAGTCTTTCAAAACAAAATGAAATTAGAAGAATGATTCAGATAAATCATCCACATCTTGTTTTCCTTCAAGAAACAAAGATGTCAATGGAGGATATGGACTTAATTGCCGATAAAATTTGGCCAGTTGGAAAAGTGGTTTCCCTCGGTTCCCAAGGGACTTCGGGTGGCATTGCTTGTCTTTGGGACCCAAAAGAGGTAGTTATTCACCATATGGTTGGCAAGTTGGGGTTTGTTGGCTATAGCTATTCAAAGTAGACATTCCAACCAGATTATGCTCTGCATTACTGTTTATGCCCCGACTTCTTTGGAGGAAAAAAGAAGACAGTGGAAGGATATTACTCATATTATCTCTCATTTTCCTAAAGCTTGGATCTTGATCGGAGGAGATTTCAATACCATCCTCTCTATGGATGAGAAAAGGGGGGAAATAGAAATTTGGACAAAAGTACTGACCTCATGAGTGAATATATTGCAAACCTCCATCTTGTGGATATCCAACTGGATAATGGCCTTATGACTTGGTCTAACAGAAGGCAAGGCTTAGCTTGTATAATGGAGAGATTGGATAGGTTTTTGCTCTCTAAAAATTTCTTAATCCATGGTCACATTCCTAAAGTGAAGACTCTTAATAATGCTGGTTCGGATCATTGGCCGGTCATGGTGGAAATGTGGAAAACCAATGTGAGTTTCTCTCCTTTTCATTTTCAATTAATGTGGCTTAGAGACATTTCCTTCAGACCTCATGTGCAACAATGGTGGAAGGAAGGTAAACCTAGGCATGGGACTAAGATGTTCTGTTTTGCCAAAATACTTGAATACATTAAATCCAAAATCAAGACTTGGAACTGGAAAGAGTTTGGGGATGTTCATAAAAAAAAACATGAAGTTATTGCTCATATTGAAAATTTGAATAAGAAAATCCGTTTAGATGGCCTCACGAGAGAAGAGAAGTGCGAGATGAAATTAAACTCACAACTCGGTTAGAGGAATGGGAAAAAAGAGAAGAAATCTTATGGAAGCAAAAATCTAGAATTCAATGGCTCAAAGAAGGAGATCGAAACACAAATTTCTTCCACAAATCTCTTCTAGCTCGAAGATCTCACAACTTTATTTCTTCCTTAAAATCAGATTTTGGAGATGTTGTTTATACTTGGGATGGCATGAACTCTATTGTTGTTGATTACTTTTCCAATATTTTTTTTGCTACTCCTCTTGACTCAGCTTCACAACAAAATGTTCTTCAAGCAATCCCTTCTCTTATCACTTCTGAGGAGAACTCTATTTTGACTTGCTCCTATTACTATCAATGAGCTTCAACAAGTAGTTTTTAAAATGCAAAAAGGGAAAACCCCAGGTCCTGATGGTTTTCCTATTGAGTTCTACCAAGAGTTTTGGGATATCCTTCATGTTGATTTATTAGAGGTGGTGGAAGAAGCCGGGAAATCCAAAGAAATTTTGAAGGTTATCAATAAAACTTATATTACTCTTGTTCCAAAAGCTCAAGAGGTTGATCATATCTCAGCTTTTAGACCTATTGCTTTATGTAATGTTCTTCTCAAAATTATTACTAAAATCATGGTAGAAAGGTTGAAGCCTCTTTTGCATAAGATTATTTCCCTAGAGCAAGGGGGATATGTGGAAGGACGTCAAATAGTAGATGAGATAGTTCTTGCTCAGGAAGCCATCCATTCCATGGATATGCAAAATTCTCCTTCTATGTTCATCCGGTTAGACTTATCCAAAGCTTATGACAGAGTGGATTGGCACTTCCTTATCAAAGTTTTGAGGCAATTTGGTTTCTCTAAGGATTGGATGGATTGGATTATGGGATGTATCTCTTCAGTTTCCTACTTAGTTCTTATCAATGGCAGGCCTTCTCGGTCTTTCCCAGCTTCCAGAGGTATTAGGCAAGGTGACCCGCTATCCCCTTATTTATTCATCATTCTTGCTTGATGCTTGGGTAGGACTATAACCAAAAAGAGGGAAAACAAAACCCTTGAGGGAGTTACCATTGCTCATGGAGCTAGACCTATCTCTCATCTTCAATTTGTGGATGACTCTACCCTTTTAGGTAAAGCTACGATTAAGGAAGCTTCTAATATTAAGAAAATCATTAGCTATTTTTCTAAGGCTCTTGGGCAGTTGATCAATGAAGACAAATCTAAAGTTATTTTCTTTCACTGCTCTGCTAGAGAGGAATCCATGGTCTTGGATAAATTAAGATATAAGAAGACCTCTCTTCCAATCACTTATTTAGGTATTCCCATAAATATTCAAAGGCAGAAAAATAAAGATTGGAATTGGTTGTTGGACAAAGTCAAGAAGAAAATTGGAAAGTGGACCAACAAGTGGCTTTCTTATAGGGGTAGAATCACCTTGGTAAAATCAGTCCTTCAAGCTATTCCTATTTATGTTTCTTCCATTTTGAATATCCCAAAGGCTGTTCTTCGAGAATTGGATCAAATCAGTCATCGTTTCCTTTGGAGTGGTACTAAGGAGAAAAGAAAATGGGCCTTGGTGAAATGGGATACTTTATGTCTTCCTAAGAGTGAAGGGGGTTAGGATTCCGGTCTTCAATTAATAACAACAAAGCTTTAGCTGCTAAATTATATTGGAGGATGTTGCATAACCCCAATGCTCTTTGGGCCAATAATCTCCGTGCTAAATATGCTTGAGAACAAAAGTCCTGAAGACCTTGTTCGCTATCAACTTCCTACCAAAGGTTCTCCCATTTTAGGAGTTCTTAAGACTGGTGAGGATTTGATAAAGAAAAAATTATTTTGGATCATTCATAATGGTCAACATGCAAATTTTTGGATAGATTCTTGGGATGGTCACAAGCCTTTGATAACTCAGTTTCCCGATTGGAGGCCTTGGATGGAGGAGCTTCATCGAGCTAATTGGATAAAGGTGGCTAATTACTGTCGGTACCATACTTGGTAATTCAAAGGTTGGTAGATATTGGATCCCTATTGAGGACTGGCCTATTCAAATCCTAGAAAGGCAAAGACAAGATATCCAAGGCATCCTTCATATGAGATCCCTCTCTTGGTCCCATGAAAAAGATTGTTTTGGATGGAACAACACTACTAAGGGTGAGTATTCGGTTGCTCAAGGTTATTTGACCTTATGCCATAATAATCCCAACCATTCTTTTGACATATTTTCTCAATTGTGGGCTCAAAAGCTCTGGCCTAAGGTGAGGTTCTTTAATTGGCTTTTATTGCATCGTAGGGTGCTTATTGGTGAGCAACTTATGAAGCGTGGTTTTCATGGCCCTTTTAGATGTGAAATGTGTGAAGAGAATGTAGAAAATATCAACCATATTTTTATTGAGTGTACTTTAGCCTCCGAGCTATGGAGGAGAATGGCAACTTTACTTGGCTTACAGGTGGTCCAATTTTTTCACTTTTGAACAGACTTTGGAGGGATTGGCCTAATCAAGAGGGTGTTGATCATTTTATTAGGCGATTAGTTTGGATGGGTTCTACCATTCTTCTTTGGAATATTTGGAATGAAAGGAACAACCAAATTTTTAATCAAGATAGGAAGGATATTCACTATATTTGGCAAAAGACCATAGCCAACTTAGTTGAATCGAGTCCATCAACTCCTTAATCACCCCCAAAACTCCCACCAAAGATGGGATCAAGTGATGCAAAGATTGAAGATTAAACCTTCTAAGGGCAACCAACTTAAAGGGAATGTGAGTATTAGTAAGATGGATAGGACTAGAAATTGGCAACCTCCTCCTAAGGATTTTGGAAAAGTCAATACTGATGGAGCCTCTAGAGGGAACCCTAGAAAAGCCGGTGTGGGAGGAATTGGTAGACTTTCAGATGGCTCCCTGGTTTTTACTTTTGCTGAGAATTTGGGTATTCTTTCCAATAACCTTGCTTGAGGGGTATGGTATCCTTAGAGGCCTTTAGGAGGCTACTAAGGTTGGATGGGAAAAGGTGTTAGTTGAGTTTGACTCTCAACTTATGATTAATCTCTTGAAGACTCCTTCTAAGAATCATAAGGTGGATTGGAGAATAAAAAGAATTATTGAGAAGATTCGGTTAATCCAGATGGGATTTTTGAAAGTTGATTACAATCATGTGGTCGAGAGATCAAAACAAGAGTGTTGATGCTTTAGCTAATTGGGCTTTGGACAAAGGTGATCTTACTTGTTATGGCCACCCTCCTATATGGTGGGCTTCTCAAATTAGGGAAGCTCTTCTTTCTATCATTTCTTTGGATGGCTCCAGTTCTGAAGGTACCTAGTTTCTTCTTGTTTTTTTTTTTTTTTGTTTCTCTTTGGTTCATTCAGTTTTTTTAGTTCCCTAGCTCATTCTATTCTTTATTTTGTTTCCTCTGTTGATTCTTGCATTAATAGTCTTCTGGTCTAGATAGGTCATTGTTTTGTTCATTTTTTTTTCTTTTCTTTTGTCTTCTTTGTTTTTTTGTTTAGTTTTTTAAGGTGGGTGGGTTCTTTTGTTTTGTTTTGTTTTTGTGTTCTTTGTGTTGTTTTTTGTTGTTCTTGTGTTTTTGTTTTTTTTTATGTTTTTTGTTATTGTTCTTGTGTTTTTTTCGTTCTTGTTCTTGGGTTTCTCTTTGTTTGTGTTATTTCATTTTTTTATGTGTGAGTGTTTTCTATGTTTTTTGTTTTTGTTTATTGTCTTTTGTTGGTTGTTTTTATTTTTATTTTATTTATTTTATTTTTAGGTTTTGGTTGTGTTTATTTTTCATGTTTTTTTGGGTTATGTCTTTGTAGTGTTCTGTTGTTTTTGTCTTGTTTGTGTTTTGTTATGTGGTTCTTGTGTTTTTCTATGTGGTTTGTGTTGTGGTTTCTTTTATCTTATTGTGCGTGTTTGGTTGTGCTTTTGGTTTTGACACACTCAAGGAGCATGTTTTTTATTTTATTTTATTATTTTTGTTGTTATTTACTTTTTTTTTAATTTGGTTTTGTGTGTTTGTTTGCTCCTTGAGTATGTCAAAGGTGGTAGGCCAGGTCCGAGTCCTGGGCATTTTTGGCGGAATGGATACCCCTGCCTCCTTGGGTCTTACCCGAAAGTGGCATCCCTTTTGGGATGTTTTCCACAAAAAAAATCCCACATTCGCCCTATTGGGGCGAATATATAGTTTTTAAGCATCGACCCCCACGTATTAAAGTGACTAGTGCGCTAGGCATACACGCTCACATGTGAAGACTTGGTGGTGCTAGTTGTGGGCACGTGGAATTTGGACGTAGGAATTGTGTGTCATGGACCTTGTTGTGATAACCGTTGAGCTTCCACCCTCATGACCCATGCTCTAACCATTGAGCTTCCACCCTTGTGACCCACACTCTAACCTGTTGATATATGGCTTCCCTTCATGCCCTGCCACCTTGTCATTCATACCCTTATCACCTAACTCTACGTGCCCTAGTCGCTCGCAAATCACCTTATAATTGTTTTTTTATTCCTAAAAATAAAAAATTCAAAATTTAAAAATGACCGAAGATCCAAAAAATTGAGAAACTAGATTTTTAAATTTTTTGGGCAATATAATTTTTTTTTTTAAGCAAAAAGCCCCTTGCGGGGCCACCTTGATCTGAGAGTGTATCGCTCCAAATTTTTCACACCCTTACCTTCAGGCTATAGGATCCGTGCCCGGAAGGAGGATGGGAAAAGGATGGCGCGGTACCTCGGATTGAGAGGCCTTGCGAAGGTCCCACCTCTCGAGGGAGGTGTATTATGGTGATTTTTCGACGGATGGTGGGTTCACCAGGAAACATTCAATGGCAGTTTCCACGCCTAGGTTGGGAATGTTTTTTATGTGTTCGTTTTAGCCTTAAGCATTCAAGTCCTAGGTTTGGCCAAAATGCGTCTAAGCTATTCTATATGAAGATGCAGATTAAATGAATACAGAAAATAGAATTAAGACAAAAAATAGAGAAATTAAGGAATGTTAAAAGAAAATACCTGATCCGGATGTCTAATGAAGATTCTAATTCTTGAAGCAGTCAGGATCATTTGGAATATGACAGAATCGTCTGAGATCTGATAGGATCATCTAAGATCTGACGAATTCGTCAGACGAATTCGTTAGAGACCTGCAAACAAAGAAATAGGTGCAAAACACAAAAAATACAACTATTCTAACAGAGGGAAATAGTGTAAAATAATAGCAATAACATTAACATGATAATAATGAACAAAATACAAGTGTATTACGATGATTTAATGATAATTGATGACTTAATTATGCATTTAAAGCTACATGGGTGAACTCCAAAATGCAAGATAGCATAAAATAATAAATAAATTAGCTAATTAGAACATAAAACAATAGATTGAAAGATGAAGAAATGCAAACTTTAGGCACTGATTGCCTTAATGTTGGCTGCAGTCGAAATCGTCTCGCATTGATACGAAATCGTCTCTAATTCGACAGGATCGCCTCCGATCTGAACAGGATCATCTACGACGATGTAAGCTTGCTTCGATTGAAAAACACTAAGGTACCTGCAACAAAAATTGTATAGAACTAATGCAAATAGAAATTTGGGATGTTTTAACGTGTGTGAAGTCAAGTTACAGAGAATTTCAGCCAAGGGGGTGCTAAGGGGAGGGCTTAGGATTAAATAGGCTTAGGAGGGAGGTTAGGAGGTTGAAGATCATCCCTATTTGGGAGATCTCCAACAGGGGAGGGTCTATAATAGTGCAGACACACTTCTGCCCAGATTAGAGACCCGTTGGAACAGAAGCTAATTGTGAAAAATTAGTTTAGGGACAAGATTGTCTGGATGTCCTAGCCCCGATGAAATCGTCAGACCTGGGGTGATATCTTCTGATCGGCGACGATATCGTCAAACGGTCAAAATAAACTCTAAAAATGGTGCAAAAAAGGGGGAAATAGATTACACGACGGTTAACGGGCGGTTTGGGAGGTTAAAATTTGAATTTGAATTATTTACTAGAGTAAATGTAATTATTAAGATTTCACTGTGCCAATTTTAGGGTGCTACATTTTGCCCCCTCTTTAGCAAATTTTTTGAAGAAAATGCGTTAAAGATGAGTTCTTCTCAATCTACGAGAAGGCAAAAATTATTCCCATTTTTAGGTGACGATTCTTGGTCGAATCGTACGACAGCTTACTATGGTGCCCCCTCCGTGTTTTTATCCAAATCGAACGTTTGAGGTAAAAACGCGAAAAAGCAAAATTTGAAAATGTTTTTAATTGTGTTTTGAATAAAATTAAGAAAAATAGGGTAAAACCCTAATTCATTTTTACTGTTCATTTTTTTGGTTTTTAGAGCTCTGCAAAAAAATGGTGGAGATGGCACACAGATCGACAAAGGTCCGGCGCAAGCTACGGGTAAGAGTCTAAACTTAGTTTAGAATGCTTGAATTTGAATTTACATGCTTTTTAGGTGAATTTTAAATGAATTTTTGAGCATCGTGGCCGTTTTTGGGCCGTCGACGTCGTCGGGACGAAATCGTCTCAAGTTCACCAATTTCGTCTAAGGGCAAAATCGACAAAAGGGGGACGATTTCATCAAATTAGGGACAATTTAGGCTTGCAAAATCAGAGATGATTCTACTCAAATGTGGGATGATATCGTCCGATAGTGGACGATATCATCATTTGTAAAATGGAATTTATTTTAACTTGTATTATTGATCACTTGAGTTTGTTATTAATGATTTTTATTGTCTTGTTGTTTATGTTGCAGAGAGGTTTGCTAAAGAGCAGAGAATAGAAATATGGCGGGTTGAGAGATGACTTGGCCGCTCTAACATAGGCAGAGTGGGATCAGCTGGCACAAGCCGGCTTACAGCATGTGGCAAAAATGCCACAAGTGTCTATAGACATGGGGCTACTGATAGCCCTGGCAGAGAGGTGGTATCCGGGTTCTTCTTGTTTTCGGCTATCGACAGGGGAGATGACTCCCACACTTGAGGATGTATGGAGGATTCTG
The DNA here is from genome assembly GCA_028583015.1 of Wollemia nobilis. Taxonomy (NCBI): domain Eukaryota; kingdom Viridiplantae; phylum Streptophyta; class Pinopsida; order Araucariales; family Araucariaceae; genus Wollemia; species Wollemia nobilis. The sequence continues at coordinate 3,273,215 of JAQPPZ010016414.1, forward strand.
AGAATCCCCATACAAGGACGATTGATCACTCCTATGGCCAATCAGGGCCATGCTATGATGCGATTGTGTGGTGACCCGAGCTTCACCCTAGAGAAGGGCAGAGTTAACATCGAGGCACTGTGTCAGATGCCTGGGGCATCGAGACTCATACAGGTTTTGGTTGGAGTGGTTGGTGGAGTTCTGCTGTGTCACCAGAGCGGGTGCAGAGTACCATGGATGCTAGAAGATGTGATCTACGACATGTGGGATCATGGTTACAGATTCTCTTGGGGCAATTTTGTTCTATGCCAATTGTACAGGATGCTGCATGGGGTCGTGTACAAGGGCGATCGATGTCTAGTTATGACATCGCTCCTACAGGTTTGGTGTTGGGAGCACATTGTAGTGCGAAGGCTGGTAGGGCTTCCTTTGACATGGATTGACGAGGAGAGGCCCCGAGTTTTCTACTGGTGGCTTCGGAGAGGGTCACAGCGGCGGATTGACCTATCGATGTCCCAGAGACTGCTGGATGACCTTGTCCCGGATCAGATCACCTGGAGGCCTTGGCGAGAGCACCCAGGGTGGGCTGAGGATAGACAGGAGCTGGCTCACATTAGGCGAGTTTGCTGGTTGTAGATGGAGAGGGGAGAGGTGGAGCTCCACCACTACGACCAAGTTTTGTGATAGTTCGGTCTATAGTAGGGGATCCCATCTCTCAAGGATTACGAGTTTTCCTAGACTATCCGGGATAACACTATAGTGAGTGGGGCTCCAAACATGCAACACTTATGGATTTAGGACTCAGAAGATGCCCCCATTCAACTGGTGGATGGGGATGACACAGGGGTAGCCGATGGCTATGATGCCTAGTATGCAGGCATCCGCCCTCCTCGGATGACGAGGGCTCAGGGTCTGATACATGTAGTTGTGTGTCGGATAGGGAGGTGACGCCAGGCGGCTATGGAGGTAGCCTAGGGTCACAGAGGGAGAGAGCTGAGGAGACCATAGGCTTAGGAGAGGTCGCAGCACCGGGAGAGGAGGGAGGAGAGACCCCCTTCTCCATAGAGAGAGAGGCCACCATCTCCCGATAAGGGCAAGGGTGTTGACACTGGGGAGAGCAACGAGACAGTGAATCTCTAAGTAGAGATGATCCGTCTCTAGGTATAGGTGCAGACCCTACAGGAGGAGGCTGCACGACACCGAGCTGAGGTGACACAGCTCAAATATGAGATTGTATGCCTCAAAGCATGGGGTAGAGGGGCGAGCACTCAGGAGCTATCATGGTTGATTGGTCAGACTGCATTTTACTAGGGCATCTACTTCTAGATGGTGCCAGAGGGTCAGAGGGTACAGCTGCCAGCTGGCATTGCTAACCCTATCAGGATTGGGTCGTCGAGGACTTCATCTCGATCGATGACTAGGACTCGTAGTACCACACATACTACGATGGGACCACCTCATCCACCTCAGGGCGGGGGAGGAGATGAGGCTAAGAGCTCGAGGGGTTCTCAAGGCTAGACTACTACACTACATTGTACAGATTGATATGATAGCATTTATTATTTTTTGATAGAGGATTGAGTATGCCGAGGTACAGATTGTGGCATACCAATCCATTTTTGATGATTTATATATTGTTGATATATATATGAGATGAAATATTTTTGATCATATGACTTGTGTTTCATGTATGACGCTTTTATGTTTGCTTGATTTGATTTGATGATTCATGTAATTATGTTGTTGGAAATATTATGATTTTGATGTCATGCTTTAAGATGTTAAATGAAAATAATCTGATGTAACAAATTGGTTGTTTGTGATGTAATGTGATAAAAGATAAAAAAAGACTTCTAACAATAATTTCAAAGGACATTGTCGCTATTATAGACCATTTCATGGAGTCGTCGCTCACTCGATCATCAAGCTAATCCCAATATAGAAATATTGTTAAAAGTAAAAGAGTGCTTAAGAGACTGTCTTAAGACTTTGGTGCAATGGTGAAAATGATGATGATGATGGTTTGTTTTCAGATTTCCATGAAAATAGTATGCATGAAATAATGTTAAAATGATTTTTTCTAGGCATAAATTCCTAAGTGTAATAAATTTTTTGGATAATTCCCTAGGAATTATACCATCATTGCAAAATTGAAGGTTGACATAATGACATGAAATATTGATAATGTGCATTCTTTTTGTTAAAAGCATAATTTGTGTAATAGAATGATTTAAGTCATATGTTGTCCATGATTTTTAAATAAATGGGGAATAAAAATTGTTACAATGGTTTGAGCTAGGCATAGAATATGTAGGTATAGACTTATACCATCATCGCGAAATCCAAAAAGAGATAGTTTTATTGCATGGTTGATTTTTGATAAAAAGAAAATATGAATATAAGGACTTGCGCTAGGCATAAAATTCCAATTTTGGTTTTAGAACTATACCATCGTTGTGAAAGTCAATAATATATATATATATATATATATATATATATATATATATATATATGTGTGTGTGTGTGTGTGTGTGTGTGTGTGTGTGTGTGTGTGTGTGTGTTTTATTGTATGGTTTGAAAGAAATTTTGATGTTTCTATTATGCATGTAGTTGTCTTTAGACTAAACAACTGTACTTTAAAGAAGAAAATGAATTATTCCAAACAATTTTGCAAAAAATATTTCAAAGTACTTTAAAGACAAAAGTTAGATTTATAAGGAATCCCATGTGCATATGTGAATTCATTTCCAATATTTATTTATCATAATGATACACAAAATATCTCAAATATAAAATGTGTGTGCAATTGCTATGTTCATTTACTAGTTTGAGCAAGGTACTATGATACAAGTGATTTGAATGAACCAAAGAAGTGTTCATTAACCATGATGTAGATGCATATAACCATACTAGACTACTATGTAAGTCGGATTATCAAGAGCTAGCTAATCCATAAGTAGAGATAGGTAAAAGAAGGTCGCTAATGTGACAGACATATCGCCACGCTAGGAGTTACCCAAGGCCAAGCAGGTTGGGCACAAACCACCTGTTATGGGGCTTACCTCACAGTTTTTGAATAATTGAGAATTCCAGGGATTCAAGCTCATCAACCCTTCTTTTCTTTTCAAAGGGGTAGGGAAAGGGATGTTATTGCTTTTGCTTTAGCTTTCTTTTGCTTTTGTATTTCTTTTGTATTTTTGCTTGATTTTTGAGATAATGTTTGAAACATTGCTGTAATAACATTTTTCTTTTTCTCTTTTTCTTGAAATTTGCTTTTTCTTTTTGTGCTAGGGATACTTTCTCGGATTAGCTGTAGAGCAAGGGATTTTTATTCTGGGTAGGGGTGAGCTTGTCCTTTTGCCAATTCTCAAAGATTCTAGACCATGTGCATGATAGGATAGCAGGGGAAACTTTTCACTCAAGAAACCACTTCTACTATGTAGCAAAGCATGGAAATTACAAATATAATCATTTTATTGTGAAAAGATGTGCTTGGTTTAAGTAAATAACAAGATCAATTCTCTGTGCTCAAACTTTATTTAATTGAATTTTGTGGACTTTGATACAAGAGAGATTAGTAATCATGCTAGATAAAATCAAGATATTTATCTTTGTGTTTGTGAAAGTGAGGGATTCCAAATAAATGCTAATTTATCCAAAATAATTTGAAATATATAACTGCAACATTTGTAAGAAAATATATATAAATAAATTTTGAGAAGTTTTGGGAATGTTGACTCTCTCTTTCTTTTTTGTTTATATTGTTTTGGTTTCGAAAGAGTCAAGAATATTGCTGTTTTTTTTTGAAAGAATTAACAAGTGCCATAAATAAATGCAACAAATAGTTTTGAAGATTTTGATGATTATGAATGTTTTTGGTGTTTTTGAATTTATAAATTGAAAGAAATACAAAATAGTGATTTTGAAATATTTTAAACAAATATATACAAGGATGGAATGACCAAATTTACACATAGTAACGTTTAAGATGCAAAATATTCATGGGTTCTTTAAGTTCTTTAAGGTAGATAATTTGTATGCTTCTGATTCAAATTTAGCAGTGATAATGTATGGTCCAAGCCAGTTGGGCTCAAATTTACCTTTAAGGTCCTTAGTTGCATTAGTATTTTTTTGATTTTCTTTTAAAACAAGGTCGCCGATCTCAAAGGATCGATGACGAAATTTTTTAGCATATGATCTTTTAAGCTTGTTTTGGTAGGCACGGAGATGCTCCAAAGCATTGATGCATTTTTCATCTAGGATTTCCAGCTGACTGAGTCTGCCAGCTCGATATTCATCTCCTACTTCGGTATCTTGAAGTAGTAGAGCCAAAGAAGGAACTTCTAATTCAAATGGAAAAACGACTTCAACACCATAGACCAAAAAAAATGGTGAAGTTCTCGTGGGGGTTCGAACACTAGGTCGGTAGGCCCACAAGGCTGGATATAACTGAATGTGCCAGTCACGGCTAGTTTTATTGACCAATATTTTAAGGATTTTTATTAAGGTTTTGTTAGATGCTTCTGCTTGACCATTACCCTGAGGATAATAGGGAGTGGACCAACGATGTTGAATCTTATATTTTTGGCATAATTTTTTAACATATTTATTTTTGAAACAAGTTCCATTGTCTGAGATGAGATTTGCAAGAATTCCGAACCTACAAATGATTTGATTGAAAATAAATTTAGAGACTTGTGTGCCAGTGCAGGAAGCTAAAGGCATAGCTTCAACCCACTTCGTGAAATACTCAGTGGCGGTTATGATGAATTTGTGTCCATCAGATGAAACAAGATTAATTTTGCCAATAATTTCTAAGCCCCATTTTGAAAAGGGCCAAGGAGATGAAATAGCCTGCAGCTCTTGTGCAGGCGCATTGACAAGGTCAGCATGTTTTTGGCACTTGTCGCAATGGCGCACATAATCATGTGCATCATTTTCCATGGTAGGCCAAAAGTAGCCTATCCGAAGTAGCTTTTTAGCAATGACACTACCACTAAAGTGTCCTCCACGAGATCCATCGTGGGCTTCACTCAAGGCTGATTTAGATTCTTCTAAATTAAAACATCTTAATAGGATACCTTCAAAAGATCTCCTATATAAAGTATTACCAATTATTACAAATCGACTTGCTCGTCTACGTAATAACCGACGCTAGTTTCTATTAGAATTGGCAGGGAAAGTCCCATTTTGGAGAAAATCAAATATGTTTGTATACCAAGGTTCAGGAGTAGTTTCATTGATTAGAAACACATCCAAAGGTTCTAAGCATGACTTATTTGAAGAGGGTTCCTGGAGTTGACGAATAATGATAGTGGCATATTCATCATCTAACTCCAAGGGCAAGAGAGATGCAGCTGCGGCCATAGCATCAGCTGCACGGTTGCAAGTTCGAGGAACAGCTTCCAAGGTAACTTGATCAAATAGAGACATTAGTTGTAAAACATAGGCTTTATATGGGCACAGTTTATCATCTCTGGTCTGATAAACTTCATTAATTTGGTTTAAAACTAGTTGAGAATCACCAAAAACTAATAGATGTTTAATTTTTAGTGCCAAGGTAGCTTGTAATCCAAGGATTAGAGCTTCATATTCAGCAGTATTGTTGGTGCAAGAAAATGTCAATTTGAAGGACAGAGGAATAAGATGTTTTTGTGGGGATATTAAAATAATATCCGCACCAGCCCCACTTATGCATCGGGCTCCATCAAAGTATAAGGACCATTGTTCAATATGGTCTGCCTCTAATTGAAGGCATTCATCAGGAAATTCAATGATGAGGGGATGGGTAGACTCTAAGGGTGCATCAGCTAGTTGATCTGCTATGATTTGACCCTTAACAGACTTTTGTCCTATGAATGTGAGATCAAACTCGCTTAGAGCAAGAACCCACTTGGCTGTGAGACCCGATAAATAAGGTCAACTCATGAGATACCTCAAGGGATCATATTTAGCAATGACATAAGTTTTTTGACTAAGCATATAATGTCGTAATTTCTGCGTAGCAAACACGACTGCTAGACATAGTTTTTCTAATGTTGTATAGCGGGTTTCATAATTGAGGAAGGTTCGGCTAATATAATGATTAGCCTGTTCTCTCTTTTCATCATCAAGCTGAGCTAACATAGCCCCTAAGGCAGAATCTAAAGCTGAAATATATAGGAGGAATGGGCGATCAGGTTTAGGTGGTGAAAGCACAGGTGGATTAAGGAGGTATTGTTTCAGAAGTTCAAAATCTTCTCTACATTCGTCGTCCCAATTAAAAGGGACATCCTTCATAAGAAGTTTAAGAAAGGGACCGGTTTTGTCTGCCAGCTTATCGATGAAGTGACGGATGGCTTGAAGCTTACCTTGTAAACTTTGTAACTCAGATATATTAGTAGGTGTGGGCATATCAATGATAGCCGCAATCTTGAGAGGGTTGATTTCGATACCACGTAAAGAAACTAAAACCCCTAATAGTTTACCGGACTTAACTACGAATATGGATTTTGTTGGATTTAATCGAATAAGATATTCTAGTAATCGATTAAAAACTTTTCTCAAATCATCTAAATGATTATCTTCATTAATAGAGTGAGCTATAATATCATCTACATAATCATGTAGGATATCATGCATCATATCATGAAAAATATAAGTCATAGCTCGTTGATATGTTGCACCTGTGTTCTTTAAGCCAAATGGCATCACTTTCCAACAAAAGGTACCCTAGGGGGTAATGAAGGCTGTTTTAGCCTGATCTTCAGGAGCTATCCTGATCTGATTATAATCGAAGAATCCATCCATTAAGGACATCATCCCACTCTAGAAAGTAAAGTCAATGATTTGATCCATGTTTGGAAGAGGAAAATCATCTTTAGGGCATGCAACATTAATATCTCTAAAATCTGTGCAAACCCTAACTTTGGTAGCTTCTTTCTTGGTTACTAGAACTACATTTGAGATCCATTCAGCATAATTAATAGCTTGTACAAAAACAACATTCAGGAGTTTTTCTAACTCCCATTTGACTAGCAGAGCCACTTTGGGATGCATTTTTCTAAGTTTTTGTTTAACAGGTTTAGCATCCGAATGGACCACTAGATGATGCATGACTACAGAAGGGTCTAGACCTGGCATATCTTCATATGTCCAAGCGAAGACATATTCATACTCTTTAAGGAATGCAATGTATTGATCTTGTTTTTATTGACTTAATTCTGATCCAATATTGATTATGTGAGGATTATCCTCAGTTCCAATATTAATTTTAATGACGTTTTCTACCTCCATGTGCAAATCTCTTTCAAAATTAGGTGGGGCGGGTGAAACGCCCAATTCTTGTAATTCTTGTAAGGTTAATTTGGATAATTCATCTTGAGGATTAGTGGCCTCAAGTTGGGCTATAGTTGGTATACAACCATAAAAATAAAATTCATTGTGTAACATCTCTTCAACAGAGACGTCATGGAAGATATCTCCTTCCAACTCTTCATCGGGGTCAGCAATCATTTCAGGATAAGCTATGGATAGCATGTTACATGTAAATGGCTGATTTTTTAGAGGCAAATCATCACACCTATCCAAATAATCTTGATAGCATATGAGTTGATCATCATATTCAAAAGGAAAGGGTTGACCCTTACTAGGAAATAGGCCCACACAACAGCGGGCAGGCCACGGTTCTACCTCGAAAGGTTCTTTCATGCCATTTTGGAAATGTCCCAAGCCTTTCCCTTTATATCCCATTTTAAGCATTATAGGTTTAGCTTTAATATATTCATTGGTAAAATAACACTGAGCATATCCCTCATGATGAGTTTTAATATTCCGAGGGATTCTGCCCCAGTTATATCCTTTATAAATGAAAGCACAACTCCCGACTTGGTAAGTACTTCCCATAGGTTGTGGGAGGCCCAAAGTATGAGGAGATGGCCGTAAGTTATTTAAAAGAATTGAATCTTGCATGAAAGCATTTGTTTTTTTTGATATTAAGGTTGTGGATAAATCTGGTAAAAGTTCATCGGAAAGAGCATAAGATGTAGAAGGGTCATTCCCTATATCTTTAGATGTGGAAGGTTTGATAGATGTTGATAGTGTGGAAGTGTTAATAGATGGGTCTATAGGTTTTGAAATTATAGGGATAGAACATGAAGGATTGGTTGTAGATTGAAAATATTTTTGAGGTTCTAGAGTGATTTGTTTAGAAGATTGTTGATTTATATAGGAGGATGAAATTAATGGAGGGGAAATAGGTGAAGTTATGGGTGTGTGTTTCACAGTTTTAGATGAAAAATAAGAATTAGGATGTGTGGATGACAGAGCGAGGGCAAAATTGCACTCCAACAGATTCTGCCAAAGCACACATATCAAAGGGTCTAGGGTCACCATGGATAGTGACCAACTGATTTTTAAATTCGAATTTAACACATTGGTGTAAAGTTGATGGGATAGCCTGCATTGCATTAATCCAAGGATGACCCAAGAGTATATTGTACGATGCAGGGCAATGTACAATAAACATAGTGGTATCTAGAGTTCGAGGACCAAATTGCAATGGGATGGTAATAACTCCACACGTTTCTTGTGTTTCGTCATTAAAAGCTTTGATAATCATGTCAGTTTTCTTCATTTCATCAATTTTAAAGCCAAATCGTTGGTAGAAGTCAAGAGTGCAAATGTTTAGAGATGAACCATTATCAATCAGGACTCGTTTAACAGCTACATCTCCAATTATAGCAGCAATATATAAGGGATTATCCTTATGTAAAATGTGTTGTGGGATATCTTTATCTCGGAAGTCAATACAATCAACTTCTCAAGTGATGATAGTATTGGCCATAGCTTCAGGTTGAATGTTTTGAGGTACCATCATTTGGCTTAATGTAAGCATCAACTCATCCCTATGGGTGGGAGAGGATCTTAACAAATCCAAAAGGGAAATTCTAGCTGTAGTATTGGATAATTGCTCATTAATATTGTAAGGGGGTTTAGGTTGAACATGGGAAGCATGATTCCTTTTATTGGGATTTTTCAAAACAAATGGAGCTGATCCATCATTATGATTTGGTTCTTGTTGAGAATTTTGAGCCTGTTGTCGGGTAACGACTCCGATGGTACCTACAATGTTATAATGAGGACGTTGAACTAGTCTCGGTTGAGCGTTGATGGCTTGTTCATTAGAAAGGAATTGATTAGAAGAGGGTCGAGTAGTAACTCTTCTAGGAAATGGTTCTTCTGGAACCATAGCATCTGTGATGGGTTGAATAGGATCTGATTCGTTTTCAGAACTATTCGATTGGTTTGAAGTGATGTCAATTTCACTTTCAGTATCTAATTCTATATCACTAGAATCTGGAGTTGGAATATTATGTAGGGGCTTGGTCGTAACCAGGGATAAGGTTGTGTCAAATATTTGACGATTCTGAACAGGTAATTGTCTGCTAATGGTTCCTACATATCGAGGAGGAGGAGGAAAATTATGATATTCGATTTGATTGGCCACCTCTTTACCATGTCTTGGTAAAGGGTGTTGAAATATGTCTAATGATTGGTTAGCATTTTGATTTTGATTTTGGGGAATGGTCTTTTGAGTATTATTAGGAGAATTTTGTTTAGGTTGGAAGGCTTGCACCTCCATTTCATTATTATCAATTAAATCCTGTATTTTATGTTTCAACTTTTTACAAGCGTTGGTAGAGTGTCCAGGTCCTCTATGGAAATCATAGTGTAAGTTAGCTCTATAACCGGGTATAGTTGGATCAGGTTCCTGGATAGCTAGTAATTGGATCAAACCTCTTTCGAGTAATTGAGGTAAAATAGTTGATAATGATTGATTCAATCTAGTAAATTCTCGATGAGGTTTGTCAAGAGGTTTCAATATAAATTTTTCTGTTGTCTTCGTTGCATTGACATTAGCAACATTTCTGTTGTCAGTGACTCCGTCACCAACAACTTGTTTGTTTTTATATTGATTTCTAGATGTTTTCTCATCATCCTTCTTCCTAAGTTGGCCTCTCCTAATGAGGGCATATTCTACTCTTCGATCTAAATCTATAGCCTGATCGAAGGTATTTAAAGTAGCATTTGATAGCTCATAAGATATTTGTTCTTGTAAATTATTGATAAAAATGTCCAACATTTCCCTATAAGGTAGCACAAAGTGCAGTTTTCTTGTCAATTGCCTCCATATAGCTAAGAAATCGGCAAAACATTCATCCTTGTCTTGTTTTAAGTTGTATAAATCTTTAATGGTTACATGCCTCTCGATGTAGGCACTGAATTGATGGACAAAAGATTCAGTTGTTTCTTCAAAGTTTCTCAAAGAATGAGTGGGCAATTGATAGTACCACTCTAATGCCATTCCACCTAAACTTTTTGGGAACATTTTTAGTAATAGCAAGTCATCATGTGATATATCATGACATGCTATCCTAAACATGTGAAGATGCTCTATGGGATCTTTGGTTCCTTTATATATAGGAAAGATAGGCATGGGAAAATGCTTAGGGTAAGGTTGTGCTACAACTATGGGATCCAAAGGTTGACTACAAATCTCTCGATAATTATACGATGGACGGTAAGGATCTATCTGGTCCATATGCGAAGCTAACTGTTTCACCATGGCTTCCAGATTACTAGTTTGCCCACCATATTGGTTCGGTAGGGCATTGATATGGGATTTGTGAGCATATGATGGAGGGACATGAAGATTAGATGCTATGTTGCTATTGTGTAGATTTTTGGTAGGAAAGGTGTTATGAAGGAATTTTGAAGTTGTATTATGTTGTATTCCAGATTGTTGAAAATTGGTGTTTGGCTTCGTTTTAGGTTTTCGTTTACTTGAAGCATATTGATCAATAGTCTGGCGAAGTAAAGTAGTGAAGGAAGTTTTCTTTTGTGTGGGAATGATTTTAGGTTGAATAACAAGTTCCTTAGGAGGTTGGGCAACCTGTTGTTTTGACATGTTTTGAATCATAGTGACCATATCTACATTGTATGGTCCAGCCTTATCACTTTCTTGATCAATGAAAGACAAGGGATTAGTGCGCACATCAAACATATGTTCCATGGCTGCTTGAGTGTCACTAATTTGCCCTTTATCAATATGAACTGCCACATTAAGAGCATCAATGTTATCATTGAGAAATTTTCGAAAATGATCTACGTTGTCAAAAGCAATAGTTCCATCTGGAGCTACTCTAGGGGATGAGGGTCCATCCTCTTTAACATTTTCTTCTTGTTCATTATCTTCACCCAAGTCATCTTCGGGGTGATCTAGAGTTTCTCCTTCCGGAATTGGATCTTCAGGAAGGACATTTGGGTCTCTAGTTTTATCTTGTAACCAATCTTCTTCTTCTCCTTCAGTTTGTTTACCATTCCTAAGTTTAGGCATTGTGCTTAATTTTAGATTTCAACAAATATATATATATATGTATATATATGCAACAAGCTTAAGAGGTATATATTAATTATATACCTACTACAATATTTAAAATGAAATATTTTTGGTTTTTGCTATGGTTTTCTTTTTTAGTTTTTCTTTGTTTTTGTAATAATATTGTAAAGACAAACAACACAATAAATGCAAGAAATAATACTGAAAGTAATAATCTAGTTTTCTATAAACAATTTATAAATGTCATTAATGGGCTCGAGTTCTTCAGGAGTCATGAAGTGTTCTTCAAATTGAAAGTTTTCCTTTAAAAATTTAATGAAAAGAGCTATAGTGATATTATCGATCTCCGATCTTTGGTTGATAAAAGTAAAGCTCGTGGAAATACTCTCGATATAACACAGCTCGAGGAACTCTATTCCATATTTCCCTATCCGTATCTACACGACCTAGGAACTGGTGTACAATGGCTACGTTCTCGAGGTATTCCTCGAAGGTGAACAATTCTGAAGATACAAGAGCTCTCCTATAAGCTAACCATCTATGGTAGGATCTCTGAAGTTCATGATAAAAGACAAGTTGATGAGGATCCAGGATTCTATCTAGGACAAGCCTCTTGATTTGTTTAAGTTGTGATGACCTAGATGAAATGACACTAAGTCTTCTATCAAGTTCGTCCCACAAGAGTTGATTTCTATCTGTTTCAGGCACACTAAGCATAGAATTTATTTCTATGGCTGCTAATTAGTGTTCAACATTTATAGTAACTGCTAATATTTTCTTAGGAACTACCATCTAAACATGATATGTAACTTATCAGTTTTAAATGATTTGAAATGCATCTATGTTTTAGTTGTTTTATTTTTTTTTTGTTTTTGTTTTCAAAAGGTTTACAATGCATTCACGTCGGGTTCACCAAAATGTATCGCTCCAAATTTTTCATACCCTTACCTTTAGGCTATAGGATTCATGCCCGGAAGGAGGATGGGAAAAGGATGGCGTGGTACCTCAGACTGAGAGGCCTTGCGAAGGTCCCACCTCTCGAGGGAGGTGTATTATGGTGATTTTTCGACGAATGGTGGGTTCACCAGGAAACATTCAATGGCAGTTTCCACGCCTAGGTTGGGAATGTGTTTTATGTGTTCGTTTTAGCCTTAAGCATTCAAGTCCTAGGTTTGGCAAAAATGCGTCTAAGCTATTCTATATGAAGATGCAAATTAAATGAGTACAAAAAATAGAAATAAGACAAAAAATAGAGAAATTAAGGAATGTTAAAAGAAAATACCTGATTCGGATGTCTGATGAAGATTCTGATTCTTGAAGTAGTCAGGATCATCTGGAATTCGATAGAATCTTCTGAGATCTAATAGGATCATCTGAGATCTGACGAATTCATCAGACGAATTCGTCAGAGACCTGCAAACAAAGAAATAGGTGCAAAACACAAAGAATACAACTATTCTAATAGAGGGAAACAATGTAAAATAACAGCAATAACATTAACATGATAATAATGAACAAAATACAAGTGTATTACAATGATTTAATGATAATTGATGACTTAATTGTGCATTTAAAGCTACATGGGTGAACTCCAAAATGCAAGATAGCATAAAATAATAAATAAATTAGCTAATTAGAACATAAAATAGCAGATTGAAAGATGAAGAAATGCAAACTTTAGGCACTGATTGCCTCAATGTTGACTACAGTTGAAATCGTCTTGCATTGATACGAAATCGTATTTGATTCGACAGGATCGCCTCCGATCTGAACAGGATCGTCTGCGACGATGTAAGCTTGCTCCGACTGAAAAAAACTAAGGTACTTGCAAAAAAAATTGTATAGAACTAATGCAAATAGAAATTTGGGATGTTTTAACGTGTTTGAAGTCAAGTTACAGAGAATTATAACCAGGGGGGTGCTAAGGGGAGGGGTTAGGATTAAATAGGCTTAGGAGGGAGGTTAGGAGGTTGGAGATCATCCCTATTTGGGAGATCTCCAATGGGGGAGGGTCTCTAACGATGCAGACATGCTTTTGCCTGGATTAGAGACCAATTGGAATAGAAGCTAATTATGAAAAATCATTTTAGGGACAAGATCGTCTGGACGTCCTAGCCCAAACAAAATTGTTATATCTAGGGCGATATCATTTGATCGGTGACGATATTGTCAAACGGTCAAAACAAACTCTAAAAATGGCACGGGAAAGGGGGAAACGAATTACACGGCGGTTAACGGGCGGTTTGGGAGGTTAAAATTTGAATTTGAATTATTTACTAGAGTAAATGTAATTATTAGGATTTCACTACGCCAATTTTAGGGTGCTCCAGAGAGACCACGAATAGGGTGTTCTAAACAGTCAAAGTCACCCGGGAGTCGCACCCGACCCTTCCCACACCAACATTATCAATTGGATTTTGGATACCCAATTCAACTTTTTGGTAGGGTGGAGATTTGAACCTAGGACCTCCCTTGGAGGATTGCCCTCTCCTCTCCAACTCACCTACAACACTTGGGTTGGGCAACATAATTTTTCAAAAAGCAACTTTTGTAAACATTTTTTGCAAAATTGCTCATTGCAATTAACTAGAAGGGAACAACTAATCACTCTTGCCAAATAAGTTTTGTAAATTTGTAAAACCACACCACAATGATCGATGGTAGGCGATCACAAGACTCGATGAAGGAATTCATGTAGGAAATGAATAAATGGAAGGACGATTTTGAAACGAAAATCATGACAAAGATGGCAGAATTAGACTTAAAAATGGATACCACTAACCACTCCGTGGATATGGTACAAAAAAATATGGTAGTAATCCAAGCCGACCAACCTATCGTAGCACCAACACAACAAGCATTACTCAGGGGACCACAAACATCAATCCTACCTCGAACTACTAAATTAGATTTTCCAAAATTTGAAGGAGGCGACCCCACAAATTGGATCTATTGGGTGGACCAATACTTCTCCCTCTATCAAATCCTTGAGGTCCAAAAGGTTCGCATTGCATCCTTCCACCTGGAATGAATCACTACTCAATGGTACCAATGGTACAAAAAGACAAATGGCACCCCTACATGGATAGAATTTACAAAAAATCTAATGGTACGATTCGGCCCAAGCAAATTTGAAGATTTCATAGGGGCTCTCACCAAACTCCGTCAAACCACTACAGTATGAGAGTACCAAGCTCAGTTTGAGAAATTGGTAAATCTTACATCAGGACTAGATGCATCATTCTTCCAAAGTTGCTTCATTAGTGGCCTAAAGGAAGAAATTTGATTAGAAGTACAAATTCTCAATCCTACTGACATGATGCACATTGTTGTGTTAGCCCAAATGGTGGAAGAAAAAATCAATAACCAACGTCGACTAGGAAGACTACCAATAGGGAAATCATAGAACACCTACACCATCCCAAAATTAAATAGAGTCTTACCAATTAAATGAATTAGCCTTGAGGAAATGAAGGAAAGAAGAGAAAAGGGCCTTTGCTTTCATTGTGATGAGAAATTCATCCCCAACCACAAATGTATTACACCAAAATTATATATTTTGGATATGATTGAGAATTGTACTCCAAAAGAAGAGGATAATATTGAAGTGGAAGTAGTGATGGATACCCAGGAGGAAAATAACAAGGATAAAACAAAAATCTCTTTTAACGCCCTCGTAGGTTTTTCCACCCCACAAACTATGAAAGTTAAAGGATACTTTAAAAAACAAAACCTTATTGTGCTTCTAGACTCAGGCAACACACATAATTTTACTGACCCAAGGGTGGTAAAACAAGCTAATTGCTTTATACATCCTTGCAATAATTTTGAAGTCATGATTGGAAATGGAGGAAGGATTATGTGCAAGGGAAAGTGCCAAAATATTAAACTCACTATGGGTGATTATAATATGAAAGGGGACATGTATGTACTGCCCTTAGGGGGATGTGACATCATTTTAGGAGTGCAATGGCTATGAACACTCGACACAATCCAATGGGACTTTGAAGACTTATGGATGAAATTCACACAAAAGGACCAAACATATACTATTAAAGGATTAAAATCAGGCCCTTCACAAATCGTAAGTTCCCATAGAATGGAGAAAATTATTCACAAAGGAGGTAAAGGTATGATTGCACAACTATTTTCCATTCAACCCACCAATGAAGAACAACCAGAAGTGCCCGAATTACAACAACTTCTAGCACACCATTCTCAAGTATTTAACAAACCAAAAGGGTTTCCCCCTCCACGTAGCCATGATCATGCCATTCAACTTCTTCCAGGGCATCAACCCCCTAATATCCGACCTTATCGATACCCTTATCTACAAAAAATGGAAATTGAAAAACTAGTACAAGAGTTACTAAAGGTAGGGGTAATTAGACCCAGTGTGAGTCCTTACTCTTCTCCCATTTTATTAGTTCAAAATAAGGATGGGTCATGGTGCCTATGTGTTGATTTTTGCGCCCTTAACAAACTAACATATCAAAGATAAATTTCCCATCCCCATCATCGATGAATTATTAGATGAGCTACATGGAGCTACATATTTTTTAAAATTAGATTTACGATCAGGTTACCATCAAATTCGAGTAAAAGAAAGTGATATTCCAAAAACTGCATTCCACACTCATGAAGGGCATTATGAATTTATGGTTATGCCATTTGGCCTTACCAACACCCCTTCTACATTTCAAAGTCTAATGAACAAGGTATTCCACCCTTTCCTTCGAAAATTTATTTTAGTTTTCTTTGATGACATTTTGATTTATAGCAAAACATGGGAAGATCACTTGCGTCATTTAGACCAAGCATTGAAAATCTTGGAGGACAACCAATTATATGCCAAAAGATCAAAATGTTCCTTCGAACAACAAGAAATTGAATATCTCGGACATATTGTCTCTAAAGGAGTTAAAGTGGATCCTCACAAGATTGAAGATGTAAAAAATTGGCCTATCCCAAAAACCTTGAAAGGCTTGCATGGTTTTTTAGGATTAACAGGGTACTATCGTAAATTTTTCAAATATTATGGCAAAATCGTAGCCCCCTTGACATCTCTACTAAAAAAGAATGCTTTTCTTTGGTCCTCAAAGGTTGACGATGCTTTTACCACCTTAAAAAATGCCATGTGTACCACTCCTGTATTAGCCATGCCAGATTTTTCTAAACCATTCACTATTGAAAGTGATGCTTCAGGATTAGGAATAGGGGTCGTTCTCATGCAAAATGAAAGACCCTTGGCTTTTACTAGCAAGGCATTTTTTAGAAAGAATTTGGCTCACTCCACATATGAAAAAGATATGTTAGCTATTATTCATGCTATTCAAAATTGGAGACCTTACCTTATCGGCCAATGTTTCATTATTTGAACTGACCATCATAGTCTAAAGTATTTTCTTGAGCAACGCATATCCACTCCTGAACAACAAAAGTGGGTTACTAAACTATTAGGATATGACTATGAAATCATATATAAAAAAGGAAAGGATAACATGGCCGTTGATGCACTTTCAAGAAAATTTGAAGAAATACCCCAATTACACGCCCTTTCCTCTCCTATTCCCAAATGGATAGACCAAGTAATTGAAGAATGGTTTAATGATCCTATGACACAAACATTAATTCAACAAATACAACAAGATCCCACAAGAAAGCCTCACTACTCTTGGAATAATAGCATACTTAGGTACAAAGGATGTCTTGTCCTATCACCCACCTCCTCATATCGAATAAAACTCATCCATGAGTTACATGCCACACCTATTGCAGGACACTTTGGATTCCTCAAAACTTATAAAAGAGTGGCTAGATCTTTTTATTGGGTAGGGATGAAAAAAGATATCAAGAAATTCGTGAATGAATGTGAGACCTACCAAAGACAAAAAGGAGAGACAATGGGTACTCCGGGTCTTCTTCAACCTCTTCCCATTCCAACCAAAACATGGGTTGATATTTCCATGGATTTTATTGAAGGTCTTCCAAAATCTGTTGGTAAAACTACTATTCTAGTTGTGGTGGATCACTTATCTAAATATGCTCATTTTTGCCTTATGGCCCACCCTTATACAGCTAGTACCATCACCCAAATTTTTCTTGATAATATCTTTAAATTACATGGCATGCCTTCCACTATAGTCAGTGATCGTGATCCCACCTTCACTAGAAATTTTTGGAGAGAATTGTTTAAACTCCAAGGCACTCAACTTCGTATGAGTTTCGCTTACCATCCCCAAACGGATGGTCAAACCAAAGTTGTTAATAAATATTTGGAAACCTACCTACATTGTTTTATTTCTACTCAACCCCTTCACTAGGTTAAATGGCTCCCTTTAGCCGAATGGTGGTATAATACCTCATATCACACCACCATTAAGATGACCCCATATGAAGCTTTATATGGCCAAATACCACCATCCCTTACCTCTTATATTCCAGGAAGTACAAATGTGCCAGTAGTGGAGATGGAAATTTCTACTCGAGATAATATACTTCACCTTCTCAAAGATAATCTACACACCACACAACATCGTATGAAGCAAAAAGCAGACCAACATCGAATCAAGTGAGTTTTTCAAGGAGATATGGTATTCCTCCATCTTCAACCTTATCGTCAAACTTATTTAAAACTCAAGGGTTCTCAAAAGTTAGCTCCCAAATTTTATGGACCTTATAAAGTTCTACAACGCATTGGACCCATTGCTTATAAACTTGAGTTACCAGAATATTCTAAAATTCATCCTGTGTTCCATGTCTCCTGCCTTAAGCCAGTAGTTGGCACACACATCACTACACAAACTCAACTCCCTGAGTTTACAAAGGATGGAGTGCTCATGGTTGAACCTAAAGCTATCCTAGATCACCACATTTGCCAACTTCGACATCACACTATCATCGAGCTTTTGATTCAATGGAGAGGCCTACCTTCCGAAGATGCTACATGGGAAACACTTCATCATATCCAACAGCAATTTCCTCATTTTTCGCTTTGAGGACAAAGCTCTTTTTAAGGAGGGTGGCATGTTAGGATTCTAATCCTAACTATTCCTATTATTTAATTCACTAACTTAATTACGGACCAATGTGTCCTTTCACATCACAACCTTAGATATATATATGCATTTATCCATCGAAGAATAAGAATATAATTTATTAATCCATTGGTTGGTTTTGCCTCTAGTGTAAAAAGTGATTCAATTAAACTATGATTCTTTCCACTTTTCCACTAGTTTGCATTTCATTTCATCTATTTTCATATCCACCAGCTTTCTAAGAACTCTGATTCCTACCATAGACCTAACCTTAGCTCTAGGAGCTTGTCTCCTAAACCTCACCTACTGGGGGTGGCCTTGATAGAGATATATCCACAGACAAAGAGACCATCCATGATCTAGATCATGTCCTGCTAACTAATTTTAGGTATGGAGGGAGTGTCACCCGCTATGCCTACAATACCATCTAGTAGTACATCATCTCATAAAAGGTAGGCCTCTACATGACCATATCCAACCTCTCCCCTATCCTCTACAACTCTACCTATAATAGTTGAATCCCATCACTATCCTAGTTGCTCCCAATGATAGACATCCCCTCGGCCTAATACCTCTAACACTCTATGTTTATATGGTTCACCTACCCTTGGAGATGATCAAACTCTGCTCAAGATACATCCCTCTCTATCTCTATAGTGCCAAAGGCACTCTGTAGCCCCTCTATCTCTTTGGACCTATCCTCTTGAAGTAGGTTCATCTCCCTCTAAAAATTCACTACCTATGCTCATAGCACCTCTTTCTCCCTCCTCGAGTCGCCCTAATATGAGGCCTTATCTAGGCTAGTTGCTACTAATGTAGAGGTCTCTCCCACTCTTTTGATCGATGGTAACCCAACCACTATGGGGGCAACTCCTACTATCCCTAACTACCTAGTCCTTGTGGTACTGATGACCTTCATCATTATCTCCATCCAAACACATTCCTCTCTCTACCCCAGGGTTACCTGTCCATACTACTCCCTCTTTATGGCTCTATGAGAAATATCTCAAAAGGCTCACTGCATGCTCAGGACCATAACCTATTACATCTATATTGGTAGTAGAGAGTATACCCTCTTGTGTATGACTCCTTTGGTATCAAAAATCCACTCCCGCATCATTGACCCTAGTATCCATGTAATATGGATCATCCAGGTCCTCCTATACCCACCTAGCTAGATTGGGGTCTCCTTTGACTCCTACTGGATCTTTGTACACCCTCTTATACCAATAGTATCCTAAGTTTTGGATCCCTTGCAAGATCTTGAACTACCATAGGAATCTATCAAATAGAAAGATATCTAGCTCCCATCTCTTCATAGTGATCCACCTAATCCTCCTCACCCTAGATAGCTCCTCCCCATCCTCAACCCATCCTGGGTATTCACTAAATAATATTGGCTTCCCTCAGCTCATCTATTACCTACCTTGCTAGTGGTAGGTTCTCAACATAAATCCTCTATATCCACTCATGTGATCTGAACCACCTATATGCTATTGGTTGCTCTAGGCTGGGAAATGGTCCTGTAAGTGTATTTGGTATCTGCACTACTATGTACTCCCAACTCCACGCCTAGAGCAACTTCATACAAACCATCCTTGTATATCTCTTGTACATGACATTGTACAATATCTTCTACAAATGGGTTAGCACATATGGGCCCCATGTAGACAAAAATATTTGGTCCCACATATCTCCTACTACATCCACCATAATTCATGTTAGATATCATCTATTGGTGTGGCACATTTACAAGCCTACCACCACCTCATAGAGTATGATCATCAAAGGATCAACTTCATACCACCCCACTATGTCATCTACAACCATCATGCTCTCTTACAATTGGTGGTTTCAACCTCCTAATATTCATTGTAATATCACTAACCACCCTCATGCTCTATAGACTACTATCCCCTTTATGGATATGCACAAGCCACACATGCTCTAGTGTTATGGCCATCTCTCTTACCAGTAATCAAAAAGTCAATAACTCTAGATACCACCTATCTTCTAGCACCATCAGTAGTGCTATATCTTCCTCTAACTGAGGCATCCTCACCAGGTGGTCTAGTCCCACCACACCTAGGGTCTACCTATATGTTTGCCTAAGTTTGTAAACCTCTACCTCCAAGGAGCCTGGTCCCCACTTGTGGCTCTTGAGTACATGAAACTGCATCCATAAAACAACACAAAATCTGATAAGTGTACTTGAATAATAAAAAACAAAATAAAAAAAGAGTATTCACTTGCTTACTTCTCTCTCTATATCTCTCTCTCCTTATTTTTCTTTTCCTTCGTTTGTTTTCTTTCTTTCTCTCTTTCTTCCTTTTTCTCCTTTCCCCCTTTGGTGAAATTGTGCCCGATTTTTCTTGGACATGATTCACCCACTGCTATGAATTAGGGAAAAATTGTAGTTGGGCCATGAAATCACACCAAGTTTGTACATGGCAAAATCATATGATTTGGTAGAAAAATCTAAAAAATTGACATAATTTGCAAAAAATTATTCAAAAAATATGGGTTTTTTTATCTTACCTCTGCTCCCTCTACTGATGTGTTGGCCTCGGCCCTTGTGACCACTGAATGGTGCACTTGCAATGCCATATATAGTTTTTATCTAGAGCATTTTTCTCCCTCCTTGACAATTAAAAATGAATTAGGGTTTTACCCTTTTTTCCATTTTATGTCTGTTTGCTTTTTTCTTTTGCCTGTTTGGTTTAACCTTTTTTGTCGTTTCTTATTTTGCATCTATCATTTTGAGTTTCATTAGGAATTTAAAACTCCTTAAGAAAATTGAGGGGGCACCTAGCCTAAGAGGTATTAATGTCCCTAATACTTTGATTTACATGTAAAACATGAAAGTGTCCAAAATGATACCATTTTGCACCACCCCTTTCTTCTAAACCAGCCACTACTTTTTTGCTTGTTTACTTTCACTTGTAAATGTTTACATCTCTCTTTAATGCATTTATTAGACCATAAATGCATCAATGAGGGGCCAAAATCTAGACATATAAATTTGACCCACTTGAGTGAGTCATTTTTCCTAGGTCCTCAAAGAGATCTCTTAGGCTTGCCCAAAGTAGGGCTAGGCCTCTCTTTACCATTTTCCTTTTTTTTCTCATCTTTTGGTAAAATTAAAGTTAGCCCTGATGGGGCATGATTTTTCCTAATAAAAATTGTAATCGATCCTAATGGGGCATGATTTCACCTGAATAGGGTTATTTCTTAGAAAACCCTATTTTTTAGGTTGGCATCCTTAAGCATCAGCTTTCCTTAGTTTTCTCATCCATTTCGCTTTCAAATCCACTATAAAAGGAGGGTTTGAAGTCTTCTTTCCATAATCAAGTGATTTTTATTTGCACCATGAACTTTTGATATCCAAGCTCTACTTTTTTACTTCGAGCACAAGCAATCTAACTAGCAAGTGTGAAATAGGTTTTTTGAAGCTATGTTTTCTACTGCATTGGACTGTGTGTCATTGACATTGGTGGACAAGTGTTGAATCCCTAAGGAGAGATAAACTATTTAGAGGTCTCAACCCTTCCACCTGCTTTTGCGCTATCTACCAAGTTATTTTCACTACATTTAAAATTTTATTATGTGTCTTCACATCTTTTTGGAGTTTTTCTCCACACTTATACGAAATCAGACTTGGTCATTTAGGGGCATGATTTTGTCAGTCTACAAAATCATGATCGCCCTATGCAAAGCATGATTTCATGTAGACCATATTTAGGGGTAACCTACTACCTCCAAATCCTAGATCTATTTTATAGGTTGCATTTAGACTATATCAACACTCTATTTTATAAATTTATTCTATAGTATTTCACTGTGCATGTTCATCTTCCAAAAGGTTAACTTTCACTTTTTTTTTCAAAGGTTAGCTAAAATTACCGAGGGGGATTGACTGTTGCATCTTCAAGCATTGCAATACAATGGCTTAAGCAAGACCCCTAACACTAATTATATTTTAAAGTGTTTGCCAAGATATTTTGCAAGAACATGAATTATTGGATATCATTGAATAAAATATAAACATTAGGATCAACCATAAAATGAGATAAGTTCCCTAATTAATATTTAGGTTGTTTTTTGTGTGATTTCTATTTATGTCATAACCTAGATATGATATAAAAGAAATATATTTAATTAATCCTAGGCATTTGAAAAATAAGCAGCATATAGTGTGCACTTAGGGTTTTCAAACTTCTTGTGCATAATCTCTTGAACCCTTGTTGAAAATGATTTTACTTTGCAACCCTAGTTTAGAAATCATTCAAGTAAAGAATCATTCTAGGGTTAGCTATTGTATTCTTGCATTCTATATTTCTACATTATCATTATGTTTCATAGCTTAAATCTAGAAAGGCCGAACATAGGTGATCTCTTGAAACTGAATATATCAAATATTCTAAAACCCTTGGACTTGGAGTGAGTCTTTAGACCATTCTTGGTGAACCCTTATCTCATATTTCATATCAAGGTGTAGAGAATAGCAGACCCCATGAGCACCTTGGTTTTCTTTGTAAATCTAGCCAAGAATCATACATGGTAGGGCAATTTTTTCCCTCTACACAAAAACATTATAGCATGTGAGTATGGTCAGCGTTTATATATTTCACATAAAATTATCCCTAAGGTTACTTATGTACAAGTACATGCCTAATGACTCTCTTGTTATCTTGTTGGAATTAATCTAGATTTTTCTATGGATGTTATTGTATTGTGGGATCAATCTAAAATATATATTTTTATTATGTACAATTAACAACACTTTTTAGTATATAGGAATTACTAGCATTTTTATACATATTTATTTTTATTATCTTAATTTTCTTAGAATACCTTAATAAATTGATTTGAATTTATTATTAGATATGACAAGTTGTAAAACTAGTTTTCTCTTGATGTGATATTTTTTGTTTATATATATATATATATATATAAATGTTCTTTTATAATGTTTTGTTTTAAAAAATATATATGTGAAGAGGAAGAAATGAAGAGAATGAATATAACACTAGTAGTATGAGAAAATCTTAATACAAGAAATATTTCCTATATATTTTAAAAATTGTAACAACAATTTATTTATTTTAGTATTGTAATCTTTTTTTTTCAATGTGTGTGTTATTCAGCTCCTTTAAATTGGTATTAGATCTAGATACAAAGTAGGTTTGACCAATTAAAGAGAAAATTTATAACAATGGCCTCCAATAATAATCCATTGCATTCATAACTTCAATGTATTAATGGTAAAAATTATGAATATTGGAGCATACAAATGAAGATATTATCTGGGTCAAAATAACTTTAGGATTTAGTAGAAAATGGGTATGTAGAACTTTAGTTCAAGAAAAATATAATGCAAACACTCAATATTAGAATATTTATTGAAAGAATATTGTAAGAAGGATGAAAAATACTACTTTTCATTGTACATGCCATTGATGAGTCTATTTCTGCAAGGCTTTTAGTAGCAACTAATTCAAAACAAGCATAGGATATTTTAGAAAACTCATATCAAGGTACCAACAAAGTAAAACTTGTAAGATTGTAAATGTTAAGAAGAGAATTTGAGAATTTACAAATGAATTATTATGATTTTATGAGTGATTTCTTTACCCATGCAATGAGTATTGTTAATCAACTAAGAATGAATAGAGAAAACATTGAAGATCAAAAAATAGTGGAGAAGCTATTGAGAAGTCTAATAGTAAGGTTTGACTCCATTATTATTGACATTGAATGTTAGGAACCTACTATTAAAAATAAACTCACTCACACAAATCAATGAATCATAATAAAAGTAGCTTTTACTGAATACTTTCGTCAAATTTGGCCTCTTCCTCAAGAATTCGAATGTCTTGAGATATTCAAAAATACTTTTCATAATTTGGAAAACTTCTTGTCAAATCCTTCTTCCTTTTGGATTTGTTTTCAAATAGTGACAATTGTTCCAAATTCCTTTTTGTAGGAGCTTCTCCTATTTGCAATATTCTTCCTTAAAATTTCTTCAAATCTTCTCCAATGGCTATTTCTTCAACTTCTTCAATTTGGCTTCTCTAGCCTTATTTTTTCTCCTTCCAACTTTTCTTGAAACCTCTTCTCTTGAGTTTCCAAATTCTTTAATATTCTATATCCTTTCTCAAATATGCAATAGGTATCTCTTCTCTTGGATCTCCTTCTTCTTCAATCTTCAATAGGGATTTTATTGTCATATTTCTCTCTTCTTAATCTTCAATCTACTATGGAAACATCTTTCTTGAGTTTCCTCAATATTCAATCTATAATATTCAATATTCAATGGAGATATTTTTCCTTAGGTCTCCTTAATATTCAATATTCAATCTCTAATGGGGTCTCTTTTGTGGACCTCATTAATATTTAGTGTCCACTCTTTTGCTACAACTCAAAACTAGTCCCTACATGAGGAAAGCACATAGAATTTCAGGAAATCAAAGATGAAATTCTTCTCTATATGTTGTAGAAAGCTTCTCAAATTCTGAGAACAAATTTTCTACAACAAAACTTAGACAACAAAAATCGACCAAATTTCCATAATTCTAAAAACAATAAACTTCACTAGTTATTCGTCAATCTAGTGAAAACAAATCTATGTTGAGTCTTAGTCTTCATGAGTTTTTTTGCAACTTTGTGCAAAGACTCTAGCCAAAACAAAATATAAAATCTTCTTATTTAAATGTATAAAAATTCTCAATATGACCTTCTTCTTGGGTCTCTTAATCTTATCAATGTTAAGGTCTATCTTAAAGACCTATAAATTTCCTTCTATTCTGAATTTGCTCTTGGAATAGATACATTAAATCTCCAATCCTCATTGGTTCTCCTTCAATGTAATGGAAAACACTATCTTCATTGGTATTTTTTCTAATTTTTCTAACTTCACTAGTTTTTCCTTAACTAGTGGAAATATCCTTTGCAATTTTTAAAAATTTGTGCAAGATAAAACCTTGTTGTAGCTTTGATACCATTGTTATATTTTGATGCTAAATTCTTAAAGCAAAATAACCTCAATATATAAAATAAATATAGTATATCAAATATAATATAATGGCAATATTCTCATATAAAACTCGTAAATAATTTCTGCAATAACTCATAAAATTTCTATTAATAAATAGTCATAAAAATAGTAATTTGATATAGAATAAAGATATCAAGTACATACACACTCCCTCTACATTGTATTACATTATCTTTCCATAATATTTCTTGCACATATACATAGACACATATATAATAGAATGTGACTCTTCATATGGAGCACTCTTGGCCTTCACTCTTCTTGTGACTCTTCACTTTCCTATTCTAAGGACACATGTGCACATGGACTATTATGCACATTTACATTATTAAATACTTTACACATTATAATAATACTTGTGCATTTATTACATTGCATAAAGTAAATACTCACACTCTAATCTAAGCCACACTTTTAATCTAAAGATGTACCCAATGTGGGACATTAGCATGTACCAAATAATGTAATATTCTCCAACAATTTATTTTCCTTAAATAAATATAAAAATAAAAATCTTATAAAATGAAATCCAAATTACAACAAAATCATTAAAGAGAGTAAATCATTTTCTTTCTAATTAATAAGAGAATCAAATCTAAGAATGCAACTTCAAACAGTATGGAATCCAATTGAATCTTTAAAAGTAAAACAACTTTTTCTACATATGAAAAGATTAATTATTCTAAATTCAAATATATAGCCAAGAAGGGCTCTTTTATTAAAGCAATAATATAGAATAAGTGATGAACATTAAAATTTCCAATATACCAATATCATTTTATATAGTTGTTCGATGCAAAGACTAAATTATATTAACTATGCTTCTGAGATAATACATGGAATTTAATACATATTTTTATGAGCTTATTGGTTGTGGCTAAACTCAATATGCACATCAGAATAGTTACTTTAGCTTCAATTTAGGTACCACAAGTGGTATTCAAAATGTAGCAAATGATGTTACAACAATGTTTTTGCTTTAATCAATGACTCTAATATCATTGAATTATTTGACGGTCTCGTAGGATGAATTTAGGGATCAAAATGGCTTGTTTAAGCTAAATGCTTCTAAATGCATCTAATAGGAATATCCTTAATTGTTTTTATTCATTTTCACATTCATGCATCTTCATATATTTAAGGAGACCATCAATATTGTGAATCAATAGTGATAATACGCCGTCATAATTTTCTATTTTACTTCTCGAGGACCTATACTTGAAAAACAGATACCATAAGTAGTATCATATCCCAAGAATGATAAAGCATAATAATTTATAAATATATGTTTATTATATACAAATAGCAATATCATAGAGCATGTTTTGGGAGGGTCATGCCAATATAAGACTTGAATATAGGACCTCCATGCATTGAGATTGCTCTACTAATGATCTTGTAGACCCTTTTTGAACTAGCCTATGATTCAGATGTAAGATCTCTACTATTTTTTGCTCCAACATCCCCCTTAAGCCACACTTTATAGCTGCTTGTGACTCCAAGCTTCAAATTTGGATAATAGATTCAACATTGAATTTAATCTTCAGTTGTGGCTCCTCTCTCACTTTGGCTTCTAGATTTAAAACCTGCAACAAGATTTCCTTGATATCAATTGTAAAATCCAATGCTCTAGTACACATCATTAAAATCCAATGATCTCATACTAATTGTCAAGATCATATACCCTGAAAAATAAATTATTCTTATATCAAAGGTTGAAAAACATGCAAATTCATTAAAGACTTTTGTCATTTCATTCATACATATCACAACAAATATAATATTTACTAATACAAAATTTTATGCTCAATTTGGTTAAAATTTGATTGCTTAATTATTCCATTAAATAAATAATCAGTTTGATAGATTTATTATCATCCAATTTCATATAATCTTATTCATTACATCAAATAGCCTTTATAGTCATTTCACTCCACTCCATCTAAATTAATTCAACTCTTGATGATAGACATGCTAAATGATTCACATGAAAAATGAATAAATGATTTAATTGGTAAGAAATACACTAATATACAAAATCATGACAAAACTAATAATAATAATTTTAATTTTATATACACTTTTTATTTTCTATTTGACTTTCTAACTTTAAAATTGTTTTTTTTATTCCACTTTTTGGGTGTTTTTCCACATTACACATTACTTTTGTTAATAGAGTGCAAATATGGAGTAGGTTCTTCTATCCACAAGGGTTGCGACTCAATTTCCTAGGGTAAACATTATAGCACTTGTGGATGAAAAGAATGCAGACAATGCAAATATTGAAAAGGTGAGGAGATTTATTGTGGTACGAGGGTTGTGCTTTCAAGAAGATGAGAATAAGAGGCCGACCATGGCTAAGTTATCTATATGATAGAATGTACTACAAAGGTTCCTATACCTCAACACCCACATTATAGATGAATATTTAATACTCACCATCCTTTTCTAAAGATTAAAAAATGTGGTAGTATTGCTACGAAGTCTCTGTCAGTGGAGTGTGATTTGCATGATGGAGGCAGTACATTTATTTTGTTACTTGAAAAGCTTTTACAACTTTAATTTACCTAGTCAAGTCTGATTTTATTACTTATACATGTTAGTAGATGATATTGTGTTGCAAAAAACAAACAACAACAAACGCATTTTGCCATTTCAAAAGATGCCAAAGTATTGCAATTCAGCTTTACATTCTCATTGTGTTATTTTATTGTTGACTTTAAATTCAGTATGATCTTGAAATAAGCATTATATTAAACAAACGTGATAATAGAACCCACCAAAGTATTTAATAAGAACAATTATTATTTTTGTATGAAATAATTAAGTAAAATGTGATGCACTTTGCATTCCCATGACACCATTCAAGTAATATAAGTTTTAGCCTCGAAAAGGTATAGAATGACTATAATCATAGCCCCTCCTTAAATTATTATCATTGAAATATTATTATATCTAATGAAGAAGGTAACACACAGTTAGGAGGAACAGAACGTGAAAGATGTTACTTAACCAATTGGCTATTGTAACCCTAGTGTTACTGAGCACTTACAGTGAACCATTTCTTCAAGCGTTGGTGACCTTTAACATTGTCTCTCCATAAATTGCCAACATCTAAAAAATAATGAGATGGAATTGTATTCACCAATGCTTTCATTGTGAGGCTCACATATTACTTTGGAGTGCGCCACCTTAAAACTTGGACCTCCCTATAACGGTTAAATTATTTAAGGATATTAATTTTAAATATTTAAAAATGTAATTATTAAATTATTATAATATTATTATGTAAAGACAATATCTGTAGTGGTCTGGAATAAAGTGTGTTCCAAAAAGGAAGTGGGTGGATTGGGTTTTAGAAAACTAAGGAAAATGAATTTGGTCTTAATGGGCAAGATAGGATGGAAAGTGGCAACTAATAAAAATATTAATTGGGTTCACATCCTCAAGGCAAAATATTTGAGACTTGTCTTAAATTTCTTAGAGGTAGATAATCTATGGAAAGGTTTATACCTTTCGAGTAGTCTTCAAACAACCAAGCCACTTTTACAATAAAGGAAATGTTGGTAGATTTGGGATGGATCCTAAGTACACTTCTAAAATGATAAATGGATTAAAAGTTTCCCTCTTAATGAGGATCCAAATTTTGCAAGGCTAAAACCTTTTGTTGAGGCTGTCTATGGGACCTAGTCAAAGATTATATAATCAATGAGGCAAATGGTATGAAATAAAAACTTTTATAGGTGGATAATCTTGATGACAGAAATCAATAGAAGCTAAGAAAGCTAAATAGACTTCTAAAGGTCTATTTCTTGAACAATACTAGATCTTCATATTATTTTATTTGGATGAGCCAAAAGGAAGGACCACACTCAAAAAAATAGAGTTATTATCTTCTCGAAGGAGATGGCTTTGGATGGTTTCCAGTAGCTAAGATTTGGGTCAAATACCTCATTCCCAAGATAACACACTTCTATTGATTAGCAATCCAAAATATGGTCTTGACCTTGGATAATTTGTGTAAAAGAGGTTTCACAGTTCCAAATAGGTGTCTTCTCTATGAAGTGAGTGAGGAAGATACAAATGACCCCTTCTCTACTTTCCATTTTTTTTTTTTAAATAAAGGGGTAAAAATTTATTGATAAAAAGTCTGGATTACAAAGTACAGCTGAGCCCCCACCCAGGACTCAAATAAGCAACAAGACAGGCTAAATCACCAGACAAGGTCAACTCCCAAAGAAAACAAAAAAAAAAACAAACCACATTAAGTCTGAACATCCTTATGGATCAACTCCCGTAGGTGTTGAGAATCCCCAGACGAGAGACTCTCCCAGTTATCAATACTCTGTCCTGAATAAAAACCACATCCGAAGAATGAACACGAATCAAATAATGAACATCTTTTTGTCTGGGGATGCTGTTCAACCCCCTTACATTCCACGAAAATATAATCATTTTTGGGGGTTATAAAAATGGGAGTCCAATGTTCTCACCAAACCTGACTCTACCAAAGTCTCCCCCATTAACTTAATTTTATCCTGGTCTTTCTTTCGACCCACCTTCATATTCTTATCTAAAGCATTTTTTTTAATTATTTTATGCTGCAATCCTAGCACCGTAGGAGTTTTACAGTCCATGGATGACTGCATCAGTTCCTGGGTAGGAGAGGGCACATCTAAATCTATGCCATTTTCTAAGATAACTTCACTTCCAGGGCTAGGGCCAACCATATCACCTATACTCGAAACCAAAGCCCTTTGTTCTTCATTTAAACCCCCTATATCTGGTTCCCTTGGTTCCACCTCATGAAGAGACAACTGATTTGGTCCTATAACAGGTAGCGATGTTTCAGGTATCTCCACGCACTGATCAAGATTCTCTAGAATTTCAAAACGATTGAGCTGAGCATCTGGCTGGTTATCCTTAATGTCTCTTTTTGCCTTTCTTCCTTTGTTCCGAGGTTTTACCGTAACAAAGCCTTCCTTATCCTGATCCCCCTCCTTTATCGGGGCTTTTCCTTTATCCATATTTTGTATAGCTTGAGAGGGCCCAGGATTTGAAGCCACAGTTAGGACAAACTTAGGGCATTTTCTTTGTAAGTGGCCATATTCATGGCAAATTTGACAACAAAATGGAAGAGCTTCATAGTCAAGTTTTTGAACCCATGTGGTTGATCCGAACTGTATTTCAATAGAATCTAGAATAGGATTGTTTAAATCAATTTCAACATAGATACGAGCAACAGAGATTACCTTTTTATCCAGCGTCTGTCCTGACGGCCCAACCGGCTTCCCAAGTAGAAGGGCAATCATATGCAAGATGTCATTTCTCCAAAATTCCAAGGGGAGCCACGGAAGCCGAACCCACACCGGAACCCGTGACGACCGCTCCTCTGATGGGTTGAAACCCACATGCCAGGGTTTAAGAAAGAGTCCCACTTGGTTATAGAAATAGGGACCTCCTTCAAATGCTTTGTTACGATCCACAAGACAAGAAAAAACCACCATAAAATAGCTGTTTGCACTCAGCATCACCTCCACATCACCTTCAGGGTTCCAAGTCTTCCTAACCCAAGCCTCCACAAAGGGAAGAGAAATTCGGATGCCCATAAATTTACCAATAAGCGCATGTTTGGTTAAATACTCCACATATTCTGCCATCGAGTCTGGTTGAACCACTAGAACCGGCCTGGCTTCACATCGTTCCAAACATCCATTGTTCTTTAACAAGCGATTCCTAGCATGCAATGGGAAATCTTGTTCCTTCCAATCATTTTTAAAAGAAATACCAGCCCTAGCATGCACGCTCTGTGATGGACCTGATGCCATCACTACATTCCTCCAGTTGTTCATACCTCCTCCAGAAACTGCTACCATCCCCGCAGAGCCCACCAGATAGGTCTCAAAAAAATTCCAGCAAAGCAGCTTTCCTCATCAAACCCTAGCAGAGCAAAAAAATTTTTCAACACCTCACTCCCTTATCTACTTTCCCTTTTACAATTGAGCTAATTATTAATATTTTGAAGAACTTCCAGGTGATTGGGTCCTCCCCAAGTTTCTTATTGATCTTTGTCTTCAATGGGAGTTCCCCTTCAAAAGTAAAGGCCTTAAATGTTATGGTGATTAAGTCTTCCACATATTATTTGGGGGCTATGAAAAGAAAGGAACCATCAAATCTTCAAATATAATAAGAGAGACTGCTCATCAATGGTAAATATAATTTGCGTATAGTGCTAGAATATTTAAGTATCATGAAGTTCAAAAATTATTTCAAACCAGACCTAGAAATAAATTTCTAGAGTTTGGGGGCTAGATTCCAATTATCAAAATTCTTGCTCATCCAAATTCATGCATGAACCAATTCAAAATGTAAAATGTTGTCAAGTGAATGGATAAAATTAAACTTTGATGGATTTACAAAAGGAAATCCTAGGAGTCTAGAGTAGGAAGCATATTTCGAGATCATTGGGGTAGAACACTCTTGTCCTATGTAGAGTTTGTAGGAAATCAAACCAGCCATGCTGTTGAAGTTAGAGCAAAATTTATGGGTGTGCCACTTCTTGGCAGGCTAAACATAAGGAAATTAATAATAGAAGGATATTCACAAAACATCATAAACATTTTGAATGAGAAACATCCACAAAGTTATAATATAGAAAATATGATAAATGTGATTAACACTAAACTAAAGCTCCTTGAGGAAGTGCATATTGTCCATATCTATAGAGAGGCTAACAGGGTGGCTAATTTTTTGGTGAACATGGGTGTACCTTTGGATGAATTGTAGTGTTTGGAGTTAACCTTCCATCATAGTGTTAAGAAAATTATAAAGAGATAAGCCAAGGATGATGACCAAAATGAGATCACATATTAAATTTATTTAGGGGACCTTAAAGATTTTATGGGTCAAGCTTTATTGTTCAGCTAGAGGGAGGATTTTGAGCAAACCCACTAGCTACGAGTATTAGTTCATGGATAAGGAAAGAAAAGAGGACTTAACAATGAGTATCCAATAGTGGTGGATCCTTTAATTTGGGGTTGGAACAAGTGTTATTGGCCAAATAATATCTTACATTAGATGAACTCCACTCTCTAGTTTAATTTACACTGCCCTTGGCTTTTTACTAATTATTTTGTGAGCTATATGTTGTATCTAGTATTCTCAATGGGACTGGATCTAATATGAGGGGCTTCACAAAGTCCCAATACTAATTATTTTGAGTTTATTTGGAAAATATCAATAATTATTTGTACTAACAACTAAAGCATTAGAAGAAAATATGGCATGCTTGATCCTATCAAAAAATAAGTTTCCATGAGTGTCATGTGCCTACCGATGATCTTCTTTCTATCTTTTGTGGAAGGGATAGAGATCACATAGTGGTCTAGAAGTCTGATTCTGAGTTTCGAATCATTATGAAGGGTGACAATTCTGCAACTAGAGCCTTGAATAAGGGATGAAGGTTAAGGCTAGAAATACTCTAGTTGGCTCACCCCCAATATAGTAGGTCATTGATGCTCTTTTCTAGAACATCAAACTGAAAGACCTTAACGACTCATCAAAGTGTTTAATCCAAATGGTCCTATGAAATATGGAAGAAGCAAAAAATACTTGGAGGACCTAAAAAGGATGATCCTGATGCTCAAGGTCCAATAGGAAACACTGGACAATGAAGGGATGGTTATGTGCCAAAGATAGTTTTTAGTTTCTATTGGTTTAAGCTTTGTCTAGTTCTATTGTTTATTCATTGTATGTTACATTTTTTGTAATCTTAAATGATTGTAAAGTAAAAAATATTATATAGTATAGATGTTGTTTCATCTACTTGTTTAACATCTGGAACCATTTTTGGAGCATGACTATTATTATTTGATGTTGATTATAAAAGGTTTGGGGTCACATTCAAAAACCCTTCTTCTAACTTAACAATATATATATATATATATATATATATATATATATATGTGTGTGTGTGTGTGTGTGTGTGTGTGTGTGTGTGTGTAAAACCTATTTTAATTTAATTAACACTCATATAAACATATTATTTTATAGTTGAATATGTTAAATAGTCTGAAACTACTGGTATTTGTATACATAGTTATATGTAATTAAGTATTCTATCTAAATTAAATATTTTGAGGGATGATTTTAGCTGTAATTTTTTTTCAAAAATGGCTTATATTATTAAAGGAATAATAAAATTGCACTAATAACAAAACAAGCATGTGGTATGTGTTGTTGTATTTAGATGCACAAGCCTGTCAGGGAAGAAGCCCAACATGCCTAGACATCCACCCCTCATGTAGAGCAACATAATGGGAAGCATCATGGGTAAGGAAATCACCTATAGGGCAACCTTTAGGGTTTTAACCAAGGTTGACTACTCATCAAATTGGTAAGGCCTTTGTAAGCTTAGGTTTCCTTTTCTTGGGTGGGTGCAAATAAAGGAATTGCAATGAAATTAAACAATGTAGGAAATATAAAGGCACAAAAAGGTTGATTTGCCAAAAATAAATCTAAGATATGGGGGTGATGCATCAAGATTAAGATTTCTCTCTTGACTACATGAATAAGATATAAATAAATATGTTCACCATATTCTAATAGCTAGAAATTGAATAGATTATAGTACACGCAATCAAGAATAAAAAATGTAATGAAATTAGTCACCACCACTTCCATTCATTTATAAAAATGAATACAAGGCATGTGGCTTGAAGAGGCTTGATGCTCCTTAGACAAAAAGTCAAGGTTTAAGCTCTAATCATATAATTGAGGAATTAAAGGAATATCTCTAAAGGCTAGATATGCATCACAAGTAGGCAACTCCCAATGCCTTTACAAAAGCCTATTTATACGTTACGACAAGGACACTTTCCTTCTAAAACCCTATGTAGAAGGTGTACAAATTATCCTATGCTTTGTAACTAAAATTATTTTGTAATCATAATTGGTAATTTTAAAGCCTCTATATTTAGGGCCATCAATGATGGAGTCTTCCAGGCCTTTAGATGAAAAATAATTATTGATGTCTCATTATGTTCGAAAAGTTGCACCATTAAGATCTCACCAAGTTTCTTCTAGAATCTACTACTTGTTGATGTTGTTAGAATTAATGTGTACTTTATTGTTTGTATGTTATGACATGTGTTCTTGAAACTTGTCATGTAAGAACTCTAACATACTCTTTTATTACATGATTTGGTCTAGGCTCATGCTTTTTGTGCTTGACTCTCCAACTACAAATAATGCTAGATCAATAGTGTATACATATCAGTATGATGCCACAGGGTCAACCACTTCCTTGGATCTGTTGCCTTTGGATCAGTCATCTAAGTACCTCAGTATCATCCTGGATGTCTTAGGGTCATCCACTTATGGGTATGTTACCTCTACAGGTCATCCTCTAGGTATGTTGCCTCTTGTAGGTCATTGACTAGGTTCACCATGAATATCATCCCCCCTCATGGTGAAACTCAATCTAGTAGGTTTTTATCTCTACCAAAAATGCACCTTAATGTAAAAGAAAATACGATACATATAAGAGTGTTGGTCTCTGCAAAAAATGCACTAAAAAAAATATAATAAATTGAGCCATAGAATCCAAATGTGGAGGAGAAGAAGAAAGAAGAGAATAAAATATTTTGAAGTATCTTCATCTATAGTCTTTAGAAGATGATCCAAAAAATACTTTGGATAGATTCTAGGATGTATATGTCTATAGTACCTGGAGTAAGTGTCCTTATGGTAATAACCTCATCTTACCAGAATGCATGGATAACTAGTCGTTGCATCCGCAAAGTGTGATAGAGGAGAATACTAGACACTAGGTTCACTTATATAGAGTGTCGAGTTCAACCGAAATTGCACTCTAGAATACAAAAATATTTGAGGCTTAAAATGAAATTATCAAAATGAAATTTGGACACCACCAATGTGTTTGTCTTGAAAAAACATTTTCGACGACTATAAATACCCTTATGTTCCACTCTCAATGGGGTCTTCATCTTGTGAAAACAACAACATCAAGAATATTCTTGGCATCGCTCTTTGGCAGAATAAAAAAAAAAACATCAATTTTTCCTCATAGGGAAATTACATAGACCATGTGGGCCTTCCACTTTCCACATGGAAAAAATAAATGAATTTGACCATGAGATCATATTATCGGCCAAATTATTAGATACATTCTCCTTCCACTTTAAAATGAAAAAACCATGCCTATTTTAATTTTAAAAACATGCACCATGAATATTAATTTAAAAATAAAATCAAATTTTCTCATGGTAAAAAATGTCTCCATTTAAATTTAGCCCTTCTTTTTCATGAGCGCCTAGTACTTCCACAACTTGATTCCCTTGTACATTGACCTAAAACTGCATTCTAGAGAAACATCACATCGTTTAATCTTGACTTTCCTCTGGCTGCACATCTTTGGAGGCATCCATAATTTTTATTACATATGTCTCAACATTAGTTAAAATTTTATTGATGCCACGAGCGTCGATCTTGGCCACCATACTAGTCGAGTTACCATTAATATATTGAAAGCCATTGAATTATGAAAAATAGACCTGCATTATCTTATCTGTATAGTGGACTATAGGTGGAGGCAAATGAACACACTTCAAACTGATTTGTGCAGGTATAATTTGGCCACCACATATGGTCACAATATACATCATATGGCGATAGAAAAAAAACATATCCCATGCCTAAGATCGACTCTTTTTGGAAAAACTCATCGAACAAGCAACAACGTTGCCATTGACAGTCCCCTACGTCTGTCATAGAAATTTTTGGCTATGGAAATAAAATTTATAGTCAAATTTTAGCACATAACATCCACATAATAAAATAAAAAATCCACGCCCATACACATCGCCACAAGCTTGTGTCTTTTGCTCTTTATTACAACCTGATTGCCCTTGAACCATTTGCAAAAATTATTTTGATGGACCTTGGCCAACGTACTCCATAGAATGCAATGCTACCAAATATGGAGGAGAAAACTCACATGCCTAACACCATTTTCTGAACACCAATAGGCCAGAGAAACTAGCAGTACTCTATAATTCAAGTATCAATTTGGAGGACGATGCACTGCATGGGATATAGTATAGTGAATAGTAGTAGAAGATCATCGACACGGTAAATAATCCACTTCTCATGCACATATCATGACCGTTATTATTGTCTCACCAGGTGCTTCATGTGGATCTCCTCCATGTAGGCACCCATTTTCTCAATTTACCTCCATTGAATGGATTTGTTAAAAAATTAAAAAACCAATCGCATCGGTGTCCATATTCAGTAGCACAAAGACTAGAGGGGGGTTTCACCCAAGCTACAGTACATAAATATTTACTGTCACATTCATTTGCCTCTATAATATCACATCCACTACTATTCCTCCTTTGAGAAATTCAAGAATATTTATCTGTCTATTGAAGATCTGATACAATATAATATCCCATTTCTATGTGAGACGCGTATGCATAAAGCTGCAAGTGGTGTCTATGATTCAATGCTCCACCATACAACGAAATTGATATGCCTTTGAAGCTATAAAAAAAATCTCGCAGAGCGCACAGTTTGACATATGCATCATGGGCAATGTAGTATCTCGGTTTGAATTTTGCCTCCTCTTCATCGAAATCATCTCCCCTATGCCAAGGATGTCATCGCCCGTTTGTATAACCTTCATCATTGGGATATTCGTACTTCTTAGTAAATACCTCATGTCCTAAAAAATTGTAACAGGCTTCACGAGAACTACTTCATATATCCTTGAAAGATATATCACCATGATGGAACTACATTAAAAATATAGTGAAGCAAAATGAAAGCCCTTAAAAAACATGTAAAGACTTTTGGTGCAGTAAATATTGATGTTACACAACGCTAAAAAATTGATTCACCACAGAATTCCAGAGCAAGAAATTGTTGAGCCGTATTAGAAACAGTAGAAAAAAATAATGATAGTAGATGAAAAAATACAATAGTAGGAGCAACAACTACACATGACATAGCCAACATTATAGGATTTTCATGGTTCATTCACATCCCGGTAATGGTGGACCATTTCCATCTCTTCATGTTGGGTTGAAAATGTGAGCTTGGTCGCTCTAAGAGACTATGCGACTTCTTATAGACTGTGCTTGGCTGGATCTACCCAATGCAAGAACTTTAAAAGACATTTCAAACTTAATATGCTCGTGCAAAGCCATGGCTTCCATGATCGAGAACTTCTACCGAGAACACAAAGTAGTCAACAAAATATATAGATGATACCAAATGTTAGAAATGAAATAAATGACGATATATTGATATAAGAATAAGTACAATATATAGACATGAAGCCTATATGATAACATGGACACATGTCATAACTGACAAACAAAATACACATTAACTTTAACAGATGTAGTAGGCATGACCTCCTTGACTAGCATAATATGGTAGGGTAGGATTACCCATGTGATAGGTAGTCATTTAACTAATATGCAAATGGTTTTAATAGGCTAAGCCTCAAAGTTGTGCTAATTTGACTGTTACAGGTTTACAGATCTAACCATTGCAAGTTTGAATGTATTTAGAGTGATCTAAATTTGTTTTTGAAATCTGAAATTATGTAGATCTATGCTAGGGGTAGGTTTTGATTTTAGATTTATCAGATTGACTTCATATTTGCATTTTACTACTTATTAGCTTTGCTATTCTACTACATCTTACTACTATCACTATGTTTCTTCCATTTAAACTACATGCTTTGCATTAGATTTATAGATCCATCATTTTTTCTACAATTAGATAAAATATTTGAGAGGATCTGACTATCACAGGCCATGATCTGCTATGGCCTAACTAGATCCCCCACCCCTAACTACAATTTTTAGTGTCTTGTTATGGATTTACATGTTATAAATGGATTTGACCATATTTGAATTCTCCTGATAGATTCAAACTAGTCCAAATTCAATTCAAACAGATATAAATTTACTTGATAGAGCCGAATGCGTATGATTTCAAACATCTAGACTAGGTAAGGACTCAAATATAATTTTCCTCAGTTTTTTTGTGCTTTAAATTCACACTTCTATGTTTAGTTAGCATTTGCATAAGAAAAGAGAGAGAAAAGAAAAATAAAAAAAAGAACATAGACTTAGTTGTATCATATTTTGCATTTATCATACTAGTTGAAAAACTTAAAAGAAAATATCAAAAACATAGATTTAGTTGTATTGTTTTATCAATCATACTAGTTTTGAAAAACACGAAAGAGCACAAAGAAAAACTTAGATATATCAATTTTTACATCAATTGTATTTATTAAAGGCTCCAAAGAACAAAATAAAAGATAAAAATAGGAATTTAGTTACAACATTTTGCATCTAGTACATTAAGTTAAAAGAAACATAAAACACAAAATGATGTAACTTGCAACAAAAAACCACTTAAAAGCATGAGCAAATGAGCAAGCCAAAAGTTAGAATCTCAAGATAACTTGTTGATTGTCTAGGTGGAAACTCATGGGATCCAAACCCTTATTTATAAGAGCTTTGGAGGGCAAAACAGGTGGGAAAGTGAAATTTCACTTTGGGAAAAGCCAACCCTAATATGGACCAACAAGGAAAGGGGTTTTAGTGAGAAAAATCCCTAGAATGCCAAATTCATGCCTAGTAATTATAGGATGTGAATTTGGTTCAGCTAGATCCAAGTGTAGTTCTTCTGGATTTTGGGGGACAAAATGGTGTTAGAATAATACATATCATATACTATTAGAGAGCATTTTTTGAGCCTGATCCAATGGTATAATCTTTGGAAGGAATGGAGAATATTTTATGGGGAAAATTTGGCTCAAATATGACCTTATTTTTCCAAGGAGAAAACTAAGGATCTAAGTAAAATGACTCACATTAGTTGGTCAATTTTCCATGTCTATAGATGAAATCCATTTAAATAAATAAATTCCATTAATTAATTATTGATTAGTAATTAACCATTAATAATTCACTATTTAAAAGGCATGTCTCAAAATATCATGCCTTTTCATGTGATGTAATATTTATATCAATGGAATGAATTTGGCTATGGATTGGAAATTATATATCCTTTTCCCATAATTATTCCATATTAAATGGTATTAGAGCATACCAAGTACAAGAAATAGAGTACCAATAACATGATAGATTTCTTACGTTGCTCACCAAAAACTCATGCCTTAACAATTGTAACTACTTCACATAAAGGTTTCTAAATATAGCTTGCCTAGTACAAACATGATCTAGATTTTGGATGAGTCT
The DNA here is from genome assembly GCA_028583015.1 of Wollemia nobilis. Classification (NCBI taxonomy): domain Eukaryota; kingdom Viridiplantae; phylum Streptophyta; class Pinopsida; order Araucariales; family Araucariaceae; genus Wollemia; species Wollemia nobilis. The sequence continues at coordinate 3,312,974 of JAQPPZ010016414.1, forward strand.
ACGAACACCTCCAACATCCTTCATTTTCTAATATAAATCCCTTCAATAATAACATTTCAAAGAAGTATTGTTATACAAACCAGATAAACTATGTGTTCTACAAGAGCATTGAAATTTTCTTCTTAAAGAGGTACACTCCATATTGTATGGTGGACATTTTGGAAGACATAAAATACTTCATCACTTACAATGCTTCTTTTAATAGAACCAAATGGAGTGAGATGTCTTACAATTTTTGAGACAATGTGTGGTTTTTTGTTGCTCTAAGCCAACAAACTGAAAGTTGGGATGAAGTATACCTTTTTCAGTCCCTTCTCATCTATGGAAAAACATCTCTATGGATCTAGTCAATGCTTTTCTAGTGATGAAAAGACAATATGATTTTGTATTTGTGGTGGTAGATAGATTCAGTAAAATAGCTAAGTTTATTTCACGTCGTAAATCAAGTTCCACAACTGTATTAGCCCAAATTTTCTTTGGTCATGTGTGGAGATCCTTTGGATTAACCACCAACATTATTTTTTATCATTATTCATGCTTTGTGGATCATTTTTGGTATTTCATATGGAATTTATTAGGTGTGTTGTTGAGGATAACTTAGGCTTATCTACTTAAGACTAAGTTAATTATTATTATTTACTATTCCTATTTCATTACACTTTGTATTCATGTGAGGCATAGTATGCCCATGTTAGAAATAGGTTGTTAGCATGTTGTTAGGTGGTTGTTAACTGTTAGAGATCTCCTTTGTCCTCTAGCAGTAAATGGACATCCCTAGTTAGCATTTGGTTAACTATTAGTTAAGTGGTTGGCCATATTTGGAAGATGTTGCAACCACTTAACCTACATAACATCCATTGTAATTCTATATATACTTGCATTATGATGAATAATATAGCTTCATACTATTGTTTCTACATCATTGGTATCAGTTAGCCTAAAGAAAAGTTGCAGAAAGGAGAGCAAGTTTGATCCACTTTTTGCTAGGTGTTTAGTTGGAGTTTTCAACTAGCCATCAAGATCCTAGGAAGGTGTTAAGTGGAGCTTGAAGCAATCCACAACACCAAGTGAAGCTGAGGGCAGAGGGAAGAAATTACCCCTGTACCATTTATCTATCGAGAAGCACCAAGGTTGCCAATAACAAGTTACAGTTGAAAGGCAAAGTTCCTCCTAGTTTTCTTCTTGTAGAAGGAAAAAAGAGTTGAGTTCATTCTTACTCAACTCAAATATTGCATTACTTTAATGCATAAAAATATTTTTTATATAAAATATTAATTCATTATTAATATTTTATTATAAAAAAAAAGAGGTGCATGAATTTTTATAGGCTTTAGCCTATCGCAAGTGGTAGTGACCACCTCCTTTGGTGGGCCACAGGCACCCACCGACGACACCAGATAGGCCAACAACTAACGAAAGCCTGCATCGATCATCATCGACTACCATCGGCCATGGTAGCCACCCAATTGTCGGCCAACCTGCCACCCAACCACAAGCTAGCACCAATGGCCACTCGAAGCCGACACCAGCGGGCCATCGCTAGGCCAAGTCCCAAAATCCCCATGATAGACGGGCACGTCACAGCGAGAGTCCAACTCGATTCTTATAGCAAATTGCCCTCCCTCGTATTCTTTGGTAGTACGATTGACATCACCTACCAGATGAAGCACAAAGAGATTTTGTTGATCGACAACCACCGTCCCGACCTTCGACCACCTTGCCACGACACCGCATCATACCCCGATCACCAGTGCAGTCGCTACAGACCAGACACTTGACATCATAGGGCGGGCTATTGTGTACTACAACCGACCAGCCCATAAAGTATTCTGACTAGACAGAGGACATACGGGTGGCCATGAAAACAATCGCAGATTGAATTTTCCAAAAGATGGAAAACACAAATGCAAGCGAAAAAAAATTGCAAATTGTTGAACACTGTTTCATTCTGTTGAACGCAGATCACAGGCAGAGGTCCTCAATCTGAGTAGGAACCATAGACATTGATCCGGATGGCAGTAACAATCTCGTTCTCGATGAAAAGAACTGCCATGATTTTAGCAGAAACAACGAGAAAATAGATGCAGTTCAGGCGAACGCTGTGTTTTCCAGCACCATTTGATTTTCCTGACGACAAAAAATAAAAAAAAAAATTCAAAGGTTTTTATTTGCCGAGAAAAACTCCCAATGTTGTGAATTACTTTCGATGGCCATAGGCGACAGAGGGTTTGGGAAAGCCTCACACCCTTTGTCCCACATTGATTGTGTGGGGGGTGTAGAGGCCCTTATAAGGTGCAATACGCACCTTATTATTATCTAGCTTTGCTAGACACTCTCCATCATGTGCACGCGCATGGAGGCGCTAGTTGCGTGGGCGCAGGGCTGCCAAGTGGCAGCACCTCCTTTGTGGCTCGGGCGAAGTTTGTCATTGGATTGTGAATGTTGCGGTTTAGAAAACCTGCTGCTCAGCCTTGGGCGAGAGTTGACCGCCCGACCCAAAATTCAAACATTTTTTGGCACATGAAGATGGTTTTTGTAGGAAACACGACAAGGAGGGAAATTTGAAAATTTTAAATTCAAATTTGACCTTTTGGCACCAAAACCAGCAAAAAGGAGAGCAACTTCAAGAGGTGATATCTTCCTCGTTTTTGGTCTATTTTTGACCAAATGTTTTGCATTGTGTTGCAAATTTTTACCAGATTGGTACTTTTTTCTCCTGACCAAATTTTGGCATTGTAAAAGGGTTGATTTTTCATTGTTTTTAGTGCTAATTTTTAATTACAAAACTTGAATTATTTTTGTAAAGAGCACTAAAATAGCCTTATTTTTTAGAGTAAAATTTATAAAATCTAGGCAATTTGGATGCATAGGAAACTGAAATTGTTCCTAAGCCTAGATTAGTTCTTGCAAAGACCATTTTGTAATCCTCCTAGTCTGGCATATACTAGGAAAAATATGGCTCAAGACCTCAGATCAAACATGGAAAACCTTACTTCTGCAGTAGACATTTTAGCAGAGAAGGTAAGAGATATTGTTGTGCAATTCAATCCTGGTGAAATAAAAATCCACCATAATCATGCCAACAAAGCTAAATGTGAGGTTAAAATGTATGATGGATATAGGTATCCCGATGTCTTATCTACATAGATTTTGGATATGCAAACTTGGTTTGCTTATGCTGAAATTCTGAAGGATGAAAAAGCCATATTTTCTACACTAAAACTCATAGGTTTAGCAAAATTTCTCATTGTAGAAAGACAGAGCCATAATGCCACCATGACTTGGAAAGAATTAACTCAAATTCTGAAAAACACCTTCTTTCCACCAAAATACCAAAGTGACCTCACTACCAAGTGGTATAGATTGAGGTAAACCTATGGAATGTCAATTTATGATTTCATTTTCCAATTCAATAGGTTGAGGGTATTGCTTGGTGTGAAAGATTCAAAAGATGATTTGATTAATAAATTCACTCGTGGCTTGCAAGATCATATTTTTAGGGAGATCAAATTCAATGTCTTCCTCACCTTGGATGTGGCATTCAATCATGCCATTCTTGTAGAGGAGAAAGTTGGTGCATATCAAAAGTCTCATTCATCATAGGAGGGCTCTTCCAAAGGTGGGAATCAACATCAACAGAAGGTGAAGAACAATTCTCAATATTTCCCTCATTCTTCTTCTCCTCCCACTTCTCCTAAAACACATTCTTCTTCCTTTCATGCTAAATATTCTTCTTCTTCATTGTATTGTGACTTTTATAAAAAACATGGACATGTAAAATCAAATGCTATAATTTTGAGAAGTTTAAGAAGAAGAAATCCCTAATTTTACAGCCTACACATGAGGAACCACAATATGGTCCCATTTTGGCTACAGGGACAAAAGAAGAATATCCTGCATTAAAGGGTAAACTGAACAAAGATAACCTAATGTCCAATGTGTTTGCTCAAGGGGGGTGTGATCATTTGTTTGTCACTAGAGCCCACTTGACGCATGATTTCTATGTTGATTGTATCATTAATAATGGATCACAAAAGAACCTCATTGCAAAGTCTATTGTGGAGAATTTGAAAATTCCCATAAAATCACATCACCAACCTTATGCACTTGGGTGGAAAGATGTAGACTCCACATCCAACATCACCCATAATTGCACCTTGAATTTTGCTTTTGGTGACAAGTTTGTGGAAAAATTTAGGTGTGATGTCACAGATATGGATTGTTGTGGACTCTTGCTAGGTAAACCCTATCAATTTGATAGGAATGCTATTTATCATGCTAAAAAGAACACCTACACATTGGAGTTGTAGGGTAAAAACTACTTGATACAAAGCACTACACCTACTTCCAATTTGATGTTAAGTTGTAGGTAAGTAAGGAAGCCATTGAGTCAAGCACTTATTTTAGCTCCTACTAGCATTTTTCCCACACAAAATGAAGAAAAAGCACCACATAAGGAACATGCAAAGGAAGAAGTTTCACTCCCACATGATGAACAATCACAAGAGCAAGTGGTTAAGGAACCCACCATTCTCACTCATGAGAAAGATGCCATTGATTCCATTGGTATAATTTTGGGTACACCTACAACTACTGAACCACTTGTTCCATAGAAGTTACCTTTGGCTTTGTCCACTCCCACCATTGTACACATGGAGGAGAAAACTAAGGTTACTTCCCTTACTAAGCATCGATAGAGCCTTATAGGCAAGGTACCATAAGAATTGCAGGAGACTCTGCAGGGAGTGGTGCGAAAGCATCACAATCCTCACTCACCATAGGTTGGAGGTAGAGTTTGGGTTCCTTTGGATGAGCACCACTTTCTAGAGACACCATTTCAGGACCCTCTTTTGGTACCTGATCTTGTTTTTAGTCCTACAGCAGCAGTGGCACCTGATCGTCAGCTTCCACTCATTTTAGATAGATTTTTTGAGATGAAGACTCATCACACAAGACAGGGTTCTTCCACTACTTACCTTGTCACTCGTCACGGTCACTTTCCACACATGGCTCGCTGGATTCCTCACCATGAGATGGCCCATGAATTTCCAATTTTTTTGAGAGCATTAGGGTCCAGTGCTTATATGGTTGGGAGGAGTGTTGAGGATAACTTAGGCTTATCCACTTAAGCCTAAGTTAATTATTATTATTTACTATTCCTATTTCATTGCACTTTGTATTCATGTGAGGCATAGTATGCCCATGTTAGAAATAGGTTGTTAGCATGTTGTTAGCATGTTTTTAGATGGTTGTTAACTATTAGAGATCTCCTTTGTCATCTAGCAGTAAATGGACATCCCTAGTTAGCATTTGGTTAACTAGTAGTTAAGTGGTTGGCCATGTTTGGAAGATGTTGCAACCACTTAACCTACGTAACATCCATTGTAATTCTATATATACTTGCATTATGATAAATAATATAGCTTCATACTATTGTTCCTACATCATGTGTCTCTTAACTTCCTTACAAATTTCCATTCTTAATCATATGCACAGACCAAAGTGCTAAACAAAACACTTGTGCAATATCTTGAAATATACCACCATACTTCTCCAGCTAAGTGGAACTTAATCCTCACCAACATCAAGCATGCTTACAATTAAGTAGTTCACAATTCTATGGATCATTCTCCTTTTGAAGTGTATTATAGTTTTCATCCCTTAGTGCCTTATAAATTATCCTTATCCTTACCCTTTCCAACTACTACTCATATCCAACAAGAGAAATATAAGGCTTGATCAGTCATACAACACCTACAACAACTATATTATAAAGTTATAGAAATTTTATAGAAGACAGAACAATAGAAGAAGCAAGCTATGGTTTATCATCGATATCCTCATCACTTCCAAGAGTGCAATCACGTTTAGTTTTATTTGGACAAACATTGTTTTACAAATAAATCTCATAGCAAAAGCAAGACTCTTCAATATGGACCATACACCATTCTACAATAGGTGTTAGACAATGTATTTTTCTTTGACCTGTTGGCACATCTAGGCATATAAAACATCATCAATGTAGAACTTTTCAAGCCAGATCATGAATCTACATTGGAAATAGAACTCATCATTATTCATCCTACTAATGTAGTACATAACTTTGAAATACCATTAGATTTAGATCGGGTGTTTGACATGAAGACTCAACAAACCTGCTATGGATCCACCACTTTGTACTTGGTCAAGAAAGGACAACATTTGCATCAAGTATATTGGATGTCTCATCACTAAATATCTCAGGAATTTCTCTGCTTTTGGACACATTGGGGACAAATGCATCTATTGTTGGAAGGGATGATTAGGAAATATTTTTAAAATAAATAAATTCCATTAAAATTATTATTAATTATTAATTAATAATTAGTCATGTAACTATATATAAAATTATTTGTAAAATACATGTCTCAAACACTATGCCTTTTCATGTGATGTAATATTTATATTGGAAAATACCAAAGGAATTAGTTTGGATTTGGATTGACAATTAAATATATATATTTTTCCATAGTTTTTTCATATCACTCCGGGTCAAGCACATTGGCCATGCCCAAGAAGATAGCGAATGTGCTTGGATTTGTATATGAACTTGTTAGCAGCAGGGTGGTTCAACAATAACCTAAATTTATAGAAATTTTATAGAAGACACAACAATAGAAGCAAGCCATGGATTATCATCAATATCCTCATCACTTCTAGGAGTGCAATTAAGTTTGGTTGTGTTTAGACAATTATTGTTTTGCAAAGAAATATCATAGCAAAATCAAGCCTCTTCAATATGGACCATACACCATTCTACAATAGGTGTTAGATAATGTCTTTTTCATTGACCTGTTGGCACATCTAGGTATATACAACATCGTCAATGTGGAAATTTTCAAGCCATATCATGAATCTACATTGGAAATAGAACCCATCATCAATCATCCTACCAATGTAGTACCTGATTTTCAAAGACCATTGGATTTAGATCAGGTGTTTGACATTAATATTGGATAAACATGATATGGATCCACCACTTTATAATTGGTTAAGAAATGATAGCATTTGTATCAAGTGCGTTGGGTGTCTCATCACCAAATGTCTCAGGAATTTCCCTTATTTTGAACACATTGGGGACCAATGCTTCTATTGTTGGGAGGGATGATGAGGAAATATATTTAAATAGATTAGTTCCATTAAAATTATTATTAATTATTAATTATTAGTTAATAATTAGTTATGTAACTATATATAAAATTATTTGTAATTGGCATATCTCAAACATTGTGCCTTTTCATGTGATCTAATATTTATATTGGAAAATATAAATAGAATGAATTTGAATTTGGATTGGCAATTCTATATCTTTTTTTCATAATTATTTCATATTAATCTAGGTAAAGCACATGGGTCATGCCCAAGAAGGTAGCAGATGTGCTTGAATTAGTATATGAACTTGCTAGTAGTAGGGTAGTTCAACTAGATGAAACTCTAGTATCAATATTTGGATTAGTATAGGATCTTCATTTAACACTCCAAGAATACCTTAATCTAGTGGTGAACCACAATATCGTAGTGATTTATCTACTAGACACATTTTGAATGTACCTTTTGAGGGACTTCATTTCCAAGATCAAATGGTATATGTCCTTGGAATGGACTCACATGCTACTCTAAACAAGGTATAAGACCAAATTTAGAATTATATTGAAATATCTTCCCATGCACCTCATTGACCAAGTCCTCTCTAGGGAGAACTAAGAAAAGCAAGCCTACATTACTGAAGATAATTTGTTAGAATCAAACTACTCTATGGATGATATGGATCCATACATTCCTTATGACCACTTAGAGTAGTGGGCATCTGCGACATGGAGATCAAGTTTCAATGGGATATTTGATCTAGCTAATATGGGATGACCCAACACTATGGGTATGGTGTGTATATTATAAATATGTAAAAAGATATAGAGGGAAAAAAAATTCTTCCTATGAACAATCAAGTCATCTGATATATAGATCAAGGATAAATATGGCCCCAACTATTCGTCCAATCAAAAGGAGTTGTTTTCCTCATAGAGAAATATGGTGTAATCATGTGGAGAGAGTTAGATGATTAAAAAGAATTTAAGCCAAAGGAGCGTCGACCATCCAATCAAAAATAAATGGAAGGAAAAGAGCCCCAAAACATTTTTTTGCCCATTTAGGAAGCTCCAACCATTAAGTTGAACACATGGAAAATCCATAATAGTCTAAAGTTAGAAAAAAATGTGCTAATGATGAAGCAATACCAACTATCTAATCAAAATCCCATCTATGATTGAGGATGCAATTTCCACAATATTATGAAAGCACAAAATCCAACCTAAATTGTTAGAAGAAAAACACTTAATTCACTCTAAACATGTGCGCATTGATGAGGTGGTTGCCCATAAGCCACGATGGTTGATACTTATAGAGTGCATGGCAAATCCAAGGGCATGATTGGAAAATATTCCTGATAGGTATGTAGATCTAACTAATGATATTTTTTGTAGGGATCGAGGAATCATGTGACCCCCTTGATTAGAGATAAGTAAATATTGAACCATCAAAGGAAGCTATGCCTTGTCACCACATTAACAAGATAGGGTCAATTTGCCATGAGTTAAGTTTGAACTAAGAAGTATTTAAAGCTACCCCTAAAAAAAAAGTGTAAATCCTATGCCTAGGTATGAGTGCCAAATCTCTTAGGGCAAGCATTTGTGTTAGATTTCACAATGAGGTCAATTACATCTTAAAGGTGGATGGGTATAAGGTAGGACATTCATGCAAGCCAATTGTAATCAGTGGCCAACAATGCCATTGAAAACCTACCTCTTCATAAGAATGATCATACACCACCCAAAGCTCCACTAGGATGATGAAAATACAATTGTAATGACTAAATACAAAGAAAATATAACAAATAATCATGTCTTTGTTGATTTGACTGCATGCGGAAGATCATGTCCATTGATGGGAGGAACTAATTAGATCAAGGATTTCAAAAATAAGGGAGGTCTATAAAATGAGGATCTTCCTCTAGTTTACCTCATATGCTTCTAAGCAAAGCCACTCTCCAAGTGAGAAATTAACCTCCTTGAGATTACTCTACATTAGAAATATTTGACTCAAAGGAGGAACTATGGGTAAAATTGCTTGAACAAGTTGAACGGACTTAAAGTTCCTTTAATTTACCAAGTAGCTAATGTTGTAAATATGCTAAATATGGTGATAAGAGAAGGGATTTGAAGAAAGTTTCTAGTATTTTTTAAACTCCCTACACCAAGAGGCTATGTTGACCTATCAGACTAGAAAGATAAGGGCTTATAGCCTTTTTGGTGGTAACTAATCAAAACATTTCCATAGGTAGGAACCCTAGGGCATTTTTTGTGGTAGCTAAAAGGATTTAATTGTTGGTATGGTTTCTATCTACTCAACATATGTGGATGTACACCTTAGCTAGAGAGATAAGTTCAAAAATTGAGTCATCACATTTATGTAATTGGGTTGCAACACACCACATGCCCTAATGCTATTATAAAATGGCACCAACAATATACCAATGAAATAAAAACCCAAGGAAAACAAAGGATAAAAAGAAAGGAAACAATTCATTAAAGTAAGGATGTAGGAAGAACTTCTAGGATTTATATTTTATGTGGGAATCACCCCTAAAATGTATAACAAAGTAGTTAGAACTGGACAAACAAAGGAAAATCCAGAAGTCCAATGACTAGGTGAATTTAAAGTATCAAAAAATTTAAACAAGGAGAAAATATAGTGAATGTAGAATTTATGGGACTAGGATATGAGCAAGAAGGAAACAACTGGAACTACGATTAACATCTAAACTAAGAAACAAGTCCAAAGGCTTAAAAAAAACACTCCAAGCTTAGAGTCCCTTAAGGCTTGTATGGTAAATTTTTTATATATGTAGAATTTGAAGATAGACCTCTAGAGTCCCACAATAAAGTAATACTAATAGAGTGAATAGGTCCATAGAAGGAATTTTAAGCTAAAGGTTGTAACATACCCACTCTATTCCCCATTTTCCTTTCTCTTGTTTTTATTTTTGCTATCTCTAGTTTCTAATTTTGACTCTATGACCAATGATAATGAAATAAATCTAGGATTTTCCCTCTTCAATAGACAAAAGAGCCCTGAGAGCCACCAAGACTATAGGAAAATTTCACTATAGTTACACTTTGCTCAAAAGTCAAATTGGAAGCAAGACAAGCTAAAGGGATGAGTCAAAAGGTGTAGCTTGCATCTAGTAAAAAGAGAAGATGATAACTTCATAACAAAAGGAAGGTAGACAAGATTTAAGTTGCATTAGTTGTTGGATCCTAGATTAATGGTCTATTCTACTTTTTTACCTAAAGATAAAAGCTCAAGGGAAACAAGGCTCATAGATTGATGATTTTCCATTTGATAGCCCAAGCTAATATTTTGATCGATGAAAGTAGAAGAAAGAAAAAGACATGGTATTTAGTATAAAGCAAAAGAAAATAAGCATTGGGGCATAGTTCGATAAGGCTTACCATTGGATGAAGAATATATCATCTCATCTAGGGACACGTGATGACAATACAAAGGGTAATTTAAGAGACATCTGCCATTGGCCACCAAAGTTGAATATTGTAGTCTGGCCTATCATAATCATGCACATGACAATTGTAGTAGTCTCTTGTAACAAAAGTAATGCATTATTTCCATCCTATGCTAGTTAGAGAAACCATACCCATTATGTTATCAAGTGGGAGACTTTAGAGGGAAATATTATAAGATCTTAATGATACAACCACCCTAAATTTACAAGAATGAGAGGTGGTAGTAATGATTTTCCATTCAAGGTCCCAAAAGAATCCAATATTTATGTCCCTAAATATAAAGAACTCAAAGTGACCATGTTGTAATTGTAGATGGATTTCGACTACAAAATAGAGAAGAATATGTAGGACTTCTACACAAATATTTGGAGGGAAAGGGCCTCAATTTATCCTATAAATAGGCTTGTAATATCACTATAAAAGCATTGGGATTTGCCTACTCATGCCTTATATTTGGCCTTGTGAGATCTTTCTTTCACTTCCTTCTTAATTGTATGAGCAGGGCTTGAACCCTCAGTCATTATCTAAGGAGCATCGAGCCTCTTCAAACCACATACCTTGTAACTATTTTGGTATGTAAATGGAAGCTATGACTAATTTCACTCTATCCTACTTCTATGAGTGTGCTTAAGTTCTATGTTATGCATAATGTAGTGTGTTCAATACTAGCTATTAGATTATGATGAATGTGTTCAATTACATCTTGTTCATGCAGTTAGAAGGGAAACCCTAATCTTGGTGCATCACCCTCGTAGCTTAGGTTTTACTTTAAAAAAAAATTACTTTCCTACAATTTACTTTTTTGTCCTTTACTTTTTTATCCTTTAATTTTTATTGTAATTCCTTTTCCTAAACCCCCAAAGAAAAGTATTCATAAGATTGCGATACCTAAAAGCATGTAAATATCAGATTCAATGAGGAGCTGACCTCAAATAAAAACCCTAAAGGTTGCCTCATAGACATCCCTTCACCCATGGAATTTTTTTTGTGTCACACTATGTGCGGTGTGGGTGACTTAGGTGTATTGGGCTACTGCCCTAATAGACCAAAACATCTAGAGATGACGACATGTATATCCACTTAAAATAAGGAGTGTTTTAAAAATTAGAATGATGGTATTTTATGAGTTTATTGTGGTGTTCAACTTAATATCACTAGAGAATGCTAAAGATGAACCATTTGTCAAGTAACTTTATCATATTTTATTAGAGAATATGATTAAAATTAAAGGTGCTTTCAAGCATAGGCTTAGCATATCCATATGAACTTAAGATACAAATTATAACACTTTGACTACTATAAAGGTCTTCAAAAGTGGCATTTTTGTCTAGTAATGAAAACATGATAAGGAAATCAAATTTGGAATGTAAATAGTAGATAGATAATATAGTGAATTCTATAAATTATCAAGTTGTTTTAACTCAAATTCAATTGATTTATCTAAAATAACAAATTAGGTTTCTCAAGGACTTGATTAATGCTTAAAGTAATAAGATCTCCATGGATTTGATTGACACTTAAAGTAATAAAGTAGGAATTTTATTGAAATTGAGCATTAAAACCATTGCTAAAGAAAGTTATTTTACTAGTGATGTGGATTAACATTGGCTTTGTCAAATTAGATTTTTATGATAACAATACTTGAGTCAAAAGGAAAATAGTTAGGTTCAACTATGGATGATATGTTGACTCTTATATTTTGTTATTTTTTTTAATGATTTTTATAAGCTATAGTTTGGGAAGCTTGTGTTTCTAATATTTAATAACATATTAATAGGCATAGCAAAATATCTCTAATAAAATCATTGTTGGTTTTTCAAAGCTTATTTAAAATATAAATTCTTTTCTTTTAGATTTTGACATGCTATCTTTGAGACTTATATGTCAAAATGTTTTTAAATATAAAATTACAATTAATTAATTAATAATATCATAATGAGCTTTTGTAGATGCACGGAGACCAGGGTTCCAATCCCTCAGGCCCCGTAGTATTGGTGAGCTTGTTGCGTTAGCATAGCCAACTACATAAAAGGTATACCTAATGCAACTTGAGGTTATAGTGACAACAAGGAGTAAGATTCAAACCTATGAAAAAACATAAAATTTTTTAACGAGTTACCTACTGATTCTTCCAATATAATAATAAATAAATAATTGTCATAATTATAATTTGAATATATAAATTTAAATTAAAAAATAACTTACACTTATTTTTAATTAAAATTTATGAAAGACTTTATATCATAACAATTATAATTAACATATTAATATTTTAGTCATTCATTATTTACAACAAAATTTAAATTAAGACAAGAAAATCTATTTAATTTTTTTTATTTAGATACTTATAAAAATATGCAGTTTCTAAAATATCTTTTACAAATTAAATATTTTACTAAAAACATAAATTAATTCTGATAAAGTCCAAGGTGTAGATCAATTGGTTTGATCAAACCCTTTAAAGGGCAAGAGGTTCAATGTTTAAATCTCAGGATTCGTGAATGCTTATAAATTTCTTAGTGCTTTTAGTGTTGTAAAAGGTTTAAAATGATTGTGGCATGGAGGTTCAAGGTTCAAATCTTAGGTTTTGTGAATGCTTATCCCTTTCTGAACACATCCCTTTTCTTGCACTTCCTAGTGCTTTCAGTGTTGTAAAAGGTTTAAAATAATTGTGGCATGGTGGTTATAAGAGAAAATGACGCAAAGAATTGTGGTCATAAAACCTGGACAACCTACCTGGATTAGTGATGGCTACCGATTTCACCATTATTTCTAAAAGATAAAAGCTAGAAAATTGTTGTTTATTTCATTGGTAATTTTTTTTTTATTTTTTAGTGTTAGATATGGGTTCAAAAATTTGGAGCTACTTTTATAATCTTTACCTCACCTTGTTATTAAATACTGGAGGTACTTTTATAATCTTTACTTCACCTTGTTATTAACGACCTAGGGTGAGTGAGACCACTTTGCTATGTACCTCTTACCTCCTCGTTGGAGATGGTGAGGTTGAAACCAAAAAACTTACCACTATTATGCCATTCCTAAGCTCCCAAATTATAGATCTAAGAGGTACAATGTGGCGAGTGATTCAAATCCCTAGCTCTATGCTAAGGACTCCAACGAGGAGCTTACAAATCCTAGGTGACTATGGGATTGGTTCTAATGTGAAGGAGAGGTTGGTAGGAAATGAGCCATCATGCATGTGGCATTAACCTAGTGGTCCATAATATTTTTTAAATGAACCACATTGTTCACCTATGCATTGATTTTTTTTTAAGTTTAGAAGTCAATGACAAATGGGTGTTAATAAATCCGATGGAAAAAATAGTTGCATTTTTATTCCAGATATCAAATAAAAAATTTACTTTCAAAGTATGCCATAGTTGGGTGTATTTGGATGGCATGTTGGGCCATTCACATAGAGGAATCATGTGTCAAGATAAAGGATCGGGTCTAAAAGGCCTAAATAAATCATGAATCCATGTCCATGTACTTTGAGATCTAGGACAAAACCGAAATATGTTTGATGTTTTCACATCGCCCACAAAATGGGCATTGTGGGTAGGCAATGCCTAAATGAATCACTCTATCACCAAGGGGATACCCTCATATAGGATGAACCAAGAAAAATGGGTAAGATTGGGTTCCATTGATATCTACGTTGGGTAAATTTTATTGGTAGATTTTAGCCTCCATTTGTTAGAGTTTTTACACCATCAAGAGATCAGACAAAATCCATTTGTATCCTTTTTTGGGCTTGTATCCTTACCCCATGAGAAGTCTTTGAGAACTTTTTCAATTTTTTGGTAGGAAGCTTTAGAGGGAACCCAACAAGAGGAGTTACATGGGTTGTAGTGAGCACCTTAGAGCAAACATGAAATTTGCTTCCTAAAGACAAATATTTTGAAATGCACTATTGTAACGTCTTCTCAACTTTCGCAATTACAAGTTGTTAAAAAACTATGGAAGAAGAGTGAAAGGCAAAAGGGATTTCAAGAAACCTAGATGTTTCACCATGGTGAATCCATTTCCAAATAAATTGATAAAGCTAAGATGACTTGGGAAGGAAATAATGACAATAACATTACATCTTTTGCCATTGTATGCAAGAGCCAGATGCAAGGAAAAATATGCCCAAACATTGTAATGCATGTTTGATGTTGATTTCTTCCTCCAACAAAGTGATAAAGGAGTCATCTATAGAGCATTCATTAACTAGTTGTTGTTGAGAATCCATTTTTAAAGATAAGGTATTTTTTTTAACTCACATTTTCTTCTTCTTTTCAAAAGTATATATATAATATTTGCTATTTATAAAAATAAATATAATTTAAAACTTAATATATAGTATAATAGAAACATTCATATGCTATGAAATGGGGTTCATTCAACTAATTAATTTTTTTATTTTATTTTCAAAGAAAAGACATAATTTCAAATTTTATGAAGTCATACATGCATAATAATTAAACTATTATAATATCACTTTGTAATTATGATATAATATAAATAAAATTCATTTAAATTTAATATAATTAAATAAAAATTATTAATTTATTTTTAAAAGATAAAAATATACTTCACATTTGATCTTACTTGAATTATATTTTTTAAATAAAATGAAAAATAAAACTCAAAAGCTCTTTCTTTGTATATACATTCTTTCACCAAGCTGTATATACCTAATAATTAAACTATTATCATATCCTTTTGTAGTTATGATATAATACAAATAAAATTGAGCTTAGGGTGCAAGGCTCAATTTTTCAATGATTCCAGAGAATTAAAGTTTGGGTTTAATCTAAATTTTTGGCTTGCAAAAAGTGTTGAGATTTGTGCGTCTTGAAGACCTGGATCTAGTGGCAATGATTTGGATTGGGTATTTCTGAACATTTATATCTTAAACACATTATTTCATATTAAATGCTGCAGAAAATTCAAGTTCTAAAGTCTATCAAAGGTTTAATTAATTAAAATTTCATTTTAGGGTTGCTCCAATTTCATCACTTTTGCCCTACATTTGGATGCAAATTGATATGGCCATAACTTGAGCTAGAAGACTCCGTTTGAGCTGATTTAAAAACTGGGGAAAATATCTTGATCTAATCTTCATAATGACATTGAATTTTAATAATTTTAACCACTAGTTGTTTCCAAAAATAGTGATTTACATAGGCATCATGTGAAAATTAAAGTGATTTATCTCATGAACTGTGAATATTTTTTTGATGATATCAACTGATTTGAGTACCCATTTGGCCCATTTAAATTCTTGAGAATTTTTATCAGATTTCGAGCACTTTGAATTTTACCCTATTTTTGGAGCGCACGAAAGTCTAAGGGGCACGCAAATTCATGTACCCCATTTTTTATTTGTGCGCCCCATTACATATGTAGTGAAAAAATATCTTAAGGTTCACATGAGTTCGTGCACCCTGTTTTAAAGTCTTGCACCCCATTTCATATGGAGCGCACGAATGTCTTAAGGGGTGTGCGAGTTCGTGCACCCTAATTCATGTAAAAATTTAAAGTGATGTATCTCATGAATCGTAATGATTTTTTTGATTATCTCAACTTATTTGAGTACCCATTTGGCCCATTTAGATGCATATAATTTTTTGTTGAATTTATAGCAATTTAAATTTTACCCTATTTTTAGAGCACACGAAAGTCTAAGGGGCATGCGAGTTCATGCACCCCATTCCATATGGAGTGCACGAAGGTCATAAGGGATGTGTGAGTTCATGCAACCCATATTAAATTTGTGCACCCCATTTCATATGGAGTGCACTAAGGTCTTAAGGGGTGTGTAAGTTCATGCACCCCAATTTAAAGTTGTGCGCCCCATATTTTAAGAAAGAGATAGGTGGACGATCGATCTCGTAGAGGGCTCCCAACAAAAAATTGAATAGGTGTAGTGACCCTCCTCACCCGAGTATTTAAATAAAGTAAATATATATTTGTAAATATGTATACTTACCTATATTTGAAAAACATGGTACTATTGATAGCATCTATGACAAGGTTATGCATAGCAGCTATTTTTAGCCAATTGGCTAAAATTAGGATTTTTAAAATTTGGAATTGGCTAATATTTGAGACCCTTGACCAAGGCCCATTAGCCAAAAATTTCTGGGTGCAATTTTTTTTGGGGGGTCAATTTGCCCCAATTTTATAATAATTTGACCATTTAAAGTTTAAATTTCCAACATTACCCCTAATAATAGTTAACCTTCTACATGTGTTTCGACACTATTCACTTGGATTTTGAAACTGATTCACCAAATTTTTATAACTACATTTTGGAGTTGACCCCTTATGCATAACCCTAATCTATGAGTGTCGTACAATTGCGAAAATATAAAGAAAGATGACAAGTCAGTAAAAAGACTATGATGAAAAGGTGGTGATGTGATATTATGGAGGAAACTTGCTAACCTAGAACTATCTATTGGTAAGTAAGAAAATGGTATTACCAAGTTTTTGAAAGGTGGGGAAAGGAAAAAATAAAATAAGGACAAACAAAATAGAGTGGGGTTAAGCACATAAAAAGATACACCAGACCAAAGCATGATAAAGCCATCTTCTCTAGGTGGTAAAAAGGTTGGCACACAACAACAGTGATAGCAGCGATAGAAGGAAATATGTGGGACACCCATATATTTTTACCTCTACCACAATTTTGTGTAATACGGGAGATCATTCCAGGTGGGGGGTCAATGGAGAAACGATTACAACATGGCCTAAACGTTCAACTCTATTTATACAAAACCATTGCAGTAGCGGGATTCTTTTATCAAACCTCAGAGAGCAAATTTGAGTCCACGTATAGTTGTCTCTAAGAGTTACTAATGTGTGTCACTAATCACATCATTAAATCTCAAGGATCTATCAATCCGGGGTGGTGTCCAAGGCTATTTACGAGAGAAAGTTCAAGTAGGGCTGCAGTTTAGTTCATTTAGAAGTAGCAGGTCTTATTGGCTAAACAAATTGTTTAGGGGGTTTTTTATCACCTTTTTAATCCTATCTTGCAAAAAATAACTAATTTACTTGTAGAAATGGAAATCTAATTCTAAATTGCAGAAACTAGAATCTAAGTACAGTTTACAATAATTGAAATGACAAGAAATTAAACCTAATTACTTTTGTAGAATGGAGATTGCTGGAAATAAACACACAAGTTTAACACCTATCAGTGTTCTATTTTAGAAGGTTGTCAATATTCTGTCATAGTAGCTGACAAAAAATAAAATGCAAGGAAGCTTTGAAAAACTACTGGAAATAAACAAACAATAATAATGTTGTAAAACTGCTTAATTGTTGAAAACATGGAACAGGAAAAACACAAGTTAAAACAGTCTATCAATAATCACACATATATGCAATCTAAAATTTCACTCTTAAACATAGAAAATAAATCCTAAAGCTACAACAATGGTTAGTGTAAAAAAATAAAGAAATTGACAAATATCCACCTCAATTTTGTTGCAGCAAAGTTCAAGGGAAAACCTATCAGTCAGTCCTTCTCCTAGGCCTGGAAGTGGCCCTTGCTTCCTTTTCTAGAAGAAGGTATAAGAGCTCTTCTACTTACTAAATTCTAACACACTCATGCACAATAAAAAATGATGGAAAACTGCACTATTATTTATCTAGGAAATAACATTACAATTTTGTTGCTACACTCTGTTGCAATCTAAATCTATTCCTAATATCTACTTTCCACTTAGCTCAACCAATATGGGAGCTATGCATTTTATAAATATCTAAAATCTATTTACATACATAAAATATGCCATTCCTATCTTGCAATTTATTTGCCTATTATTCTACAACTATTTTGGGGATATTTTAGGACAGGGTTAGTTGCGTTAGTTGATATTTTTCATGAGCTACATCTTTTGGTCGACAAGGAATGGTGGGGACAGCTGTAGAAGAATTTTCCTATCTTCCCTCAACTATTTCCAAGTGTTTACCTCATATTTAGTTGAAAAATTCCATGCCTTCCTTCATAGTGATAGGTGGCTGGAATTTGTATGGATTGTCACCTATTATTTCTAGTTGTCAAAACATGCCCAATTGCTCTTTTGGAGTGCTCATAACTTGTGCCTCGTAACTCCAATGTATACCAAATTGTATCCACGTGTTCTTGGTTGTATGAAATTCATTTGGTTCAATTTTCAGCTCTTAACTCTTCAGGAATCGCTCCCAACATCGTTGTCAAGTTGGCCTCTAACATAGATTTTTCCAAAATTTCTAGTTATCAAAAAGTGTGAAACTGTCATTTTGCGGGCCCCATAACTTCCATATTACTTGTCCATATGCCTTCAAATTCGGGTCATGTGTTCTCTCTACTATGAAGTACCATTGGTATGAATTTGGTATCTTAAATCACTTTGGATCATTCCCAGTAGATCCACCAATGTTCCCCTTAACATAAATTTGCACCTGTTAGCAACTCCACATTGAGTAAGCACCAGAAAGAATGAGCTCCAGAATGATGTAACCTTCATAAATTTTTATCTACAACTCAGATTGACTTGCTTAAAAAATAAAAGTTGTAGTTCTCGATGAGAGGCATCTGTTCATGCCATCAGAATGTAATTTTACTATAGTATGACACCAAAATTGATATGATACTCATTTTTGACCTTTTACAAGTATACCTAGACTGTGTTGACAACAATGACAAAACATCCTAGGGCCTCCTTTACTCAACATACAACATTTGGCTAATTGAAATATATATTTTATTTGCTACTTAATCAACTGAAACAATGCATAAAATGCTGAAAATAGTCAAAACAAGGGTATAATGTTCCAAACATAAAATCATGCAAACAATTAACAAATAATATATTTTAATCAACTATTTGGCAATTAACTTTGTCATGTTTGGTAATATGGCAGTTTTTTATATGTCAAACATAGTGCAATAATGAGGCATTTATAGGCCTCATCATCCCCCCAACTTGAACTGATGCATGCCCTCATGCATCCTTGTAGGCCATAGTAATATGCAGGTTTTATCCTTGTGGAAACATATCCTTTACCACCTGCTACCTAAAACATTCCTCCTTGCTGCACTATATCAAGCATTTTACAACTAAGCACATGTATGACTTGACAAAAATTTGAATTTGAATCTTTTGGAGGGATGTACTACTTGTGGTGGGATAATTTTGAGCTTGAGGAACCTCAATAATTGATGTACCATACTTTTATTATTGTTCTACATCATTTTCAAGAATTTTGGTATAGTTTTTCTTATTTCGAAGATGTGCCTATTTATTCCGAAGATGTTCCTATTCATTCTGAAGATGTTTCTATTCATTTTGAAGATGTTTCGTTCATTTTGAAGATGTTCTTATTTCGAAGATATAAAAACTTCATCATTCTAAAGATCAAACAACTTCACTATTCTGAAGATATAACTTTACTATTCCAAAGATCAACAAGTTGCATCATTCCGAAGATAACCTATTATTCTGAAGATTAGACAACTCTGCTATTTTGAAGATCAACAAGTTGCATCATTTCAAAGATAACCTATTATTCCAAAGATCAGACAACTCTGCTATTATAAAGATCAACAAATTGCATCATTTTGAAGATAACCTATTATTCCAAAGATCAGACAACTCTGCTATCCCAAAGATCAACAAGCTGCATCATTTTGAAGATAACCTATTATTTCGAAGATCAAAAAAAAATGCAAAAATGACCTTCTATGCAAAATTTAGTTGTAGATTCTATTGTGGGCCCATATCTAGAGTGTATAATCCTTCCATAACATCAAAAATCCTTGCTCTATCCTTTTATTTAGATGTTATTCTTCATGTTGTTTTATTGCAATAGTAGTAAAACAAAATCTTCAAGTGCATTTTCCATATTATCCTCTTCAGATTTATGAAGCATTTATGGGGTATCAACTTGTAGTTCTCCTTTTGAAAGTTGCCCTACTAATTCAAATAGAATTGCTGCCATGTCTATCCCAAAATCAGATTTTTGCACAGTTTTGAAGTTCCCATGCAAATAAGGGTAGAAGGGGTTGTTCTTTGACATTTTGAACAACATGTTCCACTTTTTTTTTAACTTGCCAATATTGTATGAATAGTTTATGCCAAATACCGATTATCATATACTA
The DNA here is from genome assembly GCA_028583015.1 of Wollemia nobilis. Taxonomy (NCBI): domain Eukaryota; kingdom Viridiplantae; phylum Streptophyta; class Pinopsida; order Araucariales; family Araucariaceae; genus Wollemia; species Wollemia nobilis. The sequence continues at coordinate 3,333,734 of JAQPPZ010016414.1, forward strand.
AATGCTAAATACTTACTATGACTAAATGCAAGAAACACATACCTTATTGTCTTGAAAATTGATCATGCACCTTACAAGTTGCTTCTGATGATTGCTAGTAAGCTATCTGAAAGCATAAACATAACACATGTGCAGTGTGATATTTGTACAATGGTAGAACAATTATGGGTGGATCAACAAGGCAATGCACACTGGAAAACCAGTTTTCATGCAAGCCAACTCAACAATGCCTCAAGGAGGTTTTCACTACTGAATTATTCATTTTTTTTTATTTTTTTTTTATTTTTTATTTTTTTCATCAGAAGAGGCTGCCATTTCTAGTTTTCAACCAACTTCTATCCTATTTATTTTTTTTCAAATGCTTCAATGAGAGAGAATGTCTCTCACTCTTATTTGGATAAGAACAATCCTTATTCTGCAAAAACATGTCAATATTTGTATGAAAACACCATATTTTTCTGCTGAAACCTGCAACAATGATGCAACCATCCTTTCCATATGAGTAATAAGAGCCTTCTTATGTCATCATTAACTCCTTATTGCTGGAAATGAAGTATTGAATTCATTTTTCCTCCTCCATGCTGAAATTGATGCTTGTCCTCATGTATCCCTATTTTGTGGGACATGCCTTTTGCTGCAATTTTTTTCTCTTTCTCTCTCTTTTCTCTTTTTTTAATCTTTTTTTTTTTATTTTTCAACTTTTTCTCTTGTCTTGCTTGTGCCCATGAAGGAAGTTCACAAACAAGATTATTCTCCTTTTGCTTTTCTTGTATATATTTTTTATTTTTGTCAAAATTTTTAGCATCACTCTAAATCTGATATGGAAGAGAAATTCTCTTCCATCCCATGTACATCCAATTGTTCAACCTCCCTCAAGAACTCCTCCTTAGTTAATGGTGTATGGTATACCTGAAGGCAATATCCATTCACCACTAACTTCCTCCATGAATCACCAATGGGAGAAAGAAGCACTGCTCCATATCTGAAAACTTCTTCAATCAAGTGTGGTCCATGCCACCTAGTCTGCAAAATCTTGTCAATATGTACTTGAAACAATTCAATACCAATTCCCAAAGATGTTAAAAGCATTAGTAACTCAATTTCAATAGAAAAATATGGTTTCTTATCATAAACCAGTTCATGCAGTGTGAAATTGAGTATGTCTAACATATGATCATAAAATAGAAAATGGTCCTTATGTGTGATTGTATTCAGTTCTTGACAATATTCACACACTCTCAGTTTCCTATTTTTCTTTGGAATAATAACTAATGGAGGAATCCATCGGTTATCAAAAATTGGATAAATTAATCTAACCTCCAAGAGTTTCTTTATTATAGTTTGGACAATAACTCTTAAGGTAGACTTCAATTGCAATTGCAGCTATTTCACAGGTTTAACATTTTCAATATATATCCTATGAGTGCATATATCAAGATGAAATCTTGACATACCCTTGTATTTCCATGCAAAAGGATTGAAATATTGTTTCAAAATAACAAACAATTTTGCTTTTTGTTCATAAGTCAACCGACCAATAATGTTCAAGAATTTTCTTGGTTGTACTTCAATTTGTTTCATTCCTAGGAGGATAGAATTTACCCCTTTGTAATTGCTTACTAAGGAGTTCAATGGAAGTAAATTTTCTATGTGCAGTTTTTCTATTTCTTCTTCCTCTTTATCTAGGGTTGATTGCTTTGTTTCTGGACTAAAGGATTCTTGTGTATCTCCATTGACTTTTATCTTTTCAAGCTCAGGTAAGGTCTTGTTTGAGCATAGTTGGATGTTACTATAGTCAATAACATTTCCTGTAGTATTTTTACTAGATTTAGCTACATAGACAGGGGCTTCTTGTCCTGTATTATTCAGATTAGCCATAGGTTGGGCTGGAGGTAGTGGTTGATTTACTTGCTCTATTTGTTGTTGTTGGGATTTCTCTTGAGAAGAATTTAGACTAGGCAACAAATTTTGCATCTCTAGGATATTTTTGAGTTGTGGAAGTAAATGGCATTTATCAATGATATGTCCCTATGAACAAATGCTACAAGTAGCTGATATGGTTGTTTTGTTCAAGGGATAGTCTTGTATATCTACCATGATGTCTTCCCAACACCTAGTACAAATTTGTTTATACTACCCTGATGATATGGATATAAAAAGGGTAGTACTAGCAGATGGCTCCTCTAAATTTTTCAAGAGATCTTATGTTTCCTGATAATGAGGATGATGAATTTCTTTCAATTTTTATCAGGAATTTCAAACATAGGCAATTTAACCCCTAAGTGTGAAGATCACCTCCCTGTGGTTTCTTTCTTGTTTTCTAAATGGATTGAAATGCAACTATCAATAATTATTATTTATACCAGTTATTATATTCAGATTTTACTCTAGACTTCACAAATTAGCACAATAATAACTATTTGACTACTTTTACCCTCTAACAACACCGTGTCCCCAAAAATGGTACCAAAATGATGTGTGTCGCTAATCACATCATTAAATCTCAAGGATCTATCAATCTGGGTGGTGTCCAAGGCTATTTATGAGAGAAATTTCAAGTAGGGCTGAAGTTTAGTTCATTTAGAAGTAGCAGGTCTTATTGGCAGAACATATTGTTTTGGGGGTTTTTGATCACCTTTTTAATCCTATCTTGCACAAAATAACTAATTTACTTGTAGAAATGGAAATCTAATTCTAAATTGTAGAAACTGGAATCTAAGTATAGTTTACAATAATTGAAATGACAAGAAATTAAACCTAATTACTTTTGTAGAATGGAGATTGCTGGAAATAAATACACAAGTTTAACACCTATCAATGTTCTATTTCAGAAGGTTGTCAATCTTCTGTCACAGTAGCTGACAACAAAGAAAATGCAAGGAAGCTTTGAAAAACTGTTGGAAATAAACAAACAATAATAATGTTGTAAAACTACTTAATTGTTGAAAACATGGAACAAGAAAAACACAAGTTAAAACAGTCTATCAATAATCACACATATATGCAATCTAAAATTTCACTCTTAAACATAGAAAATAAATCCTAAAGCTACAACAATGGTTAGTGTAAAACAAGTAAAGAAATTGACAAATATCCACCTCAATTCTACTGTAGCAAAGTTTAGGGGAAAACCTATCAGTCAGTCCTTCTCCTAGGCCTAGAAGTGGCCCTTGCTTCCTTTTCCAGAAGAAGGTATAAGAACTCTTCTACTTACTAAATACTAACACACTCATGCATAATGAAAAGATGATGGAAAACTGCACTTTTATTATTCTAGAAATAACATTACAATTCTGTTATTGCACTCTATTGCAATTTGAATCAACTGCTCACTTATATTCTTTAAAATATAATGTCTACTTTTCACTTAGCTCAACCAATATGGGAGATATGCATTTTATAAATATCTAAAATCTATTTACATACATAAAATATGCCATTCCTATCTTGCAATTTATTTTCCTATTATGCTGCAACTAATTTTGGGGATATTTTAGGACAGGGTTAGTTGCATTAGTTGATATTTTTCATGAGTTGCATCTTCTGGTCGGCAAGGAATGGTGGGGACAGCTGTAGAAGACTTTTCCTATCTTCCCTCAACTATTTCCAAGTATTTCCCTCATATTTAGTTGAAAAATTCCATGCCTTCCTTCATAGTGACAGGTGGCTGGAATTTGTATGGACTATCACCTATTATTTCCAGCTGTCAAAACATGCCTAGCTGCTCTTTTGGAGTGCTCATAACTTGTGCCTCGTAACTCCAATGTATACCAAATTGTATCCACATGTTCTTGGTTGTATGAAATTCATTTGGTTCAATTTTTAGCTCTTAACTCTTCAGGAATCGCTCCCAACATCGCTGTCAAGTTGGCCTCTAACATAGATTTTTCTAGAATTTCTAGTTGTCAAAAAGTGTGAAACTATCATTTTGTGGGCCCCATAACTTCCAGATTACTTGTCCATATGCCTTAAAATTTGGTTCATGTGTTCTCTCTACTATTAAGTACCATTGGTATGAATTTGGTACCTTAAATCACTTTGGATCATTCCCAGTAGATCCACCAATGTTCCCCTTAACGCAAATTTGCACCTGTTAACAACTCCAAAAAAGACTAAGGCATGAACATTGAGTAAGCACCAGAAAGAATGAGCTCCAGAATGATGTAACCTTCATAAATTTTTATCTACAACTCGGATTGACTTGCTTCAAAAAGAAAAGTTGTAGTTCTCGATGAGAGGCATCTGTTCATGCCATTAGAATGTAATTTTACTGTAGTATGACACCATAATTTATATGATACTCATTTTTGACCTTTTACAAGTATACCTAGACTGTGTTGACAACAATGAAAAAACATCCTAGGGCCTCCTTTACTCAACATACAACATTTGGCTAATTGAAATACATGTTTTATTTGCTACTTAATCAACTGAAACAGTGCATAAAATGCTGAAAATAGTCAAAATAGGGGTATAATGTTCCAAACATAAAATCATGCAAACAATTAACAAATAATATATTTTAATCAACTATTTGGCAATTAACTTTGTCATGTTTGGTAATATGGCAGTTTTTTATATGTCAAACATAGTGCAATAATGAGGCATTTATAGGCCTCATTAGTTACTTGTATTTTTTTTTTTGTGTGTTATATCCCTTTGTCTCTCATCTCGCCCTTTCTTCTACCAGTTCTAGGGACTATCCAAGAAGCTTTGTCTGTTGAGATTATTTCTTGTGGATGGACCATAGTTGGAGAATCTTGCATCACTGCAATTAGGATGGAGAGAAATAGCCCCCTTTTACGATATTTGAACAAGGGTGGCATTGTATCTATTGTCATCTAAGACCCGAGCATTCTTCTAGGTTTTTTTATGTAAATAGTTTCATATGAATATAAAATTCAACTTTGTTCTTGGTATTTCTTGCGTTTATGGTTTATGTATCTACTTATGTACATATTGCAGTAATCTGAATGTGTGAATGGTGCTTTCCCTTTCTAGTTAATCATTTTCATTGATTACATCATTTGAATAAATGTGGATGAACTAGTTCTTCTTTCCCATTATTTTCTTAGTACATGAAAAATATAAATCTGCTATGACTACCCAATGGACATGGCATCGGTCTGGTCTTGATGATTTTAATACTGCTTGGTTTGGTCAAAAAGAAAAAAGACTAATATAATATCATCGAATCTGGTAAGATATGGGTTATAGCATCATAGTGGAAAATATATGAACCCATTATCTGGGGTTTCCTTACTCAAACTGGTGTTTTTAGAGTCTCGTAGATAATCTAGATCAAAGAGGTAGATCCACCAAATTCTACAAACTAGTTTTGATTTTTAGGATCCTTGTGACGTGAAATAATTTAAAAGAGGTAAGCAGGAAATCCCCACAACAAGACCGAATATCATAAATGACTTTTGGTCTTACATTTCCTCATTCAAAACTATGACCAAAGTAGAATTTTTGTCCAACAAACCAACTATGACTTATTGCATTGACAATCTCAACATTACAAGGCCATTCTTTAAAAAATTGAGAGCCATTGAAGATGATTTCAAAATTCATTTAGCCTATTTTAGGGTGACCAATTGTATTGAAAAATCACTCAACTATGGTTTTCCCAAAATTACTATAAGGTACAAAATGTTATGTTGTCAAAAAGTGGAGAACTACTCTATCTTCAGGTAAGCAAACACCTAGACAAGAACTAGACAATGCTTGGAGTTTTTTCTCCATTGTGGTCTTGACATTGTATATTGCTTGAAACCTTCTTAGGCTCTTATACCACTTCAATGAACATCATAAAACAAATGGACAAAGGAAACATAATAGACTTCCATCTTATTCTCCTATTATAACCCTACTACTTTTTTCCTATTGGAAATAGACCAAAAAACAAGAAACAACTAGAGAAACAACAAAATACATGGGTAAGATATATTTGTATTAAAGGTTTAAACAAAAACTATGGTTGTAACATTACACATTTTTTTCCCTTGGCTCTTCATGTATTTCTCTCCTTTTGCTATCTTACCAAAATAAGGGCTAGACTCTCAAGAAAAATTATAATAGGGATGAGCTGATGTCTACCCACTTGTCAAACATGTGTTAATTTATTTATTAGATTTTTAGCACCTAGAGCTACCAAATATTAATACACAAACTAGGAGTTGTTGATTCAATAAGGTGGATAATGTTGGTAGGTATATAGAAGAAGATACTATTAAAAAAATAAATTTTAGGTTAATCCAAATAGTTAAATGCTTGTGACTCATCCAATGATATTTCTTTATTCATTCAAAGCTAATAAATGAGGTCTACAGATGATATTTGTAACCTATCCAAGGGCATCATTGAAAAGATCAATAAATATCAATAAATTTAATATAAGTAGTATATGTTGCCCAACATAGCACTATTTTTTATTCAAGTTAATTTTATTTGGAATAAGTGGCATGATATTAATTACATTATGTTGTTCATGAATGAATTACATATTCAATGATTTTAACATGTATATTTTATCTATTTCAAATTGTTTTCTTGTTGCAAATATATGTATAGATGCATCAAATAATGATCACTCATGTTTTGTTAAGAATATATTTATGTGTTTCATGAGTTTCCTAGTCCTCCAATCTCAATTTGGTTATGCATTTTTGATATTTGGTAACATCTTTCAAATATTGACCTAGTATTTTGCATCAATATATGTGATAAAATAGGTACATATCGTATAATTCATAACTATCCAATATCATCAATTAATATTATAGATATTCCACTATAAGAGGTATTTCTTTTATATAAAAATTCTTGTTACACAGTAATCTATTTGAATAAGTAGTTTTAGTCATATGAGGCTCATCTTGTCAATCAAAACATAATGAATATATTCCATTTCCTCGTGGAATATTAAAATAGCTTATCCTTAAAAAGGTTATACATTGTTTTCTAAGATTCTCAAAATCATGTGTATCATTGGTGCTTGTATGTTAAATATTGCAACACCTATGGAAGTAACTATTAACAGTGGATTTTATGTAAATGATCTTAAATTTTAAAGGGCACGGTTGATATATTTGCTTAAATAAGGTTTTCTAGTTCCTACAATCTCCAAATTTATTGTTTCAAATGGTTCTTTTGAATTTGCTTGTATAGAATGACTTAGGATGATATTCAATGCTTATTATTATTCAAGAGATAGTGTCTCTATTTGAGGGGGATTTTTAATTTTTAGTGTAATTATTACTATAATTAGAAATTGATTTTTAGGAAATAAGTAGTGTAGTTATGCAAATGATATTTAATCTTGTGGGTAATCCATTTATGGCTATTATCCAATTCATCATTTCCAAGCATCTTCAAGCCACTTAAATTTCTATATCTTGTTAAAGATAATTTTGATAACCATTAACATTCATCTAAGTCTATATTATAATGATTATGCACTTCATATTTAGCATTATCTATTTTTTTATGCTTATCTAATTGAGTTGTATAATCAACATGTCATCCATGATATTCATTTTTTATATCTTTCTAAATTTTTATGATAAATTATTTGAAGAGGTCTATATATATATATAAATATTATGGAAGGACTTATAAATAAAATTAGTTCCACCCAAAAATATGTTTCACACTCATCTAATTCCTCATTTAGAATGGTATAAAAGTATGGAACCACATATATAGTGATTTCTTATTGTCATTTTTATCATTTGTTTCCCTTTTGACAAGCATCATATGACTAAGATTATGTGACCTCAATCACTATAGCATATATAAGAATGTATGTGACTTCTTATTGTCATTTTTATCATTTGTTTCCCTTTTTAAAATCATCATATGACTAAGATTATGTATCTGTTGGCATTTTTGTCACATTGTTTTTGTTGTTGCTATTCATGCAAAAGAATGCTCGGATTGTAAAGATACTCACTCCTCTGTTTGTAAGTGAAAAAGCAAAGGTGTCGTGATATCGTGACATGTCACAAAATCACGACTTGTCACGTTTTCACGACGTTCGTACTAGAAAAGAGCTAAGTAAAGAAAATGTCGTGATATCGTGACATGTCGCATTTTCGTGACCTGTTGCATTTTCGTGGAAGGGCTGAACATAACACAAGGCGGATGAAAGATGTCGCGATTTCATGATATTTTTGAAGATGAACCCAAGCAAGAGGAATATATCATGATTTTGTGATAGGAAGCAAAAACGAAGGCGAAGGCAGGAAAGTGTCACGATTTCACGACATATTAGGGCAAAAGGACCAAGTGCAGAGAATTGTTGCGATTTCGTAACATGTTGCGATTTCGTGAGGGGAAAGCAAAGAAGCAGCCATATCGTATGAAATATCACGATTTTGCGACATGACAAATTTTCACGACCAAAAAGTAGCAAAGTGCAAGGAAACAGAAAATGTCACGATTTTGCGACATATTGTGGAGATAAGGCCAAATGGCAAAACATGTCACGATTTCACGACTTGTTGAAGACTAAAGAGAAAAATGGTACGGATTGTCACAATTTCGTGACATGTTCCATTTTCATGACTTGTTGCAGATGAAAGAACCAAATGTAAAAAATTGTCACAATTTCATGACATGTCGCATTTTCACGGCCAAAAAGCAGACAAGACAGTGTCGAATGAAAGATGTCACGATTTTCTGACATGTTTCATTTTCGCGATAAGGAATAGCGAGCAAATCCAGACAGAGGAGAATTTCATGATTTCATGACATGTCATGGAGATGAAGCTGAATGAGAGAAGATGTCACAATTTCATGACATGTCACATTTTCACGATGGGTGGCAGAAGAGAAAGCAGTAAGGTAAAATTGTCGTGATTCCGTGACATGTTGCATTTTCGTGACCTATCTCATTTTTGCGATAGAAGGAAAACAAAGGCCCGATACTGTTCTGTCTCCATAGGAGAACATGAGGAGAAGATAAGGATCAAATAAAATCTCTCCAAATGATTTTGAGATTGTGGTCAAAGAAGCTTCAAGATTAAATGTTGTTGATTACCGATGTGCGCAAGATAGAAGAACATGAGGCAGTTTTTGATGCCACCAAAATTAAAGATGCCTCCAGCATTAAAATTTCTTGTTCGTGGTCTCCTAACAACTTTTGGCTTGCCCTGATAATGGTCATTTAATGTGTGATTTCTTTGAGGCAGATTAAGGGGGATTGTTTCTCCTTTCAAGTGCACATTTTACGGATCACCTCTTCAAAATATCTTGTATGTTTTAAATGCTATGATGCAAAAGAGAGAGGGAAGACCTCTATAAATATTCATGTATATCTAAAGAAAAGGAGGTTGGACATTTTGCAAGAAAACTCTCTAAGTTCTCTACATCAATAGAAGAGACTTGGCTTCTGAACTTTGCAAGCATTCTTATGTGTGATTTCCTTCTGGTTTTAAAGTCATTTCTATTTATGCTCATGTTCCTGCTGTTAAGTTCTAAATTCTGCATTTTGGATTCGAACGTTGCTAGTTAGTGAGTAGATTTTGGAATGCGATCTGGGGGTTATCTCTACAAAGGTGTGAGTTTAATTTTGTTGCTTTCTTTTTTTAGATGCTGTTATAAAACTTGGTGGAATTCCTACTGTTAGTCTGCCCCAAATTATACACTTTGGCCTGTGGCCATATTTCCATCTCTTTCTGTTATTTCCCTTTTCTTTTTGCATTTTCCCATTTCTTTTCGTATTTTCCCATTTATTTCCTGCATCCTTATCTTCAAAACCAATTTAGATTAGTTTGGGAGCCAACCCTCTCTGGAGATTGGCCCGGGAGACTTCTCTTTCTCTCAACCTTTCAATGTTGGCCAAGTCTAGGGCGCATATACGTACAAAATCCTTTCTTGTAGCAGATTTGTGACCAATAGTTTTTGGCACGCCCGGTGGGACCCTGAAAGTTTCACTTCCAATAGTATTAAGGTTTAATGTTCACCTTCATGTTGTATAGTTAGGACATTTGGCGACTCAGCACTACCCAGAAGCCTTCGAACGTGGATACAATGAGAGCTGTACTTCATGATCACAAGATCGAAGGCCAAAAAATCTAAAAATCCCATTGAGTTTTTTGAACTTGACAACCAAAAATTAAGCGGACACCCTAATTTGGTATTCCCACCACTTATGTCCTCTGCAACATCCTCACAAATTGCTGGTGTGTTTTTTATTCCTTCAAATTCATCTAGTACTGCTACTAGTTTTCCACCTCTTCAGCCATACGCACTAGTCCAAATGGCCCAACATCCTCCACTAAGGAAGTTCTCAGCATGGAATGATTTGAGAGCCTTGAATTTATCAGCATAGAATCAAGTCCCTCAAGCTACTTTGAAAGCTTTGCCAACCTATGATGGTACTGGTAAAACTACTTATGAGAATATTAACGATGTAGCCTCTTTTGTGGCTATCCATGGCATAACGGACGAAGATGTGATGGTAAAATTGTTGGTGTTGTCACTGAGAGGGAAATTGTTGTATTGGTATCGAACATTGCAACAAGGCACTATTGCATCATGGGATCAATTAGGAGAACTGTTAGTCAAAAAAATTCATGAACAAGCTGATCCATACTCCTTATTGCATCAATTTAATGCAATTCAAAGGCACCCGTAGGAGGAGATAGCCGATTTCAATGTCAGATTTACCATAAGCTGGTAGAGAATTCCTTATGGTATTCGGCCCACTCATGAGCTAGCTGCATTCTATTATCTCAAAGCTTTTAACAGACATCGACTTGGTTGTTTAGCAGTCCAACGGGACTACATTTCTAGAGCTGTTTGAACAAGCACAAAAGGTAGAAGCTGACTTGATTGCCATAGGTAGGCTTCCTCCAAAGGTAACAATGCCTATATTACCTGATCTTCCTAAGCATTTGTATTCTAGTTCATTTTCATAGCCTATGCCTTCCATGTATCCTATTCCATCATGGAGCTCAAGTGTGCCTCAGATCACACCCATTCTAGTTCCCCAGCTCCCTGCTCTAACTATTCCATAGTTTCCTGCACCAAGCATTTCACAATTACTAGCTCCCTTTTCATTCCTAGCATTACCTGCATCGCCTGCACCTCTACATCTATCGGCACCTCCTGCGCCCTCAAATCTTGATCCTTTCACAATCCTATTACAAGAGGTACAATCTGCTAATTTAGCTATAAGAGCGATGGGAAATAAAATCACAATCATTGAAAGAAAGCAGACCGAGAGAGATTTCCAACCTAGGATATTTCAACCTCCACCGATCACTAGAGAAAAAGCAGATTCGACAAGCAAAGTGCCTAAAAAGAACTCAACTGTGTTGACGAATGAAGAAGCTGGCCCTGCAGAAAGAACATATTGGTGCTCTATATGTAATGATCCACATGGTGAGGAGACTTGTATGGTTCATATAAACTATGTGCAAACATTGGCCGCAAGCTCTTTTGGAGGACAAGTTAATATGATGACTGAGGTAAATCATAATTTTATGGTTCCATATGAAGAACAAGTCTTAGTTCTCACGAGAACTAGGAAGAATCCAGTCACTGTAGATCCAGTAGACATGGAACCATTAAGGGTATCGGCTGATCCGAATATGCAAAATGAGAAGAAACAAGTACAAGTAAAAGCTCCTATTTCAGTACCAAATCCAGATTCACCTGTTATATTAAAAGATATTTTGCCACCACGAGCAAAGGAAAGATTGCAATAAAAAGCCTCAGCTTCGTAGGCAAGTGCTGAAACAGAGGAACGAGCCAAAGAAAAACTCAAGTACCTATATTTGACTAAAATACTGAGGGTAGAATCCACTCAACAATATCAGAGCAAATATGAAGACACCATTGAAAAGAGGGAGTTTGGTGCATATGCATACAATATTGTTGAAGAATTGAAAAAGATTCCAGCCAAGGTTAGTCTCTATGATGCATTGCAATTACCTGGGCAAGTTGATTTGTTACAAGAATAATTGAAGTCTATGAAATATAATGAGAAGAATACTACTCAGATGATTTTTCCTCAAACATTAACTACTTTAGCCATTGGAAAAAATAGACCACCCCCATTTTATTTGTCACTCGGGATGGAGGGTTGGATAGTCCACAACTGCATGATTGATTCTGGTGCTGCAACAACTATCATGCCAAAGGCGATTTGTGAAGTCATGGGTATGGAGTATACAAGAAGTAGCCCTGGTGTCTTGTAGTTGGATGGGACTCCCATGAAAATAGTGGGTGTAATCAAGGATGTTCCTATTGTTCTGCATAGTATGCCTCAAATTACAGTAATTCAAGAGATAGTTGTGGTCGATTTGGAACCATATTTCAGTATGTGTTTATCGAGAGAATTCACTACCAAGCTGGGAGGCTACATTTCTCTGGATTATTCTCACTTGGAGATTCCTTTCAAAGAAGAAGAATCCAGATTTACAATAAGAAGCCTTCTACTTTTCATATTGAGAAGATGGGAGAAGAAGAAAAGTCCACACATTCTGTTCATATGATAACTAAAGAATTGGAAAAGCCTAAATTGATGGATGAAGTCCTAGATGAGCTTTGCTTAGAGGATGAGTTTTCAATGCTCAATTTTAATGCCATGGTGGAAATTGAAATTGGTTGTTACTCCATTACAAATCCTGAAGAGGTTGAAGTAAAGATGCCCCCTGATCAAGTTGGTCAAGACTCTATGCCCGATCAATTATGGAAGTTGTATTTTGATGGAGCACGATGTAAAAATGGTGCAGGAGTAGGGATTGTTCTTATTTCTCCCTCTGGCCTACAGAAAATATATTCATATCATTTGACTTCCAGCTACACAAATAATGCAGCAAAATATGAGGCTTTATGCCTAGGTCTCACGAAGGCTAAGAAACTTGGAGCACGACAGTTGCAAATCTTTGGTGACTCCGAGCTGATTTTCAATCAGGTGACCAATAAGTGTGTGTCCAAGCACAACTACCTCAAGAACTATCGCAAAAGGGTCTGGGACCTATTCAAATCATTCTTTGCTCTTAGCATATAGTTCGTTCCACGATAACAAAATAGACATGCTAACCTGCTGGCTTCCTTGGGAGTAAATTTTTCACCAACCGAGTAGGTGGTCAGAAGGCCAAAAATAGTGAGAATGGTGTATAGGCCCTCTATCCTAGATAAGGACACCTTTTGGCAAGTCTTCGATAGTAATGACCAAATTGTTAATTTTTTGGTTCAAGAAGTTGCCTCTATCAAGGGAAGGATCTTGGAGAGTGAAGAAACTGAAGACCTGATTCAGTTGTAGAATAACCACATTCCTAAAGGTCTCATTACTCTAGAAAGCTTATTTGATCAGAATGATCAGTCCAAGAAGCATCGGATCGAGGTCGATGAGAAAGAATACATGGATCTTCAGTTGGAGGATGGTAAGGTCATCAAAATTGGGACTGATTCTACTCCTACTGAATTGCAAGAGATCAGAAAATTGTGTCAAGAGTTTTCTAACATCGTGGCCAGGAGCTACAAGGATCTAAGGGGATGTGATAAAGAGATCATTCAACACACCATCGAGCTGGAATAAGGATTCAAGCCCTTCAGGTAGAAGTAGAGACCGATGAACCCAAATATTGAAGTCCTCATGAAGGCTAAAATTGTGAAAATGTTGCAAGCCCAGATTATATATCAGATTAAGCACTCGACTTGGGTTGCTAATTTGGTTTCGATCCATAAGAAAAATAGAGATATACGACTATGTGTGGATTTTTGAAACTTGAACCGAGCTTCCTTGAAGGACCACTACCCATTGCCTTGCATTGATAATATCCTTCATGTTGTTGCTGGGGCTCAACACTTTTCACTGCTAGATGGATTCTCTGGATACAATCAAATTTGGGTTAGGGATGAAGATCAGCATAAAACTGCATTCACAACCAAGTGGGATACCTTTGCCTATCAGTGCATGCCCTTTGGATTTTCCAATGCTGGGGCTACCTTTCAAAGGACCATGGACATCACATTTGGGGAGATTTTAAGTAAGATCATTGTCATATATCTCGATGATATGACTGTATTTTTGCATAAACAAGAAGAAAATTGTTCCCACTTGAGGCAGATATTTGAGAAATATCGGGAGTTTGGCATTTCCATCAATCCAAAGAAGTCCATTTTTTTAGTAAAGGAAGGTAAGCTCTTGGGACATGTCATCTTAGAGAGCGGTTTTGCAATTGATCCATCAAGAGCTGAAGATTTAAAGAAACTATCACTCCCTACCAATAAGAAAGAGTTGCAATATTTATTCAAACAAATCAATTTTGTCAAAAAATTTATTTCTGACTTTGCTCGAGTAGTCAAGCACATGACTGAGTTATTAAATAAATATGTGGAGTTCATGCGGACAACTCATAGGACAGATGCATTTCAAGAGATTAAAGATAGAATTGCACAAGCCCCTATATTGATCAATCCATATTATTCTAAAGACTTCATTCTATCCGCAGTTGGAGAGGATGAAAGCTATGTTGTAGTGCTTACACAAAAAGGAGACGATGGGGATGAAAGACCTATTGCTTTCCTTATCCAGGTTATCTTACCTCATGAGGAGAGATACAATTTCATTGAGAAGCAGGTTTATGCCATTATGAAGTCACTTAAAAAGTTCAAGCACTTTGTATCTTAGAGCAAGATGATCGTCTATGTCATCCACCCCGATGTAAGGAACTTCATCATTCAGGGCGAGATGGGTGATAAGTGTGCTGGTTGGATTACAAAAATTCAAGAATTTGATGTTGAGATCCATCCAACCAAGTTGGTGCAGGGTAAGGCCTTATGCCAGCAATTAGCAAAAATGGTGGCCTTTCAAATAGTTGATCATCAAGTGAACAATCCTTCTAAAGAAAGGAATCTAGTGAATGTCTTTGCACAGGGCCAAGATTGGGCAGACGACCTTGTTGACTATTTCTCTATGGGTAGATGTACCTCACAATTAAATGCTTCACAAAGGAGAAGGTTTCACCTATAAGCTCTTAGGTATGTATTGTTTCCTGATGGATTGTTCTTCAAAAACATTGATGGAGTTCTCCTAAGGTGTGTTAAGGAACCTAAGAAGGCTAGACTCCTTGAGGAGTTTCATTCTGGCATATTGGGAGGAAATTATGCTGGTAGGCCTATGGCATTAAAGATTATTCAGGCTGGTTACTATTGCTCAACTTTGTTTGCAAATACTTTCAATATTGCTCAAGCTTGCGACAAATGCCAAAGGTATACAGGATGGATCAGAAATGCATCATTTCCCCTACATCCAGTTCAAGTAGAAGCACCTTTTTAGCAGTGGGGGCTAGACTTTATTGGGATCATTGATCCAAAATCTTCAAGCGAACATAGGTACATCTTGACGACTACTGATTACTTTACAATATGGTTTGAGGCCATTCCAACCAAGGCTACAAATCAGGATGTAATAATCACTTTCATTGAAGGACTGATCATGCATTTTAGCATTCTTGATGCCATTATCATAGACAACGAAACTCCATTCATTGGAGCCAAGCTAAGTGAATTTGCAAACAAGTACGATATTTTTTTGAAGACATCCTCCAATTATTACCCTCAGGGTAATGGCTTGGTAGAGTCCACAAACAAGAATTTGTTGAGGATTTTAAAGAGGTCCTTGGGGGATAATAAGAGATCTTAGCACCTTCTGCTAAATCAGGCATTATGGGCAGATAGAATTTCAATCAAGAAGTCAATCAAGACTTTGCCATATGCCATGGTATATGGGAAAGAGGCAAGATTTCCTATTCATTTAGAAATTCCTACCTTGCAGCAATTGAAGGAATTCCCTGACGATGAAGAAAATATGGACCCAATGAACATACGATTGGCTCAGTTGTTGCAGCTGGTAGAGCAACGTTCTTTGGCCTATGATGAGTTCGCTAAGCATTCATATGCGACATCAAAATGGTTTCATAAAGGTTCTACTGACCACACATTCAAAGTGGGCGACTTAGTCTTAAAATGGAATGAAAAAAAGGCCAATCCAGGGATGCACCAAAAATTTGACGCTCTGTGGGAGGGTCCATTCTAGATTGTCAGTGCAAGTTCGACAAATTCATTTTATCTTGAAGACTTGGAAGGTAATCCACTTCCTATTTTAGCGAATGGATTTCATTTGAAATCCTACATTTCTTTATGGAAAACACAGTGTTACTTTGTACATATAAAAAAAAAATTCAGCTCCTTTTGCACACGAGCCTGCAGGTATGTTTATTTCTTCTTATTTTTTTCTCTTCCTTCCCATCAGATAGTGGCTTTCATCTAATTCCTTCTTCCCCTTTCTTATATTCATTCCCTTCTCTCCTACTCCTTCTTCTACAAATAATCAAGCCACTAATGTTGTTTCTACTCCCCTCTCTGATGTTTCCTTTTCTTCACTTTCCCTTTCTTCTAGTCCTTTGTCTATGAGTACTTCACCACAGCCATAGTTCCTACCACCTTCTTCATCCCATCCACCCCCATTTCATTCTCTATTTTCATCAAAGCCTAGCAGCTGGTAGGAAAGTAGCACCCTGTTGCTGTATCTACTACTTCTACTCCATCTTCCACCCTTCCATCGTTCACCATTCCCATTCCATGACCTACACATCTGCTGGTTATCCTTTCATTCATTTCCATTTTTGCAATTTGGTGCTTTTCACTGCTACCATGGAGATCCTTTCAAAGCACCTGGTGATTACCTAGCTCAATCGAGCTAGGCAAAGTGTAGTAGTTCTAAAGAAATGAATGGAGTTCTGCTCTTCCATAAATTTTTGCTGCAAGTCCTATTTTTGAATATCGAGCACAGCAAGAGTTTGTTGCAGCAACCTGCAAAGACGTCCAGCATCAACCAACCCTCATTTCTTCTATCCCTCTTATTTTTTGACTCTGTTACCCAATGGATAAAGGCATGAGGTTTGTGCCTACAACAGAACTATATACCCTACGAGCTGCCAAGAATATTGGCATTTTTGCCACATTGTTTTTGTTGTTTTTCATGCAAAAGAATGCTCAAATTGTAAATATACTCACTCCTCTGTTTGTAAGTGAAAAAAAAAAGGTGTCACGATATCATCAAATGTCATGAAATCATGACCTATCATGTTTTCATGGCGTTCGTACCAGAAAAGAGCTAAGTAAAGAAAATGTCGTGATATCGTGACATGTCGCATTTTCATGACCTGTCATGTTTTCACGGTCAAAACAGTCAAATGCGGCAAGGAAGTCAAACTTTTGTGATATTGCGACATATTGAAGTTTTGCGACTTGTGGTGAGGGAGCATTAAAATGAAAAATTGTCGCAATATCGCGACATGTCACGTTTTCACGAAAGGGCTGAAAATAACACAAGGCGGATGAAAGATGTCACAATTTCATGAAATTTTTGAATATGAATCCAAGAAAGAGGAAGATGTCATGATTTCATGATAGGAAGTGACAACGAAGGCGAATGCAGGAAAGTGTCATGATTTCATGGCATATTGGGGTGAAAGGACCAAGTGTAGAGAATTATTGTGATTTTACGACATGTCGCGATTTCGCAAGGGGAAAGCAAAGAAGCAGCCAAATCATACGGAATGTCATGATTTCATGACATGATGAATTTTCACAGCCAAAAAGCAGCAAAGTACAAGGAGACAAAAAATGTCACGATTTCACGACATATTGTGGAGATAAGGCCAAATGGCAAAACATGTCACGATTTCGTGACTTGTTGAAGACCAAAGAGCAAAATGGTATGGACTGTCATGATTTCGCGACATGTTCCATTTTCACGACTTGTTGCAAATGAAAGAACCAAATGGAAAAAAATTGTCATTATTTCGTGACATGTCGCATTTTCGTGGCCAAAAAGTAGACAAGACAGTGTCGAATGAAAGATGTCACGATTTCATGACATGTTTCATTTTTGTGATAAGGAACAGCGAGCAAAACTAGACAGAGGAGAATGTCATGATTTCATGACATGTCATGGAGATGAAGCTGAACGAGAGAAGATGTCATGATTTTGCGACATGTCACATTTTTGCGACAGGTGGTGAAAGAGAAAGTAAGGTAAAATTGTCGTGATTTTGCGACATGTCATATTTTCATGACCTGTATCATTTTTGTGACAGAAGAAAAACAAATGCTCGATACAGTTCTTTCTACATAGGAGAATTTGAGGAGAAGATAAGGATCAAATAAAAACTCTCCAACTAATTTTGAGATCGTGGTCAAAGAAGCTTCAAGATTAAATGTTGCTGATTACCGATGTGCGCAAGATAGAAGAACATGAGGCAGTTTTCGATGCCACCAAAATTAAAGACACCTCCAACATTAAAAGTTCTTGTTCGTGGTCTCCTAACAACTTTTGGCTTGCCCTAATAATGGTCATTTAATGTGTGATTTCTCCGAGGCAGATTAAGGGGGATTGTTTCTCCTTTCAAGTGCACATTTTGTGGTTCACCTCTTCGAAATATCTTGTATATTTTAAATGCTATGATGCAAAAGAGAGAGGGAAGACCTCTATAAATATTCATGTATATCTAAAGAAAAGGAGTTTGGAAATTTTGTGAAAAAACTCTCTAAGTTCTCTACATCAATAGAAGAGACTTGGATTCTGAACTTTGCAAGCATTCTTATGTGTGTGATTTCCTTTTGGTTTTAAAGTCATTTCTATTTATGCTCATGTTCTTGCTATTAAGTTATGAATTCTACATTCTAGATTCGAACATTGCTAGTTAGTGAGTAGATTTTGGAATGCGATCTGGGGGTTATCTCTACAAAGGTGTGAGTTTAATTCTGTTGCTTTCTTTTTTTAGATGTTATAAAACTTGGTGGAATTCCTACTGTTAGTCAGCCCCAAATTATACACTTTGTCTTGTGGCCATATTTCCATCTCTTTCTATTATTTCCATTTTCTTTCTGCATTTTCCCATTTCTTTTCGTATTTTCCCATTTATATCTTGCATCCTTATCTTCAAAACCAATTTGGATTAGTTTGGGAGCCAGCCCTCTTTGGAGATTGGCTCGGGAGACTTATCTTTCTCTCGGCCTTTCAATGTTGGCGAAGTCTAGGGTGCGTATACATACAAAATCCTTTCCTGTGGCAGATTTGTGACCAACAGTATCCTCAACCAATATAGCATACATAAGAATTTAATGTTCTCCTTGTATGCTTGAAATAAGCTAAATTATGATAATATTTCAAAATGTTTTAGAATTACCTCTCAAAAAACCTTTTGATGCACATTAAATGGTACAAAGGTTTGGTTGTGTACCACAAGGGGTAATTTTTTTAAAAGGTTGCATATTTTTGGCATAAATTTCATGATCTAGGATCATGTCTATTATGAAAATTTGATATTGATACAATGTTAGACCTCTTTCCTTTATTGTAGTAATACTTCTTATCAATATTTGATGACAAATTTGAAATCCTCTTTCTAATTTAACTAGATTTTTAGTAATATTTTTGGACATATCCATCCTAGAGATGAGTATTTGACAATAAGTATTTTCTCTTTGTATAATTAAAATCTCTACATTATCGATGTTTATTATATCATCAGTCCTTACTAGTTAATATGCTTTGCTACAATTTTCATCACATACTAATATAAATTTTCTTTTTTCTTTACAAGGTGCCTTATAATTATATTTCAAAATGGAGCCTCTTTTATGAAGGCATGTGTACTCATTAAATTTGGTAGATATTTGTAAGTTATTTAAAATCTCCTTCTCATCATTGAAAATATTAGTTTCTAGGATGTTTGATTTTTTTAGAAAATAAGGATCATCATGTGTAGAGTGATGCATAATCATATTCCTTTCATGAGCATTACAAGGTTTTCAAGTTATGATATGTTTTTATCTAGGTTTATGATGATGTTTCTAATAAAGGGTTGGAGGGAGGCTAGATCGGTAGAGATAGTTGCATAAAATAACTCTATGGCCTATAGACACTAGACAAGTATCTTAATGAGTATTTTAACTCATGGTATTCTTTTTATTTAGCTTTTATGAGTTTGATGTAGAAAATAAGAGGGGGTATAATGAAAGACCACCTATTCTAGAATCCCAAACATCCCCACACAAACACATGCACAAAACCAATAATTAAAACAACATTATATGCATTTCACAATATCAAATTTACAACAAGATTACAATTCTCTTGCTGATATTTCTAGTTCCTTGTTTATCATATTGGGTCCTTGTTAGCTCCTTTAACAATTTCTTGTTAGTCCCTTTCCAACCCCTTACTGGTCCTAGTTGAACCCTTGCTGAATCCTTATCAACCTTGTTCGATCATTTTTTGGTCACTAGAATTAGGATGAATACCTCTACTTATTCCTTTATAGCCATGAGAAACAATGATAGAAGATGGAGAGACATATCCCTTCTTCTTCCCTAGGTAGCTAGAAAGTCCATCCACTTTTTATTATTTCATTCCCCTATATGCTTATGCATAATACATGTTAGGTAACATAAATAATTCATGAGATCTTGATCATGAGCATGAATTGCTTCTTATTGCAATACAAATTCACATGCAACCAATAGATTTTAAATATCCCTTAAAAGAAAAATTCTTTGCTTAGCTATGTAAAGATACCACTGTTATGACACCCTTTATTCATGCTCAATTTTGTATTTCTAATTTTTCTAATTCTAGAGGATATTAATGCTTAATTTTAGAATGGATTTTTATTAAAAAACTTATCCCTTGGTTTTATTCTTCAATCAAGATGTTATATAGAAAATAATATGAAATAATATCTAGAGGTTAGATAAAACACATGAATTCATAGGTAACATAGAAAAAAATAATAACAAATATCTAAAGTAAAAATTATATGCAAACATTACTATAAAGAGTGCATTTATTTTCTAGGATATCAAAGGTATTTTAAACTCCTTACTAACGGTAACATCCAGTCAACACATTGTAACTATCAATTTTATTGGTCCTTTCATATTTCCTTCTATCTAGACATCTCTTGAAATGCATGTATTATTATCTTATCCATTCTCTCTCCAAAATTAAATATATGAAGCCCCACTATGCTCATAAAAAAAATACTATTTTACATTCGAATAATTCTTTAGTACATGCAATTCTTCATTGTACCTAGGTTTTACACAACTCTCCACTATACAAGCAGGCTTTCACAAAGCAAATAAATAAATAAATAAATCCTTTAATTCATGTAAAGTACCGTATGGTACAATATTCTCTATATACCAAATTTTTTATCCACTCAAACAAAAAAATATTGCATACATCAATTTAGAATGGCAACCATTGTTCCATTACAAATTAACTCTTCATGCTCTCACAAAATCTTAACCTACTCTAATAGCATTTAATGTAGATGAGAGAAGAGAGTCGTGTTTATGGACCTCTCAAGTAGCACAAGTTCCTATCCTAAAGATGCATAGTAATCACATTTGCAGTCAAAAATCACATTCTTATGAAAACAATGTCCTCAATTTACAAGATTATTTTTTTTGAGATGACACACCAACAATCTTTGTATGACATTGTATAATTGTATGATAATCATTTTATATGGTATTCCATTTACATCATTATCATTCAAGTGTATGACATCATATTCATTATTGTGTTCTCATATTCATTGTATGATCATCTTTATTGTATGACAACTCTCATTGTCTTTGTACAAATACCTCCTCAACACTCTTGCATGGTGATGGCTTTCACTAAGATGATAAGATTTATCTCACATAACTCTCTAACTCCTAAAAATAGTAATCACTTTTTTGCATCCTTGATTTTGCTTGAATGACATATCTTGTATGATGCTAATTCACTCTAGATTGATATATGCTTCCAATCAAATAGTACATCTTCTCTACTATAAGGATTTTTATTCAAATGAATTTTTAATGACCATTAACTTCTTTGGTAGAATGTTGGTCCAACCTCCTTACTAACAATGCTTTCAACATTATTTGGAATTGGATTCCTTCCTCTTGGGTGTCTCTTCCTAAGCTATGACTACCCTAACTTACAACCTACATCTCTTTCTAAAATGTACATTTGTAACAACATAAAGAGTTCCTCATTTAGTCAAGCATAAATAGGACATATTGACATGAAATATAATTTATCGTCATTAATATACCACTAGTTACAAGGAATAGAATGACAATGTTGGTGACTCATTTATTCTCATTCATATCCAATAGTTGTTCTCTGCCACCTCACAACCAAACATACAATTCTATATCTACTTGTATGCCTCTCATTTTTTTTTTCCTCCCTTCTTCTCTAGCTTTCTCTAGCCTTCTCTCTTTGTTTTTTTTCTTTGTGACTAGTCTTATTTTTCCTTTATCCTCACACTATTTAATTTTCTATTTCCTAATAATATCCATTCATATACTACTTCTATCCATTCATCTATTCTCTTTTTCTAGGCATTCTACTAATTTTTAGATAATAATGGTTTTTTTATCCACATACGTGGTGATGGTTTTCCTTCCTATAATTGTCCATAATGCAAATGCTTGAGATGAAGAGCAATGATAAAAGCTATAACAATGGTTGATTTGGTTAATATCATATATGGGATGTAATCCTAAACTGGATACTCCTAATTTAAATGAATTTTTAACCTATAAGAGTTGATTGATTAGATAACAAACATGGAGAAATTCTTTTATTACAAATATATGGAGGATCCAAAAAGGGTTAAATTTATGTGTACATTGTTAAATGGATATGTTTTTATTTGGTGGGATCTTGTCCAAATAGAGAAGAAACATAAAGGGAAGGATACAATTTGAACTTGGGATAATATTTTTATCAAATTGAAGTCTAAATTTTTACCTATTGATTACCAAATAGGATTTTTTAAAAGACACCAAAACCTAAAGCAAAAGGATATGGGAGTGAAGGACTATATGTAAGAGTTCTATAAATTGATCATAAGAGATGATAATATAGAATATGATAAGGAAAACATTGTGGGATACATAAATGGGGTAAGGTTATCCATATAATATGAAATTGGTTTACTTTGAATTAGAATAGTTGAGTCATATCAATATGAATTTAAGAAAGAAGAAAAGTTGATCCATAAGAAATAAAATAATTTCAAAGGATGAAGACAATTCTTTAGAGGAAGATAACAATAAAAGAGTGGTAGTATGATAATTTAGTACTTATTAAAGTGATTTCAACAAAAGTACTTAATAAAAGGGTGAATCATGAAGAGAAGGTAGATTTGGTAGAGTTAGAGGACATGGCTTTACTTGAAAGTGCTTTAGATGCTTGGAATAAGGATATATAGTGTTTGAGTATCCTCAAACACATTAGACTAGTGCATGTGGAAGGAAAACCCATAGCCAAATCATATAAGTAGATGAAGAAATTAATTACTTCATTGAAGCACATGGATAAATTAAAACAAGAGAATATTTCCTAAAGGAGAGAGTGTTTTTAAAACCTACAATGGAGATGCATGAAATTGTATAAAGAAGGAGCTTGTTTAGAACAATTTGTAAATTAGGAGGTAAATGTTGTAAGATGATTGTGGATAGTGGAACCATTGCAAACTTAGTGTCTATAGATATGGTAGAAAACGTTGGGTTGAATATGATTGAATATCCAAATCCATACATATTCTAATGGTTGCAAAAGGGGCATCAAATTTTGGTAACTAAATAATGTATGGTAAGCTTTCAAATTGGTTCTTACATGGATTCTATACTATGTGATATCATGCATATGGATTCTTTTCATGTATTTTTGGTTAGATCATTATAGTTGATAGAAAAATAGTGCATGATGGTAGGGTTAAAACCTACACTATTAAGAAGGATAGAAAAAGGTACACATTAAGTCCATTGAAAGAAAAGATAGAAATGGTGGACAACAATCATACAGTGTACATAGTTATAAAAAAAAACCCTTAAATGGAATGAAGAAGAACAAATATTGTTTTGATTTCATCAGTAAACTCATAGAAGGGATAGTGGACAAGTTACATGGAATACCACTTGGAGTGAGGGATTTTTAGGAAGAATATGCAAATACTATTTTAAAATATGGGTTGCTATCCATGAAGAGTATTGGTCATCACATAGATTCCAATATCAGATTGAGATTATGTAATAAGATAACTTATGGAATCAAACCAATGGAGAATGAGGAGGAAAAGGTAGAAAAATTAATGGGAATAAACATGGGGAAGAGGTAGATAACCTGGGTCACCAATAATAGTGACAAGGAATATTATGATGTAGTAATTCCTACTATAGATAAAGAGAAAGAGAAAGAGAACAAAAATGTTTGAGATGAAGATGAATGTCATGATGACATTAATTATCATGTTTGCCATGATAAAGACCATATTTTTAGAGTTGATAGTAACAATGGTACTTCAAAGTGTGGTGAATAACATTGTGATAGCATAAGATATATAAATAATGATGACAACTATTAGAGTGGCGATGAAAAAATTAGGTGCTTTGAAAGGTAAACCAAAGACATTGACAAGATATCATTAAGGTTTAAAAAGTTTCATAATGCTAGAGATAAGGTTAATAAATGAAGGTATTGGATATGCAAGTCCAATAGGAAGAAAATAGACTAAATTTGTAAGAAGAGAGAATAGTTTGGGGGATGATGTTCCTAGGATGGGTTGTTGCAGATAGTGTGGAATATTTTGACACATTGTAATTATATGTTGGAACCTATATCCTTGTGATAATTGTGGAGGACATAATCACTCCAAAAAAGGTTTTGGCACTAATAGGAAGTAGCCAATGAAAATATGTTGATTGTAGTTGGATGGATGTGATGGAATGGAATAAAGTGAAATGAATACTAAATGCATTATATAAGAGGATGTTTAATTCTAATAAGAAGGATAGGACAAGACAACAAAGTTGATATTGTGGAGACAACCAACCTAAAATAATAATATATTGAAAGAGTAATTCATGTTCTTGACATGGATCTCATGCAAAATTTCCTCTTACCCAATGAGTATGATGTGGGAGCATCTAAATAAATTATTACAATAAGGAAAACGGTTACCACCTACATGGATAAAAAACATCATTGCATTGAAAATAGCATCATGACTAGGAAAAGAGAATAGAGGAATGGATAAATAAGGGAAGAGGAAATGAAATGGTGTGAAGAGAAATAAAAAAGAAGACTAGACATGAAGAAAAGATGAAAAAAATAAGAGATAAGGCTAGAGAGAAAGGGAGGAAAAAAAGTACAAGATGCATGTAGATAATGAATGAGTCACCACATTGATGTTAGATTTTCAGGTAGATCACAATGAGATATGAGAATATCAAGATTCTAAAATATGAAAGAAAGTAAACTCATGAGATTTTTGAAATATGCTATAAATAGAAATGATGAAAATAAATACAATATTGCTATGGAGGAAATGGACACTCCATGCAAGATGCTACAAAATCATAATGTGCTCCATAACTAATGGAGTCACCCACTACTCCTACTACTACCTACCAAATTTCTTGAAAAACTCTTAAAATGAGGATCTCTTATAGTGGAAGATAGATTCCTTGCCCAACACTTTAACTAGTTGTACAAGGGACACCTTGCACTTTTACAACTTGCACATTGACACTTGTGCATTTATTAAATTGCATGAAGTAACTAGATAACTTCCCCCTAAAGTAATATAATGTTCTAAGTATGTACCTAGGAAGGTACATTTACATGATCGAAATGATGTAATTGAATCTAACTCTAACAACACCTTGTATTACATTATTTGGGTACTGAAGACTTTTGGCCTTCAATATAGATCTTATTCCATTGGATAATAGAACTTGTATTCCCATTCATTACCGGCTATGACCAGACTCATATGATAGTTTATTTCTTTGATTGATGCAATGTAAGATAATGTTGTAGGTTCCTCTTTCATTTAAATGTGCCCAATAGGTTCAGTATTTGTAGTGTAGTGTCCCTTTTTTATATGCTTTATCTTCTTATTCCTACTCTTTCTATGATTCTACATTGGAGCTGGTGTAATTTTTGCTTCCTGACAAATTAGTTGATCATCACATTAATATTTTTCCTTGTTGAAACCTTGTTTCTTGTGTTGAGTGCATACAAACACAATCAATGATAGATAAATTATTAGACACTCTTTAGAACACATAATGCTACTTATCTTATGTAGATATGACTTCATTCAATACTATCCTAATTTCTATGTATGCATGAGTTCTAATCTCTTCTTCAAATGGATACACTATTGTAGATGATGCACTACCTTACAGGGTTGATTCTAACGACAAGAATGGTGTTTATAAACACATTATCTCCTAGACGTGTGAGCTCTTTGGTAGCTCCTTCTTTGGTTGTAACTTTGATGTTCACATGCGATTCTTCACTAGGATACAACTCTATTGAAATGAGGATGTGTGAGCTCTCTGATAGCTCTTCCTTTTGGCCATAGATGTACTACTTGTGTGAGCTTTGAATAGCTCCTTCACTTGGTCATAAACCTGCTAGATGAAAAACATCCTTCTGCCCCCTGTAAATGGTAAAGCCTTTGTTATTCCAAGGAAAAAAGGAGGTTCCTTTTTTAATATATAATTATACACCTAAAGTGAATAATATCTATAATACTTCTAAAATTCTTTTGGATGATAGTCAATCCAAGTTATTGATAGTGAGGATTCCTGCACTTTGTTCTTGAAGAAAGAATTGTTTTATTATCCTTGAGTATTGAGACTACTAGGGTATCGATTTTAGGCTTCATTCAAGGATTTAAATGGTGGTTTTTCTACTCCACATTTCTACTTGTAATGGTGGCTCATTTTAGCCATTAAAGTGCTATAAATTTTTTTGTGCTTCTTAATCAACACAAACAAATATAGAGCAACCAGTTAAAAGTTTAACTAGAATAGTGCTTAAAAGATGCACTATAAATGGTAACAATAAATTCACCTTATTGATCCACTGATTTCTTAAATATGCTCTTAATAATACCACTACAACTTTTCAAATATAATCTACAAATTTTACTACAAACATAGTTGTAGGATCCAGTATTCTTTTTCAAGATATAAGATAGGCAGTTAATATATTAATGTAATTTTGTAATCTAATAAAATCTAAAATAATGTGCAAATGAACCTTAAAATGAACTTTCATTTTTGCACTTCTATGAAGACTTATAATGTAATATTCCCCTTTGCAATTTTTGATCTATCATAAGGTGTTTTAACAAATCTATTGAGTAATCTAAATAATGAATTCACTTGCACCAATAGTTTCTTACCTTTTTGATAGCTTTTCCAAGTAGCTCCTCCTTCACCAAAAGGAGGTATCGAACTTGCTTTCACAAGCCTAGGGTTTGGTTATTTGGTATTCTCATTTCTTATGTGGATTTAGAGGATTCTTTGGGCAATCCTCTAGTCTCTCGGCTTTGAAAAAATCCTTTCTAATGGATTATTCTGAAGCAAATACTCTTCCTAACTCTGATGTAGGAAGTTTCTCAAATTTACTGGAACTCTTATTTCCTACAACAAATTATTAGTACTAAAATCTGAATCTACTTTTGAATTAGGTACTTCCTTCTAGAGTCTTTTTCAGGATCAAGGCTTCTATGGCCCTTTTTGGATTAAGGCTTATGTGGCCTTCTCTCTTTAGATCAAGGATTTTGTGGCCTTTTTATATTAAGGCTTCTATGGCATTTTTATATTAAGGCTTTTGTGGAATTTTTCATATCAAGGCTTCTATGGCCTTTCTAGATTAAGGCTTCTATGGTCTTTTTAGATTAAGGTTTCTATGGCCTTTTTAGATTAAGGATTCTATGGTTTTTTTTAGATCAAGGATTCTATGGAATTTTTCTTGTGAATTTGACTTTACTAATAGATATATTCAATCTCTAGTATTCACTATGACTCTTTCTGCTAGAGTATCTTGTTTAGAATTATTCTTTTACAACAACTAATCTCTACACTATGAAGGCACTTTGACATTTGGGCAACGAAGTTGAAATCTCTTAGATTTCTATTGTAGGAGGTGTATCAATCATCTAAGAGTTAGTTTCCTATATTAAGAAAAACCTTTAGTCAATAATTATGTAACAACCCCAATTGTCACTACAAATCTACTAATTTTTTTTTATCTAAGTTCATCTATGTCCACCTTGTGATAAGATAAAGTTATAATAATGATCTAAGATGAGATCTTCCCATCAGAAGTAAATAGTCTGAATTGCAATAGATTCATTAGATAGAAGCACCAACTTCTATAATTCATTTAAAGCAAATTGTGAGTAGGAGCACCAACCCCTAAAACACCATCCTACCATCCCATAATGGTAGATGAATAATAGCATACAATGGCTATGTCCCCTCCATACAATTGCCACACGGTAAGGGACATCATCTTGGTTTAATCAACCATTTAGGAGAACAATCCCTCACCAAAGGAATTCCTTTCTCCATTTCTCCATACTACCAATAAAGGCTAGTATCTTAGGAGGAACCAATAATCTAATGCTCATTACGGAACTTACATACAATTTGGGTTATCTATCTTAAGCATTATTATAAGAATTTCTTATCATGAAGGTATTGTTAGTTTGGTGGTGGTGGGTCTTATGTCATATGTTTTGTATTTTTGGTTTGGCCATGTAATTGTATAGAATACTTCTCTACTACTACAATCCATAAAGAGTGATTCTACTAAGAAACCAAAGATCATCACATGAATTGCACATATATAACAAAAACATGAAGTAAGTAGTAACGCAAGTAATCTTCATTAACAATTACGATCAATATCATTCTAGTACAATTGCTAACTAGCTTAGCACAAAATATTTTCATTTGATCATATTTCCAAAATTTACCTTTATCTACCCTCTGAATGAATGATTACATGATTTGGAAAAGCTTCCTTACAATATACAAATAAAGTAAAGGGAATACATCAATATTACAAATCTTGGTTTATACATTTCAGCCATATATAAATACAATGAGCACATCTCAAAACATACTTATACATAATGAACAATAGTACAATCATCTTCAATGCTTGAATAGTTCTCCTCTAGTTTTATTGCACCTTCATGATGTGAGAGAGATGACTCTTAAGGGATCAAGACAACTCAAATTTAGAGTATGCCAATGAATCACAAGCAAGCCATATTTTTTTATAATTGAGTGCAATCATGCATCATACATTTGCCATATGCATATTTTATGTTAAATAACAACATCACCAATATTTCATCCTTATTTAAGAACATGCATAACAAGGATTACTACACTATCCACATCCTCATTTGTTTGGTTTATCTCCAAACATATGGAAGGATACCATACCCCTTCCCAAGGGATGGAAGCCAATCCAATCCTCTCAATACTAGAAGATATTCTAAATCTTCTAGTTGAACATATACAATTTAGAATTATAATATTATACTCATAAATAAAACACATGTATTTTAATGTGAACACCAAATGTTAATCATTAACTTGGTATAGAAACCACTAATAAAAATAAACAATAAGCATTGATCTCCATAACTTTATTTAATTGTACAAAATAAATAACCTAAATATTACAAAATATATACAAAGACTTCAATACAGGAAGGATCCTTTCATTAGATATATACTTCAACATATATGAATATATAACGTTTATTATATTTTTTTTTTAAAGAATACAACTAAAACCAATCCCTATTAATGTTTTTAAAACCTTATCTGTCAATTGATTCCTAATAAGTTATGTATTTATTTAAAGAGTCTATACTTATATCAACATATTTAAATAATTTGACTCACAGTATATTACCACCTACTCAAGTGTATTGGATGGAAACATTTAAAAGATACAATATATATACTGATCACTTTTGAGGTTGGAGACTATCTCATTTTGAAGGGTTTGGCGGTATTACAAGCTACCACTTGATATAACCTAACTTAGTACCTTCCGCCTACTTTATGGGGTAATAATTCATAATACTGGTAGTAAGGGTTGATTGCATGGGGATAAGATGCTAATGCTTCTTCTGATGGTTCTCTACCAGTCTTCATAAATGGACGCATAGACTCAAATTATTGACCACTTCAAGTTTTGAATTTTGAAGTCTCACTAACAAAATGGATGCTATAGGTTTTAAGAAGTGTAAATTTAACCAAATCAAATAGTAGCAACTGAAGCATCTTCCAATATTTTCAAGAGTACTTCAAGGCACATGTAATCACTATAACCCGCAACACTATAAAACCTAAATGGAATATATTTCATTTATAGCACAATTATTACAGGTGACCATAATAGTTGTGTTGGAACCTTTAACCAATAATTAAAAAATCAAAACACCATTCAATTTTTATATGTGGTGATGAATCAACGTGACTACGTAAGCATATCAAAAAAAAAAATGACCGAATTGGAATATTAAACAACATGAAGGCAAGCAGGAATCAGGTTAATCATTAGCAAACTTTACTAAACTAAATCTTACTATCATGCTATTGTAAACATTAGAAGGTATGCAGAGGTATGTTTCCTTGGATGAGCATGATCATATAACTCAATATATGAGTACTAAAATACTTTGGCAATGTGCTAGAGTGATATCAGCTCTAATTGAAATAGGACATCTACGATAGGTCATCGGAAACAGGTCAACACTTCGCAATAATACCTATTTAAAGGATCAGAAAGATATGCGTAAGGGTATACTAAAGGATATAATAATCCATGATGGAAACACCTAATCATGATATCTAACTTCCTTTGATGCACCTATCGAAACAACGAAACCACTGGTCATAGTTTACAAACAATGATTGCCTAGCTACCATGGTTTTTATATGGTCATCGACACAATGGACCATTGTTGGCACATGTATTGCACTGAGGGAATGGGTTTAGTAAGATTATATCCTTGACATATTAGTAGGTCTACTATCAACAACATGGATAATTTCAATGAACAGGATTCTGCATACTGAAACCCAAAATGTAACCCAGTGTACTCGCATCTAATATTTTGAATGTCAATGAGTTTGTCCACTCGTAGTTCACCATAGTTGGACTATGCATAAGCTATTATAGACTATCAATCAATATCCAGATATTGAATCTAGTGACCCTCTATTCAGGGTTAGTCAAGTATTATGGTAATAATTTTAGTTTGAGCTATAATATGTATAGATCGTACTATAATGCTCTCCATACAAGACCCTCCAAAAATAAAAACACACTACAGTATTTGTTTCTGAAGAAAGGTAAGGGTGCTTGGAACAACTAGAGCCTGACACATCGACAAGTGTATGCCACTTGCACCACTTCTTTGATATCGATAGCCTATTATTATAATTCAACCCTTGATTCGTTCACATAGCCATCATGGGTATTCACGGTAAGAAAAAGAATCGAATACTAGTATTAATTCAAAGGCATTACAATACTAGAACTACCATAATTTATCAAGTTACACAAAGCATACCAAACAAATTATTCCAACCATATAATGCATTAATTCATAAAAAGCACGCTAGTAAAATTATCTCAACCAAATAATGCATAATGTCGCACAAAGCATGTCAATCAAATTATTTTAATCATTACAACAAAGTAGGATCATACGAAGTACAAATGATAAGAGTGAAGAGAAAATATCAAAACTGGAACAAGCCACCATGCTAAAAGGTTCTCCTATTCTCGAACTACCCTCCTAAGATTTACCCAACATAGCATGCCCCATTCTTTTCAACCCCCCATGGCTATTTATAATATTTTCTTTCTTCCACAGGAAGATGCTCTACATTATTTTATTACTTTTATTTATTTTCCCTTCACATGCAAGTTTCTTCAAAATATAATATTTTAATACAAAAGGGATTACCTAGAGATAAGGTATAGGCTGGTTATATGTCCTATGTCCCCTCAATCTAAGGACACTAATACTATTGAGAGCATAGGCACTCAGATTTGGAACTATTAAAGATAAGAGGAGAGTACCATCCCTTAGTACAACCATCCCAAAGTTTCCATGTGTAGGAAAGATGCAATATTTAATTTATAAGGTAGTCTTTTAATATTGTGGTCCAATACAATTTGGATAGGTTCATAAAAGACAAACCACCTAATTATTTTCAAAAATGGGGTCAATATGTTGGAAAATTACCATTGGTAAAAGGTTAAAAAGAGTACTTTACCTTGGGTAAGTTTACTTACCTTTTACCTTACCTGGACGACAACATCTTTGGGTGGCAAGAGAGTTTTAATTTAATTTCTTCTCCCTTCCCTTAACTTCTCCTATTCACCCCTTTTCTCTAGTATGGTTATTTTGTGTTTATTTAAATCAATTGTAACCTAATTTCAAGTTAATGCATATTTTACCTTTGCATCAAATAGCTCACCTCTCACATTTGGTATCAGATTTGAGAGCCAAGATCGGCCCAAATATCGAGGCGATGGGGCCCATAGTTCGAGGTAGTGGCACAGATCTTGAGGTAGCTCACAGGAACTGAGGTGGCCCATAGGAGTAGATCGATGCGATTCTTGAGGCACTGGTGGAGCTGGACGTGATAGGTGCAAGAAAACACGTGGCCCGAGGTGATTCGTTGACGAGGTGGCATGCAACCCGAGGTGGTTCATTGGAGAGGCCACCTACACGTGGCTCAAGGTGACCTATGCACAGTACATGGAAAAAGGATCACGTAGCCTATAAACTGCCCACAAGCAATCAAAGCACATATAGTGCTTTGCTCTTTTTAAAGAGCATCAACATCGCCACATTGACGATGTGGGACTATTAAGTTGCAAATAAAAAAAAATTTGCTTTGTGCTGAAGCACGAAGCCAAAACATTGCTTCGCATTCGACGTGAATGTAATAAAGGTAGGGAGCCAGCTAGTGCTCCTGGATCTTCCCGGTAGTATAGTGGCTACCCTTTGCCTTGCCACCCGCGAGGTTGCACGGTCGAACCTCGACGGGGTCAAAAGTTTTTTTTTTAAAGAAAATTTCTTTAAAAACCTTTAAGGTAATTTAAAATTTTTGAAAGGTTTTATTTATCATTTGAGTTGATGATTGACATTTCCTATGAGGAAATAGTTGTAAATTTTTTTTTTGAGTTGATGATTGACATTTCCTAAGAGGAAATAGTTGTAAAATTTTTTACGCTTTAAGAGGTAAAAAAATTAGTAAAATTTCCTAAGAGGAAATCTTTGTAAAAGAAAATTTTTGGGAAATTTTCTTAAATGATAAGATCGGAAGGATGTTACCAAGCACTTTGTAGTTTGTTACTGAGAACAAACGCTGAAATATTTGATGAGCACGTGAGAACACTAGGCATAAATTTAGTCTTTTCACAGTTGCAAAACGCGGTTATTGCACAACAGAGAAATCCTAATCTAGGATACGAAGCAGATTCAAAAGATAACTCCTTTGGGAGCAAATTTGAACTATCTGACATAGTGGAGATTGCTCCACAAGGATATGAATATACTCATTATTGTAATTTAGTTGAAATCCTACAACCTCCTTCTCCTGAAATTATATTGATCAGTGACGATGACAAACAAGTCACTGAATCACAACAACAAGAGTGAGTTGTTTATGATTTTAAATCAAGCAAGGCTTGATAGTTTGTAAAGTATTTTTGAAATAAGACTATATAAGAAAGGTTTCTTGTTTTAATAGATTGTAATGGGATCAACTAACAATCTACCAATCCTCGAATTCAGTGGGGATAATTATGAGTACTGTTCCATCAAAATGAGGACATTACTCATAGGAAAAGGACTATGGGATAGTATTGAAAGCGATTACACTGCTCCAACAGATTGGACTACTTTGAGTGCAACCGACAAGAAGATCTTCAAAGATGCACAGAAAAATAACTCTTTTGCCTTATACCATCTTCAAGCGGCATTAGATCCAAGTATATTTCCTAGAATTGCATCTTACTTAACTACCACAGATGCATGGAATGCCTTGAAAGAAGGATTCCAAGGAAGTGATAAAATGAAGCAAGTCAGGCTTCAGACCTTAAAAAAAGATTTTGAAAATCTCAGAATGAAGAAAAATGAAAGAGTCAGTGACTACTGTGTACGAGTCAAAGCAGTAGTTGATATGATGCAAACTTTAGGTGATGACACAAAAGTTGAAACAATTATGAAGGAAGTGTTGAGAACACTTCTTCCTAAGTGGAATCACATTGCCATCATAATTGAAGAATCAAAAGACCTTTCTACTCTTACATTTGATAGTTTGATTGGCTCATTAACATCACATGAAGAGAGACTTCAAGGAGCACCTTCAACAAGCTATGGAGGTGATGACAAAGCCTTCACTTTGAATGAAGCTACAATATGAGGACAAGGAAGAGGCCGAGGCAGAGGACAACAACAAAGAGGCAAAGGCCAAAGCAACTCCTACAGAGGAGGAAATCAAAATAGAGGTGGAAATCAAAATAGAGGAGCCAATCAAAACCAAAGCGGCAATGCAAGCCGTGGAAATCAAGGACGAGGAAGTAACAAGACTAAAAAAACTTGTTTCAATTGTGGGAAACAAGGACACTTCGCTCGTGACTGCTGGTCAAAGACTTCAAAAGATCAAAGCAGTCAATATGGCTCATTCTACGAAGAAGAAGAAGGTCCATCAAATATTTTTCTCTCTTATGGACAGTCAGATCAAAATCTTAAAGATACATGGATTTTGGATACTGGTTGCTCCAACCACATGAGTGGCAAAGAAAATATCTTTGCTACATTAGATTCAAATTACAAATCCCATGTTAAGTTAGGGGATAATAAATCTTTGCAAGTTGAAGGCATTGGACCTATGGAAGTTCCAACAAATGAAGGCATTAAAAATGTGAATGACATATACTATACTCCACAGCTACAACACAATTTGTTAAGTGTTGGCCAAATGATGGAGAAGCATTACAAATTAGTTTTTGATGAAAGAAAATGTACAATCCTTGATAAAAACAATTGTAATAGAGTCATCACAGAAGTACCTATGAAAAAGAATAGGTTATTCCCTCTAAAATTTGGTGAGCCAGGGGGAGCTCAACTTGCAAACATTGCTATTACAAATCCAAGTGTATTGTGGCACTTG
Source organism: Wollemia nobilis (assembly GCA_028583015.1). Taxonomy (NCBI): domain Eukaryota; kingdom Viridiplantae; phylum Streptophyta; class Pinopsida; order Araucariales; family Araucariaceae; genus Wollemia; species Wollemia nobilis. Next base: position 3,368,861 of record JAQPPZ010016414.1, read on the forward strand.
AGATATGGTCACCTCAATTTCGCTAGCTTGAAAATGTTAACATCACAAGCTATGGTGACATGACTACCAAAAATTCAAGAACATAAGAAGGTATGCGAAGCATGTGCTTTGGGAAAGCACTCCGAATGAAGTTTCCAAGAGGCCAAGCATGGAGAGCAAGCTATCCTCTTCAGCTAGTACATTCGGACATCTGTGGTCCAATGCAAACAAAAAGCCTTGGAAAAAATTCTTATTTTCTAACATTCATAGATGATTATTCTAGAATGTGCTGGATCTATTTTTTGAAACACAAATATGAAGCATTTGATTGCTTCATAGACTTCAAAAATAATGTAGAAAAGCAATGTGACTACTATGTCAAATGTCTTCGATTGATAGAGGAGGAGAGTACTCCTCAAATGAATTTTTAAATTATTGTAAGCAAAATGGGATAAAAAGGCAGTTCACAACTGCCTATACCCCACAGCAGAACGGTGTGGCTGAGAGAAAGAACCGCACCCTTGTTGAAATGGCACGAATGATGCTTTAGACAAAGCATCTAACATACAACTATTGGGTAGATGTAGTGAGAACTAGTGCATATATTCTAAATAGAAGTTCGACTTCTAGTTTAGATGGTATCACTCCTTATGAAGGATGGTACGGTAAGAAACCAAATGTCAAACATTTCTAAGTATTTGGTTCTTTAGCTTATGCACACATTCCTAAGGAGAAGAGAAAGAAGCTTGATCCCAAGAGTCAAGCATGTATTTTTGTAGGGTATTATGAATCGACCAAAGGGTATAGATTGTACAATCCCAAGACACATAAAATAATTATCTCCAGGGATGTAATTTTTGATGAAGGGGGAGAATGGGGTCATAAAAAAATTGTTGATATAGACTCTAATTCGAAAAGTTCCACATTTGTACACCCAAAGAAAAGTAGTGGAAATAGTTCCCCTCCATGAAGTCCACATCAGGAATCTTCATCAAGTACATCAAGTGGTACACCAAGTCCAAGAGGGACTCCTTTGTTGGCACCCCAAAACTCTTCGAAATGATTTCATAGATCTGTAAGCACTCCAAGTTCGATGGATATTGATCCAGTTTCTCAAAGGAAAGATAGAAATAGAGGAAATCACATACTACAGAGTCATTCATCTTCTCAAATGTTGGATAGGAATTTCCAACAAAGATACACTAGGAGTCAAGCTAGTGAGATGGACGACATTTTGTCAAAACTTGAAAATCTTCAAATGTCAGGAGATGATGAGTCTCATGAACCAAGGGGTGATGTAGTCAATTATGCTTTGTTTGCTGCTGCACAGCTAGAACCATCTAGCTATGAAAAAGCATGTACTAAAAGTATATGGCAAGATGCCATGGAAGAGGAAATATCCTTAATTAAAAAGAATGATACTTGGGAGCTTGTGAAGCTTCCCAAGGGAAAAAAATGTGTTGGATATAAATGGGTCTATAAGACCAAATTCAATGCTGATGGAAGCATTGAAAGGCATAAGGCAAGATTAGTAGCTAAGGGTTTTACTCAAAAATATGGAATAGATTATGATGAAACATTTGCTCCAGTTGCTCGACAAGAAACAATCGAAACTGTTCTTTCCTTGGCAACCCATAAAGGATGGAACATTCAACACATGGATGTGAAAAGTGCATTTTTAAATGGATACCTGACGGAAGAGGTGTATGTTCAACAACCTCAAGGTTTCCAAGAACAAGGAAAAGAGAACCTTGTTTATAAATTGAAAAAAACACTTTATGGCCTCAAGCAAGCACCACGAGCGTGGTACTCATGAATTGACGGCTATTTCAGCAAGTATGGTTTCACAAAAAGCAAGAGTGAACCAAATTTATACTACCTGAAGAATGGAGTAGATATCCTCATAGTTTATTTACATGTGGATGATCTAATATTTATGGGTAGTAATAATAAAATGAATATGGAGTTCAAAAACTCCATGATGAATTAGTTTGAGATGAAGGATCTCAGATTAATGAGATACTTCCTAAGAATGGAAGTACATCAATCAAAGAATGGGATATTCATATGTCAACAAAAATATGCTCATGACATGATCAAGAAATTTGCTATGCAGCAGTGCAAATCAGTTGCAACACCAACAGGACATGGAATCCAACTAAGCAAAGATGATGGAGCACCAAAAGTTGACATGACCAATTTTAGAAGCATGGTTGGGAGTTTAATGTTTCTCACCAACACTAGGCCAGATATACAGTATGCTATTTCTCTAATATCAAGGTTTATGACATGCCCATCCGAGCTGCATCTTCAAGCAACCAAACAAATTTTATGATATGTAAAAGGTACATTGTATTTTGGAATCCATTACCACAAGTCTAACTCTGTGAAGTTAGTTGGTTATAGTGACAACGATTGGGGCAGTAATATAGATGACATAAAATCTACATCAGTGAACTGTTTTAGTCTAGGTTCAGGACTAATAACTTGGAGTTCCAAGAAGCAATATGTTGTAGCATTATCATCTATAGAAGCTGAGTATATAGCCATTACCCATGCTAGTACTCAAATCCTCTGGTTGAGGAAAATCCTTGAAGAGATTGGTGAAAAAAAATTGGTCCAACCAAACTGAATTGTGATAATATTAGTGCCATACAGTTGGCATATGATCCACCACAAAAGGTCAAAACATTTTGATATGAAGTATCACTTCATAAGAGATATGGTGGAACAGCAGATAGTTGAGCTTCAATACTACAACACTTTGGATAATCTAGCAGACATCTTCACCAAAGGCATGGCTAAAGCTCAATTTATAAAGTTGAGAGACTATATAGTCAGTCCTCTCAACTTTAAGGGGGAGAATGTTGGAAAATTACCATTGGTAAAAGGTTAAAAAGAGTATTTTACCCTGGGTAAGTTTACTTACCTTTTACCTTACCTGGACGATAGTTGGACGACATCATATTTGTGCAGAAAGAGAGTTTTAATTTAATTTCTTCTCCCTTCCCTTAACTTCTCCTATTCCCTCCTTTTCTCTAGTATGGTTATTTTGTGTTCATTTAAATCAATTGTAACCTAATTTCAAGTTAATGCATATTTTACCTTTGCATTGAATAGCTCACCTCTCACACAATCAAATTAAATAATTATGCTCAAATCAATTAATATATACTCTAAAGAATGCTCAAATTCTATGCATAAAACATATATTTCAAAATATTAAAATGTCAATCATCAATAAATATGCATTTCTAGCACAGATAGACTGCATAATGTAGTAATTATTCCTGAACCTACTTCCTAGTGTCCACTGCTCATAGAAGATCTAGATGTTTAGGAGTTTGTAAGTCCCTATTGTTGTTTTTGGGGTAGTTATTATTCCTGTGGCTGAATTCTTTCTTGAAATACTTCTTGTCATCATTGTTATGCTTCCTAAATCTTGGATTTTCATTGTTTTTTTTATTTTGTCCATTATCCCATTTTCTCTTTTTCTAAAATTTATGTTCCTTGCTAAACCATTTCATGGAATTATTGAGTTCCATTAGAATCCTGAGTCACCTTTATTCTCCGAGCCATATTGTAAGCTTTTTGCATAGTTTTTTAAACATGCACACTTACTCTATCTCTAATCCAGGGCTTCAGTCCATGGACAAATTTTTCTATTTTCATCTCATTGTTCTAAATATGAGATGGTACATACTTAAGGAGCTTCCAAAATTGTTCATAATATTCTACCATGGAGAGAGAACCTTGTTGCAATGTGAATAAATACTTATACCTATTCATATAGAATTGCTTTGTAAGGAACCTATCCTTAAAATCTTCCATGAAAACCTCCCACTTCAGCTTATTAGGTGAAATATTAAGTTCTTTATTACAAGCATTCCACCAATAAACTCCTCTATATACCAAATGAGAAAGGGCAAATGTTGTTTTAGTTGTAGAAGAGTAGTACCTTATGGCGAAATGTAGTTCCAGTTCTTCTATCTATGCTTCAACCACATTTTCTCTCCCTTTTCTAGTAAACTTAGTCACTTTAATATACTTCAAATCATTGCAAAATTATTTCTTCATGCGGATCATTTTTGCACGCTCTTTAGGATATTCATCATCCCTATCCTCATCATCTAGAATTTCTATCTCCTATTTTTTTTTGGGGTTATGCTGAGAATTTATGACTTGCAAAATCTGTTGAATCTGATATTGTATAACAAAGTAGCAACAAGGTTATCTACTTATTTATTTGAGTTTCCAAAACTTTCTTCCATTTATATAGCTTCAAAAAATTTAGGGCTAGCTTGTTGCGAGGTTATTTTATTCCTCCCTCTCATTTTTGTTGCCATGTTAACCTGGTATAAAGTTTCGTATTAATATTTGCTCTTTCAAAGTCAAAATACTAGATGACTAGAATAGTTTTTTCAACTAGTTTATTATTGCCAGGTTTATTCCCTAGTTTTCTTCCTCTAACCCTTGTTGAATATCATACAAACTTGAAATAAGGGATAAGTAAGTCATAAGATATAGATGCCAAGCAGTTTCCCAAAATAGTCTAAGGTACACTGCTTAAAATCCATACATGAGGGTTCACTTAGCTCTTCCACTTTCGAATGACTGTGGATCTATTCATGGGAGAAAGGAACTCGAACACCAATGATCTCAAGAACTAACCTAATCCTTACCAAGTATGCATCATCAAGAGTTAGGGAGTTCTTGTTTTGATCCATGCCCCAAATATTTGCTAACCTAGATTTATCTAGAATCTATCAGTTAGCCTAGGCTCTAATACCAACTGTAACAACCCCAATTGTCACTACAAATATACTAATTTTTTATTATCTAAGTTCATATATGTCCACCTTGTGATAATATAAAGTTATAATAATGATCTAAGACGAGATCTTCCCATCATAAGTAAATAGTTCAAATTGCAATAGATTCATTAGATAGAAGCACCAACTTCTATAATTCATTTAAATCCAATTGTGGGTAGGAGCACCAACCCCTACAACACCATCCTACCATCCCATAATGGTATATGAATAATAGCATACAATGGCTATGTCCCCTCCATACAATTACCACACGGTAAGGGACATCATATTGGTTTAATAAACCATTTAGGAGAACAATCCCTCACCAAAGGAATTCCTTTCTCCATTTCTCCATACTTCCAATAAAGGCTAGTGTCTTAGGAGGAACCAATAATCTATTTATCATTACAAAAAATTACATATAATTTGGGTTATTTGTCTTAAGCGTTATTATAAGAATTTCTTATCATCAAGGTGTTGTTATTTTGGTGGTGGTGGGTATTATGTCATATGTTTTGTATTTTTGGTTTGGTCATGTAATTGTATAGAATATTTCTCTACTACTACAATCCATAAAGAGTGATGCTACAAAGCAACCAAATATCATCACATGAATTGCACATATATAACAAAAATGTGAAGTAAGTAGTAATGCAAGTAATATTCATTGACAATTATGATCAATATCATTTTAGTACAATTTCTAGCTAGCTTAGCACACAATATTTTTATTTGATCATATTTCCAAAATTTACCTGTATCTACCCTTTAAATGAATTATTACATCATTTGGAAAAGCTTCCTTACAATATACAAATCGAGTAAAAGGAATACATCAATATTACAAAGCTTTGTTTATACATTTCACGTATACAAAATTACAATGAGCACATCTCAAAACATACTTATGCATAATGAACAACAGTACAATAATTTTTAATGCTTGACTGGTTCTCCTCTGGTTTTCTTGCACCTTCATGACGTGAGAGAGATGAGTCTAAAGGGATCACGACAACTCGAATACAAAGTATGCCAATGCAGCACAAGAAAGCCATGCTTTTTCATAATTGAGTGCAATCATGCATCATACATTTTCCATATGCATATTTTATGTTAAAGAACAACATCACCAATATTTCATCTTTCTTTAAGAACATGCATAACAAGGATTACTAAAAAATCCATGTCCTCATTTGTTTGGTTTATCTCCAAACATAGGGAAGGGTCCCATACCCCTTCCCAAGGTATGGACACCAATCCAATCCTCTCAATACTAGAAGATCTTCTAATCTTCTAGTGGAACATATACAGTTCAAAATTATAATATTATACTCATAAATGAAACACATGCATTTTAATGTGAACACCAAATGTTAATAGTTAACTTGGTATATAAAACACTAATCAAAATAAAAAAATAAGCTTTGATCTCCAAAAATTTATTCAATTGTACAAAATAAATAACCTAAAGCTTACAAAATATATACAAAGAGTTCAATACAGGAAGGATCTGTTCATTAGATATATAATTCAATACATTGGAGCTGGTGTAAATTTTGCTTCATGACAAATTAGTTGATCATCACATTAATATTGTTCCATGTTGAAACCTTGTTTCTTGTGTTGAGTAAGTACAAACACAATCAGTGATAGAAAAATTATTAGACACTCTTCTTGTGAGAATATAATAATTTTTTTTGAGTTCCACCATATTGTGAAGAGAATTTCATGGAGATAATTAATCAAGGGTGTAAAGTTACCTTCTCTGGTTTCCTTAAAAATTAAGGAGATTTTATATTTATTTCTAGTTGATAGATACTTGTATCCTTCAAGAGTATCTATTAAATTTTGAGAGTAAAATTCTACTTCTTGGAATATATCTTCATTATTGAAAGCTTTTCTCATAATTTCATCCATAAAATTTTAGTAGTATATCTTATAACTCCCAGTCTTCGGTTATATCTCCCTAATGATGAGAGTTCACAAACCTAATAAGTTTTTGTGTTTTGTATCAAGCTTACATCTACCCAATAAATTTTTAACTTGATAATTTTGTTTGATGCTAATATTACCAAGTTTTGTAGAATGCCTTATGACTCCCTAGGATATTTTGGATAGGATGTATTATCAATATAGTACTTTTATAAATTGTAGTTCAATTATAAGTTGATTTTGTAAGTACCAAAAACAACTTTTCTATCTCATTATTACTCCTATTGAACTAATCACTATTCTCAATTCTTTGAAGAGGTTTTGGAGTTGGTATTTATTTGCCTTTCTTTGAGTGTTTTGAGACAACACTATAAAAAAAAACACCTTTTGAATAATTTTAATAAACTTCTTTTAAATACCCTTATTTGATTGATTTAATGTTTTCTAATTTCCAATTCCTAAGTACCCTTATTTGATTGATTTAATGTTTTCTAATTTCCAATTCCTAAGTTGCTGTTGTATTCCTTATAATTCCCAAGTTTGAAAAAATTATAAAATAATAATGCAAGTTATTTTAATAATTATAATATTACCTATTCCTTCTTCATAATTTTTGCAAATAATAAATCTACTGGTATGCTTGTTTAATAAGAATATGTTTCCTTATAACTCCATCAACATTATGTTAAGACAAGCACATATATTTTATGTCAATCGCTCCTCACTGTTGTACATTGGCAAATCTTGTTATGTTCTATGTAGCACTTATGGGTAATTTTGAGCCCTCTTTTATCGACATAAGTTTTTCTTCGAATTGCGATCAAACTCCTATGCAATATGACATCTTAAAATACCTTTCACCGGTCTTCTCTATATGTTGGATTTATAATAGCATCTTTACTATCATCCTTACACTTTATAGATGTTTTATCTTGAAGCATTAACTTGATTTTGACTACTCCTTGCTTTGCTTGATTGCATTCTATTGTTGTTTCCTTTGCTATCTTGGATTGATGTCTTAAGAATGATGGGCTTCATGACAAGTGTCACATAAAGCATTACGAGCTAGCTCTCTTTGGAAATAATGAGCAATATTCAGTAGTGAGCATTTCTTCACCAATGAGCATTTCCTTGGCAATGAGGAAGTTGGTGGTAACCCCCAACAAATCTCAACTCCCTCCAACTAAGTGTTACTCCCTTTAGGTAAGTGCTTTAATGTTGGTATACGTACAAAGTTCCTACCAAGTGGATTGTGCATGAAAGCTTTCTTTCTAACACTCCAAGTAATCCTAATTCCTCCTTTATCCTTGCACCCTATGTGAGGTTTCTTTTCCTTGGTATGCAAGCTTTATTTTGCTAGCTATCTTGGAGAGGGTGATGGATGGATATAGTTGGATAACATCTCATCACACCTTCTATCTCTTCTCTTAGTGGATAATTGCTTCAATGGAAGCTTTAGGTATTTATTCCACTCTCTCTGCACTTGTTTGTAGATTTTTAATGTTGATTTCTTCCTTCCTTTTTTTTTTTTAGAACACCCAATGCTTTGCTTCGAATTTTACATAGATATTCCTTTTCTGAGTATTGTCCTCCTTTATATATATATGAGTGTTAATCTCATTCCTTTTCTACTAGTTAGAACACATAATGCTACTTCTATTATGTAGATATTACTTAGTTGAATACTATCATCCTTTCTATGTATGCATGAGTGCTAATATCTTCTTCCAATGATTCCACTATTGTAGATGATGCGATACCTTATAGGGATGATTATGATGGCAAGAATGATGTTTATAAACACCTTAGCTCCTAGACATGTGAGCTCTTTGGTATATCATTCTTTGGTTGTAACTTTGATATTCACATGCGCTCCTTCACCTGGATACAACTCTGTTGAAATGAGGACGTGTGAGCTCTCTGATAGATCTTTCTTTTGGCCATATATGTACTGATTGTGTTACCTTTGAATAGCTTCTTCACTTGGCCGTAAACCTGCTAGATGAAAATTATCCTTCTTCCCCCTGTAAATGGTAAAGCCTTTGTTATTTCAATAAAAAAAGGAGGTGCATTTTGTAATATATAATTATGCATCTAAAATGAAGAAACTCTATAATCCTTCTTGATTCTTTTGTATGATAGTCAATCCAAGTTATTGATAGTGAGGAATCTTGCACTTTGTTCTTAAATAAAGAATAATTTTATTCTCTTTTAGTCTTGAGACTACTAGGGTCTCGATTTGAGGCTTCGTTCAAGGATTTCAATGGTGGTTTTTCTACTCTACATTTCTGCTTGTAATGGTGGTTTATTTTGGCTACTAAAGTGCTGCAGATGTTTTTGTGCTCCTTAATCAACACAAAAAAATATAGAGCAACTATTTAAAAGTTTAACTAGAATAGTGCTTAATAGATGCACTATTGCTCCACTTATTTTTAAATATGCTCTTAATAATACCACTGTAAATTTTCAAATATAATCTACAAATTTTACTACAAACATAGTTGTAGGATCCATTCTTCTTTTTCAAGATATAAGATAGGTAGTTAATATATTAATATAAATTTGTAATCTAATAAACTCTAAAATAATGTGCAAATGAACCTTAAAATGAACTTTCCTTTTTGCACTTCTATGAAGACTTATAATGCAATCTTCCCCTTTGCAATTTATGATCTAGCATAAGGTGCTTTAAAAAATCTACTAAGTAATTTGAATAATGAATTCACTTGCACCAATAGTTGCTTACCTTATTTATAGCTTTTCCAAGTATCTCCTCCTTCACCAAAAGGAGTTCTTGAACTTGTTTTCACAAGCTTGGGTTTTGGTGATTTGGTCTTATCCTTTTTGTTGTGGATTCAAAGGATTATTTGGGAAATCCTTTAGTCTCTCGGATTTTACAAAATCCTTTTTGCTGGATGATTCTGAAGAAAATACTCTTCCTAACTCTGATGTAGGAAGTTTCTCAACTTCATCAGAACTCTTATTTCCTACAAAAAATGATTATTACTAAAATTTGAATCTACTTCTGAATTAGGTACTCCCTTCTGGAGTATTTTTAGGATCAAGGCTTCTATGGTCCTTTTTTGATTAAGGCTTATGTGGCCTTATCTCTTTATATCAAGTATTTTGTGGCATTTTTATTTTAAGACTTATATGGCCTTTTTAGATTAAGGTAATTGTGGTCTTTTTTAGATCAAGGCTTCTATGGCATTTCTAGATTAAGGTTTCTATTGTATTTTTAGATTAAGGTTTCTATGGCCTTTTTAGATTAAGGTTTGTTATGGTATTTTTTTAGATCAAGTATTCTATGGACTTTTTATTGTGAATTTGACTTTACTTATAGAGATATTCAATCTCTAGTATTCACTATGACTCTTTCTTCTAGAGTCTCTTGTGTAGAATTATTCTTTTACAACAACTAATCTCTACACTATGAAGGCACTCTGAAATTTGGGCAACGAAGTTGAAATCTCTTAGATTTATATTGTAGGAGGTGTCTCAATCATATGAGAGTTAGTTCCCTGTAGTAAGAAGAACCTTCAATCAATAATTATCTAACAACCCCAATTGTCACTACACATCTACTAATTTTTTTTTTTTATCTAAGTTCATCTATGTCCACCTTGTGAAAAGATAAATTTATAATAATAATCTAAGACAAGATATTCCCATCAAAAGTATATTATGAATTGCAATAGATTCATTACATAGAAGCACCAACTTCTATAATTCATTTTAATCCAATTGTGAGTAGGAGCACCAACCCCTACAACACCATCCTACCATCCCATAATGGTAGATGAATAATAGCATACAATGGCTATGTCCCCTCCATACATTTACCACATGGTAAGGGACATCATTTTGGTTTAATCAACCATTTAGGAGAACAATCCCTCACCAAAGGAATTACTTTCTCCATTTCTCCATACTACCAATAAAGGCTAGTGTCTTAGGAGAAACCAATAATCTATTGCTCATTATACAATTTGGGTTATTTGTCTTAAGAATTATTATAAAAAATTATTATCATCAAGGTGTTGTTAGTTTGGTGGTGGTGGGTCTTATGTCATATGTTTTGAATTTTTGGTTTGGTTATGTAATTGTATAGAATATTTCTCTACTACTACAATCCATAAAGAGTGATGCTACTAAGAAACCAAATATCATCACATGACTTGCACATATATAACCAAAATGTGAAGTAAGTAGTAATGCAAGTATTATCCATTAACAATTATGATCAATACCATTCCAGTACAATTGCTAACTAGCTTAGCACAAAATATTTTCATTTGATCATATTTCCAAAATTTACCTTTATCTACCATCTCAATGAATGATTACATCATTTGGAAAAGCTTCCTTACAATATACAAATCAAGTAAAAGGAATACATCAATATTACAAATATTGGCTTATACATTTCACCCATATAGAGTTACAATGACCACATATCAAAACATACTTATACATAATGAACAATAGTACAATCATCTTAAATGCTTGACTAGTTCTCCTTTGGTTTTATTGCACCTTCATGATGTGAGAGATATGAATTTGAAGGGATCAAGACAACTCGAATGTAGAGTATGCCAATGCAGCACAAGAAAGCAATGTTTTTTTATAATTGAATGAAATCATGCATCATACATTTGCAATATGTATATTTTATGTTAAAGAAAAACATCCCCAATATTTCATCCTTATTTAATAACATGCATAACAAGGATTACTACATAGTCCACATACTCATTTTTTTGGTTTATATCGAAACATAGGGAAGGGTCCCATACCCCTTCCCAAGGGATGGGCACCAATCCAATCCTCTCAATACTAGAATATCTTCTAATCTTCTAGTTGAACATATACAATTTAGAATTATAATATTATACTCATAAATGAAACACATGCATTTTAATGTGAATACCAAATTTTAATCATTAACATGGTATAGAAACCACTAATCAAAATAAAAAATAAGCTTTGATCTCCACAACTTTATTCAATTGCATAAAAGAAATAACCTAAAGCTTACAAAAGATATACAATGACTTCAATACGGGAAGGATATATTCATTAGATATATACTTCAACATATATGAATATATAACCTTTATCATTTCTTTTTTTTAAAGAATACAACTAAAACCAATCCCTATTAATGTTTTTAAACCCTTATCTATCAATTTATTCCTAATAAGTTATGTGTTTATTAAAAGAGTCTATACTTATCTCAACATATTTAAACAATTTGAGTCATAGTATATTACCATCTACTAAAGTGTATTGGATGGAAATATTTAAAAGCATATATATATATATATATATATATATATATATATATATATATATATATATATCACTTTTGAGGCTAGAGACTATCTCATTTTGAAGGGTTTGGCGGTATTACAAGCTACCGCTTGATATAACCTGACTTAGTACCTATCACTTACTTTCTGGGGTAATCGTTCATAGTACCGATAGTAGGAGTTGACTACGTAGGGATAATAATCTAATGCTTCTTTTGATGGTTCTCTATTGGTCTTTGTCAATAGATGCATAGAATCAAATAATTGACCACTTAAGGTTTCAAACTTCGAAGGCTCACTAACGAAATGGATGCTATAGGTTTTAAGAAGTGTAAAATTAACCAAATAAAATGGTAACAACTGAAGTATATTCTAAAATTTCCAAGAGTACTTCAAGGCACACATAATCACTATAACCCGTAGCACTATAAAACCTAAATGAAATATATTTCATTTATAGCACAATTGTTACAGGTGACCATAATAGTTGTGTTGGAACCTTTAACCAATAATTAAACAATCAAAACACCATTCAATTTTCATATGTGGCTGTGATTTGTCGTGACTTTGTAAGCATATAAAAAAAATGACCAATGACTTGGAATCTTAAACAAAACGAAGGTGAGCAAGAATCGGGTTAATCATCAGTAGGATTTACTAAACTAAATATTATTCTCATGTTATTGTAAACATCAGAAGGTAAGCATCGGTTTGTTTCCTTAGATGAGCATGATTAGATAACTCAACATATGAGTACTAAAAGACTTCGGTAGTATGCTAGAGTGAGACCAGATCTAATTGAAATATGACATCCATAATTGGTCATCAAAAATGGGTCAACACTTCGCAATAGTGTCTATTTAAAGGATAAAAAATATATGCATAAGGGCATACTAAAGGATATGATAATACATGAGGAAAATGCCTAATCATGATATTTGACTTCCTTTGATGCACCTATCAAAGAAACGAAACCACTAGTCATAGTTTACCAACAAAGGATGCCTGGCTAACATGGTTTTTATATGTTCATCGACACGATGGAACATTGTTGGCACATGTCTCAGACTGAGGGAATGGGTTTAGTAATCTTCTCTCCTTGACATATTTGTAGGTCTACTATCAGCAACATGGATAATTTCAATGAAGGGGCTTCTACCTACTAAAATCTAAAATGTAACCAAGTTTGCCCGTATCCAAAATTTCAAACGTCAGTGAGTTTGTCTACTCACAGTTCGCCATAGTTGGACTATACATAAGCTATTATAGACTATCAATAAATTTCTAGATATTTAAGCCAATGACCCTCTATCCGAGGTTAGTCAAATATTATGATAATAATTTTAGGTTGAGCTCCAATATTTATATAATGTACTATAATGATCTCCATACAATACCTTCCAAAAATAAAAACACACTACAGTCTTCGTTTTTGAAGAAAGATGAGGGTGATTGGCACAACTAGAACCCAACACATCTACAAGTGTATGCCACTTGTACCACTTATTATGTGGTATTGATAGCCTATTCTTATAATTCAACCCTTGATTCGTTCACATAGCCATCATGGGTATTCACGGTAAGAAAAAGAATAGAATACTAGTCTTAATTCAAAGGCATTACATTACTAGGACTACCATAATTCGTCAAGTCACACAAAGCATACCAAACAAATTATTCCAACCACATAATGCATTAAGTCATACAAAGAATGCCAGTCAAATTATCTCAACCACATAATGCATAATTTTACACAAAGCATGTCAATCAAATTATTTCAATCATTATAGAAAACTATAAGAGAAGAGAAACTCTCACACCTAGAACAAGCCACTGTGATGAAAGGTCCTTATCCTATTCTCGAACTACCCTCCTTCTAAGATTTACCCAACATAGCATGCCCCCTTATTTTCAGCCCCCCATGGCTATTTATAATATTTCCCTTCTTCATCAGGAAGATGCTCTACATTATTTTATTACTTTTCTTTCTTTTCCCTTCACATGCAAGTTTCTTCAAAATATAATATTTTAATACAAAAGGGATTCCCTAGAGATAAGGTATAGGTTGGTTATATGTCCTATGTACCCCCACTCTAAGGGCACTAATACTATTGAGAGCATGGGTGCTCATATTTGGAACTATTAAAGATAATAGCAGAGTCCCATACCTTAGTACAACCATCCCAAAGTTGCCATGTGTAGGAAATATGCAATATTTAATTTATAAGGTAGTATTTTCATATTTTGGTCCAATAAAATTTGGACAAGTTCATAAAAGACAAACCACCTAATTCTTTTCAAAAATGGGGTCAATAAAATTAAATAATTATGCTCAAATCAATTAATATCTACTCTAGAGAATGCTCAAATTATATGCATAAAATATATATTTCACATAAATAGCATACAAGCACTCTATGAATGTGCTCAATATATCCCATCATCGTTTTTCCTTTGATTGGGCAGGACTTTTCAGAGTTAGACTCAAGTACACCGTCCTCAGGGAGGTAACTAGTGATGGTTGAGATAAGAGCTTTACCTGATGAGTTGTCTTTATCATCATTTCCCTTTTCCATCTCTGGTGGTCAGTATTCCACTTAAGATAATACCCATTCCTACAATCAATCCAAGCACGCAGCATCATTTTCTTTTGACAGAAATTGATATAAAGCAAATACATCAAGTATTACAAACCAACTATACAAATAGCATATTAATAAATTTCCTCCAAGGTGGGTCATGACATAATCCCCCCTTAGAATAAACACAGTATTCTCTATTTCTAGTAATATTACATAAAAGTCATTATATCGTAAGGTTTGCATAGCTTTCCACTTTCATAAGTGGTAAATGGTTCAACCTGTATTATTACATAGCATCATCAAATAACATTAGAAAATAAATAGGGAAAAAATATTTTCATGTCCTCCACTTTTTTCCAAGTGGAATTATTTTCAGAATATTGGTCCCACTAGACCTTGCACTGATCAATACTTC
The DNA here is from genome assembly GCA_028583015.1 of Wollemia nobilis. Lineage (NCBI taxonomy): Eukaryota > Viridiplantae > Streptophyta > Pinopsida > Araucariales > Araucariaceae > Wollemia > Wollemia nobilis. The sequence continues at coordinate 3,383,895 of JAQPPZ010016414.1, forward strand.
TTTTCCTTATAGTCTTAAAATGAAATTCCAAGATATTCACAAGTTTCACCTCAAAGGTTGTTGGATCTGCCATCATTCAAAAGTAGAGGAGTAGCCTTACCATCCAAGTATTGCACTATTATCATGACATAGATATTGTGATTTGGTTTGTCCGTTCTAGTGCTAGCACATTTTGGGCAATTAATAGCATAATGTGGACCTCCATAATCGAAGTATCTTATCTTTGGATTTGAGTTTACCTCCTAAACCTGCTTCCCAGTGTCCACTACTCGTAGAGGAGCTAGTTTTTTAGGAGTTTGGAAGTCCCTATTATTGTTGTTGGGGTAGTTATTATTCTTGTGGCGAAATTATTTCTTGAAATCCTTCTTGTTGCCATTGTTATGCTTCCTAAATCTTGGATTTCCTTTGTTTTTCTAATTTTATCCATTATCCCATTTTCTCTTTTCCTAAAATTTTTGTTCCTTGTTCAATCATTTTGTAGAATTTTTGTGAGTTCCATTAGAATCCCAAGTAATCTCTATTCTTCGAGCCATATTATAATATTTTTGCATAGTTTTTTGAACATGCACACTTACTCTATCTCTAATCTAGGGCTTTAGTCCATGGACAATTTTTTCTATTTTCATCTCATTGTTCTAAATATGAGACAATACATACTTAAGGAGTTTCACAAATTGTTCATAATATTCTTCCATGGAGAGTGAACCTTGTTGCAATGTAAAAAACTCCTTATACCTATTCAGATAGAATTGCTTTATAAGGAACCTTTCCTTAAAAGCTTCCACAAAAACCTCCCACTTCAACTTATTAGGTGAAATATTAAGTTCTTTACTATAAGCATTCCACCAATCAACTCCTATTTCTCCCATATGGGAAAGAGAAAATGTCATTTTAGTTTTAGAAGAGTAGTAACTTATAGTTAAATGTAGTTCTAGTTTTTCTATCCATGCTTCAGTCACATTTTCTCCCCCTTTTCTAGTAAACTTAGTCACTTTAATATACTTTAGATCATTGCCAATTTTTTTCTTCATGCGGATCCTATTTGCACGCTCTTTAGGATCTTCATCCTCCCTATCCTCATCATCTAGAATTTTTATCTCCTAGTTGTTTTTGGGGTTATGCTGAGAACTTATGGCTTACAAAATTTTTTGAATTTGATCTTTTATAACATAAATGGTAGCAGCAAGGTTCTCTACTTATTTATTTGAGTTTCAAAAACTTTCTCCCATTTTTTTGGCTTTAGTAATTTCATGTCTAGCTTTTTGTGAGGTTATTTTATTCCTCCCTCTCATTCTTGTTGCCATGTTAACCTGGTATAAAGTGTCATATTAATATTTGCTCTTTCAATGTCAAAATACTAGATGATTAGAATAGTTTTTCCAACTAGTTTATTATTGCTAGGTTTATTCCCTAGTTTTCTTCCTCTAACTCTGGTTGAAGATAATACACACTTGAAATAAGGGATAATTAAGTCATAAGACAGATTCTGAGTAGTTTCCCAAAATATTCTAAGGTACATCGCTTAAAATCCATACATGAGGGTTCACTTAGCTCTTCCACTTTTGAACAATTGTGGATCTATTCATAGGAGAAGGGACCTCGAACACCAATGATCTCAAGAATTGACCTGATCCTTACCAAGTATGCATCTTCAAGAGTTAGGGAGTTATTGTTTTGATCCATGCCCCAAATATTTGCTAACCTAGATTTATCTAGAATCTATCAGTCAACATAGGCTCTAATACCAACTATAACAACCTCAATTATCACTACACATCTACTATTTTTTTTTCTATCTAAGTTCATCTATGTCCACCTTGTGATAAGATAAAGTTATAATAATGATCTAAGATGAGATATTCCCATCAGAAGTAAATAGTTTGAATTGTAATAGATTAATTAGATAGAAGCACCAACTTCTATAATTCATTTAAATCCAATTGTGGGTAGGAGCACCAAACCCTACAACACCATCCTACCATCCCATAATGGTAGATGAATAATAGCATACAATGGTTATGTCCCCTCCATACAATTGTCACATGGTAAGGGACATCATCTTGGTTTAATCAACCATTTAGGAGAATAATCCCTCACCAAAGGAATTCCTTTCTCCATTTCTCCATACTGCCAATAAAGGCTAGTGTCTTAGGAGAAACCAATAATCTATTGCTCATTACGAAAACTTACATACAATTTGGGTTATCCATATTAAGCATTATTATAAGAATTTCTTATCATCAAGGTGTTGTTAGTTTGGTGGTGGTGGATCTTATGTCATATGTTTTGTATTTTTGGTTTGATCATGTAATTGTATAGAATATTTCTCTACTACTACAATCCATAAAGAGTGATGCTACTAAGAAACCAAATATCATCACATGAATTACACATATATAACCAAAATTTGAAGTACGTAGTAATGCAAGTAATCTTAATTGACAATTATGATCAATATCATTCCAGTACAATTTCTAACTAGCTTAGCACAAAATATTTTTATTTGATCATATTTCAAAAATTTATCTTTATCTACCCTCTCAATGAATTATTACATCATTTGGAAAATCTTCCTTACAATATACAAATCAAGTAAAAGGAATACAAAAATATTACAAATTTTGGATTATACATTTTAGCCATATAGAATTACAATGAGCACATCTCAAAACATACTTATACATAATGAACAATAGTACAATCATCTTCAATGCTTGAATGGTTCTCCTCTGGTTTTATTTCACCTTAATTATGTGAGAGAGATGATTTTGAAGGGATCACAACAACTCGAATATATAGTATGCCAATGTAGCATAAGCAAGCCATGCTTTTTCATAATTGAGTGCAATCATGCATCATACATTTACCATATGCATATTTTATGTTAAAGAACAACATCACCAATATTTCATATTTCTTTAAGAACATGCATAAAAAGGATTACTACACAATCGAAATCCTCATTTGTTTGGTTTATATCCAAACATAGGGAAGGGTACCATACCCCTTCCCAAGATATGGACATCAATCCAATCCTCTCAATACTAGAATATCTTCTAATATTCTAGTTGAACATATACAGTTTAGAATTATAATATTATACTCATAAATGAAACACATGCATTTTAATGTGAACACCAAATGTTAATCATTAACTTGGTATATAAACCACTAATCAAAATAAACAATAATCTTTGATCTCCACAACTTTATTCAATTATACAAAAGAAATAACCTAAAGCTTACAAAATATATACAAAGAATTCAATACAGGAAGGATCTTTTCATTAGATATATACTTCAAAATATATGCATATATGTAACCTTTATCATTTATTTTTTTTAAATAATACAACTAAAACCAATCCTTATTAATGTTTTAAAACCCTTATCTATCAATTGATTCCTAATAAGTTATGTATTTATTAAAATATTCTATACTTATCTCAACATATTTAAACAATTTTACTCATAGTATATTACCACCTACTAAAGTGTATTCGATGGAAACAATTAAAAGCATACAATATATGTATACTAATCACTTTCGAGGTTGGAGACTATCTCATTTTGAAGGGTTCGATGACATTACAAGCTACAACTTGAAATAACCTGACTTACTACCTATCACTTACTTTTTGGTGTAATCGTTCATAATATTGGTAGTAAGGTTTGACTACATAGGGATAAGAATCTAATGCTTCTTTTGATGGTTCTCTATCAGACATCGTCAATGGATGCATGGACTCAAATCATTGACCACTGCAGGTTTTGAACTTTAGAGTCTCACTAAAGAAATGGATGGTACAGGTTTTAAGAAGTGCAAATTTAACCAAATCAAGTGGTAACAATGAAGAATCTTCCAATATTTCCAAGAGTACTTCAAGGTACATGTAATCACTATAACCTACAACACTATAAAACCTAAATGAAATATATTTCATTTATAGCACAATTGTTATAGGTGACCATAATAGTTGTGTTGGAACCTTTAAACAATAATTAAACAATAAAAAAACCATTCAATTTTAATATATCACGATGATTCGGGGTGACTGCGTAAGCATATCAAAAAAAAATTACCAACAACTTGGAATATTAAACAACATGAAGGCGAGCAGGAATCGGGTTAATCATTGGCAGACTTTACTAAACTAAATATTACTATCATGGTGTTGTAAATATCATAAGGCATGTAGAGGTATGTTTCCTTGGATGACCATGATCAGATAACTCAACATATGAGTACTAAAATATTTCAATAGTGTGCTAGAGTGAGATTAGCTCTAATTGAAATAGGACATCCATGATAGGTCATCGAAAATGGGTTAACACTTCACAATAGTGCCTAGTTAAAGGATCAAAAGGAAATACATAAGGGTATACTAAAGGAGATGATAATCCATGATGGAAATACCTAATCATGATATATGGCTTCCTTTGATGTGCCTATAAAAGCAATGGAATCACTGGTCATAGTTTACCAACAAAGGATGCCTAGCTACCATTGTTTTTATATGGTCATTGACATGATGGAACATTTTTGGAACAAGTCTCACACTGAGGGAATGGGTTTAGTAAGATTCTATCCTTGAAAAATTTGTAGGTCTACTATTGGCAACATGGAGAATTTCAATGAAGGGGCTTATGCCTACTAAAATCCAAAACGTAATCCAGTTTTCCCGCATCCAATATTTTGAACATCAATGAGTTCATCCGTTCGTGGTTTTCCACAGTTGGACTATGCATAAGCTATTAAAGACAATCAATCGATGTCCAGAGAATGAAGCCAATGGCCCTCTATCTGAGGATAGTAAAATATTGCAGTAATAATTTTTGGTTGAGCTATAATATGTATAGATCATACTATAATTATCTCCATACAAGACATTCCAAAAAGAAAACCACACTGTAGTCTTCATTTTTGAAGAAAGGTAAAGGTGCTTGGCACAACTAGAACCTGGTGCATCGATAAGTGTATGCCACTTGCACCACTTCTTCTTCGGTATCGATAGCCTATTCTTATAATTCAACCCTTGATTTTTTCACATAGCCATCATGGGTATTTATGATAAGAAAAAGAATAGAATACTAGTCTTAATTCAAAGGCATTACATTACTAGGACTACCATAATGCATCAAGTCACATAAATCATACCAAATAGATTATTCCAACCACATAATGCATTAAATAATACAAAGCATGCCAGTCAAATTATCTCAACCACATAATGCATAATTTCACACAAAGCACGTCAATGAAATTATTTCAATCATTACAATAAAGTAGGATCATATGGAGTACAAATAATAAGATAAGAGAAACTCTCACACTTGGAACAAGCCACCATTTTGAAAGGTCCTCCTATTCACGAACTACCCTCCTAAGATTAACCCAAAATAACATGGCCCCTTCTTTTCAATCCCCCATGGCTATTTATATTATTTTCTTTCTTCCATAGGAATATGTTCTACATTATTTTATTATTTTTCTTTTTTTTCTCTTCACATGCAAGTTTCTTCAAAATATAATATTTTAATACAAAAGGGATTCCCTAGAGATAAGGTATAGGCTGGTTATATGTCCTATGTCCCCCCACTCTAAGGGTACTAATACTATTGAGAGAATGGGTGCTTAGATTTGGAACTATTAAAGATAAGAGGAGAGTCTCATCCCTTAGTACAACCATCCCAAAGTTGCCATGTGTAGGAAAGATGTAATATTTAATTTATAAGGTAGTCTTTTCATATTTTGGTCCAATAAAATTTGGATAGGTTCATAAAAGACAAACCACCTAATTATTTTCAAAAATGGGGTCAATCAAATTAAATAATTATGCTCAAATAAATTAATATCTACTCTAGAGAATGCTCAAATTATATGCATAAAACATATATTTCAAAATATTAAAATGTCAATCATCAATAAATATGCATTTCCAAGGTAGAGTTCCTTTATGCAAATTAGTTATGCAACCAACTATATTTCACATAAATGGCATACAAGCACTCTATGAATGTGCTCAATATCTCCCATCATTGTTTTTCCTTTGATTGGGTAGGACTTTTCAGAGTTAGACTCAAGTACACCACCCTTAGGGAGGTAACTAGTGATGGTTGAGATAAGAGCTTTACCTGATGAGTTGTCTTTGTCATAATTTCCATTTTCCATATCTGGTGGGTAGTATTCCACTTAAGAGAATACCTGTTCCTACAATCAATCCATGCACACAACATCATTTTATTTTGATAGAAATGGATATAAATCAAATACATAAAGTATTACAAACCAGCTACACAAATAACATATTAATAAATTTCCTCCAAGGTGGGTCATGACAAGTTACCATGTTCCAGATATTCTGGATGATCTTCACTAGATGATATGTCAATCTAGTGGGTTGAATATTGAGTCCTAGTCTTCATGATTTTTCTTGTAACTCTGTGGAGAGAATCTAGTCATATACAATCTCAGTACTTTCTAAAATTAATATTTATTTTAGTCCTCACTTGTGACTCTCCCTAATTCTACCACCTAGACTCTTCTAAGAATTTTTGATAGTGACTGGTCCAATGGTGCATCAGGTTGACAAAAAACTCAAACTCAATAATAATGGTGGTATTCCTATTGACCTACTATGACAATATCTATCATGGATTTGATACCACTGTTAGTTTTTAATGTAGATCACAATGAGAGATGACAATCACAAGATACTGAAATATGAAAGAAAGTAAACTCATGATATTTCTAAAATATGCTATAAATATAAATGACAAAAAAAATACAATTATGCTATGGAGGAAATGGACACTCCATGCAAGATGCTATAGAACCATAATGCACTCTATCACTAATGGATCCACCCACTACTCCTACTCCTACCTATTGACTTACTTGACAAACTATTACAATGAGGGCCTCTTATAGTGGAAGATAGATTCCTTGCCCAACACTCTAACTAGCTATACAAGGGACACCTTACACTTTTACAACTTGCACATTGACACTTGTGCATTTATTACATTGCATGAAGTAACTAGATAACTTCCCCCTAAAGTAATCTAATGTTCTAAGTATGTACCTAGGAAGGTACATTTACATGATCCAAATGATGTAATAGACTCTAACTCTTATAATTGACTTTCTATTCCTTATAACCAATGACATATTAAATAAAATCAATTATATTCCATTTCAATCAATCCTATGTACACTTGATTGAATGAAAAACACTTTATGTTGTTGAAAATGTATGTTTTAGACTAAGATGTGTTGAATTTTTAAGCCTATATACCATAAAATATAGTGAAATATTTCACAAGATCAAATATAAAATAGCCACAATATTAAAGGTCAATGTAAAGATAATAAGAGTAGAGTAATATGAGAAAATTAATATGTATATCAAGGCTTATAATAAATCAAATAGCATTCACTTATTCGATAAATATGAATGTAAATAGTCTAAAACATTCATGTACTATTCATGAAGAGCAACTTACAATATTAATTGTTCAAAATGTATAAAAGCTTTATTGCTTATTTTTCTATTACAACTATGCTATTCAATTCAATCCCAATTCAACTCATGTTCTTGTTCTATTATATGGAGCATTGTATCCATAATATAGCAATAGTAATATGACTCTTTGGATACTTGACTATTGCTCTCCTATGACTCTTGGCTTCTCATATTTCCACTTGTATACTTGATGAACACTTGACTCTATGACTCTTGGACATATCTACAAGACTCTTGAACTCCTAATCTAGGACACTTGTATACATCCTCGTATTACATATTTGCACTATTACATACAAGACACTTATGCATATTATCTGTTACATGATACTTGTGCATTTACTACACTTTCACACTTACATAAATTATAGACTCAACTTAATATACTATTTACAAATGTACCATGAAGGTACCATGGGGGTACATTAGCATGTACCAAATAATGTAATATATCTCAACATCCATTTTATTACATCATTTGTTTATCGAAGACATTAGTATTAAATTTGGGTTTTTAGCATATGATCCATCAGTATCTAGTTTAGGTGCTTGCTTTTGATTAGTATTTACTTTCCTCTTTTGTGCCTTCTTGATATTCTTCTTCTTCTTCTTCTTTAACTTGTTATTTTTTGTCTTTTTTTTTTCTTAAGCGAAAAACCCCTTGCGGGACTGCCTTGGTATGAGAGACCATGAACAGGGGGTTCTACACCATCAAAGTCACCCGAGAGTCACACCCGACCCTACCCGCACCAACATTATCAATTGGATTTTGGATACCCAATTCAAATTTTTGGTAGGGTGGATATTTGAACCTGGGACCTCTCTTGGAGGATTTCCTTCTCCTCTCCAACTCATCTACAACACCTGGGTTTATTATTTTTTGTCTTAATCTAGATAATGCCTTGTTATTTTCTTAAAAATATTTGTTCCTATATCTTGATGTTCTATAGAAACTACAACATTAGTGTCTTAAAAATTATTTGACAACAATTTATCTTCATTGATTAATATTTTTTCTAAAATAAGTTTGAATTCATTTTATCCAAATGCTTCTTCTAATTCTTGGATTTCATGAATCTCTTGAGCTAAATTTACTTTTTGATTTACTTCTCTATATTGTAGTTATGGTTGTTGCTATTGACCATATTGATACTGAGGATAATACTATCATTATGGGTATTGAGGTTGAAATTAATTTTGTTATTAAGAATTGTATTGATATTGAGACTGATATTATCTTTTTTGTACTGGTTTGTTTATTTGACCACCTTGGCTCATATTCATATGATTTCTTTGATTATATCTATAGAATTTTTTGCTTTGGCCATTTATCTTACATATTTGATAATATATTGAATTTCATTTATATATGTACCTTGAATTTGAAGAAATATTACCTTTATGGTTGAATAAATATTACCTTCATATCTATATTTATGGTTGAAGCAATATTATCTATTAGTATCAAAACATCATTAGTAATTTCATCTTTGACTAGGTTTTCTACTTCATATTCTTGAAGAATATTTACTAAGTCATAAAATGTAGTTTCCTTGCTTAAGAATTGCAAAGATGTGACTAGATGTTTGTAATTTTTTGGAAGTGTCCTTAATATAACTTGAACAAGAAGTTTATCTTCAAAATTTTCTCCCAGAGTAAGTAACTTGACGTTTATGTCTACTAATTTATGAAGAAAGAGATCTATACTTTATCCACTATTGAATTCTAAGGAATACAATTGGGATTGCAAATTAATAATAGTAGCTTTGTTTTTCCCTTCAAATATTTTGTATAAAGTATTCTTGCTTATGTAAAATATTCTACTCCACTTAAGTAAGATTGAATCTCAACAATTATTCCAAATGTTATCAACATAAGTGCTTTTGCATCACCTTTTTCAAATATTTATATTTCTTTTGCATTCTCATTAGGTTTTGTCTTTGTTCCACTAACTATATCCCAAAGTTTTATTACAACTAGGATTTATTTCATTTCATTCTTCCATGATCCAAAATTGGTCCTTTTAGAAGTTGAAACTCAAAAAGAAAAAAACATTATTTCTTGACATAATAAAACTCATTCAATCCTTTGAAGTAGTAATCCTTGTACCTCCAAAATTAAAATATGAATAACCAAAATATAAAATTTTGCAAATTTCAAAATTTTCTAATCCTTTGGTGTAGAAAGACTTTTAAATCCAAAGTATTTAATTTTACAAAATTTCAAACTCTAAAAATTAAACATATGTTATTTCAATTTTTTTTTAAACTTCACTAATAATCCAATTCAAAATTCTTCAATTTAGAAAAAAATTGAACTTAATAAAATATTTGTAAATCAAACTAACCAAATCATTTTCAAAAGTATTAATTATACTAACCTTATCACTCCAATCTAATAATTATATTTTGAAAAACTTCAATTATCCAATTTCAATCCTTATTACTCCCTATTGGTTTTTAAAAAACATTTATTTCACTCAAATAATCAAACATTGGAAATATTATGTAATGTTAATGAATGTTACATATCACTGTGCAATTATTGTTGCATGCATCCCAATTGTTTCTCTTCATAATTGATATTAGAAATGCTTGATGCTTTAGAATGTTTCTCTTCATGCATGAATGACATGGAAAACTTGATGCTTTTATTTGCTTTTCTATGGCTACAATTATATGCTAATATGTATACTAGTTGCTCTCACATTCTACATTATCATTTATTTAGTATGCTAACTATGAAGATTCTGAATAGCCTATGTTGGGTGAAGACCAAGTGATTTCTTTGCTTGTGTTCACTTGATGACATTTGAGTGATTCTATTAACACTCTTCACCTGGAGAAATTCAAGTGGGTATTTGGCTTGTCATTGCCTAGGGAAGTTGTAGTTTTTGGTCTTCTCTTGAAGGAGTTAAAATAGTTATGATGCTCATATATGCTTTGGAATTCAAATCAATGTTGTTCTTGATATTCATTTGTGAATTCCAAGCCACTTTGCTCCTAGTATTTGCATGGGAATTCCAAGTGGCTTCACTCCTGGTCTTCACTTGGGAAGTCCAATTAACTTTGATCCTAGTCTTAGGTTGGTTCAAACCAAGAAATATTGCTTCTAATATTTTCTTATATGGAATTCTAAGTAGTGTTACTTCTAGTCTATGCTCAGGTGATGCTAGGATGAGACGAAGTAATGCCAAGATAAGACTGGTCTCTCTTGATCATAATGCTATATATGAGTCTGGTATCTCTCAATCATAGTGATATAGATGAGGTTGGTCTCTCTATTTTATGTCTCTACTCTTTCTTCTTTATCTTCCACTTGGATAAGACCAAGTATTTTTGTTTCTATCTATTTGTAGAATATCTTATCTAATTTGTATTTCTTCTACTTTCTTTTTTGTGCATAGGCTTCTTAAATCACTACAATAGAATGGGCCAGATTTGGCTACAATGTTGGCTACTAACTCTTCATTATTGTCCTTTTTTGGCTACTCTTTACTTTTAGTGTTCTTATTTTGAGCTTGCTATTCATCTTTGTTGCTCAATACTTGATTTTCCCCTATGATATTCCTTATTGCTTAATGTTCCTTCTTTATTTCTAAAATTTTGAATAAAGGCTACTTAACCTTATTATATTTATTATGGGTTTCTCAGCCCTCTTATATTCAGTGTGGACTTCTTTGGCATTCTTATATTCAATGTGGGATTCTCTAGCCCTCTTATATTTAATGTGGGCTTCTTTGGCCCTATTATATTCAATGTGGGCTTCTCTAGCCCTCTTATATTCAATGTAGGATTTCTTCTTAAAAACTATGTTGCTACTATTGCAAATATATCAAGGTCAAATATCTCTATGACCTGATTCTTCTTCTACTACTTATAGCTTTGCAAATATGTCAAGGTCAAATATCTCTATGATATTATTCTTCTTATCCTATTGTACTTAGTATGGCACTGATATGGGGGGTGAATCAGTGAAGCTCTTTTGACCATGAAATTAAAGCTCTTACAACCGTAGCAATTAAAACTTAAAAATAGATACAGTAATACTAGCAACAGAGCATCACACAACATAGGATTTTAACGAGGTTCACCAAAATGGCTACTCCTCAAAAAGAACGGCTGCTTGGACTACCATCCAAATCTAGCCTTTAGCAAAGCACCAACTTTACAAAATATTTACCAGCACCCACTGGAAGGAGCTACAGCCCCTTATTTATCTGCAACAACAGAAAGGAGCACCAACCCCTGGTTTACTAGCACCAACTGGAAGGAGCACCAACTCCTGATTCCAAGCTGCAACTTGGACTTCAATTTTGAATGAAAATGATTGACAGGAAAAATACCTTTGTTTTCACAAGACCCTAACTGGTCTAAAGCTTACTCGATCTCTCTCATGGTTTGCAAGATACAGACATCTACAGCACTGCTACAGCCAAACTTTAGCAATTCGACTTCTCTGCTCGCTTTGCGCACTTTGCCATCATCTCATCACTTCTGCGCTTTCTACGCTCTTACGACCACATTTTGCACTTCAATTTCAACAATATTGACAACTGAACTTCACACTCTATGCACTATTTGCAAGCCTCACTCATTTTACCAAACACTTCAAACAACCTTCCTTTTATAGCAATATTTTCAAGATGAAAAAACTTTAATCTTAGTCGGCTGTAACCCTAATCATCGTTGGCTACAAAACCCTAAAATATGTCAGCTGCAAACCCTAAATTTTGTCGATTGCAAACCCTAAAATTTGTCGGCATGCATCAATCTTTGTCAGCCTCGACTGCCCCTGCAACTCTTCTATTGCTGTTACCACAAAAACACAACATGTCACAATATCACGACACTTCTGTCTTTAGAGACTTCATCTTCACTTTTGTCGTGAAATAATGACACTACTGCTATAAAAGACTTGCATTCTATTCCTATCGCGATATCGCGACACTTTTGTCTTTGACAGCATCTACTTTGCTTTTGTCACGATATCGTGACACTTCTATCTCTTTCTGCCCTTCTCGCCTTTTACTCGCGAAAATATAGCATGTCATGAAATTACGACATTCTTGGCCTCCCTGTTCACTTCATCGCTTATAGCCGCGAAAACCAAACATGTCACGAAATCGTGACATCTTTCTCTGCCTTGTGTCTTTTCTGCCGTTCACCCGCAAAACTAGAACATGTTGCGAAATCACGAAATCTTCTCTGCCTTGTCTCTTTTTTGCCTTTGGCTTGCAAAATCGGAACATGTCGTGAAATTGTGACATTTCTCTTGCCTTATGCTTTTTTTGTCTTTGGCCCACGAAACCGAAACATGTCACAAAATCGCGACATCTTTGCTGCCTTGTCTCTTTTCTGTCTTTGGCCCGTGAAATCGGAACATGTCACGAAATCGCGACATTTCTCTTGCCTTATGCTTTTTTTGTCTTTGGCCCATGAAACCAGAACATGTCACGAAATCGTGACACTTTTTATACTTAGCACTTTCTCTTTGAACCTGTCATGAAATCATGACATTTTTCATCCTTAGAGCTTTCTCTTCGAACCTATCGCAAAATCGCAACACTTTTCATCCTTAATGCTTTCTCTTCGAACCTGTCGTGAAATCATGACACTTTTCATCCTTAGCACTTTCTCTTCAAATCATGTCATGAAATCATGACAGTTTTCTTCCTTAGCGCTTTTTCTCCGAACATGTCGCGAAATCGTGACAGTTTTCTTCCTTAGCGCTTTTTCTCCAAACATGTTGCGAAATCGCGACAATTTTCTTCCTCAGTGCTTTTTCTTCAAACATGTCACGAAATCACGACAATTTTCTTACTTGCCTTCTCTGCTTCCAACATGTCACGAAATCGTGACAGTTTTCCTTGCGCATTCTCTCTCCTCGGCCATGTCGCGAAATCATGACAATTTTGCTTGCGCTTTCTCTCTCCTCTAACATGTCGCGAAATCGTGACAGTTTTTCTTGCCTGCTGAATATGTCGCGATATTGCGACACTTTTCTTACTTGTCTTTTTCTTTGATCTTTTGCAAATAAGCAACTAAGGTCTTCTTGGAAACTCACTGTCCATGCTTTGAATAACCTTTGAACTTCTGTCCTCTACATCTGAATGACTTCTGAACTGCCTGTCCACTGCATCATTAGATCTAACTGCCTGTGTTGACAACAATGACAAAACTCTTGCAACCCCTTGCTCAACGATCTCCCCCTTTGGAATTGTTGGCAACAGCTGTGTAAATTCCTGTAACTCTTCTCCCCCTTTGACAATAATACCAAAGGGCTGCTGCAGACTCCCCCTGAGTCTATGCACACCATTCTTAGATACAAATTATTACAGTTAGCAAAAATTCCAAACATGAGCAAGAAGAAAAACAAATACACAAATGCTCCCCCTGAGAATGTGAACCCGAGCTAGTCACTTCTTGGGATTAGCCTAAACTCCTACTGTCATGCATACTGCCTTTATTGAACCTTTGTTGAGTGAGAAAATTGTCTAGCCTTGCATACCATGCTCAGGGTGCCTGTTTCAAGCCATATATCTTCAACTTACAAGCCAAGTTAGGAACATCATCATGCTGGAAACCATCTGGCTGCTCAATATAACCATTTTCTTCAAGCTTCCCATTCAAAATTCTGATTTCACGTCTGTCAATAAAAATTGATAAGTGACTCACACTTATACCAACTTTTGTTCAGCACTGAACCAACACTGCAATTTTACTACAAACTCTGTGCAAGCATCAAACACTGTACCATACACCAACCAAAGCCCTTTTTATATTTTCAACTTGATCTAAGTTTTCTACAATCACCGTTGGTCACTCCTTACTTTCAACTGTTCGAATCAGAAGACAAAATTTTGATAAATACTTTACGGCTAGCTATAGTGCACCTTACTCAGCCTCAAACTTTTTAACCTTGGATTGGCATTTTATCAATAGTTAAAAAGAAACTGTCTGTGAATTAGATCATTTCACCAAGGTGCCATGAAAGATCTCACAATCTTAACATCAATGAGTTGAACAAATACTCGCTGCAAATATCTAAACACAAATATATGGCTAGAGCAACATTATTTCACAAACCAAATTATCTGAACTGTTATAAATCTTAATTTATGACAGTGATTGTGAGAACCATCAATAGTATAACAATGACATATAGCAAAATTACCAATAAAGACACATCTTCAAATTAATATTGATCCTTTACGACACTACCACAAAACTGCATGATCTAAAAACATACTTAGACAAATATATGACAACTCCCCCTAACTTCCTGCTTTACATCCTCATAAACCCAAACACATACATGGGAGAATTAGAATAAATCTATAAGATTGGTCCCCCTGAGGATGTGCTACCTGGAGCTACATTAGTGCATCAGAGGAGTAGTCTCCTTCAATCCAAGGAGACACAATTTCCTTTGTTCTATCTTTCTCCAAACTTTCTTGAACTCGGGCTTGGATTTTTCAATTGCATCCCTATTTTGCACCTTTGTGTGAACTCGAATATTTCTCTAGTGTTGTTGTCTCCTATGCATCCATGATGAATGATTATTTTCCTTTCTTCTATGTACCTGATTTATTCCCTGTCTGTGTTACGTTCTTTGCATCTTATGAAATCTATTGTTTTGCCTTAGATTTGATATAGAAGCGCTTGGACAAAACCTTGCTATGTTCCCATGACCATTGCATTGAAAACATTGTACATAGGGTTCACTTAGATATGCAGATGTATTTCTACCAGCATAACTCTTTGATTTATTATTTAATCCACAATAAATTGCCTTGTGACCATACTGGTTACATCTAAAACAATAGCCATTAAAAGTGTCAGTATGAAAAGAGTGAGAGTGGTAGAACCTCTTTTGTTGTGGCTGCTTTGCTATAAATCTCCTTTGATATTTTCTTTCTTTTGAAGATACATATTTAACCTTTTCTTGCTCTGACCCTTCAATAGTGAAATTTTTCTTCTCTGTAGAGTTGGATGATGAAGGTTGTTCAGCTTCAAACTTTTTATGCTTTGATCCTTCAATGGTGAGCTCCTTTTTCTCTGCATATTTGGATGATGGGGGTTGTTCAGATTCATATCCAAGACCATGCTTATCCATGGAGCTTCTCTGATGAATTATCATTTTATCTAGCAATTGTGTGCTCTTCTTGAATTTAAGATTTGTATTGGCATCTTCCAGTTGTTTCTTCAGAGAAACAATATCTTCTTCTTGTTTGCAGCAAACAGTATCTTTCTCATTGATCTAAGACCTGAGAGTTTCTTCAATCATTTTGAACTCTTCTATTTGTAGCTTCAGATTGCTAACAATTTTGTTGGAGTCTTCTTCATGTTTGCTGCATACATCAACTTTATTATTCATATCTTTTGTCTGCATTCTTAGATCATTAATATCTTCTTCTAGCTTGTTGTAATACTCTGTTTTCATGGTTAACTGCATTTCGAGATCTTCAGAAAGTTTCTTGTATTTGTTTGTATCCTCAAGCTTTCCTAAATTTTTCTTATTCTTCTTTCTTGGAGCTGTAATTTGATCTTCATTCCAATTTGCTTCTGTATTCATTTCATCTTCATTACATTCCTGTTCTGATTTCGTTTCTTCTTCGTCGAGTATCATGTAAGGACCTTCATCTATTTCATTTTCAGAATCATCCTCTAGGACTTCAATTTTGATAGTATCATCTTCATCTTCACTGCTACTAAACCCATGGCACTGACGTTCATTATGCCCGAGTTGACCACAAACAAAACATTCTGAACCTGCATCATGACCGAGTTGACTTTTGGCCTTTTCTCCATTGTTTGATTCATCTCTTGAATCTACAGGAATAATGAATTCATCCTTGTTTTCTTTTATGATGCTATGTGATCTTTTCTTCTTGTGTCTCATGGTTCCATTCTTGCCTTTCTTTGCCATTAGAGTATTAATCCAAGATCAACCCTAGCTGATTTAGCCTTTGAAGGGAACTTGGCTCTGATACCAAATTTTGTACTTAGTATGGCATTGAGAGGGGGGGTGAATCAGTGAAGCTCTTTTGACCATGAAATTACAGCTCTTACAACCACATAAATTAAAACTTAAAAATAGATACAATAATACTAGCAACAGAGCATCACACAACACAAGATTTTAACGAGGTTCACCAAAATGGCTACTCTTCAAAAAGAATGGCTGCTTGGACTACCATCCAAATTCAGCCTTTAGCAAAGCACCAACTTTACAAAATATTTACCAGCACCCATTGGAAGGAGCTACAACCCCTTATTTATTTGCAACAACAAAAAGGAGCACCAACCCTTGGTTTACCAGCACCAACTGGAAGGAGCACCAACTCCTGATTCCAAGCTGCAACCTGGACTTCAATTCTGAATGAAAATGATTGATAGGAAAAATACCTTCGTTTTCACAAGACCCTAACTAGTCTAAAGCTTACTCGATATCTCTCATGGTTCACAAGATATAGACATCTACAACACTGCTACAACCAAACTTTAGCAATTCGACTTCTCTGCTTGCTTTGTGCACTTTGCCATCATCTCGTCGCTTATGTGCTTTTTGCGCTCTTACGGCCACATTTTGCACTTTGATTTCAACAATATCAACAACTGAACTTCACACTCTATGCACTATTTGCAAGCCTCACTCATTTTACCAAACACTTCAAACAACCTTCCTTTTATAGCAATATTTTCAAGATGAAAAAACTTTAATCTTAGTCGACTGTAAACCCTAAATTTTGTCAGTTGTAAACCCTAAAATTTGTCGGCCTACATCGATCTTTGTCAGCCTCGACTGCCCTTGCAACTCTTCTATTGCTGTTACCACGAAAACACAACATGTCACGATATCACGACACTTCTATCTTTAGAGACTTCATCTTCACTTTTGTCGCAAAATATTGACACTACTGCTATAAAGGACTTGCGTTCTGTTCCTGTCATGATATCGCAACAATTTTATCTTTGACAGCCTCTGCTTTGCTTTTGTCACGATATCGCGACACTTATTTCTCTTTCTGCCCTTCTCGCCTTTTACTCGTGAAAATACAGCATGTCGTGAAATCACGACATTCTCGGCCTCCTTGTTCACTTCGTCGCTTACAGTCATGAAAACCAGACATGTCACGAAATCATGACATCTTTCTCTGCCTTGTGTATTTTCTTCCGTTCACCCACGGAACCGGAACATGTCACGAAATCGTGACATCTTCTCAGCCTTGTCTCTTTTCTACCTTTAGCCCATGAAATCGAAACATGTCACGAAATCGTGACATTTCGCTTGCCTTATGCTTTTTTTGTCTATGGCCTATGAAACCAAAACATGTCACGAAATTGCGACATCTTCGCTGCCTTGTCTCCTTTCTATATTTGGCCCACGAAATCGGAACATGTCACAAAATCGTGACATTTCTCTTGCCTTATGCTTTTTCTGTCTTTGGCCCACGAAACCGGAACATGTCGCGAAATCATGACACTTTTTATACTTAGCACTTTCTCTTTGAACCTATCGTGAAATCGTGACATTTTTCATCCTTAGCGCTTTATCTTCGAACCTGTCACGAAATCGTGACACTTTTCATCCTTAATGCTTTCTCTTCGAACCTGTCGCAAAATCGTGACACTTTTCATCCTTAGCACTTTCTCTTTGAATCATGTCGTGAAATCATGATAGTTTTCTTCCTTAGCACTTTTTCTCTGAACATGTCATGAAATCGTGATAGTTTTCTTCCTTAGCACTTTTTCTCCAAACATGTCGCGAAATCATGACAGTTTTCTTCCTCAGTGCTTTTTCTTCAAACATGTCACGAAATCATGACAGTTTTCTTACTTGCCTTCTCTGCTTCCAACATGTCATGAAATCGTGACAGTTTTCCTTGCGCCTTCTCTCTCCTCGGCCATGTCACGAAATCATGACAATTTTGCTTGCGCTTTCTCTCTCCTCTAACATGTCGCGAAATCACGACAGTTTTTCTTGCCTGCTGAATATGTCACGATATCGCAACACTTTTCTTACTTATCTTTTTCTTTGATCTTTTGCAAATAAGCAACTAAGGTCTTCTTGGAAACTCATTTTCCATGCTCTAAATAACCTTTGAACTTCTGTCCTCTACATCTAAATGACTTCTGAACTGCTTGTCCACTGCATCATTAGATCTAACTGCCCGTGTTGACAACAATGACAAAACTCTTGCAACCCCTTGCTCAACACTCCTGCTTATAGATTTACAAAAATAACAAGGTCAAACATCTCTATGATCTAATTATTATTCTACTTCTTATAGATTTTAGTTGAATTCTTGAATCTATATAGAGTAATATTTTCATGCTTCTTTATCATTCTTCAAAACTGATATATCATTGATATATCTATCTTATTTCTATGTCTACTACAACTCTATTTTTATTCTTATACACTTGGGTGCTATTCTTCTTCTCTATTCTACATTTAGAAGCTAAAACCCTTCTTTATCTATTCTATTAAGCTTCTCACAATTCTATAGCTTAATCTATATTACTTATCTTTTTTTATTTAAATCTTCAATGTCTTAGGTCATATCTAAGAATCCAATAAGATTCTCCTCCTTACTAGAGAAACCAAAATATTATTAAGGTGACTTTGAATGTCATTAGATAATTAACTTTATTTTGAGGTTATTCTTCTTCAATAAATAAATATTCTCCTTCGTTTAGATAAAACCAATGTTAAGGTGACTTTATCCTAAAATGACCAACTTTCTTCTAAGTTGGCTCTCTTTCAATCTTCAATAGTGATTCTCCTCTTCTTCTCTAGAGAATCCAAAAATATGATTAGGGTGACTTTGGATGTCCCCAAAATTCCAACCTTCTTCTGATTTGGTTATCAATGTCCAAATTATCTTCTAAGTTGGCCCTTATATTCAATATAGTTGAGTCCTGGTCTTCATTGGTTTTTCTTCAACCTAGTGGAAAGACTCTACCCTGATCTACTCAATAAGAGCTTTAAAACATAGATTCCAAGTCTACAATACCTTTAAAGTGGATAGACTTTGAATTATATTTATCAAAATGGAAAAAGCTAATTTTAATGGTGACTAATAAATAACTCTATCAACTAGATATATTCTGGTGGTATCTTTGATACCACTATTGGCTTTTTAAGCCTAGATACCATAAAATATAGAAGAATATTTCATAGGGTCAAATATAAAATAGCCACAATATTAAGGGCCAATGTAAATATATTAAGAGTAAATTAATATGAGAAAATTAATATATATTAGAGTCTCTAATAAATTAAGTAACATTCACTTATATGAAGAAATATGAATGTAAATAGCTTGAATCATTTATGTACTATGCATAAAGAACAACTTATATTAATTGTTCAAAATGTATATAATATTTATTAATATTTTTTTATTACAACTATGCTATTCAATTCAATCCCAACTAATGTTCTTATTCTATTCTATGGAGAATTATCTCTATAATAGAGCAATTGTAATGTGAATCTTTGGATACTTGACTATTTCTCTCTTATGATTCTTGGCTTCTCATCTTGCCACTTGTATACTTGATGAACACTTGAATTTGTGACTCTTTGACATATCTACAAGACTCTTGAACTTAGAATATAGTACAATTGTGTGCATCTTCACATTACATATTTATACTCTTACATACAAGACACTTGTGTACCTTCTCTTTTACATGATTCTTGTGCATTTCCTGCACATTCACACTTACATAAAATGGGAGATATAAATCACACCCTAAACTATAGACTCAAATTTTATATACTATTTAAAAATACCCCATGAAGGTACCATAGGGGTATATTAGCATGTACAAAATAATGTAATATATCTCAATAAGATGTAGGTTGTAGGTTAGTCTGGTCATAGATCAAGAAGAGATATCCAAGATAAGGGTATTCAAAATTAGAGAGTGCTAAAAGTATTTTTAGTAATGAAGTTAGATTGACATTCTATGGATCAAGTGGATAGTAAGAACCATTGTCATTAGATATGGAACCTTTTGATGGTGATCATAAGACCATTTGAGTCAAAATCCTTCTAGTAGATAAGATGTACCATTCAAGTGTGAGCAACTATCAATATTGAAAGAGTTTCCATAATAGAGAATGCACTATTCAAGTAAAATTAAGGATACATATGGGTTATTATATTTTGTAAGAGTCAAAGGGTTATGTGAGAGAAATATTTATGTCTTAATAAAATCAATCACCATGAAAAAGTGTTGAGGAGATAGCCATACAAAGGCTATGAGAGTTGTCATACAATGAAGGTCACTGTATAATGAACATGACTACACAATAAGGAGGATGTTATCATAAAATTGAATGATGGCCATGCAAAAGGATTTTTTTATAGAAGAATTTTCATACAAAGAATGCTTGTGTGCCATCTCAAAAAAAAAGAGGAATCTTGTGCAATGAGAAAATTGTTGTCATAAGAGTTTACTTATCAAATGCACATATGATTACCACATATCTTGAGGATAGGAACTTGTGCTGATTGAGAAGGTCATCCATAAAAGAACTCCCTTCTCTAATTTATATTAAATTTCCATGTAATAATAATCATCTATAAACTTAAAGTGTAAGATATTTCTTGACTACCTTAGGGGACTCTTATGGGTTAACCTTAGGTGGATTTTGATTAATGTCATGAACACCATGACTTTGGCATTTCCTATATGTTATGGATTGTGACTCATAAATATTTTTAGAAACAAAAAAATGTATGTTTATCTCTTTCCTTGTTTTGAATAGTGCCAAAAGTATAATTTTCACCAAATATGGTGGACTATAAGATATTTTCAAAGTGATAATTATTTTTAAAATCATGTCCATGAATACCATGCCAAAACCAAAATTACTTATCATTGATTTAGGTTGGTTTTGGTTTCACTTTAGTCATGCATACGGTTCTTCTCTTCATTTAGGCATAAATATCTTAAGTTGATCCATTGTCATGGGAAAGTCCCCATCAAAGAAACGTATAGTTCATGGTTTTTACCATTTATACTCCTATTGATTTTTCTTCATGAAGTAAATATTATGTTTTACATAAGTCACAACAATGGTGATATTATGAATAGGCTTGATATTGGTATCACCATATTTGACAATACCTCTATTATTATTCTCGGGTTTGGGATGTAATGCACCTTATTCTTTCTCTATCATTTTTAACATCGTAGCATGTGCTATAAAATTTTGTAATATTACAAGGTCATATCATCTCTTAAGGCTATTTTTACTTGGAGGTGAAAGAGCTTCAAGAACATTTCCTTAAGGTTAGTGTCATAAATCTTATGCTTTGCTTGGTAGCTAAATTCTAACCATATTCTAATTAAGTTATATAAACTTTCATTTAGTCTTTTTTAGTGCATAAAAAATAGATTAAGGGCATTATTTAATGTTGTCTTAGATATGAACACATTTGTAATAATATTAACTAATCAATAAAATTATGTATTGGAAGCTTTAGGTAAATTTACATACCATTCCAACACAAGACATTGAATAATATTGTTACCAATTTTATAATAATATTAAGGCTTAATTCTATCAAACCTTCACATGTATTAAAAAACTCTAAAAAAAAAATAGTTATTTGTGATACATATTACAAAAGGGGTGGTCTTGGAGGTAATGTATAACAGTCAAATTTAGGTGTTAAAGGCTTATTGAGTTTCTTTTTTTTTTTTGATTATTTTGCACTTGATTAATGTTGAAGATTTTAATCCTATAATCCATGGTGGAGGCATTATCATTGGAATTTACCATGGATTGAATTTTGCCCTTGGGAATTTTTTATTACTTGTTTTTTGTTTTATGGATTATATTTTATAGTTCAAACCTTGCATCATTTGAATTAATTTTGTATTGTTTGGAGAGCACATGCTTTTTGTTCCATTTGCTAAATTAACTCGGTGCATATTGATTTTTTATTTTTTACTTTGTTGAGTCATAGTGTTATTTTTTTTCTTGAGAATGTGAAGAATCAGGGGGAAAGCATGAAGGTGTTTTTTGCCACTTTAAAGTAGAGTCTACTAAATTCTATTGATATCAAAAAATGTTTTGTTAACAACATTAGAGAGAAAAATAACCTCAAGTTTTGGGATCCTTGACAAAACCCACTTTTAATCTACAAAAAAAAAAGAATAATACCCTCAGGAGAATAATAATTATATATAATATGGGAGAGAACACCATAATAAACAACATAAGGTGACTAGGGTAACTAGATATGAGGAGCCGTGGAGGAAGTGGAGGAGGAGCAAAAACGGTAGGCAAGAATTTTGAACCAACAAAAGGAGAAGATCCAGAGGCAGGGTAGAATGTTGTAGTTGGAAAGGAAAAGGATTCCCTGTTAGCTCATTTCAAAAAGGCTAAAGGTACATATCCTCTAGATAAACCCTCAGACAAAGGGTCCCACTGGGATTCGAGAGCTGGCAACAAGGGCCCAACCTTTTTGGAAATGTTGAAAGGGAAAAATGAGCCAGTCAGTGAACTACCGCTCCTAATACCAAACAATAACAGGTTAACTGCACCAGTGGAGATTATGGAAATATTCTTGGATATGGAGGCATCATCCTTAGTTGGCAAGTTTTTGGGAGGAAGGTCAAACATTGAGACTATTCGCTCATGGGACGCAACAAAGTGGAAAATTTTAGGAAGCTTAGAAATCATACCCATGTCAAGAGGTTTTTTTATGATAAGACTCAACAAAAAAGATGATGCAGAGTGCATCTTGATAGGAGGACCCTGGTTTCTAGGAAGGCATAGCATCTTTCTAAGGAAGTGGGTGGAGGATTTCAACCCTGAGAAGTAGAACATTAATATAGCACCCATTTGGTTTCGCTTACCAAACCTTCTAACCTAGTTTGTTAATGAGTACTGGCTTAATGGTATAGCAAATATGATAGGAGAGCTCGTGGCAATAGACCATTCAATTCGAGCAAGGAATAGACTGTCGCATGCCAGGATCTATGTAAATGCAAACTTGGATTTTGATCTACCTTCTCAGGTGGAACTAGCATATGAAGAGTTTCTAAGGATTCAACCTATGGAGTATGAGAACAAGTCGACATTTTGTAGCGTGTGCAAAACCTAGGGCCACCTTCAAGCCCAATGTATGACAATAAATACAAACAAGGAAGCCACGACTGAAGGTTTTTGGGGAAAGCTAATGGGAGAGGGATCCCAAATTTTCAATAACTGTGTCTTAACTTGGAAGGATACAGACAAGTTAAGAATAACCAGGCTGACCAAGCCAACACAAAACTGGAAAAAATCCAGGAGAAAGGAAAGCAACATAATGAGGGAGGCAAAAATCATAAGGTATGTAATAAAGATCCCATATTGAACATGTTTGATATCCTAGAAAATCTAGAAGTTGAAAAATAAAACAGTAATGATGATACCATCAGTGTCAAGTTTCTTGAAACCCTAGACTCCCAATCCAAATCAGGACCATCCACAGTTATGACAAAAAGCCCCAAAAGCTATGCTCAAAATGAAGAAAAATTGCCAAGTCATTTCAGTTTAAACATGGAAAAAATAGAGTCAAGAGTCAAAGTTGTGGAAACAAGAAGTAGGAATGTAGCTCTAATCCAGTAGTGGAGCAAATTATCCCTTATCAGACGAACCCAATGGTAAAAGGTTCCTTGAAGGAAAGCCCCCTATTTAGGAACCAAATAGGAGAGGTGAACCAAAACAAGGTTGAGGATGAAGAGGGAATTGAAAACCCCCAAAATAAGGAATAAGGTTCAAGCCATAGACTATCACAGTATATGCCCCCTCATTTCAGTACAAAACAGACTAGAAGCACCACCAAGCCTCCGATAGATTATGGAAGTGAAAGAAATAAAGGAAGAATATCTACAGTAGAGCACTATAGAATGAGAATAAATGAAGAAATTTCAAATGAAAAGCAAAGAACATTGTTACAGCAATCTATTCCTGGCCAGGATAATAGCAAAATTGACAAACCCCCTTTGGCTCAGGGAAGGGGGCGGGGAAAAAATATCAAATGGTCTAAATGAAGGTTCTCTCATGGAATGTGAGAGGCCTAAACGGCCCACCAAAAAAAAGGATGGTGAAGTCTATAACGAAGGATTGGAATCCTACTATAATTTTCCTTCAAGAAACCAAAACAGATGTGGCACAATCAACACTTATATCTAGAAGGATTTGGAAGCAAGGGGAAGTGGCCTTTCAATAGGCGAGATGAGCATCTGGGGGCCTCATGATCTTATGGGATCCTATTAAAATATAAGGAAGTATTATTCAAGCAAATGAAAGAGTCTTAAGCATATTATTTCATGATTTTGATACTAAACTATGCCCCACATCTGTCCAAGGGCGGTCTAAACTATGGGAGTTTTTGGGGCATTTGAGCCAATATTTTAAAGACATTCCTTGGGTGATTGGGGGAGATTTCAATACCCCCATTTATCCATATTATAAGAAGGTATGATCTAGGTTACCATCAAGGAGTATGGAAGACTTCAATTAATTCATTAACACAAATGAATTGATGGATGTAAGACTAAAAGGAGCCAAATTTACATGGAGTAACAAGAGGATAGGAAGTCAGATGATGTAAGAAAGGTTGGACAAGTTTTTTTTATCCAAGGAATCTACAAAAATGTTTGGTGATTCAGCGTTACAAGCCCTTCCTAAATGCGCTTCAGACCATAATCCTATTCTATGGGAGGCATTTCAGGCTAACTCCTTTAGAAAGCCATTCAGATTTTTTTCAATGTGGGTTAAACATCCGGACTTCAAGAAATGAATAGAGGAATGGTGGCAGTAGCCTATCTAGGGAAGTGCTTCCTTCAAACTATCTCAAAAACTTAAGATGGTGAAAAACAACCTTAGAATATGGAATAAAGAAGTCTTTGGAAATATTTTTGAGAATAAGAGGGCAGTGAGGGAAAAAATGAAAATAATAGAAATCGAAATCCAAAATGGAACCTATGATGAGGTGACAAGGACTGAAGAGAAGGAAACCCTTTGTGAGTTTTATAATATTTTAGCTTGTGAGGAGATGTATTGGAGGTATAAATCAAGGGTAATATGGCTAAATTAAGGGGACTCTAATTCAAATTTTTTCCATGTCTCCACATTGAGCAATAGAAGAAACAATAATATTAGAAATTTAACTAAGGTGGATGGATCCTCAACTCAAAACATTCAGGAGATTAGGGACGAGGCTGTTAATTTTTTTAGTTCATTATTGGGTGAAGAACGGGCCTGTAATGCCCAAGCAAAGGACTCTCTCCTTCAATTCATTCCACAACTCATTTATGAAATGATTAATGAGTCTCTTACAGTAGAATTTTCAGATGAAGAGATCAAGGAGGCTTTGTTTAACATGGATCCTGACAAAGCTCCTAGGTCGGATGGGTTTTCACCGTGGTTTTTCCAAGTTTGTTGGGATATTTTTGGAGCAGAAGTTATTGCTGCAATCAAGGAGTTCCAAAGTTCAAATCATATTCCAAGGGGTTTCAATTCAAATTTCATTGATTTGATCCCTAAAGGCCCCAACCCCAAGACTATGGCTGACGTTAGGCTGTTTAGCCTGTGTAATATATCCTATAAAATTATTTCCAAAGTTTTATCCAACTGTTTGAAGAAAGTTCTACCGGTTATCATTGATCCAAGTCAAGGAAGTTCTGTACAAGGAAGATCAATCTTATATGGATTTATTACTATTCATGAGGCTCTTCATACAATCGCTCAAACCAAAAAAGTAGTCATGGCTTTAAATTTAGACATGAACAAAGCTTATGACAGGATAAATTAGGAATTCCTAGAGGTAGTTTTATTAAAATTTGGATTCAACATGAAATGGGTCAAGTTAATAAGAGAGTGTATTTCTAAGCCTTGTTTTTCAGTTTTGGTTAATGGGTCTACTGCAGGTTTTTTAAAGCAAATGTGGTCTAATACAAGGAGATCCCATAAGTCCTATGTTGTTCATCATTGTAGCTAAGGCCTTAGGAAGAACCATTAAGGCAGTAGTGGTAGCTGGACTCATATCAGGTATCAAGGCCACGTCACTAACTACCTCGATGACACATCAACAATTTGTTGATGATACATTGCTACTGAATTTGGCTTCTATGGTTGAGGAAAGAAGGATTAAAAATATTCTCATAATGTATGAAGAAGCGGTTGGACAGAAAGTGAATTTTGATAAGAGCAAACTTTATTTCATCAATACCCCCATTCCTAGGCAAAATAGCATAGAAAGGATCATGGAATGTCATATTGCATCCCTTCCCACCTCCTATTTATATCTTCCCCTGTTTACGGGGAAACCTGAAGGATCAATGTGGAACATAGTTCTGGAGAGGATCCCAAAATAGTTAGCAGGATGGAAAGGACATCTATTATCTCAAGCAGGAAAAGCAATTTTAACTATGGCTTCACTTCAAAGTATACCCGTTTACTTCCTATAAGTGTTCAGAGCTCCCAGCAAGGTGTATCACAAAATTGAGCAGCTTCAAAAAAAATTTCTCTGGTCAGGGACTGAGGATAAGAAAAGGATCCATTTAGTATGTTGGAACAAGGTTTACAAACCTAAAGATGATGGGGGGTTAGGATTGAGGAGAGTTGCTCATTTCAATACATCTCTATTAGCCAAACAAGCATGGCGGTTATTGACTAAGGTCAATAATGAATGGACTGCCATAGTTAGGAGGAAATACCTCCAAGGTGTGAACTTCCTTAATGACAACTTAGCAAGCAGGGGGTCTGATTTTTGGAAGGCAATCCTCACGAGCAGGGATCTTGTCAATAAAGGTCTTATATGGATTCTAGGAAATGGGCAAACAATAGAATTTTGGAATGATCAGTGGATGAGAGTTGAGGAGTTATCCCAGAATCCTCGTTTCGCTAGGATTCAAGAGCATATGGAGCAACATATTGGGAAGAAGGTTGCAAATTATATGTGGCAGGATATAAATATCAACAGGTGGAAACACATCAGAGTACAAGTTTTTGAAGCGGAGTCTAAAGAGCTTTATAACATTTTAACTCAAAAAATTATTCCCTTTGGAGAGGATGAATATCACATTGTTTGGGCTAAGACTGAAAGTGGTGACTTCACAGTTAAGTTTGCATATAATTTGCTTTTCAATGTGGAAGGTCAACAATTTCAACTGAGTTTGTTTTGGATCAAAGGCTTAATTCCTAAAATATCCTTTTTTCATGGCTTGTGATTCAAGGAAAAATCCTCACTACGAACAATATGTTATCCAAAGGTATGGTTATTGCTAACCGTTGCTACATGTGCAGGGCAGGATGGGAGACAACCCAACACTTGTTTCTGGAGTGTTCGATAGCAGAGTCAATCATGGATGAACTTTTCCAAGCCTTTAGGATATCGTGGGTTAAGTCTGCTCTTATATCCGAAGTGTTCCATCAATGGCCTCAACCCTTTGTTAGCCTAAAACTTAAGTACCTATGGAAAATCTGTTGGCATCATTTTCTATGGCATATTTGGCTAGAAAGGAACCATAGAGCCTTTAAGGATACCATTCAAAACCCAAAAACCATCCTCAATAGGATTATTGTCTTTGTGAAAAAAAACCTTAGCACCTTAGTGGATGAGAACCACTCAATTCCTCCCCAAGGAATACAATTAGCTCGGGCCTTAGGTATTGAGGACAAACCTTCCATTCCTTTGCCCAATCCCAAAAATGGGATTTCTTGGGAGCCACCCCCCCAGGGTTGGTTTAAACTAAATTTTGATGGTGCAGCCAAGGAGAACTCGAGAAGAGCTGGAGCTAGAGGAATAATCAGGGATCATCAAGGAAATCTGGTCAAGGCCTTTGCTAAACCATTGGGAATCAAAACTAATAATGAAGCAAAAGCTAGAGCCCTTTGGAGAGGGTTGCAAGTATCCCAAGCAACTCAAGGTAACTTGATGATTGAATCTGATTCGATGAACATCATCAACCTGTTAACCAATGGCAAAAAACCTCCATGGAGAATCGAGGGAGTCATCCATGAAGTGAGGATCCTTTTTGCGGCAAGACAGAACAGGAGGGCTAGTCATGTATACTATGAGGCCAACATGTCAGCTAAAAAATTAGGCAACATAGGTGTTGATGTTGGTATTTTGGTGACATGGACACAAGGTGTGCCACGTGAAGTGGAAAACATTATAAGTCATGAAAAGAAACCTACCCGTTAAGGAGAAATATGAATGGGTGTTCTTTCCCCATGGATTTGGTAATAACTATGGGGTTTCCCTCTAAATCATACCAAATTGGAAATGAAGGTAACAAGGTGTAAGCCTTGGAGGATTTCGATAGAGAATAGGAAATGGGCAAGCAACAAGTTTCACAAGTGCAAAGTTCCAAACTTCAATTTCCTGTCAATGTAAGTAATGTTTACAGTTATGTTTAGGTATGGGTGTGCCTTGTTAGTAAGGTGTTGGGGATTCAACACAAGTTCTGATAAGAAATTTTCAAGGATGACTAGGATCTACAATCTCAACAAAAGGCTAGATATTGTAATAGCTTTTGGGTTAACCTGCAAAACCCGATAATTAACGAAGACTTTTATTTACCAAAAAAAATAGTGTTATTTTCTTGTAACCTCATGAAAAGTTTCTCTTAATATTCTTTGGGAAGTTTTTAAATGTAATATTATCTTTGAGAATATTTTTTAAGATTTAGAAGCTTTTTGTTTGGGATTTGATCTTATAGTTTAGTGACATCTTTTCATATTCTTGATTTTACAAATATGATTTTGTTTTATTATTTTTTCTATGGTGCTATGAACCCTTGTACCTTATGTAACACTCACAACATGTCTTCTTGTTCTTTATTAGAAAGGAATTTGATCCATGGTTACAAATTTATTATTTTTTCAATGTTTTTAGTGACTTTTACCTTTTCTATTGTTGATTTATTTTGTCTTAGAGGTGTTAGTATTTTTACATTTCCTTTTTTTGTGGCTTATATTGTGACCTAGTATTGGATATTTTTGTTTGTATTTCTCATTTTTATCTTCAAAGACAAGCTCCAAGAGACCTTTAGAATAACACTAACATTTAGATTCTATATCCATTAGTTGAAAACTATCCTTAGAGGATTGAGATAAGTGTGTAGTTGGAGATGGAGGACCCATATATCCCTTTACCTCATTTTGATTTACCTTGTTTTAAATACTATGCTAATTTGGTTCATTTTGGAAAGCCATACCATTAAGATTTTTTTCATTATTGATTTAGATTTATTTTGATTTGTGTGGTTAATCCTAGTATTATATATTTATTAAGTCAAATAAATCCCATAAACATCAATATTAGGATTGATTATTTAGATTTTGGATATTGGGTACTTGATTATCCATAAATATGTTGTTAGTGAGAGGATTAAACCTTTTAAAATCTATATAAATTGCTTAGAATATGAATGCTATTTATGATCATAGGCCGAATTAAAAATTAAATTACATGTCATGTTCACCCAGATAATTTATCTATTTTTTTATGAATGTGGGAGGTCACTAGATAAAGGAAACATTGGCACTATTACAAATGAAGTGAAATCCCTAAAGATAAAGCTCATGAAATAGTTACAAATATGAAGCAATTAATCTAATGTAATGAGATATTTAAGAAATTTGTAGGAATATGTGTGTGTGTGTGAGTGAGAGAGAGAGAGAGAGAAAGAGAGAGAGATATACCTGATTTTTTGATTGTCCTTGATGCCCTTTAATTATTATAACATTATTGGTTCATGGGGACCCAAGTGTTAACTTTGATCATTAGAAAGGATCTAGTGTGAAATAATATGATTATCATCTTAAAATAATTTATATATATGTTATAAGATTCATTAGAAAGGATACTATATAAGATTAAGTTTTCTTAGATTGATTCAACCAACTTGACATGGTCTAATGCTAATTCATGGGATATTCACAAAGGAAGGTGATTTAAAATAAAACTTGAAACTATTATTTGTAGTAATTTGGTGTCTTTGATATTTTCTATAAGAGAATTAACTAATTTTAAACCCTTTCATTAACCCAAATTATTTGAATAAAATCATTATATAAATAGATCCTATGAGGGCAACAAAAGCTTCCTTTGGATTCAAATAATTAATATTCAATGAAAATGGTGAGAGTCTTCATAACAATTTCTTTAGATGATTTGTAAACACTCTTCGTGACACTACTTCCAAACATGCATAAAATTAAGTGGCTTATCCTAAGACACTTTAATGTACCTAGAAGGTATTCTAAATGATTGAATGGTGTTCTCATGCATGGTGGATGCATCAAAAGGATAGTCTCATTAGATTTATAAGGCTTGTGAACCTCAAAGACTATCATCCCTTACCCAAGTTTTCTTCAACTAAGAATGGACTAGAACATAGTTATTAAGTTATATTTTGGTATTTGAATTTATATTTGGTATTTTCCCTAATATACATAGTCCTATATAAAAGAAAAATTATATTTCATGCCACTAAACAAATATTTTTTTGGCTAGAGTATTTTGACTTACAGATTCAACATGTGGTTTTAGACAATTGCTATACAACTTTGAATGATATGACTTATTAAGGATATGACCATAGAAAATAACATTGAATGAATTTTCTATATATTTTTAATAAGATTTTCTATTATTACATCATCACCACATAGTGGTATTACAACAAAGCTTAGATATTATCCATGTATATTTTGGCCAGATTCGAACCTAGATCTCCTCCTTTAAATGTTAAGGAATCTAACCAATTGAGCTAATGCCACTTGATAATAAAATTTCTATCTTGCAATGTTTTTGAGATGATAATTTCTCCTAAAACATTATTAGACCCAACACTAAAACCTTGGATCCCTAGATAGTATTTATTTGTAAGAACTAAAATTTGTAGGGTTTACATTGGCACAACACTTAATTTTTCTTCATATTTTGTTCTGCATGTAAAGAATCATGGTGGAGTAGATAATCCATTATATATGGCATTGTGCACCTTTAAATGAATTGGGGATAATACACTCTATACATAACATTATAGATGATGGTTAATGTTTGAGATAAAATTTAAACCTTAGCAACCTTTACACATTAGCCTAAAACTTAAGTACCTATGGAAAATCTGTTGGCATCATTTTATCTAGAAGATTTGGCTAGAAAGGAACCATAGAGCCTTTAAGGATACCATTCACAACCCAAAAACCATCCTCAACAGGATTATTGTCTTTGCGAAAGAAAACCTTATCACCTTAGTGGATGAGAACCACTCAATTCCTCCCCAAGGAAAAAAATTAGCTCGGGCCTTAGGTATTGAGGACAAACCTTCCATTCTTTTGCCCAATCCCAGAAATGGGATTTCTTGGGAGTCACCCCCCAAGGTTGGTTTAAACTAAATTTTGATGGTGCAACCAAGGAGAACCCGGGAAGAGCTAGAGCTAGAGGAATAATCAAGGATCATCAAGGAAATTTGGTCAAGGCCTTCGCTGAACCATTGTAAATTAGAAATAATAACGAAGAAAAAGCTAGAGCCCTTTGGAGAGGGTTGCAAGTAGCCCAAGAAACTCAAGGTAACTTGATGATTGAAGGTGATTCAATGAACATCATCAACTTGTTAACCAATGGAAAAAAACCTCCATGGATAATCGATGGAGTCATCCATGAAGTGAGGATCCTTTTTGCGGTAAGATAGAACAAGAGGGCTTGTCACGTGTACCGTGAGGCCAACAGGTCAGCTGAAAAATTAGCCAACATAGGTGTTGATGTTGGTAGTTTGGTGAAATGGACACAAGGTGTGCCACGTGAAGTGGAAAATTTTATTATTCATGAAAATAAACCTACCCGTTAAGGATAAAGATGAATGGGTGTTCTTTCCCCATGGAGCTGGTAATAACTATGGGGTTTCCATCTAAATCATACCAAATTAGAAATTAATGTAACAGGGTGTAAGCCTTGAAGTATTTTGACAGAGAATAGGAAATGGGCAAGCAATAGGTTTCACAAGTGCAAAGTTCCAAATTTTAATTTCCTATCAATGTAAGTAATGTTTAAAGTTATGTTTAGGTATGGGTGTGCCTTGTTAGTAAGGTGTTGTAGGGGATTCAACACAAGTTCTGATAAGAAATTTTCAAGGATGACTAGGATCTACAATCTCAGTAGAAAGCTGGATATTGTAATAGGTTTTGGGTTAACCTGCAAAACCCGATAATTAATGAAGACTTTTATTTACCAAAAAAAAATAGTGTTATTTTCTTGTAACCTCATGAAAAGTTTCTCTTAATATTCTTTGGGAAGTTGTTAAATGTAATATTATATTTGAGAATATTTTTTAAGATTTAGAAGCTTTTTGTTTGGGATTTATTCTTATAGTTTAGTGACATATTTTCATATTCTTGATTTTACAAATATGATTTTGTTTTATTATTTTTTCTATGGTGCTTTGAACCCTTGTACCTTATGTAACACTCACAACATATCTTCTTGTTCTTTATTAGAAAGGAATTTGATCCATGGTTACAAATTTATTATTTTTTCAATGTTTTTAGTGACATTTACCTTTTCTATTGTTGATTTATTTTGTCTTAGAGGTGTTAGTATTTTTACATTTCCTTTTTTTGTGGCTTATATTGTGACCTAGTCTTGGATATTTTTGTTTGTATTTCTCATTTTTATCTTCAAATACAAGCTCCAAGAGACCTTTAGAATAACACATACATTTAGATTCTATATCCATTAGTTGAAAACTATCCTTAGAGGATTGAGATAAGTGTGTAGTTGGAGATGGAGGACCCATATATCCCTCTACCTCATGTTGATTTACCTTGTTTTAAATACTATGCTAATTTGGTTCATTTTGGAAAGCCATACCATTAAGATTTTTTTCATTATTGATTTAGATTTATTTTGATTTGTGTGGTTAATCCTAGTATTATATATTTATTAAGTCAAATAAATACCATAAACATCAATATTAGGATTGATTATTTAGATTTTGGATATTGAGAGAGAGAGAGAGAGAGAGAGAGAGAGAGAGAGAGAGAGAGAGAGAGAGAGAGAGCATGAGAAATATGATTATCATCTTAAAATAATTTGTTTTCTTAGATTGATTCAACCAACTTGACATGGTCTAATGCTAATTCATGGGATATTCACAAAGGAAGGTGATTTAAAATAAAAATTGAAACTATTATTTGTAGTAAAAGGACAGTCTCATTAGATTTATAAGGCTTGTGAACCTCAAAGACTATCATCCCTTACCCAAGTTTTCTTCAACTAAGAATGGACTAGAACATAATTATTAAGTTATATTTTGGTATTTGAATTTATATTTGGTATTTTTCCTAATATACATAGTCCTATATAGAAGAAAAATTATATTTCATGCCACTAAACAATTTTTTTTTGGCTAGAGTATTTTGAATTACAGATTCAACATGTGGTTTTAGAAAATTGCTATACAACTTTGAATGATATGACTTATTAAGGATATGACCATAGAAAATAACATTGAATGAATTTTCTATATTTTTTTAATAAGATTTTCTATTATTACATCATCACCACATAGTGGTGTTACAACAAAGCTTAGATATTATCCATGTATATTTTGGCAAGATTCGAACCTAGATCTCCTCCTTGAAATGTTGAGGAATCTAATCAATTGAGCTAATGCCACTTGATAATGAAATTTCTATCTTGCAATGTTTGTGAGAAGATAATTTCTCCTAAAATATTATTAGACCCAACCTTAAAACCTTGGATCCCTAGATAGTATTTATTTGTAAGAACTAAAATTTGTAGGGTTTACATTGACACAACACTTAATTTTTCTTCATATTTTGTTCTGCATGTAAATAATCATGGTGGAGGAGATAATCCATTGTATATGACATTGGACACCTTTAAATGAATTGGGGATAAGACACTCTATACATAACATTATAGATGATGCTTAATGTTTGAGATAAAATTTAAACCTTAGAAACCTTTACACCTTAAATAATGTTATAAAGATAATTAAGGTCTAGAAATGAGTAAACATTTTGTTTTTTACAATACATTTAAATCATATATGAAAAATTAAAATGATTCAATCCATAGAAAAAAGGAACACATTACATTGATGTAATGGTAGCTAGAGAATAAGGATCATACCTCCACATGAAGAATATATGAAAAATGTGAAACAATTATTCCATCATCATATCAATTCCTTTTTGTCCAATTGTACATAGTCAAATGTATAGCAAGGAGAAGAAAAGTTCTTAAAACTATAAATCATGTTATGAATTTTGACTAGTATTTTCTCTCTTGATACTTTTCAAGGATTACATATTAGGTTTTTGGTGGGTTCAAATTTCTTATACCACTTCCCTATTTGTTTTGACATCAAATTTTAGAACTATCCTTTCAATGTTCCTAGTTTCCACTTATTTATCCCATTTCTAGCATAATTAAATATGATTATTCAAATCTAGAATCTAATATCTAGATCAATATACAAATAAGGTTAGCTTAAAGTATGGATTGAATATATTATAGTATATTTACTCCACCATTTTTGTATATGAATTGTTTAGGGTAGAAAATACATAGCTAGAACCAAACAAAGTCACTATGATATTGAATATTTTCTCTTTTGACTCAATTTTAGTCACTAAGCTACCTTTATTAGACACCATATTAAGAAATTAATAGATAGAAGATGCAAACGATATGATATTCATGCTCAAATTTATTATGTTAAAATAAGAGATAAAGCTTTAAAATAAATTCTTGAGATTATTTGATTCTACCATATCATTGAACATATTTAGACTATTGAAATAATAGGGTATATAATTTATAATATTTGAAAGAATTTATTTAGTTTTATGGTCTATCATAATATTGTATTTTAGTCATATTATATGAATGATGATAGAAAAGATTCCCTCCCACTAATTTTTATGGCGGTTCCATATAAGCTTTCATATTCACACTACACAAGTTGTGATTGTTTACTTAGCATATAATAGTTGCATAAGAAAATGATGAACATGACGAATGTCAAATCTCTTGGACTTAATGGCTTTTTATTATAAGTTCTAGAAAATTATTGGAGCTTATAAGCTAGTTCTATTCCAATTCTATAAACAATTTCATAGCAAAATCTTAGAAAATAAATTTAATAAAGGAAATATCAAAATTATTCTTTAGTTTAAATATATCACATGGCTAAATTTATCATGTCAAATTTTGACCAGGTACTTGTTTTTAAATTTTGGCCTATGATACCTATAACTATAATATTAGAGCAAATATATTTTATTGTGATTAGCTATATCTTTTAAAACATATTGGATATATGGGAAGCCATGGGATATACTTATACCTCTTGAAAATGAATATTTATCACAATTCACTTCAAGAAAGATCATTCATTTAATAGAATATATTTTATTTATCACAATTCACTTCAAGAAAGATCATTGATTTAATAGAATAGATTTTCATGTTGGACATGACGGACGAATGGTCAAATACTTTTATTTGATGCAAAAACTTGAATTTTGATTAAGTATGATATTTAAACACAAAATGAGTTAGATATTTTAAATAAAAATATAAATATGATTAAAAAATAATATTTTCTAGTTTGATTTAAAATATATCAGCATTTTATGGTTCTCTATATGTCATATGGATAAACTTTTATCTCATATCATCTTTTTCTTTCTTGATTTTAGGATTATGTTTCATAGTTCTAAACCAAAATTTGAGCATGAGTTTTTAATAATCAATATAAGGTAGTATTTATTTTATTTTTTATGCTTTACATTCAATCCAAGATTTTGAAAAAGATCTAAAATTAAAATTTGAGATTTTAGGAATTTATATCTAAAGCAAATGTTTAAAAACATCCACATGGAATACTATTAACAAATGGATTTGTTATACTTACATTGTATATTTTATTGAATTGTTTAATTATTTTATCTTATTATTCTTCAAACAAGCTTAAATAAGGTCCCTATCATTAAACCTATAAATATACTTCATTAAATATAGTTTATAATGAATAAGTATTCTTTAATGATATTTTTATAATGAATAAGCTATATTACTCATTATAAAAAATTATTTAATGAAGTTATCATTATTAAATTTTTTTGTCATATGACCAATGTGAATAATTTATTTATTTATAATAGTAAAAATCATTTTTCTACTCTATGAATGTTTTTTTCATAATTAGTTTGGTCATATTTTAAATTAGGTTAACTTTTATGTTAATAATGTTGTGATGTGGATGGTTGATTTTTTTTTCTACTTTTAACTACTAGGCATGACAAGGCATGTGATGATATTTTATGTTATGTTAATAATTTTAAGGTCTTTTGGTATTTATGAAAAAATAAGAAATACAACATATTTAATGACAAGAGAAAGAAGTAATTGATTCCCTCAATGATCCACAATTTATATTATGCACTTTTAAGTTGTAATTCAAACTTCAATTGGATGATGACATACCTCATATTTTGTTCCAATGGTTGAAATCTGGATGAATGATAAGCATATGTTTTCCATATTGTAGCTATATTATTACTATTTTTTTGAAAGAAAAAAAACTAAATAATAGTAAAAAATTAATGAGTAGTAATATTAAAGTGACCATGGTCACCACTTCCATGAGGTTATACCTACTTAAAATAAGAAATATTTCAAAATAATATCAGGGAAGATATCTAATGAATTTATTCTAGACTTAAACTTACTTTTAGAGATATTAAACTTTATTCTAGAGGTATCACAAGATAATGTCAATTACTAGGAATTATCAAGTACCTTTACAAGAAGTTAATGAGAAGTGTGATTAAAAATTAAAGATATTTTGTGGCGTAGATCTGACATATCCATGTGAAAACAAGATGTGAATAGTGATACCTGAACAATTGTATAGGTTTTCAAAAGTAAAGGTAAAGTAGTTATTAACATCCACAAGATCATATTCCACATGAGATAATCCTCATGGAGGATGTTGTTTACACAATATTTAATTATCCAACCATACTTCAACTACCAAAGCATGACATACAATGTCATCCCCATAGGATTTGAACCTTGGGCCTTCTATTTAGACTTCCAAAGTCTTCAGAAGTAGTACCTTCATCTAGTAGTGAAGACACTGTCATAAAATATTCTCTGGAATACATATAGTAAATAGATAATATAGTGGTTCCTATAATTAATCAAGCATTTTACAGTCCAATTCAATTGATTTTTCTATAGGATCAAATTTGTATCTACATGAAATTGACTAACACTTAAAGTAATAAGATCCTTAAATCTAATTTAATTAATTTTTATATTAAAACATATTAAGATCTTCATGGAATTGATTAACATTTTTGATTATAAAGTTAAAAAATATAAATTCTAAAATCTATTTCACAAATAAAATATTAAGTTTAAAAGAAACTAAATTAATTCTATTTTTGTATAATTTAAGTCTGAATTCCACAAAATTACCACATAACTTTTTTAAGAGCATGGTAGTATGGTTTAATATCCATTACTTTTTAACTTATGTGAATCTTTGGATGTCTATATATATAGTTAATAATTGACTTTGGATTTCTATAGTATTAAACTACATAATATTAAAAGAATTAAAACATAAATTAAAAAAACTTAAGTTTCACATAAAAAGTTTGGCCAAGGTTTTAACAACAAAATATAATTAAGAGTTCACAATATACAAATATAAATAATAATAATTAATTAATTAAAAAATACAACAAAATAATCTTTAATAATAATTAAAACCCTAAGATCTTATTTATATAAAATTATTAAATAAAATTTTTACGGCAAAATATAATTAAAATTTTAAATTTAAATATATTCATCATAATAATTTTATTTTCTTTTACACGGTGATTCATCGTAACAATCTTAGGATACTAAATTTATACATTTAATGAAAGTTATGACACCGAGATATAATTGTAAAAAGGGAAAAAGAAATAAAAAAATAAATTAAAATTTTAAGAATAAGATAAGAATTTGAATTTTTTTTATTAATGTAGTCAAACTTATGATATTGATGTATCGTGCACTGTGAATTTAATCCCATGGCGTAACGCTAGGCATCCGGTGTATTTTTCACAAGTAACTTGAAAACAAGAATTTCCCCACAGTCACCGTTGGCCTGACTAGAATATTAGTTTGTCGTATGCTACTATTATTTATTTATGTTTTCTCTCAAGGGTTTCGTTCGAGATCAAGTAGGTCAGCCGGCGACAACATCGCGTAGATTACAGATTGCCATTGCCCGCTAGGACATTTTGACCAACAAGGTTAGCAGTCTTTTGCCAACAATCAAATACGGATGAAAAAGAAAGAGGTGTGGATATAAACTCTGCTTGAAGGTGAAATGTTAGAAGCGATCATTCCGTTTGTTTCTCCTGATTGGAACAGAAATCTTATAACTCCTTTTTTAGACGAATAAATTTTTAAATCAGTCAAAGGATGGCCCTCTCAAGGTGTCGGGTCTGGATGGTTTCCCTCCGGTGTTTTTTCAAAATTATTGATATATTTGCAGGGAAGACGTCTGTGTTGCTATTAGGGATGTGCAACGCACGTTGTTTATGCCGAAGGTTGTTAACTCGACTTTCTTGGACCTCATTCCCAAGAAGGATTTGGCTTCGTCTTTTTGTGATTTTAGGCCTATTAGTTTATGTAATACCATCTATAAGATTTTGTCCAAGTCTATTACGAACAGACTTAAACCGCTTTTGCCGCTGTTGATTGACTCCTCTTAGAGTGTCTTTGTTCCAAGAAGGCAGATTCTCGATGGGGCAATTGTTATTTACGAGTTGATGGTGTGTCTTGGGTCTGTTCAGCGTTTTGAGGAAGTTTGGTTTTTGTTATGATTGGATCAACCTTGTTAAGGCTTTCATTTCGTCGGTCTGGTTCTTTGTTCTTGTCAACGGTTCTCCGGTAGGTTTTTTTCGCTCTTGCTATGATCTGAGACAGGGGATCCTTTATCTCCTTTTCTTTTTATTCTCATGGCGGAGGATTTTGGGAGAATGATTTCTAGGCGCCGCAATGAGTTGGGGATGCGCCCGATGGTTCCCTGTAACCCGATCTCACATCAGCAATTTGCAGATGATATGCTTCTCTCATGTGTGGCATCAGTGGTTATTGCCAGGGAAGTGAAAGCCATTTTAGACTGCTATGAGAAGACAGCTGGACAACAAATTAGTTTTTTGAAGAGCAATCTATTCTTCATTAACACTTCAAAAGTGCGACAAAGGAGGATTGCTGACATATTGAATTGTCAGATTACGTCTCTTCCTTCCTTGTACCTTGGTCTCCCTCTTTTCGTCGGGAGGGTCAAAAGCGAGATGTGGTTCCTTGTAATCGAAAGAATTCAACGAAAGTTAATGGCATGGAAGGGGGCTCTTCTGAGCCAAGACAGCAAGGCAGTTTTGGTTTAGAGCACTTTGCGGAGTATCCTGATCTATTTTGTCTTTATTTCATGTTCCCAAAAAAGTGGCTGCTAAGATTGACAATATTTGTAAAGCTTTCCTATGGGCAGGTCCAGAACTTAAAGGTAAATTTCATCTTGTTTCGTGCGAGCAACTCTGCAAAAGGTAGAATGTCGAGGGCTTGAATCTGAAGAGTGTTGATAGAATGAATAAGGCTTTGGTGGCAAAACTAGGTTGGAAGGTCGGCTATGGTGTCAAATATTGAAGGCAAAGTATAATTTCGATTTTTTTTTTTTCTCCCCTCTAGAGGTTCTGCATTCTGGAATAGCTTGATGAATTCGAGGGACTTCATTAATCTGAATAGTAGGTGGATACTTGGCAATGAGAGGCAAGTTAATTTTTGGGATGATGTTTGGTTGAAGGATCGACCATTGAATGAAGACGCTCATTTTCGGGACCTAATGATGGGTCCAGGGCTACAGGTTTGGTGAAATTTAAGGATTTTACTGAGGTCCGCAAAAATAAGAGAGTTTGGTCCAATTCTCCAAGATTGGTTAAGAATGCTAGGGATTCTCAGATGTGGTCTTTGATTATGGAGGAACTTCGTTTCTATGTAGTTCGGTAGACCAATGTGGAGGACCGTCTGATTTGGAAGGTGGACAGTGTTGATTCTTACTCTGTGAAGACTGCGTATGAGCTACTTAGTGAGGATGGGGATGGTTTTTTCCCTCATGGCTCCATTTGGCTTAAGCACTTAACTCCAAGAGTTAACATGTTTTTTTGGTTGGCTGCACAAAACAAGATTCTTACTATTGAGAATCTTCATAAAAGAGGTTGGTGTTTGGTTAACAGATGCTACATGTGCAAAGAAGCCTAGGAATCAACTTTGCACTTACTTCTTAACTGTGAAGTCTTCAAGGAGATTTTGCTATCACTTCTTGGGAGGTTGGGTGTTAGTTGGGTTTCCCAAAATTATGTGTTGGAATGTATTGTACAGTGGATTCCCCCTTCTCGTCACCTAAGCTGAAGTGTTTCTGGATATTTTTGCTTCTCCATGTTATGTGGGTAGTTTGGAAGGCAAGGAATGCCCGAGTTTTTAGGGATAAAGATTTTTCTTCTCATCATTTGAGTGCTCGCATTTTGGGGAAGACCATGGAGAATGTCTTGTGTGCTTGCTTGGAGTTCGAGCTTCTGAGGCCTGTCATTCCCACTGAAGTTTTGATCAAGCAAAGTCTTGGTTTTGGGCAAGTGGACCGCCCTCCTCTAGCGCACGATCCCAGGAGTTTGGTTCATTGGACCCCTCCACCTGTGGGTTGGTTTAAATTGAATTTTTATGGGGCATCTAAAGGCAACCCCAGAACGACAGGTGCAGGAGGGGTCATTCGAGATGATAAAGGAAACTTGGTTCTTGCCTATGCCGAATCTATTGGAGTGAATTCTTCTCAGGTTGTTGAAGCAAGGGAGGCATTCTTAGGTTTGTACCTCTTAAAAGACTTTGGCTTTGGTAGAGTAATTATTGAAGACGATTCCTTATACGTCATAAGAATGCTCAACGGTTCCTGTCACACCAGTTGGAGAGTGGCTAATTTGATCGATGAGGCCGTAGGTTTTTCTTGATCTTTGGACAAAATTCAAATCCGATACATTTTCAGAGTGAGAAATTTTTACCGTTGATTTAATGGTGAATATCGGCATAAATATTTAGGGATTTACAGTTTGGCAGAGGGATTTTTCTCTTGAGATCATCCACTGCGTTCATGATGACTTTCATTAATTGGTGGCAGGTGGTTGGCGTAATCTTGCTGGGGTGGATGGGGTTTTGGAGGACTAGCTATAGTGGGCGGGTGGCTAATATTCTTTTCCGTGGCACCTTTGATGCATTCATTTTTCAAATTTCAAGTTTCAATTCTTGCCTGCCTTTGCACCTCATTTGTTAGGGAATGTCTCGAAGCTTCCCAAGCTTCCTTTCGAAGGTGCTCTTTGCATGAAGTCTTCCTCTTCCTAGGTACGAGATTTGGTTTGCGGTCTAGCCTTGGGTGGTTCTTTGGGTGCCTTTTCCCATATTCATTGAGATTTGGTGGCTTTTAATTTGGTTGAGCTATTAGGAAGGACCAGGATATGGCAAGGACTCTCATATTTGGGTTTGGTTATCATCCTCTCTATTTTCGAATTTGTACCTAGGAATGTACACACCTTTTCTATTGATTTTGGAGCCATTGTTTGCAAGGTGCCCTTTTGTTTATGCTCCACCTATTCATTTTCTCTCCTTCTTGCTAGCTGGAGGTGAGGTTTGGATTTGTCATCTGGATCGGCGGTCGGGTGACAACTTTTCTATCCCCCTTAATTTTAGATGATGGCCCGGTCCCTTGGTGGGGTTTTTTGAGCTCACTCTGGTTTTTGCGCTCTTGTTTTTTCCCACGCTTGCTCTCGTCCCTTATGTGTTCAAGTGGAGAAGCTCTGGTATTTCTGCTATTCCCGGTGCTCACGAGACCATGGTGGGAAGTCCTTTCATTTTTTACTTTGGAGGCTCTGTTTGGCCTGGTCTGGGAAAGATGGTGTTTTTATATTTGAGTCGAGTCTGGGGCCTTTTATGCTATGTTGTGTGTGTGGATGTACTTATTCCTGGTCTCCTTGTGTGGTCTGTAGAAGGTGTTTTTTCCTGGTGTCTTGTGTCCTCCTTGAAGATGGGAAAATCTAAAGTCTGTAATCGTAAGTTAAAGTAGTGCAAGTCGAGGGTGGAGCCCACATCTTTTACGACGGATGAGGATATTCTATCCATTCTGAAGGTTGGGGGTTTGCTAGACTGTGTCCAAAAATCCCTTGGCCATAATCTAGCTCTATCTAAATGGATGGCTACTACTTGGAAGGACGGTTGGGTTCGTGTTAGGTCATGGTATTTTGAGGTTTCGACAGAATTGGTAAGTCGCACCATGGGTTTGGAGTTGGATGGTGCGTTCCACAATCGAGAAAGACACTCGTTGTTGAAGGATATTAGTTTCTTTTTGGAAGATGATGAATTCTTATCGTAAATTCAAAACAGATTCAGTGCTAAGGCCTTGCCTGCACCCTAGAATAAAGTGATAAAGGTGATTATGAATTTCTTCACTTTGGACTCCTGTACGATATAATTCGTAGTTTTCATGCCATGTTCCTTAATCACCTTCGACGGAAAATGTGGATGAACATCCCTTTGTTGCTTTTCAATTCGATGCGTAAATCTATGTTGGTTGTGCGAGGTGGGTGGGGCTAGTTTCCACTACATTAGGGCTTGGCTCTGTTGGTGTTTGAACATGCTGCTATGGAGAATGAGGTAGTGGTGGACGATATTTTAAATACTTTGAACTCTCTTCCTTTGCCTGTGCTTGGTGATCCCTTTCGTGTGTCAGAGAGTTTGAATTCGGTATCGGAAGATGTGTACTTCTCCATGGGGTCAGGTTCGGAAAAGTTGTCTCGCAAAATTTTTGTTTCTGTTAAAAGGGTGTGGGGTTCGACTATGAGAAATTCTCCCCCAGAGGTTGTGCAAAACTCTCTAGCATCTCCTTCTGCCTCTCCGATTATGGAGAGTCTTTCTACTGGTGTTAAGGTGGAGGGTGGCGATACTCGTAAATATGTTCGGTTGATTGGCAATAGGAGAGACTTGGTGAAATCTTCCCCCTATCCAAGGTGGATGTTGCAGAGGATGATGTTGAGGTTCTTCCTAAACCCTCCACCAAAGACAGATCGATGGCTGATGTTTATCCTCTGGGTGAAGCTGCGGTGAAGAAACACTTTATTATCCATAGTCTTTACCTAATGGAAATAAAGCAACGGGCGGTGTGGAGCTCCATTAAGATGACTTTAGATTACGTTGAGGAGGGTGCCCATATGCCTGGTAATATTATTAATGAATTCGATTATATAATGTAGAACCATCTCGATTCTCTCACTCGTCGATTCATGTTGACTCCTTTTCTGTGTTTGTTTGTTGTGTCTGTTCTGTTTTTTTTTTTTATAATTGTGTTGTAACATGCTTTGTAAAAAGTTGTGAGGTCCCTTTCAAAACCCTCTTACCAAAAACGAATTATAATTAATGCGGCATGGATTGTCATGTCTTACCTTTTTCTTACTTACAGAGGTGTGAATATAAACTAACAAACTATAGTTAATGCGGCATGGATTGTCATGTCTACCTTTTTCTTATTGACGCGTCGAATATAAGCCTAAATTTTCTTAAGACGTGTCGAATATAAACTTGACATTACGTCAATAGAGCATGGTTTCTCATGTCCGAGTTAGATTTGACAGGCGTTACTTACAGAGGTGTGAATATAAACTAACAAACTATAGTGAATGCGGCATGGATTGTCATGTCTACCTTTTTCTTATTGACGCGTCGAATATAAGCCTAAATTTTCTTAAGACGTGTCGAATATAAGCCTAAATTTTCTTAAGACGTGTCGAATATAAACTTGACTTTACGTCAATGGAGCATGGTTTCTCATGTCCGACTTAGATTTGACAGGCGTTAACGTATGAACATGTTTTAACCTAAAAAAAATTCTAAAGTCCATTAAGAATACAGTGTTTAAAATTTCTCAAATTTCTAACCTTCTCCTTTAATCAACATAGTTTATAATAGTTAAACTTTTGACTACATTTCATGATTTATTTCAGGTGTTCATTTCTGCACTACGTACCTTCTTTCTTTTCGACGTATATTCATGAAAATCCTGAGCCTTCA
The DNA here is from genome assembly GCA_028583015.1 of Wollemia nobilis. Classification (NCBI taxonomy): domain Eukaryota; kingdom Viridiplantae; phylum Streptophyta; class Pinopsida; order Araucariales; family Araucariaceae; genus Wollemia; species Wollemia nobilis. Next base: position 3,428,655 of record JAQPPZ010016414.1, read on the forward strand.
GTATTAGATCACATCTTCGCCTTCTATAAATTGGAGAAAGAATTAAGAACACCTATCGTATGGGAGCTGCCATGAAGGGCCTAAGCTGTTTAAGGTCATTGTTCTTAGCACTTTTCATGCTCACTCTGCTTCCCAACAATGTTTCTATAGTGGTAGATGGGGGAGACACCCTTCAGATAGGGGATTCGCTCACCGGAAATCAGACCATACTTTCAAGAAATGGCACGTTCGCGTTGGGATTTTTCAATCCCAATGGAACGAAAAATTGGTATATTGCCATCTGGTATGCCCGAATTTCCGAGAGGACGACCGTTTGGGTGGCCAACAGGGACAATCCTCTCACAAACATGCCCGGTGTTCTAGCTATGTCGAGAGATGGTAATCTCAGATTGTTTGATTTAAAGGGAAGATCGTTCTGGGAGAGCGATAATACCCTCAAAGCATCTCGGGCATTGCTATTGGACTCTGGTAACTTTGTCATGCTAGGAAGCGGCAACAATTCTGAGATTGTTTGGGAGAGTTTCGGTCATCCAGGAAATACCTTGTTGCCTGAGATGAAGTTGTGGAATGACCTTAAATTTACTTCTTGGAAGAGTTCCATTGATCCAGCACCTGGACCTTTCTCTTTGACACAGTTTACGCTGTTCTATAATATCAGTGTTCCATATTGGTCCAGCGGGGAGTGGAGGGGTGACCATTTTGCCAATTTGCCAGACATGCCAGATGATAAAGATATGTTTGAGTGGATCTTTGAAAATAATTCTTCTTCAGGCATGTACTTCATGTTTAGAGGAAAATCGAAGATGCAGAAGATGTTCCCGCGGCTAGTTCTGAGCCCGACTGGCGATGCCGGAATGTACATATGGATCCTTAACAGTAAATGGAGCCTCGTATGGGCTATACCTCGAGATCAATGTCGAGTCTATGGTTTATGTGGGGCTTATGGGTTATGCAGCAACAATAATCTTCAATTTTGCAGGTGTCTGCAGGGGTTTTGGCCCAAAGACAGTCGAACCTGGGATTCTGGAATGGTGGTCAAGCGGTTGTGTTCGACGCAGTCCACTACAATGCTCTGCTACTAATGGGACCAGCGATGGTTTCTTGGAAGTGAAGGACAAATCCTTGCCCCTTGACCAAGCCGTTCCGTTTGTCAACGAACTAACACAAGAGCGATGTCAGAGTGCTTGTCTTCACAATTGTTCGTGCACAGCCTTTGCTCTCAGTACTTCTACTGCTCCCGGTTGTCTATTATGGTTTGGGAATTTGTTAAATGCTGTAGATTCATCCGACGGCCAGTCTTTCTTCATTCGGTTGGCGACTGCTGATTTACTACAGTCCTCTAACAAAAAGAAAAAAACTCCTAAACTATCAGTATTACTTTCCACAGGCGCTGCTTTCATTGCTGTTTTGGCTCTCTCGTTCGCAGTGTTGATTCGATGGAGGATTCGCACATCGGTTAGAAAAGGCAAGGAGGATGATACGCCAAAGTGTCTCAGAACTTTCACTCACAGAGAGTTGAAAATTGCGACCAAGAATTTCAGCCATAAGTTGGGAAGCGGAGCGTTCGGCTCTGTGTTCAAAGGAACTCTGGCAGACAAAACACTTGTAGCCGTCAAAACATTAGAGGGTTCAGCAGAAGTAGAAAAACAATTCCGTGCGGAAATCAGCACCATTGGAAACATACAACACGTGAATTTGGTGAGGCTTCGGGGATTTTGCATAGAAGGTTCTCAGAGGTTATTGGTTTATGAGTACGTCTCAAACGGCTCTCTAAATTCCTTTTTGTTCTCTAAGTCCGACGGAGCTCAGAAGGTGTTGCAGTGGCAGACAAGATTTGAGATCGTGTTAGGCATTGCACGAGGACTACTTTATCTCCACGAAGAATGCAGAGATCGTATCATCCACTGCGATATTAAGCCTGAGAACATTCTTCTGGACGAAGACCTCCGCCCAAAGCTGGCCGATTTCGGGCTTGCAAAGTTATTGGGTAGGGATTTTAGCAAGGTATTGACCACCACCAGAGGAACGAGAGGGTACTTGGCTCCAGAGTGGATTTACGGTCTCCCAATCACTACCAAAGTAGATGTATACAGTTTCGGTATGACATTGCTGGAAATAATATCAGGCCGGAGAAATGTAGATTTGACTCTGCAGGAATCAAGTATGCATTTCTTTCCCACATGGGCTGCAACTCAAATTCAAACGGGAAACATAAAAGCTGTTATAGATGCAAACATAGCTGACCAAGCAGATGTTGAAGAGGTGAGAAGAGCCGCAGTAGTAGGGATGTTATGCATTCAAGAAGAGGAGGACGATCGACCAAGTATGGTTCAAGTTGTACGGATGTTGGAAGGGACGATAGAAGCTCAAGATTTAAAGTTCTCAAGTTCTAGAGAGGTTCTCGGACCGCAAAAAGAGGGGTGGGATAGCGATAGTGTCGTTTGACATCGTAATTAGCTGGCATGGTTTTTAGACTGCAGTTAAAAATTTATTTTTGTTTTAGGCGTTGCAAAGTTTTAGTTGTGTGTTGTTTCTATTAGATATTTAATTTCCGAGTGTGGGTTCATGGAAACTTTAGTTGGTTAAGATTTTTAGTTCTCATATACAGGGTTGAGTATTAAAAAAAATATATATTATTATTAAAATTAGTTCAATATAAAATTTAATTAGTTATTTAGTTAATAGATGCAGTATGTCTTTGACGATTTGAATTTAATAAATTTTATACATTTAATTTTTAATTTTTTTAATAAAAATAAATAACAAATAGAAAATTTAAATTAATGAAGGTAGACTTAAAATAAACATTAAAAAAAAAATCATATATATTTGGTAGTTAAGATAAAAATAATAACCTTCACATTTTTTGAATTTTATTTTATCTTTTGTATTAAAGAGTATAAAAATTATCTTTGTTAAAAAATCAAATTTAATTTTTATCCTTCAAGTAAATGAAATAGTTTTTTTTTTTTTTTTCTCATAATTAACCTATATGTGGAGTTATTGGGACCACTCCCATTGAAATATGAAAGTATTATATTGTTCTTTTTATATTATTATCATGTTAACAAAACCATATCTAACTTGCTTTTTTTAATCTAATATATTTTTTTATTTGTCATTTTATTAATGATATTATTAATCTTCCTTAAATTGTTATGTTTGTATCATTTTTAGCAATAAATAAAATCTTACTTGACTAGTTACCTTCTAAATTTTGAATTTTACTATCTTAAAAATCAATATTACAAAATGTAAAATATCTAAAATCAAGGTTAAATATCTAATAATATGTTGGCTATAACAACTTATTAATTTTTATAGCAGATGTGCTTGGATATATGATATATATATGATAAATAAATGCCCTTGGCTAAGGGTGGGTACCTATTCTTATATACAAACACAATGGTTCACAAAAAGTCCTTATGGTTAAGAATGCTTTGCCTTGAAAGCATAAGAAGGAAATGACCCTAATATTTAGGGAAATTTTTTTAAATTCCTTCCACTATTGTTAAGAGATGTTTTCTTGTATGATTAAAGATAAATAAATCCATTCATATTCTTGTAATTCTTGTTTAGGATAATGACTATCCCCATGTTGTTTCATCCTATTTTTAACATGTTCTATGTTACTTTTTATGAAACATACAATTGCATTGGATTATTCAAGATAATAATGTATAATTGGAACCTTTACATGATTAAGCATAAAGTATTTAGATTATGGGGGTTCATAATCATATAAGGTAGTGAAGCGAATCATTTTGGATGATGTATAATAAATTGTGTTATACCACCATTGAGTTGGAGATAATCATTTAACCCATTGTTGGGATTTCTTTGATACAAAACTTTATATGTAATGTTCTAAGCAATTATTGATAATATTTATTTATCCAATGTTTTGAGGATGATATGTTAAATTATTTGTTTGCAAGATCCTTGTTTGTTAGTTTAATTCTTTCAAGAAATTACTAGTAAATAATGGATCGTGATCACTTGCAATTACCTTTAAAAACCATGAAGCTTATAAACATCGTTGATAAAGTTTTCTGTCACTTGAGATGTTAAGTTAAAAATCAATATTACAACATACAAAATATCTAAAACCAACACTACAAAGGTTAAATATCTCTATAAATATGTTGGTTATAATAATTTGTTAATTTTTATAGATGTGCTTAGATATATGATATATGTGATAAATAAATACCCTTGGCTAAGGGTGAGCACCTATTCTTATATATAGACACAATGGTTCATAAAAAGTCCTCATGTCTAAGAATTCTTTGCCTTGAAAGCATAATAAGGAAAGGATGAGTAGAAATGGAGTTGGATTTCCATGAAGCTTCTTCTTGGAATATATATTTCCACTTAATTAGGTATTTGATGATATCTTGAGTATATAAAGATTATGCATGGGTATCTAATATATCTTTAGGTTCAAGTAGAAGTTGACCTTCCTTATCTAATATTGAGAGCTCACTTTGAACTAGATAAGGATACCCAATTTTTATTTTAAGAATTAAACATAAAAACATCATGGATGTGATATTTTTTGGAAGTTCAAGAGCATAGGCAATAGGGTTGATCTTCCTTTTATACAATATGGACCATAAAATTTTAGGGATAATTTTAAATTCCTTCCACTTTTGTTAAGACATGTTTGCTTGTATGACTGAAGATAGATAAATCCATTCATACTCTTGGAATTCTTGTTTAGGACAATAACTATCCACACATTGTTTCATCCTATTTTTAACATGTTTTATGTTACTCTTTATGACATGCAATTGCATTGGATTCTTCAAGATAATCATGTATAATTAGAACCTTTACATGAATTAACAATAAAGTATTTATATTATGGGGTTCATAATCATAAAATGTAGTGAAGCGAATCATTTTGGATGATGTATGATAAATTGTGTTATACCACCATTGAGTTAGAGATAATAATTTAGCCCATTGTTGGGATTTATTTGATACAAATCTTCATATGTAATCTTATAAGCAATTATTGATAATATTTTTTTATCTAATGGTTTGAGGATGATATGTTAAACTTATTAATTGCATTATCCTTGTTTATTAGCTTAATTATTTTAGGATTAATAGTAAATAATGGATCATGATCACTTCCAATTACCTTTGAAAACCATGAAGCTTTTAAACATGGTTGATAAATTTTTCTACCACTTGAGATGTAAAGCAAGTTTCCTTTATTAGAATAAAATGGGTAAACTTTTTCATATCCATTTTTTAGAAAATAATTTTAGGAATCATAGCAATGCAATAGTAATTCAATAATGCAGAAATAACATTACCCAATGAAAATAATAATTTGTATCTAATTGCTAAAAAACATATGCAATAATCAAATCCAAGGTTCAAATCAATACAAATCCTTAGCCACTTAGAGATGGGAAATTCTCATATACATAATAGACATGACTAAGATTTCAATATCAATGATAATATCAACTACCATCTAAATATTCTTGTTTATAGACTAAATCAATCACTTACCCTAACCCTAATTCTCAAGGGATAACTATCTAAACATATGGCCTAAGCTAATAAAAATAAACATAGTCAATATGGCTATATTGGAGCTATTGGATAGACCCCTCTTAGAAAGATTTATCCTCAAAGCTAGAAAAAAAATAGAAAATACTCTCAAGCTCCCACATAGTATTTTCATTTGGAAGGTCCTACCACTTGATGAGGAACTCTTAAATCTATTGAGATTGAATATGATGATCCTTGGACCACAACACTACTTTAGGCTAGAGATTCATTTGACCTTCTTCACCATGTACTAGAATATTTCTTTCGGATTCATCTTCTTGCCAACAACCTATTTGAGAGAGGATACATGAAAGACAAGATGGATGTAAAAATATGGTAAGGTACAACTAATATTCTGCATCACAAATGTGACAAACCACATTGTAAGGACCATATAATAAAGAATTTAACTTTTAATTAGACACAATATTCAAAAAGAATTACTTGTAGGGATTCAAGTGCAAAATGACCATATTTCCTATGACAAGTTGTCATTTAGAATGGTGTGAATCATAGTATTAATTCATATAGTTCTAGGTCTAGGTCAATTATCTTTATTAATTTCATGCACAATGTATTGTCACTATAACAAAAATCTACCTTGATAATCTTGGAGGATATTGAAACATTGTTTGCCATTGATGGAGGTTTTTGACCATACAATGCTTCAAATGAAATCCATGGAGGTGATCTATTACCAAAAAGATTACCATTTTACCCTTAGATCTAGGAAGACCCTAAATGAAATCCATGGATATGTGCTCCCATAGATATTTAGGGATAGAAAATGGTTGCAATAATCCAAGAGATTTAACTATTTAGCCTTTGTTATACTAACACACCTCACACTTAGCCACAAAATTTATGACATCTACTTATAATATTTTCCAATAAAAATATTGCTTCACTCACTAGTATATTTTCAAGAATTCCAAATTTCTAGCCAAAGGAGATGTATGCAATTCTTAGAGAAAATTCGACATAATAGCCAATGAGTAATATAAATACGATATATTTTATGAAGCAATCCTTCATTATATGAGAAAAAAGAATGCAATGATGATCCCACCTCCATTTTCTAAATGATCTATACTATCTTTGGGTCAACAAGCCAATCATCTCATTTTTGAGAAAACAATTATTGAAGAGGACTAGAGACACAATTGACATCAACAAAATCCTTATATTTGTGATATAAAGTATCAAACACCACATTTTCCTTCCATTTATTGTATTCAATGACAAAATCATACCCTAAGACATTTGTCATCTATTTATTTTATTCATGAAATGAGGAGCATTTCTCTAAGAAATGCTTAAGGATGCTATTATAAGTCTTGATAATGAAGTGACATGCCAACAAATAAGTCTTCTATTTCTCTATGACATGCAAAATGGCTAACAATTCATTTTCATAAGTGGATTATTCTAGATTATTGCCTATAGCATGTCTTTTTTAAAAGGCTAATGAGTGTCCATATTGCATCAAAATAGCTCTAATACCTATGTTGGAAGAATCACACTCAATTAAAAATGTTTTCTTAAGTCAAAAGTGGTACACATAGCTTATTTAAGGCCTTGGAAGGCTTGAGAGCATATTTAGACTAAAAAAAGACATACCTTTTAGTGAGTGTAGTGAGAAAAGCATATGAGTATTGTAACTCATAGATCTATTTAAGAGATTTGGGTAATGGAAAATATTGCATAGAATTGATCATGTTAGCATCTACCTTGAATCCTTCCGAAGTTACTACATATCCCAAGTATTCTACCTGTTGCACCCCAAAGGAATATTTGGACCTTTTGATAAAAATATTTTCTCTTTGTAATAGGTTAATGATTTTATCAACATGAACTAAATGATCGTCCTATTAAAAAATTCTCTATATTTATTAAATAAATTTAGATATAAAGGTTAGAGAATTTGACATAGAATAATGGAACATAATTTCAATATATAATAAACATATAGCTCAAGGTGATATATTCACACCATATCATAGAAATGACAAGGTTACAAAGTATTACAATACAAGAATGTATATTATAGTTTCTTGTTAGAAAATAATGTCATGTCTTGCTCTACAAATAGGCTTTATAAATATGCTCTTGACATTTCATCTTCACCTTTCTATTCATCTCCTCAAACTCTTGGGAGATATGACTCTTCATATTTCTCATAGAAGAAATATATTTATTGACTCTTTAATTACAAACATCTAATGATTACTAAAAGATAAATATTTACAAGACTCCTAGGCTTTAACTATTTATGAAATACTTGTAAGGCACCAAATAATATAACATACTATAACATACCCCATATTATATTATTTGGTACATCATTGATCTTTGGTTTTGGTTCTAACTTTCTATCTTTGACTATTCTAATGGCATTTTCTCTTGCTTTCTTCCCAGTTCTAGTTATAGGACTTATTTTGATACTGACTCTATCTCTTGCTTTCTAATTTTGGCTCTTTCCAAAATTTTATTTTTCATATGTGCATATCTATCATTACAATTGTAATTGGTATCAATATTTCTTAATTCATATTTAATATCACCTGTTGCAACATTCCTTATTACAAAACGAATAATAGTGTTCCTTATCATAAAATAAATTTCATTAATTTGTCCTATAAGTTTGAGGTCTTTATATTTTGATTTTACTTTTCATACATTAGGTCCTTTTATTATTTTCCCTATTTCATTATATCCTATTTTAGTACCAACTAATTTTATGTACTTTTTAAATTCATCTTTGTCCATATTTTTATGCAATAAGTCATCGTAAAATTATTTATCACAACTCAAACCATTCTTGGTGAATTTTTAATGATTTATACCATCATTATCCCTATCACTATTTGAAGACTTCAAACCATTATCAACATATTGACCATCAACACTCATAATTTGTTCTGCATCTTGACCAACACACTCAACACAATCAGAGCTACCATTTTTTCATATGAGCAATTTTATGAAGATCCTTTATTTTAACACACATAAAATTATCACTATCAAACTCAAAAATATTCAAATTATAATTCTCTAGAGAAACCCATTTAGTGCTATCCTTGTTAACATCAACAATATTTGAAAATTAAAAAAATAAACAATCACTATCATCAATTATAGCAATTTATTTTTCATAATGACCATCACAAAGATTACCATTTATATGATTACTTACTCCTAAATCAATATACTTATAACTATACTCTTATTTTCCTATACCATGTGTCATTTCAAGTTTTTGTTATGAATTTGATTTCCTATTTTTTATTGACAGAGTATGGTGTTTTGACCCAATTGACCATGTTCTTCTATATAACAAAATTTTCTTTGTTTTTGAGTCCTAATAAAGTTTGGTTCTTCAAACAAATGAGACTTTCTAAGAGAGATTTTTTTGAATATATAATTATGATTCCTTGTAAAAATAGTTTCTTTCAATTTTTTTTCTAATCCTATTAATGAATGTAGAATTCATAAATTAATGCCCATTTTTTCTTTATCTCAATTATTTTGTATTTTTCTTAGATGGTGGTATTTTTGAAGAAAATATTCTAATTATCAAGTAAAAATCCTTTTGATTCCTAATTAATTTTCTACAAATTAAATAATTTTCCTTCTTTAAAATTTATTTTCAAGGTTTTTTTTTTTTTTATTTTTTTTGTTGATTCTTTCTTTTATGTCTTTGAATAAAATAATTTCCCGAGATTCAATTCTTCAAAAAAATATGTATGAATTCATTTTATCTCCCTAATTATTTTCTTTCAATAAAAGAGGGAAGTGTGAGGATTTCTAGTAATAGTCCACTTCACCACTCCACCATAGCTCTTTAAAGTGCTTCACCCAAAGCAAGACCCCTATACCATTGTCCATGAATAAGGAGGGCAAGAAATTTTCATTCCAATATAAAAGAATGATATTTCAATGAACTTTGGAAGTTGAGATAGAAATATTTCACAGTTGCTCAATAATTTATCCTTGTCTTTGCCTTGAAAAATATTTCTTCAACAATGTACCTTTCAAATATTCCTTTCACAATATCCTTTGCAAATCAAATGCACTTTATGGACTTCAATATTAGAAAATAATTGAATGAATTTTCCTTCTCAAAAAATGCAAGCCAATATTATTTTAATAATTTATCCTTTTCCTTTCTTTCTATTTGAATTTTGGTAAAACCTTTATTTTTATGTTTTTAATTTAATATTATTTATTTTTGGACAAATCAGATTCTCTTTCAATATTTTCTTCCTTTTAAGCCTCAAATATTTCACCTTAAAATTTTCCTTCAAATTTTTTAATCTCTTCCCAATTATTTATTTCAATTTATTTTTCTCAAATATTTCGATTTAAATAGAATTCTTATTCACTTTGTAATTATACTCCTTAAAAAGCACTACTTTGAAATATACCTCTTTTGATAAATCAAATTACCTTGCACATTTTAAATTAAATCTTAGTCAATAAATAAAACTATATCTTTGCATGCTTAAATTTGGGCTTCTAGATTTTCCTCTAGACTGGAGTTAAAATATCAATATTTTTAAAATCATACACTTTATACATGGAAATATCTTTCTGTGTTATGACTACACCTTTTGAGTTCTTCTTCCTACTATGGTCCATTTCGATGCTCTCGCTCTAATGTTAAACATCCTCCAGGTTTTGACATTCGTCCATAACAAATCACTGACATATAACCTAATTTATTTCTAATAGGTATTTCTTATGCAACAACTAGATTCACCTTTAGAGAATTCACACATGAAAGTGATCTGGTTTATCTCATGTAGTGATCTGACATAAGATTTAAAATAAGCTTTTGGCTCTTAACATTGGCTAGTTTGACTCTTCACATAAGTTTATCATAGGTTGGTATAACTCTTAATATAGATTTCTCATAGACTCATTTGACTCTTAACACATATTTATCATAGGTTGTTTTGGTTCTTAATATAGTTTTATCATAGGTTGTCATGGCTCTTCTCTATAATTTTTGACATACTAATTAGCACATTTCTATTATGCTCCTAGTATGGCCATGTTGGCTAATTATTATTATTATCTCAATCAATAGATCTAGTTAGTTGGCCCTTGAGAATTAGGGTTAGGTTATTATTGATTTCATCTATAAATAGGAAGAATATTTTTTTAGTTTAGATCATTGAATAATTTGAATACTAGATGTAGTCAGTGGTGCTCTCATCTTGGAAGATCTTGTGTAGTTATTACTTCCTTAATGAGTATCATTGGTGTTACCCATCCTTAAGGGTATTATCTATCTATGTCTTAATGTTTATATTATTATTTTTTATAATTATTTGTGGATTAATGATTTGATATTTTTGCATATTGGTGAATGATTTCTATTAATGAGAATAAAGTTTCATAACAAGAGGTATGAGAGCATGATTTTGAAACCAATGGAAATTAAGAAAGATATTTGGTGCCCTAAAATTAGATTTTATACTTTTTTGTAAAATAACAAAGGTTTTCAAAATACCTCTTCCAAAAAAGGTACATTTGATTTCCTATAATTAATTAGAGGTTTGTTAATTATTCCATGCACTCCCATCCCTACTTTATATTAATATTTAATTAGGTATATATTTTTTTAATTTTTTGGTGAAATTCCCCTCCATAATTTATATTAATGATTAAATTAAATTAAATTATTAATAAAGAGCAAGCATTAGTAGACAATGATAAAGAGTACACAGGGGCAACAATAGATGATAAGGAAGAGTGGATAGGTGTAGCAACAAATTATGGTGAAGAGCACACGAGGATGATAGTAGATGATTACAGAGTGCGTAGGGGCAATAGTAGATGACAATGAAGAGTGCACAAGGGAAAAAAAAAGCGATGATGAAATAATACTAGAATTTATCAAGTAAATAAATGGCTTCTAAGGATAAAATATTTGAGGAGATAAGCAATAAGAAAGTAAATCAAGAGGAATAGTTCCCCTAGAACTAGGACATCAATCATGGGTAAAATTATACAAAGAAGGAGAAGAGGAAGAAATGGTAAGAAAGATTCAATAGAGTTGTGAAGAGGGTGAATTCTTACCCAATGAACAAGAAGGAGAATTAGAGGATATTTGGTCCTCTTTAGAAGAAGAAGATGGCTTCCAAGAGGTAGTGAATAAAAGAAAAATGAAGAAGAGTAAAAGAGGGATTATGAAACAATAGATCTAGTCTTCTGTAAGGAAACAAAACAAGGAGGGCATAAGTTCTATGCAAATAATTAGAAGCACCAAGAAAACAATAGATCTAGGAAGTGATAAAAATCTAGGAAGTCCCAAAAATGTAGAGGTGAGAAGGAGGAAAGCATCCCAAGAAGTAGCTAATGGTACACAGAGACATTGCAGTTGTGGTAGGAACCTAGGGTTCCTAGCACATAAATTGATAAATAAATAAATAAATAACCTAAAACTAAAAGAATCGCTTTTGGATTGTCGGGAAGTCCCTTCAATGTTTTAATAAATGTTTTATATAATATTTCATGGATGATCTTGAATGAATGGTTTGAACAATCATATATACCGACCTAACCTTAACCATCATGTCTCTTCACCACAATGGTTCATAATAATTAATATAATTAATTATTATGACTTATGCTAAGCCCAATAATATAATATAATAATTAATTATTATATTATAAACTATACTACATGATATTAAATTATTATTATATTATTATTATTAATAAAGGTTAGGATATAAAATCCTAACATGCCACCCTTCCTCGAAAAACTTTGTCCTCAAAGTTTAGAAAGACTGGGAAAATAATCTTCAACACTTTATTCTTTGGAAGGCTCAGTTTGTAGGGTAGATAGTAGCATTGTGGACTTTGTTGATAACAATTACCATAGCTTAATGAAATCCTGGCACAAACCTTTAATAATATATTCCTTAATAATAATGGGAATTATATTATTTTTGTGGGCTACTTCACCGAGTTGCTAGTATTCAATATTTGGCAATAAGAGAGGACTATACGAGGCTTGTAGCATCCCAACAACAACAATATTTGGCTTATGAACACCCCTCGATAACGGTGCAATAGCTATCTTTTAACATTTGGTACGCATTTGTTGTATGTGCTATCTTGTAACGGTTCGTTTTAGCTTGTTGCTTCTTAATTAACTTGTGTCTTCTTGATCAAACATCTCCATTCCTTACTCAAGGAGGCCAATAATGTCGTGGTGCTTCGAATGCTATGTTCTTTATCCTAAATTTTAGCAAGTCAAGAAATAAGCACTGCATAATACACCTTACAAGATTTGTTTCGCCACAACAACTTAGCAACACTTCACCAAACAATCAATATTTGGGTCAAGAAAGAACGCTCTTGTCCAGTAATCAGTACGCGATGTAAGGTTGAACAGTATCATGTCAGTCAACCAAACACAACTTGAATTAGTTGTTGTACTAATATTCTTTATTTCTCTAGCAGTCTTGTATTTCCAGTTGTAATAAATGTCTTCCAATTGTTATTTACCTCTCTTAAATGGTTCGATTACTTCATTCGCAGTGATAAGACACTGCACTCTCCGTCCAATTTGACACAACTATAATTTTATTACCGTTAGCCTACTTTGAACTTCCTCCACATGCATTGAAAGTATCTTGTAGTGGTTCGTTCTCTTCCCTAGGCACGTAGATATTTTGAAGCTCTCTCGTTTGGCAATTTGGTAGCAACTTTTTTTTTTAACGACATCGTACGTAAAAAATAGACCTCCTTTTAATGCTTTCAATCCTTAGGGTTTAAAATGGCTAGTCAATTGTTTCGCCAATCAAATGTGTTGGCTAATTTAAGCAATTAGGGATTCTAAAATACTGCAACCACATGATTAATTCGAAGGTGATGAACCAATATATCTCCTATGCTCCTAATGTTTTACTGCATGTTTGAAACATAATTCCAACCACTTGTTAGTTTATCTTCAGTAGTGCAACTTTGACTAGCTATATTTTCAGCATTGCTGGCATTTCCATAGGCCCACCCATTAATAAATGAACTACTGGTACCAGCATGGCTTCATATGTTTCAAAATTTGTAGTTAGAACTATTTCGAAAAACCTGATAATCAGGTAAATTTGGAGCTGCCATAAGATTTATCCGTTCACCCTAATAAATATATGATTCAATATTCATGTTATTTTGGTCAGATATATTTCCCAAATCAAATATTTCTGTCATTGGATGCATTGTGGTCCTTTGGCCTTGCATTATACCCTGTAATAGTCTCTTCCAGGTCCAAAATTTGGGCAACAAATGATGTTGTTTATAACATATTTGTAATTAATTTCAACCTGACATGTCACATGTGTCAATCATTTGAACAACATATTGTTTTTTGAAGTTGAGTAGCAATATCATATCCACCAGCGATTGTCTTCTATCATTTTTCGTAAAATAATCTTCTAACAGACAGTGTTGTGGAAACTCTCGAAAATGTGACCGAGTGTTTTGTGATCGGGAAACAAATAAAATTTTCACCAAATTTTACGAGGGGTGGTTCATGCGTTCATGAAATTTTTCCTTTGGAAAAGTACGAACAGAAGAACATCCTTATTATCGGGTACACTCTTCCCCTCATTAACAATGACTATTCCCAGATTTGGGGAGAAATTGAGGTTGGGTTATATCGCTTGATAGATATATTCTTTGATCTTCTAGAACCCACACGTTGTGACCTCCCTCGGCTCTTATAAGAAAAAAAAATACGAGACATATGAGAGCTAGAAAACAGGTTTCCTTTGTTTGATGGATGGGTGTCCAGGATTACCTGCGATCAAAATTTTTCACTGCTAAGACTCTAAGAAACACAGTTTCAGAGCTCCAAATGGATAAATACAACAGGTAAATTTTCGTAGCCATTGCTAAAATCAACATTGTGTGTATCCAGATATCCAGACTACCCATTTGATGGATTGTGGTCTCCCAGTTCTATAGAATTCCTAAATATAATGAGTAACATGAACTTCTCCACACGAGTGGCATATGATGAACCATCGTCGCTTATCATACAAACTGAACAAATGAGCTACTTCAGTTGCCACTTTCTCCAAATCATGGAGGCCATTTTGACCAATCTCGTTGGCAGGCGTAAGTTTCTATTAATAAGATCTTTGCGGACAAGGTTATAGAAGTTATAAATCCAGAAGTTGATTATGTTTGGGTTCATAATTACCATTTCATGGTATGTTAAAATTATGGATGATATTTCCAACTAGTTATAAGTTGCAAGGAGAGAATGCATTTCCGGTTGCGGTCTTGCCTCGAAAGATGAGTACTAAACTTTCTCGCTTTCTTGATATGAGTAAGTGTTGGGTGGTGCGTCTTCCCAATGAAATTGGAGAACTATTCAATCTAGAAGAGTTATATTTGTCTGGGTGTAATCTAATAGAGCTTCCTCAATGTTTGGGTAATCTTATCAAGCTGAAAGTTCTTGACATCGGTGAAAATGATATAAGCAGTTTTCCAGCAAATTTTCATCAGCTGAAATCACTAGTACATTTATGTGCAGACCAAAATGACAAACTTGAGGAATTGTCAGCCCTTTCAAATAGTCTCATTAAACTTAATATCTATTTGTTGTTGTACAAATCTGTAAGAAGTGTCCACCATTTCACATTTGAAAAAATTGAAGGTCCTTGATGTCTCTTTCTGCACAAGTCTCACGAAACTTCCATCGTTGAACTCCATGTATTCTTTTAAAAAAAAATTCACATTGTGTAATTGTGGTATCTGGGAATTGCCATCTCTTCTAGAAAGTCTTGTTGATCTCAAAGTTGCACACTGCTACAATCTACGAAATTTTTTATCTTGTTTAGTTGGTTGGGCATCAAATGTAGAAGTTGGTGGTGGCCAAGGAGGTGGCCTCTCAGAACATAGACGCCATGTGATTATGTATGCATGAATCTCCTTTCTATTCTTCAAAGTAGATACATCGGTGCATATGGATAGAACACTCGAAATAGTGACTGAATCTGATTTCAAGTATGTCTTTTCTATTTGATAGAATAGGTCAATAGCTTTACAACAACATTTTTTTGGGGTATAAGATTTCAAAAATGTTCTTGTAGTAGCACACGAATTCCAAGAAAAATGTACATTGTGGCCGTACTTAGTTTCCCAACTACCTGTAATTATTTTTTGTATTGAAGTTTTTTTATGGTTTTTATAATTTTTATTCGGAAGTGGAATAGGTATTTTTTGGAGTTCTATGGTTATGGGCTCATCCAGAGAAACAATTAATTTAGGGTTTGGAGCAATATGTTCAGTTGCATTTTTTTCATTCTTGGGAAGAGCAATGGGTACCAATTGGGATTTCATGGCTACGGGTTCTTCCTCCTCTACCTGAGATTCCATGGCTAGGGTCTCCTCTTGCATTTCCATTAAATATTGTATAATACGATCAGAACGTTCCATTTGTTTTTTTTGTTTTTGTTCAATCATTCTTCTAATTTTTGCAATGTCATTTTTCATTTCCTTGACCAATATGGTTGGATCCATAAGGCTCTGATACCAGATGGTAGGAACCTAGGGTTCCTAGCACATAAATTGATAAATAAATAAATAAATAACCTAAAACTAAAAGAATCGCTTTTGGATTGTCGGGAAGTCCCTTCAATGTTTTAATAAATGTTTTATATAATATTTCATGGATGATCTTGAATGAATGGTTTGAACAATCATATATACCGACCTAACCTTAACCATCATGTCTCTTCACCACAATGGTTCATAATAATTAATATAATTAATTATTATGACTTATGCTAAGCCCAATAATATAATATAATAATTAATTAATAATTAATTATTATATTATAAACTATACTACATGATATTAAATTATTATTATATTATTATTATTAATAAAGGTTAGGATATAAAATCCTAACAATTTGAGTGGGAGAAAGCACCACAATATTCTAGAAAATGAATATCATATCATGGAATATTCGAGGATTAAATGCCCCATCAAAAAATGATAAGGACTTTAGGAAGAATTTTAGAGCTAATATTTTTCTATTGTAGGAACCTAAAGTAGGTATCAATAATTTAGTCAAAATAAAAAAAAATCCATTTGGAATAAATCTGAAGGAATTTTTAGATTGGATCAAGGAGTGTTATATGGGCTATGAATACTCTAGGATGCAAGAATAGTGGAAGGCAAGTTAATCCAAGAAGCAAATAAGTTTATCTTGGTCTTGGTTACATGTAAGAAGTCAAATTTTTCTTGGTTAGTCATGAATGTGTATGCTCATAATTCATCCATAGATAGGAGGCTATGGAGAGACCTCAAATCCTTAGGTACTTCTCTAGATGTACCTTGGCTACTTTTGGGGGATTTCAATTCTTCTCTTTCTCTAGGTGAGAAGTAATGAGGGTCTAACCTATTCTATGATAGTATGGAGGATTTTGGTAAGTTCATTTCTTCCCTAGGGTTGATGTATATAGAGCTTTAATGATATAAATATACCTATTCTAATAGAAGAATCAGAGGAGTATTGATTAAATATAGAATAGATAGAACCCTAGTTTCAGTAAGCTAGATCTTGAATGCTCATGGTTGTAGCTTGAAGACTTTTCCAAGAGTAGCATTGGATCATAGCCCTCTTTTGTTGGAATTCATGGAGGAAAGGAAATAAAAATTAATACCTTTTATATTTGAGGCTATATGGTTTAATCATCAAGATCTGAAACGTTTTATTAAGGAATTGTGGGCATCAAATGTGTATGGTACAAATATGTTTTAAGCATTGAATAAACACAAAATAATACAAAGGAATTTTAAGAAGTGGAACAAATAAGAATTTTGAAATATATTTCAAAGAAAGAGTTCCATAATGAAATATCTACAAGAAATTTAAGAGAAGGAATAGAATGAGGAAAGATAAGAGAAATTAGATAGGATGGAGGAAAGTAGTTTGGCTGAATTTCATAATTTATTTGCTATGAAGGAGACTTTTTGGTAGCATAAATTGAGATATTTAGGGCTGAAAGGTGTAGATAGAAATACAAATTATTTTCATATGTTCGTGTTAAAAAATAGGAGTGCAAATCATATTAGAGAAATAATTTTGGATATGGGAGAAGTTTTGAAGGAAGAAGAAGATATTACAACGACTGTAATTTTTTTTCAAAATTTATATACCAAATATAGAGAGGAAGATCTAGAGGATGTAGAAGATCTATTATTAAATATTCCTACCTTGATTTTTGAAGAAACGAATACCCAGATAATGACATATTTTTTATATGAAAAGATTAAGAGTAGTATATTTGATATGGAGTAGGATAAGGCACCAAGCTAGGACAAATTCCTAGTTTTTGTTCAAAAATATTGGCATATAATGGGGAAAAATATTTCAAAAGCATCAAGGAATTTCAATCCTATAGATCTTTTCTCCAAGAATGAAATACAAATTTTATCATTCTAATTCCAAATAAATATGGCATGCCATCTACAAAATATTTCATACCCATAAGCTTATGTAGCACTCTATACAAAATGATCACAAAAATTTTGGCTAATAGAATCAAGATTTTGCTACCTATTCTGATATCTCCATTTTAGGGAGGGTTTGTGCAGGGAAGACATATTGTAGATGTGATCATCACTATACATGAGATAATTCATTTAATGGAGAAATGAGGAGAACTAGTTATGCTTCTTAAATTAGATATGCATAAATATTATGATATAGTTTCATGGACATTCCTAGAGAGGGTTATGCATAAGTTTGGTTTTAGTGAATAATGGAGGAAATGGGTTAATATCTATATTTCTTCACCCAAATTTTTAGTCATTATAATTGGAAAACCTTATGGTTTCTTTGGCATTCAAATAGGTATAAGACATGACGACCCTCTATCCTCTTATATTTTTATTTTAATGGTTGAAGCATTGGGAAGATCAATACAAGTAGCCATAGGAACAAGCAGAATACAAGGTATCAAACCAATAAGGAGATCAAAACCAATTTCTTATCAATATTTTATGGATGATATTACCATTATTGGAGAATCTACATGTAGAGAGGAAAGGGAAATCAGAGATTCTACAAAAATATGAAAGGGCATCAAAGAAAATAATAAACTTCAAAAAAAGCAATATTTAATTTGTGAACACAGAGAGACGATTATAATTAAGAATTATAAAAAAAATTGGTTGTAATATAGAAAATCTCCTATCCATATACCTTGGAATGCCATTTTTTCAAGTCGTATTAAGGAGGAAATATGGCCTTCTATTTTGGATAGGATTCAAAGGAAGTTGACTAGGTGGAAAGGCAACTTCCTTAGCCAAGCAAGAAAAATGTAGCTACTTCAAGCAACCTTACAAATTATTCCAATTTATTATATAGCTTTGTTTAAAATTCCTTCCAAGGTAAGAAGGAGGATTGAGATGATATTTAAAATATTCCTATGGACTAAGGTTGAAGACAAGCAAAGACTTTCTCTAGTAGCCTAGGATAGAGTTTGCACTCTAAATAAATTTGGGGGGTAATGCCTCAAATATTTGAAGTTATTTAACAAAGCCTTAATCTCGAAAGCTACATGGAGATTTTGCATAGAATAAAATATGCTATGGTAGAATACCATGAAAGTGAAGTACTTATAAAATCACATTCCCTTTTTCAAAAGTGTAATTTCTCCTAGGGGATCAACTATATGGAATGGAGTGCTAAAACCAAATGGTTTTTAAGGAATGGTATGAGATGGCAAGTAAGAGAAGGGAAACAAGTTTTATTTTAGGAAGATTGTTGGATCCTTTAGGAATCTCTGATGAATAAACATGATTTTTAGGAGTTGTGATCACCATTGGTAGCTAAATATGGACGAAAAGTCAAGGATTATGTGGAATGTATTAATGATAGAAAGAAATGGAAGTAAATTTCTCTAGAATTGGATAAATTGCATATTTAGTAGAGTCTCGTCAATTCAAATTAGTTGATTGGAATCTTTCACATCTCCCAAACCAACAAGGAGGACTCTTTGTTGTGGATTCATTCTCTGAAAGAACTCTTCTCAATCAAATTAGCCTATGAAGCTCATACTCTTTCTAGAGGTGGGGTGGAGCTTTTCAAATCAAGAAGGTTTGGTCCCTTGATATTGTGCCTAAAAATGCTTGTAGAATAAGATTTTAACAATAGATGGTTTGTGAAAAATATGGTTTTGAATGCCAAATATATGTTCATTGTGCCATAAGGATGTTGATTTAGTAAACCATTTATTCAACCATTGTGAGTTCTCGAATAAATTTTTCTATGATATCATAAATTCTCTTTCAATCAAGTGAAGCATACCGTAAACCTTTAGATATTTGTTTAACCAATGAATATCTCCATTTGTAAGTGGGAGACTAACAATATTATGGAGCCTAATCCTCCCTCACTATATATGGTGTATATGTTGGGACATGAATAAATAAATATTTAGGAATGAGATGAAGGATGTAGTTTATGTCTTCAAAAGAATCAAAGTAGCAATTGAAGATAATTTATCCATTCTCCTAGAAGTGAAGGGTTATGAGAAAAGAGAAGAAATAATGACTATTGAAGAATGGAAGGTAAAACAATCCAAACCATGCATTTTTTAGATTTACTATGTTAGTAACTACTACTATTACCTTATTTGGTAATATGTAGATTTTTCCTAGGTAGTAGGTTTTCTACCCTAGGTTAGATATTTGTTAATATATTTTGATTAACGAATATTAGTTGTTAGCAACTCTAGTTAGTTTTTAGCTATTATTAAGGGGATATTATTTAATCCCTATCTATGGCTATTCTTAGCCATAGCACATTGTATTTATACATTATTTTTTAATACAATATTGTTGGATTATTTCTAACCTACATTGGTATTAGAGTCACAGGGCCTATGGAGTTGGGAGAAGGCAGTGAATTCTCACTTGCACATAAACACATTTCTTGAGTTAGGACAACCTAGACCATACTCCAAAGTGAGGACTAGAAAGACCTGATCGAATCAAAGGGGATACAAATCTCGATATGGTATCCCCTAGACATGCTACTCAAAAAAAGTGCTGAGGTAGATCCTAAGCAACACAACACACTTCTAGAGGTAGCACAAAATTTCTTTCTAGAATGACATAGAATTCTAGGCAGAAATTTTTTTGATGAAATGGTCGACACTGATAGGCTCTGTCTTGAATGTAGTCGACACCGACTGGAACCTACTGATGCTGAGGCATCTAACCACCTGTTGATAGCAAAAAAATCTAAACCTAATAGATCTGATGATGATCATATGGTGCAGACATTGACATAATTCTACAACTCCAACTACAACCCAAAATAAGGAGACAGAGTAGTCTGACAATGGTGGTACCACTCCCTGATAGCAACACTCCTACGTGCTCCAAATATG
The DNA here is from genome assembly GCA_028583015.1 of Wollemia nobilis. NCBI lineage: Eukaryota > Viridiplantae > Streptophyta > Pinopsida > Araucariales > Araucariaceae > Wollemia > Wollemia nobilis. Next base: position 3,449,664 of record JAQPPZ010016414.1, read on the forward strand.
ACAATCTATCTCACCTGCATGTATCCTAAGACCGTTGCCAACCGAATCTTTGTGGATGTCTATGCATGGATCCTGAGGTGTTGACATGGCAAAAACTTTGGTGGAATACAGATCAATATGGGTGGACATCTAGTGGGCACATGGATCAAGGAGGTACTAACATGGTGATACGATATGCTTGTTGTCATGCATTGAACTATTGGTGATGCGGCAATATCTTTTTGGTCCACGTAGCATGATCTCTTGTTGGTCAACATGGCAAATATGAGTTTGTCTCATGTTTTTGCCACTAAAACATTCTCCAGCCAATTGCTCGAAGGTAATCAATGTGGTGCATGTGGGACAATAGTCCCATAATTATTATTTTTTTCCACTTCATTGGTAGAGAATGAAATAAAGTTAAGAACGTGAACCTTTGTTCACATCCAGCCCACCAGCTAGGGTGGTCATCGACTCGATATGAATATGTTGCCTCACGCCAAATTGTGGGGTCAAATCCCGACACATAAAACCATAACATTTTTTTTCTACACGATGTACAAGTAATTTTTATTTATTTACAAATATTTTATTTTTTTCTCTCAACTATTTATCAAATAATTTAATTCTGAAGCTTTAATTTCTTATTTTTTTCTTTAAATGGAATAATTAATTTATTAAAGCTTCTATTGAATTATTTTTTACTCTAATTGATTGAATTTTTTTTGCAAATAATCAAATTGAGAAACCTATTTTTGCAAAATACAACACAAAAGAGTGCATTTGTTTTTTCAAAAGAAGGGATATAAAACAATCATTGCACATTCCTTTTTTTTTTTGCAAACTGAAGGGGTTATCTAAAAAATTTCAAAACCTTGTTAATTTTAAAGAATTCAATTATTTTTTTGCAAAATTGTAACACAAGGGGGAAATTTGAATATCAAAATTTTTGCAAACACAAAATCAAATATTTTGCAAAAATTATTGTAATAAGGTGCATTTTTGATAGCATTCAACACCTTTCTAAAATTGACATTGTAAATTAGGTGCATTTTTAGTGGAATCCGACACCTAAGTGTTAAAAATTTATGGGCACTTTTGATGGTTTATTGCATTTAAATTCCTATTTTTGCAATTACATCTTAAGTTAAAAATCAAAAGCACTTAAGACCCCAAATTTTACACCCATTTGTGCAATTTATTGCATAGGTAGAGCCAATTTTTATTTTGATATTCACTCCATAAAATACCCAAAATTCACTCTTCTTGTTTGGCTTAAATTCCTCAAACTGATCATCCTTCTTTAGAAGGGTTTTTAGGCAGGTGCCATTAAATATATTTTTGAGTGAATTCTCTTTCAGTACTCATTTGGGTATATCGAAAGAGAGACCATTTTGGTAAAAATAAGGAACCTTCATAGTAGCAATTATTTGCACTAAGGGGGGAATAATTATTTTCTTCCTTCAAAACATCTTTTGCACTAAAAGAAAAAAACAAAACATTTTTAAGGCAATCAAAAAGGAAGAAGTCATCAAATTGTACCTTTTCTTTTAGGCTTCATAACAACAAATTTTTTCTTGAAGTACTTGCAATAAGGGGGGATTTTTTGGTGAAATTTTTGATAATTTGCCTAGGAGACAAATTTTTGCACTAAAAGGGGGAAAACTTCAAAAATTTCCTAGAAGACAAGATTTGTAAACCTCTTTTTAGGCTTCATAACAACAATTTTTTTCTTGAAGTACTTGCAATAAGGGGGGGATAATTCTTTTCTTCTTTCAAAGAATATTTTGCAACAAAGGGGGAAGACTAGTAAGGGTGCATTTTCGGCAAAGACCGACACCTTAGTCAAACTTCTTACAAAATTCCTTCAAAACATATTTTGCAACAAAGGGTGAAGACCTGTAAGGGTGCATTTTCGGCAGTGACCGACATCTTAGTCAAATGTTTTGCAAAATTCCATCAAAGAAATATTTTGCAAAAATGGGAGGAAGACTTGTAAGGGTGTTTTTTTTTGGCAGCGACCGACACCTTAGTCAAACTTCTTGCAAAATTCCATCAAAGAATATTTTGCAAAATGGGGGGAAGACTTGTAAAAGTGCATTTTGGCAACGACCGACACCTTAGTCAAACTTCTTGCAAAATTCCATCAAAGAATATTTTGCAAAAAGTGTGGGAAGAATTGTAAGGGTGTATTTTCGGTAGTGACCGACACCTTAGTCAAACTTCTTACACAATTCTATTGTAAAAGGTGCATTTTTTGTAGAGATCAACACCTTAAAAATGGGTAGATCAAAGAAGAAAAATGCTCCAAAACTAACTGATGATGTTGCAAAATAAGTTAAAGGTCCTTACTTTCCATCAGGGATGGAAGGAATGGATTTTTATGAGGATGACACATTTCTCACACTACGTAGTGGTGTAAAAGCCATTCTCAAATATTTTGAGTCTTGTGAAGATCTTCAAAACAATGGTGCTCTAATCCCTATTAACGTTGTAAGGAAAATATACATGTCATTTGTTTCACTTGACATTGTCTAGTGTAAAAAGAAAATGAACATTAGTGAGGAATCAGAGGTCATGCTCCTAATAGAAATTTTTTGTTATGACACAAGTGACCTTCAACCCATGGTGACGAATGCTTGTTGTGACACAAGTGACCTTCAACCCATGGTGGTGAATGCTTGTTGTGATACAAGTGACCTTCAAGCCATGGTGGTAAATGCTTGTTGTGACACAAATGACCTTCAACCCATGGTGGTGAATGCTTGTTGTGACACAAGTGACCTTCAACCCATGATGGCAAATGCTTGTTGTGACACAAGTAACCTTGAGCCCATGATAGCCAATGATTGTTGTGATACAAGCAACCTCATAACTAATAAGGGTAGATATCAGTTGTAGCACATGTGATATCATCACAAAGGCAAATTTTACTTACAACACCAGTGATTTAAAAGCTAAAAGTCCTCAAAAAGAAATGTATAATCTCATAAATAGTGATAATTGCCATATTGTTAAACGAATTGATGAAGATGAAGAACTTGGGTATTTTGAATAACACACCAAAGGGATCCAAACTCATGAACAAAATGGGATTCAATGGTGAAATATTAGGTAAACATGGGAAAGGCATTAAATCTCCTATAATGCCAAATGTTAGGCCAAATAAATAAGGCCTTGGCTATGATGGACAAGCAAGTACTAGTAAAACCATGTTTGAAAAACCTAAATCTCCAACAACTCCTATAAAGCATTATTGCAGTCATTGTGGAAGAACAGGACATGTAGCAGCTAGGTGTTGGAAACTACATCCTTGTAACTCATGTGGATGTACAAATCACTCCTCTTCAAATTGTTGGTACAAAGTAAAAATGGCCAACAAGGTTCATATCAATTGTGGATGGATAGATCTCACATAATGGACCAAGATAAAATAAATTTTGTATAGCTTCTACAAGAAAGGTAAAACCTATGGTAGACCTAATGGCAGATGTAGTGGTATATCCAGTGACAGACTGAGTGGTGGTCCCAGTGGAAATGACCCAGATACAGACCTAAAGACAGACCTAGTGACAAAGATCCAGAGGTAGATCTACGGGAAGATCCAGAGGTAATGATCTAGAGGTAGTTTCACATGCAGATACATAATGTTAGAGTTACTATATTAATAACTACTACTATTACCTTATTTGATAATTAGTAAAAATTCCTAGGTGAAGGTTTTCTACCTAGGTTAGATATTCGATAAACATCTCTATTTATCGAATATATTATCGTTAGAAACTTTAGTTAGTTGTTAGATTTATTTATGGGGATATTATTTCATCCCTATCTAGGGCTATTCTTAGCCTTAGTCGATTGTATTTATACTATGTTGATTAATACAATTAAGCTAGTTGATTCTAATTATCTTCTCACATTGGTATCATAGACATACCTAAAGGTAGACGAGGTGATAAATATCCAAAATTAGACATATAGGTAGATCCAAAGGTAGATTTATAGGTATATCCAGAGATAGACCCAAAGGTACTCATCTAGAGGTACCATTAGAACCAAAGCTAGAGCCATGAGCTAGAGCTCGAACCAGAGCAAGAGCCAACATACTAGCATCTTTCATTTCTCTCCTTCACTGTATGGGGGGAGTTATATACATTACCCAAATAATGTAATAAAGGGGGATGTTAGAGTTACTATGTTAGTAACTACTATATTACCTTATTTGGTAATATGTAGATTTTCCTAGGTAGTAGGTTTTCTACCCTAGGTTAGATATTTGTTAATATCTTTTGATTAACGAATATTAGTTGTTAGAAACTTTAATTAGTTGTTAGCTATATTTAAGGGGATATTATTTTATCCCTATCTATGGCTATTATTAGCCATAACACATTGTATTTATATGTTGCTTGTTAATACAATATTTCTAGATTATTTCTAACCTACAACATCATGGACTCAACCTAAAAATATTGAACACAATATGGATGAAACTAAGACAATTGGATAATCCTTAAATTTGATGGGGCAACCAAAGGAAATGCGAGAAGAGAAGGTGGGTCTGAAGTGATTAGAAATGATAAATGATAAATTTTATGGGATTATGCGAAGGATTATGAAACTCAAATCAACCATATAAAATAAGCCAAAGGTTTTATTTTTCAAGAGTCCAATAATTATATGATAGAGGTTATAGAAAAATTATGGTCCAATGGGATTCTCTAAACATTATTAGAGATTTTAAAGCAAGAGAAATGGAGAATTTTATTCTTAAAATTATAAAGGATACTTTAAGGATCCTAAAAGAAATGAGTGGTGTTGTAATTGATCAAATTTATATAAAATGTAATCATATTACTGATGCTATATCTAGTATGGGGTGGATAGTGGTCATAACAGAATTTGAAAAGAGAAATTTCCACTACCATTATAAAGAATAATTGCATTGGAGGCTTAAGGTCAACCTATTAGGATGAATTATATAAAAATTTGAATAAAGTGGATGGAAATGTTCTATTCCAAAACATTTATTGATATCAGTAAGAGAAAATAGTACAAGAATAGTATTCACAATAAAATTTTATTGTTCTTTGTCATGAATATTAGAACTAGAAGATCTTAGTATTGTTTCAGTATTATTTTGCTAGAATTATATGGGTGGTTGAAAATGTGGACAAGAAATGACAAGGTTAAAGAGATTTTATTGAATTTTGGTATCAAGAAATTTTTTTTTGTCATTAGTAAGAAAAATTAGTACAGTAACAATAGCCATAGTAAACTTTTACTATCATTTCTCATGGTTCTCAACACTGGAAGATCTCAATATTATTTTAGTATTATCTTGGTAGAATCAGGTGGATGGTTGAAAATTAGGACAAGAAATGAAAAGGTTAAAGGTATTTTATTATATTTGGGTATCAAGGAAACATTTTTTGTTATCAATAAGATAAAAAAGTATAATAATAATAGCTATAGTAAACATTTATTGTTCTTTCTCATGGATCTTAGCACTAGAAGATCTTAATATTATTTTAGTATTATCTTTGTAGAATGATGTGGGTGGTTGAAAATATGGACAATAAATGACAAGGTTAAAGGTATTTTATTTGAAATTTGGTATTAGGACTGCTCAAGGAGACATGATCCAATATAGCTTCAAGCATTTTGGAAAGTGGACACTTTGATAAAATAGAAAGCACAAGTAGGGAAAAAATCAAAGGGTGATGTTGCAATCATAGGAAATTCACAAGGAATTATTTAGGCCAAATATAAGTGGAACAAAGTATTAAGAGGCCAAAATAATAAAATGAAGCAATAGTAGTCCACTCCACTAACTTTTGTAGAACCTAGTGAGGATATAATCTATAAAAATCTGTAAGTGTTGAATGAAAAACTTATCCAATGGCAAATCTCAAGCATAGTTTTTTGGAAGGATTGGAAGGAAATAATTCAATATTTTAGAAGAAAATGAAGGATATATAGATAAGGATGAAATATTCATTGATTAATATGGTTGAGTTGTAAATAGAGGAGGTGGAATTATCTAGAACCCTCATGGAGCTAAAGTATAGTTCTTAAACTAAGACCAATCTATTTTGGTGTTATCTTTGTAATACTTTTAATCTGATAGTGTTACTTTAGTATTATATTTCCTATGAGGAAAGGTGTGTGCTTTTTGCTAGAATATATTTTGTTGGCCTATGGTATTTATTTTCCAATATGATAATGCCTCTCATGTAAAAGGGTTAGGGTCCCTTTCAAAATCCTATTTTTTCACAAAATATCAAAAGAAAAATCTCTTTTCATTTTTCTTTCCATTCTTCTCCCCATAGTTTCACATTCCCCTTGCTTTTACATTTTATTTTTAATAATTAAACCCCCCATATAACACTTCATTTTTTTTAATTATTAAATACTCATCCTCACTTTCAATTTATTTTAAATTATTAATCCTTGCACAACCCCATCCCCTCCTCCTGATATCTTATTAATTAGCCCTCACTCTCACTCTTTCTCATTTTAAATCCATTTCTCCTTGTAGACACTAAAATTCAACACCCACAAGACCACATCAGCCATCTGTTAGTCAAAAAGTGACTAACTATAGAAAATAGCTGATGCACCTTTTTGCATATTTTCCAAGAAGACCGAAGTGGCCCATATGCTAAAGATCAAAGAAAAAGCAAAACACCGCAAGGAGGAAAAAGTGTCGCGATATCGCGACATGTTGCATTTTTGCGGTCCAAGAGCAAAGAGAAAGAGCAAGGAGGAAAAAGTGTCGCGATATCGTGACATGTTGCATTTTCATGGTCCAAAGCAAAGAGAAAGAGCAAGGAGGAAAAAGTGTCACGATATCGCGACATGTTGCATTTTCATGGCCAAAAGAAAGAGAAAGAGCAAGGAGGAAAAAGTGTCACGATATCGTGACATGTTGCATTTTCACGGCCAAAAGAGAAGAGAAAGAGCAAGAAAGAAAAAGTGTCGTGATATCGTGACATGTTGCATTTTCATGGCCAAAAGAGAAGAGAAAGAGCAAGGAGGAAAAAGTGTCGCGATATCGTGACATGTTGCATTTTCATGGCCAAAAGAGAAGAGAAAGAACACGAAAGAAAAAGTGTCGCGATATCGCGACATGTTGCATTTTCATGGCCAAAAGAGAAGAGAAAGAGCAAAGCAAGGAAAGAATGTCATGATATCGTGACATGTCGCATTTTCGTGACCGCCCAGAAGAAATGAAGGAAAAGACATAAAGATGTCATGATTTCGTGACATGTCTCATTTTCGCGGCTAGAAGCGGCAGAAGAGCAAAGCAAGAGATGGATGTCATGATTTCATGACATGTCTCATTTTCATGGTTGGAAGCGGTAGAAGAGCAAAGTAAGAGACGAATGTCACGATTTCGTGACATGTCTCATTTTCGCGGCTGGAGGCGGCAAAAGAGCAAAGCAAGGAAAGAATGTCACGATTTCGTGACGCGCCAGCTGTAAAGGAATAAAATGTATTTTTGGCAATCAAAGGCATGCACTGACACCAAGAAGTGATTTATTTGACATGATTATCAGAAATCCAGGATAGAGCAGGCTTGCTAGATGATTGAAAATGTGACAGGCTCATCTAGAATCTAATCTGTAGAGAAGATATCTAATTCATAGAAGACTTGTGTATTATTAGAAACTATAGATGATTGCTTGTAAAATAGTAAGATGTACTTAGAAAAAGATACTCTTTTAGGGTATATATAGGGGTGAGCGACTCCAAAAAAAGGGTCGGCTCTTGGACGTTTACAAGATTGAATGCATGTACTTCGAATACAAGCAATAAAATCACATCTCCCATTGGCTTCTGGTTCATATCGTGCAAGTGTATGTATTAATGTTCTTTATTTCTGCTTACAATATTGAATTGTAAATTGAGTTTGTTCTTATATCTAAACTTTCGCAATACATAAATCATATTGCTAGAATGAGAATCTAATATATACGCATGTTAAACGAAATATTAGAAATCATATCTGAAATTATATAATTTCTGCATGGAAATGTGTTTAAATGCTTTGGATAGAAGTAAGTAAATCTGTCTTCGTTGTTGTCTAATCTGCACCATATATTAGATCTAGCTTCGGCTATATTTCCCTCTCTTTCAGTATTACTTCCTTCCCCTTTTCCCATAAAAAACTTCAAGGAACCAGCCTTCTCTGGAGATCAGGCGAAAAGTCTCAAACCTTCTCGTCTTTTCAATGTTGACAAAATCTAAGGCGCAACTAAACAACCCAAGGCAGATTTTGTTCCAACAATTTTTGGCACGCCCGGTGGGACCCTAAATCCCACATTATTTTTACAAGGTTTGGTGTTTTGCCTCTGATCTTTAGAATCAAAAACCCAATCACCTGGCGACTCCGTTCGAAGGTATAGACCCAGAAAATACCTTATCTTTTTAGACCTGGTTAAAGCTAGTATATGTTTATATGATAACCGAGATCCAAATCAAAAAACTCAGAAGAGCCCATTGAGTTCTTCGAGTTACATCTTGGTAGCTTAAGAGTGAATCCAATTTTATCCGCAAGATCAAATCCACCTGCTACCAATAATAGCGCCATTATACCCTCTGTTTTGCCATATTCTATCATTGGTTCATCTCCAGTTGTTACTACAACCCCAATAGTTTAGATGAATATAGCAATTACAATGGCCGCTCCTCCACCACCATCTTATCTTATATGGAACCACACTGGTCCACTAAATTTAGCAGCCCATAATCAAATTCCTGGCATAGCATTGAAGGCATTGCCTTCATATGATGGAACAGGAAAAACAACATATGAACATTGCTTAGATGTAGCAGCAATGGCTGCAACCTATAACATCACACAGGAGGATGTGATGATCAGATTGCTAGTTATCTCTCTGAAGGGTAAAATGCTCTATTGGTATCGTGCACTCCCTCCTCAATCAATTACCACCTGGGCAGAGCTCGTTGGAAAGTTGGTGGATGAATTCAATCAGCATGCAGATCCATTTTCCTTATTGAACCAATTCACGATCATAAGGAAACATCCTCAAGAAGAAATTGTAGACTTCAATATCCATTTCAGTCGGACCTAGGAAAGGATTCCTCAAGGATTGAAACCAACAGAAGAGCAAGCAATATATTACTATCTGAGATCCTTTGATTCAGATATTAGTATGATAATACGACAATCAAGAATATTCACATTCCCTACCATTTATCAACAAGCTTATATAGCAGAGAGAGATCTCATAGCCACTGGAAGGTATCCACCCAAAGCAATAATGCCCATTTTTCTTGATATTCCCTAGGCTACTCATGCTGCTTCTCCTAGCTCTGTTGAATCGAAGTTCATAGATCTTCCAAGATGGAATGGATCACCCTCTGTACCTACAATACCAATGCCTCAAATTCCTTTGGCATTGCCTCCTATTTCTGCTATACCTGCATTACCTGCGCCACCTCCTCAGCAAGTCCCCGATAATCAACTTACTCTTATCCTGGACACCATGAAAAATCTAGCAAATGATATAACATCAATTAAAAAGAGAGAGGCTGAAAGGAATTTTCTGCCAAGGAGGTTCCCTCAGGTAACGAGAGATGCAACACAATCAAGCAATAGGGGACAAGAGAGACCGAGCATGGTATATACAAATGAGACAGTGGAGGCCGAAGAGCCTCCCACTGATTTTAACTTTTGGTGTACTACATGTAACGATCCACATGGGGAAAGTTCATGTATGATACACCAACATTATGTACAAAGTATAGCAGTTGAAAAGAGTAAAGAAAAAATGAAAGGCCATGTAAATATAATTAGAGAGAAGGACCACAACTTCATGATGCCTATAGTAGAACAGGTTTCAGTTTTGACAAGATCAGGTAAGAAACCACTGCAAGTAGACCCTAAAGAGCTTCAGCCATTGAATGTTTCCCCTGCTCCCAAGGAAGTTCCCAAAGAAACTCCTAAGGGAAGTCTCCCTCAGGAAAGAAAATATCAGTTTCCAGCCAAAATTCAAGGGCAAGAAACACACAAAGAATTTATTCCTCGGGGGAAAATGAAACCCAAGAACAGGCTAGGGAAAGGTTGAGATTCCCCTCGCTGACAAAAAGGCAAAGAACTGAAGCTACCCAGGGATACAAAAATAAATATGAAACTTTTGCCAAAGAAAGAGAAAGAATAGTTGATTCACCTACATTCAGTATAGTAGAGGAAATGAAAAAGACTCCTTCTAAGGCAAGTATGTATGATGCTCTTCAAATCCTAGGTCAAATCGATCTCCTACAGGAATCCCTAAGAACAATGAAAAATGGAGGTGGGACTGCATCATCTTCAAAAATGGTTCTAACGAACTTGACGTCTGCCATTGGTAAGAATAGGCCACCACCCTTTTATTTGTCCCTTCAAATGGAAGGATGGGTTGTCCACAACTGCATGATAGATTCAGACACTGCTACCACTGTGATACCCAAAGCAGTATGTGATATTATGGGAATGGAGTACACTAGGAGCAGCACAGGCGTCCTACAGTTAGATGGTACTCCAATAAAAACTATAGGAGTGATAAAGGATATTCCCATACGGCTGCATAAAATGCCTCAGATGACAGTCATACAAGAGGTAGTAGTCGTAGACTTGGAGCCCTATTTTGGTATGTGTCTATCCAGAGAGTTCACAACAAAGATAGGAGGATACTTATCCTTAGATTATTCTCATTTGGAGATACCTTTCAAAGGTAGAAGGGTCAAGATTTTTAATGAGAAACCATCTACGTTTCATGTAGAAAATATTGGTGAAACTGACCGTGTAAATATGATGACTGAAGAAACAATAGAAGAAGATCTAATGGAAGAAACATTAGAAGAGCTCCAAGCCGAGGACGAGTTTTCTCTACAGAATTTTAATGCCATGATAGAAACAGAAATAGGAAACTATTCTATTGAGAAACCAAAAAGAAAATTGATACCCTCCCTAGAAAAGGATGGTTCTGTGAATCAATTGTGGAAGCTTTTCTTTGATGGGGCTAGGTGCAAGAATGGAGCTAGTGCCGAAATAGTTTTGATTTCTCCCACCGGAGAGGAAAAGGTTTTCTCTTACAGGTTGACTTGGAGTTGCTCCAATAACGCAGCAGAATATGAGGCCCTGTGCTTAGGGTTAAGAAAGGCTGAGAAATTGGGAATCAAACAGTTACTCATCTATGGAGATTCAGAACTTATTGTGAATCAAGTCACCAAAAAATGTATAAGTAAACAACATTATTTGAAGGCTTACAGGAACAAAGTGTGGGATCTCTTAGAGGCCTTTGAGGCCCTAAATATAAATTTTATCCCTAGAGAACAAAATACCCACGCAGATTTGTTAGCTTCAGTGGGAGCTAATTTTTGTCCTGTAAGTAATGTTATTCAGAAGTCTAAAACTGGTTAGACTTATATACGAGCCTTCGATGCTCGATAAAAATATTTTCTGGCAAGTTTTTGAAAATGATGAATAGATATTGGATTTCTTAATCCATGAAATGAATTGCTCAGCCAACCGGGATCTGCAGGATGAAGAGGAAGAGGACATTATTCAGTTAAAAAACAATCATATTCCTAAGGGTCTCATCACCCTTGAAAGCCTGTTTGATAACAATGATAGAGCAGTTGGCCAGAAAATCAAGGTCGATAAACGAAGATACAAAGATGTAGAGTTGGAGCCAGGCAAAATGATTAAGGTTGGAATCAGTTGTACAGAAGAGGAAGTGAACCAAGATCGAGAGAATTGTGTAAAAAATTCCCTGACATCATAGCTTGGGTGTATAGTGATCTAAAAGTGTACAATAAAGATGTTATTCAACATACCATAGAATTAGAAGAAGGAGCTAAGCCTTTTAGGCAAAAGCAAAGACCAGTGAATCCAAAGATAGAATCTTTGATGAAACAAGAACTGCTAAAACTCCTTCAAGCTAAAATAGTATACCCTGTTAAACACTCCACCTGGGTGGCAAACTTGGTACCAGTCAGGAAGAAAAATGGAGATATCAGATTGTGTGTAGATTTCAGAAATCTGAACAGAGCATCACTCAAAGATCATTACCCGCTACCTCAGATTGACCAAATTCTACACACAGTTGCAGGAGCAGAAAGGTTTTCCTTACTGGATGGTTTTTTAGGTTATAATCAAGTATGGGTAAAATATGAAGACCAATTCAAGACCGCTTTTACTACGAAGTGGGGAACATTTGCCTACCAAAGGATGCCATTTGGTTTATCCAACGCTGGAGCAACTTTTCAAAGAGCAATGGATGTAGCGTTTGGCGAACTTGCTAATAAAATCATAGTCATCTATTTAGATGATATGACTGTCTTCTCTCATGATAAGCAGGATCACGCCTCACATCTAGAATTTTTTTTGAGAAGTGCAGGGAATTTGGGATATCATTGAACCCAAAAAAGTCTATATTTGCGGTAGAAGAAGGTCAACCGATGGATGCCCGACTAATGCAGCTCTTACAGTTAGAAGAACAAAGAGAGCAATCATACAATCACAATCAGAAGCATATGGCAGAATCTTGAAGGATGGTTCAACAAAAAGACAACTGCCAAAAAATTTAGAGTGGGAGACTTGGTTTTGAAATGGAATGTAAAGAAAGCTAAGCCAGGTAACCATGATAAATTTGATGCTCTCTGGGAGGGACCATTTGAAATTGTTTCAGAGAAACAGTTCAATGCTTTCGAGTTGAAAGATCAAGATGGATTGGTTCTTCCCATCACGGTGAATGCATTTCACCTAAAGTTATATTTCTATTGAGAAAGTAGAAAAGGAATTATATGTACAGTATAATATAAGTATATTCAGACAATATTTGTAAATATTACCATTTTTTCGGCCTTAACAAAAAATTTTGATCATGCAGCCAATCAGAAGTCGACATTTTTTTTGAATAGAGATACTAAGGTATAGAGGGAGTTTTGACGAGGTAATGTTCACTTTTAATCTAAGTGCATTTTCCTGTGTTCTTTGTCTTTCTCTGAAAGATTCTTTTTACAACTGCGTTGTTGACTCCGTTTCCCAATGGATGAAGGCCTGGTTCAAAATTTTTGCAAGCAAAAAATCCCCCGGAAGGCACCAAGAATGTTAGTCAAAAAGTGACTAACTACAGAAAAACAGCTGATGCACCTTTTTGCATATTTTCCAAGAAGACCGAAGTGGCCCATATGCTAAAGATCAAAGAAAAAGCAAAACACCGCAAGGAGGAAAAAGTGTCCGAGATATCGCGACATGTTGCATTTTCGCGGTCCAAAGCAAAGAGAAAGAGCAAGGAGGAAAAAGTGTCACGATATCGTGACATGTTGCATTTTCGCGGTCCAAAGCAAAGAGAAAGAGCAAGGAGGAAAAAGTGTCACGATATCGCGACATGTTGCATTTTTGTGGCCAAAGGAAGAGAAAGAGCAAGGAGGAAAAAGTGTCGCGATATCGCGACATGTTGCATTTTCATGGCCAAAAGAGAAGAGAAAGAGCAAGGAAGAAAAAGTGTCGCGATATCGCGACATGTTGCATTTTCATGGTCCAAAGCAAAGAGAAAGAGCAAGGAGGAAAAAGTGTCACGATATCGTGACATGTTGCATTTTCACGGCCAAAGAGAAGAGAAAGAACAAGAAAGAAAAAGTGTCGCGATATCGCGACATGTTGCATTTTCATGGCCAAAAGAGAAGAGAAAGAGCAAGCAAGGAAAGAATGTCACGAAATCGTGACATTCGCAAAAGGAAGGAAAACACAAGAAGAGGAAGAGAAGAGAGAGAACTCGATTCGTGACATGTCTCATTTTCGCGGGGAAGCGGAGAAGAGCAAAGTAAGAGACGAATGTCACGATTTCATGACATGTCTCATTTTCATGGCTGGAGGCGGTAAAAGAGCAAAGCAAGGAAAGAATGTCATGATTTTGCAATGCGCCAATTGTAAAGGAATAAAATGTATTTTTGGCAATCAAAGGCATGCACTGACACCAAGAAGTGATTTTTGACATGATTATCAGAAATCTAGGATAGAGCAGGCTTGCTAGATGATTGAAAATGTGACAGGCTCGTCTAGAATCTAATCTGCAGAGAAGATATCTAATTCATAGAAGACTTGTTGTGTATTATTAGAAACTATAGATGATTGCTTGTAAAATAGTAAGATGTACTTAGAAAAATATACTCTTTTAGGGTATATATAGGGGTGAGCGACTCCAAAAAAAGGGTCGGCTCTTGGACGTTTACAAGACTGAATGCATGTACTTCGAATACAAGCAATAAAATCACATCTCCCATTGGCTTCTGGTTCATATCGTGCAAGTGTATGTATTAATGTTCTTTATTTCTACTTACAATATTGAATTGTAAATTGAGTTTGTTCTTATATCTGAACTTTCACAATACATAAATCATATTGCTGGAATGAGAATCTAATATATACGCATGTTAAACGAAATATTAGAAATCATATCTGAAATTATATAATTTCTGCATGGAAATGTGTTTAAATGCTTTGGATAGAAGTAAGTAAATCTGTCTTCGTTGTTGTCTAATCTGCACCATATATTAGATCTAGCTTCGGCTATATTTCCCTCTCTTTCAGTATTACTTCCTTCCCATTTTCCCATAAAAAACTTCAAGGAACCAGCCTTCTCTGGAGATCAGGCGAAAAGTCTCAAACCTTCTCGTCTTTTCAATGTTGACAAAATCTAAGGCGCAACTAAACAACCCAAGGCAGATTTTGTTCCAACACCCTACCACCTCAAAATACTGCATGATAAATCATATATCTAAGTCTCAACTTAGGGATATAAAACCCTGCACATTATCCCAATTTTTAGTTTTATTAAATCAAGAAAAACCACCCTAGGATACCCTACCTACCCACTAGACATGTGTCCTAGACACCCCATCCAACATCCATGCCACATCTAATCCACCTTGCCTCCCTTGTCCCTTCACATAGGACAATATCCCACATTTACATTTACATTTCACATATCATTGTACATTAGCGTATGGTAGTGACTCATAGTTAGGCCAAGAAATTAGCATTAATCTAGAGTCAGTGGTCTTCCCCATGGCATATCAGTCTAGTGAGGTTTCTAACACTTCGATGATAGGGCAAATCAGTATGCCCCCTCCTATGTCCCAAAGCCTAAATGTAGGGCCCTCTAGTAGTGCCCCCATTTTGGACATATATGTTATGCATAGGGCTACCCACATCGCTATTCCTGAGACTCCTAGGAATGAACCACCTACCCCGATAGATGGTCATGTCACACTTGTAGACATGGATGCCATTAGGATGTACCTAAATTCCTATTGGAATAATTTTCTCATCATGACCACTGCTCACTATCCCATATTATACCATACCATCATTACACCAAGAGTCCACATTCACACACCTACAAAAATCGAGAATTTTTTTTATAAATATGCTCTTTTAGTTGACTACTGCAACCCTAGATGGTCAACCATCATCATCTAACCAACCATCCCTCACATTTCCTCAGTAAACCATCACTTGTAGTAATCCCCTGTATGAAATAAAAACTCAAGTTGTTTCACAGATTCCCACATCCATTCCATCTACTACACCCATAGGTTCCATGCATCATACCATTCCACGTTTGGTGGAAATAAAATTTTCTACCTACCCTCCAATTACATCCACTACCATGGTTTTATCATAACCAACTCAGCCTACCACCTCCCACGTGGTTGTGCCCACATCAAATGCAATTGCTATGCAAAAATATTTCTTGTAGCTACAACAAATGATTTTGGATAATGCTAATAATAGCATTAACCATGACCCTAATAAGAATTTGTAGAGGATTGATCATAACCTACCACCTAACTCTTACCAAGCCCATACCTTTAACCAAGATCCATCTTGGGTACTGCATCCCCCATCCACTACCATAGCAACTAATCCCCCATATCACATGTATGCTAATTCAATTGGTCAACATACTACCATACCCCATCACCTCATTCATATAAAAACTTCCATTAGCCTCCATACCATCACATATTTCAGCCCATCATTCCCCATAATATGCATCCCATATACAATATATCCCATTACCAACAGCATTAGGTAAGCCAAGGTATTTAACCCTATGGATGATCCTAGATATCAGTTCGTGCAGAGTGAGATTGATAGTCTTGCCATGCAGAACCTAGGTTTGCAATATCAGAAGCCAACCTTAAGGTAACTACTTAATCATACTATCCATGCTTCGATGTCTATGCTGCCATATCTAGTAGACTTCCAGATGCTGAAGCTTGAGTTTAAAGGGGAAGAGGACCCCTAAGAGCATGTAACAAGGTTTGTAAGTGCATGCTTTAGGATTAGCAGTAATGACACACTCATGCTAAACACATTTCCTCAAAAAATTGGGGGAGAAGCCCAAGATTGGTATAACCATTTACTACATCAGAGTGTTTTCACCTTTGAGCAGCTTTCAATCAATTCCTGTAGTGTTTTACCCTAAATGTCAGAAAGGAAACCACATTGACCAATTTGATTTAATTGAGGTAATATGATGATGAATCAGTTCATTATTTTGGAAACTATTGGAGGGTGGTTATGATTAAGTTACCATTCTCCATCCCCATGATACAAATAACATGAATGTTCACAAAGAGATGCACCAAGCCCATCTCTTTGTTACTGCAGCTACAATAGTATAGAATATTCGATGAGGCACTCACCCAAGCCAAAGTGATAGAAGAGATAAAAATCCAAGAGGACAATATTTAGCCTAAATAAAAGAAGTGTCATAACAAAAATCAAAATAGGAATAACCATGGCCAGTCCAAGGCCACTCAGGTTAACCAGATAGTCTTGGGCCAACCACAGTCAAACCAAAAAGCCCAAGTACAGATTCAAGAACCCCAACAACAACAATAGCAACCACAACAATTAAATTATCAAGTGGTTCCATCCCCATAGTAGGTACTAAATAAAATGCAACTTGTAGAGTGGTAGTAGCATCATTTTAGGCCTAAGCACAATTACACACCAATACAAGAGCCCTATTCAACTATATTTCAAAAACTGTATGTGACACAACTCTTTACATTGTCTAAGATTAAATTCGAATATCCTAACAAACCAAAGATAAAAGTCTATAAAGAGCACCTATTTTATATTTATCATAGGCAAAGAGGTCATGACATCGAATCTTGCCATGAATTTAAGGGTATTGTGCAAGACTTTTTGGAAGTGAGAAAGATCAAATTTGACAATAAAATAGCCCAATCCAATCAAAACCTTGGTATATATCAAACACCTTTGCCCCACCATGAGGTAAATAAACAATCAACGGGAGCATCAACTTTTATAGTTCCTCCCAATCAAGTCAATTACGTGTCTCAACTACACCAAGGTTTTGTAGATGCCATTAGTGTGGTCACTTGTAGACAAAGATAGACAAATTGCACAACACAAGCTCTGAAAATACAACCAAGTGTCCCCATACAACTAGGGACATCAATTCCACCACCACCACATCACAATCCAAGTAATCCATCACGTCCAATTGTAACCTTACGTATCCGGTTGACCCAAAGTTTAAAAATGGCATCGACCAAATTGTCAATCTATGAGTTAATACAATAGTCACCCCCACATAGAGAAGCATTTATGAGAATCCTAAAATCAATTCAAGTACAATACGAATATCCCAATGCTTTCAATTCATTTATGGGGAGTGTACAAAAGTGCATGGAACCCTTGATAGTATTTTATGATTTTGAGAAAAAGCAAGTTTCATCAAATGTACCAAATCCTCCATTGCACATAGTAGCTCATATTGACATGAATCCATTCAAGAGAGTTATTATTGACAACGACTCTTCCATAAACCTCATTACCACACCTACCATCAGAAAACTCAAAATACCATCATCACACATCATAACATCCACCTTCACCCTTTGAGCCTTTAATGACACATTATGCTCAACTGTGGGAAACATTGTTCTTCTCATAATCATGGTGGTGAAAACTATACATGTCCTCTTCCACATATTGGAGGGGTTGATGTAGTACAACATACTTCTTGGATTCTCTTGGATTAGGTAGATGAAGTGTGTGCCTTCAACATTGCATCAATGCTTGAAATATGTACATGAGGGTAATGTACATTGCATCCCAGCAGACACAAAACCTTATAAGTACTGCAACTTGATCTCCAACACTTATGAGCCTTTGCCTTCATCAACCCATTTATCCATCCAACCACTCATTATCTAAACCACTTCCACCAATGACACCTCATAAAAAGCCCCCATACCAACAAAATTACCTATAGTTGATCCTGCTTTTGCATCTAAGAGCACCAACTCTAGTCAACCCTCAACCACTGCATTTCATTTACCCATCACACCTGATCATCTTGCCAACCAATCATCAACTCCATCCACTACACTACTAGATCCACAAAATCCATTCATATTCACAACACAACCCACTCCATCCACCAACAAACCTATCCAATCACAAGCATCACAACCCATAGTCTCATAGATAAGACCACCTATCTGAGAAGATCCACCACCTCCCCCTAAGCCACATGCCATCTCAGATGCACCCTCTTCATCCACCAAGCCACCATTGTACCAAAATTCCCTAGTTGTAGTACATTTCACTAATCCAGGTATTGGCGAGTATATCATTTAGAGTGGCATAGTCACACCACCTATTGAATCATTTAGAGACTACGGTCACCCATGTGACCCAACCCTAGCCATAGGTGAAGTGTACAAAATGGGTTCCCAACCAAATAACATTAATTTCAGAAATGGGGGAGTGGATTATTTGCCCAAACCACCTCCCCTAATGAGGAACCCTTACAAGAATTTAGTGGAGATCGATATTATCTGTCCAACCCAATATTCTCAATGTGACATTTTCATAGGGCCAACTGGCAGGGATATGGACTTGGACGACATGAGCAAGGTCATCGTAACATTGTTGAGTTGGAATATAGAGAATCATATGATCGATCTGGTTTAGGATATAGACCTTCTACCTCAAAATCTTCCTTCAATAAAGCCTTACAAATACTTACGATAGAGTATGAAGAAGAGGAAGAGGAGAGCAATGAATGTGATGATTTTTATGATGTGGATGATGAGTACTTGGATCCTGACTTTGAACCTCATTTACATGAGGATTTTTCAAATACTGTATTGCATACATTCATGATCCATAAAAATGGCTATGATTTGGAAGACTCAATTGAGAAGGCCTACCTTGGGCTAATACATGCGCACCACCTCTTGGGACCTGAGATAAATGCTAATGGATTCTTCATAAGCGATGATTATTATGAGGATGAAACTAAGATGGCCTATTTGGACCAAGATATATGAGCCACATTGAAGAAGACTTTAGGGGATTCCAAAAAATGGAGGTAAATCTAGAATGGCTTAATAGAATATTAGACGGACCCCAAGAGGATGTGGTTTATGTTGAACCCATCTAGAGATATGACTAGTACCAAAAGAAATTTCCCATAGATCACACTCTCTTTCAAGTCGACAAAGAGCGTGAGCATCCCAAACTAGATCCTCTACCACTACCTTGGCCACTCCTACAACACCGCAATTCATCCACACTAGGTTAGTTTCAACCTATATAGAATGACCCATCATCTCTTGAATCACAACCACCTCATTTCCATAAAGTCAATATGATTTATGTTTACTTGTTCGTCCCACTCCGTAATCCATATGATTTGGAAAAACTGATTCATATCGATACTAGCCTTATCATCATGGATAGGATTTCATCTCCATCTTCCATAGTCGAGTTCATCCTATTCAATGAGTTTTTGTGTGCTTCAAATTCATACATTCCATGATAACCTTAACCCTTCGATGCCCTAAATTTGCAAACTGAAGTAGAGGGGGAAACCCCTGAGACATTTGAGAATGTAACGAATGATATCCATATCATCCTAAATCCATATCAACTAGAGTAAATTTCTCACATGCTAATTGAAGATTCTATAGACATGAACCTTAGTCTAGATGCAGACAACCCTCAAATTGTCAAAATTACTAAATATTTATCCGTAGAATAAAAAGAGTGTATGATCGATGTTTTGACAAGAAAGAAAGAAATTTTTGTGTGGTCATACAGAGACATGTCTGGCCTTGATCCTGACTTGATGGTCCACAACCTTATTTTGGTGCTAGATGCTAAGCCTCCCTTGCTTTTACATTTTATTTTTTATAACTAAACCCCTCATCTCACACTTAATTTTTTTAATTATTAAATACTCACCCTCAATTTCACATTTTTTTTTTTTAATTATTAAGCCTTGCACAACCCCACCTCTTCCTCCCAATATCTTATTAATTAATCCTCACTCTCACTCTTTCTCATTTTAAATCCATTTCTCCCTAATTAGTAAAATTATTAAAATAAATGTTTTCTTAAAAAAATGAAGAAAAAAGAGAAAATTATTTTAATTAAAAAATGTAATAATCATCAAAGCACGAGTCAACGTAATAATATTACACTTCATTCCACTTGTTGCTACTACTTTGATCATGATAACAATGTGCATTTGGAGCTAGAAAATTAAAAAAAAAAAAAAATTGATGAACCCAACATGTTGAAATAAAGGTTAAATAAGAAAGTTTATGGAAAGAAATAGAAGTTTCTAAAATATTTCCATGTTATTGGCCAAAATGTGAATTTTAATACATAGCTTTCATTACTTTATGAAGAAGGTCAAATAACTATTTAGCCTAAAGCAGAATTGCAGTCTGAAGATTGTCATCTTCAATCTTGATGGATTTAAAATTTTCCCATAAAGTGGCAGGACCTTCTAAAAGAAGATGCTGCATGGAAGCTTGAGAAAATTTTCCAGTAGTTTCCAAAATTAGGGATAAATATTTTTGAAGGGGGGAGCCATGTAACAGCACCAATATATCCATGTTGGCTGATAATTCTTATTATTATTTCAGGCCATATATCTAGTTACTAAACCCTTGAGAATTAGGGTTAGGTTATTATTGATTTCATCTATAAATAGACATAATATTATATTAGTTTTGATCATCAAATAATTTGGATGTAAGTCACCTCAGTGCACATAAGAGACTTCACCCTGAAAAAATAATTGGTTATGGTAAGGGAACAAATTGAAGAACAAATTGGACATAAAGCAAATCCAAGAAGGAAGTAATAATAGATTTTTAGGATAGCTCGAACATTCTTAAAGTCAAAATGTTTGTTTGGATAGTAGATCATAGAATAATTTTATCTTGGATTAACCTTATGAAAAGGAATTTTCATGGCCCCTCAAAATATGTTCTTTGTAAAATGTAGGAGGAGAGTATATATCATCTCTTGGGATAATTCTCAATAGTTTGAAAACTATGAAATGGAATCCTAATATGTTTGGTAAATGCATGGTGATGAATGGAGGAATTAAGGAATGGTCAAAACAATGGTAGAGCACTTTTAAAAGTGACACTTTACAAAAAATATGGATATATCAAAAGATATATTACTTTGCACTATTTGGCTAGAACGGAATAGAAGAATAATTAAAGGAAAGAGAAGCAAATTAGAGGAAATAAAAAAGAATATTTTTTTATCCATAGAGGAGTCTAAACCAACCCTATCCACTCACCCAATATCTAATATGGAATCATAGAGCCTTGATAGATGTAGTCAAGTTATCAAATAAAATTATGATGTTGGTGATAGGGTAAAAAAAATGAAGGGAAATAATACAAAGTGGAAACTACATATGTGGGGTTAGTCAAATTGAATTTTTATGGAGAATCTAAAGGAAATCTAGGACCAGTAGTAGGAGGAGGAATAATTAGGAATAATAGAGGAGATATTTTTTCTCATTATGCTTTTAATAGTGGATTTAAGACAAATAATTAAGGTAAAGCTCAGGTGGCTTTGGAAGCATTAAAAATATGTAAATAAATGAAATAGAATAATGTATGGATATAAGTGATTCATTCAAAGTAATTAATGCAATTTTGAAGAAATCAAAGGCTTAATGGAACATACAAGAGATAATTGTGGAAATTCAAAACCTTGCTATGGAGTTTGAAGAAATTTGGTTTACACATACATTAAGGGAAGGAAAAAATGTGTATATAGGATAGCCAATATAGTTATTTTAATTGAGGATAATTAAGTTACATTATTGTTTCCTTGGTTAGAGGAAGTAGTAAGTTTAGTGAAGCTGAGAAGAAAATATTGACTGCTTGAATTAAATAATGATTAAGATTTACTTTAATGTTTTGCATTGGTAATATCTCCTTTATTGTAGAACATTAATGTACTTTCATAAATACTATTTATAATATTTTTTTTGGTTGCACTTGTGCTTCAAGAAGGAAACTAGCTATCTGGATCTTGTATAACATGCTATAATAGTGCAATGTTTTGGAAATATTACTCTACTAAGATGCAATGCATAGATAGTAGAGGTGAAGTTTTGATATTGTGAAGGATTTCATAGGAAAAATTTAAGAGGGTGCTAAACTCCAAAATACTTGTATTAACACAAAATTTGAAAAAGTAACAGAAAATAAAAATCAAGAATTCAGACATTTTATATAAAATGATGTAGGTTTCCATCTATAGCAACTCAGTTGAGATGAAAATTGAATCTATTTGTAAAATATCATGCTCTAAAGAAGAGGGTTGTGATTTATCAAGTGTGGAGGACCTAATTAAAACCCCTTTTTCTCCAACAAAAAAAACAATAGAGTCCATGGAATAAATAATAGCAATACTTTATGTGAAAATAAGACTAGTAGAGTCTAAGGAAATTTTGATAAAATATCACAAGAACATACCAAACAAAGGGAACATGAAAGAACAAAATGTAGAATAATCTAAAATATTAGATCCAAAAGTTCATGAGTTAAAGAAGGTAGAACATCAAGTTAAGGTTACAACATATCACCATCCACACCACCAAGAGTGACAATAATCTTAGAGGTATGGCTTAGGGAAACAATATTATGATTCTACATGGAATCAAAAGGGTACCAAGTATGGAAATGTTTTGCAGAGAAATCATAGTGATCTTGCTTTTTAGAGTGGTGCAATAGCATAAAGGAGAAAACAAACCCATCATTTGAATTAATATAATAAAGTATCAAAAGCATATAGCCAACAAAATGGTTTTGAATACTCAAACAACAAAATGGTATACCAACATCAACACAGACCACCACCAATAAAATTTTCACTAGGATGGATAGATGATTGATATTGATACCAGTTGATAATATTGCTCAAAAAATCATATTATCTTGTTTCTTCATATGTTTCAAGGTTGAAACGTTTGTAATGAGGATGGAATGCTAGGGTACATAGGAATAGGTATATGGGAATATGATAATGTATTGTATAAGTATTGGCATGGGCCACACATAACAAAAGATTTATTATATTAGAATATTATATTATATTATTATATCAATAGTCAACTTTACAAAGTAGAATTAGAATATGTGTATATAAAGAAGAGATATTTGTCATTGTAATCATGATCAATCATACATAATTGTCTTTGCCCATGAAGTGGCTTATGGGACCTTTCCCTCTCTAAGTGGCACTCTTATATTAGGAGATGTTATGGAGTTATTAATTCACTAAGGAGTATTATTGGTGTTGCCGTACCTTTAGGGTATTATCTATCTTTGTCTCCTTGTGTGGATTTTTCTTGTGGATAATTATTTTTGGATGAATGATTTATAGAATGAGAAAAAAAATTCATAACAAGTGGTCTAAAATCATAATTCTAGAACTAGTAAAAATTAATGAATATATTTGGTGCTCAAAAATTAAAGTTTTCAATTTTTTCCAAAGAAACAAAGGTTTTCAAAATATCTTCTAAAAAAGGTATATTTGATTTCCCGTAATCAATAAGTTTTTTATTATTTAGCACAATCCTCTTGGAATATCTTCTTTCTCTTGTACATGTTCTTGTAGGTCTATATCTCTCACTCCACTTACAATGGAATTGTAGGTATAAAAAAACATAATAGTAACACAAACAAATAGTGAAATTTATGAGACTCACCTACAACACCTTCATGTGGCTTCTTCATTATGGTCATTTCACCATGGCTCTTTCATTATGGCTAATTTTAGTGTAGCTACTCTCAACATTAGATTCTCTCACAATGGTTTCTCTCAAACATTGGCGTCTATCAACTCAATTTCTCTTTACTTAGATTCTTTCAACCTAGTTTCTCCTACCTTGGCTTATCTCAACCATGGATATAAAACAACTATTAGTAAATGCTCTATATTTATTAAATAAATTTGGATATAAATATTGGAGAATTTATCATAGAATAATGAAATATAATCTCCTATATATAATCACCCTATAACTCAAGGTAAAATTATGACACTATATTCATAGAAATGAAAAGGTTGCAAACTATTATAGTACAAGAATATGCACTACAATTTCCCATTACATAACAATCTCATGTGCTACTCTATAGATAGCCTTTAAAAATAGGATCTTGATATTTCATCTTAAACTATCTACTCATCTCCTCAAACTCTATAATATATGACTCATATTTCTAAAAGGAGAATATATTTAATGACAACTTAATTACAAAAATCTAATGATTACTAAAAGATAAGTATTTACAAGAATCATAGACTCCAAATATTTACAAAGTTTTTATAAAATACTTGCAAGGTACAAAATAATGTAATATACTCCAATATTTCCTAGGACTTGCTATAAATTAATATATAATCATAGAAAACTAGGATACACTTATGAAGATAAGGATGAAATATAGGGTTCATGAGTCTTTGGAAAGTTGAAGGAGTATTAGTGAGACCAAAAACTCATAATGAACATAATATATATATAAAAATTAGTATTAGGGATATTCTCTTCACCAATCCTACTTTGATTAAACCCAAAATGCAATTCTAATTTTGTAAACTATCAAGGACCATGCAATTTGTCCAAAAAATTATCTATAATAGGGATGGAACTTATATTTGATAGTGACCTTATTAAAAATATTAAAATTAGAAAATAGGAATCATGAATTATCATTACATCCTACCATCACTATCATAGAGGATTATGAATTTATACTTGGATGGATGATTTCTTGTTCCAACACTCTCAAAACTAGCTTCTTAATTTTTGACTTTTGGAGATAGGGATAGCAGTAGGTGTGCACATTAGGAGGTTGAATTCTAGGAAAAATTTCTATGGAAATTTCATGTGTATTATTAATATGAAGACCCATGGTCTCCTATATGTCTCCTCATAGAAATTCATAATATTTTTTAAGCCTAAAGGAATAGCTAAAGAAGCAAATTTAAAGACTAAACCTCCATGCATTTATAGTCAATTATTCAATGTATTTTCCATGGTATGTGAACTAAGCAAATTTGGGGGAGGGGGTTGGATTATTTGGAGTCAAATAATGCTTCTATTATCCATCCACTTGACATATATGTTTTTTATATTAATAGTAACATCATTAAGCTAAGATAGTCATCGTACTCCCAACATGAAATCTAAACTAAATATTGTGTGACCATGTATAATCCCTAATCTAGATGTTAACTTTTATCATTTTACCCACACACTAAGTAGTGCCCCCATTTACAATTAAGACTTGGAATTTATCCTAATTTAAAGCATTGATTTACAATCCCAAGGACTTTGTTTCCTTATTATATATAATGATATATGTGCTATTTGAATCAGTCGATACATTAACATGCTATAATTTAATAAATTATTATAACTTGATAGTATGGTGATATTGGAGCCCCATAAGAGCATGATCAATGAGATCCATGGCATCATACTCATGTTCTTCCTCATCTACTTCTATCAATTGCTCCTATTGCAATCAATATTCATCTTTATATATTATTTTTTCTTCACTTTCCACTTGAAATTTATGTTGTTCTTCATAGGTGTAATATCAAGGATGGTGAGAATGATATTTGAAAAAAAAATGTGTTGATTCTCATTATTGTGGTAAGGATGGTGAGAATGGAAGTCATATCTATATTGTGGACTAGAACATTGGAGCTTTTCTTCTATCACCAAATACATACATTGAGAAACGTAGATAAAACATGTTGAGTTCCCATTAAATTTCATCCTTAATACCATAGAAAATAGCTAAGACCACCACTACTAGATTTAGTTTGTGGATGTTGGTGAGAAGACTTGTGAACATGGAGAAATACTTCTCCATTATTTCTATTTTATTTGTTTGCATAATATAAACCACATATGATGTGAAAAATCCTTGGTCAAATCTTTAGAGAAATGTTTCTTTGAATTCAATCCCAAAAGTGAAGCTCCATGTTGATGAATCTAGAATAATAACTATTGATGAGTCTAGGTTTCCAAATTAGAAGTTGCTAATATAACATTACCTACTTTAGGAACATGGTATGGGTAGATAAGACTATCCATATTGACCAACTTTAAAGTTTGGAATGATAATATGAGGGACACAAACTTTATGAGGTCAATCAAGGAAATTAAAAGTACCTTATATCATGGAATCTAGATGAAAAGAAAATTCTAGTTCATAAGCATCCATAATTAGAAGAGAACCTTAGGAGGCATAAGTAGTTTAGTAACTTCCATAAGAATTAAGGTGGTGGTTGTGGAAGAACACTAGTATTTGGTATTTTATTAATGATCAGAGACTATTGCCCCATAATTTTTGTGACCTTAGACATGAGGGTATAGTACCAAGTATTTTTAGGACTCTTTGTATGTTATCCACTGAATTGGAAATAGAAGCAATCATCTAGGCTTGATTATCCAAGGACTTGACAATGGAAGTAATCATTTGTACTTGATTCAAAATATATGCATGTAGATCAGGGTCAATAGTATTGGGAACATGATTATCAATTGGATACACAGTAGGAGGAGTGACCATGTGAGGGTTGTTAGGAGGATGAGAGGAATAATCAATGTATTCAAATTAGGTGAAGACATGATATTTAAGGAAGAAAGAAGACACTAGTCAAAACTATTGATATTTGGTGGAGTGTTGTGATGTTTAACATAATGTTTGGGTTGGAACTTCCTTTTACTCATGCACACATCCTATAAATTAATAGTGTGCTACAATTTATCATTGAATCATGCCTAAACAATAGTGGCAATAGGTTCACTAATACATTAAGGACAATTGAAAAACCCAAAAAATACTTGGAATGCTATAGAGAATATGTTGTATTACTTGAATAGACAATCGCAAAGATATAGGTCTTCCACAAGACTCTTTGGATATTTACAAATATATTATTAGAGATACACCTCATTTTGACCATCTCAAAGAGATAGTCACAATGGTATGGTTTTCTCATAAGCATCTAGCAACACTCAATATTTTTTTTAATCATTCTCAAGAAAAGGAAGTAGAAAAAATAAAGTTACACTATTCTAGAGGATACTTACACCAAAATATGGAACAAAAAAATTATTAAAAAAATATTAAGAAAATAACAACAATAATGTTTGACAAAGGCTCTAGAATAATTCTCACACCCTTCTTCTACAAATTTGCACCCTCGAAGTCAATATCAAGGTTGGTATACCCCTTATAAAACAACTTCAAGAATTATAGCAATAAAAATTCAATAATGTCCAATTGACATTGCCTATTGATAATAATAATGTTGGCTTTTTAAGCCTTACTACTACAAAATATCATACATCCAAATATAAAATAGCCACAATATTAAAGGTTAAAATAATATTATAATGAGTAGAATAATATATGAGAAAATTAATATGTATATCAAGGCCTATATAATATGTATAACATCCATGTATATAATCAATTATGAAAGTAAATAAACTCAGTCATTAATGAACTATGCATGAAAAAAAAACTTGTACTATTAATGGCTCAAAATGTATAAAATATTTATTCCAAACTAGATATCTTACAAATACTAGACCTTCTCTATTTTCTTCTTCTCTTTGTATTTGCTCACTTCCTCATGGAGTACTATCTCAATAATATATCCATAGTAATGTGACTCTTCAATTACTTGACTATTTCTCTTCATATGACAAGTCTCATGAGCTTTGGATTATCATATTACCACTTGCATACAAGACTCTTCATAGAAAATTAACTCTAATACACTTGAACACATCTACATGACTCTTACAATTCTACATGCACTCCAAATATAGGATACTTGTGCACATCCTCACATTACATATTTGCATACTTGGATACATGATATTTGTCCACATTCTCTCAATCTACACTTGCACTTGAACTTAAATGACACTTATGTTGGATTATATTACATTTTTTGGTATATGCTAATGTAATACCATGGTACTTTCATGATACATTTATAAATAATAGATTAGGGTTGAGTTGTATTTTAGAGTGCAAGTTATATTTTCCCTTGTATGCAAGTGTGAATGTGCAAGAAATGCACAAGTGATGTGTATGTATGAGATCAATATGTAATAAAAAGATGTGTACACGTGTCTTAGATTAGTGTGTGCAAGATATATAAGTGTAAGAGTCATGTATATGTGTGTATGCGTTATACTATCAAGTGTTCATCAAGTATGAAAGTGTCAAGTAGATAATCCAAGAGTCATGAGACTTAGAATATGAAAAGGAATATCCAAGTATCCAAAGAGTCACACTACTATGACTATATTATGGAAACAATGCTCCATAGATGATATACAATGATCATCATCAACTACAGTTCATATATCTTGTAAGAGAAATAGGAGTAATAAATCTTGTATACATTTTGAGCAATTAATATTGTAAGTTGTATTACATGCTTAGTACATGTTGATTAAGGCTATTTACATTCAAATAGTTGCATATAACTGAATGTTATTTGATATATTATAAACCATATTTTACATATTAATTTCTTTTATATTATGGCTATATTTTATTCAATAATATGATACATAAACTATGATATTTGTGGTAGTATTAAGGCTTACAAATCCATCATTTGTGTTAGAGATACCACCATACTCTATAAAAATTGACAAGAGCTCATTTTAGTCACTATTACAAAATTGATTTTATCTAGTTTGATAAAGTCAATTTGGAGTCTATCCACTTTGAATAAAATGATACTCAAACTCTATTTTAAGGTCATATTGAGTAGAAATGCTAGGTTCATTCCACTAGGTTGAAGGAAAACCAATGAAGAATAGAGGCTCAACTATATTGAAGAATTAAGAGAACCAACTCAAAAGAAATTTGGTCATTCAAGAAAGAGATATCTTGATATTAATATTGATATTGGATTCTCTAGTAAGGAGGAGAATCATATTGGATTCTTAGGTTTGACCTAAGATATTATTGATTTAGAAAATAATTATAGTAGATATTAAGCCACAAATGTGTGAGAAGATTCCTATATAGGATATAAAAGAGTTTCAACTTCTAAGAGTAGTATATTGAAATAAAATAAAGATAGCAGTGGATTGAGAATAATTTAGAGATTTCTAAGATTTAAAAGAAGAAATAAGGGAGTACATCATTCTTGAAGAAGGATAAAAAAGTATTAAGCTTAATTTATATTGCTTCAAGTATTAAATTGGGATATATAATTCTTGAAGAATGATAAGGAAACACCTAGATTACTTTATATTGATTCAAGCATTGGACATTGGATTAGTATCTACATTGATAAGAAAAAAGAAAAGAAATGCTTATAGATAAAATAAAAGAGGCCATTATAGAGAAAATAAAAGACCCTTATAGAAAATAAAATAGGTTTTTATAGAGAATAGAGAAAAATTCTTTGTAAATAGAATCATTCAAGCCTGATAAAGCTCAAGCATAAGAGCAAAATTTGCTCAAGCCTAATAAATTCTAACCCAAAAAAAGAGGATATTATTGAGAATAGAAAAATGTATACATAAATAAAAGAAAACCATAAGTAGTAGAGCAGCATAAAGAGTTTATTACCTCAAGAAAAAAAGAAGGTAAAGAGTAGCCATATTACTCTATAGTAGTCAAGATTTGACTCTATACTATCATATTACAAATAGTAACCATACATAATATAAAATAAGTAGAAAAGGCACCTATAGCCATTGCCAAAAATGAAGAGAGTTTAAGAGCTATTTTACACACATTGGAAGAGCAATTCAAAAAGAGCTAAGAAAAGAAAACAATTCAAAAAAGAACTAAAAAATAAAGCATAGTCCATAAAAAGGTAGTATGCTCAAGATACTAGAAGCAAAGGACATTAGTCTACAATGAATATCTGTGGATAAGTGTTCAAAACACTTTGGTAAAATATTAAAGGTGAATATATCAAAGAGGAGAGAGTCGGGAATTCTAACAAGTGTTTATGTAGTAAAGAAGAATATAGATTGAAACACTCTAATAG
This sequence comes from Wollemia nobilis, assembly GCA_028583015.1. Lineage (NCBI taxonomy): Eukaryota > Viridiplantae > Streptophyta > Pinopsida > Araucariales > Araucariaceae > Wollemia > Wollemia nobilis. The sequence goes on from JAQPPZ010016414.1 coordinate 3,480,091, forward strand.
TACCCACACAATTGAAGAGACATATGAGAGTCAAACACCTTAATAACGCTTACACATCAAAGAAGATGACTAATAGTGAAACACTCTAACAATGCCTACACAATAGAGGAGATACCTATGAGTGAAGTGAGCTAGAAAAACTCATGTAGCAAGTGAAATGGAGTGGTGAACATTCAATAATAGTGGATATATACATGCAAAAACAATTAGATCTCAATTGACCAACAAGCACTTAAGTAATGTGCAGTGACTACGAGTAACAAGGTTTGAACCTATGCAAATCTTCAACATAGAAGTTGAAAATTTTTAGGAGTGAAAACGATAAGGAATACAAAACAAAGGGAGAGCTTGAGGTAGTTGAGAATTCCTAGCACCAAATGTAAAATGTTAAGGAATCATTTTGTCTAATGTAATGCTCAACTATAGAATTTTATTCAAAGCATCTTTTTTTAGAGCCATTTCACCTACAATTTAAACTGTAATGTACCATTTGGTATATGATTTGGTCTAGCTCATTTCACTTGTAGTTTAGATAGAAACATGGCATTTGGAATATAGTTTGAAGTATAATTCTTGGGAAATAAAAATTTTTCACCATGCATCAATCATCTAATACCTATTAAGAGTAGTTTGTACGAGTATCTGTAGTAGAAGCATTGTATAAAAAATATGTCATGTGCAAAGGAGAAGGAATATTTCTAAGGTATTTTAATTTTAGGGTTTTACTAAAGTTAAGGTTTTATATTAAGGTTGATTTAGGAGTTATAAGGTTAAATTAGAATATTTTTGAATTATTGATTTATTAGAAGAATGGAGTGATAAGTTGAGTAGGGTTAATTAGGTTTTTTTAAGTTCTTTCAATTTTAGTATATTGTAGTGATAACTAGATGATTTATTTAAAAGTTTTTAAAGCTATTTAAAGTTTGAAAAGTTTATGAAGAATTGTTTTAGTTGATTTTTATTTTCTAAAAATAAAAAATTTGAAATTATTGATTTTTTCAAAAATTTATATAGTTGGGAGACAAAAAAGATTTCAACATCAAAATATTAGGAAAACAATAAATCTACAAATTTCATATTATTAGTTTCTAAAACTATGGAGACAAAAGAATTACTAATTCATAGGAATTAAATTAGAAACTTTGAATAATTTAGACTTAGGAGTTATAACATTGTGTCTTCAAAGGAATTAGATCATAACATTGATTACATATCATGGAAGAAATTAAAAATGCATTCAATGTAGATAATGAAGATATAGCAAATAAATTAAAACTTTATTTTCAAATAATGATAGATGATCTTGATAGAGAGAAGAAAACAACAAGATCACAAAATATTCATGAGGATTCAAAATTAGGTTATGGTGGTACACCTATATATTTCATTGTAAAATCAACTAAAAATATTGAAGATTTTCATCATCTACAACTTATCTACATGGAAAATAAAGAAAGAGTAGCCTTGGTTGTACATCAATGGTTATGTTATTTTATCAAGAAGACAAATGAAATTGAAACTCTAATAAGGATGAATAAAACAATAAAAATATGTTCAAGGTGCATTTATTGTAATATAATTGGTCATGAAAAAGAAAATTTCTAGTCTTTTAATGAGTGTCATTAATGCTCTCACTTTTATTTACTTTATCAAAACCAAGGTGGCATCCTAAGGTTATATATGATAGAGGTACTTGAAGTACACCTTAGATATTAGGGTATTATACTGTCTTAGGAATATTAATAATCACAATGTCTTTGCAATATAAAGGAAACTATGCTAATTTCAACTGAAATAAAATGATAATTTATGCTTAAAAAAGATAGAATTCAAATTCTGAAAATGGAACTAGTTTAGCAGAACGTAAAGTGCAAGAATTAACTAAAACTAATAGACTTAAATGAAAAAAAATAACATAATTGAAAATATGGGAAGAACAAATTTTAAATGCAAGGGATGATAGAATTTATTATACAAAGAAGAATGCTAAGAATGAGAAGAATGAAATGCTGTTGTAGTAGGATAGAATAAATTATGCTATAGAAAAACAAGAATTAACATAAGCAAAAATTGTAGTAAATAAATCTAATTCTATGCCACTAAAAAATAAATGACAAGAAGTAAATAACTAAAAAAAAATACTATAACTAATGTTAGTGGTTCTTCTATACTTATAGAGAGTGGGCCATTTCTTTGAGGTTTAGTAGAAGGAGGAAGGTTTCAATAGAAAAATACTAGCCTATGAAGTTGAAAATTTCATACAAGAAAGCTAAAATAGTCAAGATTGAGATAAAATACCAAAAACAACATCCTTTTTTCTTTTGCATCAATTTTTCCTACTAAATTTTCCCAATGGGCATACACCATTATTTATAATTAAATTGCTAACTTATATTACTATGAATGGAGGTTAAATTGGGAAACAATATATTTGTTATTGATTACAAATTCCTCCTATCAAATTTGACCAATCAAATTTAAGACTAGAGGTCAAATTGGACGAGTCTCCTTGTTTTATATCTTTTTTCACTATTGACTACCTTGAAATAGACTTAAGATAAATTTATACCACAATCTAAAGCTTCCAACTCATCATTTACAATTTTTTACTTTCCTACAATTATGTCCTATTTTGACACTGATTGACTACAAATGCTCCAAATTATAGGATAGGATGTTCACTTTATGCGTAATTTCCACTTGTTAGTTGATTATTTGATACCAAATTCAAACATACGACTCTCATTCTTGCTTGTATGTTGATAAAGTAGTTTGACCACATATTTTGTAATGTTATCCTTGTTTACCACAAACCTACAATTTTCTATTCAAATGATCTAGAGTATTTTCTATAGTTTATATTATACAAAACTATGATGATTTGACACCTATATGGAATACATTGTCTAGTGCCAAATCACTACAACAATATAGATGGACAAAAAATAGTCTAAAACACCAATTTATTAGAATTTTAGACCTATAGACTTATCTCTAAATTCTAATATATTTATTTTGAATTTTATTTCATCCTTTGACAAGCTAATATCATGCAATTTAATCTTTAAAAATATATAAAAATCAATTCAAATATCAATTAAAACATATCTTGCAATTTACTATATTAACATTAATATTAGCACAAATAATAATCAACATACTTGGAAAATACTATAGTATTTAATTAAATTAGCACAAATAATAATCAACATACTTGGAAAATACTATAGTATTTAAATAAAAGTGGCAAAAATATTTGAAATATTCTTGAAATAATGAGATATTTTATGGTCTCATCATCTTCATCCATGTAAATATTATAGAAGAAAATTTCATTCTTCGATATTTTGTTGGTACAAAAACAAATATTATGGAATATTTGAAAGCATTATTGTTCAAATTATATTGTATTTTTTAAATACTTATTTCTAAAGCATATTCTAAGAATGGATCCAAATGTACAAGTTCCAAAATTTAGGAAGAGAAAATATTTAAAATCAAGGAAAAGAAAAATAGACCAAATATGGTCCAAACTTGTCCTACAAAGAAATTAGAATACATAGTCAATCTATAGATAAATACAAAGTATGGATTCTCATATCAAAACTTGATGACAATGAGAATGTTCTTATAGTTCAAGATTATAGAGAAACTGGTGAACTTGATGGAGCTCAAGAAAAATATCATATGCATTTCAAGGTCACTTGAATATTGAAGATAAAGACAAAGACCACGATTAAGACTAAAGTGTTCAATAACCAAATAATGTAATATAAGAGGGTTTTGGATTATATTACATTATTTTATACACATTCATGTATCCCCATGATACCTTTATGGCATGTTTATAAATAATATATTAGTGTTGAGTCATAGTTTAGAGTGTGAGTTATATTTTCCATTTTATATAAGTGTGAATGTGCAAGAAATGCACAAGTGTCATGCAAAGTTGTAATGTGTGAGAAATGCATAAGTGTCATGTGAGTTAGTGTGCAAGTGTAATTTGAGTCTATGCACACAAGTGATTTGTATGTATGATATCAATATGTAATGTAAATATGTGCACAAGTGTCTTAGATTAGAGTGTGCAAGTTATAGAAGTGTAAGAGTCATGTATAGGTGTGCATATGTTATAGTGTCAAGTGTTCATCAAGTATGCAAGTGAAAAGTAGATAATCTAAGAGTCATGAGACTTGACATATGGAAAGGAATAGTCAAGTATCCAAAGAGTCACACTACTATGACTATATTATGGAGATAATGCTCCATAGATGATAGACAATGATCATCATCAACTACAGTTCATATATCTTGTAAGAGAAAGAAGAGTAATAAAGCTTGTATATATTTTGAGCAATTAATATTATGAGTTGTATTAAATTATTAGTACATATTGATTAAGGTTATTTACATTCATATTGCTGCATATTATTGAATTTTATTTGATATATTAAAAGCCTTCTTTTACATATTTTTCCTCATATTATTCTACTCTTATCAATATCTTGACCTTATTATATTATGCCTATATTATATTCTATCCTATGATACATAACCTATGATATTTGTGGTAGTTTTAATGCTTAAAAATCCTTCAACTTATGTATTTATTACACATTATACTCTTACATTACTCTTGTACATTTCCTACACATTGACACTTACATAAAAGAGAAAATATAAATCACACTCTAAACTATAGACTCAAACCTAATCTATTATATATATACAATTGTACCATGAGCATAACCATTGGTAGACATTAGCATGTACCAAATAATGTAACATACCTCAACACCCCCTTATATTACATTATTTGGTTTTTGAAGACTTTAGTCTTCAATATTAGTCTTCACCTTTATATTCAATCTTCATGTGACCTTGCATTGTTCATGATCTCTTGCTTGAGATCCATCAGGTTCATATATTTTCTTGACTTATACATTGAGTTCTTCTTCATCATATTTATTTTTATTCTATAGATCTTCAATTTTTATATCTTTATGATCTATATCATGAACTACTTGAGCTTCTTCTTTGTTTTCAAGTTCTTATTCAATATTATTTTCTTTGTCTTTGATCTTAAGTTCATATAATTATTTATTTTCTTGATATTATATATTAAATTTTAAACATTCACTTCAAGCCTCATAATAATTTATTGAATTAGATGAACCTAGAATTTCAATACTACATGAATAATGAAATATTTTTTTTAGAGATGATTCACTTGATTCAATTGAATCAATCTCTACTTTTATTTTTAGAGTTTCAATTAACTCCTTTTGTCTTATATTTTCTTTTTTATGAAGTTCAAGTGAAAGCAATAATATATAAATTATTCTACCTATATAAAGAGGTCTCATAATATCACCATTCGAAATATCAATTGCTTCAGTATGTTTTGAGTGTAAATTCTTGTCATGACCCTCCTTGGTAGGATTTTTGGTGCAAAGAAATGATGTATTAATTATCGATGTTTAGTTTGTGCAATCGACCCAACTATGTGATGTTTAGTTTGATTTGGAGGAACATGGTAATGCTGACATATTGCCAATGTACATGATCAACTACACTCGTAGATGGAAGAAGTAGAATAATCCACCAGAAGAGGGGTACTTGAAGATGGAGAACTGATGACTAAGGCAACTCGGGGGTATATGGATAAATATCCTCATATAGGTATGCATTATCAATTAGGTATATTCATAAATAGATAGCCAACTTGAGCCTTAGTGTATAGCCTAGTAACTATCATAAACTCTCGGGATAATACAAGTGATTGGGTTGATAGAAAGACTCCCTCTTTTTTTGTTGCATAATATTGATTTATATTTTAATTCATCACTTGCTACATCAATGGTTTGAAAAGAATGCATGATTTTGGTTATCTTTGAAAACTCCTTGTTTTGCTTAAACCTTTCAAAAGGATAACATGATGTTAGTATTTGATAAGAAAACCTTTTATTCTATGTTTTATGTATGTACACATATATGCATAGGTATAGTTGTTTTATTTTAAAAGATAATAGAGTTTATTTTATAAATAATAAAGTTGTTTTATTTTTAAAAGATAATAGAGCTTCTTTTAAAAATAATAAATTCTTTTTATTTTAAAAGATAATAGAGCTTCTTTTACAAATAATAAGCTACTGCATTTTTAAAATATAATGGAGTTTCTTTTATAATTAATAAATTGTTATTTTTAAAAGATAATAGAGTTTCTTTTATAAATAACAAGTGTTTTATTTAAATGATAATATGGTTTCCTTTAGAAATAAAAAATGATTATTTTAAGCAATAATCAGATTTAATGATAAATCGATAGATACTTATATTTTAAGATAAGAGACCTTCTTTCAAACATAATTAAACCCTTCTTTATGAAAGAAGAGAGTATATTTACCATTTTTTATAACACTGCAAGTGGTACATTCGAGTTGATGGGAGCATCTACCAATGATTGAAATAGGGAAGAGCTCCATTTATGGTATAGCTCAATTGAAGATTTAAAAATATATCTAATGACGACCACAACATTGAGGTAGCTAGGAAGAGAGGTTTTATTATGAAAGAGTATGGTCACCACCTAGAGAGAGAAAAGGTAATGATAATGAGCAGATGAAATATTGAATGCAGACAAGACTTGGGGATGGGGAGTTTCAAAACACAATTACCAAGTAAAAAAGGGGATACTAACATGGAAATCAATTATATTCTCTAGGAAGATGAAGAAATATAAGGAAAAATGTGATTACAAGCAGAAAAATAGACCCTGTGCATAGATTTTGTAAGAGAGAGAACTTTTATCTAATGTTCATATGAGTAGCACTCAAGCTGTGCGAGAGGTGGTGACTAGAGGGAAATACTAACATGAGTAAACCATATTTGTTTTGATGTAATCTTTAGCTTTGAACTTGGGTTAAACTACTTTTTTCTGGTTCTATACATACCATCAATGTTGGCTCTATATGTTTTTATGTGTTGCCATAATTTTTTAAACTAGACCCTCTGTTGGCTTCGTTGTTCAACCTTTTGGTCAAGCATATTTTAGTAAACCTTCACCTGGTGTGAGTTTGGCTCCCTATGTAACTTATCATCTTGCCCACTATTAGCTTGGAAGACACCAGTAGGGATATCCATCCACTCCTAGAGGCCCCTCTCTACCTTCGTCATTGTGTTATGAGCACTCGTATGCCTTACTATCCTTCCATTTCAATCATTTCATTGAGACCTACATGTGATTGTAAACCAAATGTGTTGTGTGGAATAGTGATCTTCCTCCTTGTTGGTGTCACATTTGTCTATTGGTAAGAAATGGAACAGTAGCTAGGTTTAGCAAGGTAGTTAAGGTTTGACCTTACTGTAATCTATTTTAATGCTTGTGGGGCACCATCACTGAGAGCAACATTGCAGATCATGATATCGCTACTTAGGCAAGCCTAAATGAGGGAGGTCTAGTTTAGACATTTCCCTCATCTATCCCACACATGTTGTGTGTTGGGATTCGTTCATTTTATAAAGGGGAAACCTACCTTTATCCGTCGACCACCTGGTTTGATCACGTGAGTCACCTCACAAACTACCAAAGCACTGATTATAGCACTTGTCTTGGGTTGTGTGGAACTCTGTTCACCTGTTGGACAAATGTTGATTCTTGATTCATGATTACCTTGGCCTTGTTTAGCCATAGTCATGTCTCCTTTATCCACCATGTGGTGTGGGTCATATGACCTGGTCTTAGTTGGAAACATCTAGTTGGCAAGGCATTTTTAATTTTTTAGGTAAACCCTTGTTTAGATAATGGTTTAGATGTGCTAGAGGCTAGTGTAATGTTATATTCTAGTTTATTTTATCGAGTGCAAATTGTTGTAAATGAATTTATTTATCTACATTTTAAAATAAGTAGATGTAAATGCAAAATAGATTTTGTTATAAAGGTAACATAGTTTATTTATGAATTAAAGAAATGATTCTTTGATTTATTAAATAAAATAAATGGTTTATTTTATAGATTAAAGGTATGGGACTTTGATTTATGAAATAAAGGAAAGTTAGTTTATTTATGAATTAAATAAAGGAGTCTTTGATTTATTAAATAAAATGAATGGATTATTTTATAGATTAAAGGTATGAGACTTTGATTTATGAACTAAATGGAAAGATAGTTATCTATGAATTAAAGAAAGGAGTATTTAATTTATTAAATAAAAGGAATGGATGCCCAGGTGTTGTAGGTGAGTTGGAGAGGAGAGGGTAATCCTCCAAGGGAGGTCCCAGGTTCAAATCTCCACCCTACCAAAAATTTGAATTGGGTATCCAAAATCCAATTGATAATGTTGGTGCGGGCAGGGTCGGGTGCGACTCCTGGGTGAATTTGACGGTGTAGACCCCTGTTCGTGGTATCTTAGACCAAGGCGGCCCCACAAAGGGTTTTTCTCTTAAAAAATAAATAAATAAATAAAATAAAAGGAATGGATTATTTTATAGATTAAAGGTATGGGACTTTGATTTATGAAATAAATGGAAAGTTAGTTTATTTATGAATTAAAGAAAGGAGTCTTTGATTTATTAAATGAATGGATTATTTTATAGATTAAAGGTATGGGACTTTGATTTATGAAATAAATGGAAAGTTAGTTTATTTATGAATTAAAGAAAGAAGTATTTGATTTATTAAATAAAAGGAATGGATTATTTTATGGATTAAAGGTATGGGACTTTAATTTTTGAATAAAGGTTGAAATGGATTTTTTAAAGTAAAGCCTATGATCTATCTATATTTTTTGAAGGACTCTCATTAGGTAATGAGAGGGGGAAATAAAAATTGTGATTTTTATGATATCAACTATGTAGTAGATGGTTAGATACTTTGATTTAATTTGTATAGTTGAAATTTGGCAATGAAAATAGTAAATTAATTTAGAAGCATGCCTATCATATAATCATGAGTGCCCTAATCCCTTAATCTCCTCAAATGATCGAAGGAAAGACATGGAGGACCAAATATGACAGTCTAATCTTCTACATAGGTTTGAATTTTTGCAATGATTTACTTATGCTCAAATAGACTAGAATTGTGGGGAGATATCCCAAATGAAAATGATGTATTATGTTATTCTTTTAAAGTATGGAGGATTTACCATACTTGCTTATATGTAATAACTCATTGAGTGATTGAAAAATGTATCTTTAGTTTATGTTTATGAATTGCTTATGTTTCTCTAGTTAACTCTCTCTTTCCTTTGAAGTTTACTTTCATTTATATGCCCTTTCCTTTCTAGCTCCTCTTATTTTCTTGTGTTATGTTCCTTGCTTGTGTAAATAAGTTTATTCTTGTTTCATGATTCCTTGTCTTCTTGCCAAACATAAAAGTGACCTAAGAAGTTAAAATATTAGGGTGAACCTAGAAAATGGCCTAAAAATTTGAGATCTTAGGGTGAATATAGAAAGTCACCTGGTTGATTGAGGCCCCTTAGGGTGAACATAGGAGACCTAAGGGAATTAAGATCTTATTAGGGAGAGTGAAAGCTAAGTACACTAAAATATTATATCTAAGTTAACATAGCTCATCGTGGATATGAGATGAATAGCTTAAATCACAATACCGATAGCATACCTACACAAATGGGTTTGTGTATGGTATGGTGATGATTGTATACTCTCAATTTATTGAGAGTTATAAGTTTAGCTCATTGAGAGTGATGAGATATATAAGCTTATTTATGGTAACACATGATACGCCTGCATAAAATGATTTGTGATAGGGTATTTGGTGAGATGTAACTCTTTGGGAAAGTTTGGAAACATAGTGATCTTAAGAAAATAGAATAACCAAAGTTCGGATAGGGGTTTATGAATCCCTCTCCTTAGTTTAAAAAACATGTTTTCTAGTGTATTTTTTGTAAGCTACATTTTCGGTCATTACATTTGATATAAAAGCTCTAGGTATGACGGTATAGAGCTTCTTATGTGCTAAGGATATTTGGATGTCTTCAATAAAATCCTGCTTAAGTTTTAAGCTAAAGCTGGGAAGACCTGGAATCTCATACTTTCTATAATATAATGGGAATAAATCCCAAGAGAGAATGGAATGTTATTATACCTTACTTATGATAAGTGTGGGCTTCAGAGAACTATATAGTGTGGCTTGAATTAGTGGTACAATTCAGAGTGAAGCTACAACCTAATATTTTTCTTAGATGTAACCAAGTTAAAATGACACCTAAGTCCTAAAAAGTGAGGCCTACACCTTCAAATAGATGAATTCAATAAAATAATATCAAATAAGAGATCCGAGATGAGGATCCAAGAAATTCCAACATAGAGGTATAAGATCTCACTACTATGGTTACTACTATGCAGGATCAAATGAGACAAATTGGAAACTATTACGAATCAAAACTCACTAGCCAAAGAATCGGAGGTTAGCCAAGCTGATGGTCTAACTATAGAGAAATTTTAAGATGGAGCCCTTCTAGAAAAGGAAATGGCTAGAGATCTAAAAAATATTTGTATCTCCAAGTTTTATGGAGAAGGGGAAGGAGATGCAGCTAAATCCTAGCTGAGATAATTAGAAGTTTATTTTATAGTAAAAGGCTATTCCCTAGGAACCTGAATAGTTTGGGCTACAATATAATTAGAAGGGTTTGCTCTATATTTATGGGAAATCCAATATGCGAAGAATAATATTGAACCTATCGATATTTCATGGAAGGACTTTGTAGTCACCTTTAGGAAAAGGTTCCTTACTAAGCATTTCTATGCTTTGAAGTTTGAAGAATTTTCTAGCCTATAGTAAGGGACCAAAATGGTAGAGATATAATATAAGAATTTGATCAGGTTGTCAATGTGCCTACCTATGACGAGAAGATGAGGATTCAAAATTTTTTTGATGGGTTAGAATCTAGAGTAAAGCATGATGTAAACATGCGTGAGCCTAAATCACTATAAAAGTCATATGACTTGGAAAAGAAAGTAGAGTCTCACCTACAATTTAACTATGATGCCTATCTGAGCAAGATCAACAAGCACTAAGGAAGAGAAATAGAAATGTGTTTATGAAATGGGAATGTGAGCAAGATCAGAAGACCAATAATTTTCCAAAATCTAAAAAGAAACTAGTAGAAATCAGAAGAGGTTTAGGAAGAACTTCTAAAAGAATAATAACAATAATTCCAATAATGCTAAATATCAACTGTAGAAGCTAAAAACCTCAACCCCAGTGAGTAAGATAGGGGAACCAAAACTAGAAAGGATGCAAGGATCCAAGGATGGGTGTTATCTTTGTAAAGACCCACACTATGCTAATTAGTTTCCAAACCAATTAGGTCCAAGTGCATCCAGCACTAAGGTAAATAAAATTGCACAACATAGCTATGCTATAACTGGGAACCTTAAGCTAGAGGGATAAGTTACCCCATTTCTTGTGAAAGGTAATATTTTTAATAAACAAGTAAATATTTTAATTGATATTGGAGCCACTAATAGATTTATTTCTTCTAGTTTAGCAAGGGATATACTAGAGAGGATAAGATATTTGGACCGTGATTGGAAGGTCAAGTATGGTTTGGGGTAGACCTACTTAGTAAACTAATATTTTCCAATGGTAGATATTACTCTAGCTAATGGTACCACTAAAGAATATTTGTATGTATCTCCACTTCATGCATTTGATGTAATCCTAGGGATGGATTAGTTATAAACTCATAAAGCCTTGATAAATTTCTAAGATATATGGATTGAATATTTATATAAAGGTAAGGGAAGACTAATAATTCATAGCAAATAGGGAGCATTCAAACCCCATATGCTATCAGCTATGCAGTTGATTAAATCCCTCAAGAAAGGAGGGATAGTCTATGTTGTAAAACTCAATGAAGTTAGAGAAGATAAAAAAAAATAGGTGTTGGGAAAAATACCCCATTTTGCAAGATTTTAAGGATGTGTTCCTAGAGGATTTACCTGGACTCCCTCCTATGTAGGAATTTTTCTTCACTATTGATCTTATACCAAGAGTGGAACCCATCCATAGATCTCCATATACGATGAATCCTATCGAGATACCGAAATTAAAGGCTCAACTACAAGGGCTATTAGAAAAAAATATTGATTAAACCAAGTGTGCCACTTTGGGGTGCACTGGTTTTACTTAATGAAAAATAAGGATGACTCTTTAATATTGTGTATTGATTATAGGATGCTGAACAAGGCTACAATCAAGAATTGATACCCATTACCTAAAATCAAATATTTTTTTGATCAACTAATATATGCTATAGTATTCACAAATATTGACCTAATATCAAGGTACCATTAGTTCAGAATACATGAGGATGATACTCACAAAACAACATTCAAAACTAGTTATGGGTATTATGAGTTTACAGTCTTACCCTTTGGACTAACTAACACTCTAGTTGAATTCATGAATCTAATGAATAGTGTTTTTAGGAGGAATCTACATCAGTTCATCCTCATGTTCTTATATAATATCTTAATATATTCTTGAGACAAGGAATAACACAACAAACATCTCACGATCATGTTAGAGTTGTTAAGGGAAAACCAACTCTATGAAAATATGGTAAAAAGTGATTTCTACATATCTGAGGTACGATACCTTGGACATATCATTTCAGTAGAAGGAAATGCTATAGATGCAGAGAATATTTAAGCCATCCTAAATTGTCCATCCCATACTAATGTGACTAAAGTGCAAAGCTTCATGGGGTTAATAGGCTACTATAGACATTATATAAAGGATTACTTCGAGATTGTAGTAGCAATAACTAACCTTTAGAAAAGTTAAGGGAATTCAAGTGGTCAAAGAAGTGTGAAGTTACCTTTACATTATTAAAATATAAACTCACTACCACACCAATACTAAAAATTCTTGACTATCAAGGGGACTTTTCATTATGTACAAACACATCACTAGAAGGGTTAGGAGGAGTACTCTCTCAAGAAGATTCAATAGTAGAATATACTTCAAGGAAGCTCAAGAAGCATGAAATGCTACACATGATTTAGAGCTAGAAGTAATGGTACATGCTCTAAAGACCTGGTGCCACAACTTGGTGGGAAGGCCCTTTCAATTAAAACCTGACCACAAAATTCTAAGGTATATATTCACCCAACCAATACTCAATGCGAGATAGAGGACATGGGTCAAGTTTTTCGTTGAGTATGACTTTGAAATTTAGTATATAAAAGGGAAAGAGAATAATTTTGTTTATGCCTTGAGTAGAAGGAAAAACATAGCAACCATAACTAGAGGTCACATAGATCTAATGGATCAAGTGAGACCGGAGCAATCTCGGGATGAGTATTACCAGGAGATTCGAGCTAGAATGGGTAGAGACCCTAAGGGCAATAAGTAATTTGACTTGAAAAATGATGTTTTGTGCTACAAAGGAAGGATCATCATATCAAATATGGGTGATTTAAGGAATATAATAATTTAGGAAGCCCATAGATTGCCTTATTTTGCTCATCTTGGAGTGGCCAAAATGTGGGAAAACATGTAAAGAATCTTCTTCTAGATAGGAATGAAGAAGGATATCACCGATTTTATTCCTCGGTGCCTCAAATGTCAAAAATTTAAGGTTGAATGAAAGCATATTCTAGGATAACTATATCCGCATGATGTACCTCCTGAAGAAGAAAAATTTACAAAATCACCTTAAGGGCACTTTATTGCAATGTAAACAGTTTAAAAGCATTCAAAGGGAAAAGAGCATAAACTTGTAATCTATTTGAAATGAAGCAAAGTATGTAATAAAGAGGGTGGATTTCTCCTTCTATTCATTCATTCATAGCTTCAAACATGATTACAATACATCCCCTCGAGGGCTTTTATAAATGTGATACATCTCAACATTACAATGTGCAAGGGATCTAATCCCTTGAAAAGGACTTAAATGTTCTATATTGTGAATCTTGTGTTCCCACAATCGAGAGCTAGTATTGGGATTCTTTTCCTTGCCTCTTTAGCTCCTCCATTTTATATTTAATACCTGCACGTACTTAGGTTGCATCCCTCTCTATCTCTATAGTTCCCAAGGGACTCCACAAACCTTCAATCCTCTTGGACCTATCCTCTCATAGTAGGTCCATATCCCTCTAAAGAGTCACTACCTATGCTAATAGCACCTCTATCTCCCTCCTTGGGTCCCTTTAATTTGATGCCTTTCCTAGGTTGGTTGTTGATAATGTACAGACCTATCCCACCCATCTGCTTGATGGTACCCCAACCGCTATGGGGGAAACTCCTACTATCCCTACCTCCCTGGTACCTATGGTAGTGGTGGCCTTCATAATTATGTCCATCCAAACTTATTCCTCTCTATATCACAGTTTCCTAACACTATTTTTATCTCTTTGTGGCTTTGCAAGTAACCTATAAAAAGGTTTATTGCATGCTAGGACCCATCACTTGGTACCTCTGTATTGGTACTAGAGGGGAGACCCCCTAGCGTATGACTCCTCTATACCACCTCTGGTATCCAAAGGCTAATTTCACATCATCAATCCTAGGATCCATGTAAGGTGGATCATCCAAATTCTATTCTACCCATGTGGCTAGATCAGAGTCTCCTCTAACTCTCTTTGGGTCTTGGTACACCCTCTTGTACTAGTAGTCTCCTAAAACGAAGATCCCCTGCAAGATATTAAACCACCATAGGAATCTATCAAATCAGAAGACCTATGGATCCCATATCTCTGTAGTCATCTACCTAATACTTATCAACCTAGCTAGCTCCTCCCTATCCTCAGCCCATCATGGGTATAGATTCCAATATCACCAAATAATCTTGGTCTCTCTCAACTCATCTGTTACATACCTTGCTAGTGGTAGGTTTCCTACATAGATCCTTTGGACCCGCTCATGTGATATAGACTACCTATATGTTGTTTGTTACTTCAGGCTAGGTAGTGGTCTTGGTAGTGCATCCAATATCTACACTGCTATGTACTCCCATATCCACACCTAGAGCAACATCGTATAGACCATTATTGTATGTCACTTGTACATGGTAATGTACATTATATTGTACAAATGGGCTAGCACTATGGGCCCCATGCGGATCAAACTCTTTGGTCTCGAATATCTTCTACTACACCCACCATAATCCACATCATATATCACCTAATGGTGTGGTACATTAGCAAGCCTACCACCACCTGTAGAGTATGATCGTCAAAGGGTTATCTCCATACTTCCCCACTAGGTCATCTAGGACCATTGTGCTCTCCTACACCTAGTAGATCCTATAACACCAAAAAAAGAACACCATTGCAATAAATATGACATATTGTATTATATTCAAAAAAGTCTCTTTTGGTACACTTTGACCCTTTTAGGGTCCATTTTACAAAGATATGTGCCAAAAGGGGAATCTCTTTTACAAATCAAGGATGGTTTCTTTCATTTCTTCTATGCCACAATCAATGCTGGAGGTGGTTTTTTCATGACCCCTGTGTTGGACTTGAAATTGTTGAATCTGTAACCTACACACATGCAAATAGACAAGGGTTTAGTAGCACCTATCACAATAAATATGATAAATGACTAATGTAAATGGAAATAGAAAATAATTATATTGCTTACATGAGTGATGATTTTAGCAGCATAACATGAGCATTCCCCTCTCTCTTTTCTTGGTCATATGATGGTACCTTTATAGGCCTTTGAGGGTTTTTGAGGGAAGGATAAGTGGCAATTCAAGGCTACAAAGTGGTAGGGATTGGGAAACCACCTATCCTAGGTAGTTGCAGTGAGTCACTAGAAGTGTCTCACTTAACTAGGGAGATGTGGTAGGTGGGTAGGCACAAGTGGAGTGATGTGTGAGGGATGTCCCATGTGAAAGGACGAGGGTGAAATGGGTATGCTAGAGGTGGTAAAGGGGTGATTTTTATGTGTCCAAGACATGTTTCAAGGTAGTAGAGATGGTATCATAGGAGGATATTTTCCAAATTTAATAAAATCTAGAGAATGTAATTATGTGCAAGATTTTATGCCTAAGTCAAAACTTAGGCACATAATATTATGTAGAACTCAAATTTGCAATGTGAATGAATAATATGCAAAATTATATGCCTAAGTTTAGAATTAGGCATACATAATTTTACTATGAAGAATTGGAATGTGCAATGTGAATGAATTATGTGCAAGAATTATATACCTAAGTTTAGACTTAGACATATATTATTATGCAGAATTGTGATGTGCAAGGTGGGTGAAATGTACAATTATAGACATGCCTAAGTTTAGACCTAGGCATATAATTTAACAAGCATAATTATATGATGAAATGCAAATACCTATATTTTGGTGTCTATATATACCCCTTTTTGTACTGTGTTGTGTAAAACATTGTTCGATGCAAAAACAAAAGACACCCATCTTATTTGGAAGGAGAAATGGACTTAGATCTTCTCAATGCATAGAATGAATGACTTGAAAATTTTACTTTTAGCTTACCCCCTCAATTGGCGAATGGGTAAAGAATGAAACCCATGATCCAATTGACCAAATGTGGATGATGAAATGAGGTGGATGATTGAATTATGTGAGTAATGTATGCAAATATATGACATTTGATCAACTTGTTATCCCAAGTTTGGGATTGCTTGTATTTTGAAAATTTACCATTGGTTTTGTTGATGTGCAAAATATGTGGTGAATCTTTGACCACATTTGGAGTTCTTATCCCCTTTTTGAATTTAGCAATTCCTTCCAAATGATGGATTTAAGAAACTAGTCATTTGGGAATTTGATACTCGAGTGATTTCGGATTATAGCAAATTTGATTTGATTGTTTTTTAGCTTCTATACCCAATGGAAGAAGCTTAAGGATAACCTTGTGCAAATTTGATTGAACACAATTAAGCTCAAACATTGAGGGACCTAGATATTTTAATGTCACATGTGATGATGTTTAATTTTTGAACGAGTGTCCTTATGGTGAGCTACCCATCTGACCGGATTGCATGGATGCTAGTCGCTGCAACCACCATGTGTATAGGGTAATTCACTAGATACAGGATTCACTAAATGATGTGATAATGATGAAGATGATATTTTATGAAAATGAATGATGTGATAGATGTAAATTTTGGAAATCAAGATCAAGTTGGATACCCCAATTTTTGGGTGGACCTGTGTTATCATAAATTTACCTTTTGGTTTGATTAACATGCAAGATGATGAAGTAAATAAACCAATCACCCTAGGAGCCCATTATCCTAGTGACTGTTAGCAATTCCTTAATACAAAATTATGAAGTAATATTTTCTATGTTTTGTTACCCTATGGAGTAAGAATCAATGACTTGGGAAAATCTTCTTGAATGCAAGTTACTCAAATATTGATGGACCAACCTAATTTAATTTAAAATGTGATGATGTGAAATTATTTTTGAATAAGTGTCCTTATGGTAATTTACCCATCCTACCAAATTGCATGGACAACCAATCACTACAACTGGTATATTTCTAGAGTAAATCACTAGGTAGAAGGTTCACTTGAGATGATGATGTTGGATGATGATTTTGGGGGGTTTGCAATGTTTTTGTAGCCATTTGCATTTGAAGGGGAGATGTGTAATATGGTCACAAATAAAAATCAACTTGTGTTGCCCCAATCATGGAAACGATGCTCAATTTAATAAGCATAATTTGCATGATTGAGTGTTTTGAGTGTTGAATTTGATTATGAAACTAGAATTTGTTGATTTTGGATATCCTTTAAAGCAACGATTCAATGGAGAAGATATGAAATGATGAAAGTGATGAAAAATATGACAATGGTTGGAATTAAATTGATGTTTTTGTTTTTGTTTCAATTGTGATTTCAGCCATTGTTGATAATTGTGCACTTTTATCCCTTGGAGTAGTCCATTTGTATGGCTTTCTTAGGGAATTGAGATGATAACAATTTATTTCTTAATTGAGGTGAATCACTTTTCAAGGACCTTATGGTAATCTATCTATCCTATCGGATTGCATGGATAATTAGTCGCTGCAACCGCCAAGTGTATTTGATAAGTTATTGTATACAAGGATCACTTGAGGCTAAGTGGATAAGGAAATGTACACCTCTATCCCTTGGAATAGTCCAACCGCATGGCCTTATTAGGGAGTTTTTATATGAACATTTCTATTATTTAGAGTTGTGAGGAGAGAATTTCTATTCTTTTAGAAGCTTGTTGAATTTGTTTTTGACCAAAAGAATTGATGTACTTTTAGAGCTTTTTGCTTCTTCTTTTTTTGAGTTTTATATTATTTTTTGGTTTTTATGTTTTCTGATTAATGTTTTTTTTACCAAAGGAATTTGGGTACCTTTGGAGCTTTTTGCTTTTGTTATATATTTTTTTAGTTTTATATTGTTTTGTGATTTTTATGTTTTCTGATTGATTTTTTTTTACCAAAGGAATTAGGGTACCTTTGGAGTATTTTGGATTGATTTGACCAAAGGGGTTTGTGCCTTTGGGGATTTTTGAATTGTGTTAATGATGATTGTCCTTATGGTAATCTACTCCTCCTACCAGATTGTATGGATATCCAATTGCTACAACTGCTAGGGTACTAGAGTAAATCACTAGATACAAGGATTACTTAAGGCTGAGTGGAAGAAGGAAATGCACATCTCTATCCCATGGAGAAGTCCAACCACATGGATTTCTTAGGGAGTTCAGAATATAGCACTTTGATTATTTTGAAAGCCTTGTTGATATTGAATCTAACCAAAGAAATTGGGATAATTTGGAGCTTTATTGGATTGATTGGACAAAAGGGGTAGGTGCTTTTGGAGCCTTTTGAATTGAATTGACCAAAGGATTATCTTTCCCGTGGATCTTTTTGAGTGAAATGTGACCAGAGGAGTTTTGGTTCCTTTGGAGCCTTTTTGATTGATTGTGACCAAAGGAGTTTGGTTCCTTTGGATCTTTTTGTTTTTTTTTTTTTTTTTGAATTTTGATATGAATGTGATGAAATGAATGTATTATGAATGAATGAAGTTGGTGGTGATGTATGAAAATAAACAAATGTGTTCCATTATTAATCATTGTTCAAATATGTTATGAACCAATATTTAGTAGACTTTACCTTTATTGCTTAATCAAGGGCACCAATACAATACTATGATTTGACCACATTTTAGGATGAAATGGAATGGTGATATATGTGAGTATTATATGGAATGGAAGCTTGCTTTATGACTTTGTTATCCTTAGGAATAAAGGATCTAGAGTTGTTTTGCAAAGACTCAAACATCCTAGTGATCTCAAACAAACTTGTATATGTATCTCGTAAATATTCATGATGTTAAGGTTGTTCTAGTATTTTCAAATTCCTCATGACCAACTGTGTGTGTAATGGTTGTTCATTTTCCATTATGAGCTAGGTCAAACTAGTAAATTGTAACTTATGCCAATAAGCTAACTCATCTGTGAGTGGTCGTAGGTCTGTACAAAATAAATTCACTAATGTGATAGACATGGTACCACACATAAGGATACCCCATTTCCAAGCGAGTTTCATTCAACCTATTGTTGTAATGAGGATCGCCCAATGGTTTTCAAGATACTAAGAGTTCTAGGGATTCAATCTCATTTCTCTTATTTTATTGCATTGGATTTTGGGGATTTTATTTTTGATTTTGCTCATTTTTGTGATGGAGCAACATGCATTTTTATTGCTTTTTGGATACTTGTTTGTTTTGAGGAAGAGCAAGGGGATTTTATTGCTTTTGAATGCTTTTTGGGATACTTACTCATTTTGAGAGAGAGCAAGGGAATTTTTATTGCTTTTGTAATATTTTTGGGATACTTGCTCGCTTTGAGGAAGAGCAAGGGATTTTATTGCTTTTGTAATATTTTTGGGATACTTGCTCACTTTGAGGAAGAGCAAGGGATTTTATTGCTTTTGTAATGTTTTTGGGATACTTGCTCGTTTTGAGGAAGAGCAAGGGATTTTCTCTTTTTTTTTTGAAGGGTGAAGGGGGAGCTTGTCCTTTTGTCAACTCTTTAGCATTCTATACCATGCACATAATTGGATGAATAGGGGAAACATTTCACTTACAACAATAACAAATTTTTAATTTCGTTATTTTCAAGATTCACAATGTTTTTAATGTGTTTTGATGTGCATGTTCTAAGAGGAAACTTGATTGACTAGGAATAATTTATTGCATCTAAATATTATTTGATTTTGAATTGAGGTTTCTCAAAACACTAGGAGTGGCTAAGTGATTGAAAACACCTAGATTTTGTTCTACAAATATGTTAATGACCAAAGGACCACTTAGAAAGTTTTAAATTATTACGACTAATTGGTTTATGACTAATGCTAATTGAAGGTTCCACTGATGAAGGCAACAAGACATAGTAATAACAATTATTCACGAATTTAATGAATACAAATGGGACATCTGTGCAAATGCCATTAAAGTGGAATGTGTGAATGCAATGAAAGTGGAATTGTGAATGCGATGTATTAAAAATGAAATGTGGATGAAAATATTTTTTGTTGTGTTTTATTATTATTATTTTGGTGTTTTTGAACTGAAATGTGACCAAAGGGGTTTGTTTCCTTTGGAGCTTTTTGAATTGCACATGACCAAAAGAGTTTTGGTTCCCTTGGAGCCTTTTGAATGGAAATTGACCAAAGGAGTGTCTCCCTTGGAGCATTTTGAAATGAGATTTGACCAATGAGGTTAGGTTCCTTTAGGGCCTTTTGAACTGATATTGACCAAAGGGATATCGCTTCTGGAGCATTTTTTATTGATTTGACCAAAGGGATGTTCCCTTTAGAGCATTTTGGATAGAATTGACCAAAGGGGTTTGGTTCCTTTGGAGATTTTTGAATTGAGTTGACCAAAGAGATACCTCCTTTGGAGAATTTTTGATTGATTTGACCAAAGAGATACCTCATTTGGAGCATTTTTTATTGGTTTGACCAAAGAGATGTCCCCTTTGGAGATTTTTTTTTTTTTAATTTGAATTGACCAAAGAGGTATGGTTCCTTTGGAGCCTTTTTGTATTTTACATTTTGAATTTTGATATGCTTCTGGAAGGTGGTTTACTCCTAGGGGTTTGTGAAATGATGGTATGGGTAGTTGTTTGTGGCCCAGTAGAGAAGTCCACATAGGCACCCCCTTTCTCAATTATGGAAGTAGCTAAGGCTTGCGAAATTTGAGTGTAATGCTCCATGTATGCAAGTTCTTGGCTTTGGTCTTTTGTTAGGGATTTGGTTTGACTCTAGTTGAAACCATAAACTAGGAGTGGAATGAGGTGATGAATGTGAAGGTGTGTGTGAACTATGGTGGAAATGCAAATGAATAACACACAAATCAAACAAACAAACAATTTTTTCTAAGTTTTTGTAAGGTTTTTGATTTTTTTTTCAAGTTTTAGTGTGTTTTGATGTTTTTGGAATTTTGAAGTATTGTTTTTTTTTGGACTTAGAATGAGGGAACTCAATTAAGATGGTGATTAGTAACACTAGTGCCAAACATGATTTCTCAAAAGAGTCTAGTGTACACCGCTTAAAACCCATAATGTGTGGAGGGTTCACCTAGCTCTTCCACTCTGAATCGATAAGTGTTTCTAATAGTGGGAGGAAGTTTGAACACGAGTGACCTATTATAGCTTAAGGGAGTTCCCTATTATATCTAAGATGTCCATGGGGTAAGCCAATGGAAGGAGGTGAATTTCAATGTCACCAGTATGATTTTGAGGTTAGTGATGAAGTCCAACCTTACCAATGTTATTATGAAATGTGCGTGTGTATGAAGATTTTTGTTTATTATTATTTTTTTAAAGCAAGATGCAAAAAAATCAATCGTAAAATACAATCTAGGATGCAGTTTTTATTGAAATGCACACAAATGCAATTGTACATAGAGCAAACAGTTTAGCAAATTTTTGACATTTTTTTTTTTTGTGTTTGATGTTTTTGTTTTAATGCTTATGTAGAATGCAAAATGAAAGCTAAGGATGCAAAATGCGATGCAAATAAATAGTTTGCCTAGAATGCTCTTATTATGAAAATGCAATGGAGTTGAAGTTGTAATTTTTTTTTTTTTTGAGATGTTTTTCTAATTTGTTTCTATTTTTTATTTTGTAAATTTTGGTTTTTAATGTTTAATGTTTGATTTTTTTTTTGCTTTTTTTTTGTATTTTAGTTTTGTGTTTTGATTTTGTTAAGGTTTTTTATTTTTTATTTTATTGTTGATATTTTTTTTATTTTTTTGAATATATATATATATATATATAATTATGTTTTGATATATATTTTTTTGTTATTTTTTTTAATTGCTCATGTTGTGTGTTGCGCAGGCCTGCATAGGGCCTATGTAGACCTAATGCTATGCAAGCCTACATTACGTCGTGCGTAGTGTAGGCAGTGTGCAAGGCCTACGTAGGCCTGATGCAATGTAGGCTTACACAGACCTAACATCAGACATGCGTAGGCTTACACAAACCTAAAATCAGTCTTGTGTAGGTCTGCATAGGTCCGTGTGATGGTTTTGGGTAGTGTGACCCTAGTTTGGTCCTTGTTTTTATTTTTTAAAATTTAGAATAAGAATTTTATTATATATATATTTAACAAAAATGTTAATTTTTTTTATTTCAAAGAAAAATAAGAGGAGAATGATTGGGGCTGAAAAAACCTACTTGAATTTCCTATTCTTGAGGGGGCTACCACTATGAAATTTAGACCTTGTATTGCTCATTTATGAATATGTGTTATGTATTGGCAAACCCATGATTACACAAAGAGATACAAAGTTAGTATTCTAAAAATAAAAAGAAATAAATAAAAGGGAAAAGGGATAATAAAAACATGATCGTCAATTTGTAACATAAAAAATAAACACCATTGCACTAAAAATAAAACATTTTATTATTTTGAGAAAATCCCTTTTGATACAATTTGACCCTTTTAGGGTGCATTTTACAATATGTGCCAAAAGGGAAATTCCTTTTACAAATCAAGGATGGTATATTTCATTCTTCTTCATGCTACAACAATGTTGGATATGAGTTTTTCGTGACCTCCATGATGACCTTGAGCTCTTGAATCCTAAAACCTGCACACATGTAAATGACCAAGAGTTTAGTAGCACCTATCACAATGAATCGATAAATGACTAATGTAAATGGAAATAGAAAATAAGAATATTGCTTACATGAGTGATGATTTTAGTAACATAACATTAGCATCCCCTCCTCTCTTTTCTTGGTCATGTGATGGTACCTTTATTGGATTTTGAGGTTTTTGGATGGAAGGATAGATGGAAAGATAGGCCTACCAAGTGGTAGGTACTGGGCAACCACCTATCCTAGGTAGTTGCAATGAGTCACTAGAACTGTCTCACTTAACTAGAGAGATATGGCAGGTAGGCAGGTGCAAGTGGAGTGATATGTGAGGGATGCCCCATGTGAAGGGATAAGGGTGAAATACGTATGTGAGAGGTGGAAAATGGGTGATGGTGATGGTGATGTGGCCAAGACACATGTCAAGGTAGAAGAGAGGGTATCCTAGGAGGATATTTCCCAAATTTAATAAAATCTATAAAATATAATTATGTGCAAGATTTTATTCCTACGTCAAAAATTAGGCACATAATATTATGCATAGCTAAAATGTGCAATGTGAATGAATAATGTGCAAAATTGTACACCTAAGTTTAGACTTAGTCATACATGATTTAATTATGCAGACTTGGAATGTGCAATGTGAATGAATTATGTGCAAAAATTATATGTTTAGGCTTAGGCATATAATATTATGTAGAATTGTAATGTGTAGTGTGGGTGAAATGTACAATAATTAACATTCCTAAGTTTAGACCTAGGCATATAATTTAATATGTATAATTATGTGATGAAATGCAAATACCTAGATTTTGGTGTCTATAGGTCCAACTTCCTAACAATCACTGTAATATCCTTGGCCACCCTCATGCTCCATAAACTACTCTCCCCCTAATGGGGATGCACAAGATGTTCCACACATCCTCCAATGTGACAACCATCTCTCCTATCGATAATCAAAACATCGATGAATTTAGATACCACCTCTTTGGTAGCACCATCAAAAGTGCTTTATCTACCTCTAACTAATTCATATTCGCCATATGGTCTAGTCCCACCACCCCTAGGGTGTTTCTATATGCATGCCCGAGTTCACGAAGATCCACCTCCAAGGAGCTCGGTCATCACTCGTGTATCTCGAGTACACAAAGCTACATCCATAAAACAACATACAATATGATCAGTATACTTTAATAAAAAAACAAAGAGTATTCACTTGCTTACTTTTTTCTCTCTCTCTCTCTCCTTCCTCTTTTTATTTTCCTCTATTTAGTTTCTTTCTTTCTATCTTTCTTTTTTTTTCTTTTCCCCCTTCGGTGAAATCACGCTTGATATTTCTCAAGAACAATTTCACCCATTGCTACGAACCAAGGAAAAATTGCAATTGGGCCATGAAATCATGTCTATTTTGCACGTGGCAAACACATCATATTTGGCAAAAAAACTTTATAAAATTTACACAATTTGTAAAAAATTATTCAAATAAGATGGTTTTTTTTATCTTACATTTTCTCGCTCTGTTGTTGTGTTGGCCTTGCCCCTTGTGATCACTAAATGGTGCAAGGGTAATTCCATCTCTAGTTTTTATCCAAATCCTTTTTCTCCCTCCTTGCACAGTAAAAATGAATTAGGCTTTACACCTTTTTCCTTTTTATGCCTATTTTATTTTTTCTTTCACTTGTTTGGTTTAAATTTTTTTGTTATTTACATCTGTAATTTTGAGTTTCATTAGGAATTTAGTATTCCTTAAAAAAATTGAGGGGGCACCTTGGCCTAAGAGGTATTAATGTCCCAAATACTTTGATTTGTGTGCAAAACATGAAAGTGTCCAAAATGACATCATTTTCACTCCACCCCTTTCTTCTAAACTAGTCACTCCTTTTCTACATGTTGTCTTTTGCTTGTAGGTGTTCACATATTTCTTTGGTGCATTTATTAGGCCATAAATGCATAAATGAGGGGGATAAATGTAGACACAAAAAATTGATCCACTTGAGTGATTCATTTTCCCTAGGTCCTCATAGAGACCCCTCAGGCTTGCCTAAAGTAGGACTAGGCCTCTCTTTGCCTTTTACCTTCATTTTCTCCTCTTTCGATGAAATCATAGTCAACCATGACGGGACATAATTTTACCTAAGTGAAATCGTGATCCACTTTAATAGGGAATAATTTTTCCTGAGTAGGGTTATTTCTTAGAAAACCCTAATTTCTAGGTTGGCATCCTTAAGCACTAACTTTCCTTAGTTTTCCTGCCCATTTTGCTTTCAAATTCACTTTAAAATGAGAGTTTAAAGTCTTCTTTTCATAATCCAGTATTTTTTATTTGCACCATGAACGATTGAAATCCAAGATCTAGTTTTTGAATTTTTTGCAAGTAAGCTAACTCACAAGTGTGAAATATAGTCTATTGAAGCTCTATTTTCTACTACATTGGATTGTGTGTCATTGATCTTGGTGGACAAGTGTTGAAGCCCTAAGGAGAGATCGACTATTCGGAGGTCTCAACCCTTTTGCCTACTTTTGCACTATCTACCAAGTTGTTTTCCTTGTATTTAGACTTTAATTTTCTTTATTATGTATCTTCGTATCTTTTTGTATTTTTTCTCCACACTTATGTGAAATTGCGCTTGGTCATTTAGGGTTATGATTTCATCAGTCTACAAAATTATGGTCATCCTATGCAGGGCATGATTTTGTGTAGACCATGTGTGGGGGCAACCTCCTATCCCCAAATCCTAGATCTATGTTATAGGCTACATTTAGACTATACTAGTGCATTCAACACTCTATTTTATCAATTTGTTCTATTGTATTTTATTATGCATATTCTTGTTTCAAAATTTTGACTTTCATTTTTATTTTCAAAGGTTAGCTAAAAGGACCTAGGTGGCTTGACTATTGTGCCTTCAAGCAGTGTTATACAATGGCTTAAGTAGACCCCCTAACACTAATTATATTTTTAAAGTGTTTACCAAGATGTTTTGCAAGAACATAAACTATTGGATTTCATTGAATAAAAGATAAAATATAGGATCAACCATCAAATGAGATAATTTTCCTAATTAATATTTAGGTTGTTTTCTATGTGATTTCTAGTTTTGTTATAACCCTAGAATTGATATAAAAGGAATATATTTAATTAATCCTAGGAATTTGTAAAATAAGCAACATATGGTGTGCACTTAGGGTTTCAAAATGCTTGTGCATCATATCTTGAACCCTTATTCAAAAGTATTTTACTTTGCACCCCTAGGATACAAATCATTCAAGAAAATAATCATTCTAGGATTAGCTAAGGTATTCTTGCTTTCTTTATTTATGCATTGTCCTTTATATTTCATAGCTTAATTTTAGAAAGACCAAACATAGGTTTTTGTCTTGAAATTGAACACATCAAATATTCTAACCCTTGGAGTTGGAGTGAGTCCTTAAAATATTCTTTGTGAATCCTTCCCCCCCTCTTTCACATTGATACGTAGAGAACAACATGCCCCTCGATCACCTTGTTGATCACCTTGTGTTGGCAATTTTGGGTACTTTGGGTACATTGCCTTTGCTCAAGTGTATAATTGTCATTGATGTCAATAATATCTTGAAGGAATTTGATTTGATGTCAAATAATTTGTTTTGATGAATGTTATGACATGACAGTTTCAAAGGTCTTTTGCAAACCCCAAGTTGGCAGGTTTAGAGATTATAGGTGGATGCATTGGTTTAATGCATTTGGGTCCAGGAGGAAGTATTTATTTAAATAATTAAAAACCTTTTTAAGGTTCCATTTAATTATTTTTAAATAAATAAATTATTATTTGCAATGGGTTCTCCTAATCCATGGCGCAAATGTTTTAACATTGTGGGCGCTATCCAAGACCTCCGCCGACGTGTTAAACTCCTCGTCGATGTCAAAGAGCTTATGGTAAATTGCATATAAATATCCCTTGACAAAAACAAAGATTTATCCCATCCAAATTTTGAAAGGAGTTGCTCATTGTAAATTCGTCTGTGTATTCACCATTTTTCGTGGATCTGCTATTTGTTTGTATGCACTTGCCTTTTGTCGAATCCATCATAAAGTTTATTGTCGTCATTTCACAGAAGAGGAAATGAAGGGACTATGGTTTCATTTTATCCCTAATGTATAAGGATCAAGGTTAACAGCATGAGGTTTAAACCTCACCGGGTGCCTTTGGCGCACCGGTAGCGGCTAGGCTATTGGCGCGCTACCCGAACGGAAGGTTCCGCGTTCGAATATCATGAAAGGGTTTTTCGTCGTGAAGTGGACGCAACAAGTGGTATTAGAATTCATGCAAAAATTTCTCCATAGCGATTTTTGATGTGGCTAAGGTATTTTCGAAATTAATTTTTGCTAAGTGTTTTTGCGGATGGAGGAAGTTTGTTAGAGGGAAAAACAACTTAGGAGTTATAAGGAGTTTAAAGCTTGTTTGTATTTTGATAAAAGATTCTTTTTGAAGATGTTGTTGAAATTTCTTATTGCATTCTTATGAGAGATAAATTTTATTTGTGATAAGACTATAAGAGAGAAATAAGGTGTATAAGGGTTAAATATTTCTTATAATATTGAGAGTGTTTTTGGTTGTTTATGGAAATGAAAGCATGATGTTTTAAGGTTAATTGCTTCTTGTGTGAAGTTGTGAAACCTTAAGTGGGCAGCTTTGAGATTGATATTTGATTTCATTAAATTGATAATAATCAAGCTATTCTTTATTTGGTTAAAGTGTTGAGCTTACTCCTTTATTGATGATTTGAAAAGTTGTGTGTGCTATTGTGAGTTGAGTTGGTGGATGCTTTTGTTCAAACAATATTGGAGATAAAAGGAGTTCTACTTGTTTCCTTTTCTGATGTTGATTGTGAAATGCTTCAAGGTTGTGTTTTGAGCTGAATGGTGTTGATTGAACCTTGTTTGATGAGCATTGTTGTTGAAGCCCTAATTGATGGTGAAAAGAACATGAGTATCATTGCTATGTGATTCTTTGCATAGTTGGCAATTGTTGGAGTTTCATGTTCTTGAAAGAAAGCATTCTATCCTATCCATTTTAGCTATTGAGTCAAGTTTTTAGATTTGAGATTGAGTTTGAGTTGAGTTTTTAGAATTGAGATTGAGTTTGATCTGAGTTGATTTGAGTTGAGTTTTGAGATTGGGAGTTGAGTATAGAACATACTGAGTCTCTAAAATTTCTCTTTATGCTTCTATGAGTTTGACAAATCACATTGGGTCTCTAACAATTCACCTTGTGATTTCCTGCTAAGAAAGTTTTTCTTGGTGAGCTTGTTGAGGTTTTGGACAGGTTTCGGTGGGGACTTGTGAGTAGGTTTTGGACAGGTTTCGGTGGGGACTTGTGAGCAGTTTTGGACAGGTTTGGGTGGGGACTTGTGAGAAGATTTGGACAGGTCCTAGTAGAGGACTTGTGAGCTGAGTTTTGATAGTTCTATTAGAGAACTTGAGGACAGAGGAGCACTGGTTCTTTGAGAAGAACCTGAGGATAGATTTTGCAAGTCTTGAGAAGGCTTGTGTATAGAGGATTGATTTGTTCAAGTGTTGGATAAATCTAATAGACAGAGGAAGACTTGTACTAGACCGACTGACTGTGTTTGGTACAGGTTGTTGAGCTGTTGTGGACGTGATCATAGAAGGCAAAGGTCTCTTAGGCTAAGCATTGAGGACAGGAGGTCTTCTGTGGAAAGGAGTTCCACGTGCTGGCAAGAGGTAGAGGTAGTTGATATTTTGAGGGATCATTTCTAGAGCAGAGGGGAAGGTATCTCCTTTGAGCAGAGGCTCATAAAATTTAGATAGAGGGGAAGGTATCTCCTTTGAGTAGAGGCTCATAAATTCGGATTGAGGGGAAGGTATCTCCTTTGAGTAGAGGCTCATAAATTCAGATAGAGGGGAAGGTATCTCCTTTGAGTAGAGGCTCATAAATTTTGATTGGGGGAAGGTATCTCCTTTGAGCAGAGGCTCATAAATTCTTATTAGGGGAAGGTATCTCCTTTGGGCCGAGGCTCATAAACATTGTAATTGGGAAGGATTCCCAAATAACTTTGAGATAACTTTTAGAGAAAATTTTTGTGGACGTAGCCCAGCCATTCTGGATGAACCACGTTAAAATTGGTGTTACTTTGTGGATGATATTGTGCATTGCTTTGATATTGCTTTGGGTATATTGCTTTACTATTTTGAAGTATAAAGGAAAAAGTAAAAAGAGGTCTTATACTGTTCACCCCCCTCTAAGTATAAGCTTGTGTTCTTCAATTGGTATCAGAGCAGGTGCCTTCAGAAAGTTTAACAACTTGAAGGAAAAGCTACTAAAGAACACAATGGATCATTCAGGTGGCAATGTAGCACCTATTCTTGATGGGTCAGATTTTGGTCTTTGGAATGCAAGGATGAAGGTTCATCTAATGGCACTTGGTAATGAGGTATGGGAAGTGATTGAAGATGAGTACACTATTCCTATACATGGTCCTAATACTAAAGAAGAAAGGCTCCTACATCACAACAATTCAAAAGCATTGAATGAAATCCTAAAAGGCTTATAGAAAGCAGATCTCACCAAAGTGATTCACTGCAAGACAACTAGTGAAATGTGGAAATAGTTGAAGGTGGTTCATACAGGTGATACAAATTTCACAAAGGCCAAGTTGAGACACTTCAAAGATTTTTGCTATTGAGGAAGCTAAAGATTTGGATAAATTGAAAAAATATGAGCTCCATAGTATACTTGCAGCATTTGAGTTGAGAACTCAAGTGAAGGATGATGTCAAGAAAGAGGCAGATTTCAAGGCTACTAAGGAATCCAAGGGTAAACAGCTTCAAGATAGTGATGAGTCTTCTAGTGATGAAGAGGCTTATTACAACAAGAAAGGCAAGTTCTCTAGAAAACACAAAAGTATCAAAAATATAAGATGTTTCAATTGTGGAAATTTTGGTCATTATGCTACTACCTGTACTATTCCCAAGAGTGAAAGTGATGAAGATAAATAGGATTCTAAGAGCAAGGATTCTGAAAAGCACAAGCATCACAGGAAGATCAAAGATGAGCACAACAATCAAGGAAAGAGGTATTCTCACAAGCACAAGAAGAGTTTCTACCTAGAAAAAGCAAGTAAGTGTTCTAGTAGTGATAGTGAAAGTTCTTCAAGTGATAATTAAAATGAGATGTTGTTCATATCAGAAAAAGAGGAAGAACCAAAACATAGATTCATTATCATGAAATGTCTTAGATGTGGAAACTTTGGTCACCTTGAGGATGATTGCACAAATAATGATTTGGGTCCTAGTATGTATGAGGATGCTTCAGAAAAATATAAGGAAGATGCATGTATGGTTTTTGAAAAGGGTAGCACCTCTAGTGATAAGAAATCTGAAAAAGGCTTTGATGATTCAAAAGGCAATAAAATAAAGGATCTTGAAAGTGAACTTATTAGTGCTCTTAGTGCTTTGAAAAAGGAAAGAGAGAAGAATGCTAGACTCAAGGATAAGTTAGATGAATGTTGTATGGAGAGATATGATCTTATAGAAAGTCTTGACTTCTCTATAGCTAAGACACAAGAACTCAAGGATGAGTTAGAGTCTAAGGTTCTTGAGTATAGTGAGTTAGAACATAAAATGGCTTCTTTGAAAGTGGAAACTAAAGAGTACAAGGATAAGATTTACAGGTTTCAAGATAGCTCCAAAATGGTTAAGTCACGCATCAAAGGTCAAAGAAAGACAACAGATAAAACAGGCCTTGATTTTGTTAAGCCACACAAGGAACAAGTTGGAGAGTCTAGTAAGAGACTCCAAAAGGAAGAGAGTTCTGATGAGGAAAGTACTTCAGAAAAGGAGTCCTTGAATGATAGATGCACAGAAATAGAAAACAAAATTTAGAATGAGAAGAAGTTTTTAGGACCCAAGAGGTCAAATAAAGGAAAGTTTCAAGGCAGATGTTTTGTTTGTCACAGGTTTGGTCACATGGCTTCACATTGCATGGCTCAAGTGAAGAAGTTAAATGACAATTTCAGAAGTGCTAGTTTCTTTCAAGGGTATTGCTACTCTTGTAAACAGTTTGGGCACAAGGCAGTCTATTGCAAGGTAAATAATAGGAACAGGTTTTGTAAGAACAGGTTTGGTCAGGACAGGTTTGGTCAGAACAGGTTTGGTCAGAACAGGTGGATTCAAAGATCAGGTTTACCTCAGAGAAACAACATCATCAAGTGTTTCAAGTGCAACAATGAAGGTCACATAATCAGACAGTGTAGAGCTGAAATTCTAGAATACAGGAACAAGAATAGTGGCATGATCAGGTCCAAGGATCAAGGCATGGACAAGAACATGGATGAGAACAAGAACAAGAACGATGACAAGAATAGGAATATGGAAAAACAGTTCAAGAGAAGGCCTGACAAGGAAGTTATAGACGCTGATGATGATCAGTGCCTAATGGGAGTTTTACTCCCATCCTAGAATTAATCACCTCATCAGGAGGTGGGGGAGGGACTAAGCTAAGAGGCTCATTCTTAGTCCCGAGTCCCAAAGGTGGCCCTTTGCCATTGATGAAAAATGGGGAGAGATATGAGTAAGGGGGAGAACTTCAAAGTGAAGAGGAAAGCTTCAAGTCAGGGGGAGCAAAACTTCAAAGGAAGATTCTCAGTTGTGGGCACAGTTTCTCAGTTTTTAGCACAGTTGGTTTCAATTTTGGCTCTTGAGAAGTGTTTTCAGTAAAGGTTTGCCATCAATGACAAAGGGGGATATTGTTGGCAATTTTGGGTACATTGCCTTTGCTCAAGTGTATAAGTTGTCATTGATGTTAAGAAGATCTTGAAGGAATTTGATTTGATGTCAAATAATTTGTTTTGATGAAGGTTATGGCATGACAGTTTCAAAGGTCTTTTGCAAACCCCAAGTCAGCAGGTTTAGAGATTACAGGTGGATGCATTGGTTTAATGCATTTGGGTCCAGGAGGAAGTATTTATTTAAATAATTAAAAACCTTGTTAAGGTTCCATTTAATTATTTTTAAATAAATAAACTATTATTTGCAATGGGTTCTCCTAATCCATGGTGCAAATGTTTTAACATTATGGGCACTAGCCATGACCTTCGCCGACGTGTTAAAATCCTCATCGACGTCAAAGAGCTTATGGTAAATTGCATATAAATCTCCCTTGACGAAAACAAAGATTTATCCCATCCAAATTTTGAAAGGAGTTGCTCGTTGTAAATTCGTCTATGTATTCACCATTTTTCGTGGATCTACTGTTTGTTTGTCTGCACTCGTCGTTTGTCGAATCCGTCATAAAGTTTATTGTCGTCATGTCATGGTAGAGGAAAGGAAGGGACTGTGGTTTCATTTTATCCCTGATGTAGAAGGATCAATGTTAACAGCGTGAGGTTTAAACCTCACCCAGTGCCTTTGGCACACTGGTAGCGGCTAGGCTATTGGCGTGCTACCCGAATGGGAAGTTTCACGTTTGAATATCGCAAAAGGGTTTTTCGTCATGAAGTGGACACAACAGGTGGTGTTAGAATTCATGCGCAAATTTCTCCATAGCAATTTTTGATGTGGCTAAGGTATTTTCGAAATTAATTTTTGCTAAGTGTTTTTGCGGATGGAGGAAGTTTGTTAGAGGGAAAAATAGCTTAGGAGTTATAAGGAGTTTAAAGCTTGTTTGTATTTTGATAAAAGATTCTTTTTGAAGATGTTGAAATTTCTTATTGCATTCTTATGAGAGATAAATTTTATTTGTGATAAGACTATAAGGGAGAAATAAGGTGTATAAGGGTTAAATATTTCTTGTAATGTTGAGAGTGCTTTTGGTTGTTTATGGAAATGAAAGCATGATGTTTTAAATTTAATTGCTTCTTGTGTGAAGTTGTGAAACCTTAAGTGGGCAGCTTTGAGATTGATATTTGCTTTCATTAAATTGGTAATAATTATAATCAAGCTATTCTTTACTTGGTTAAAGTTTTGAGCTTACTCCTTTATTGATGATATGAAAAGTTGTGTGTGCTATTGTGAGTTGAGTTGGTGGATGCTTTTGTTCAAACAATATTGGAGAGAAAATGAGTTCTACTTGTTTCCTTTTCTGATGTTGATTTTGAAATGCTTCAAGGTTGTGTTTTGAGATGAATGGTGTTGATTGAACCTTGTTTGATGAGAATTGTTGTTGAAGCCCTAATTGATGGTGAAAAGAACATGAGTATCATTGTTATGTGATTCTTTGCATAGTTGGCAATTGTTGGAGTTTCATGTTCTTGAAAGAAAGCATTCTATCCTATCCATTTCAGATATTGAGTTGAGTTTTTAGATTTGCTATTGAGTTTGATTTGAGTTTTCAGAATTGAGATTGAGTTTGAGCTGAGTTGATTTGAGTTGATTTTTGATATTGGGAGTTGAGTATAGAACATATTGAGTCTAACAATTCTCTTTATGCTTATATGAGTTTGAAAAATCACATTGGGTCTCTAAAAATTCACCTTGTGATTTCCTACTAAGAAAGTTTTTCTTGGTGAGCTTGCTGAGGTTTTGGACAGGTTTCGGTGGGGACTTGTGAGTAGGTTTTGGACAGGTTCCTATGGGGACTTGTGAGTAGTTTTGGACAGGTTCTAGTGGGGACTTGTGAGCAGATTTGGATAGGTCCTAGCAGAGGATTTGTGAGCTGAGTTTTGATAGTTCTATCAGAGAACTTGAGGACAGAGGAGCACTGGTTATTTGAGAATAACTTGAGGACAGATTTGGTAAGTCTTGAGAAGGCTTGTGTACAGAGGATTGATTTTTTCAAGTGTTGGATAGATCTAACAGACAGAGGAAGACTTGTACTAGACCGACTGACTGTGTTTGGTACAGGTTGTTGAGCTGCTATGGACATGATCATAGAAGGCAGAGGTCTCTTAGGCTAAGCATTAATGATAGGAGGTCTTCGATGGAAAGGAGTAAAAAGGAAAAAGTAAAAAGAGGTCTTATACTATTCACCCCCCCCTCTCAGTATAAGCTTGTGTTCTTCACCTTATGGTAGGGCAGTTTTCCCCCTCTACACATAAACATTACAACATGTGAATATGGTTAGGATTCATAGATTTTGCATAAATTTATTCCTAAGGTTACTTATCTACAAGTACATGCCCAATGGTTCTCTTGTTCTCTTGTTGGAATTAGTCTAGATTTCTCTATGGATGTTATTGTACTGTGGGATCAATATAATATATATTTTTTTATTATGTACAATTGAAACCACTTTTTAGTATATAGGAATTACTAAAAATTTTAATATACATTTATGTTTATTATATTTAGTTTCTTAGAAAATAATAATAAATTGATTTGAATTTATTATTAGACATGTCAAGTTGTAAAACTAGTCTTCTCTTGATGTGACATTTTTGGTTATATAAATATTATTTTCTAATGTTTTATTTTTTAAAATATATATATAGATGTGAAGGGGAATAAATTAAGGGAATGAATATAACACTAGTAGTCTAAAAAAATCTTAATACAAGAAATATTTCCTATATATTTTGAAAATTGCAACAACAATTTGTTTATATTAGTATTGTAATATATTTTTTTTCAATGTGTGTGTTATTCAAATCCTTCAAATTGGTATTAGAGCTAGATACAAAGTAGGTTTGACCAAGTAAAGATAAAATTTTGAACAGTGGCCTCCAATAATAATCCATTGCATTCATAACTTCCATGTATAATGTTAAAAATTATGAATATTGGAGCATAAAGATAAAGATATTATTTGGGTCAAAATAACTTTAGGATTTAGTAGAAAATGGGTATGTAGAACCTTTAGTTCAAGCAACATATAATGCAAACACTCAATATTATAAATGTTTATTGAAAGAAGATTGTAATAAGTATGAAAAATGCTACTTTTCATTGTACATGCCATTTATGAGTCTATTTTTGCAGGGATTGTAGTAGCAACTAACTCAAAACAAGCATAGGATATTTTACAAAACTCATATCAATGTACCAACAAAGTAAAACATGTAATATTGAAAATCTTAAGAAGATAATTTGAGAATTTACAAATGAATGATTATGAGTGATTTCTTTACCCATGCAATGAGTATTGTTATTAAAATGAGAATGAATAGAGAAAATATTGAAAATCAAAGAATACTGGAGAAGATATTGAGAAGTCTACTAGCAAGGTTTGACTCCATTATTATTGACATTAAATGTTAGGAACCTACTATTAAAAATAAACTCACTCACACAAATCAATGAATCATAATAAAAGTAACTTAGTATTACTTAAAAAGAGAGAGATACATAGATGTTTGGTCAATGTACCATAATCCAGTATCAATACACTCAACCAATCCCAAGGGATATCTATTGTAATCAAGAATTGGGAAGTCATCCAGATCCCTAGACCTAAACCTAACTCTATGAGCCTATATCCTCAGCCTCACATACTAGGGGTGGCCTCAGTAGAGATACCCATGGATTGAGAGACCATTCGTGATCGAGATTGTCCTTCTAGCTAAATTTAGGGATGGAGGGAGTGCCACTCACTATCCTTCCATTACCACCTGGTAGTACATCATCTCATAAAATGTAGCCTTATACATGACCACCTCCAACATATCTCCTATCCTCTACAACTCCACCTGTAGCAGGTGGATCCTGTTGCTAGCCTAAATTCTCCCAAATATATCCATCCCCTTGGTTCAAGCTCTCTAACGCTCTATGTCTATATGGTTCACCTTCCCTTGGATATGATTAGAATTTACTTAGGATACATACCTATCTATCTTTATAGTGCCAAAGGTACTTCGTAGCCCCTCGATCCTCTTGGACCTATCCTCTCGGAGTAGGTCCATATCCCTCTAAAGAGTCACTACCTATGCTCATAGCACCTCTATCTCTCTCCTTGGATCTCCCTAATATGAGGCCTTGCCTAGGCTAGTTGTTGCTAATGTAGAGGCCTCTTCCACTCTACTTGATGGTATACCAACGATTGTGGGGTAACTCCTACTATCCCTACCTCTCTGGTCCCTATGGTAGTGATGGCCTTCATCATTATCTCTATTCAAACATGTTCCTCTCTATATCAGGTTTGCATGGCCCTACTACTCCCTCTTTGTGGATCTACGAATAACATATCAAAAGGCTTGTTGCATACTCAGGCCCATCACCTAGCACCTTTGTATTATTACTAGAGGGGAGACCCTCTAGTGTATGACTTCTCTTTACCACCTCTGGTATCCAAAGTACTTTTGCATCATCAACCCTAGGATCCATGTAAGGTGGATCATCTAGGTTCTCTTCTACCCACCTATCCAAATCAGGGTCTTCTATGACTCTCGTTGGGTCTTGGTGCACCCTATTGTCCTAGTAGTCTGCTAAGACCAAGATCCCCTATAAGATACTGAGTTGTCATAGGAATCTATCAAATAGGAAGACCTATGGCTCCCATATATTTGTAGTCAACCACCTAATTCTCCTCATACTAGCTAGATCTTCTCCATACTTAGCCCATCATAGGTTTAGATGCCAAGGTTGTCAATTAATCTTGGTCTATCTTAGCTCATCTATTATCTGCCTTGCTAGTGATAGGTTCCCTACATAGGTCCTCTACAACCACTTGTATGATCTAGACCACCTATATACTGTTGATTACTCCAATTTGGGTAGTGGTCTTGGTAGTGCATCCAATATCTGCACTGCTATGTACTCCCATCTCCACACATAGAGAAATTTCATATATATCATCCCTTTATGTCGCTTGGACACGATATTGTAAAATATCCTGTACAAATGGGCTAGCACATATGGGCCCCATATAGAGTAAACTCTTTGGTCTTGTATATCTTCTACTACACCCACCATCATCCATATCATATGTCACCTATTGATGTGGTATATTAATAAGTCTATCACCACCCCATAGAGTATGGTCATCAAAGGGTCAGATCCATGCTACCCTACTAGGTCATATATGACCATTGTGCTCTCCTACACCTGGTAGGTCCAACTTCCTAATAGTTACTATAGTTTCATTGGCCACCCTCATGCTTTGTAATCTACTCTCTCCCTAATGGGGATGCACAAGATGTGCCACACATCCTCTAGTGTGACAACCATCTCTCCTATCGATAACTAAAATTTTGATGACTCTCAATACCACCTCTCTTATAGCACCATCAACAGTACTATGTATACCTCTAATCAAGGCATGCTTGCCAGGTGATCTAGTACCAACACCCCTAGGATGTCTCTCTATGCCTTCCCAAGTTTGCAAAGCTCCACCTCTAAGGAGCTAAGTTGCCACTCGTGGCTCTCGAGTACACAAAGTTACATCCATAAAACAACATAAAATCTGATCAATATACTTTAATAAAAAATACAAGGAATATTCACTTGCTTACTTTTTTCTCTCTCTCTTCCTCCATATTTTTCTTTTCCTCTACTTATTTTCTTTCTTTCTCTTTTTCTTTCTTTGTTTTTCTTTTTCCCCCCCTTCAGTGAAACCATACCTAATTTTTCTTGGGCACGATTTCACTTGTTGCTATGAACCAGGAAAAAATTGTAGTTGGGCCATGAAATCATGCCTAGTTTGTACATGGTAAAATTGTTGAATTTGGTAGAAAAACTCTAAAACTTTGACACAGTTTGAAAAAATTTATTCAAATAAGATGGGTTTTTCAATATTACCTTTGCTCGCTCCGCTGTTGTGCTGGCCTCGCCCCTCACAATCACTAAATGGTGCATTGGTAATGCCATATCTAGTTTTTATCCAGATCCCTTTCCTCCCTCCTTGCATAGTAAAAATGAATTAGGCTTTACTCCTTTTTTCTTTTTATGCCTGTTTGCTTTTTTTATTTCACCTGTTTGGTTTAATTTTTTTTGTCATTTATTATTCTACATCTATCATTTTGAGTTTCATTAGGAATTTTTCATTCCTTAAGAAAATTGAGAAATGCTCATTAATTGTATTATTGAATCCCAAGCATTACAATATATAGAAATTTTGATCAGAACCAAAATCAAAAGTGTACAAACAAGTATGTTGAGAAATATTCTCATGCTTATGACCTCAACAACAAACTTAAAAAATCTGATACAAACTACTAACAAATCCTTGGACTAATGCACATCACACCATACCAGAAGGAATATATGACATCCATATGATTACAATATGTTAAAAAAGTAAACACCATTGAATATAATAAGCCAAACTTGAAACAAACATCCAAAATTGGAAAACTACCAAAAAATTTATGAAACGCATTGTTGGAAATATTTTGAGTTAGTGTTTACATTCTTGGACTAGGGTTTGTGAGAAAGGGTTGTTTCTTGAGTAATTGGTTGAGTAGAGTTGATTGAGTCTAGTCAAGTGGGTGTGTGAAGTGATTGTTCAAGTTCCATAAAACAAACTATTCTATATTATGAATCGAGTTAAGTGATTGAGCATTAAGTGTATAACATATTGAGTCTCTAAAAATTCTCTTTGTGTTTCTATGAGATTGGACAAGTTATGAGTGAGCTTGTTGAGAAAATTTGAATAAGTTCTATGTGGACTTATTGAGCAAATTGAACAATTTCTGAGTGAGCTTGTTGAGCAGATTTGAATAAGTTTTATGTGGACTTATTGAGCAAATTGGACAAGTTTTGAGTGAGCTTGTTGAGCAAAGTTGAGCAATTTCTATGTGGACTTGTTGAGCAGATTTGAGCAAGTTCTGTGTGGACTTGTTGAGCATATTTGAGCAAGTTCTATGTGGACTTGTTGAGAAGATTTGAGTAAGTTCTATGTGGACTTGTTGATCATATTTGAGCAAGTTATTTGTGGACTTGTTGAGCATATTTGAGCAAGTTCTATTAAATATTTCAATTGTGGAAAGTGTGGACATTTTGCAATAGGTTTTCAAGAACCCAAGAACAACAATGGTGAAGAAAAATAGGATCACAGGAATAAGGAATCAGAAAGATATAGGTGGGATAAGCATTAGAAGAAAATCAAGGATGGATAAAGTAGACAAGGAAATAATTTCTTTCAAAGACAAAAGAGAAGCTATGATGCGGATAATGTAAGTAAGTATTCAAGTGATAGTGATGCTACTATGCGGAATATGCACATCACAATAGTTACTTTGAATTCGTATTAGGTACCACAAGTGGCATTCGATATCCATCACATGATGTTACACTGATGTTTTGTTTTAATCGATGTCTCTAGTAGCACTGACTTCTTCCACAATCTCATAGGATGAATTTAAGGATTAGAATGACTTGTTTAAGATAAATTCTTCTAAATGCATCTAATAACAATATTCATAACTAATAATTAGCTAGATGAATGTGCATAAATCTAGTATCCCTATGGAATATGATTCCAAAGATGATAAGGATTACATCTTGAAATGATGTGGTGTTGTTGGATTGTCTTTTTTTATCTGCATCTAGTTTTCTTTGTTTTGTTTTTGCCTATGGGTCTTATTCGATATGTATCTCTTTATTTTTTTTGTGTGGCCATAGTTAATGGCCCCTTTTTGACTTGCTCTGTATTCATTCAAACCTTCATGATATCCTTTCTACATCTTGTATAGAAGGTTTTGGGTCCCTTTCAAAACCCGTTATGAATAAAAAAAACAATCTCCTTAACTATTTTTATTCAATTTCACATCCATGCATATTTAAATATTTTTCTATATTTAAGTCAGGCAACTAAATGTTAGATGACATCATTTGAATATGATCTATACTCAAATTTTAGATAAACTTCATAATTAATACACTCAAAGAAAGGGAAACATTAGCCAACAATAAGTTCTAAGGATGATTTATAAATTATAGTCCATTGTTTATTTTGCCGAAATAAAGTTTAGACATAAATTAATAGAATATAGATAATATACTAGAACAATATATTATGGTGCTCATTAACAATGGAATGACCCAACTAAGTTGCTAAACCAAACAAGTATAAAAGAATTAATGTCTATCAAAAACAGAAGCATAGGTGTACATTGAATACAACAATCAAACTAATTTTTCAAAGTAAAAGAATCATCATATGT
Source organism: Wollemia nobilis (assembly GCA_028583015.1). Classification (NCBI taxonomy): domain Eukaryota; kingdom Viridiplantae; phylum Streptophyta; class Pinopsida; order Araucariales; family Araucariaceae; genus Wollemia; species Wollemia nobilis. The sequence goes on from JAQPPZ010016414.1 coordinate 3,520,233, forward strand.
GGAAAAGTTTTGAATTTACCATATACTAACAAAGATAAAATGTATGGTAAAAAGACACCTAGGTTAATGATGCAAAAGGCATAACAATAAATTTTACCCACACAACAAAGCAACTAGTGTTTACGATTGTAACACGTAAAACAATCGATTTCACCTACACATCAAAGCAACCAGGGTTTATGATTATAACAGACATAATAATCAATTTCACCCACACATCAAAGTGAAAGAATCAATATCTATTGAAAATAGGAGCACACACATTCTCCAAAATCATTATCACAATATTTGAACCAAATGTTTTAAAATCAATAAAAATAAAAGAATCAACATCTACCAAAAATATGAGCATAAAGACTAGATGTAGAATTATTATGAGAAGCAAAAAAACCTCATCGTAAAAGGAGGTAAAAATAATAACAGTAAAGTAGTAATGAAAAAATTCAATAGGGTAATATCATTATTTTTTATTGAATAAATACTTCTTATACATATACATATATGTCATGGGGATTGAACCCAAGTCACATCATTGATAATACAAGTTGCATCCTTGCCAGTAGACCACATCACACGGATATAACAGAAAAACAGAACAGTTGATACAGTAATGGTTTTTAAGTTGCAACATGGATCTATTTTTTAGAAACGATTTCAAACATTTAAGAAGTAACACCCACATCAAGAGATTTACAAGAAAAAAAAATATTTTTGTATCCTATGAACATCCATCTATGTTCAAAGATTCATTCTTTAAAACATATGCTAATTTAAAACATAAACCTCCCTATTCATAGAAATAATAGAACACAAGCATTATTATAAATCTACATATGAAAGATGTTAGAGGTTAACTCCACGAAGGTGCAAAGTTGGCAAGAAATGTCCGCAAGGCATATTTTTAATTTATCTCTATCCCTACCCGTACTTTGTCTCCTCCTTATCCTCCTTCTTCTATCTTCTTATATCCTTCTTCTCACAACTTCTTCTATCCCTTTTCTCCTTTATATCCTCCTTTCATTTCATATTATTTGTTGCAATGGAGACTATATATTGTAAGGTTTGCACATAATTGAATTTGGAATAAAGTTTTAATTTTTTGCCTCTATATCTGTCACACTATGGTATCAGAGTAGGAAGTCCAGGCCTATTTTTAAAGGTCAAGTAGAGGGAGTTGACCTGTGAAGGTCCAAGCACACATATCAAGGCAATAGGACTACCCAGGTATTCCAAATCTAGGTACGGATACTGAGGCATGCACAGTAGATCTGGCATGCACTTTGAGGTGGCACACATAAATCTTGAGGTGTATCTGATGGACCTTGGACACAGTTGACTGCACGTAGACTGAGGCAATGATGACCTGACATATGGCATCAGGCCACTAAATACCAACATTGACGCGATACTGATGAGAACCTAATGTGGACGCATACGCGACTCTGACATGGATGCTAACATGGATAGACATGTGGTAGTAGAGGCTTGGTTGACATGGACACAGTATAAGGATGACACATGGCAACGAGGATGCCACGCGATAGAGGTTAATAGCAGGTGACGTGGACAATTTTCCCAATGTGGCAGTGAGGGCGTGATAATAGGGCAGACACGTGGTGTAGGATTAGTGGTGCATACATGGTGATAAAGTAATGGGTAACTATGTGGCTACTGATTTGAAGTTGCATGGCAAAACAAGGATGAAGAATGATTACCCAAAGGTAATCGAGATTACTAGTGCATGCCTACGGTTAAAAAGACATCCACATCCCACAATCTAGTGCATGTGGGATAATGCACATTTAAAAATAATAATAATTCTTCCCACATGTTTAAAATGAAGGTGGTGCCTAGTGTTTTCACATCAGACATGTAGCCTGATTTTCTAGGATGAACCCTTGCTTTGAAACAGGTCGCGGGTTTGAAACCCAGTGATGAAAAAATCAAAGTTTTTTAAAGTTTTTTAATTTGCATTGGGGAAGTGATAAAGTGGTGTGAGGACTCTTGTTTTTCCAAAGGCGGGTTGTAGCTGAGATGGTTGAGGGTTGCATTGTCGGCCACTGCAGGTCATGAGTTCGACTCGTAGGCTTAAAGAGGTTCAAATATTTTTTTTTTCAAAAGTCAATTCAAGTTTTAATTAAATTTTTTAATATTGTATTTAATAATTAAATGATAATTAATTTAAAATATTTTTTAAATATATTTTTTTAAATATTTTTTAAATTAATGTTTTTAATTATTTATTTATTTATTTTTAACATGGTGGAATCGGTAGCCACCACGATTTCCAGGCAGGTTGTCTAGATTTTATGGCCGCCACAATATTTTGTGTTGTCCACCCTGGAAGCCACCACACAGATCTTCACACAGTCTACCCCTATAACCGCCATGCCACAATCATTTTAAATATTTTACACCACTGAAAGCACCAGGAAAGGGACAAGCGTTCAGTCCGGTAAGGCCCAAGATTTGAACCTTGGACCTCTGCCCCCCTTATGGGGTTTGGATGAACCAATTGGTCTACACCTCGGACGTTATGTTTTCACATTGTTGTTAGGAGGATATGAACACCATGTGGAGATTCATCCCAAAATTAATAAATGTTTTTAATTATTAAATAGAAAAATATTAAAATAATTTAAAAGTTTTTTTTTTACCTTTCAAAGGAGAAAATTTGAACTTATTGCTTCAAAGGTAATCTATAAAATCGCCCAAGGGGCTTCAAAAACTTGCAAATTGTGTAATATCCTAAGTGGCAATATTTGTAAAATGGGAGCATAAAAGTTACGAGAAGCCTTCTGGAGTGCCCATTTAGTGTTGCCCCTTGGAAACCCATTCAAGGCTAAATTTTTTTTTGTAATAGCCTCAGCGGCTATAAAGGAGTGAAATTTGTAAGAGTAAACATATGTAACCTCAGAGGCCCTAAGGGGATTATTTTTACATTCAAAAACTTCATGATACGATCTACTGGGTGCTATCATGCACTGTGCTCTCTTTTTTTGAGAGAGAACACCGAATCATTTGATGAAAGAGTTTGGAGACATAGTTTGCATGTTGTGTTTAGCTAGTTACAAAACATTGTCATAGCTCATTAGAGACATCTCAATTATGGATACGAGGTAGATTCTGAAGATAACTCCTTCGAAAATAGATTTGAGCACTCATATTCAGTTGGCGTTACACCTCTAGAACCAATAAATCCTCATATCAATAATAGTGATTCAGTCCAAATACTGGAGCCAACTTCACCAAAAATTATCCTCATCAGTGACAATGAATATTTGATTAGTGATAACTTTGGGAACCCGGTGATTGGAGAGCCTCAACAAGAAGAGCAAGCCACAATTGAAAGAATAGATCAAGCTAGACTTGATTTAAATTTATAATTGCTTTTCTTTGAAAGTGATTGTACTAGAAAAATAAAAGTTTATTTCTAGTTACTTGTTAGTAGCTATGGCCTTGAATGCTAATCTACCCATTCCATAATTTAATGGGTATGATTATGAATGCAGGTCTATCAAAATGAATACCTTACTCATAGGTAAGGGGTTATGAGACATAGTAGAAGAGGATTACTTAGAACCCTTCGATTGGACTACATTAAGTGCAACTAATAATAAAGCAAAGAAGGAAGCACAAAAGAACAATTCATTTGCTCTTTTTCATCTTCAAGCAGCGTTGGATAATAGTATTTTTCCCAAAATTGCATCTTGTATAACTACCCAAGATGCATGGAATGCCTTAAAAGAAGGTTTCCAAGGAAGTAATCAAGTGAAGCAGGTCAGGATTCAAACATTGAAATGAGATTTTGAGAATCTCAAGATGATCAAAAATGAGAAATTTGGTGACTACTACATTTGAGTTAAAGCATTCATTGACAATATGGTAATACTTGGAGAAGAAGTCAAACCAGAAACAATTGTGAAGAAAGTTTTGAGAACACTTCTTTCGAAATGGAATCACATAGAAATAATCATCGAAAAATTAAAGGATATGTCTACACTATTATTTGATAATTTAATTGGTTCATTACTTTCACATGAAGAGATATTATAGGAATCTCCTTCAATCAGTTATGGAGGCGATGATAAAGCCTTTGCATCTTAGGAAGGTGCCAGAAAATGACAAGGTAGATGCCAAGGTAAAGGTCAGAGAAGAGGCAGATGCAAGAGCAACCAAAGAGGTGGAAATCCTAGCAGAGGAGGAACTCCCAGCAAAGGTGGAAGTCAAAGCAGAGGTAGTCAGCAAAGCAGAGGTAGAAGTCAAGATCGAGGAAGAGAAAGTGTTAAATCCAAAAAGGTTTGTTTCAATTATGGCAAACCAGGTCACTTTGCTTGAGAGTATTGGTCCAAATATTCTCAAGGAAGCAACATTCAAAGCAGTCGGTATGGTCATTTTGGTGAAAAAAAAGGACTTCTAAAATATTTCTTTCTTATGGGAAATCAGATCAAAATTTGAATGATACTTGGATTTTGGATGCTGGTTGTTCCAACCATATGAGTGACAAAGAAAAACTCTTTGCTATAATAGATTCCACCTATAAATCCTGAATCAAGTTAGGAGATGATAAAGCATTGCAAGTTGAAGGCATTGGAGCAATGGAAGTTCCAACAAAGGAAGAATTCAAAAGGGTGAATGATATCTACTACACCCCACAACTCCAACATAATATGCTAAGTTTTGGACAAATTATGAAAAAGAATTATAAACTTGTTTTTGATGAGGGAAAATGTGTAATATTTGATAAGAATAATGGTAATAGAGTCATCACACAGGTACCTATGACCAAGAACATATTATTTCCCCTAAATTTTGGACAGCCAGGGGGAGATCAACTTGCAAATATTGCTATTGCAAATCCAAGTGTGCTTTGGCACTTGAGATATAGACACCTAAATTCTACTAGCCTAAAATTATTGACTTCTTAGGCAATGGTGACTAGACTTCCTAAATTTCAGGATCACAAGGAGGTCTGTGAAGGATGTGCTTTGGGAAAGAACTCCAGGTCTAAGTTTCCAAGAGGAAAATCATGGAGGGCCAACTATCCACTACAATTATTGCATTCGGACATCTGTGGTCCAATGCAAACAAAAAGTCTCGGTAATAATTCTTATTTTCTCATTTTATATATGATTTCTCTAGAATGTGTTGGGTTTATTTCTTGAAACACAAAGATGAAGCTTTTGATTGCTTCAGTGATTTCAAGAATAATGTAGAGAAACAAAGTGGGTTTCATGTAAAATGTCTTAGGACAAATCAAGGAGGAGAGTACTCTTCCAAAGCATTTCTGCAATTTTGTAAATAATGTGGGATAAAAATGCAGTTCACCACTGCCTATACTCCACAAAAAAATGGTATGGCAGAAATGAAAAATCGCACCATTGTAGATATGGCCAGATCGATGCTTCAAACAAGCATCTAAGCAACATGTATTGGGAAAATGATGTCAGAACCAGTGTTTACATTCTAAATAGGAGTCCTACTTCTATTTTGAAGGGGATCACTCCTTACTAAGCATGGTATGGCAAGAAACCAAATGTAAAACATTTCAAATTTTTTGGTTCTTTAGAATATGCACACATTCCTGATGAAAAAAAGGAAAAAGCTTGATCCCAAAATTCAATCATGTATTTTTGTAAGGTATTGTGAGTCTACCAAAGCCTATAGAATCTACAATCTGAAAACCCGTAAAATTGTCCTTTCCAGGGATGTGATTTTTGATGAAGGGGGAGGATGGGGTCATCCAAGAAGTTTTGTTGATGATGAATCCCATGATGCAAGTTCTTCTCAAATTCAGCAGGTGTCACCCAAGAAAGGCAAATACACACCCCCTCCAAGCCCAAGCAAAAGTGCTACTTCTAGTATGTAAACAACTTCTCCAAGTCCTTATCCATAATGATCAGTCAGTTATTCACTAATGGATATTGATTCTCCATCCAAAGGTAAGAGAACACTACATCATCCCTCTTATCAGATGTTGGATAAATTTTTTTAGAGAAGATACACTAGAAGTCAAGCTAGTGAAATGAGTTCATTTTTACAACGACTTGAAAATCTGTATTTGTATGGAGATGATGACTCCCAAGAGCATCTGGGAGATGTAGTCAATTATGCTTTATTGAATAGTGCACATCTTGAACCTTCTATATATGAGAATTCTTGTACTCAAAAGATATGATAGGAAGCCATGAAAGAGGAGATGACCTTTATAAAAAACAATGATACTTGGGAGCTAGTTCACATTCCTAAAGGAAAAAAATGTTTTGGATATAAATGGATCTATAAGACCAAATTTAATTTTGATGGGAGTATTGAAAGACACAAGGCAAGACTGGTAGCAAAATGCTTCACATAGAAGTATGGCATTGATTATTAGGAGACCTTTTCTCTTGTAGCTAGAAAGGAGACAATCAGAACAATAATTTCCTTAGCTACCCATAAAGGATGGAAAATCCAAAACATGGATGTAAAAAGTGACTTTCTCAATGGGTACTTAACATAGAAGGTTTATTTTGAACAACCTCAAGGATTTCGATAACAAGGTAAGGAGCACCCTGTTTATAAACTAAAAAAAGCATTGTATGGCCTTAAGCAAGAATAAAGAGCATGGTACTCTCGCATTGATGGCTATTTCAAGGAATATGGGTTCACCCAAAGCAAAAATGAACCAACTCTCTACTACCTAAAGCAAGGTAAAGACATCCTCGTAGTTTGTTTATATGTGGATGATCTCATATTTATGGGTAGTAATGATCAGATGAATATGGAGTTCAAAAATTCCATGATGAAATAGTTTGAGATGAAAGATATGGGATTAATGCACTACTTCCTAGGCATGGAATCTCATCAAAAAAATAGCAAGATATTCATCTGTCAACACAAGTATGCTTAGGATATGATGAAGAAATTTGCTATGGAGCATTGCAAAGCAGTTGCAACTCCAATTGTACATGGGATCCAATTTATCAAGGATGATGGAGCACCAAAAGTTGACACAACCACTTACAGGAGCATGGTTGGGAGTTTGATGTTTCTCACCAACACAAGACCTGATATTCAGTATGTTGTTTCTCTTGTCTCAAGGTTTATTGCTAATCCATCCGAACTGCATTTACAAGAAGCTAAAATAATTCTCAAATATGTAAAGGGTACATTGGATTTTGGAATCCATTACCAAAAATGTAATACCGTCAAGTTAGTTGGCTTCAATGATAGTGATTGGGGTAGCAACATTGATGATAGAAAATCTACATCAGGGAACTATTTTAGTCTAGGATCAGGACTAATTACATGGAGTTCCAAAAAGCATACTTTTGTAGCATTGTAATCTACTAAGGCTGAGTATATAGCCATCACATATGCTAGTATCACTTCATCCGAGACATGGTGGAGAAAGATATTGTTGAGCTTAAATATTTCAGCACTTTGGAGAATGTTGTAGACATCTTCACCAAAGGCATGGCTAAAGCTCAATTTATAAATTTGAGAGTTTGTCTTGTCAGTCCTCTCAACTTTAATGGGGAGAGTGTTAGAGGTTAACTCCACGAAGGTGCAAAGTTGGCAAGAAATGTCGGTAAGGTATATTTTTAATTTATCTCTATCCCTCTCCCTACTTTGTCTCCTCCTTATCCTCCTTCTTCTATCTTCTTATCTCCTTCTCGCAACTTCTTCTATCCATTTTCTCCTTTATCTCCTCCTTCTGTTTCATATTATTTGTTGCAATGGAGACTATATATTGTAAGGTTTGCACATAATTGAATTTGGAATAAAGTTTTAATTTTTTTCCTCCATATCTGTCACAAAAGAATACAATTTAATCAAATAAATTGACCTAAAATATTATAATTTTACTCTTTTGTAGTGTAATTTTAATCAAATAAATCCAAATCACAAATTTTACTCCACTTTTCTTGTCTCATAAAAACCATGTTTCAGTCTTCCCAACTAACTAATTTATAGGGAGTAATGGGGCAAATAAAGTGCATGCAATAGGCCATCTCATCACGGTCTTAATCCACCAAGTGGACAAATAAGTTTATTTCCAAGTTTCTATTGCCTACAGGGAGAACGTTTAATAAAAGCAAAAACTTTCCCAATAAAATTTTAAACTATACACATACATATATTTTAAAGAAACCCTTGCCTCTCTAATTATTTTATTTTATTAATAATTTTTTTATAAATAAATTTTAAAACAAAGTAAAAGGACAACAAAGAAATAAACATATAAATAAATCATCATACACATTTATACCTCCAATTTGATTTCTAAAGGTAACCTGGTGATAACATAAGTTATCGTCTACCTGAAAAGAAGAGCTTCCATGTTCATGGAACTTTCCTAGCCTTTGGAGGTTAAAAGTAAGCATCTATTCATTTTTAAATGGTATAAAATATGCATGCACCAAAATGAATGCATTTACTAGGGCTTTCATGTACCCTTAAGTAGTTGGTGAGTGTTTAATTGTTAGGGCTATTCCACCTTTGCCAAAATGAATACCCCACCATGATGATAATACACCACCATCATTTCCCATTTCACTCCTTGAGACCTATAGATACAAAATAAAGACCATTAGTAGTACCATATCCCAAGAATAATAAAGCATAATAATTTAAAAGAGATGCTTATTATATACAAATAATAATACCATATAGCATATTTTGGGAGGGTGATGGCATTTCACCCTCTAGTTTTAAACACAGTTCTATGTGTTTTCAAAATACAATTTAGTTAAAAATATGAAAATTTAATTTCTTCTACATTCTACCATATAACATTCCTTTCTAAAAATTGGTCCCATTGGACCTTACAGTGATGTATATTTTTTTTGTTTTTATTTTTTGGTATGATAAGATAATATTTGATCTGGAAAAATTTTAATGGTGAGGAAATCGATCATCTACAAATTTAACATATTCCAAATATGTGATGGGTCAACAACATATTTCCTAGGTAGGGATACATGGAAGACATCATGGATATTTGACAGATTAGGTGGAAGGACAAGTCTATAGCACACTAGACTAATCTTTCCTATGATATTGAATGGGCCAAAAAATTTGATATCTAGTTTGATTGATATAATAGAGCTTTTATTAGGTTTCACCCTAAAAAATACTCTATCTCCGATAGAGAATTCTCTTGGTGTCCTCAAATTAGCATAGCTCTTTTGTTGATCCATGGCTTCTTTGAGTTGTTGGTGGATCATTCTCAACTATTCCTCCATATTCCTTATAGTATCTAATATTATCACTACTCAATCCTCTAGATTATCCTAATATAGAGGAGTTATGCATCATCTCCCATACAAGGCCTCATAAGGAGCCATCCTCGAAGAAGTGTTATGGCTATTATTAAAAACAAATTCAGCTAAGGATAACCTCCCACTTAGTCTTATGGTTCATGCAATACATGAGTGGCATGTCCTTAAGAACATATTTAATTTTCTATACTCTTATTGAATTTCACCCTTACGAAGACTTTATCTCTCCATAAAGAAATTTCTTGATGATTTCTTTTAGATTCTCATAGCTAATCTTTGAATTCTCTACTAAATTATCATAAGTAGTTTCTTTATGTTCTTTAACAATATCTGGTTTGATCCTTCTTGATCTTACAGTATTCCTCTTTGCAAAGTATGACTTTGAGAATTTGATCAACCCTCTTTGACTAGCGTTTTATTTTTTGTGATATGCAAAAGTGATGTTTAATTTGAGAATATGATACCTTTAGAGAATCCATGCAATCACACAATCTTCTTAGCAAATTTGCTAGTTATAATGGCCCTAATGTTTCCCAAAATAAGGTGTGCAATGGAATTCTTTGCAAAATAACATTTCTTAAACCTAAAGTCCTTGCCATTTCTAGGTTCTAACTCAATCCATGCTTGATATATTCAACTTGTTGTTTCTTGATCTTATCAAACAAATATACATGGTACTTGGGTATAACAACCATGTGCCTTCCTCAGTTTAAGGCATTTGTTAACTTGTTTTCCTTCACCTTAATGTATTTGATTCTAGAGATATACCCAACCAATAATTCCATCCATCGATGCTTTCTTATATTTAAAAGAGGTTGGGTGAAGATATATCTTAGATTCTAGTGATCTATCTTTAATTTCAAGAATTTCCCAAATAAATAATGTCTCCAAATGGACCACAACTAAGACTTGCAATCTATGATTACCTCATTTTGAGTCAAAATTCCTTCCAAACCTTTAATAGGTGCATCAGTACACACTATATACTTTTATAATTAAGGTGATTTTCAACCTACCTTTTGTTTCTCTATACATTTAAATGCTTTTCCTTGTATTTGCAAATTTGTGTTTGGACAAGCTATATTTTTAAAATATTTGTAGTATCCTACTATTCCCATGGAACTATGTATTTTTTACACATTAATGGGTGAAGGTAAACTGAATATAGCTTCAATATTCTTAGGATTGACAATAATTCCACTAGTAGATATAACATACCCTAAGTGTTGAACTTGTGGGGGTATAAAATTCACACTTAGAAAGCTTCCTAAAAAGTTGATTCTTCTTTAGGATAATTCTCATATGTTGATCATGCTCCTCCTTGGTTCATGAGTAGACCATGGTGTAATTCAATTCTACCACTAGGTAGATATATGTGGCATAGAATAGACATTGGTTAATGAAAAAGGATTGTCCTAACCCATACTATACCTTCCACCCATTTGCCAAAAATCTAGGTATATCCCTAGCTAATCTAAAATAAATAAAACCATACGTTGCACCACTATCAATCAAAATATTCATATTCTTATTAAATAATTTACCTTTCAAGCATAGAAGTGGCTTCAATTTGTGACTTCCAGTCTTGAATTTCTAGTTATGACTTGTCCATCCAGACTTGAACTTCCAGTTGTGTCTTGTTCACCTAGATTTCTAGTTGTCCCATAATTTACTTGTCTCATAATTCTGTTGGGACTATTGCTCTAATGCTTTCCTTTAATATATTCTTAAAGGACACATTTTATAATAATGTGGCTCTCCATAGATGAAGCAACCTAGCTTGGCCCTTGATATTTTCCTTCCTTATCTTCACCAATATCTACTTTATGATCTGACCCACTTACTTTTTGAATGATGAGTTTCAGATTATTGTTATTCTTAGTTCTTTTGCTTGTGGATCTTATTTTCAACTTTTCCTTGTTCTTTTTACCTTTGGGTTTTGATTGATAAATGCTTCCATTATATTTTGTTGTTGCTCCATTTTCTTTAATAGTAGCTTAATTATAGATATAAGTTATTCCATCTATCCCTAGAATGATTTGACTATGGATGCAAGGTCATCCATTTCCTCCTAAATACAAAAGAGCTATGTCAATTTTAATGTTCTTGGCATACTAAATGTGTAAGGTTAGATTTTATTTTGGAACTCCTTAGGTCTTATGACCTAATAATATTACAACCTAGGCTCTGATACCAATTGTAACAACCGAGTCAAATACACACTAGTTGTAATGATATAAACTCACTTATAGGATTGATAAACAAGCGATATGGTTTGAAAAGGGTAACTATTTTTGTTTTTTATCTTTATTTTGTACCCATTAGTAAAATATATAGAATTGAGTACCACTTTTAGTATTATGACAATTTTAGTAGGCCTCCTAAGTGGACGATACTGGATGGGTCTCGTAGGAGGTGCCTTTAATGGCTCTATCCTCTTAATCCTCTATTCTGATGAATCTAGAGTCATGGCTTGGGGTTATCCTCTAGGATCCATAACACCTAGAGTGTGGACACATAACTTCCCTCCCTTAACATATGGAATATTGAGCTTGATTTTTACTCATCCATTCTTACTAAAATTTCTTATTTGAAAACTTCATACAAGGGCCACCACCATACTAATCATATAATGACCTATATGGATGTCTCAAATTGCTCATCCATAGCAATCATTCTCAAAGACCTCATTAATTTCATACATGCAAATTAATAGTATTGGATGACTTTTATTTATTCATCCTCTTTGATGTTGTATATAAAGGTAGGCATACGATTAAAGTTTCATCCTTGATTATTTAATCACATATGAATATTTTATAATTTTTCTTATAAAAATAAAGACTTTTAAAACCTATTAATAATACATAATTTATTCATTTATATCATAATAACCATCTATTCAAATAAGTGTTAATATTATTTAAATATTTTTAAATATTTCTTCTATTCATCTAAACAAGTCAATAGAATAAGTGTTAATTTTATTTCACATTTTTGTTAGCTTTTGATGCAAAATGCTTAAAGAAAATTAACCTCAAGATCTAAATTAAAGATAATATATTAAATATAATATAATGGTAATATTTTAAATATATAAAACTCATAAATAAATTCTACAACAACTCATAAAAATAGTAAATTGATATAGAATAAATATCTCAAGTACATACACACTCCCTCTACATTGTGTTACATTATCTCTCCATTGTATTTCTTGCACACATACATAGAGACACATATATAATGGAATGTGAATCTTCATATTGAGCACTCATGGCCTTCACTCTTCTTTATACTCTTCACTTTCCAATTCTAAGGACATGTGCACATGGATTATTATGCACATGTACATTATTAAATACTTTGCACATTATATTAATACTTGTGCATTTATTACATTGTATAAAGTAAATACTCACACTCTAATATAAGACACACTCCTAATCTAAATATGTACCCAAGGTGGTACATTAACATGTACCAAATAATGTAATATTCTCCAACATCCTCCTATATTACATTATTTGGTTATTAAAGACTTTAGTATTCAATATGAATCTTCATATTTCATATGTCGTCTAGCTTGATCAAGTTCTTGTTCTTATTTGATATGTAGATGACCAAGTAGTCTAAGGTATTATTGTCATCTCATATTTCTCATTCTAAATATTTGATTTGCATGTCAAATTTAATGAAACATAGACTTTTCATATCCTGCAATCTATTCATTAGAAAATCCATTAGTGTTGTTCTAAACTACAATAATTTCTTGTGAGATCCCAATTGAGTCTAGAGCATATATATCATTGTAAAGTGATCTTGTAGCTTCTATCTCATTTTGATTCATAATGAGACACTTATTGATTCTATTTAAATATCTAAATTCAATTATTATTTTATTCTCAGCCAATTTCACTACTAAAATATTATTTGATGTTAATCCAGGAATATACATCACATCATGTAACAAAAGATTTGGAAAATATGTACTAGGTGTCACACACCCATATCCATGCACAATATAGGTTTTTCCATCTACAATTTTCAACCCAAGATTGTTTATGACTTCAAGGTAATTAAACCATTGTAAATTTCCTATCATGTGATGACTTGCACTAGAATCAATAAACCAAAGATCTTTTCCATATTGACTTGTAGAATTATTTATACTTGAAGTAATTTTTCATTTTAGATATGAAGTATTGTATGGATTTTTTTCTTGGATTCTCTCATATTGTACTATGTGATGATATATTCCTATTGCTAATTTATTTATTACTTTCTTCAAAAAATATTTTTATTGTTGTATTCCTTATGTTTCCCTAGTGTTTTAAATAATATAATCTTCAACCTTGATGAAATATTCAATTTTTAAATTTTGTAGAATACCTTGTATTCTTCCCTAGGTATAAATGATCAATCAATAATTTTTGACAAAAGTTTCAATTCTTCAAAACTCTAGGTTGAATTTCTTTTATCTTCCAAATTTCAAAAAATATAATTTCTCAATTCTAAATTTCACAATCCTATGTTGTGTTGAATTCCTTATAACTCCAAAATTAGAAATTTAGAAATATAGTAAAAGGGTATTTGCAAATTTTATAATCCTAATTTGATGTAGGAAACCTTATTTCTAAAAAATTAAAAATATTTTTAAATATTAAAAATCCTCTAAAAAACTTTATAATTCAATTTCAAAACATTACAAAATCTTCTCAAAAATTGAAATTGATTTCCAAAATTTTCCAAAATAATTTTAAAGCTTCTCGAAATTTTCAAAAAATAATAAATCACCTTTCTAAGGTTTCTAATTTATCTTCTAAAACTTATTTATCCATCAATTAAATTAACATATAATTAATTATACTAATTTCTTAACCACCTTAGAAAATTAATTCCATTTCTGATTATAGCTGCTAACTTAGATAAAAGTTCAAAATTCAATTAAATTAACTTTTACCTCTACAGAAAGAGCACACAAATAACAGTCAATGGCGGTTTACCTCCTAAATATTTATTCCTTCTTGAAAGCCTCAATTGTAGTTCTTATTAAAAACTCTACCACTTCTTGGATGTACTAAGTTTAGTCTTATTCCATACCTTTAGTACATGTAAGAAGATGTTTCACGTTACTCATATGAGTGTTGGTGCTCCTCTTTCTATGAGGACATGTGGCATTCAATATATTCATATGCTTCTATGTAATGGTTGGCACTCCTAATTCCATGAGGACATGTGGCATTCAATCACTTGGCATGCTTCTAATTGGTGCTTCTTTCTCCTAGACGTTATGTATAGGATTATGTTTTACTAAAAATGATTTCTTCCAATTGTTTCAATCATGAAACTTCTTCCAATACTTTTCAAATAAACCAAACCTTAGACAAAAAATTTCTAAATATTTTTTTTGCTTGCTCTTATGCTGCATGGTTATGTCTCTTTGATTTTTGTCTTCCTAAGAGTAACTCTTCAACAGAATGATTGCAAATGATTGTTTATGTCCTTAGAATTATACTTGAGCCTCTACACTATCCAAATGTTCATATGTCATAGCACTTTGGTGGTGAAAATTCCTCACTACATGTTGGTGGTTCTTCATAAAGCTATGATAATCTATTGCACTTTGGTGGTGCTTCTTTCCTCCTTCGTATGGTGGCTCCACCTTTCAATGGTGGCTCAACTTCGATGGTGCTCCTTTCCTTCTATGTATGGTGGCTTATTTGGCTGCCACTTCTATTACCCCTTTTTAGTAGATTATACCTTGGCTCTAGTGTGGTTTGTTTTCTCTACAACTCATCTTGGATGGGGTGAATCTCTTGCTATTATCCAAACTACTTATACTCTATTTCTTTTACTCACTTTTCTGAATTATTTCTTTAAAATTTTGTAGGTTTTAAGGATTCTCTTATGCCTTCAAATACTTAATTTGCTTCCTTTCAAAACCATATATTGAGCATAATATTTTGAGTGCTCCTTAATGCATTCGTAGCTCCTTAACTTGTTGTTTCTTATTTGGAGTATTATTTACTTATAGCATAAAAATCTTCTTTTATCGATTTCAAATTTAAATGAACCAACTTCTTTATGCTATATCAACACACTAATTTGCAAGCTTCTTAAACTCCTTTAACTAGGAGATAATAAACTTAGAGTTCTTCTTTTTCCTTATTTGAACTCTCTAATATATGGTGCCAAATAAACTTACATTAAATCCATTTTTCATAAAAATGAAATACTCTTTTAACCATCTAATTTTAAACCTCTTTGGTTATCCTTTGTAGCTCATCTCCTCTCTTTTATTGCTACTTGAAATTGTTGTTCTATACCCTCAAATTTATATCTTTACTTAGACTTTTCTTGCTACCAAAAATTAGCTTCTATGTTGTCCAAATGGTTATTATAAAATGCTGAAATTTTTAAGCCTTTCTACCCTTTCAAATTCTGATTAAAACTCGTCTTAATTATCTTCAACTTATTTAAAATTCTCAGCTTCAAATACTACCTTATTTCTGTCCAAAATTTTTGCAATTTGCAGCTTCAATTGCTACCAAATTTTTTTTTTTATTTTCTATCAAAAGCTCTCTCAAATCTATCCTATTTTTCTCCAAAAATATAGCTCTCTAATATCTTATTAATGCTTCCCATATTTGCAGCCAAAAATTCTTCAATTCACTATTCAAAAATTCTAACTTCTTCTCCTCTATCTTGTTGTCCTTAAATAGTCTCTAACTCTTCCAATCCACTAGCTTAATTTACTATCAAGCCTTACTTCAATTGGTTGTTCAAGGGTGCTTCAAAATCTGCCCAAATCATTTTCAATTTGCAGTTCTATGTCACCTTCAATTTTTTGTTCTATGACCCTTCAACTTCTATCATGAAAATCAACAATCTTCTCCTCCATATATTAGCCTTCAAAACTTTAATGGTTATCTCCAAAAATATCAATTTGATGGTCTCTTAGTGATGACGGAACTGAACTTAAAATCGCACTAAGTATAAATAATACAATTTACAACCATAATATCCCAAAACAGGAGAATCTATGACTGAGCACTCAAACTCAAGTTGCTAAATCTCACTAAGCTAAAAATTCCAATCCAAAGACTATGTTGTCCAAATGTGCCAACATTTACAAATAGGATTGGATATTTATGAAATCATTCCTAGAGTTAGGACATAATACTTAATTAAATAAGTAAAGCTAACACCTAGTCTAGAACTCACACATTCTAACTTAGATTTAGGACTTTAGGTTTAAGTAAATAATATAATAAACTAAGACTAATAAACATTAGCCTAGATCTAAAGATGTCCACATCATCCTTCTCCAACATAGAAGCATAGGAATCCAATGCTTTTATAATAGGGGTAAAGGGGTGAGATACAACATGTTGAAAACAAAGCTGACTAAGATGCTAAATAAGATCATGTGGACCACGAGTCACAATCGATACTGACACTAAAGGTCATGGTACATCTCGATTACCAATTCATGTAGGATCTTGATGAGGCAATGAAGAAGCGCCAATATTTGGCTATGAAGCCGATGAAGTCTGCTGAAAAATAGGAACCGATAAATATGGTAATGATAGCCACTCTAAAATAGGTGGAAGAAGAGTTGGAGTAGTAGGAGGTATCAATAAAGAACTTACCTTCCGAGAAGAAGGTAATGCAGCGAAGTATGATGATGATGCCGCCTCAAAAGGAAACAATGCAACGGAAGCAAGTGTGTCACAAGACCTATTGAAGACAAGTGCTACCTTTTTTGGTAGATAACAATTAGGTATAAGTGTGGTTGAGGGCTTAGAATGAAGACAATATTGCCTATGCTTATGATGCAAAGTGTAGGTATAATGGTATACAACATAAATAGACCTCTTATCAAACTGATAGGGCTACCAAAGAATAAGATCATAGTAGTCCATGGGAGTCACATCATGACTCTATCTACATAATGAGGCCCAAAAGAAAACTACACAGTGCAAGTCTTTGTGATGTAGGATTTGGAATTCGTATCCTTCCATCCCAATGGATAAGGATGAGGATGTGGTTCCATAGGCAATTTGAGCCTATCAACAATAGATTGTGCAATCAGATTGGTTTGGGATCCATTGTCGATAATACAATCCACAAAGAAGTCATGTGTGAGGTGGGCTTTGGTGACAAAAAATTGGTCATGACCACCTTTTTGATGTAGTAGTGTAACATTGTTCAATTTTCCTCTCAATTCATCATATGCTCTCCCTTCTCCCATAACCACAATGGGGGCCTTTTGGGGCTCCTCCACTATAGGTTGTACAAGTAAGTTCTTTTGTTTCCTAAAATACTCAAATTCTAAGTGTCCTTGTCTCTTACAATGATTACAATATTTCTTTGCATTATAAGACTTTGGAGAAGAAGAGGAAGAAGAAGAACTAGGAAAAGAAGAAGGAGAAGAATTGGAAGGCATCTTGGCCTTTGAAGATTATTGCTGATTTGAAGAGCTAGAAGTTTCTTGTGTTCAAGTGGTAAACTTCTCTTCGGAAAATTGTGCATGATTGAAGGTTGCATCAATTGTTTCTAAGGGAGTATATTTGAGCTCCCTATACAAGTGCTCTTGAAGACCCCTTGTAAATTTTACAATCAACTCTGTTGTAGGATATTTTACACTCAACAAAATATGTAACCTGTTGAAATAAGAGATATAATCCTATACAGACATATTGTAAGCTTGGTGCAATCTAAACCATTTCACTTTCAATTCTTGTGCATAATTAGAAGGATAAAAAGAATCCTTCAAAGATTGAACCAATTCATCCCAAAAATTAATGGGATTCTGTTCATCTTTCCAATCCAAGATGACTAGTTTTGCTAACCCACTCAATTTGAGTTTAGCAAAAGGAACTTTATCATTTAATGGAACTTCTGTATAAGCAAACCAGGTTTCCATATCCATGATCTAGTTATTGAGCACATCAGGATTCCGTGAACCATCATATATATGGACATCATATTTGAGATGAGATTTACTATCTCTAGGAAATTTTTCTTCAGTAGCGTATTGAACTAAAATCTCATCTACTTTGTTGACCAAATTACCAACATTTGTGCTAAAGCAAATATTTGGTTAGCCAAGTCTAACACCATTTGTGATCTAGTGTAAGCTAGATAAATTACAAGAGATTAGCATCTCCTAGGCTAATACAAGAATTCTCAAATCTTTGCCTTCTACAAGAGAGTTACAAAAATTGCAAAAATAAATCCTCCCTTGTGTACAAAAATTCGCCCTATCCCCAAGGAAAAAAATATAATTGCTTTTACAATTTGTTTTCGGATTAAAATAGGATAAATAATTAAATTTAAAAGGAAAAAATTGTCATAAATTTGTTTTGGTGCCCAATTCGTTCGACCTGGAAGTAACGGATGATTCAGAAGCTAACTTGGCATTCGTTCGACCTGGAAAGATAATGACATGGCCCCTTAGGCGGGTCATAGAAGTAAATTCAACTAGCACTACCAACTACGTTTGGCCAATGGGCGTTTGTTATTTGCAAAGCCAACTGCTTGGTTGGCTATTTCACCATTGACACCTAGCATATTTTAAAACACCACAGTTCCCACACACTAAACATGTGGGATAATTGGTCCTTCCTGCGAAAATTAAAAAATAAACAAAACTTTGGTTATGTCGAATCCGCCAATCTAGGACGGATTACAATTATTGGGAAATCGTCTGCACACTGTCGGAAAACCTCAACGAATCACCAAAAATTGCTTTGTCCATCAAATTATCATCGGGATCGATTTGAAAGTGGATTCGATGCTGCCAAAAAAAACTGTGATGTATCCAAAAAATGTAGAAGAGTCGTCGAGAATTGGCAGAAATGTCATGGATTACAAAAAATCATTGGGAGGATCTGTAAACATCGATGAAGCAAGGACAAATCATCAGATCACTGAGAATCTTTAGAATACCAATAAAAATGTAGTGTAGTTTTTAGGATCAACAATCAAGTCAGGCGATCAAATCCATCGAGGCATCATCGACAGGGCTATTAAATCAGGTTGTAGTGACTTTGGTGATTGTAGTCGGTGATGCAGTGTCAAAAGTTAGACAGAACCACCAAGAGATCATGATTGAATTGGTGGTTATCAGCACCAGGAAAGGTGCACCATCAGGTTGCTACACTGGAAAACAACATCCATAGGTGCTATGCCGGGAGATGACATAGTTATTGTTAGACTGTGTCAGAGTTTTCATCATCGAGCGCATTCAAGAAACGTAGTCGGTCCTTGTGAGCAGAGTGTCGAAGAGCTGTACCAAGGGGGAAGGTCGCCAGGGTGTTGTTTTGTGGCACCGAAAGTGAGACGTCGATGGAGGTCAAATTTTTTTATCAAGCATGCATTGGGCGATGTAATCCTTGCATCACCGTTGATTAAAACTCGTTGGTAAGCTGACATCGATAAAGTGGTCAGTGATCGACGTCGACAAGGCAGTTGGTCACTGATGTGAGGACCATCGGTGAAAATTGGCCACTGTCGATGAGCTGACTGTTGACGAAAATGTCAAGCTATCGATGAATGAAATTGGTCATCAATTACCGCTGTCGGTAGTATGTCGGCAACGATTAATTGGCCATCAATGGTGGTGCTTAATCAGGCAAGCTATGCCTGAATTACCCTAAATAGGGTAATTAATCCTTAATAAACTAATATTAATAATAATAATATATTAATATTAATATTAATTTAAGTTTAGCTTTAGCTTTAGTTCCAAATAAGAGTTTAAACTAGCCCTTAAGAAGCCCAAACATCATAAATTTTTGTGCATGAGGACAAATTGATTGAACTAAACTCTTAGTTGGCCAATTTAGAAGCTAAATTAAGGAATTTGGAAGATATTTTGCAAGGAATTTTATGCTCAAGCAAGGGATCTAATCCTAGAATTCCCTATGCAACTATAGCTTCCTAGACAACTAGAAGCTAACTATCACAAGCCTGATCACAGGATCTGATACCAGTGATGAGGAAACTGAACTCAAAATCACACTAAGTATTATTATTCACATGAAGGACTTAAATAATACAATTTACAACCATAATCTCCCAAAATAGGAGAATCTATGACTAAGCACTCAAACTCAAGTTGCTAACTCTCACTAAGCTAACAATTCCAATCCAAAGACTATGTCGTCCAAATGTGCCAACATTTACAAATAGGATTGGATATTTATTAAATCATTCCTAGACTTAGGACTTAATTAAATATGTAAAACTAATACCTAGTCTAGAACTCGCACATTCTAACCTAGACTTAGGAATTTAGGCTTAAGTAAACAATAAAATAAAC
This sequence comes from Wollemia nobilis, assembly GCA_028583015.1. Classification (NCBI taxonomy): domain Eukaryota; kingdom Viridiplantae; phylum Streptophyta; class Pinopsida; order Araucariales; family Araucariaceae; genus Wollemia; species Wollemia nobilis. Next base: position 3,540,831 of record JAQPPZ010016414.1, read on the forward strand.
TAATCCTAATAAATATTAGCCTAGATCTAAATATGTCCACATCACATCTTTACTTTTTCTCCTCAACTTTTTCTGAATACTTTCTTCAAATTTGGCCTCTTTGCAAGCCTCTTCCTCAAGAATCGGATTGTCTTAAGATCTTCAAAAATACTTTTTAAAATTTTGCAAACTTCTTGTCAAATCCTTCTTCCTTTTGGGCTTGTTGTCGGATGGCAATAATTGTCCCAAATTCCTCTTTGTAGGAGCTTCTCCTTCTTGCAATCTTCTTCCTCAATCTTTCTTGAAATCTTCTTCAATGACCATTTCTTCAACTTCTTCAATATGGCTTCTCTAGCCTTCTTATTTCTCCTTATAACTTTACTTGAAACCTCTTATCTTGAGTTTCCAAATTCTTTAATCTTCTATCTCCTTTCTCAATTCTACAAAAGGGATCTCTTCTCTTGGATCTCCTCCTTCTCCAATTTTCAATAGGACTTCTCTTAACCTCTTTCTCTCTTCTCAATATTCAATATGTTATGGACACCTCTTTCTTGAGTCTTCTTAATCTTCAATCTACAATCTTCAATCTTCAATGTAGACATTTTTCCTTGGGTCTCCTTAATCTTCAATCTTCAATAGGGCCTCTTTCTTGGACATCCTTAATCTTCAATGTCCACTATTTTACTACAACTCAAAACTAATCCCTACGCGTGGAAAGCACATAGACTTTTAGGCAATCGAAGATGAAATTATTCTCTATATGTTGTAGGAATCTTCTCAACTTCTAAGAACCAATTTTCTACAATAAAAATTAGACAAAAGCAATCAACCAAATCTTTAGAATTCTAAAATTAATAAACTTTACTATTTATTCATCAATCTAGTAAAAAGAAATATATGTTGAGTCCTAGTCTTCATGAATTTTTTGCAACTTTGTGCAAATACTCTAGCCAAAAAGAAATCTAAAATAATCTTCTTTAAATCTATCAAAATTCTCAATATGACCTCATTCTTGGGTCTTTTAATCTTATCAATGTCAAGGTCTATCTTCAAGACCTATAAATTTCCTTCTATTTTGAATTTGCTCGTGGAATAGGTACATTAAATCTCTAATATTCACTGGTTCTCCTTCAACACAATGGAAAATACTGTCTTCTCTGGTTTTCATTTTTCTAATTTCTCTAACTTCACTAGTTTCTCCTTAACCAGTGGAAATATCCTTTGCAATTAAAAATTTGTGCAAGATAAAACATTGTTGTAGCTTTGATACCACTATTAGCTTTGGATGCTATATGCTTAAAGTAAAATAACCTCAAGATCTAAAATAAAGATAGTATACCAAATATAAGATAATGACAATATTCTCAATATATAAAACTCGTAAATAACTTCTGCAACAACTCATAAAATAGTAATTTGATATAGAATAAAGATCTCAAGTACATACACACTCCCTCTACATTGTGTTACATTATCTCTCCATTATATTTCTGACACATATACATAGACACATATATAATGGAATGTGACTCTTCATATGGATCACTCTTGGCCTTCACTCTTTTTAAGACTCTTCACTTTCCTATTCCAAGGACACATGTGCTCATGGACTATTATACGCATTTACATTATTAAATAATTGCACATTATAATAATATTTGTGCATTTATTACATTGCATAAAGTAAATTCTCACACTCAGATATAAGAAACACTTTTAATCTAAAAATGTACCTAAGGTGGTACATTAGCATGTACCAAATAATGTAATATTTTCCAACAATTTCATTTTCTTTAATAAATATAAAAATACAAAATTTATAAAATGAAATCCAAATTACAACAAAATCATTAAAGAGAGAAATTATTTTCTTTCTATTTAATAAGAGAATAAAATCTAAGAATGTGACTTCAAATAGTGTGGAACCCAATTGAATCTTTTAAAGTTAAAGAGTTTTTTATACATATGAAAACATTAACTATTCTCAATTGAAATATATAGCCAAGAAGGGATCCTTTATCAAAGCAATAATATAAAATAAGTCATGAACAGTAAAACTTCCAATATACCAATGTCATTTTACATAGTTGTTTAATGCAAAAACTAAATCGTATTAACTACCATCCTAAGACAATACTTGAAATTTAATACATATTTTTATGAGCTTATTGGTTATGTCTAAACTCAATATCTACATCACAATAGTTACCTTGACTTCAACATATTTTTATGAGCTTATTAGTTATGTCTAAACTCAATATCTACATCACAATAGTTACCTTGACTTCAACTTAGGTATCACAAGTGATATTCAAAATGCAGCATATGATGTTACACCAATATTTTTGCTTTAATCGATGCCTCTGGTAGCACTGACTTCATCCACGGTCTCGTAGGATGCATTTAGGGATAAAAATGACTTGTTTAAGCTAAACGATTTTAAATGCATCTAATAGCAATCTCCTTAATTGTTTTTATTCATTTTCACATCCATGAATCTTTAAATAATTTTTATATTTAAATTAGGTAACCAAATATTAGATGACATCATTCGAATATGAGTTATACTCAGATTTTAGATAAACTTCAGAATTAACACACTCGAAGAAAGGGAAACATTAGCCAACAATAAGTTCTAAGGATGATTTATAAATTATAGTTGGAATTTTATTAGAATATAGATAATATACTACAACAATGTAAAATAATTTTGATGCTCCTTAACAATGGAATGACCCAACTAAGGTGTTGAACCAAGTATTAAAGAATTAATATCTACCAAAAATAGAAACATAGATGTACTTCAAATACAACAATCAAACCAAATATTCAAAGTGAAATAATTATCATCTGCCTAAAAAGGAATTACGATTGTAATAGGTACAACAATTGAATTTACCCACATATCAAAGCAACCAGGGTTTATGATTATAATAGGTACAATAATCAATTTTTCCCACACATCAAAGTAAAAGAATCAATATCTACCTAAAATAGGAGCATAGGCATTCTTCAAAATCATTATCACAATATTTGAACCAAATGATTTAAAAATAATAAAAATAAAAGAATCAACATTTGGTGAAAACAAGAGCATAAAAATTCTCCATATTCAAAATCAAAATGGTTAAAAAAATCAAGCCCAATTTTTTTTTTTATATTTAAATAAAGGATAGTATATATATATATATATATATATATATATATATATATATATATATATATATAGAGAGAGAGAGAGAGAGAGAGAGAGACTAGAGGTAGAATTATTATGAGAAGCAATAAAACCTCATCCTAAAAGGAGGTAAAAAAGTTATGATTTAAAAGAATAATAATAAGGCAGCAATGAAAAACATTCAATAGGGAGGATGACCAACAAAACATAATAGTGGACCTCGTAATAGTTTTTAAGTAGCAACACAAATATTTTTTTAGCAACAATTTTAGGTATTTAAGAAGTAACAACCAAATTAAGATATTTACAAGAAAAATAAATATTTTCTTATCCTATGAACATCCATCTACGTTTAAATATTCATTCTTTAAAAGAGATGCTAATTTCAAATAGAAACCTCACTATTCATAGAAAAAAGAACATAAGCATTCTTATAAATATGCATATGAAAGAATACATTTTAATTAAAGAAATCCAACCTAAAAATTTGTAATTTTACTCTTTTGCAATGTATCCCTTGTGTTTTCCTCTCCAAATCACCGTCTTCCTCCCATTTTCTTATCTAAAAAAACCATGTATGAGCCTTCCCAACCAACTAATTTAGAGGGAGTAGCGGTAGGCCATCTCATCATGGTATTGAATATGCCAAGTGTACAAATACGTTTCTTTCCAAATTTTTATTTCCTATGGGGATAAGGTTTAATAAAAATAAAAAAATTGCAATAATATTTCAAACTATATACACATACACATATTTTAAAAGAAAACACTCCTCTATTTAATTAATTTATTTTATTAATAATTTCTTTTATAAATAAATTTTAAAATGAAGCAAATGGATAACAAAAAAATAAATCATCATACACATTAATACCTTCAATTTGATTCCTGCAAGTAACTTAATGATAATAAAAGTTAATGTCTGCATGACAAGAATAGCTCCCATGATCATGGCACTTTTCTAGACTTTAGAGGTTTTAGAAATAAGTATTTATTCATTTTTAAATTGTATAAAACATGCATGCACCTAAATGAATGCATTTGTAGGGGCTTTCAGGTACCCTTAAGCCATTGATGAGTGGTTCACTGCTAGGGCTATTCCACCCTTGCCAAAATGAATGCCCATAGTAATGATAATACACTGCCATCATTTCTCATTTCACTCCTCAAGGACTTATACCTGCAAACAAGAGACTATTAATAGTACCATATCCCAAGAATGATAAAGCATAATAATTTAAAATATATGCTTATTATATACAAATAGCAACATCATAGAGCATGTTTTAGGATGATCATGACAAGCTTGGACTTGAATCTAGGACCTCCATGCATTGAGATTGCTCTACCAATGATCTTGTAGACCTTTCTTGAACTAGCCTATGATTCAGATGTAGGATCTCTACTATTTATTGCTCCAAAATCCCCCTTAAACCACTTTACATTTTCTTGGGACTCCAAGCTTCAACTTTGGCTAATAGATTCAACATTGACTTTAATTTTCAATTGTGGTTCCTCTCTCACTTTGGCTTCTAGCTTTAAAACCTGCAACAAGATTGCCTCAATATCAATTGTAAAAATCCAATGCTCTAGTACGAATTGTTATAATCCAATGATCTGATACTAATTGTCAAGATCATATACTCTAGAAAATAAATTATTCTTATATCAAACATTGAAAAACATATAAATTCATTAAAGACTTTTATCATTTCATTCTTACATATCACAACAAATATAATATTTACTAAAAAAAAATCATATGCTCAATTTGGTTAAAAGTTAATTTCTTAATTATCCTATTAAATAAATAATAAACTTGATAGATTACAATCATCCAATTTCATATAATCTTATTCATTACATCAAATAGGCTTTATAGTCATCTCACTCCACTCCATATAAAGTAATTCAATTGTTGATGATACACATTCTAAATGATTCATATGAAAAATGAATAAATAATTTAATTATTAAGAAATACACCAATATATAAAATCATGAGAATACTAATAATAATAAATTTTAATGTTATATACACTTTTTATTTTTTAATTATATTTCTAAATTTAATTTAATTTTTTTTTTTTATATTCCAATTTTTAGTTTTTTTTTCGCATTAAACATTACTTTTGCTAATAGAGTGCAGATATGGAATACGTTCTTCTATCCCAAAGGGCCGTGACTCAATTTCCCATGGTAAACATTATAGCACTTATGGACGAAAATATTGCAGACAATGCAGATATTGAAAAGGTGAGAAGATTTGTTGTGGTACAAGGGTTATGCATTCAAGAAGATGAGAATAAGAGGCCGACCATGGATAAGTTATCCATATGATAGAATGTACTACAGAGGTTCCTATGCCGCAAAGCCTACGTTATAGATGAATATTTAATATTCACCATCCTTTTATAAAGACAAAAAAATGTGGTAGTATTGCTACGCAGTCTTTGTCGGTGGAGTGCGATTTACATGATGGAAGCAGTACATTTATTTTGTTACTATAAAAGCTTTTACAACTTTACTTTAAGTAGTCAAGTCTGATTTTATTACTTATACATATTACTAGACGATTATTGTCTTGCAAAAAAAAATAGCAGTAAACGCATTTCATCATGTCACAAGATGCCAAAGCATTGCGATTCAACTTTACATTCTCATTGTATTATTTTATTGTTGACTTTGAATTCAGTATGAGCTTGAAATAAGCATTGTATTAAATAAACGTGATAATAGAACCCGCCAAAGTATTTAATAAGAATCATTATTATTTTTGTACGAAACAATTAAGTAAAATGTGATGTACTTTGCATTCCCATGACACCATTCAAGTAATAGAAGTGTTAGCCTCAGAAAGGTATAGAATGACTATAATCATAGCTCCTTAAATTCTTAGCATTGAAATATTATTATATCTAATGAAGAAGGTAACGCACAGTCAGGAGGAACATAACGTAATAGAACGCTAAAGATGTTACTTAACCAATTAGCCATTGTAACCCTAGTGTGACTGAGCACATACAGTTAACCATTTATTCAAGCGGTGGTGACCTTTAACATTGTCTCTCCATTAATTGCCAGCATCTCAAAATAAACTATATGGCATTGTATTCACCAATGCTTTCATTGTCAGGCTCACATATTACTTTGGATTGCACCACCTTAAAACCTGGACCTCCCTTTAATAGAAAATTCTTTAATATTTAAAAATAAATTATTATTAAATTATTATAATATTATTATGTAAAGAAAATATTTTTAGTAGTTTGAAATAAGGTGTGTTTCAGAAAGGAAGTGGGTGGATTGGGTTTTAAAAAACTAAGAAAAATAAATTTGGTCCTAATGGGTAAGATAGGATGGAAACTAGCAACTAATAAAATCCTTAATTGGGTTCACATATTCAAGGCAAAATATTTGAGACTTGCCTCAAATTTCTTAGAGGTAGATAATCTATAGAAAGGGTCATACTTTTGGAATAGTATTCAAACAACCAAACCACTTTTACAATAAAGAAAATGTTGGCATATTGGGGATGGATTTCAAGTACAAAATTGAAATGAAAATGGATTAAAAGTATCCCTCTTAGTGAGGATCCAAATTTTGTAGGGCTAAAACCTTCTGTTGAGGCCATCTATGGGGACCTAATCAAAGATTATATAACCAATTTGGAAAATGGTAAGAAATGGAAACTTTTACAGGTGGAAAATCTTGATGAAAAAAATCAATAGAAGCTAAGGAAGCTAAATAGACTTCTATAGGTCTATTTCTTGAACAATACCATATCTTCATATTCTTTTATTTGGATGAGCCAAAGGGAAGGAACATACTCAATCAAATTGAGTTATTATCTTCTTGAAGGGGATGGCTTTGGATGGTTGTCAATAGCTAATATTTGGTTCAATGACCTCATTTCCAAGATAATACACTTCTATTGGTTAGCAGTCCAAAATAAGGTCTTGACCTTGGATAATTTGCATAAAAGAGGCTTCACAATCCCAAATAGGTGTCTTCTCTATGAAGTGAGTGAGGAAGATATAAATAACCCCTTCTCTACCTGCCATTTTACAATTGAGCTACTTAATAATATTTTGAAGAACTTCTAGGTAGATTGGGTCCTCCCCAAGTCTCTTCTTGATCTCTATCTTGAATGGGGGTTCCCCTTCAAAAGTAAAAGGCTTCAAATGTTATGATGATTAAGTCTTCCACATATTATTTGGAGGGTATGAAAAGAAAGGAACCATCAGATCTACAAATATAAGAAGAGAGACTTCTCATCAATGGTAAATATAATTTAAGTATGGTGTTGGAAAATTTAAGTATCATAAAGTTCAAAAATTATTTCAAACCAAATCTACAAAGAAATTAGTAGAGTTTGGGGGCTAGCTTCTAATTATCATAATTCTTTCTCACCCCAATTCATCCATGAACCAATTCAAAATGAAAAAGGCTACCAAGTGGATGGATAAAATTAAACTTCGATGGATTGACAAAAGGAAATCATAGGAGTGTAGAGCAAGAAGCATCTTTCGAGATCATTGGGGTAGAACACTCTCGGCCTATGCAAAGCTTGTAGGAGATCAAATAAGCCATTTTTTTGAAGATAGAGCGGTTTTTATGGGTGTTTCACTTCTTGGTAGGCTAAACATAAGGTAATTAATAATAGGAGGTTCACAAAACATCATTAATATTTTGAATGAGAAACATCCACCAAGTTGGAATATAGAAAATATGATAAATGTGATTAACACTAAACAAGAGCTCCTTGATGAAGTGCATATTGCCCATGTCTATAGAGAGGCTAATAGGGTGGTTGATTGTTTGGTGAACATGGGTGAACCTTAGGATGAATTGTAGTGTTGAGAGTTAACCTTCCCTCATAGTGTTATGGAAATTATAAAGAGAGAAGCCAAGGATGATGATCAAAATGAGATCAAAAATTAAATTTGTTTAGGGGATCTTAAATATTTTATGGGTAAAGATTTATTGTTCATCTAGAGGTAGGATTTCGAGCAAACCCAATAGCTACAAGGATCAGTCCATGGATGAAGGAAAGAAAAGAGGACTTAACATTGAGTATCCAATAGTGGTGGATCCTTTAAATTAGGGTTGGAATGAGTGTGATTGGTCGAATAAGATCTTGCCTTCAATGAAATCCACTCTCTATTTTAGTTTACACTACCTTTGGTTTTTTATTAATTATTATTTTGTGAGCTATAGGTTGTATCTAGTATTCTCGATGGGACTGGAGCTAATATGGGGGCCTTCACTATGTCCCAATGCTAATGATTTTGAGTTTATTTAGAAAATATCAATCATTATTTGTACCAACAACTTAAGCATTAGAAGGAAATATGGCATGCTTGATCCTATCAAGCAATATGTTTCCATGAGTGTCATGTGCCTACCGATGATATTCCTTCTATATTTTGTGGAAGGGATAAAGATAACATTTATGGAGGGTGACAATCTACAACTAGAGCCTTGAATAAGGGATGAAGGCAAAGGCTAGCAATACTCTAGTCGGATCACCCCCAATATAGTAGGTCATTAAGGCTATTTTCTAGAACTTCAAACTTAAATACCTTAATGACTCATCAAAATGTTTGCTCCAAATGGTTCTATGAAATATGGAAGAAGCAAAAAATTATATGGAGGACCTAAAAAGGATTACCCTTATGCTCAAGGTCCAATAGGAAACACTGGAAGCTAAATAAATAATTATCAATTTGGTAATTGAATGGATGAGTTATATGTGTAGGTACATGGTGATAAGATAGGTCTCTAAAGAACTATCCACCAAATAAAGGGACTAGTTTAGAAAAAATGTGATGCACTACCAATGGTTAGAAAATGTCTTTTTTAGAAAAGTATACACTAACATCCTTAACCCATGACAACTCACAAGGTCATAAGGACTAGATATTACTAGTCTACCATTTTTATTTATTGGTATAAATGGGTTAAGGATTGTCAATCTTGTTGCATATTTCAAGGAAGGGAGGAAAAGACCCCAATACCATTAAAACTAATCATTATAACTAAACCTTTTAAAATGTGGGGTCTTAACTTCATAGGTAAGGTAAATCCATTATTAAGCATAGGACATGGGTGGATCCTTAGAAAAATAGACTAATTCACCAAGTAGGTTTAAGTAATTTTAGCTAAAGTAGTCAATCAAGAGATAGTAGTGCAACTACTTTTTGATATCATTGCTAGGTTTGAAGCCCCTATTACCATTTTTATATGTTTTACCACTTATTTTAAATGGGTGAAAGTGATAAAAGTTTCCCTTGAAATTTGGTTAATATGTCATTCAATTATTATCCTAAAGGTAATAGGTTGGCTAATTTAACCAACAAAAGCATCACAATGATTTTGAAGAGGACCATTTTACAACCCTAGAGGGACTAGTATACAAAATTGCATAAGGCATTATGGGTAGATAGAGTGACACGAAAAAAATCTAGAGGGTTATATTCCTACAAGTTCATATAATACAAGGAGATAGTGTTGTTAATTAACCTAAACCTCCCTTCCCTTCAAATATCACGACAACTCAATTTGGAAGACATTAACATCAATCCCATGCAAGCAATACTGGACACATTGTTGGTCCTAGAAGAGAAGTTAGAAAAGGCTTTTAGTAAAGTTAGTAAATTAGAAAATGGTTCAACAAAGGGGTAATAGATGTGGCGTATAAAGGATATGTTGTATTCAAATGGCATGGGGATCATGGAAAATTAGGTTCTCATAAAAATTGATTCATTATAGAGTATAACTTACCAAATCACTAAAACTATAGAACATTATACCTACAATATTACCTCTATGGAAGGAGTAATACTACCTATCTCAATAAATGGGAAACACCTCTAACCAATACTATGCAAGGAAGTTCCATCTAAAGTAAATGTATATAGTATTTGCTATTAATTTGCGAATTAGTTCCCCTTATATTATTCCCTTTCTTCTCATTTTTTTCTTTCTTACATTTTTCCATTTTCTATCAAACACTACTTATGCCTAAAATCATTAATGTACCAAGTTTGATGATGATTTAAAAAAATATAGCAAAGTGAATGGTTCACATGCATCTACTTTCTAAAGTGAGTGGCATGCTTGCTCCTATACAAGGCCCTACACCACCTACAATGAAGGGCCAATTTTTTCTTAATAGGTCAATTGCATCACTTGAGAAGCCTATGACACAATGTGAGAAAAGCATATTAAGGTGTGGGTAAGGCATGCCCTACTTAGGGTCTATAAATAATTTTGAAAATGGTCATTTAAATAATTTACTCCCATGTAAATTGCAAGTGCTTTGATATCCAAGTAGCCCATAGCACCCACCTTGAGTGAACTACATGTCATGAATTGAATTACTTGCATAGAAACCCATCAAGTGTCAAATTCTAAGCAAGTTGTAATATTACAAGGGTCCTCATTGATAACCAAGAAAATCTCTTGGGTTTGAAACCAAAGAGATAAAATTGCTCAAGTCCTAAAACAAGAGCAAATCACTCAACTCTTGAGGTGAATCACTCCCATCCACACCAAGCAAGTTGCTTATTTTCTCAAGTGAGTTACTTCCAATTTAACTTGAATTGCTCCTTTCATACAATTGAATACCATTTCTAGTGAATGAATTATTCACATTTTTGAGCAAATCACTCTTTATTATGAGCAAATCACTCCAACCCTTAAAAAATAAATTTGCTCATTTTTTTTAAATTATTTTTTTCCCATTTCTTCATAATTTTTTACATTGATACATCATTTGCCTCTTCCATCCCATTACTACCTAAATATTAGGTGATATCACTACCTTCCATAGCTATCACCCCACCCCTTGCAGTTCCATTATCCCCATTATAGTCACCAAAATGGAGGCCAAACATTTTTAAAGACAAACCCAAAAGAAAATGAGGGAAAAAATAAAGGGACAAGTGTTAGCTTTCCATATAGATTAGCTCACATAAATCTTAACTAGGATAAAGTATAAATTAGATAAATACCACTAATAAAATAACAATGAATCTCACTTCTAGAATAACAATAATATCTTACAAATATATCTCAAAAATATATTCAATATAAAAAAATTACAAGAATGATTTGGAATGATTATATTGCATGGAGCTTTGTCTCTAATATATAATTTTACATTATTTTTATTACTTTGACTATTGCTCTCCTAAAAAATCCAAAATATGCATCCTTTCATATTCCTCTCGTTAAGACAAAACTCTTATCATCCCACATTTCAAGTGACTTCATTCTCTCTCTTTATACCATGCAATTTATCTCATATTGACACATACATTATAAATAATCCTACCAAACTAATATTTACAAGGGGGATAAATACCACAATAATTCCAACACCCTCACCAAACTTTTTTTTTTTTTTAATTTACATGGTGGAATCGATAGCCACCACGAATTTGGGCAGGCTATCCAGCTTTTTATGGCCACCATAGTATTCTACACTATCCACACTAGAAGCCGCCACTCAGATCTTCGTGCAGTCCTCCCCTATAACCACCATGCCACAATCATTTTAAACCTTTTATGCCACTGAAAGCACCAGGAAAGGGACAAGCGTTCAGTCCGACAAGGCCCGAGATTTGAACCTTGGACCTTCGCCCCCTTATGGGGTTTGGATGAACCAATTGGTCTACACCTCGGACCTACACCCTCACCATATTACATTATTTGGTAGGAAGACCTTTTGCCTTTATTCTCTGATTCTTCTTTCTCTTCATTCTTCATCTCTGTCTTTGGTGCAATTGTATATATGCAACATTCATTAGGTATATCTATATAAATTGTTTGTGTTTACCTCTAGTTCATTGTATTTGAGTCATCTCTACATCTCTGTCTTTGGGTCACTAGCTCTAGGTCACATAATTTGGGTATTTACCTCTAGGTCATTATCTCTACATCACTACCTTTGGGTTTTTACCTCTAAGTTACCTCTAGATCATAATTATCTCTGGGTAATCCACTAGAACAATCATAAGGCTATAATTTCTATAGAATTATCACTATGGATTATTTTACTATAGGTCACCTTCCAAGTTGTGCTTGAGTTATAAACATTTTACATTTCTTCATGGTAAGACTAACATCATTCTTTACATTCAATAATATTTAAATTTTCATCACACTTGGTTTACTCCTATAGAAACCATACACCATTCCTTTTATCTTATTCCATTCATTCATACTTATCCATCCATAATCCATTTTTAATTTATGATTTTTCCTTTCTTTATGTAGACAAGATTTTTTAGAATGATTATGTCCACAAATTTCACAACAATGGAAGTTCCAACAATGGAGGTTTCAACAGTTTTGGCGTATATAAGAGGAATTGGTAACTCATTACATTTTCCATCACCTCATTGTGGGTTTGAATCCTATTCCATGCTACTACTTTAACATCTATTTGCATTAGTTAAACATTTTAATGTAGCCAATGATGTTGGTGTGACACACCCTCCAATTCTACAAGGCTCGAGGAATTCAAATTGTGGTCTCAACCCTATCAATAGAGCACTTTTACTAATGGGTTGGGCCCTTAGGCCTTAAAATATAATCAAATTATTATTATTATCATATTTTTTAAATATAAAATTTTGTTTTAAATAATAAATAATGTAATGCTTTCAACACCCTGCATATTACATTATTTTATAGGAAGTAATTTTTCCTTCATTTTTTTATTATTCTCTCTTTATTCCTCATCTTTATCTTTGATGCAATTGTATATATGTAATCTTCATTAAGTCTGTCATTATAAATTATTTGTTTCTATCTTTGGGTGGGTCAATGTATCTGATTTAAACCTAGATATTTGGCTTACCGGTTAACCTTATGCCATAAGTATGAAATTTACTGAGCTAGTAAAACATAGTGGTCAAAAGATATGACTTCATAAAAATAAGTTCATACCTCATACTATAAAATTTATGCCTGCTACATCAATATGGAAGTCATAAGGAGCATGTTAAAATCCATTGATGACATAGCAATATGGATATTGTATAGCCCCAAGACCCATAGGGAATTTTTCTATAGGCACTACAATGATTATTGGTGAAGCTTCCTAATATTGTATCTAAAGAAACATGATCTACCATTCGACATAAATATACTACTAGATTTGAAATAGTTCAAGGAAGATATTCAAACATTGATATTAGGATCAATTATCATCCTTAGGGAAAAGAGTGATGAAAATATCTATGATGAATAAACTGCCTTGTTGCATGCAGTGCAAACCTATAAAAGGCACTTCAAAATGAATGATTGTTCCAAATACATATCAAATTATATGGACAACTAATTAAGGGACTTAAATAAAGGGAGGTAGTTCACCTATACGTCTAACCTAATCTACTTGATTTTATACTAGAAGAAAATTTGGTTTTCCACTTCTAGCTAGACCAGGTAGGGGTAGATGAATAACCCATAAGTATTATGGAGTATATGGATGTACCCTATCAAGAATTAATAAATACCTATCACTTCTATGATGAGGTGTACAAGGACATCACAGAGAATTTCAAGGGAAAGTTGCCAAGACTAACAAATGAGGCATGAAAACTATTAAAAGAAGAAAAACTACCTCAAGGAGGCTTTTATTTGAGTAGGGCCAAATCCTTATTGTTCCTATGATTTTTCTACAATGCCCATTGAGTTACTTGTTATAGCCCCAAATCACATGTTCAACCTAGAATATGTGATGTAACTCAATTATGTGGATCTTAAAAACATTAAGGGTTGAAATAAAACCACCTTCTATCCACATAAGAAGAAAATTACATGTATCACTCCTAATATGTGGGGGTAAAACAAGATATTAGAGGTTATGTTGTGGGATATAAGTCTCAAATAACTTAGATACTAATGATCCTATAACCCAAAATAGATTTTTGAAAAAACCCTCAAAGATGAGAAGTTAAATGTCTTTTATGCACATTAGAAGAGGTATAACATCTAGAGTAGGTCAACATAGATGAAAAATAACCCTTGCTAGTCTAGGTAGCAAGAGGAGTTACAAAGATGATGTCCAAAGCTAGTACAACAACCTCTTAAAGTGGTAAACCTTTTATCTATTGGTAAAATATGATTATAATCCCAATATAAATTTCAATTGTTCGAGGTTTGGAGCCCTTCAAAATTTAGGGTATATAAACAAGAAAATTATATTATGGAAAAGGATAAGGTATGAAATAAACACAATACTAGGTCAATATCCTTTGGAAATAGACCAATGAGGATATAAGCATCGTTGAATACTTTTTATTATCCTTCTCAGAAGAAATCTTGGAACTGGTCAAGACTATCATCAAGCAAGTAGAAGAACATATTTCTATAAGGGGTGAGCATCAAGGAGTCGTTAACATTATTTCATCAATGACCATAACATAAGCCCAATAGCATGGTATAAACAAAAGGATATGCTTAAGGAAATATAAAGTATCTCAAATTTCTAGAGGAGCCTACAAAGTTACAAAGATAACCTCACATCCTTGAAAATCCAAGTGTAGGAAATGTATAGAGAGATTCAAGGGTTGATTGCTATTAGAATTATTAATATTGTTAATGAAAAGAAACATGTCTTAGATTATGATATTTTTTGGTACATTATTAAGGAAGAAAAAATCCACATTGATGAAGGGAATGCCACTAAAATGTATGAGAAGCTAAGGCTAGTTCATGACAACCTAAGAGGGCTAGCTACGAAGGAAGAAGAGTTGATTGAGAACCATTTTGAAGATATTATGGGATAGGTAGAAGACCTCAACATATTATAGTTTATTAATGAAATATGAGGTAATTTGTTTTAGAAATAATGTTGCTAAAGACAAATTAAAAGGAGAGAATAATTTTGACAGTTTTTAGCATGAAAAACAATTTTATGGACTCTACATCCAATGATAAAGGTAAGATATAGGATCTTAAGCCTCTAGAGCTTGGAATCTCTTGAAGTCACCATAAAAGTAGTACCTCATCACTACATTTGCAAAATTTTATCCATTTTATAAGAAATAAGTAGTACTAGGAGGTCTGATAGCAGGAAAATACACAAAAATTCCAAATTTGGCTTAGTTTTGATAAAATACCAATTTGCCTATAAAATATGTTGATTGGAACAGAGGAGTTATTCTCTCAAAAAAGGTGTTGGTTTGATCAAATGGACCATTTTTCTTGCTAAAAGTGAGTGAATCATTCATAAAATGAGAAAATCATTAGACAAATCTAACCAAATTGCTCAATGAAGCACAAAGGCAAAAATTGGCACGAATCATAAGGCAAATATTTTTAAAAGTGACAATTTATTTAGCACTCTAAACATTTTTGGAGACTTCTAATATTTTTGGAGGTATAATTAGAGGAATTTAATATTTGGAGGAGCAACATTTTACTAAATTTATCTCCAAATATTTCCTTTTACTAGGAGTAATTATTTTTCACCATATGTAACTTAAGGGTAAATATTCATTATAAATAAGGGCATAGGGGTCTCATTGTAACTATCTTTTGATCATGAGAATTTAGTTCTACACTTATTGAAACCTACATTATGCTTTGTACTCATGAGGTTGTAAGAAATTGTGAAGTCCTTATGCATACCATTAGTGGCACCCCCTTCTAGTTTACAAAGTGTACAATTGTTGAGTATGGCCTTTCTAGTCAGTCTTGTCATTTGCTTATCAATTTCATAACCAAACAAATGGATGGACATTGATGTTATTCAATTTCTCATGTGTTGATTTATTTCATGCTATCCTCACTACAGTGTAATTTTTAGTCATATATTAGTTTATTTCTCACACTCTAAACTTCATATTACTATTTGTACATTCATGCATTTTATTTTTGCACTTTACTTTCATGTGTTTCCTTTCATACCTTTAATTGACATGTAAACTACTTAGTTTATATTAAGATATCAATATTACAACAATATGAATATGACCTTAATTTGAAGGTCTAGGAAGCCTTTGGAAAACACCTAACCCTTTTGAAACTTGGATTTGGGGCTACAATACTTAAATCAAAAGTCTAGACAATTCCTTAGATCAACAACATATCATTATAAAATTTATACTTTTAAATCACTTGTATTTACACTTTAAATAAAGGTCATAATTATATTCTTTTCAAAATCTAAGTTGTATGCTTATTGCATTTTATTACAAATTTGTAATTTTATATCCTTGCAACACTTATGCAATGTTAAATAGTTTCATTGAGATATTTAGCTAGGTTGATTTGTTTTTAGATGATATATATATAAACAATATTTAAAACCTCTTAAAACTCCATACAAGCAACATTTTTTTTAGAAAATTTTATTTAAAGTCAAAATACACTAAAAATTTATATATCTTTTGGAAATTATATGTTTAATTTTTTAGATGCACTTTTATATATTTTTTAACTATTTAAAATATAATTATTTTTTTGGCGTATACTAGAGGAATTGGTAACTCGTTACATTTTCCATCACCTCATTATGGGTTTGAATCCTTTTCCTTGCTACTAATTTAACCTCTAGTTGCATCAAGTGACATTTTAATGTAGCCAATGATGTTGGTGCAACACACCCTCCATTTCTACAAGTCCTGAGGAATTTAAATTGCGGTCTCAAACCTATCAAAGGAGCACTTTGACCAATGGGTTGGGCCCTTAGGCCTTAAAATATAATCAAGTTATTATTATTATCATATTTTTAAATATAAAATTTTGTTTAAAATTATAAATAATTCCTTTTAAAATATTAAAACAACCTTTAAAAATTAATTTAAATAATAAAACTTAAAAATAATTTTGAAAATTATACACAAAACAATAAAACTTCATTAATTGTAAATAAATATGCCATGATATAACTATAGATACCCAAAAGTCGCACATGCTCATCTCTATATACTTGCAGATCTACATAGACACTTGTGGGTTCGCATAGGCCATCGTAGGCCACTGTAGTCATCTATAGGCTACCTTAGTCATCCACAAGCTCCAAATCTACAAAACTAGGTAGAACGCACCCCATATGCCTTCTATTCACTAGGAATCCATATACTAGCTCCCTAAGGCCACTTAAGCCCTTTTCTACACCTAATTAGGATCCCATGGGACCATTCCCCACTAAAAATCCTAATTAGGCTAATTAATATTCTAATTTGCAAGTGACTTTCACTAAATATGCACTTTATTATTAATAAAAAGCTAATTATGGTTAATTGTCTAATTATCCCTAAGAACACCCTCACACATGTGTGCACCATGAGTTAGTTAGGATATTTCTAGAAACCCAAAATAAACCCCAACTTACCCTAGGACTTAGCTAACCTTGGCTAACCCTAACCCTTCCTCACACATGTGTGAGGATGAGATATTCTTTTAGGGCATGTGGGTTTGACATATCCCCAAAACCCTAACCTAACCTCACTAGGAATTGACTCTAAGGTTTGGTTCATATATCCAACCTCTTGAACTTGGATTTTCCTATAACTAGAGGGTACCTCCCCTAATTTTAGCTCTCTCCTCTTCTTGTCAACATACCAAAACTAATTAAAAATCATACCAGAACTACATTTGACAACTTTACATCATACAAACAACTTAACATCACTTCTAGAGCCCATATGGATAGAGGATCTCCAATAGAGGTCACTCAAAGACCAATTCACCCCCACAATATGAATTTGGGTTTGACTTTGTAGGCCACCTTATGATTTTATCATATAGCAGGTCTACATCAGCAAGTTTAACAGGTATCCTTTATTTCATGTTTTTACAGTATTTTGTGTAGTTTTTATCACCTTTCAATACAATTTTCTTTATGTAAAATTAATCTTTCATAAATCATGGGGTTTGACTAAGGCATGCCCACAAATAAACTAATAATATTTTACAGGCCCCAAAAAGGTGCAGAATAATGCACACCAGTAGATTACCGATGGCCCGCATACACAGAAGTCCACCTTCACTAAGGAGTTCTAAAAGACATCATCAAGATGTTGCATGTTTATGGAGAAATTAGGGAGATCCATTTTGTAACATAAAAGCATTATTTCATGAATAAAAGAACAACATTCTAAGCAATTCATGTTTTACATATTTTGTTTGATCAAATGACATTTTTCATCATCTTCATTCTGGCATGCCTAGTGGGACCCCCACAAAAAGTTGTACTTGTTGGATATTTTGAGTCAAAGTTGTCATTGATGTCAAGGATAAATTGTCATTGATGTCAAAAGGTCAAAATGAGTAATGCAAAAGGTTGATGGTAAAATAAGCTTCATAATATTTATTTTTAAATATTATGTAAAAGGTTTTTATTAAAACCATGGTTGGGCAAAATAAAAGGTTTTTATTAAAACCATGGTTGGGCAAAATAAAAGGTTTTATTAAAACCATAGGTGGGAAAATTAAAAAGGTTTTTCTAAAAACCTAAGGAGGCTTTAATTTTTAATAAATCCCAAAGAGGATGTAAAATATTAAATTTATAATATTTAAATTCTATTGAATTTAAATAATTATAAATTAAAATATTAACAAGGCAAATGTTAGCGTTGACTCCCAATGCATTATCCTCCACCGATGTGCATGGTAAATAAGGCATAAGGTATTTATACCTTAGCCAAACTAAAGTTTAGCATTTGATTAAAAAGGTGTGCATTCAAAATATTAGAAGCTCGTGCAAAATTTAATCAAGTGTGGTAGTGGACGTCGCATCAAAGGAAGAGCCAAAGGCTCTTGATGTTCATGAGGATGTCAAAGCACATATTGCACTTTAAGACATAAAATGAGCATGTGGCTCACATGACATGGAAGCCATGGCCAAGGCGCTGTGGAGAGAGTGGTGCAAGTTCGAGCCCCGTGGATTGCAAAAAGGGTAATAAAGTTTTTAAAATTATTTTAATTTGCATGTGCTAAGGTCTTAGGAAGAATAAGGTTAACGTTAGAAATTATATTTACATATTGCTATGGTATTAGGAGGAATAAGGTGGAATTTAGGTTATGATATTAATCTAAGTGTTGAAAGGTTATTTTGGCTAGGGTAAATTTGTTTTACCTTAGAAAATTTGGAAATTGATTAGTTACATTATTTTATAAAGTGGTTTATTTAATTAATGCAATATTAAGTAGGGAGTCAAAAGAAGAATTTGGATTATTTTTTAGATATATTTTTTAAAAGGGTTATGATGAAATTAAAATGTTAAGAGGTTCTTTTGATGAGTTAGAGTTTTGGAAGAAGTGTTTTTATTGAAGATTTGTGTTGTTGGATATTATTTGAAGAAGGAGAAATAAGATCTAATTAAGTTTGATTATTTTTGTAATTGAGAATTATTTTGTGAGAAAGTTAGTTTGATATTTTATCATCTAACTATTGAATATTGACAAAAGAGAAAATTGTGATTGAGACAGGTTTCCAAGGTCACTTCTACATCAAATAAAGGTATGGGCATATTCTTCCTAGTGAGTGATTATTGAAAGTTGTGAATGCAAAGTTGGAGTGAAAAGGATTGTTTGGTAAGCATTGTTGAGTGTATTTTGAATTAATGCTTCAAGGTTTTTTGAAATTGAGAGTCGTTGATAAAACCTTGTTTTATAAGCATTGTTGTTGAAGTGAATTATTGAGTGAACTAGGGTTTGCAAAGATCATGAGTATCATTTTTTTGTGAGATTGGTTGATGAGCATTGTTGGAAATATTTGATTGAGTGTTCATATGCTTAGACTAGGGTTTGTGAGCAAGGATTATTTCATTGAGTTATTGGTTGAGTAGAGTTGGTTGTGCCTATTCAAGTGGATGTGTAAAGTAATAGTTCAATTTCTATGAAAAAAATTGTTCTATATTATGAATTGATTTGATAAATAGGTTGAGTGTTGATTAGTGTGAAACATATTGAGTCTCTAAAAATTATCTATATGTTTTTGTAACAAAATTGTGATTGAAAGTAATTGAGCATTGTAAGTGTGAAGAATATTGAGTCTCTAACAATTCTCTATATGTTTCTAAAAGGAGTGAGTAAAAATGATTGAGCATTGAGGTGAATGTGAAGCATATTGAGTCTCTAATAATTATTTATATGTTTCTAAAAGAATGATTGAAATTTATTGATCATTGTGATGAATGTGAAGCATATTGAGTCTCTAACAATTCTCTTTATGTTTCCATGAAATTAGACAAGTTCTAGTGTGGACTTGTTAAGTAGATTTGAGGTAAGTCTTAGAGAAGACTTGTGGACAGATTTGTGTGAGCTTTTTTGGAAGCTTACAATATAGATTGAGAGAAGATTTTGAGAAGTTCTAGTGAGGACTTGTTGAGATCAAATTGTACAAGTTCTAGAGAGGACTTGTGGACATATTAGTGTGAGATTTTTTGGAAGCTTACAAGGCAGATTTGAGATAAGTGTTTGAGAAGACTTGTGAGCAGAATTGATTGCTTGATTTGTTCAAACCTTGAGTGAAGGTTTGGGGCAGATATAGTAGAGTTGATTTGTGATTGGATAAAGCTTTGTGTTAAGGCTTGAGGAAAAATATTGAGCATATATTTGTGCTAAAATTAAGGACTGTGTTTAGTGCAGATCAGAGGATAGAGATTGCGGGTATATTTGTGCTAGAATGAAGGACTATGTTTAGTACAGATCGAAGGACAGAGATTGAGGATAGATTTATGCTAGATTGAAGGACTGTGTTTAGTGTAGATCAAAGGATAGATATTAAGGATAGATTTGTACTAGACTAAAGTACTGTGCTTAGAACATATTTTAGGATAGATTTTGGTGCAAATTTGAGGACAAGTTTGTGCCAGACCAGAGATAGATATTGAGAAAATTTGTGCTAGACCGAAGGACTATGTTTAGTATAGATTTGAGACAAATATTTGAAGGTGACAGAGTATAGAGGATGGCAGTCTCTAGTGGATAGATATCCATTAGCTAGGGCAGTTAGTATAGGTGTCTTCATTGGATAGAGATCCATTATCTAGTGCAGTGGAGGCAATCATTTTTCTAGAAGATCACCAGCCATAGCAAGAGGAGAAAGGAGTTCTCCCATGGATAGTGATCCTTGAAATTAATTAGGGGATTGATTTCTCCTTTGGACATAGATCCATAAACATTGTAATAGGGAAAGGATTCCCAAGAGATTGATTGAGGAAATTTTAGTAAAATATTTTCTTTGTGGAGTAGCCCACACTCGGTGAACCTAGTAAAATTGGTGTATCTATTGTGTGTGGTGATTTATGCATTGCTTTGATTATTATTTTTTATATTGCTATCTACACATTGCATAATATTTATTAGGAAAGAAAAGTAAAAAGTGGTCTTATACTGTTCACCCCTCTCTCAGTATAAGCTTGTGTTCTTGAATTGGTATCAGAGTAGGTTCCTTCGAAAGAGTTCAACAACTTGAAGAAAAAGCTTTCAAGAACACAATGGATTCTAAGAATGTATCCTCAAATAATTCAACACCAATATTTGATGGAAGTGATTATATATTCTGGATTATGAGAATGACGATTCACCTTATGGCACTTAGCAATGAAATTTGCAAAGCAGTTGAAAATGGATACATACCACCAGTTGATCCACCTACAAATAAGGAAGGTAAGCTTATACAACATTATAATTCAAAAGAAATGAATGCAAATTTGAGAGGTTTGCATAGAACAAAATCAATAAAAGTGATGTATTGTAAATATGTAAAAGGAATATGGGATAAGTTTCAAAGCATATATGAAGGAGATAAAAGTGTCAAAAAGGCAAAGATACAAAATCTCAAAGGGCAATTTGAAGAATTAATAATGAAGGATGAGGAAAACATTAGTACTTATCTACTTCGAGTAGATGAGGTTGTTAATGCCATGAAAGGAGTTGGACTTAATTTTGAAGAATCAGATGTTTGTGATAAGGTCTTAAGATATCTTCAAAAAATATTTAGTGAAAATATTTTTGCTATAGAAGAATCAAAAGATGGTGATTCTTTGAAAAGAGATATGTTACTTGGTATTCTCACAACCTTTGAGTTAAGAACAAAAGAGGAACCTAATATTCAAAAGGAAGTAGCCTTCAAAGAAATTAAGAAGACAAAGGGTAAGAAGTTAGAATCGAGCAATGAGTCATCCAGTGATGGAGAAGCTAATTATGGTAGAAGGAATAAGGATTCAATAATATTTAAAGATGCAAAATCAGTTAGATGTTTCAATTCTGGAAAGTATGGTCACTATGCAAATGATTGTGAAGAAGGTAAAAATAAAAATGATGAAGAAAAATAGGATCACAGGAACATGGAATCAAAAAAATACAGGTACCAAAAGAAAGGTAAGGATGGACAAGGTATACAAGGAAATAATTTCTTTCAAAGACAAAAGAGGAGCTACGATGTAGATAGGGCAAGTAAGTACTCAAGTGATAGTGATAATATTTTTTTAGATAATAATAAAGATGAAGTACTATTTTTGATTGAATAAAACTAAGAAGTCAAGAAAAGGACACCAATAATTCTCAAGTGTTTTAGATGTGGTAATTTTGGACATCTTGAAGATAGTTGTTCAAGGAATGGTTTTAGTTTCAGTGATTATGAATATGAGGATGCACTTGAAGGACCAGAAGAGAATATTCTAATGACACTAGAAGAAGAAGAAGATGATCCTATAGAAGACAAGTCAAAAGAAAATGAATATGCTGAAAAAGGAAAAAAAATAGAGGCAGAATAAAAAAAGGAGTTGATCTTGAGGGAGAACTTATTTATGCTCTTAAAACTTTAAAGAAGGTAAGAAAACAAAACTTACAACTTGAGATTCAGTTTCAAGAAAGTGATGAAGAAAGAGGAAAGCTTATATAGGATCTAAACAATTCAATAGCTAAGACAAAGAAGATCAAGGATAAGCTAGAAGTAAAGGTTTTAGAATGTGAAAATTTAGAACAAGAAGTAGCTCTACTAAGGGAAGAGTTATAAAATTCCAACAATAAGCTACACAAGTTTGGAAAGAGTTCAAAGAATTTGGATAAGATGATCAAGGTACAAAGAAGATCAACAAACAAAACAGGTCTTGATTTTGAACAGGCTCAAAGGAAACAAGAAGAAGATTCAACCTCAAGTTCTTCAAAAGAAGAAACTTTAGAAGAAGATAGCGTAAGAGAAAGTGAGGCTTCTAAGGATGAGTTGAACAATAGAAATTTCAACAAGGAGAGGAACAATGCACAAAAAATAAACAGATGGAACAACAATCAGAATAGGTTAAAAGAGACTAATAGACCAATGAGGTCAAGACAAGGAAACTTCAATGGAAGATATTTTTCATGTCACAAATTTGGGCACAAGGCTTCAAAATGCAGGACACATGAAAGATAGGAATATGGGAACTTCGTAAGCAGGAAGCTTTTTTTAGTTTGGTCACAAGGCAATGAATTGCAGGGTTCATGATAGAAAAGTATATGGCTTCACAAGGAGAAATCCCAAGACATTTGCACCTCCAAGAAATAATAGCATTAAGTATTATAGGTGCAATAATAAAGGACATACAACAAAGTGGTGTAGAGCAAACATTCCAGAATTAAACATGAATAGGAATAGAAATAGGAATGAGAACAAGAATATGGGCATGGACATAAATAGAAACAGGAACATGGACATGAACATGAACAATCAAAGGAATCAGAAGGATCAAATGAGAAGGAAAAAAGACAAAGGTAAAAACTAGTGCTTTATAGGAGTAGAAATACTCCCACCCCAGAATTAACCACCTCAAGAGGAGGTGGGGGAGGGGCTAAGCTAAGACTCATTCTTAGCTCTGAGCCCCAAAGGTGGCCCTTTGCTATTGATGTCAAAGGGGGAGATATTAGAGTAAGGAGGAGAGATCCATGTTTGAAGGAAAGCATTCAGTCAGGGGGAGTAGTTTCCCAGGGAGACAAAAATAAAAAGGTCAAGAAAATGGTAAAACATTATTGGGTTTCCATCAATGACAAAGGGGGATATTGTTGGACATTTTGAGTCAAATTTATCATTGATGTCAAGGATAAATTGTCATTGATGTTAAAATGTCAAAATGATTAATGCAAAAGGTTGATGGTAAAATAAGCTTCATAATATTTATTTTTAAATATCATGTAAAAGGTTTTTATTAAAACCATGGTTGGGCAAAATAAAAGATTTTTATTAAAACCATGGTTGGGAAAAATAAAAGGTTTTATTAAAACCATAGGTGGGTAAATTAAAAAGGTTTTTCTAAAAACCTAAGGAGGTTTTAGTTTTTAACAAAGCCCAAAGAGTATGTAAAATATTAAATTTATAATATTTAAATTCTATTGAATTTAAATAATTATAAATTAAAATATTAATAAGGCAAATGTTAGCACTAACTCTCAATGCATTATCCTCCGTCAACATGCATGGTAAAAAGGGTATAAGGTATTTATACCTTAGCCAAACCAAATTTTTGCATTCGATTAAAATGGTGTGCATTCGAAATATTTGAAGCTTGTGCGAAATTTAATCAAACGTCTTTGAATTGCAAGTGTGGTAGTGGACGTCGCATCAAAGGAAGAGCCAAAGGCTATTGATGTTCATGAGGTCAAAGCACATATTGCACTTTAATACATAAAAGGAGCACGTGGCTCACACGACATGGAAGCTATGACCTAGGCGTTGTGGAGAGAGTGGTGCAAGTTCGAGCCCTATGGATTGCGAAAAGGGTAATAAAGTTTTTTAAATTATTTTAATTTGCATGTGCTAAGGTCTTAGGAAGAATAAGGTGAACGTTAGAAATTATATTTACATATTGCTAAGGTCTTCCGGAGGAATAAGGTGGAAGTTAGGTTATGATATTAACCTAAGTGTTGAAAGGTTATTTTGGCTAGGGTAAATTTGTTTTACCTTAGAAAATTTGGAAATTGATTTATTACATTATTTTATAAAGTGGTTTATTTAATTAATGCAATATTAAGTAGGGAGTCATAAGTAGAGTTCGGATTATTTTTGAGATAATTTCTGAAAAGGGTTATGATGAAATTAAAATGTTAAGAGGTTCTTTTGATGAGTTAGAGTTTTGGAAGAAGTGTTTTGATTGAATATTTGTGTTGTTGGATATTATTTGAAGAAGGAGAAATAAGATCTAATTAAGTTTGATTATTTTTGTAATTGAGAATTATTTTGTGAGAAAGTTAGTGTGATATTTTATCATCTAACTATTGAATATTGACAAAAGAGAAAATTGTGATTGAGACAGGTTTCCAAGGTCACTTCTACATCAAATAAAGGTATGGGCATATTCTTCCTAGTGAGTGATTGTTGAAAGTTGTGAATGCAAAGTTGGAGTGAAAAGGATTGTTTGGTAACCATTGTTGAGTGTATTTTGAATTAATGCTTCAAGGTTTTTTGAAATTAAGAGTTGTTGATAAAACCTTGTTTTATAAGCATTGTTGTTGAAGTGAATGATTGAGTGAACTAGGGTTTGCAAAGATCATGAATATCATTTTTATGTGAGATTGGTTTATTAGCATTGTTGGAAATATTTGATTGAGTGTTCATATGCTTGGACTGGGGTTTGTGAGCAAGGATTATTTCATTGAGTTATTGGTTGAGTAGAGTTGGTTGTGCCTATTCAAGTGGATGTGTAAAGTAATAGTTCAAGTTCTATGAAACAAATTGTTCTATATTCTGAATTGATTTGATAAAGAGGTTGAGTGTTGATTAGTGTAAAACATATTGAGTCTCTAAAAATTCTCCATATGTTTCTGTAACAAAATAGTGACTAAAAGTAATTGAGCATTGTAAGTGTGAAGCATATTGAGTCTCTAACAATTCTATATATGTTTCTAAAAGGAGTGAGTGAAAGTGATTGAGCATTGAGGTGAATGTGAAGCATATTGAGTCTCTAATAATTCTTTATATGTTTCTAAAAGAGTGATTGAAAGTTATTGAGCATTGTGATGAATGTGAAGCATATTGAGTCTAACAATTCTCTTTATGTTTCTATGAGATTGGACAAGTTCTAGTGTGGACTTTTTGAGCAAATTTGAGGTAAATCTTAGAGAAGACTTGTGGATTGATTTGTGTGAGCTTTTGTAGAATCTTACAATACAGATTGAGAGAAGATTTGAAGAAGTTCTAGTGGGGAATTGTTGAGAGCAGATTGAACAAGTTATAGAGAGGACTTGTGGATAGATTAGTGTGAGATTTTATGGAAGCTTACAAGGCATATTTGAGACAGGTCTTTGAGAAGATTTGTGAGCAAAATTTATTGATTGATTTGTTCAAACCTGAGTAAAGGTTTGGGGTAGATATAGCAGTGTTTATTTTTTATTGGATCAAGCTTTGTTTTAAGGCTTGAGGATAGAGATTGAGGACAAATTTATGCTAGATCGAAGGACTATTTTTAGTGCAGATCAGAGGATAGATATTAAGGATAAATTTATCCTAGATCAAAGGACTATGTTTAGTACATATCAGAGGACATAGATTGAAGATATATTTGTGCTAGACTGAAGGACCAAATTTAGTGCAGATCAGATGATAGAGATTGAGGATAAATTTATGCTAGATCGAAGGACTGTGTTTAGTATATATTTGAGGATAGATTTTGGTGCAGATTTGAGGATAGGTTTGTGCTAGACCAGAGATAGAGATTGAGCAGATTTGTGCTAGATTGAAGGACTATTTTTAGTATAGATTTGAGATAGAGATTTGAAGATGATAGAGTATAGAGGATAACAATCTACAGTGGATATAGATCCATTAGCCAGGGCAGTGAGGATAGGTGTCTTCAATGGATAGATATCCATTAGCTAGTGTAGTGAGGGCAATAGTTCTTCTAGAAGATCATCAGCCAAAGCAAGAAGAGAAATGGGTTCTCCTATGGATAGATATCCATGAACTTGATTAGGGGATTGGTGTCTTCTTTGGAAAAAGGTCCATAAGCATTGTAATAGAGAAAGGATTTCCAAGAGATTGATTGAGGAAATTTTAGTAAAATATTTTCTCCATGGAGTAGTCCACATTGGGTGAACCACGTAAAATTGGTGTCTCTATTGTGTGTGGTGATTTGTGCATTGCTTTAATTATTGTTGTTGATATTGCTATCTATACATTGCATAATATTTATTGGGAAAAAAAGTAAAAAGTGGTCTTATACTGTTCACCCTCCCTCTTAGTATAAGCTTGTGTTCTTCAAGATTAGACTAGTTTCTTACAAATCTAATAGAATTTTTGGTTTTATTTTATTGTTTTAGGTACCCTAAAAGCATAATAGAACCCCAAAAACCCTAAAAAAATCTCAGTTTAATATAACATGAGCTTTAGGATCCTACACCCAATTTTCCCTCCAACCTGCAAATTCAATATCCAATTTGTAGGTCACACTACGAATCCTATCAGACTGTCTTAGAAAACCCTAAAACATCAGGGTAGCATAGCAGAGACATAAAGAAGCTCATAAAACACATTAGAACCTAGGTATTCTTCTTATAACTTCTTGTTTTGTTGTTTCTTTGCAAAAAGTAATTTCATTAGCAAATACATTGTCTTATTTTGTGAAGTCCCCTTTCAAACAAATTAAGTTAGGGTTTCAGATTACTCTAAAATCAGGTAGAGTGATCCCTCCAAAATTTCTTTTTGAAATGCACTTAGGATAGGGTTGTTTGTAATCACTTTCATTTTAGTCTCAAATTCCTTTTCAAATATATTTTTGAATGTATCTCTTTCAAATTCATTTTCAAATTTCTTTACCAACTTGCATTTAGAATTAGAAATATTAAGTCTCTTTCAAAGTCATTTTAATTTCTTTTCCAAATTTGCATTTAGAATTAAAATTTTTGATCTCTTTCAAATTCATTTCAATTTATTTTCCAAATTTGCATTTAGGATTATATTTCTTTGTTTCTTTTGTGTCATTTTCAAATCTCTTTCAAAGTCATTTCAATTTATTTTCCAAATTTGCATTTAGGATTATATTTTCTTGTTTCTTTCATGTCTTCAAATCTCTTTCAAAAATTCATTTCAATTTCATTTCCAAATTTGCATTTAGGATTAGATTTTCTTGTTTTTTTCATGTCATTTTCAAATCTCTTTCAAAAATTCATTTCAATTTATTTTCCAAATTTGCATTTAGGATTAGATTTCCTTGTTTCTTTCATGTCATTTTCAAAACTCTTTCAAAAATTCATTTCAATTTCATTCTAAATTTTTATTTAGAATAATCATTTCTATTTATTTTTGTATCATTTACACTAGGATTTACATATCTTTTTATAAAGTCAATTTCCATTCCTTTCATGCTTTTAGATTAGGTTTTTATTTCCTTTTTGCATCTTTAAGCATTTCATTTACATCTCTTTTTGCACAAATCAATTTCCATTCCTTTCATGCTTTTATATTAGGTTTTTATTTCCTTTTCACATCTTTAAGCATTTCATTTACATTTATTTTCACACAAATCAATTTCCATTTCTTTCATGATTTTAGATTAGATTTTTCTTTCCTTTTCGCATCTTTAAGAATTTCATTTACATCTCTTTTTGCACAAATAAATTTCCATTCCTTCCATATTTTTATATTAGGTTTTCTTTCCTTTTCACATATTTAAGCATTTCATTTATATATATTTTTGTAAAAATCAATTTCCATTCCTTTCATGATTTTAGATTAATTTTTTAATTATTTTTTGCATCTTTTAGCATAGCATTGAATTTCTTTTTGTACAATCAATTTCAATCTCTTTCAAGCATTTAAATTAGGGTTTCAATCTCTTTCAAACACACTTAGATAAATTATCAATTTTCCTTCTTTATGCACACTTTGGCTTGTCTATTTCCACACTTTCTAGAGTACATTCATTTCCTTTCAAGAAGGCATTTAATGTTAGCTTTATTTCAAAAGGCACTTAGAATCTATTTTCATTTTAAAAAACGTATCTAGGGCTAGTTTCATTTTTGAAAAGGCATTTAGTTAGTTGCTTTGCTTTAACCACAATGGTAAAAAACACACTTTAACACACCCACATGGTATACACAATGGTGAGATTGGACTTCATCCCCAAATCATCACTCGAGACTAGTGACGTTGGAATTCATCTCCTTCCACCAGATCACCCCCTAGACACCTTAGTAGCCCCTAGGAGTTGTTTTTTGGACTTCATCACCAGAAGGTACCTTTGAAGTAGAACAGGATTAGACGCGTCTGTTCACAAGTCTCACATAATTAGTGAATACAATAACTATAGTTCTTGACTAATCTCACCCGATAGTGAAGTAAATGCCCTATTGGGATAGTAGTAGGTCTTATATAGTACTAACTCTTCTCATAAGATGATATTGGATTCATAAGCACATCTTGAGTTTACCCCCATTTGGATATAATTTTACTATGCCTTCCATACAGGTCGACACTTACCCATTGAGACACTATTTTATTTTATGCACCCTTGGGTGTTGTAAGAGTTTTTGTGCCTACGATATTTTGGTTTTATCTATAAGTTCACACAACTTCCCATTTTATTTTTTAGAAGCAAGTTTCAAAATTTAAACACACAAAACAAACCAAATTTTTATTTTCTGCATTTAGAACTGACTCTAGTTAAAACATTGTTTGCATGCTCACAAAATTGCTTTTAGCACATTCACTAATTAGCATCACATCTATTGGTTTTCTACATCCTATCACTTATAATTTTTCTATAAGATTCATAGTCTGAGTCCAATTCACAGGTCAACCTATGAACCAGATATCAATTTGCATAGTGACCTATGAATCCAATTTCTAGGTATAGAAACTACTCAAATTTCACTGGTTTGTCCAAGAACCTCACAAAAATCACACCCAAAGTATTAGATTCCCATTTTAGAATAGTTTTGAGAATAAATTCACCACACACAACATCATGCCTATCATCACACTTAGTCAAGCGCACGAGCAAGCACATCTCGAGGAGGAGGCCTTTTCTGCTACTTTCAGTCAGTTTACTTATTCCCCTTACTCTACAAGAGAATTTACCACACTCACAATAGATCTCCCTAGATTTAATTCACACATAAAATATATCTCATGATGAGGCTCCCACCTCATATAGAAAATATTACCCACTTCTTCCCCATTCTCCTTCATCTAATATGCCATCTACATTTTGTGATCACATCATACACATCACTTTGGGACATCCATTTCCTCTCTTAATTTTTTATGATGAGACTCCTCCTACCTCACCTACCTTCATGCATCCTTTCTTCCAGTCTATCTTAATTATTATTCAAGAATGACTCTTCCCTGCTTAATTTCTCTCACCTTGAGGTCACCTCATTTGCTCCTACCATAGGGATGATATTAGATCCATCATATTCCACCCTAAGCATGCAATCACCCTCATCACAAACCCCTCTACTACAGCATCTTTTAGAGACACAATACAAACCCTTCACATAACCATATTAGGATGCTTCTCAAGGATCACAACCACCATCCTCCCAACAACCGTTCTTTGCATCCTTCGATTCTACGTCACAATCACCTTCTCACCCATAAAAATTCTCATATTAACTACATAAAAAAAAACTGTCTCACTCATATGGTGAGACCATTTTTACCATGCCACCTCCTCAGGCTCCCACTGTGGAATTATATGATCCTTCTTCATCATTACCTTCACCTACATTCCACCCACATGGAATGTATGGTGCACCACCCTCTACTCCAATTCCATATTCATTTTCTCCCATATTCCACATTCCTCCATCACCTCCATTCCAATTTCTAACTCCTATTTTTCTTCCCACCTATGACTCACAACCCATGCCTTATCCTACCAATCCTCTAGGTTATCCTATGCCACCTAGCTTCTCCGCCCATCACACTTCTAAATAAATTTAGGTGCCATATTTTGACACATCATCTTGTCCACCACCAATAAGACTCATCTAGACATCCGTACCTCCACCACATCTTGCTGCATCCACATTATTCATGACACCTACCTCATGGTCATTGTCTCCTATGGTCCAACCATTACATTTGATCCCTCTCCAGCAAATACTGATTTAGCAACTGCAAGATCTGGAACAACAATACTACTACCCTCAATAGATGCCTACTCTATCATAGGGTATCTCATCAAATTAAACCGCTTATGCTATCCAGTAGCCTCACCTACAGGCACCATTGTAATATGTCCTTCCCCCATACCGGTAGGAACAACAACTCTAATATCCACTACATTATTAGGCTCCACCTACCTCCGCATAATCCTCTACACCTTTAGCACACAAAATTCAACTTCTACATGATGAAGTTAAAATGTTTAACCTCTGTACAATTAATTATGGGCCACAAAATCCCATATACAATGAGCTCTACAATGATCTAGTCCACACGTTAGTTCCTATTCCTTCCTATCCTTATTACTTCAATATCCAAAAGTTTGATAAATACAAAGGTAAAGAGGATCCTCATGAACATATCATCAATTATTCTTAGCTTGCTATTAGCTTCATAGTAGCACCCCCATCATGTTATGTAACCTCTCCCTCTCACTTGGGGGACAAGTGCTAGATTGGTACAACATGCTCCCATAACACAACTTGTACACCTTCAAGCAATTAGCCAACTCATTCTTGGAATATTTCTCCATTAACATCAAGAAGAAAACCAACCTTTTAGATGTCTATGACCTACTCCAGACCAACAACGAGCCTATTACAGAGTTTGTTTCCTAATGGATATTGGTTATAAATGACCTCGCTCATAGCCTTTGATCTGCTGAGTTAGTTACACTCTTCTCAAAGAGTTGTCACAAACATATTTCCATCTCCCTACAAATTCATCAAAGTTATACCTTTGAAGAAGCTATCACTCAAGCCAAGGTCATTGAGAACATCAAAGTCCAATCTAGAAAAATCAAACTCAGATAAAAACCTTATTACAATTGAAATTTTTGCTTCAATATAAATGCCCTAAATCAACCCTATACTAGAGCTCCACAGACCAACCAGGTGGTAGTAGCCTCCCTAGCCTCTTCATCCATCTCACAACCTCTACCTCCACCACAAAAATTGTTACAAACTACCACACCTCCTACACCCAGACCAATATAGCCTCATGGTCTTCACCTACAAATTCCATAGTGTAATTCAACCTCACTATCTAATCCCTTGCTAGATATATTCCAATAATTATATGATGCAAATCACATTACCTTAACCAAAATTCAATCCCTAGATCCCAATCAACCCAAACCTTAAGGATATATCAAGTAGGCCTTCTCCACATACCATAAATAAAACGACCATGATATAGAGTCTTGTAATTCCTTTTGTGGTCTTGTTTAGGATCTCATTTACTAGGGTACTATTTAGATCTCAACCCCCCTTGCACCCCAAAATAAAAACTTGAAAATATACTAGAACCCGTTACCCGACCACTAGGGAACTAACTCCCAAGGAACCCAATCCAATCCCCAAGGACAACCCAAATAGGTTAATAATTTTCAATGATATACACCCTCATGTGGTATTATTGGCATGATTAACCTTACCACTTGCACCCAACGCTATCCACAGTGATAGGATGAACCAGTGGTTTCTCCCCTGATTACCTTCATTTCTTTGTAGCCCCCTAATATAGTGCAGATATCACCACGGTTACCACAAAATATAATTACCATATGTGGTAGCCTTAAACATCAGTTACATAGTACCCCAACTAGGCTATCCATATTCAATATCTTACAACAATCTCAATCCCACCGTGATATATTGAATGACATTCTTCAATACATCGACCTCAAAATGCATGACACAAATATGTTTGTTAACTTTATGGGAAACATACCTCATTGAATTCAACCCTCCATTAGTTTCCATGACCATGAGATCATAGAGCTCGTAGGGGAGGGAGTAGATCCACCTCTCCACATACAAGTAACTATCAATGACATCATATACAAGTATGGTCTTATTTATATTGGATCATCCATCAATAATTATTTCTATGGCTACCCTACATCATTTGCACATTCCACCAACCCACTTTGCCATACCATCACTCAATATAAGAGCATTTTATGGTTCCATATGACCTACTATAGGCTCCATTATCCTACTTATTCACATTGTTGTGAAGAACATATGCTTATACTGAGAGGCATGGGTGAATAGTATAACATAAAACTTTTCCCCAATAGTAGCATCAACATTAATAAAATAGTGAACATCACACAAAGCATCACACACATGAGAGACATCATTTTTAATGTGGTTCACCCAATGTGGGCTACCTCCATAGAAAAATATTTCTTCTAAATATTTCTCAAATAATCGTTTGGGAATCCTTCCCAAGTATAATTTTTATGGACCTTTGTCCAAAGGAGATGTTGATACCCTAATATCAAGTTCATGGATCTCTTCCATAGGAGAACTCTTTCCTCTTATACTCTAGCTAGTGATATTATAGAATACTCTATCTCTCTACTGCACTGACTGGTGGATCTCTCTAGTTGAAGACTCCTCACTCAGATCTACATTCAATTATCTTGGTTGTTGGATCTCTATCCACTAAGAATTTTTCCTCTATACTCTGTCACCTCCAAAGCTCTATCAATAGGTTCACTCAGAACCTTCTCAAATCTTCTCAAAAATCTCACTCAGAACTTATCCAAATCTACTCAACAGGTCCATACAGAACCTGCTCAAATCTGCTCAACAGGTCCACACAGAACCTGCTCAAATCTGCTCAACAAGTCCACATAGAACTTTTTCAATCTCATATAATAATAAAGAGAATTTTTAGAGACTCAATATGTTCTATTCTCAAATCTCAATCTCTACTCAAATCTAGAATATAGAATAATTTTTTTTATGTAACTTTAACAACCACATGCATCTACTTGATTAGGCTCAATAAAATCAACTCAACCAATCACCTCAATGAACAACCCTTTCTCACAAACCCTAGTCCAAGAATGTATCAACCAACTCAAAATGTTTACAACAATTATCAACAAAAAATCTCACATAACAATGATACTCATGTTCTCTTCTAACTCAAGTTCAAGTTCTTTGTACAACCAATGGGCTCTAACAACAATGCTTATAAAACAAGGTTTAATCACAACTCTCAATCCATAAAACCTTGAATCATTAAACCAATTACTTTCTAAAATGAAACCACAATCAATCCTTTTCACTCCAAATATATTTTTAGAAATCAACCACCATAATCAATCAATAGGATAATGTGCCCATACCTTTTATGAATATGAAGAAGCCTCTTTGGAAATCTACCACAATCACAATATTCTTTTGCCAATCTTCACAAGGGTTAGAAGATCACAAAATAATCAATATTACTCCACTTCACAATTATATTCACCAAGGATTTTAATTAGAAAACCTTCTTAAGAATTAATGCACAACTTCCTTATCACTCCTAAAACCATTTTTACCATAAAATAAAATAAATCAAAACATTGCATAACCTTGTCACTCCATAAACCACTTATACCATAAAATAAATCAAATATTTTATATCCTTCCTTTCAATAGTTTTGCACTAAAAAATAATCACAAATCTTTCCTAGGCAATATCTCACATTAATCAAATATCAAACCTTATTAAAATATTAAAGCTTGCTCAACCTTATATCTCCTACAAAAATATAATCAAACCTTAGCAAGAAAATATTTTAATTAAACTATTGATCCCCACAAATATTAGAGTCAGAGCGCATACCTCAAAGGAGCCCTCGAAGGGCCTTGGCATTTCAAACCTCTTCCCACAGTGCTGCCAAGTAGCAGCTAATCCACGTGAGCTAACACTGCCAACGTGAGTGCCTTGGGAACTCTCTTCCTTAAGCCGCATGCACTTTCCTCACAAGGCATCAAAAATTTGACCATCCATAACTTGAATACCCATGTCACACTCGATGAAATTTGCTATGCAATATTCAGATGCAGAAATATTATGGGTTTTCAAAAATCATGCGACACTCCTTAGGTTTATTAAATGGAAAACCTTTGGCTTATTTATATAATCCATACTTCAATGCGAATATGTCGACCCTTTTAACATTGCCCTCATGATGTCGGTGGCGCCAATAAGAAAGGAGGGAAAAATATTTTATTTAATTTTAAAATTAAAATTTAAATTTTAAATAAATTAAAATTTAAACTAAACCTTTAAAATTAAATTTCTCCATCATCGGGGCACATTTTTCGATGAAACAAAAAGCCAACTTGGGTTTTAATAAAAACCCATTTCAAATCTAACATCCATTGGTTTTAAATAAAACCTTTCCTTACCTTCCTTGGTTTTCATAAAAACCTTTTGCTAAGCTTCCCTTGAAGCTCCTTTTGGAACAAAATGCCATGCATCCCTTCTAGAACCTTTGATCAAAACCTTGGCTTCTCAAATCATAGGGCTTACTTACATAGGTCCTTTTGACATCAATGACAAATTTTAGCTTAGGGACTCAAAATGTCCAACAATATCCCCCTTTTTCATTGATGGTAACCCATATTCATTTTACTAAAACATGACCTTATTTTCTACTCCCCCTAGGACTTTGCTCCTCCTAGCTCAATGCTCTCTCAAATATCTCCTCATATCAAATCTTTTCCCAATACACAAATATATCCCCCTTTGACATCAATGGAAAAGGGTCACCTTTGGGGATCGAGGCTAAGAATGAGCCTCTTAGCTTAGCCCCTCCCCCACCTCCACATGAGGTGGTTAATTCTGGGGTGGGAGTCTCACTCCCAATTTTCCTCTAAGATACTAAAAAGTCTCCTTTGAGAGTGGCTTAGTGAAAATATTTTCTATCTATTCCTTTGTAGTGACATTCTCCAATATGACCTATTTATTTGACACTTGTTCTTTCAAAAAATGATACTTGATTGGAATGTGCTTCATCCTGGAGTGCATTACCAGATTTTTTGAGATACATATGGCACTGGTATTATCACATATTATAGGAATGGGCTGATCATGCTTTATCTTGAAGTCTTCTAAAGTTCTCTTCATCCATAACACATGTGTACAATTGGCTACTATTGCAATATATTTTGCCTCTATTGTATATAGTGATACTGAAACCTACTTCTTGCTTAACCAAGGTACAAGTATTTCTCCAAGAAATAAATCTCCTTCACTTGTGCTTTTTCTATCATCAATGATGTCAGCCCAATATGCATTTGTATATGCTGTGAGTGTGAAACTGTCACTTTTGGGATACCAAAGTCCAAAATCCACAGTGTCTTTTAGATACCTAAAAATTGTTTTTACTATTTCCACATGTGTTTCCTTATGTGCTTCTTGAAATCTTACCACTAATCCCAATGACTGTACTATGTCTGGTCTTGTAGCTGTGACATATAATAAGCTACCAATCATGGATTAGTATAGTCTCTAATCTACCTCTGGATATTCATCATCCTTACTCAAATTGCACCCTGTGACCATAGGAGTACTTACTGGTTTACAATATTCTAATATGAATTTCTTTAACATCTCCTTAATGTACTTGGCTTGAGATAGAAACACTCTCTTCCCTGATTGTGAAAATTTGAAGACCAAGAAAGAAGGATAATTCACCAAGCATTGACATCTCAAATTCACTCTGCATATTCTTAGCAAACTCTTTGCACATCTTGTCATTGTTTCCCCCAAAAATTATTTCATCAACATAAACAACCACTATTAGAGGATCATTTCCTTTATTTTTGATATACAAATTACTATCTACTATTCCTTTCCTGAATCCCTGTTCTTGTAGATACTTATCAAATTTTGAGTACCATGCTCTGGGAGTCTACTTTAAACCATACAATATCTTTTTTAATATGCATACCTGATCTGGTGTATTTGCCAATATGAATCCCTCTAGATATTCAATGTAGACCTCTTATTCTAGAATCTCATTTAGAAAATTTGACTTAACATCCATTTGATATACCTTGAAGTTCTTAAAACTTGAAAAAGCTAAAAATATCCTTATAGCTTCAAGTCATGCAACTGGAGCAAAAGTTTCATCAAAATCAATTCCTTCTACTTGTGCATAACCTTTGCATACTAACCTTGCTTTATTTCTGACAACTTGTCCATCTTCATTCAACTTATTTTTGAAGACCCATTTTGTGCCAGTCACATTTTTATCCTTTGGTCATGGAACAAGTTTCCAAGTTTTTCTCTTCTTAATATGATCTAATTCTTCATTCATTGCTTTAACCCAAAATTCATCTTCACTCGCCTGAGAGAAATATTTTGGTTCAATTGTAGATAGCAAAGAAAAATTAGCTTGTTGAGATGGTTTTATTATTCTTCTCCTTGTCTATATTTAATCTGGATTCCCAATGATCTGATCTTTTGGGTGATATTTTTGTACATACCTGGAAGGAGTCTTAGGAAGAAGCCTTTGTGTTTCTTATTCATTATTATCTAGTTCCTCACAAAATTCTTCTTGACAACATCCATCTTCTTGGTATATCATTTTTTGAATTGGATCTCTGGAATCTATCTTCTCATAAAATGTTACATTCATACTTTCCACCACAGTGTGTGTTCTTTTGTTGTAACATATATAAGCCTTGCTTTTTGTGGAATAACCAAGAAATATTCCCTCATCACATCTTGGATCAAATTTGCCTAAATTATGATCTTCCTGTCTTATGTAACATTTGGTTCCAAAAATCTTGAAATGTTTTATAGTAGTAGGTCTTCCCTTACAAATATCATAAGGAGTCTTGTGATGATTTACCCTTAATTGAGCCCTAGTAATTATGTACACAGCTGTAGATACTACTTCTTTCCAAAAACCATCTGACAATTTAGATTCATTTAACATAGCTCTAGCCATGTTTTCAAAAGTCCTATTTTTCTTTTCAACTACTCCATTTTGTTGGGGAGTTCTTGCAGCTGAGTATTCTCTCTTGATTCCATGTTGTTCACAAAATTCTACAAACTCATCTAAAGTAAAATCTCCTCCTCAATCAAATCATAGACACTTAATCCTTTTTCCTGTTTCATTTTCAACCAACTTCATGAATGCTTTAAATTTTTTTAATGCTTCTAACTTTTTTTTTAGGAAAGTTACCCATACCATTCTGGAATAATCATCTACAAACAACATGAAGTAACACTCACCCTGAATACTTTGTATTCTGGTAGGACCACACAAATCAGTATGTATTAAACTCAAGGGCTTATATGACATATAACCTTTTGGTTTGTAAGTTGTCCTAGTTTGCTTTCCATGTTAGCAAGGTGCACACATTGTGTTTTGAGGTCTTCTTATCTTGGGTAAATCTTTGACTGCCTTTTTATTGCTTATGCTAACTATGTTGTCAAAATTCAAATGATCCAATATTCTATAACACAACAAACTCTCATATTCTTGTGATAGAAAACACTTTTCCCCTTTGATCTCATTGAGTATATACAAGTTGTTTGGGGTTCTTGCATTTGCAATGATTCTTCCTATTTCTATTTTCCTTATCTCACATTATTCTAGATGGAAGGTAACCATATATCCATGATCATAAAGTTGAATTATACTCAGTAGATTGTGTTTTAACCCTTTGACATGTAAAACATTCTCTATTTTTATTTTTCCATTGTCTATACTTAGAGTGCCTCTCCCAATAATCCTAGCTGATCCATTATCACCAAAACTTATTGATCCTCTATTTTTTTCCTTTAGAACAATGAATTTGTCTTTGTCTTTTTCCATATGACTAGAGAAACCACTATCCAGATACCATTGTTCTTCTTTATTTTGAGCATGCAACGCTATCTGGACTAACATAGATCTAGCCTTGACATTATTTCTTTCATCCTTCCTACTTGTTGGAATTGTTTTTCTAGACTCAGGAAATATCATTTTATACCACCTAGCCTTATGCCCAAAATTATTGCATTTGTAACATATAACATCGTCATCCATGAGAGGTGTAAAGGAATTGAAATTTTTATTGTATCTTGCATGATGAATACAATATGCATACTATATGGCCATATTTATTGCAATAAAAACAATGATCGTGAAAGAAGTTATGTAACCTATTTGGAGGTCTTGTATATTGTGAAGAAGTCATCCTCTTCTTGTAATTAACTCTTATCTAGGGTTCCTATTTTCTTTCCTCCTTTATGATGTCCTTTGCTTACTTTTCTTTGTTTGAATTTTCTATATTTTGGAAGCTTGATTCCTTCATTTGTTTCACATATTCTGTATTTTGTAGTATCTTGATCCCTTCTAGTTTGTTCCTTAGGAGAACAATTTTTGGTTCCAATATTCCATATTTTTTTTCCTTGGCTCTCAATAGATCTGACATATCTTGCTCAATATTTTTTTCCTTCTTCTATCTTAATATTGAATTTTGTAAGGTTCTGTATGAGTTCCACTCTTGCCTCTTCATCTTCCTGAATTTGTTCTTTCAAGTTTGAATTTTTCTCTCTAAGTCTTTCCAATTTTCTGAGAGCAGTAAAGAATTCCTCTTTTATATAAAACCTACTCTCTTCTTCACTTTATGAAGTCATGTGTGCTACCAAAGGATCCTCTTCCAAGTTGTTAGACTCTTCACGGAGAGACCCACTCTGATACCAAGTGAAGAACATGTGCTTATACTGAGAGGAGGGTGAATAGTATAACATAAAAATTTTCCCAAAATAGTAGCATCAACATTAATAAAATAATGAACATCACACAAAGCATCACACACATGAGAGACATCATTTTTAACATGGTTCACCCAATGTGGGCTACCTCCACAGAAAAATATTTCTTCTAAATATTTCTCAAATAATCTTTTGGGAATCCTTCCCAAGTACAATGTTTATGGACCTCTATCCAAAGGAGATGATGATCCCCTAATATCAAGTTCATGGATATCTTCCATAGGAGAACTCTTTTCCATTATGCTCTAGCTAGTGATATTCTAGAAGACTCTATCTCTCTGTTGCACTGATTGGTGGATCTCTCTCCACTTGAAGACTCCTCACTTAGGTTTGTCTTCAATTGTCCTGGATGTTGTATCTCCATCCAATGAGACTTTTTCCTCTATAATCTTTCACCTCCAAATATTTGTCAATAGGCTCACTTAGAACCTTCTCAAATCTACTCAACAAGCTCACTCAAAACTTATCCAAATATGCTCAATAGGTCCATACATAACCTACTCAAATATGCGCAACAGGTCCACACAGAACCTGCTCAAATATGCTCAACAAGTCCACACAGAACTTGTCCAATATCATAGAATCATAAAGAGAATTATTAGAGACTCAATATGTTCTATTCTCAAATCTCAATCTCAACTCAAATCCAGAATATAGAATAGTTTGTTTTATGGAACTTGAAAAACCACATGCATCCACTTGACTAGGCTCAATCAAATTAACTCAACCAATCACCTCAATGAACAACCCTTTCTTACAAACTCTTGTCCAAGCATGTATCAACCAAGTCAAAATATTTCTTGAAGAACACAAGCTTATACTGAGAGGGGTGTGAACAGTATAGCGCCCACTTTTTACAAACCAATATCAATTAGTGCCCTTAATTACAATAACCAAATATAGCAGTGTGCATTAATGACATAGATAGCAATAGTAAGCAAGAGCACAAATCACCACACATAATTGAGACACAATATTTAACGTGGTTCTCCCAATGTGGGGTAGTCCACAAGATAATATCCTTATAATATTTCATAAAGAAATAGGGATCCTTACCCCAATAAAAATGATTACTTTGATCTGCTCAAATCTAGGCTATCCATTGATCTGCTCAGGTAGGCAATCCACTGATCTACTCAGAAAGGCAATCCATTGATCTACTTAGTTAGGCAATCCATAGATCTTCTCAGCTAGGCAATCTTTATCTGCTTAGTTAGGTTATCCATTGATCTGCTCAACAAGGCAATCCATTGATCTACTCAGCTAGGCAATCTGATGATCTGCTTTAGCAAGCTCACCAAGAACCTGCTCAAAATTTGCTTGAACAAGCTCACCAAGAACTTGCTCAAATCTGCTCCAGCAAGCTCACCAAGAACTTACCCAAAATCTCCTCCAACAATCTCACCAAGAACTTGCTCAAATATGCTTAGCAAGCTCACCAAGAATTTATTCAAAATATTCTTAGCAAGCTCACAAAGAAATTTCTCAAATATTTCCCAAATCTGTCCAAAAAAACCTTCTCAAAGGTTCAATAAATCATGCACAAAATCTGCCTCAAATCTATTTAGAAATTTTTCCAAAAGCCTTCTCAAAGTCTCAATAAATCATGCACAAAATCTGCCTCAAATATATCTATAAATTTATCCCAAAAGCCTTCTCAAAGGCTCAATAAATCATGCACAAAAGCTGCCTCAAATCTTTCTAGAAATTTTTCCCAAAAGCCTTCTCAAAGGCTCAATAAATCATGCACAAAAGCTACCTCAAATCTATCCAGAAATCTATCCCAAAAGCCTTCTCAAAGGCTCAATCAATCATGCACAAAATCTACCTCAAATTTGTTTAGAAATATGTCCCAAAAGCCTTCTCAAAGGCTCAATAAATCATGCTCAAGTAGCATTCAAATCTCATCCAAAAATATATGAATGAAAGACTCAATTATGAACTCAAAAATGAATGGCAATGCACTCTTCAATGGATGACAACAATGATCCACAATGATATCAACTCAAATTAGTCTCAAATCAACTTAAATCAAATCAAATCAATCTCAACTCAGCTCAATCTTATAGAAGCATAAAGAGAATTGTTAGAGACTCAATATGTTCTATTCATAAATTCAATTTCTTTCTCAACATAAACTCAACTCAAATCAGAATATAGAAGTTTGTTTCATGGAACTTGAACAACCACTTCACACAATCACTTGACTAGGGTCAATTAACTCAACTCAACCAATCACCTTAAGGAATAATTTTTTCTCACAAACTCTAGTTCAAGCATGAATCAATCAACTCAAAATGTTTTCAACAATACTCAACAATAACTCTTACATAACAATGTGTTGGTCACAAATATGCCACAGGAAAGGATTTTATACGTATACGCACCCTAGACTTGGCCAAAATTGAAATATCGAGAGAAAGAGAAGTCTC
This sequence comes from Wollemia nobilis, assembly GCA_028583015.1. NCBI lineage: Eukaryota > Viridiplantae > Streptophyta > Pinopsida > Araucariales > Araucariaceae > Wollemia > Wollemia nobilis. The sequence continues at coordinate 3,583,099 of JAQPPZ010016414.1, forward strand.
CCGGGCCAATCTCTAGAGAGGGCTGGCTCCCAAACTAGTCTAAACTGGTTTCAAGATTAGAGATGTAGGAAAGAAATGGGAAAATGCAAAAAGAAATGGGAAATAACAGAAAGGGATGTAAATATGGCTGAAGCCGATCGTTGATGGGGAGAAAAACCTCAAATAATAATAACCTCAACTAGATCCTAAAGCTAAGCAACAACGAACTCTTAGAATACGTATACAAAAATTGGATCATGCATTAGCCGTGAGTTTGCTTCCAATTGTACTCCAAATGCTCAAATGTAAATACAGCCAAATTCAGAGCAATAGAATTTAACTTATATTAACACTGGACTAACAGAAGTGACTCAGACAGAAAGCAAAACATGCACAAAAATTTAGATCACCAACTCCAAAAGACACTAAGAATAGAAGCAAATGCATCTAGGATTTTTGTTTTAATTTTTGCAAAATATCCTCCTCCCTTTACTTGAGTTTTACATTGGTATTTATAGAAGTTCATCCTCTTCCTTTTTTATTACAACATTCAATACATGAAACATATTTCAAAGAAACGATCCCCTTAATATGCCTCGAAGAAATGATAGTCCCTGTTTTAAATGGATTACAAATAAAAATAAAACAGAAACAAGGGCCCATATTTCTTCATTAAATGACCATTATCAAGGGAAGCTAGAAGTTGTTAAGAGATCATGAACAGGAGATTTTAATACTGGAGGCATCTTTAATTCTGGTGGTTTTGAAAACTGCTTCATGTTCTTCCATCAAGCGCACATCGGTAATCAGCAACATTTAATATTTGAGCTTCTTTGACCACGATCTAAAAATCAGTTATAGAGCTTTTACTTGCATTACTTCATTTGATCCTTATCTTCTCCACACGTTCTCCTATACAATTCTGAAGGAAAATGCAAACAGAACTGTATTGGGTCCTTGTTGTTGCTTCTGTCACGAAAATGAGACAGGTCAAAAAAATGTGACATGTCGCAAAATCATGACACTTTTACCTTGTTGCCTTCTATTTCTACCACCAATCACAAAAATGCGACTTGTCGCGAAATCGTGACATCTTCTCTCGATCAACTTCGTTTCCATGACATGTCACGAAATTGTGACATTTTCCTCTGTCTGACTTTGTTCACTGCTCCTTATCACAAAAATGAAACATGTCACGAAATTACGACATCTTTCACTCAGCGTCGTCTTGTTTGCTTTACACCCGCGAAAACGTGACAGGTCAAAAAAATATGACATGTCACGAAATTGTGACATCTTCCTTCTACCATGTACTTTGTAGCCTTTATTCCACGAAAATGTGATAGGTCACGAAAATGTGAAATGCCGTAATATCGCGACATTTTTTTCATATGGCTCTTCGGTCTTCAACAAGTCACAAAATCATGACATGTTTTGCCAGTTGGCTTTATCTCCATAATATGTCACAAAATCATGACATTTTTTGTATTCTTCTACTTTGATGCTATTTAGTCGCAAAAATTTGTCATGTCGTGAAATCGTGACATTTTGTACAATCTAGCTGCCTCCGTACTTCTTCCTCGTGAAAATGTGACATGTCACAAAATCGCAACATTTCTCTGTGCTTTGCCCTTCTTGTCCAACATGTCACGATATCGCGACAATTCCCTGCCTTATCTGTCGTCATAGCTTCCTGTTGTGATATCACGACAAGTTCCTCTTGCTGGGATTCATTTTCAAAAATGTCGCGATATCGCGACATCTTTCTTGCCTTGTGTTTATTTTTTAGCCCTTCCACGATAACGCAACATGTCACAATATCATGACATTTCGTACCATTTGCTCCTTTTTCACTTTTCTATCGTGATATCGTGACAAGTTTCTTTGTTATTTGCCCTTTTTTGCTTTATGTCGTGATATCGTGACATTTTTTATTATTCTGCTCTATGGCCACCACAATTCACGAAAACGTGACATGTCGCGATATCGTAACAACTTTCATTTGAATGCTCCCAAACCACAACAAGTCGCAAAACACCAACATGTCACGATATCATGACAGTTTGGCTTCTTTGCTTTTGTTGATTGTTTTGACCATGATATTATGACATGTCGTGATATCATGACACTTTCTTGACTTAGCTCTTTTCTGCATTTGGCATCGTGAAACTGTGATAGGTCGCGATATCATGACATGTGATATCGTGACAGTTTCACTTTTGCACAAACTTGGTTATTTTGCATGAACAACAACAACAAAAACAATGTGGCAAAAATGCCAACATTCTTGGCAGCTCGTAGGGTATACAGTTCTATTGTATGCACAAACCTCAAGCCTTTATCCATTGGGCAATAGAGTCAAGCAACGAGAGGAGTAGAAAGAACTGGTGCTAGTTGATGCTAGACGTCTCTGCAAGCTACTGCAATAAGCTCTTGCTGGTACTTGACTCTAAAAAATAGGACCTTCAACAAAAATTTGTGGAAGAACAGAATGTCCTTTATTTCTTTAGAACTACTACACTTGGCCAAGCTCGGATGAGCTGGGTAATCACCAGGTGCTATGCAAGGATCTCCATGGTAGTAGTGAAAAGCACCTGAATTACAAAAATGGAAATGAAAGGAGTGATGGAATGGTGGAAAATGGGGGAATGGAAGTGGTAGATACAGCAATAGGGTGCTACTGTGCTACTAGCTGTAGGGTTTTATGAAAATAGATAACGAAATGGAAATGGATGGAATAGAGGATGTGGTATGAACTGTGGAAAAGTGCTCAAAAAATTAGAAGAAAGGGAAGTGAAGAAAAGAGAACATCAGAGAGGGGAGTAGAAACAACAGTAATGGCTTGATTATTTGTAGAAGAAAAAGGAGTAGGAGAGGAAGGGAATGGAGTAGAGGGGAAAAAAGAAATAGATGGAAGGCACTAACTACTAGGAAGGAAAAGAAAAATAAAGAGAAATAAGCATACCTACGGGCTCGCATGCAAAAAGAGCCGAAGTTAAAAATTTTTGTTCTTTTCTTCTGTTTCTTTTTTTTTTCTCTATGTACAAGGTAACTCTTGAATTAGCTGTGAACTCTCAGGAGAGACACATCCCCAAACATGGTTCTATGATCTCCTGGATCCCAGACCTTGGACAGACACTTAGTGGTCTCCTGATTGATAATCCGCTCGGAGCCATCAAAGATTTGCAACCATCGCGTTCCAAGTGTCTTAGCCATTTTGAAACCTAAGCACAAAGCCTCATCATCTATAGTATTATCTGTGTAGCTCCAGGTTAACTGGTCTGAATAAGAACATTTAATTCTAGAAGGTGACATTAGAACATTCCCAATGCCAGTGCCATTTTTGCATTATGCCCCATCGAAATAGAGCTGATCTTGACTTCCATCATTCTTTTCTTGAGCATTTTTAGTCTTCAGAATAGAATAACAACCAATATCAGTTTCCACCATGGCATTAAAATCAAGCATTGAAAACTCATGCTCCAAGCAAACCTCATCCAGGAATTTACCCATCAAATCAGCATCTTCCAATTCCTCAGTTATCACATTGACAGAATGCTTGGATCTTTATTCTTCCATCTTCTCTACATGAAAATTAAAAGGCTTCTGATTGTCAATACATACTCTTCTTCCTTTGAAAGGAACCTCCAAGTGGGAATAATCCAGAGAAAGGTAGCCTCCCAGCTTGGCAGTTAATTCTCTTGACAAACACATACTGAAATATGGTTCCAAATCAACCACAACTATCTCCTGAATTACTGTAATCTGAGGCATACTATGCAGAACAATAGGAACATACTTAATTACACCCACTATTTTTATGGGAGTCCTATCCAACTGCAATACACCAGGGCTACTACTTGTATATTCCATACCCATGACTTCACAAACTGCCTTTGGCATGACAGTTGTCGCAGCACTAGAATCAATCATGCAGTTATGCACAATCCAACCCTCCATTCTGAGTGACAAGTAAAATTGGGGTGGTCTATTTTTCCCAGTGGCTGAAGAAGTTAACGTTTGAGCAAAAATCATTTGGGTAGGATTCTTCTCATTATCTTTCACAGACTTCAATTATTCTTGTAATAGATCAACTTGCCCAGGTAATTGTAAAGCATCATAGAGACTAACCTTGGCTGGAATCTTCTTCAATTCTTCAACAATATTGTATGCATATGCACCAGACTCCCTCTTTTCATTAATGTCTTCATATTTGATCTGATATTGCTGAGTGGCTTCTACCCTCAGTATTTTAGTCAAAGAAGGGCACTTGAGCTTTTCTCTGGCTTGGTCCTCTATTTCAGCTCTTGCCTATGAAGTTGAGGCTTTTTCTTGCAATCTTTCCTTTGCTCGTGGTGGCAAAATATATTTCAATAGAACAAGTGAATCTAGCTTTGGTAATGAAACAGGAGCTTTCACTTGTACTTATCTTCTTTCATTTTGCATCTTTAGATCAGTCAGTACTCTTAATGGTTCCATATTTCCTAGATCTACAGTGACTGGCTTCTTCCTAGTTCTCATGAGAATTGAGACTTGTTCTTCAGATGGAACCATAAAATTATGATCCAGCTCTGAAATCATATTAACTTGTCCTCCCGAAGAGCTTGCGACCAATGTTTGCACATAGTTCGGATGAACCATACAAGTGTCTTCACCGTGTGGATCATTACATGTAGAGCACCAATATGTTCTTTCTACAGGGCCAGCTTCCTCATTCATAAACATAGTCGGGTTATTTTCTGGAACTTTGCTTGTTGAAGCCGCTTATTCTCTCGTGATCAGTGGAGGTTGAAATCTCCTAGGTTGAAATTCTCTCTCAGCCTGCTTTCTTTCAATGATTATGATTTTATTTTCCATTGCTCTTATAGCTGAGTTAGCAGATTGTACCTCTTTTAATAGGATTGTGAAGGGATCAGGATTTGAAGGTGCAAGAGGTGTCGATAGAGGTAGAGGTGCTAGCAGTACAAGTAATGTTGGGAATGAAGTGGGAGCTGGTAATTACGGAATGCTTGGTGCAGGAAATTATGGAATAGTTGGAGCAGGGAGCTAGGGAACTGGAATGGGTGCGGTCTAAGGCGCACTTGAGCTCCATGATGGAATAGGATACATGGGAGGCATAGGCTGTGAAAATGAACCAGAATACAAATGCTTAGGAAGATCAGGTAAGATAGGCATTGTCACCTTTGGAGGAAGCCTACCTATGGCAATCAAGTCAGCTTCCACCTTTTGCACTTGTTCAAAAATCTCTAGAAATGTAGTCACATTGGATTTTCGAATAGCCAAGTCGATGTCTATGTTAAAAGCTCTAAGATAATAGAATGCAGCTAGCTCATGAGTGGGCCGAAGACCATCAAGGATTCTCTGCCAGCTTCTGGTAAATATGACATTGAAGTCGCCTCCTGCGGGTGCCTTTGAATTGCATGAAATTTGTGCAACAAGGAGTATGGATCAGCTTGTTCATGAAATTTTTTGACTAACAGTTCTCCTAATTCATCCCATCATTTAATAGTGCCTGGTTGTAATGATCAGTACCAATATAACAATTTCCCTTTTAATGACAATACCAAAGATGCTACATCATTAATATGCTCATAAGTTGTTATGTCATGAATGGCCGCAAAAGATGCTACATCATTAATATGATCATAAGCATTTTTACCAGTACCATCATAGGTCGAAAAAGCTTTCAAAGCAGCTTGAGGAACTGGATTTTGTATCAGTAAATTCAAGGCTCCTGAACCATTCCATGTTGAGAACTTCCTTGGTGGAGGATGCTGGGCCATTTGAACTGCTGGATCTAGATGTAGCAAGCTCATAGCAGTACTGGGAGGAGTCAGGGATGGCACAAAATGACCTACTGCCTATGAAGAAACATCAAATGATGGGTTCACAAGACTTACCAATCTTGAGCGCTCCCTCCAGTTTTGAACATCAATCTCGAAGAATTCGACTGGATCTTTCGAATCTTTGGCACTTGATCTCGTGATCATGAAGTAAATATTTCATGATTAGAAAATTTTGGGTACTATACAGTTACCCTCAGTAGAGTCACTAGATGAACTTACAATCACTGCTTTGAGGTCAAGATAGTTCATCAAGATCTTGATTCCTCTGGGTGTCAAAAAATGGAACTTGTGGGTCCCACCGGGCGTGCCAAGACTGTTGGTCACAAATCTACCACAAGAAAGGATTTTATATGTATACGCACCCTAGACTTGGCCAAAATTGAAAGGTCGAGAGAAAGAGAAGTCTCTCGGGCCAATCTCCAGAGAGGGTTGGCTCCCAAACTAGTCTAAACTAGTTTCAAGATTAGAGATGTAGGAAAGAAATGGGAAAATGCAGAAAGAAATGGGAAAATGTGGAAATAAATGGGAAATAATGAAAAGGGATGTAAATATGGTCGAAGCCGATCGTTGATGGGGAGAACAACCTCAAACAACAATAACCTCAACTAGATCCTAAAGCTAAGCAGCAACAGATTCTTAGAATATGTATACAAAAATTGGATCACGCATTAGCCATGAGTTCACTTCCAATTGTACTCCAAATGCTCAAATGTAAATACAGCAAAATTCAAAATAGTAGAATTTAACTTATATTAACACTGGACTAACATAAGTGACTCAGATAGAAAGCAAAACATGCACAACAATTTAGATCACCAACTCCAGAAGACACTAAGAATGGAAGCAAATGCATCTAGGATTTCTATTTTAATTTCTGCAAAAGATCCTCCTCCTTTTGCTTGAGTTTTACATTGGTATTTATAAAGGTCCGTCCTCTTCATTTCGTATTACATCATTCAATACATGAAATATATTTTGAAGAAACGATCCCATTAATCTGCCTCGAAGAAATGACAGTCCCTGTTTTAAATGGATTACAACTAAAAATAAAATAGAAACAAGGGCCCATATTTCTTCATTAAATGACCGTTATCAAGGGAAGCTAGAAGTTGTTAAGAGATCACGAACAGGAGCTTTTAATATTGGAGGCATCTTTAATTCTGGTGGCTTCAAAAACTGCTTCATGTTCTTCCATCTAGCGCACATCGGTAATCAACAACATTTAATCTTTGAGCTTCTTCGACCACGATCTGAAAATTAGTTATAGAGATTTTACTTGCATTACTTCGTTTGATCCTTATCTTCTTTGCACGTTCTCCTATGCAATTCTAAAGGAAAATGCAAACAGAACTATATTGGTCCCTTGTTGTTGCTTTTGTCACAAAAATGAGACAAGTCACGAAAATGCGACATGTCACGAAATAGTGACACTTTTACCTTGCTACCATCTATTTCTGCCACCAGTCACGAAAATGTGATATGTCACGAAATCATGAAATCTTCTCTCGTTCATATTCGTTTTCATGACATGTCATGAAATTGTGACATTTTCCTTTGTCTAACTTTGTTCGCTGCTCCTTATCACAAAAATGAAACATGTCACAAAATCGCATCATCTTTCACTCAGTGCTGTCTTTTTTTCTTTACACCCGCAAAAACGCGATAGGTCATGAAAATACGACATGTCATGAAATCATGACATCTTCCTTCCGCCATGTACTTTGCAGCCTTTATTCCACAAAAATGCGACAGGTCACGAAAATGTGACATGTCACAATATCGCAATATTTTTTTAATTTGGCTCTTCGGTCTTCAACAAGTCACGAAATCGTGACATGTTTTGCCAGTTGGTTTTATCTCCACAATATGTTGCAAAACCATGAAATTTTCTATCTTCTTCTACTTTGATGCTGTTCGGCCGCAAAAATTTTTCATGTCGTGAAATCATGACAATTTGTACAATCTGGCTGCCTCCGTACTTCTTCCTCGTGAAAACATGACATGTCACAAAATCATGACATTTCTCTACGCTTTGCCCTTCCTGTCCAACATGTCACGATATCGCGACAATTTCTTGCCTCTTCTGTCATCGTCGCTTCCTGTCGTCGTATCGTGACAAGTTCCTCTTGCTTGGCTTTATTTTCAAAAATGTCATGATATTGCGACATCTTTCTTGCCTTGTGTTTATTTTTTAGCCCTTCCATGATAATGCGACATGTCGTGATATCGTGACGTTTCACCATTTGCTCCTTTCTCGCTTTTCTATTGTGATATCATGACAAGTTTCTTTGTCATTGCCCTTTGCTGCTTTATGTCATGATATCACGACATTTTCTATTGTTCTACTCTGTGGCCACTACAAGTCGTGAAAACACGACATGTCACGATATCGTGACAACTTTCATTTGAATGCTCCCAAACCGCAACAAGTCACGAAACACCAACATGTCATGATATCATGACAATTTGGCTTCTCTGCTTCTGTTGACTGTTATGACCATGATATTACGACATGTCATGATATCGCGACACTTTCTTGACTTAGCTCTTTTCTGCATTTGGCACCGTGAAACTACAATAGGTCGCGATATCGTGACATGTTGCAATATCACGACAGTTTCACTTTTGCACAAACTTGGTTATTTTGTATGAACAACAACAAAAAAAATAATGTGGCAAAAATGCCAACACAATGATACTCATGTTTTCCTCTAACTCAAGTTCAAGTTCTTTGTACAAGCAATGGGCTTCAACAACAATGCTTATAAAACAAGGTTTAATCACAAATCTCAAACTCGAAAAAATTGAAGCATTCAACCAACCACTTTCAAAAAGGAAACCACAATCAATCCTTTTCTCTCCAATGATATTTCAGAAATCAACCACCATAAACAAAGTCAATGGAGAATATTGCTTATACCTTTTTGATGTCTTATTTGTTGTCCACTAAATCTGCCACACTCAACAAAATTTCTTTTTCAACTTTCAATAGGGGTTAAATATCTTGATTAATAACACAACAATAATATCCAAATAACACCTTATTACTGCTACTCTATAAAATACACCATGTCCCCTCATGAAAGAATTAATCCCCTTTGAAAAAGAACAAAGCAACCTTCACTTTTTAACCCCTTTACAAAATTTGAAATATATATTTACACACACCTTATTTCTCCCTTTAAGTAAGTTAATCAAATAGCCCTCGAAATAAGCTTTTCAATGATATATAATATGATATACTTCTAAAAGAAAAATCACCAAAAATATCTCTTTTTCTTAAAGTGCATCACAACCCTTATTTCTCCTAGGGCAACTTTAGAAAAATAAAATATTAAAAAATATATTAACTTGCCTTTATCCTTGATGGGATTCGATCCCTCGATGCCTCCTTGCTTAGTGCCTTAACCGTGGCCAAGCTGCCACATGAACTATAGCCTCTTTTGGGATGGAAAGGCACCACGTGCTTCAAACGACTCCTCCCTCTCACGCAAACCAAAAATGCTTCGCGCACTCTTTCTTCCAATGCTTTCTAATGCAGCCAAGGGGATTCGAAACCTTGATTTTCATTCTCCCACTTGCCTTAGCCAAAAGCCAATTTCCAATGCACCACACTACCCAAGGTGACTAGGGTTTCACACACCGTCCAATTTATTCTTTGCTTCCATCACTTAACCCTCTTTTGCACGAGCTCTTTTTGCTTTCCAACAATTGCATTAATTCATGAGGGAAAGCCAAGGATTAATAAACCTTAGGCATCCTTTCATATAGTTTTCTCCCTCATATTCAATGATGTCGGCGGATTACTTTTATTTTTAATTTTAAAATTTAAATTTAAATTTTAAATAATTTAAAATTTAAACTAAATATTTAAAATTAAATATCTCCATCACTAGGGTACCTTTTTCGATGAAATGAAAAGCCAACTTGGGTTTTAAGAAAAACCCATTTCAAATCTACCATCCATGGTTTTAAACAATATATTTTATTTTGCCTACCTTGTTTTTCACAAAAAGACTATATATCCATGCTCTCTAAAATATCATAAATGATTATTTATGAAGTGCTTTTGCCACCAAAACTAAATGTGATCTATGTGACATAAATGATCCATGTGACATCAATGACAACATAAAATAACTCAAATTGCCAACATTTCCAATAATGCTCAACAAAAAATCTCACATAACACTAATACTCATGTTCTCTTCTAACTCAAGTTCAAGTTCTTTGCACAACCAATGGGCTCTACCAACAATGCTTATAAAACAAGGTTTAATCACAACTCTCAATCCAAAAAACCTTGAAGCATTAAACCAATCACTTTCAAAAAGGAAACCACAATAAATCCTTTTCACTCCAAAGATATTTTCATAAATCAACCACCATAATCAATCAATAGGAGAATGTGCCCATATATTTTATGAATATGAAGAAGCCTCTTTGGAAATTTGCAACAATCACAATATTATTTTGCCAATCTTCACAAGGGTTAGAATATCACAAAATAATAAACATTACTCCACTTCACAATTATTTTCACCAAGGATTTTAATTAGAAAATCTTCTTAAGAATTAATGCACAACTGCCTTATCACTCCTAAAACCACTTGTACCATAAAATAAAATAAATCAAAACATTGCATAACCTTGTCACTCCATAAACCACTTATACCATAAAATAAATCAAATATTATATATCCTTCCTTTCAACACTTTTTCACTCAAAAATAATCACAAAGCTTTCCTAGGCAATATCTCACATTAATCAAATATCAAACCTTACTAAAATATTAAAGCTTGCTCAACCTTATATCTCCCACAAAAATATAATCAAACCTTAGCAAGAAAATATTTTAATTAAACTATTGACCCCTGCAAATATCAGAGTCGGAGCGCATACCTCAAAGGAGCCCTTGAAGGGCCATGGCATTTTAAACCTCTTCCCACCATGCTACCAAGTAGCAGCTAAGCCACGTGAGCTAACATTGCCCACGTGAGTGCCTTGGGCACTCTCTTCCTTAAGCCATGTGTGCTTTCCTCACAAGGCACCAAAATGTTGACCGTCCACAACTTGACTACCCACATCACACTCCATGAATTTTTTTGCACAATATTCAGATGCAAAAATACTTTGGGTTTTCAAAAATCATGCGACACTCCTTAGGTTTATTAAATAGGAAACCTTTGGCTTATTTATATAAGTCATCCTTCAATGTAAATACGTCGGCCTTTTTAAAATTGCCCTCATAATGTCGGTGGCACTAATAAGAAAGGAGGGAAAAACCTTTTATTTAATTTTAAAATTAAAATTAAAATTTTAAATAAATTAAAATTTAAACTAAACCTTTAAAATTAAATTTCTCCATCACTAGGGCACCTTTTTCGATGAAACAAAAATCCAACTTGGGTTTTAATAAAAATCCATTTCAAATCTACCATCCATTGTTTTTAAATAAAACCTTTCCTTGCCTTCCTTGGTTTTCATAAAAACCTTTTGCTAAGATTCCCTTGAATATCCTTTTGGAACCAAATGCCATGCATCCCTTCTAGAACCTTTGATCAAAACCTTGGCTTCTCATGAAGCTCTTTGTGGAGCAAAATCATAGTGATTACTTACATAGGTCCTTTTGACATCAATGACAAATTTTATCCTAGGGACTCAAAATGTCCAACATGGTGTCTGAACCATCTCCATCCTATTTCATGTCATTCAAGGTGAAATATAGTACAATATCTTGCTTGAAAGCCTATGGATATGAGACATGCAGTTTGTCCCTTCTTCCTTACACACATATCTTAAGTATGTCCATGATGACCTCATCCATTGTGTTCCCACCAACGAGGATCCCTTTAAATTATACAAAATCATAGACCTTCTACCAAGACCCTCATCATCCTCTACTCATGTCCTCACCATACCTTCTCATAAATTGTCAAGAGCATCTACATATCCCTTAGTACTGATCTCATCTCTACAAAAATCATCACCTAGAACAACACTTCATTCTACTACCATTCCTTTCTCACCACCTTCCTCATGGCCTCCCCCTCCTTCTTAGTCATCCTCCTCCACAAATCCTCTTCTTGTACCTCCACATTTTTCATCACCATCATTGTTGCCTCCTATCCCATCTCACCCATATTCCTCTATCAAACCTCCTCTTCTTCCCACTCATCAAACACCTCCACTCCCTTTTCACATGTGATCATGATCTTTCACATCTTCTCATAGCTCAGTGCCTATACTGCATCCACTGACCATACAGTTCCCACAATTGAACCACCCCATTTCATCTACTACAACTGAATGCCATGATTGGGAGTAGTGATATTATCGCTTAGATGCTAAATTACTCCATTTTTCTCCTCCCATCATTTGTGATTCCCAATTGGCATCATCCTCATATTTTGATTCACCACCTTGATCCCCAACATGTGCCACACCTCGAGTGTCAATATTCATGACAAAATTTGGACTTGGTAAATACAATATTTTGGATGCTCATGTGTGACCCCTAAAAATCCAATCTACATGGGATTTTGGATGTCCTTTAGCTTACGTCTTAATCATCAGTATCATTGTGTGACTAGGTCTTCCTAACAATTATACCAACTTTTTTATGCCGGTATTGACTCCTTGCTCCCGACCGCTAACCTCCACCACCACAATCTAGTTAATATGGAACTCTAGACCACATGTCAAAACCTCAATTTTCCCTATGTTACCTTTGACATTTCCACTAGTGTGGATTTGGACTAGGATTCTATGAACAAGGGTTATGAACACCTATCAACCCCCATGTTCAATTTCCAATAGATAAATTTAGACTAGGCTATCACCCCTCCTTTGTACACATGCTTGAGGATGAGCTTCAAGACATTTCTTTGCATCCCCCACTAATACCTACACACATGTTGTAATACTACATTGATATGGACATACTAGATGATATCCCATCTCCTCATTCTACCGTCACCATCCCATACACCTTCTTCCATGACATGTCTCTTAATGACACAACTTCTGCTTATTGTATCGCCATGCTAGTTGATCAATTTGCTTCCCTATCTCTCACACCTTCTCATCCATAATGTTCCATTTCACCTAAATCTCCATTACCTACACATTCAGCCATACCAACACCCACTTATCAACAATTTCATCGATTCACAACATGACCTCTCTTTCCACTCATGGTTTTACAATCACCTTTAAACCTCACATGACGTTAAAATGTTCATGCATTCTCATTATTAGAATCATCATATTTTAGGACCTCTATATCTTCCATTAATATGATCGACATGGATTTATTCTCACCACTTCAATACTCATCTCCTACAAATCGTGATGATATACTCAACCATAATTTTATCAATTTCACCCACATTTTACTAACACCTTCAATGTAAGACTTTTTGATATCATATTCTATCTTGTGCACCATGAATGCTCTATGTTTGTCTACCCTACCTCACATCTCGTGGATTCATCACACTAAATTTTACTTAGATAACAAATTTTATTTACCTAAGGCTATCGATGACCTCCATATTATTATTATCTTGGATCAGCTCCACAATGGTTCCCACATGCTTGTGAAATAAATAATCAATGTTAATATTGGTGATGACCCCACAAATCTACATATTGTCAAGCTCGCTACTAGCCATTAACTAGAATAGCGCACCTTATTCAACACCTTCCTCGATGAGTATATCATAGTATTCACCTAGTCCTATAAGGACATGCCTGGACTCAATCCTTCCCTAGTAGTACACAACCTCACTCTTGACAAATATGCCAAACCCGTCAAGAAAATATTACGATGCATGCACCCTAAAATTGTGTTACTAGTAAAATTTGAGCTCCAAAAGCTCCTCAATGTAGATTTCATTCAACCTATTTATTACCCCAAATGGGTCTCCAATATGGTACCAGTACCTAATCCCAAGCCTGGTTGTAGTCTTTTCCACCCAAAAACTACGTCATTACATGCTTAATCACACTACATTTGTCATCACTCATGACAATCCACTTTGATACATGATGAACAAGAGTTATCATAACTCTCGTACTACTAAATGGATCATGCTCCTCATTGAATTTGATCTAGAGTTCATTTTAAAAAAATCCATCAAAGGGTAGGTCATCACAGACCAACTCACTGAGGCCCCATTACCCGATAATCAACCTCTCCTCATTCAACTCCCTGATGACTCCATATTCAATATTATAGAACCTGAAGAGTATGTCAAACCAGATATGATACTTGACTTAATGCTTTTATTTGATGGTTCCATTTGCACACATGTTGGGGGTGCAAGCATTGTATTTTTTCACACTAGATGGGGAGCCTCTCCAATTTTCATTCAAATTAGGGTTTCCTTACACAAACAACAATGTGGAATATGAATATCTCATTCTCAACTTAAAATAGGCGCATTCTATGCACATTAGACGCCTTCACATCATTGGATATTCCCTCCTTATCGTGAATCAAGTCCAAGAGATATGGAAATGTCACTACCCCATCCTCCAACAATACAAACAAATCGTCCAACTTCTCACTCAATTTGAATGGTACGATATCGTAGCTGCTCCATGCTCATCCAATCATTTCATCGATACAATGGCTTCCCTGGGATCATTAATACCATAAAAACCCTTATTTGACACTACACATGTGTCCATTCATACTCTAATACAATCTGCCATTTCATCCTCACCCTCCACATGCGATGAGGGTATTCATGTCGTCCACACTGAACCACATGATCCTTGGTTTTCACAAATTAAGGATTATATTAAATTAGGCTTCTTGCCTTATGATTTACCACATGCTCATCATCGAGCATTCAAACAATGGGCCATTTTTTACACACTATTGGGGGAAATTTTGTATCACCACAGTCATGATGGTATTCTTTTGTGTTGCCTAGAACCACATGAATCTCATCGAGTGGTACAAGAAATCCATGATGGTACTTGTGATGGCCACTTCAGTGGCATGGCTATCATGAAATGCATTCTACGCATGGGCTACTATTGGCCCAAAATGGAGCATGACTATTGTGAGTACGTGAAATGGTGTATCAAATACCAACAACATGCTAACCTCACACACCTACCATCACAAGTGCTCCAACCCATTCAATCCATGTGGTCATTCTCCCAATGGGGCCTAGATCTTATCGGATAGATTACACCTACTTCATCAAGCAACCACAAATTCATCATCACTACCACAGAATACTTCACAAAGTGGGTCAAAGCCATCCCACTTGTCCAAACCATAGGAGCAAAAATTATGGTATTTATCACTGACCATATTATATGTCGCTTTGGCATCCCTTCCCAAATCATTTTTGATAATGACACACCATTCAAGAATAAAACTATATGTACCCTCTGCACCAAATTCAATATTCACCATAGCTTCTCGACCCCATACTACCCATAGGGTAACGGCTAGGTCGAGGCTACTAACAAAACCATTTGCTCCATCCTTCATAATATAGTTGTAGAATCCCATCATGATTGGCACAATCATATACCTCTAGCCTTATGGGCCTATCGTACGAGCATCTATACTCCCATTGGGGCAACCCCTTTCTCATTGGTCTATGGCATCGAAGCCATTATGCCTCTCGAACTCGAGATACCTTCCTTACGAGTCTCCATGAAAGACTATATCGATGATGACATAGCTCGTCAAGCCCACCTTGACCAATTGACCCTCTTGGATGAGTGATACATTCATGCCATTGAGCACACACGTGTCTACCAAGACCACCTTTGCTATGCCTACAATAGCAAGGTACATCAACACGAGTTTCAAATTGGTGACCTGGTTCTCAAAGAGAACCAACATATCACAAGCCAACCCCATCAATAGCGAGATAAGTTTACTCCTAACTGGTTAGGTCCATACATCATCACACAAAAATTTGGTTTTGGTGCCTATCGATTGGAAAATCTCGAAGGACTCATCGAACTTGAACCTATCAACATTATTCACCTTCACACATTTAATGCCTAGATCACCTAGGTATGCATCACCATGGATTGTACATAGTGTCATTATAATACTATCCAGGTACACATCACTCACACACCATACCGCACTACACATATGGTTTTTCACTTTTTATTACACAATAGAACTACATGTGCTTTTTATGTCATTTATATGTTGTGGGTATTTTGGTTTTTATAGGTCTTTCATCACCAGTGGTGACATCTTCAATGGCAATACCTCATCCCAGGCATACACATTCAACATACCATTCACCCTCATCATGCAAGACCTCCTGATACTACCTCTGGTACCAATTACCTTGGCTGATCTTGCCATGCCACCTGACATAGTCCATGTACATTAGCCTTCCACATCATCACATTCAGATCACCGCACTTCACCCCACCTTCGCTCACCCCACCATAGAGATTCTTCCTATTCACCTCATTCTAGAGATAGCCAGATCTCCTTATCCTCCTTCATAGATAAGGAGGAACATTCTCATTCGATAGACCCTCATGCATGTAGACCATCCCTGCCTCACGTGGGTGACCTAAGAGATCCATATCTACCCCCTTCCCTAGCCCATAGACCTTCACCAGTATACTGCCATCCTAATAGAGGCACCATGCCCCTTTGAGCACACTCCTCAAGACTACCCCCACCCCTACTGAGTGGGGTGTCCTCTTACAATCTATCTTTGCACCAACACACCTCTTATATCACTTATATACGTACTATCCCATCTCATCCACATCATTATCTATAGCCATCTCCCATGCCACCTATCCTTCAGACACCACCATCTCCACTACACGGCCTCCCATTCCAGCCTACCCCACCACCAGTGCAACTAGTTCCACTCTCCTCCCTCTTCTTCCTGATCATTATCTTCTTCGCACCCATACCCCAACCCTATTTACACATTAGATTCCCACTCACCACTAGCTTTGGTTACGTCACCTCCTCCCATCGATATCCAACACATCCTTGCTCGCCTCGACAACCTTGAGTCACACCTGAGTCATTGTCATTGCCACTCCTCTCCCTGCCATTCTACTATGACCCACATCCCTTCGCCTTCTTCCAGGCCTATTCCTCATTCTTGGATTAGACCTGCACCAGACTCCCGCATCCCAACCTGACCACTCATTCCTACACCACCTTCTTCATGCTCATCACCAACCGACCCATACATATATCCTATGCTAGTCCAATCCACACCACTATCCCAAAATTTTCACCAGTTACTCCACCAGGGCCTCCTTGTACTACCCGAGATCCATCCTATTGACCCTTTGTACCCTAAGCCATGAGATTACAAAGAAAACTAATTTTGTGTCTATCATCACCAACTAGGGCATGACATCAATGCGTGTCGTACATTTGAGACCATTATTTAGGACATGCTTTTTGATGAACCTCTTTCACATCCTAAACAAGCTCCCTCACCTACTCAACTCTAGAGCCCTCCATGCTAGCTAGTACCTTGCTCCACCCCATCACGTGATTCATTCACCTCTACACCTCATTACTTTCAATAGTTATCCAATTACACCAACTACAAAAATCCTAGTCGCCTCATCACTTCACCTAGTCATTCGTGATCCGATCCACATCACTTCACATAGTCTTAGTTTGTTTTCTTTCTTCATGTCTTCTTCCATTCACTTTCCTCTCCTTCTTCTTATTTGGTATTGTTGAATGGTCACGCTTCGAGTGAGCTACATTCCTATGCTGATTCTCCCATCTTCTTCTCCTTTTTCTTTTCTTTTTCCTTACATTGTTGTTTTGTTCCCTCTTCTTTGTCGCACTTCTTCACCTTCATGTTCCTCTACATCTATTCTCACTCCTGAATTTCCTCATTATCACATGTATTCTCCCAGTTATATGCTTTTCTCCTATTTTCTACATCTCCCCACACGTTGGGGCAACCATTATCATGACTCTCTATTCTCATCATCATCACCCCATACATCCATCTTCGATATGGTTTCTAATATCATATAGTTACATCTCACATATTTCTTCTTGTAGATATTGTTCTTTCATACTATATCTCATACTACATTCATTGCATATATCCATATTTCTTCTATGATTTCATTCATGTTTGTATATTCCATCTATAGAAATGTGCCCTTAGTAGGAATAACATACACACTTGTTAGCATTACCACTTGGATGTCCACTCCCTTTCTCAGATTATAAAGTATATGGTGTCTTGCATTTTCTTGACCATTCACTAGTTCAGTCAATCAAATATCACCTCTAGCTGATAGGTTATTACACTCCTTATAGTTTTCTTTGGTTGGTTCAACTTCTTTCAAGGACCACTCACATAGGTTATATTTTAAACAAATTTTGAGTCTAGGGAAGATAACACCTTGTGTAGATATTGCCATCTAGTGAATGGTTTCCCCTACTCATCCTATAATTTGCATGGTCAACATACAACCTAGGGATAAACAAAGGGATAAGCATAAGCAAACATCAGAAAAATGGGTAGAAAACAAAAGCAAATACCCATACAAAAAAAAAAAAAAAGAGCACCACAAAAAGACAAGCAATAAATGAGGGGCAGAAAACAAAAGGAAAAGCCTCCAAGAAACACAATTGTTATGCTTCATCACCTTTGGTCCTTAGGTTTAACATAACATCATGGGATGATTTCCATCGCTAACTATAGGCCCTAAGTGCCTACCTACCAATGGAATAGTCTTACAAGTGGTGACACATCTGTCACATTAGCGACCTTCTTTTGTATAGATCACTGCACGCTTGTGGATGAGCTAGCTACTTTGGCTATGTTTACAATGGGTTAGTCCTACCTCCCTCAAAATGGATAAATGAACATCACTTATTTGCACACACTAGTCCTTGATAGACTTTGACCTAGCCAGGTTAGTTATGAGTTATTGATAAATCTCGTTCAGTTCTTCATGAGGTTTGATTGCTACAACTATGATTGTCAAAATTGTTGCATACACCCTATACTATCCTACATCTCTGAGATTACGGAATGGATCACATTACCATCGGTTATGCTATGATACGAGTGCTTCCTCTATACATTTTAGCTTCCACATACATGCATCCTTACATCTATCTTACATGTATTTATTTACATTACATTATGCATCATCACATCTATCTTACATCATACATCATTGCACCTACTCTACATTCATTTACATTGCATCATTCTACATTGTACCTACACTACAATGACATCATTCTCCTACATGCTACCACATGCACATATATTCATCTATCATACATTTACTTACTGATATTTTACATTACACAAACACAATAAATCACATACACATTCAAATCAAATCACAACACATATATATAAGAGCCACAACAAAATAGGTATCTATATATAATGATCAAAAATACCATTAGGCTACAAAATGGGAACATGCCCACCACCCATCATCACATATACCCATAGGCTACAAAACAAAATATACATACCATCACAATCTAATCTTAGCCCTACTAATCACCAAGAGTCTCCCCACTCCCCTCATGAGCCACCCTCACCTGCTCTACCCCATGCACCGCTGTCACCCTACTCGACTCAGCTATTACCCCTAATGTCTATGTCACTATCAACACTACCACCTTGTCCACCTCTAGGACAACACCTCCTATCTATGACACTATGGGTACCTCTATCCTAACCTCCCTCTACCCCATTAATTCTATGCTTTGATGACTCTTATAAGCATACATCTGTACTCACAATCATGATCTTAATCTCAAATTGATCTACCATAATCTGGAAGTGGAAGCCCATGCATAGTCAAGGCATAATCATACCACATTGCTACTTCCTCCCTTAGAATCTATATAACATCCTCACTACCCTTCTACAACTGCTCTATCTTAGCTCTCAAAGTAGCCACATCCATAGGGACCTACTCCACTACCCTCACTCATTCTACCTCCTCCCATGCCTACCATTGCCACTCTATCTCGACATATATCTCCACCTATCTCCACCACAAGAGCCACTCGCTCAACATATTAGGTCACCAAAACCTATTGCATCCTCACCACCTCTACCTTAAATTCCTCCCCTACCTCCATAGTCTTTACTATCATATGGCACATACTCTCTACTAACTTTGTATGCCTCATACCCATCACTTCAAGCCACCCACGTAGCTTCACACACTACAGCACACCCTATCTCCTAAAATATCTCTACTTAGCATCACTTACCATCTCAACAGCTATCAATCTCTCCTCCAAATCATGGTGCTCTCCTCTCCATATTCCTAAGTTCATTGTCTAGCCCTCCTCACTCTCTCGCAGCTACCCCTCCAACTATCGTACTCTCTCTCGTAGTATCAATAGCTCCTCATCAACATCCCTCCTCTCCTGTTCCTCAAAAGGTATATCTCCTATATCTCCCATATCTCCTATATCAATCATATCATCCACTCCCACATCAACCCCCACATCCTCCATGATCATTGTCTCCTCCATAGGCTACTCACCAACACTAGCCTATGCCTCTAGCACCCTCCCAATAGGAACACTAGACCTACCACCTCGATGTCACCTCAACCATCAAAGAGGTACCTCTACCTCATCTCTTGATCCCCCATTGGCCTAGGCCTCACTCCTCCTACTGCTCGACCTATCTCACAAAGGTACCTCATCGACTAGCTACACCCACTGATCAATCACCCCAATGCCTACCTCCCAACTCTATATCACCCACCACGCATCATACTCAAGAGTAGTTCTCACATCCTCCATATCAAGAATCACCATCAATGGATCCCTCTCACCACTCTAGAGAGGTACGATAGGGTGACTCCCTCTATCACCTCATCTCCTATATATCACAATAGGTACCTCCAAAATACCCTACCATAGCCCAAACTACCACATCACTCTACTAAATGGGAAGAACTCCTCCTTCTATGTATATTGCCCTACTACCCATCATCCTCAATGGATAGCTCCTAACTACTCCTCGTCCTTCTCCCACACCACCCCACCCTTCTAGGGCCTCCAATGGATATCCTTAGGCTCCAATGAGCCAAACTTCACCCTCCAAAATAGATGGTTGCCCTCATGTGGCCTCTTCATCCCCTTCTCCTCATCTATCCACCACCTCAATGCATATGGTAAGTGAGTATTTCCCTCCACATGAGCATCATAGGGCAACAACATCGGTCACTCTACTACTATATGCTCCCACACCCAAACCTGTAATAATGGCATCCAACTCAACCCTTTTTTGCAGCACGCACTACATCATGCAACTCTCTATACACCTAGGCCAATAGTGTAGGTGCCCATGCAAATACAACTTTGTGCTCCACCATATCACACACTACATCCAACATATTCTAGGTAAACTTCACCCTAGAAGTATCTGGTAAAGCATATGTTAAAATCATCAACATCGTCGCACACTAGCGATCAGACAACATCTTGATACCAAAAATACTCATAATAAATCCCCTTCTTAGTATCTATCTCCTCCCATATTGCACCAAAGGCACACTACAACACCTCATCATGCCTCTCATCCATTATTGCCCTCACTGGAACACCCTCAATCGATAATTTGTAGATCCTGTACACATCCTCCAAGGTGATAGTCATCTCACCCATCAAAAAATGAAAGGTGTTTCTATCCAGATCCCACCTCTCACACAACACTAAGACATAAGCTCTGTTAGCATGGATGCTCACACAATCCCACACTCCTTTCAACCACACCTTCTCTAGCCACTCTAGATCTACCTCACCCAAGGCATCACCCAAATCAGCTCTCATCATCCACACACGATGTCACAGCTCGATCATCTTCACCTATTTCATACACAAACATCACAACAAAATTTCATATCAGTTCCATACACATATTACATTCCATTTATTTTAGTTATTCCTATTTTAGTTACATACCCATTACATACAATATTCCCACAACATATCACATGCATTTACACAACAAAAAAAAACAACAAAATCAATACTCAGACCCAATTCGTAGGTCACCCTATGAATTCAGGACCAATTCGTAGGTCACCTTATGAATTCAGGTCTGATTCGTAGGTTACCCTATGAATTCAGCTAGATGGCCATTTTTGGACTCCATTTGGCCTCACTCATGACAAACATGTCACAAATACACAAAAAAAACTCATACAAGCACATTTAACATCCATAAAATCACACATTCAATCCATCATGCATTTCGAGACACACACATTCACAATTCAAACCACATTCTAAAACACAATAACAATCACATTTTTGGATACCCATTTCACCCTTTCATGGTGAAAGTGTGAACGCATTCCAAAAATAGTACATACCTAGCTTCCAAAAGCCACCCTCACACTCATCCACATACTCATCATGGCATGCAATTCAAACAATCAACAAATCATTCCAACACACAAAACAAAACATATTTTTGAACACCCATTTTCCCCTTTTACGGTGAAAAATTAGATAGTTTTCAAAAATGATACATCATTCATCACAAAATCATAATCAAAGTTCATCACACTAACATTAATCGACAACCATTAACACACATCACCAGATCATATAGAAATGTAAAAATAATCGCATTTCTAGATACCCATTTCCCACTTTTACAGAAAAAGTTTCATCATTTCTCGAAAATAGTACACCATTTGCACCCAACATGCAAAGTCAAAACAATCATAGGTATTTCCTGCCATGTAGTCAAACTCATGCAAATAATGGTCAAACCTAACATCTAATCACACATCTCGATACCCATTTGGTGTCTTTATCACTTTGTATCCAAATTCTAATCACATCTCGAATACAAACACCACAAAAACAAATAAACCTACCCTAAAGCATTTCCAAGCAATCACACAACTCAAAATTTCATGTCAATAAGTCTTCGGGTACTTACCGATGGCTCCTCATGATGACCACCAACATTGGTCTATCCCCTCACCATATTTGTGTCTTCCCCAAATTTTACAAGTGCTCCGCATTGAAAACCGTCACTCGCTCCTCACTCTCTAACTCACACGCCACACAAAATGACTTCACACATGTGCCAAAAAGACTTTATATGCCTTAAAACCCCAATTCATAGGTCACCATGTGAATTCAAGTTCAATTCATAGGTCACCATGCAAATTCAAGTTCAATTCATAGGTCACCATGTGAATTACACCTCCATACACCAAATGCACATGTTTTTCACTCCAACAACTTTTCCTTTCCTTCTTCCTATCTGCCAAATTTTCCCTTCATTTTGTCATCCCTTTCCTCTATCAATCGAATCATCACCATCATCACCTCATTTCATTTATCTCATTGTTGATTCCTCGTTTGAGGGGGTATTCATATACAAATCTGCTTTACATGCAACCAAACAATCAAACATCCAATCAAGGATATCACATCTATCTACAAATTTTTTTGCTGAATATTATCTCAAGATAAACCCCATCCCAAATCAGACATTTGTTAAGTCATGAGAGCCATGTGCAATATCGAAGATGTCTTACTTTCATTTTGTATATCGACCTTGACCACATACTAAATGTTACGCTTGATTCATCCATGCCACTCAGCTCAAATGGTTTGACATGTGTCACCATGCACTCATCAATCAATCAGAAGCAAAAATTTGAATAGGCATTTGTTCTATTCGTGTTTGGACCATCTTGCATTGGTCCAAAAAAGCAAAGCAATCATAAGTTGCCCTCATAAACATCTAAGTACGATATTGCAAATATTGTACTAAATTGGCAAAATCATTAGTTTCACCATCATGTTCCACCTACATCCATCCATCCGCATCTCATCATTCGCATTCACCCATTCTTCTCTTCCCCTCCCCCCCTCTTCCTCTTCCTCCCTTCTTCTCTTGGCTATCAATCAATGTTGTATGGTCATGCTTTGAGTGGCTACATACCTTTGATTTGATCCCATTCTTCCCATTCCCTTTCTTTCTCATTTCATGAACACCTCGTCTCCTTCTCCCATCACATTATTTTTGCACTAAACTATGTTCCACACAACATAGTACAAAAAGGGGTAAATGTAGACACCCAAAAGTCACACATGCTCATCCCTATATACTTGTAGATCTACATAGATACTTGTAGGTTTGCATAGGCCATCGTAGGTCATTATAGTCATCTATAGGCTACCTTAGTCATCCAAGCTCCAAAACTATAAAACTAAGGAAAATGTACCCCATATACCTTCTATTCACTAGGAATCCATCTACTAGCTCCCTAAGGCCACTTAAGCCCTTTTCTACACCTAATTAGGACCCCATGGGACCATTCCCCACTAAAAATCCTAATTAGGCTAATTAAGATTCTAATTTGCAAGTGACTTTCACTAAACATGCACTTTATCATTAATAAAAGGTTAATTAGGGTTAATGGTCTAATTATCCCTAAGCACACCCTCACACATGTGTGCACCATGAGTTAGGATATTTCTAGAAACCCTAACTAAACCCCAACCTAACCTAGGACTTAGCTAACCTTGGCTAACCCTAACCCTTCCTCACACATGTGTGAGGATGAGATATTCTTTTAGGGCATGTGGGCTTGACACCTCCCCAAAAACCTAACCTAACCTCACTAGGAATTGACTCTAAGGTTTGGTTCATCTAACCACCCTCCTGACCTTGGCATTTCCTATAAATAGAGGGTCCCTCCCCTCATTTTAGCTCTCTCTCCCCTTCTTGTCAACTTACCAAAACTCTACAAAAATTATACCAGAACTGCATCTAACAACTTTGCACCATGCAAATAACTTAACATCACTTATGGAGCCCATCCAGATAGAGGATCTCCAATAGAGGCCACTCAGAGACCAATTCACCCCCCACCCTATGAATCCAGGTTCAAATTCGTAGGCCACCTTATGAATTGATCATACAACAGGTCCACATCAACAAGTTTAACAAGTATCCTTTATTTCATGTTTTTACAGTGTTTTGTGCAGTTTTTATCATCTTTTAATATAGTTTTCTTTATGTCAAATTTATCTTTCATAATCATGGGGCTTGACTAAGGCAAGCCCCCAAATGAACTAACGATATTTTGTAGGCCCCAAATAGGTGCAGAAGAACACACACCAATAGACTACCGGTGGCCCGCATACATAGAAGCCCACCTTCACTGAGGAGTTCTGAAAGACATCATCAGGATGTTGCATGTTCATGGAGAAATTAGGGAGATCCATTTTGTAACCTAAAAGTATTCTTTCATGAATAAAAATCAGCATTCTGAGCAATTTATGTTTTATATATTTTGTTTGATCAAATGACATTTTTCATTAGATTCAATAACAATGTAGCCACTAGTTTTATGTTTATTAATAAAATTATATTTTCCTTTGCCTTAGATATTTTTTGTTGCATAGGGAACCTCTATAAACCCTAGCTCACTAACAAGACCCCGACCATCCAAGGAATATTTTTTTTAGGATATTTTTAAATGGTATTTGGTTTGTAGTGAATTATTAGAGACTATTTTCCCATAGCTTATTATGACCCTTATATAAATAGAAGCATAGTAGTAGATATTTCTAGGACTATTTGGCTGTTATTCAAGGATTTGGCAATGGAAGTAATTATCTAGTCTTGATTATCCAAGGAATTGATAATGAAAAGAATCATTTGTGCTTGATTCAAAATATATGCATGCATGTCATGGTCAATAGTGATAGGAAGAGATTAGAAATTATATTAGTAGTATGAGTGGTGAAGGGAGCGTTAGTAGGAGGAGGAGAGGAAGAACCAAAATTTTTGGGAGGAGGTGAATACATGTTGTTTAAGGAATAAAAAAGACAATCAAAAGTATTGACATTTTGAGGTCTATTGTAATGTTTACTAGGAATTTTGGTTTAGCATTTCATTTTGCTTATACACACATCTTATGAATGAATAGTGTGCTACAATCAACTATTAATTTATACTTGGCCAATAGTAACAATATGTTCATTCATACACCAAGGATAGTTGAAAAACCAGAACAATACTTGGAATAATATAGAAAAAAGTTTTGTGAAAAATACCTTACTTTAATCAACTTGAAGAGATGAAAGCAAAGTAATAGGTCTCCTACCAAGGTCTTAGACCACTAACCTTAAAAAAATATATTGTTGGATATACCCCTTATTTTGACCATATCAAAAGGACAATCTCAATTGTATAGGTCTCTCACAAGGATATGGTGACACTTTATAATCTCTTTTTTATCATGTTTAAGAAAAGGAAATAGAAATAGCAAAATTACAATTTTCTAGAAAATAATTACACCAAAAGATGAGCCAAAACAACTATGAAAAAAAATCCAAGAAACTAGTATCAATAATATTCAATAGAGGTTCTAGATTGGTCATTCTAGAACCATCACAAGCTTTACAATCCATTCAAATTATTTGGTCATTCTCACAATGGGGCCTTGATTTGATTGATAAAATATCGCTTGCTTCTTCATGAAAACATAAATTCATCAAAAATGCTACTAAATACTTCACAAAATGGGTGGAAGCAATTCCAATGACCACTACGACTAGACCTCGAATAGCAAAGTTTATACTTTAGCATATTATCTATCATTTTGGAATACCTTCTAAGATCATTTTTGATAATGGGAAGTCATTTAATAATAAGGATGTTAAAGCCTAATGCAAAAAATTCAATATCCAACATAGTTTCTCAACACCTTATTACCCACAAGAAAATGGGTAAGCTGAAGCAACAAACAAGACAGTGGTATCCATTCTTAAGAAACTGGTCAAAGAAAATCATAGAGATTGGCATACCCAAATTCCTTTGGAACTATTGGATTATAGAAAAAGCATTAGAATGCTAACAGGAGCAACACCATTTTCATTATTTTATGGTGTTGAAGCTATATTATCTTTGGAGCTCGAGATACCCTCCTTGCGAATCACATTGCAATAATTCATGGATGATGACACAACTAGGCAAGTACGTCTTGACCAATTAAAACTTATTGATGAAAAGTGCATCAACGCTCTAGAGCATTTGTGAGTATATCAAGACAGAATCAAATGCACTTACAACACAAAATTCCATATTTATGAATTTCAAGTAGGGGACCTTCTGGTCAAAGAAAATCAACAAAATACCAATGCATTTCTGCACTTGAGAGATAAATTTATAGCTAATTGGTTAGGCCCATATATTGTAAAGAAAAATTTAAGACCGTAAACGTATAGACTTGCCAAATTAGAAGGGAAGTTGGAACCAGAGCCATTAAACATAATGCACTTAAAGGCATTTTATGCATGAATCAACTTCAATATCTATATATATATATATAGATATAGATATACATGGCTTAAAAAAAAAATTAACATACATTGCATATATTTTACATTGTATATAAACAAATTTACATGCATTCGCATATCACATAGATAATACTCATATCACAAAATTTCAATACATTTGCATCGCAATAAACATATCATAAGCATGTAGCCACATTAAAAAAAAACATAAAAATAAATAGATATACTTGCATCCATCCCATCCCACGTTCAGTGATCTTTTGTAGTGGTGATGATATGGCCAAAGAAAACAAGTTCCAAGAATTGAGGGTATCCACCTCAGGAATTTAAGCAATTCAACATACACTATACCCATATAGGTTTCCCATACGTCATAAAATCAAGTTTTCAGTCACTCAACCATTTCTAGTGTAAAACCAACTTTCATAAAATGTTCAATTTTATTTAAGACCAAAAGCACTTTTCTCACAATAATAAAGTCTTGAGTATTGTAAACTGATTCCAAAAGCAATCTTGCACCAAACACACTTCTTCACATATTAAAAACATTGTGAGTTAGAAAGGGATAATGCCAAACTTGGGAGACACCTTGAAGTGAAAAAGAGGTATTCCTCGCTTGTCCTATCATGCAACATAGTCCAAAAATAAAAAATAGTGGTTTTCACCACTATCACAGTTGCTTCTAAACATCAAAAAAAATATAGAGTAGTAAGGATAGGATCACATTCTCATCACACTTCGATTGAGAATACGATTCCCCAAAGCTATATCCAAAATTAGAAAATACCATGAACACACCACAAATCCCTAAAGTTGCAAGGATCGTACTATGTTTCCCTCAAAAAATTATGTAGTCATCTCCAAGGCCTAAATATTATATCATTGGACTATGGAGCGAGCCTCCACCGGGGCTATAGATGCTTGACTAGCAATGGAGTAAGCTCATGCGAGGTGAGATGTTTGTCTCCCAAAAGGGAGACCTCTAACCACACATACAGGTAAGCTAACTTCTTGGTAAATCCCATAACAGGTCACACCCAATTTAATCAAAATGGATTAATGAACTTCACAAGCACACACACCGGTTCTTGATTGCTGAGGATCTTTACCATGATCAAGATTTAATAAATGAACTTCAATTCCACACACATTTGTCTTAAATAAAGTTAGAAAATTGTTAAGGGAGTTTGGTTGATAACACTAGTCTGTTTGAGTCTCTAAAAATCCTTCATTATCAAAAAAATTAAAAATCATATCATCTTCCATATCAACATCCATATGTTCTTCCATGATCACATACATATCTCCATCATAGATCACCCGCATAAAGCCACCAAGTTGGATACCCCCAATTGCAACAGTGAACAAAGCAATGGCCAATTAAATTATGAGCTATTAAAATATCACATGAACATCATACATTCCATCATATAGTTTGCACAAATAAATAATTCAACTACAAATTCCATATTAGTTTGCATCAATCATTGACATAAAAATGGAAAAACATAACATGAAAAACATAAATCATCGTAGACAAAAAAACATAAATATTTAGATTGCATTTACATCAATAAACAATAATAAAACATTCAAATATAACATGCATACATTATATCATAGGATGAGTTATTTAAATGAAAAAAAATTGCTTTAGAAGAGGGACGTTTTTTGAAGGACTACCCAAACTTTCGAACTTGTTTTGGCCATATCTCACTCATCCGGACTCGGATTGAGCTAAAATTTTGAGGGTAGATGCCTGAAAAACCCTAGAACGTCTCCACAAATTTTCATATCATTTGGAGCAACACATATCCTAGCACATCCCTATGTGTGAACGATATTTTTGGCAAGCGGCTATGCGAGGGTTTCATCTGGGTTGAGTGCAAGCAGCTCCAGAGGTTGGTTTTTAGGGCCTTCGGGCCCTAGCGGCCAATATTTTTGTGGTTTATGCTCAATATTTTAGTAGGAAATGTTGTAGGGGATCCAATATGGGTTAGAAATTTGTCTTTCAACAGATCATACTGTGAACTTGAGTGACAACGACTTCCAATTTGCTGCACAAAAGAAAAGTGAAAACCATACCTTTCCACGACATCTAGGGCAAGGATTAAAGAGATCACGAAACAAGTTTCAAGTAGTTGATCAAAAAATGGCTCATATCTCAAGTGAATCTGGTGCTAAGGTGCACCCACAAAATAATTCTACTATGAAAACCCCTATCAAGGGTAAGAATTTTGAAGACTCGGTCCCAAAAATGAATTTTAGGGATGCCCTTCATGGTGGACAGCCTCAGCCCAATGCTAATATCAATCTTAGGGCTTCCCATAAACCTCTAAGAATGCCTAAGATTGATCCTAGGAAAATGGAGTCAGGATGTCTTAAAGCAGCTGATGGAACTCCTATTGTTAAGCTTGATATGGGTAACATTCATACTGGCATTGAAGATTTGGAAAAAAGAGGACTAATTTGTCGGTTCATGGGTTTTCGTCCGAGTCTATCTGCTTTCAAAGTCTGGGCTGCAAAAAGCTAGAAAACTAAAGGTGAGTTACAAATCTCTATTTATCCAAATGGTTATTTTCTTGTTTTATTTGCTAATAATGAAGATAGAGAGAAAACTTTTCAAGGGGGTCCTTGGTTTTTTGGAAGGGCAGGGCTTTTCATGAAGCCCTGGCATACTAAATTTAAAGCCGAAGAAGAGATGCCTTCTATAGCTCCCATGTGGGTTAGACTCTTTGGCCTCCCTATTGAATTTTGGAATCCTACTATTTTTTCTTCAATTGGAAACTCTTTAGGAACTTTTATGATGATTGTTGATTGTACTCAAAATTTTGAACATATTATTTATGCTCGGATTTGTGTTTTAATGGATTTTGACAAACCCCTACCTAAAAATATCACATTACAATTTGGGGAAGACACTTGGGAGCAAGTAGTGGACTATGAGAACATTCCTTTTCATTGTAGAATTTGCCATGAATATGGTCATTTGGCCAGTGCTTGCCCAAATAAAATTCCTGATCAAAAGAAAGAAGATATAAACTCAACAGGTTTCCAAATGCCTAAGAAGAAGAACACTTAGAAAAAACTAGTTATGAAGGATCAATCAAAGTCATCTGCTAATATGTTTGAAATCCTTTCCACAAATGATGTCCCAAGTGAGGAAGAGGAAATAATGGAAACAAAAATCTTAGAAACACAATTTAAATATGAAGGGAAGAACTCGGAGACAAACCAACAAATCAAAGGTTTTCAACAGAAAAAAAGGAGAAAATTTACACAAGAAAAACAATCTTTCAAATGTCAAAACTTCAAATAATACAGGTCCCAATATAGACTCCGTTGAACCCTCTAGTAAAATTTTGGCTATGTACGAGCATTCTTCAAGGTTAGAAGCCATCTCAGATTCAATTGGAATAAGTCAAGAAATAGGGAAAAAAAAATTGAAGATGGATTCTAATCAAAAAGTAGGTCGCAAGACCAATCAATATCATATGGTAAAAGAAGGTGAAAAGCTTGTAGAGGAAGGTAATATTAATGCCCTTCCCAACTTTTTTAGCCCTGGTATTAATGAAGATCATCACTTGGAATATTAGAGGACTCAAAGGGAGTCTTTCAAAACAAAATGAAATTAGAAGAATGATTCAGATAAATCATCCACATCTTGTTTTCCTTCAAGAAACAAAGATGTCAATGGAGGATATGGACTCAATTGCCAATAAAATTTGGCCAGCTGGAAAAGTGGTTTCCCTCAGTTCCCAAGGGACTTCGGTGGCATTGCTTGTCTTTGGGACCCAAAAGAGGTAGTTATTCACCATATGGTTGGCAGTTGGGGTCTGTTGGCTATAGCTATTCAAAGTAGACATTCCAACCAAATTATGCTCTACATTACTGTTTATGCTTCGACTACTTTGGAGGAAAAAAGAAGATAGTGGAAGGATATTACTCATATTATCTCTCATTTTCCTGAAGCTTGGATCTTGATCGGAGGAGATTTCAATACCATCCTCTCTCTGGATGAGAAAAGGGGGGGAAATAGAAATTTGGACAAAAGCACTGACCTCATGAGTGAATATATTGCAAACCTCCATCTTGTGGACATCCAACCAGATAATGGCCTTATGACTTGGTCTAACAGAAGGCAAGGCTTAGCTTGTATAATGGAGAGATTGGATAGGTTTTTGCTCTCTAAAAATTTCTTAATCCATGGTCACATTCCTAAAGTGAAGACTCTTAATAATGTTGGTTCGGATCATTGGCCACCATGGTGGAAATGTGGAAAACCAATGTGAGTTTCTCTCCTTTTCGTTTTCAATTAATGTGGCTTAGAGACATTTCCTTTAGACCTCATGTGCAACAATGGTGGAAGGAAGGTAAACCTAGGCATGGGACTAAGATGTTCTATTTTTCCAAAATACTGCAATACATTAAATCCAAAATCAAGACTTGGAACTGGAAAGAGTTTGGGGATGTTCATAAAAAAACATGAAGTTATTGCTCATATTGAAAATTTGAATAAGAAAATCCGTTTAGATGGCCTCACAGAGAAGAGAAGTGCAGATGAAATTAAACTCACAACTCAGTTAGAGGAATGGGAAAAAAGAGAAGAAATCTTATGGAAGCAAAAATCTAGAATTCAATGGCTCAAAGAAGGAGATCGAAACACAAATTTCTTCCACAAATCTCTTCTAGCTCGAAGATCTCACAACTTTATTTCTTCCCTAAAATCAGATTCTGGAGATGTTGTTTATACTTGGGATGGCATGAACTCTATTGTTGTTGATTACTTTTCCAATATTTTTGTTGCTACTCCTCTTGACTCAGCTTCTCAACAAAATGTTCTTCAAGCAATCCCTTCTCTTATCACTTCTGAGGAGAACTCTATTTTGACTGCTCCTGTTACTATCAATGAGCTTCAACAAGTAGTTTTTAAAATGCAAAAAGGGAAAACCCTAGGTCCTGATGGTTTTCCCATTGAGTTCTACCAAGAGTTCTGGGATATCCTTCATGTTGATTTATTAGAGGTGGTGGAAGAAGCCAGGAAAGCCAAAGAAATTTTGAAGGTTATCAATAAAACTTATATTACTCTTGTTCCAAAAGCTCAAGAGGTTGATCATATCTCAGATTTTTAGACCTATTGCTTTATGTAATGTTCTTCTCAAAATCATTACTAAAATCATGGCAGAAAGGTTGAAGCCTCTTTTGCATAAGATTATTTCCCCAGAGCAAGGGGGTTATGTGGAAGGGCGTCAAATAGTAGATGAGATAGTTCTTGCTCAGGAAGCCATCCATTCCATGGATATGCAAAAATCTCCTTCCATGTTCATTCGGTTAGACTTATCCAAAGCTTATGACAGAGTGGATTGGCACTTCCTTATCAAAGTTTTGAGGCAATTTGGTTTCTCTAAGGATTGGATGGATTGGATTATGGGATGTATCTCTTCAGTTTCCTACTTAGTTCTTATCAATGGCAGGCCTTCTCAGTCATTCCCAACTTCCAGAGGTATTAGGCAAGGTGACCCGCTATCCCCTTATTTATTCATCATTCTTGTTGAATGCTTGGGTAGGACTATAACCAAAAAGAGGGAAAACAAAACCCTTGAGGGAGTTACCATTGCTCATGGAGCTAGACCTATCTCTCATCTTCAATTTGTGGATGACTCTACTCTTTTAGGTAAAGCTATAGTTAAGGAAGCTTCTAATATTAAGCAAATCATTAGCTATTTTTCTAAGGCTACTGGGCAGTTGATCAATGAAGACAAATCTAAAGTTATTTTCTTTCATTGCTTTGCTAGACAGGAATCCATGGTCTTGGATAAATTAAGATATAAGAAGACCTCCCTTCCAATCACTTATTTAGGTATTCCCATAAATATTCAAAGGCAAAAAAATAAATATTGGAATTGGTTGTTGGACAAAGTCAAGAAGAAAATTGGAAAGTGGACCAACAGGTGGCTTTCTTCCGGGGGTAGAATCACCTTGGTAAAATCAGTCCTTCAAGCTATTCCTATTTATGTATCTTCCATGTTGAATATCCCAAAGGTTGTTCTTCGAGAACTGGATCAAATCAGTCATCGTTTCCTTTGGAGTGGTACTAAGGAGAAAAGAAAATGGGCCTTGGTGAAATGGGACACTTTATGTCTTCCTAAGAATAAAGGGGGGTTAGGATTCTGGTCTTCTATTAATAACAACAAAGCTTTAGCTGCTAAATTATATTGGAGGATGTTGCATAACCCCAATGCTCTTTGGGCCAATAATCTTCATGCTAAATATGCTGAGAACAAAAGTCCCGAAGACCTTGTTCGCTATCAACTTCCTACCAAAGGTTCTCCCATTTTAGCAGTTCTTAAGACTCGGTGAGGATTTGATAAAGAAAAATTTATTTTGGATCATTCATAATGGTCAATAGGTAAATTTTTGGATAGATTCTTGGGATGGTCACAAGCCTTTGATAACTCAGTTTCCCGATTGGAGGCCTTGGATGGAGGAGCTTCACCGAGCTAATCTGGATAAAGGTGGCTAATTACTGTCGGTACCATACTGGTAATTCAAAGGTTGGTAGATATTGGATCCCTATTGAGGACTGGCCTATTCAAATCCCATAAAGGCAAAGACAAGATATCCAAGGCATCCTTCATATGAGATCTCTCTCTTGGTCCCATGAAAAATATTGTTTTGGATGGAACAACACTACTAAGGGTGAGTATTCAATTGCTCAAGGTTATTTGACCTTATGCCATAATAATCCCAACCATTCTTCTGACATATTTTCTCAATTGTGGGCTCAAAATATCTGGCCTAAGGTGAGGTTCTTTAATTGGATTTTATTGCATCGTAGGGTGCTTACTGGTGAGCAACTTATGAAGCGTGGTTTTCATGGCCCTTTTAGATGTGAAATGTGTGAAGAGAATGTAGAAACTCTCAACCATATTTTTATTGAGTGTACTTTAGCCTCCGAGCTATGGAGGAGAATGGCCACTTTACTTGGCTTACAATGGTCCAATTTTTTTACTTTTGAACAACTTTGGAGGGATTGGCCTAATCAAGAGGGTGTTGATCATTTTATTAGGCAGTTAGTTTGGATGGGTTCTACCATTCTTCTTTGGAATATTTGGAATGAAAGGAACAACCAAATTTTTAATCAAGATAGGAAGGATATTCACTATATTTGGCAAAAGACCATAGCCAACTTAGTTGAATCAGTCCATCAACTCCTTAATCACCCCCAAAACTCCCACCAAATATGGGATCAAGTGATGCAAATATTGAAGATTAAATATTCTAAGGGCAACCAACTTAAAGGGAATGTGAGTATTAGTAATATGGATAGGACAAGAAATTGGCAACCTCCTCCTAAGGATTTTGGAAAAGTCAATACTGATGGAGCCTCTAGAGGGAACCCTGGAAAATCCAGTGTGGGAGGAATTGGTAGACTTTCAGATGGCTCCCTGGTTTTTACTTTTGCTGAGAATTTGGGTATTCTTTCCAATAACCTTGCTGAGGGGTATGGTATCCTCAGAGGCCTTCAGGAGGCTACTAAGGTTGGATGGGAAAAGGTGTTAGTTGAGTCCGACTCTCAACTTATGATTAATCTCTTGAAGACTCCTTCCAAGAATCATAAGGTTGATTGGAGAATAAAAAGAATTATTGAGAAGATTCAATTAATCCAGATGGGATTTTTGAAAGTTGATTACAATCATGTGGTCAGAGATCAAAACAAGAGTGTTGATGCTTTAGCTAATTGGGCTTTGGACAAAGTGAAGAACATAGAATTATACTGAGAGGGGGGGTGAACAGTATAAGATGCAACCATTTAAAAAAAATTACTTTAGATAGCAGTGGCATCACCATAACATTAACCATCATAGAAAGAAACACACAAAGAAGAGCCATTTTAACGTGGTTCACCCAATATGGGCTACATCCACATAAATATTTTCACTAAAAGCTTTCTCAATCAAGTTCTTTGGGAAATCCTTTCCCTATTACAAATTTTATGAACTTCCTATCCAAAGGATATTCCTTCCCCTCAATAAGTATTTATGAGCCTCCTGCCCAAAGGAGAACACTTCCACTCAACAAGTATTTATGAGCCTCCTACCCAAAGGAGATGTCCTATCCCCTCAACAAGTATTTATGAGCCTCCTACACAAAGGAGATTTCCTATCCCCAAAAGCTTTGGAAATGATACTTCATAAGATCACTGCCTCTTCAACCGCTAGCAGGTGGAACTCCTTTCCACAGAAGACGTCATGTCCTCCTTGCTCTGGATCTAGATACTTTTATCCTCACTGATCACCTCCATAGCTGCTCATAAAAACCTGTACTATACACAATCATTCGGTCCAGCACAAGTCCTCTCAAAATCTATCACAAATCTGCACCAAACTCAATCCTCTAGTCCAACACAAATCTTCTCTCAAATATTTGTTAGATCTATCCCAAGCTTAAGCTAAAATCTTGAACAAATCAATTACAACTGCTCACAAGTCTTCACAAAGAATTCATCAAATCTGTCCACAAGTTCTTCAACAAGAACTTGTCCAAATAAGTCCTAGCAAGCTCACCAAGAACTTGCCCAACTCAGCTCAAACAAGTTTACCAAGAAACTTGCCCCAATGTGAACACACAAAGAGAATTGTTAGAGACCCAATGTGTTTCATACAATAATATCAAATAAATCTCATAGAAGCATAAAGAGAATTGTTATAGACTCAATATTTTCTATCCTTCAACTCAAATCAATCTCATAGAAGCATAAAGAGAATTTTTAGAGACTCAATATGTTCTATCCTTCAACTTTCAATATTAACTCAAATAAATATCATAGAAGCATAAAGAGAATTGTTAGATACTCAATATGTTCTATCCTTCAACTCTCAACAACCAAACAACTCAATTAGGGTTTCAAAAACTTATAGCTTCTCACTCAAAAACCCTAAAGCAAACTTCAAATGCTTCCACTCTCATAAACCAAAATTATGCAATAAATCATAAACTCATCATGATCTCATAATGCATAATCAATACTTCCACTTTCAAAAAATAAGATCCACTCCAAATAAGGAAACTTAATTTAATCATTTTCACTCCAAACTTATTTTTAGAAAACCATCAATCAATAATAACCATGGAAGAATGTGCCCATACCTTTACTTTGATGAAGAAGGAGAACTCAAAATTTGTCACAACACTAACTCTCAATTTACCACAAATTAGAGTTAGCAACAATGGAATAATACACAATGATAAGAGTCCTAATAACACCTTATCACTCCAACTCATCAATAATCAAAACTCACAAATATACATATCAACAATATTCCTTTACACCTTATAACTCCTACTTAATATATCATAAAATAACTTCAACCTTAAAAATAATTATAAGAGAATATCCACTCAATAACTCCAAAGGCTCTCTAACCCCAATATGACATTAAGCACAATTATTCCTTAAACCCTTATAAATCCTAAAATACATTTACTTCTAAATGCATTTACCACATAAACATTAAGCATCAATAATAACAATGTCAAAGCAATATTTCTATTTAACCTTATACCTCCATCCAATTACCAACAATAATTTTCCAAGTCAAATCAAATATTCCACATTATCAACAAAAGATCTACCTTGTCCAAAAATCAATTCTCCAACCTTAGGAGAAGTGTGGAGACACCAACATAAGCACCAAAGTGCTTCCTCCTCCAAACTTGTGGCCCAAAGCAACTGTTGTACCACGTGCACAATAACCGCAACCAAGAAAAAATTGAAACACGTCTATCATGAATCAAACTTAGCACCTCTAGCTAGCGAGTGCCTTCGCTTCACTACCTCCGTCATTGGAGCACAAGTGCCCAACGAAACTCTCAAGCGCCACTCATCGTTTTACCTTCCCTTGCTCATAAAAATTAAAGACAAACATATTTGTCTTCCTCACAGGCATACGAAATCGAAACTTAAACACAAAGCAATACGAAATCGAAGGTCATAGAGCAATACGAATTCGAAGGTAATCACACAAATCGAAGGCGTATGGAACCTTAGGAAATAATGCCCTTTAATAGTATTTTGCATCCCATGCAAGTTGACGTTGGTGCTCCTTCCAAACAAATGACGTCGATGAGGTAAGTCTTTTACATGAGCACCGCTAAGGGTTTAGAAACCATTTCAATAATAATTATTAAATTAATAATTATTATTTTATTAATAATAAACTTAACTTAAAACCTTTTCAAAGGTTTGAGTTAATTTATTTATTAATAATCAAAATGGACTTTTAAGGTTTTTTCAAGGAGAAAAACCTTTTCATTGAGCCAAGATGGTTTTAATAAAAACCCTTAATGAGTCCATATGGTTTTAATAAAAACCTTTAACCTTGTCACCATGGTTTTAATAAAACCCTTAAACAAACATCATGGAACTTTCAAGATCTTTTAGGCACAAAACTCTTTTTGACATCAGCACAAATTCCTTTTGACATCAACACAAACTCCTTTTGACATCAATGACAACTCATAAACATGAAGCTAGGCATCATACCCAAAATTGCCAACACAAAGATGATCTTACTTGTTATGGCCACCCTCCTAGATGGTGGGCTTCACAAATTAGGGAAGTTCTTCTTTCTATCATTTCTTTAGATGGTTGTACCTAGTTTCTTCTTGTTTTTTTTTTTGCTTCTCTTTGGTTGATTCAGGTTTTTTTAGTACCCTAGCTCACTTTTTTCTTTCTTTTGTTTCCTTTTTTTTTCTTGTCTTAATAGTATTCTGGTCTAGATAGGTCATTGTTATGTTCAACTTTTTTCTTTTTTTGTTTAGTTTTTTAAGGTGTGTGTTCTTTTTTTTTTGTTTTGTTTTTGTGTTCATTGTGTTTTTTTGTTGTTCTTTTGTTTTTGTTGTTTTGTGTTTTTATATATATATTTTTTATTGTTCTTGTGTTTTTGTCATTCTTGTTCTTGTGTTTCTCTTTGTTTGCGTTAATTCATGTTTTTCATGTGAGTGTTTTCTATGTTTTTTGTTTTTGTTTATTGTCTGTTGTTGGTTGTTTTTTATTTTTATTTTTATTTTATTTTTTTAATATTTTAGGTTTTGGTTGTGTTTATTTTTCATGTTTTTTGGGTTATGTCTTTGTAGCATTCTATTTTTTTTGTCTTGTTTGTGTTTTATTATGTGGTTCTTGTGTTTTTCAATGTGGTTCATGTTGTGGTTTATTTTATCTTATTGTGTATGTTTGGTTGTGATTTTGTTTTTGACACACTCAAGGAGCATGTTTTTTATTTTATTTTATTATTTTTGTTGTTATTTACTTATTTATTTACTTATTTTTAAATTGGTTTTGTGTGTTTATTTGCTCCTTGAGTATGTCAAAGGTGGTAGGCCAGGTCCGAGTCTTGGGCATTTTTGGCATAATGGATACCCCTACCTTCTTGGGTCTTACCCGAAAGTGGCATCCCTTTTGGGATGTTTTCCACAAATATAAAAAAAAGATGCATACATTAGCATTACAAAATAAAAACATGATATAACCAAAATATAAAAGTCGTGTATATGTATATATATAAAATAAAAAGTATCACAGTACAAAATACCTGCAGGATATATACGTAGGAGCACTAAGGCTCATAGACCAAAGATATACAAAAAGAGTGATAATAAGACACACTAGCTGGTGCCAGCAAGATCCCTCCGAGAACCCTGTGTTGATGAAGCATCATGCGAGCTAGTCAACTGATAACTCCTGTGACTTATCTTTGTCCCTCGGCTAGTAGTAGCCACTGATGATGAAGGAGTAATAGGCAAAATAATTTGCCACTCATGCAATATGTTCTCCAACATATCAATATAGGTAGCCTGCTTGTGCAGGATCCTCAAGTCAACACCCTATTGAGCCACTCACTGAGAAATATATGCTCGAAGGGTAGTAATAGTAGCTATGGTATTACCTTTTCTAGAACCTGCTTGTAAATGACTGAGCTTTCCCTCTATTCAAGAAACCTCACCCAAAGCCTAGCACTATCTACATCCCTAGTAGCGATAAAATCACTACTAGGTCCACCCTGTAGTCTATACACCTTAGCCTGTAAGTGAGTCACATCGCTCTGACATATTACCAAATTGCCCTTTAGGTGAGCCACCTCAAACTCTAGAATACCTTGCTAAACCTTGATAATACCCCACTCCTCCTCTATCCATCGAGGATGGGCATCCCCATCTCCATCACCACCAACCTCCCTCGATTGCTTCACATCAATAGCCAACTTAGCCCTTAAATTACTACCTCGTTGGTGCTTCACCGACCAAGGAACCCACCCTGCTACCTTTTCTTCATCACAACTCCCCTCATCATCAACAACTACACTTGATGTCCAAGGAGACTGAGAATAAAACCATGCATCACACTCAGGTGTGGTACTCACATCATCCAA
The DNA here is from genome assembly GCA_028583015.1 of Wollemia nobilis. Classification (NCBI taxonomy): domain Eukaryota; kingdom Viridiplantae; phylum Streptophyta; class Pinopsida; order Araucariales; family Araucariaceae; genus Wollemia; species Wollemia nobilis. The sequence goes on from JAQPPZ010016414.1 coordinate 3,622,702, forward strand.
ATTAGGAAGATCAATGTTAGAATTATCACCAGGATCATCAATCCTCCAAAAATTATGAGCAACAGGTAACCCCAACTCATTCCCACATTGCCTATAAGTCACAGGTGCATCAGGCACACCCTGAACCAAACCGAACTGACGCTGCACCCAACTAAACTAAATTTATTCCATCCCCCTGAGATGAGCACCAATGACCCATAGACCTTGCCTAATATAATGAAGCTCTACGATGTCAGTCACCCAATCCAAACCCTTCCATGGTTATCAACTCATAAATTCCCTATTTAGTGAGCTAATAATATCTCTGTACTCTGATGCCCCCACTACTGACCGACTAAGATCCTCGCTAAGAAGCCAATTGTACGTGTGAGGAGATGTAGAATCACATGCACAAGGCAGACCAACTGGTCATCCCACAATGATATACTCCTAAGACCAGATCTATAGTACCAAATTGTAACCAAGACCCTTGCACCCACACCTCTTCACCTCATACAAATCGCTATAAAGCTAATAAAGAAGAGTGGGATTCTAAGACAACCATTGAGGATTAGTCATCAACCCCAACATAATAGGCATCTGGTTCCATGGGATCTTAGATCCCATGGAATTGGGCAACAACATGTTGCTCAATATGTACATTAAAAAATTCAGAACTACACCTAGACTGCCAGTCGTAAATAAATCCAAGTAAGCAATACCACCCTTGCTATAGTCCACATCCCATAGCTCACCAAAAATAGGATACAACACCTCCTTCTTATCGAGACCAACCCAAATGGTAGGACCCTCGACAAGAACGCAAAAAATATGGTATATGTCATCAAGAGTGATATTAAGCTCCCTTGTAGGAAGTTGGAAGGTCCCCCTATCCTCATCCTAGCACTCAACAAGCGCATAAAGCAAGTCCTCATCAGCTCAAACAGTTCCCAACTGTCCATATCCATCAACCCCAATGGACTCTATGAAAGTCCATTCATCATCAAAAAGTGCCTTCTGCACTTTTTGAATAGTCCTTGGCCGTCTATGCCGAGCATCAAGCAACCTAACCTGCAAAAACAAAATAAAACATGAGATGCATAGATACAAACAACAATAACAAAAAAAAATTCTCACCTACCCCTAGGTGATTATATATCCACAAAAAAAAAATTCACCTACCCCTAGGTGATCATATATCAACAGGAAAAAACAAAACAAAAACAAACAAAACAAAAGAAAACAAAAATGTTCATTACCAACCCCACTTAGTTAAAAAAAAAAAAAACATACAAACAACACACAAAAAGAAATAAATGATGCCTAAAATAAATGGCAAGAACACCAACTTCAGCATAGCGAATGCCACCTTCCACTCCAGCTGAGCCACTACCACCGTCACCACCACCACCACTACCTTCTCTCAACTCCATCTCACTCATCAAGCTCAACTAATCAGCTAATGACAATTGGTAAACAAATGAATGATGATTAGGCATCCAATCTATATATAGCCATAATTGGCGGTAAAAAACATGTACTCATGTTTTTTGAGGTGCAATAAAATGCAAACCCATGGTTCACAAACTAAATCATAGACCCGTGTTTAACACGTTGAAATCGTATACCCACAGTTAATGCATTGAAACCGTAGATCCACGGTTTCAAAAATACACAATCGCGATAACGTGGTTCCAAAAAAAAACACATAAAACATATATGCTCCAAAATTTCAGACTGATGTTCAATGCAAAAATTCCAAGGTAGAAATGACACCTACTTCATGAGGTTACAAAACACGGTAAATTACAACTACATCAAATTGCATAATGGAATTGCTAATAGTCACTAGGACAAGCGCCTAGGGTGATTGGTTCCTTTACTTCATTACTTGCATGTCAAAAAACCAAAAGGTAATCTGCATAACAGAGGCCACCGTAACTTGGGGCAACAAAAATTACACTTTCAATTGGCTATTGGGTCTCATTCGTTACCCACACACCAATTGAGGGGGTAAGCACACAATTAAAATTTTATTTTACAATAATCATTCAGTCTGCCACACCAAAGAGAGTTGAGTCCATTCATCAAATAAAAGTTGAGTGTCATTAGTTTTTGCACCACATTGTGTTGTACACAATGCAATACAAAAAGGGGTAACTATAGACACCAAAATTCAACACCTTCAAAGTCACATTTACCATCCCATCACCAAATGCTGCATAATTAAATTATATGCCTAAGTGCTAACTTAGGGATATAAAATCCTGCACATTATCCTATTTTCCAAATTTATTAAATCTGGAAAATTACCCTAGGATACCCTACTTGCCCATTGGACATGTGTCCTGGACACTTCACCCAACATATTTGCCACATATCACCCACTCTTGTCCCCCTATATTTGCACATGGGACAGATTCCCAACACCCATGCCACATCTCATCCATTTTTGTCTTCCTTGTCCCTTCACATAGGATAGGATCCCACATTCCACTCCACTTGCAACCACATCACCCCAGTTAAGTGAGGCACACTAGGTGACTCACTGTAACTACCCCTTCCATATGGTAGTCCAAATTTACCACTTGGCAAGTTGGGCTTGCCACCTCTCATTTCTCTCCAAAACCCCAAGAGGCCTATAAAGACACCATGTTTCCACCAAGAAAAGGGAGCTGAATTTTCATATTGACAGACTATCGAAATCAACCTAGATCCAATGAGAAATTGTGAGCACAAGCATCATTTCGTATTGTTGGTTCGGATCTTGAGGTAATATTGTTTTTAGCCAAAACCACTCGCATCCACGATTTCACAATCGTAGGTCCACAGTTTCTGGTCCACCATCGCACTTCCGTGGTTCCATAGTCCCAAGCACAAAAACCACACACACATCGAATATCAGTAAAAGAAATTCATTTGTTAGCAAGACTTTATCTGTTAATTGCTTCTATCACTTGTTTTTAATGCTTACTTTCTTAGGGTTTATGCATAGCATTGGTTTTATTGATCAAATATACATGTGCTACTAATCCCTTTTTTGGTTTGAATGTGTGTATGCAATAGGTATTTTCGATAAGTTGTTGAAGCTGGAGTGGTCCCTTACTGGATACCAAAGCCCACTCACCTTGGATTGTAATTGAAAGAAAGAAGAGCACAAGTTCCTGTGAAGAGTTGGAAGATACCTGTTCCATAAGATTATTCATTTGTAACAATACAAAGAGGGAAAATTGTAACATTGCTCCCAAACACACTTGGGGAAATTTAAAATTCATTTGTAACATTTGTATCAAAGATCAATAAAGAAAGAAATTTTGGAAATTTCATTTCTCTATATTCTCATTATTTATTTGCTTAGTTCTTTTGGTTAAAATTTACATGACATATACTATGGAATCAAATATTAAACACACCCTAATCTAAATTATTTATAAGGTACCAAATAATATAATACCTCCAACACATCATTAGAGTGGGAGAGTCAAGATCCCCTATGGTGCAAAATCTATATGGTGTACACAAGATATTTGGGAGACTAATAATTAATTTTTCTTCTACCAATTCAATGGTATTTAAAGAAATTGGATACTATAACCTTTAAAATGATGTATGGTATATACCATTTTAAGAAGAATTTGCTTTCTTTTTATAAGCAATAATTTTGTTGAAATAATCTTCTACTTTTGAATAAGACCCATAAACAAGATTGAAAATATAATAACCGTGTTTAGGATGTCATGGGATGATGAATAATTCTAAGTGATCCTCATGAATAGTTGGAAATGATATATATATTTTTTATTATATGGACGAAGGAGTTTTAAAAGGATCTCCAAACCTTGTACAAAAGAGACTAAGCCCCTCCCAAAAAGAGGGAGCCAAAATTACTTACATTCAATAATAATAAAGGAATGACCAATCAGAGGAGTTACTCCTTCCAAATCCAAACCAGTACATAGGTAAGACCATACATAATTTAAAACTTATAACAAATTGAAACTAAATCTGGATGTCAAATATAACTAGCCAAACATAGATTAGTAGCAGGACCTGAATCATGAACCAAGTCATGCACCAGTACCATTCTCCTCAATGAGGTTTTTGCTTTCCTAGACCTACTAGCCCATTAGGGCAATAATTTATTCAGTATAGGAGATTGTGGATTATAGGGAGAAAACAATAGCTTGGAGATATGAAATTTCATGCAAATACCCAAAATCAATAAAAACCCCTAAGTTTTACAGCCAAGTCATCAACAACAACTCGATCATAGTGAAGCAAAGGCTAATTGTGTATGAGGTCATTATTGATAGAAGCAATATCCACCAGGAAATTATCCCACCACACCACTAAACCATTTTGAATAACTCCTTTATTAGCCAATATATAGGTTGCTCGATTACCTTCCCTATATGTATGCTTAAACTAAACCTCTTTGATATTTTAGATGTATCTCTGAACTTCCAGAAGAAGGTTCAAAATAGTTCATGTAGGATATTGAGTCTCTCTTACCATATTTATAATACTAAGGGAGTCCCCTTCAATGATTATTTTGCTGCAACTTACATAATCCAATAGAGAAACTCCTTAGAATAAGACCTTGGCTTCAACAAAGTGGCTAAAATTATCAAGCCATCATGGTTCCTTACAATCCCTCCAATACCTGTAGGACCCGAATTCCCTTTAGATGCACCATAAAAATTCAACTTCAGCCAACCAATTGGAGGTGGCTCCCACTTAACCCTGGCTCTATCCGGAGGCACAATAGGTCTAACTAGTTGAGGATTAGCATTGAATCCAAGAGATCTCTCCATTGATAATTCTTTCTCTATAGTCACAACATTTAGATTTAGGGTTAACATTTAGCTTGAGCCAAATCAATAGAATCCTTAAATGCCCTTGAATTTATTTCCTTCCAAATCTACCACCAGACATGAGGAAGGCTGAATTTCCAAAACCAATAAAGGCAGAGAGATAGGAAGGGATAAACCCATTGGGTCAGAACATCCTCTAGGCTATTCAGAACACCCATTGGATGTTCAAATATTTGAAAAGTAGTTGAAAACCTTCTACAAGAAAAGATAGTTGAAAATAAGATCGAACGAGGATTCCCTTACATTTCTGCACAAGAAACAAACATTAGGTAAAATCATACCTCTTTTTTTGATATTGTCTAAAGTTATAAATTTTTCTTGTACGAAAAACCATATGAAATGTTTATTTTCATAGTTAGTCCTTTTAACCAAATTTTATCTATCGACAACCAAGGATCATAACGACCATTTATTGCTAAAAATTCTAATTTGATAGAGAATTTACCATCCTTCTCTAATCCCCAGATGAATCTATCTAGAATTTTTCTTCCAAAAATTATAATCCATTTAATGATATCAAAAATTCATCAAATGAACTCCTTTCCTACACAAAAATTTATGGGAAGTCAAATGGTTTCCATGAGGAGAAATCTTCAATCATTTCAATGAAATAACAAATATTATTCCCCCATAAATTATTTGTAACTGGTTTTACTAAAGCCAGCTCTAATCTTGACTCCAGTAGAACCTCAATCATCCACATGTCACTCAAAATTCGACAAACCTACCATATCCCAAACACCACCTACCCCCTCTACAAATATGTGATTTGCAACATATTAGGCTATACCAAAAATATAAACCCTAAAGGGGTAACGGGTCTCTAATAAACTTCTTCCCATAATTTAGGTATTTGGCTTTGAAAAAATCAACCGATATCACTTTATCCTCTTGAACCAGTCTCCAACCCTGCTTTGCAACAAGATCTTTGTTCATGGATTTCAATATTCTAAGGCCTAAATTGCCCTCCTCCTTCTTGCTTCATACTTGGTCCCATGCCACTAGATGAAATTTATTTTTCTCACTTGCTCCTAACCAAAGAAATGAGCATTGTATCTATTCTATTCTTTTAAGAATATCACCTGGGATTCAGAATAGAGAAAGGAAATATACTAGGATGCTTTGAAGGATGGCCTTAACTAACATCACTTTTCCTACTTGGCTTAGGAGAGCCCTTTTCCATCTTGCTAGCTTTCTCTAGATTCATTCCACAACTGATTCCCATAGGGATTATCTTGAATCTCCAAAAATCATTGCCATCCCCAAGTAGGTTGAAGGGAGAGATCCAATATTACATACCAAAATATTCATAATCCTCAACTGCCTTGTTGGAGGAATATTGAAGAAAAAATTAACACTTTTACTGAAATTAACCTTTTTGACCCCTATTCATAATCTTCCAACATACTTCTGACTTATTTTTCTTATGGAATTGAATCTTGAAAGGACATAAGAGTATCATTGACAAACTAATAATGGGATATGGGACTGATTGGCATAGCTATTTTAAGGACTATAATATAATAGTTAGCTTTTATGGCCCACCCTAGAGATTCCCCCCAAAAAATAAAAAGGTATGGGGACAACGGATCTACTTGATGAATTCCCCTCTAGCTCATGAAATATCCCGTTGGAGAGCTATTCATAAGAATCGAGAACTTGGCTGAAGAGACACATGATTTGATCAAAATTATCCACTCTTGAATAAACCTAAATTTATACAAGACTTTGAAGAAAAAATCCCAATCAATCTTGTCATAAGATTTTTTCATATATAGGTTGAGCAAGGTCTCAAAATTATCAATTTTGGTCATCAAATGGATTATTTCATGGACTACAATAATTCCTTGCAGATTTTGCCTTCTAGCCACAAATTTGCTCTATGGGATATCAATAATACTTGGTAATAAATGTTTCAATCTATTCTCCAGTGTATTCATTAAAATTTTAAAAATAGTATTCCACAGACTAATAGGCTTTTAAGCTACAAAATCCTTAGCATTAGCCATTTTAGGGATAAGCACCAAAAATGTAGAGTTAATATCTAAAGGGATTCATTTTGAAGACTAAACATATTTGATGGCATCACAAATCTCTGGAACCAAAATATGTCAAAATTTCTAAAAAAATATTAGGGGAAACCCAATAGGTCTTGGTGCTTTGAGCCCACCCATTGCAAAAACTACTTTACTGATTTCATCATCTAAAAACAAAGTATCCAAAATATTATTCATATCTATAGAGACCAGAGGTGGTATGTTATTTAGTAAGTGAGCTTAAAACTATTCATTTTTTGTTGAAGTGGAACACAAGAGGTCCTTACAAAAATTTAATGCCTTGGATCTAATCTCTTTGATGTCTTTATAAAGTTCTCCATTTGCTTTCATAATCACCCTGATCCTATTGTTACTCCTATGCCTCAGTGCAGTGGAGTGAAAAAATTATGTTCTGATCACCCTCCTTAAGCCATAGGTCCATAGCTTTCTACCTCCACATATTTTCTTCCCCTACTATAAAATTATGGATCTCTTTTAGAATAGATGGCTCTTGCCTCTTTACTTCTATAGAGTAACCCTAAGTTTTAGATATCTGCTCAACCTCCTACAACTGGTTGTGAATCTCCATATTTATGGTAACAATACTTCCAAAAGCCTACTTATTCCAATCCTTCATCTTAGATTTTATAAATATCAACTTGGAGGCTATTTATGCCATTTGAGAACCTAAAAACCTATGATTCCACCATTCCTCAATATTGGATTCTAGACTAGGGTGTTGAAGCCACATTGCTTCAAATCTAAATGGCCAAGGAAAGAAGGCTAAATCCTTTGTCTTCTCAAGCAAAATTGGATTGTGATCTGAGGCCAGCTTAGGGAGAGAGCATAAGGATGCATCATACAAAAATGGGATACCTTATTTAGATACCAGTATTCTTTCTAGCCTATTATGAATTTTTTGACTCTTAATCCGTCTGTTACTCCATGTAAATATTGACCCTTTCAGGTCCAAATCCATCAGCTCCTAGGAGTAAATAAAAGAGGTAAATTCATCCATGCTACTAAGCACCAAGGTTCCTCATTTTTTATCAGATGGATATAAGGGTGTATTGAAATCACCCACCAAAAGCCAAACCTCTCCTTTAAATTGTTCTCTCATAGAACCAAGGAAATCCCAAAGCATGGTTCTAGAGGGTCTCAAATTTAGGGTGTAAATATTCAAGGTTATCCATTTAAGTCTTGACTTCTTGGAACAAAATAGGATGCTAATAACTCAGTTAGATATGAACATAGTTGATCCATCAATGGTTTTAGGGTCCCACATGCACAAGGACCCCCCGAGGCACCGTTAGCCAAGTTAGCTATGAAATCACCCTCCTTCCAAACCTTCCCCTTAACTATTTCAATACTACTTGGTATATGGTATATGACAAAGAGGAATATCATGAAAAAATGAGGATTAGGATTATTCCATGCAAAAGGTTATAGACCTCCTCAAGTGATGCATGGGTAAATCAGTCATGAATGTGAAGAGTTTGGGATTATCATATGTAGTTTTATTTACACACATGATTTACTATATGTTGGCTAGTAGGAAAATAAAATAGAGAGTTACAAACACTTTATAAGACATAGGTATTTAGGGAAAGTATAAATACTATAATATTATATTATTTTACCTTTTATGCTCTTTATATTTTTTATATGGTTTTGAGCAAACTTGTTCACAAAGTGTTTTTTGAATATTTTATAAAATTGATTATTAGGAGTATCTTCCTCATTTTAAATTATGTTTTTGAGACAATTTTTCTTGTTTTAGAAATTCTACCTTGTTACCAAAGAATTTTTAATTTGAATTTTAGATGCAATATATTGCTCAGGTCTTGGGATAATAATTTTTCAAATTAAATTCTCTTTTGTATTCATGAAATCCTCTTTCCTTCACTTTTTAAAATTATGTATAGGTTTGATTAACAATAGTGTTAGGGCATGCATATTTTTTATTGTTTGGTGCCTTAGGATTCTACTACTCAATAACTCTAGGAGGACTTTATTTACTAATAGCATCAACACTATGGAATTGATCTTTATTTTTAAAATATGAGTAGCTTACATCCATGTAACAAATGATATTATCTACTTTTTTTTGGTAGATTGATAAGTGGGTTTTGAAAGGGCCCCAAAATATTATTACAAAATGATCAATATTACAACTAGTTCAAAGGAACAACAAGCAAACCTAGGCATACCCATAGGGGTGCTCCCAGCTTCAAAAAATAGATAGAACTATGGGAAGTTCCTAGAAAAAAAAATGAACCATTAGGGATCAAACACAAAAAATGGGGAAGATAGAACATCAACATTTGGTAATATCCACCTAGGCTTCATTTTTATTGTGATAATTCTTGAAGAGTTTCTTAAGCTAGCCATGGAGTTCATCCAAGATTTTGGCAGCTTGATGGTATAATGTCGAAGATGCCTTAGCTGCGTTAGTGACTATAGAGATATTTACTATGGAGTTGGTGATGTGACTAAGGATGGAACTCTGGAGCACTTTGGTAGAGCTCAAATCGTGCATCCTTCCATCATTAGGATTCTAACTAATGGACACCCTTGATAGGGTCCCCTCCATATTCACCTTCTTGGAATAGGTGGAGCCCCAAACCTTTGTAGATCTCTTATCATGCTTATTCTTACATATAGAGTCTTTGAGAGACTAAAACCTAGATTCATTCCCATAGTAGGGTGAATATTTCTTTTCTAAACTAGAGGTCTTCATATTTGAGTTAGGGGACATGTACTCAAAATCACCTTCATCACTAGGCACCTCATTGATAGGGGTAACATGGTTGGGGCTATACTTGGGTGGATCATGGGGAATTATGTTACAGGCTATAAAAAATTATTTAGTAAAGTAGTCAAGTGTATTCTTATATATAACGAGGTGCAGGCCCTAGAGGGTCAGGTGGGATGAACCTTTTTCTCACACTATCAATAGAGATTTCAATGGATCTATACAAGTAGTTAGGAATGTTGATAAACTTGATATCCCTAAGATGGTTTAATAAGGTGAGGTGGAAACTACGTAAAGGGACATTAATATTATCAAAATTTAGGTATTGCATAATGGGGATCATCACACGGTCCTAGGGAGAAGGAATGGAGGTTCTCACAACGCCACCATTTTCTCAAATAAGGTTTTTACCTTTGTTGATAAAGCTATTTATTTCCACCGCTATAAAGTGCCTATCTTACCTAATGGTTTACCCATCATTCAGAAGACCAAAAAATTTAGCTAGCATGCAAACATTGATTTGGAACTCCAGACCCAAGAAAATAACTTTCCCTTGGTCTTAAGTCTTAACTATTTCATCAAACACCTATTAATCATTATTGTTAAACATTTTCAAAAAAGGGATGAAACCATGGGACCTAAGGATATCTTCAATTACAAGATCAATTTGGAGGGACTCATGCTCAAGAAGGGCCATGGGTAGATTGTGGGATATAGACCAAGGAAAAAATATAAGAGTGGACAATGAATTAGACTATTCCAGACTATGGATTTAGAGGCTTGAGCATCAAGTATGATGAAGGTTCTAGGTCGAGATAAATCTAGGAGTCATTGCTGGCATCGATCAGTGAAAGGGATTGGTTTGTGTGCCCAGGTGTGAAAGACACTTTTCACATGGGAAAGGAAACAATATGGAAGGTTTGCATTAGGTGAAATGGTATCTTGGAAATGTTTGTAATCAATGATGGTAGTCGAAGCAATTCAACCATATAAGGTGTAGATAACTACAATAGAAGGGTCTTGGGGATGGTCACCAAACATAGGTCTACCAAAATAGGCCTAGGGGTGGTCACCAAACAAGGGTCTACCAAAAGTGGAGGGTGAAAGAAACATGGAAAAATAGGAAAGGATAGGTGAGCTAAAAGGGTTATGATGGATGACAAGGTGAATGAAGTGGATTTGGGGAATAAAATGGGTAGCCACATGGAGGGAAAAGGGATACCAAGGATTGAGTGAGGTGACCCAAGAAATATGAAAGATCAAAATCCTAGCTTTGATTGTAATTTTGTGGTAAGAACCAAATCATTGGTAAGAGATTCCATGTTGGACTAAGGGTGATGCACCCAAACCATATGGCCATGAGGAAGGTTTCAAAGAGATGATGGTCAATCACAAATAGCGATATCGATAAGGGGTTGGAAAAATTCATTGCATCAAATGGTGTGGTACTCTTGATTAGACCCCAAATTAGCTAGAGTGTCAGATGCTTGATTAGCTTTCCTAAATATATGTTGAATGATGGTATCAATATTTTGGTGAAGGAGTATCTTGAACTCTAAGATGATGTTGCTAACATTCCATGCTGGGGATTTATCCCTTCTAGTGTAGTTTATCACATTTAGAGAGTCACCTTTGATGATGAGCCTACAATGGAGGTTTCTCATAATGGAGAGGCCACATAGGAGAGATCTACCTTATACAACATGGTTAGTTTGTGTGCCTATGTTTTCTATGAAGGTGATGATAATTCTACCACTATGATCTCTAACAATGTCACCTCCGCTAGCTCTTCTGGGATTACCTTTGGAATATCCATAAAAATTTAACTTTAGCCAACCTTTGGAAGGGGGAATCCATTTAGGATTTACTCTTTTGATAGCTTGAGTTAAAGGTTTCAATATATCCATGGATAGGTTAATATATGGATAAATTGTGGCCTAAATACTAGGGGTAGGAGCTTTTGAACAAGGGAGGAGTTGAACATTCGTAGTGCCTAAACAGAGCACTTTATTGCCAATAAAGATGGGAAGTTTAGAATTATTGGAGAAGACTCTATTATTAAAATCAAGCCACACCTACCAGAGGAAGTGATAAAGGTAGAGAGTCCATAGGGACTTGAGTTTGGTTTTGTAGAGTAGATTAGGCCATTGGGTAAAGAATTCAACAAGAGAATTGGGATGGACCCACACAATACATCTTCTTCTTGTACCTCTCTTAATAGGCCAGTTACTGACAATATATAGCATGCATACAATTACTTCATGATTCCTCCTCTCACTATGGTATTTATGATTAATGTAAAGTCTCTATGATATTAGAACACTAACACAAAACTTTCATTCATAATAAAATGTTCAACATAAAAAGGAGTAAATTATGACAACATAATAGATGGAAAAATGGATATAAAAGGAATTTTATTTTATATACAAACCACCAAAGTATACAAAAGTGTAGGAGTATTAACTCTATTGTCTTAGTGAACAAACACAACCCTCTTTTTGAGACTTCAACTTTTGTAGAGTTGACCAATGACCATACTCCATAGTCTCATTCTAAAAATATTGGACGTGCTTTAGACAACAAGACACTTTTATCTAAGTATCTTGGATTGGTAGCTATCATTATCATCCTAAAATATCTATTACCTCCTTGAGATCACACTTGCTCATCTTGATTCCCATAAGGTGGATCTCCCCTATTTATAGGCTCATGAGAGATACACAATACAATCATTGGGAAATCATTATGGATATATGACAACACTTTCTAGATATTTCCTTTCTAACTATTTCTATAAAATCAAGATATTTTTGATATATTTATTGGAAGTTTCCTAGGATATTTATAATTACATAATATAGTCAAAATATCAAATGCTTCTAGAGATTTTCTTTTTGACATTTTATATAATTACCATTAGAAAATACTACATTATTTGGAACATGCTAATTTATCCCTATGGGAACATGGTAAATATTAGAATAGGGTGTGAGTCATTAGATTAGGTGTGTGATTTATATTTTTTTAAAGTATGTCTCTATGTGTATAATGTGTGCAAGTTTAATATGGTAAAGTGTACAACTATGTAGAAAGTCAAGATTCATGTATACAAGTGGCAATATGTAAAGTGAAGGGACATGAGAGGTTTGTCTTATGTATGGAATAGGAAAGGATGCATCTCTTGTATATGAGAGGAGAGAAATAGTGAACTATTCAAGATTCACCTTTATAAGGTTATATTATGGACACAAAGCTCCATGTATTGTAACATAAGATCTATTTGAATATATTGAAGTTTATATAAAAATTTTGAGCAATTGTATTGTAAGTTTGCTAATACGTATTTTTATTTATATTTAGCTTGTTAATTTATATTATTATTATCTAATGAATGTTATATTAATTCATATTCGAAATTTATATTAATTTATCTAATATTTGAGTCTAATCAAGATCTTAGATTTTATGACCTATGTTTAATCTGGCTAAAAAACCATCAATTACATAATACTTTAAAAACTACTTTGGATATCTTGGATTTCTAGTGATTTTGCAAGATATTATTTATGACATATCTCCTTGTCACAAAGATAATTTATAATGACAATGAAACTCTTACTTTTACTATGTACTATTACCTTTTACCATGACATGTTCTTATCACAATATTCATTTTCTACTTATTCTGCATATTATAATATTGTTATACTTTAATGATTTCTACCACCTTCCTAGTGGAGCTACAATATCACAAGCATATATAATAAGCTACCAGTCTATAATATTCTCTAAAAAATCATCCAAATATATATTATGCATGCTCCTTATACCACTACACATGCAAATAAGAGCTTACAATTTTATGTTGACATATGACCCTCTCCTAATTTCTAATCCATCTCTAGAATAGGCCTAATTTATTATAGAGGATGAAATATCTTGAGTTTATCATGGTTCATCCATTTATTGATAGACCTTCTATCTAAATTCTCAAGATTATAGGTACCATTATCATGCACAACTACTATACAATAGATCCTATATATGTTAATAAAAAAAATTTAAGGTTTCTCTTTCACTAGTAGGCATCATACACCATCATCAATTAAATGACTTTAAAGGTGGCTTACTTTAGGTTTTTGTCCTAGTTCTCATTTTTCTTTCATATTCTTCTTGGAAATACTTTCTTGTATTGCTTACTATATTTTTTCCAATTGGTATAGTTGTACCAACTAGTCCTTTAGGTATTTTCTTTAATTATTCCTATTTTATATCATCATTCATATGGTTGGAAAATTGTATAAAATTTGAAGGAAAATACCAATGCTATACATCCAATAGAATAGGAAAAACCCTTTGGCTAGATTGCGTGTAGCCCTATAGGACCACAATACCACATGGAACCTTTTTTCCTATGTGTCAACTTGCAAGGCTTCATACTTTGTAAGGATTTGATACAACATGTTATGAGTTTATCCCACATACCTATTGGTATGCTATTTATATGTAATCATCTTCCTACACTTGATCATGAACAAAATCATCAAGTCGACCTCCACTTTGTTTAGAAAATGAGTATGTTTATTAGAGGTAATATCCATTAGGAAATTAGGCCTAGTAACAATTTTTTCATAGATGAACTATGCAAATTTTTTGTCTATATCATGCTTAAGTATATGATATTTAGCCAAATTAGTCTAATAGTTTATTTAAATAATGATATATTTATTTCTTCGTTCTATTATATAAATAGATCCAACAATATCAATTCCCCATTTTTTAGAGGGATGAAAAGGAAATCCTAAATAGAAGGATGCCATTTATGTCTAATAATTTTCAAATTATTGATACACATCACATGTCTTAAAATACTCCATACTATATTTGAATATATTTGACAGGTGATATCATGCATATAAAATCCTTTTTTGTTGTAAGCTTCTCAAATAAATTCTCTTTATACACAACATATTAAAACCCTACAATCAACTGCTTCCTTTGTTCCTATCCAACTATTCATTGATACTTCCAATATTATCCTAATCAATACAAAATTCCATGTACTATTGAATAGGGATGACTGGCCTAAGCAATATTCCTTTTTATTTTTGGTCTTGTACCTTATGGAAAAATGACTTAAGCATTGTTATATTTGCATATTCCTGTGGAATGATTTTTGTTGCCAAAAATATTGCATTAGAAAACTCATCAATTTTACATTTAGTGACAACTCCATCATATACTCTCAAAATAGGATTTGCGTTGATATGCTTCTTACCTAGATGATGGATAACGTTAAAATAAATTTCTTACAAAATGAAAATCTCCCTAGCTATCCTTCTTTATGGATTAGGATTATTGATAATATACTTAAGGGCAACATGGTTTATAAAAATAGTAAAGTTTTACCCTATAACATAGTTCCTAAATATCTTGAGAGCAATGATGATGGCTAGGGCTTCCTTCTCTAATTGTATAATGTATATCAAAACTACATATTTGCCTACTTCCAAAGTATATAGGATGATCATACCCATTATGATCTAGTTAACTAAATATATTGGAAATCCTTTGTTATATGATCATATGATGTAGAAGCATCCAACGAAAGGCAAAATACAGCAAAGTAGAAAAAGTGTCTCGATATCGCGACATGTCGGCAAAGAAGAAAAGTGTCGCGATATCTCGACATGTTGCATTATCATGACCAAAATCCGAGGGAAGGCTCAAGTAGAAAAAGTGTCGTGATAATGTGACATGTCACGATATCATGACACTTTTATCTCTTGAGCCTTCTCTCAGCTTTTTGTCATGATAATGCGACATGTCGCGATATCGTGACACTTTTCTCTCTTGAACCTTCTCTCGAATTTTGGTCGCGATAATGTGATATGTCGCGATATCGTGACACTTTTCTACTTGAGCCTTCCCTCGGATTTTGGTCACGATAATGCAACATGTCGCGATATCACGACACTTTTTCTACTTGAGCCTTCCCTCGGATTTTGGTCGCGATAATGTGACATGTCGCGATATCATGACACTTTTTCTTCTTTGTCGACATGTCACGATATCGCAACACTTTTTCTACTTTGTTGTATTTTGCCTTTCGTTGGATGCTCCTGCATCAAAAAACTGGGGTGGATGGAGAAGTAACCTTCACTTTCGTACTATTTTGTCACCTGCTTTTTAACTGGGGCTGTACAAGTTCTCCAAGCTTCAGCAAAATCTGGGTCTTCAAGGTACAAACCCTTAAGTTCTTCAAACTTCACAAATTCCACTCTCATTGTCGTCAATGAACTCTTTTTATCCATCTCCTTCAATGGCCTCAACTTGTGATGCACTCCATATTTTGTCAGAGAGTAAGTATTCGCATGCCCATCATGCATCGCACGTCTGTCAAATTGCCATGGCCTCCCCAAAAACACATGGCAAGCATCCATAGGAAAAACATCACACAGGACCTCATCCTAGTATCTCCCAATATTGAACTTGACTAAGGACTGTTCACTGACCAATGCCCTATGGTTATTTTGCAACTATGCAATCTGGTATGGATGCGGGTGTCTCCTCCTCTCTAGCTATAACTTAGTAACCATTTCTTCAGAGACCAAGTTATCAATACTACCATTATCTATAATAACCTTACAGACCTTACCCAAACTTCTGCACCTTGTGTGAAACAAGCTCCTCCTCTGGTTTGGTTATTCCTCATTCAACAAGGTTCTCCTAGTGACCATAACTTCTCTCTCTACCTCCTTAGAATATTCTAATTCAGCACCTTCATCTGCTATCATAGCTTTGGCATGACCCTCAAGTCTCTCATTTGTCCTATGTTAGGGACACTCATATGCCCGATGTCCCTCTTCCCCATAATGGAAATAGGTTCCACAAAATCCTCCTCTTCCATATCCACGTCCAGATCTACCTCTTCCTCTTTGGTAACCATTGTTCTGATTACGGAATCTATAATAATTATATCCTTTCTGATCCTGACTGTTGCTAGCTTCTTCTTTCTTCTCATCTTGTCCTCCATTTATTCTTTCACCAGGTCTTTCTCCATGACCTCTTCCTTTTTGCTTACCCTCAAACCTTCTATTCAGCTTCTCTTCAACTTTTAAAGCAAACTGGTAAGCATCCTCAATGGTACTCATCATGACCAGACTCAGTTCTTCTTGAATACTAGTTCTCAACCCATTGATGTAATGGGCCACCTTATCCCTATTAGCCTCTGAATGGCCAGTTCTGATTGAGATCTAGAAAAATTCCTCTGTATATTCCTTAACATATTTGTTTGATTGTCTTAAACTCTACATTTTCCTCAATAGGTCCAATTCGTAATCTATAGGAATAAACTATCTCTTCAGCTTCTCTACCATTCGATCCCATCTGGTTATCTTTTCCTTTTCGCTTCTATTTCTTTCTAGCTGCACTTCTTTCCACGATATGCAAGCATGGCCTTTCAACTTCATTTTTGTAAACTTTATCTGATCTGGATCTACAACCTCCTCATACTCAAAATACTCCTCCATATCATTGATCCAATCAATCAAATCCTCTAGATTAAGATTCCCAGAATACGTGGAGACATCAAACTTTGTCTTCTTCCCGATCCGAGATATGGCCTTAACCAATATGGCTTCTATAGGATCCATTGCTTCTTCTTCTTCTAATGGATTATCAACCTCCCAAGCTTCATCTTCACTATGATCTTCTCTTCTTGGTTCAACCCCTCTTCACAATTCCTCTTACAGGGCTTGCACTTGCCTCTACAAAGCTCTAAAATCTTCTTCAGGTACCACATTTCTCCCACCACCATAGTTTCTTCATGGAGGCATTCTTCCTCACTCTCTTCTCACAACCCTTCCACATATCCTGGTGCAAACTACCTCACTTTCGGCGATCTGCTCACACACTTAGGAACTCCTGCTCTGATACCACTTGATGGGGGGACCAAAAATTGCTCCGCCCAAATTCTCAAAAACTCTCATTCATTAAACTTGGAAAAATTTAAAAAAATGGTAGACTTTGCCAAATAAACTTCTTTTACAGAAAGATAGTTTATTAATTTTTATATTACATTACTGCATTTCCAAATTTGGAAGAAAAACAGCCTACATAGGTCCAAAAAAGCCCTCTTGCCTTCACGACTGCAACTCTGTCTTCGCAGTTTCTCGACTGCAACTCTGTCTCCACTATTTTTTGACCCTTGTGCATGCCTTCACTTCCCCCTTTTAAACTTTCTAGCGTGACTCTTCATTTCCTTTTTTTGACCCTTCGTTTCATCTCCTATGCCTCTTCGTTGTTCTGGATTTTGAAACGTTCTAAATCTTGGTCTTCGTCTGCTTTCACTGCACCTTGGTGCCACATGCTTGTCCAATGTTGCCACTATAGACTCTGTCCACCTGTCACCCAATGATGGCGTTCGGTATACCCACCGCTCAATAATTTCCTTTGTAACGACACCTATAACCGCCTACCGTTTCTTTTCTTTTTTTTGGTCACAAAAATGTGACATGGCACGATATCGTGACATTTTTGCTTCACTACCTTCTTGCCCCTTCTTGAGTCACGAAAATGTGACATGTCACGATATCTCAACACTTTTGCTTTTCAATCGTCCTGCCCTTTGCAAGTCATGAAAATGTGACATGTCGCGATATAGCAACACTTTTGCTTTTTGGCCTTCTGGCCCTTGGCGAGTCACGAAAATGCGACATGTCATGATATCATGACACTTTTGCTTTTCAGCCTTCCTGTCCTTGGTGAGTCACAAAAATGTGACATGTCGTGATATCATGACACTTTTCCTCTCCTATGCCTCCTCTCGTATTTTGGTTGCGATAATGTGACATGTCGCGATATCATGACATTTTTCTCTCCTGCGCCTTCCCTCGCCTTTTGGTTGCAAAAATGTGACATGTCATGATATCGTGACACTTTTTCTCCTTTGTCCTTTCCCTTTTCCTTTGGTCACGATAATGCGACATGTCGCGATATCGCGACAACTTCCTTCCTTGCTTTCTTTCTGCTCCTTTGGTTGTGATTTCGTGACATGTCGCGAAATCACGACATTTTCTTCTCTGGCCTTTCTTGTCTTTTTTTGGTCATGATTTTGCGATATCGTGATATTTTTGCTCCGTGCCTTCTCTCTCATTCCTGAGTCGCAAAAATTCGACATGTCGCGATATCGTGACACTTTTCTCCATTATGCCTTCTCTTGGATTTTGGTCGCGATAATGCGACATGTCGCGATATCGCAACACTTTTCTCTCTTGAGCCTTCTCTCGGATTTTGGTCATGATAATGCGACATGTCGCGATATCATGACACTTTTCTCTCTTGAGCCTTCTCTTGGCTTTTGGTCATGATAATGCGACATGTCGCGATATCATGACACTTTTTCTACTTGAGCCTTCCCTCAGCTTTTGGTCATGATAATGCGACATGTCACGATATCGTGACACTTTTTCTACTTGAGCCTTCCCTTGGCTTTTGGTCATGATAATGCAACATGTCACGATATCGTGACACTTTTCTTCTTTGCCGACATGTCACAAGATCGTGACACTTTTTCTACTTTTTTGTATTTTGCCTTTCGTTGGATGCTCTTGCATCAGACAACCGGGGTGGATGGAGAAGTGAACTTCACTTCCGTACTGTTCTGTCACCTACCTTTTAACTGGGGCTGTACAAGTTCTCCAAGATTTAGCAAAATTTGGGTCTTTAGGGTACAAACCCTTAAGTTATTCAAACTTCACAACTTCCACTCTCATTGTCGTCAGTGAACTCTTTTCATCCATCTCATTCAATGGCCTCAAATTTTGATGCACTCCATCTTTCATCAAATAGTAAGTATTCGCATGCCCATCATGCACCGCACGTCTGTCAAATTGCCATGGCCTCCCCAACAACACATGGCAAGCATCCGTAGGCAAAACATCACACAGGACCTCATTTTGGTATCTTCCAATATTGAAATTGACTAAGGACTATTCACTGACCAATGCCCTATGGTTCTTCTGCAACCATGCAATCCGATATGGATGTGGGTGTCTCCTCCTCTCTAGCTGTAACTTAGTAACCATTTCTTCAGAGATCAAGTTATCAGTACTATCGTTATCTATAATAACATTATAGACCTTACCCAAAATTTTGCACCTTGTGTGGAATAGGCTCCTCTGGTCTGGTTCTTCCTCCTCATTCAACAAGGTTCTCTTGGTGACCATAAATTCTCCTCTCTCTACCTCCTCAAAATGTTTTGATTCAACACCTTCATCTACTACCATAGACCCTCAGGTCTCTCATTCATCCTATGTTGGGGACACTCATATGCTAGATGTCCCTCTTCCCCACAATGGAAATAGGTTCCATGAAATCCTCCTCTTCCATATCCACATCTAGATCTACCTCTTCCTCTTTGGTAACCATTGTTCTGATTACAGAATCTGTAATCATTATCTCCCTTCTGATCTTGACTGTTGCTTGCTTCTTCTTTCTTCTCATCTCATCCTTCATTTATTCTTTCACAAGTTCTTTCTCCATGACCTCTTCCTTTCTGCTTACCCTCAAACCTTCTATTCAACTTCTCTTCAAATTTTAAAGCAAACTAGTAAGCATCCTCAATGGTACTCATCCTGACCAGACTCAATTCTTCTTGAATACTGGTTCTCAACCCATTGATGTAATCGGCCACATTCTCCTTGTTAGCCTTTGAATGTCCAGTTTCGATTGAGATCTAGAAAAATTCCTCTATATATTCCTTGATAGATTTTTTTGACTGTCTCAAACTTTGCATTTCCCTCAACAGGTCCAATTTGTAATCTACAGAAATAAACTGTCTCTTCAGCTTCTCTACCATTCGATCCCATCTGGTTATCTTTTCCTTTTTGCTTCTATTTCTTTTTAGCTGCACTTCTTTCCACCATATGCAAGCATGGCCTTTCAACTTCTTTTTTGCAAACTTTATCCGATATGGATCTACAACCTCCTCATACTCAAAATACTCCTCCATATCATTGATCCAATCAATCAACTCCTCTAGATTGAGATTTCTAAAATACGTGGAGACATCAAACTTTGTATTCTTCCTGATATTTGATATGGCCTTAACCAATATGGCTTCTGTAGGATCCATTGCTTCTTCTTCTTCTGATGGATTATCAACCTCCCAAGCTTCATCTTCACTATGATATTCTCTTCTTGGTTCAATCCCTCCTCGCAATTCCTCTTGCAGGGCTTGCACTTGCCTCTACAAAGCTCTAAAATCTTCTTCAGGTACCACATTTCTCCCACCACCATGGTTTTTTCATGGAGGCATTCTTCCTCACTCTCTTCTCACAACCCTTTCATAGATCCTGGTGCAAACTACCTCACTTTTGATGATCTGCTCACACACTCAAAAACTCTTGCTCTGATACCACTTGATGGGGGGACAAAAATTGCTTCGCCCAAATTCTCAAAAACTCTCATTCATTAAACTTGGAAAAATTTACATCAATGGCAGACTCTGCCAAATAAACTTCTTTTATAGAAATATAGTTTATTAATTTTTATATTACAATACCGCATTTCCAAATCTGGAAGAAAAATAGCCTACACAGATCCAAAAAAGCTCTCTTGCCTTCATGGCTACAACTTTGTCTCTGTTGTTTCTTGACTGCAACTCTGTCTCCACTATTTTTAGACCCTTATGCATGCCTTCACTTCCCCCTTTTAAAATTTTTGGTGTGACTCTCCATTTCCTTTTTTTGACCCTTCGTTTAATCTCCCATGCCTCTTCATTGTTCTGGCTTTTGAAATGTTCTAACTCTTGGTCTTCATCTACTTTCACTCACCTTGGTGCCACTTGCTTGTCTAGTGCTGCCACTATAGACTCTGTACACCTGTCACCCAATGATGGCGTTCGGTATACCCACCGCTTGATAATTTCCTCTGTAACAGCCCTTGTAACTTCCTACCATTTCTTTTCTTTTGTTTGGTCATGAAAATGTGACATGTAACGATATCATGAAATTTTTGCTTTGCTGCCTTCCTGCCCCTTCTCGAGTTGCAAAAATGTGACATGTCATGATATCGTGACACTTTTGCTTTTCGGCCGTCCTGCCCTTTGCGAGTCATGAAAATGCGACATGCCGCGATATCGTGGCACTTTTTCTTTTTGGCCTTCCGGCCCTTGGTGAGTCACAAAAATGTGACATGTTGCGATATCGTGACACTTTTGCTTTTTAGCCTTCCTGTCCTTGGCGAGTCATGAAAATGCGACATGTCACGATATCACGACACTTTTTCTCTCCTGCGCATCCTCTCGTCTTTTGGTCACGACAATACGACATGTTGTGATATCACAACACTTTTCTCTCTTGTGCCTTCCCTCGCATTTTGGTCACAAAAATGTGACATGTCATGATATCGCGACACTTTTTCTCCTTTGTGCTTTCCCTCATCCTTTGGTTGTGATAATGCGACATGTTGCGATATCGCGACAACTTCTTTCCTTTCTTTCTGCTCCTTCGGTCATGATTTCGTGACATGTCATGAAATCATGAAATTTTCTTCTCTGGCCTTTCTTGTCTTCTTTCGGTCGTGATTTCATGACATGTCGCTATATCGTGAAATGTTTGCTCTGTGCCTTCTCTCTCCTTCCTGAGTCGTGAAAATGTGACATGTCGTGATATCGCAACACTTTTCTCCCTTGCGTCTTCTCTCAGCTTTTGGTTGTGATAATGCGACATGTCATGATATCATGACACTTTTCTCTCTTGAGCCTTCTCTCGGCTTTTGGTCGTGATAATGCAACATGTCACGATATTGTGACACTTTTCTCTCTTGAGCCTTCTCTCGGCTTTTGGTCACGATAATGCGACATGTCACGATATCATGACACTTTTTCTACTTGAGACTTTCCTCGGTTTTTGGTCATGATAATGCGACATGTCGTGATATCATGACACTTTTTCTACTTGAGCCTTCCCTTAGATTTTGGTCGTGATAATGCGACATGTCGCGATATCGCGACACTTTTTTTCTTTTTCGACATGTCACGATATCGCGACACTTTTTCTACTTTGCTATATTTTGTCTTTCATTGGATGCTCCTGCATCAGACAACCGGGGTGGATGGAGAAGTGACCTTCACTTTCATACTATTTTGTCACCTACTTTTTAACTAGGGTTGTACAAGTTCTCCAAGCTTTAGCAAAATCTGGGTCTTCAGGGTACAAACCCTTAAGTTCTTCAAACTTCACAACTTCCACTCTCATTGTCGTCAGCATACTCTTTTCAAGGAAGGAAGTTTCCGCAATATCACAACACTTTTTCTCCTTTGTGCTTTCCCTCATCCTTTGGTCGTGATAATGCAACATGTCGCAATATTGCGACAACTTCCTTCCTTGCTTCTTTCTGCTCTTTCGGTCATGATTTCGTGACATATCATGAAATCATGACATTTTCTTCCCTGGCCTTTCCTGTCTTCTTTCGATCGTGATTTTGTGACATGTCATGATATCATGACATTTTTGCTCCATGCATTCTCTCTCCTTCCTAAGTCATGAAAATGTGACATGTCACGATATCGCGACAAAGGAGAAAAAGCGTCACGATATCGCGACATGTTGCATTTTCACGACCAAAAAATGAGGGAAGGCATAGGAGAGAAAAGTGTCACGATATTGTGAAATGTCACATTATCATGACCAAAATACGAGAGGAGGTGCAGGAGAGAAAAAGTGTTGAGATATCACGACATGTCGCATTTTCACGACTCGCCAAGGACAGGAAGGCCAAAAAGCAAAAGTGTTGCGATATCGTGACATGTCACATTTTTGTGACTCGCCAAGGGCCGGAAGGCCGAAAAGCAAAAGTGTCGCGATATCACAACATGTCACATTTTCATGACTCGCCAAGGGTAGGACGGCCGAAAAGCAAAAGTGTCACGATATCATGACATGTCACATTTTTGTGACTCGAGAAAGGGCAAGAAGGCAATGAAGCAAAAATGTCATGATATCACAACATGTCATATTTTCATGACCAAATAAAAGAAAAGAAATGACAACCAGTTACAGGGGCTGTTACAGAGGAAATTATCGAGCGATGGGTATACCGAACGCCATCATTGGGTGACAGGCAGACAAAGTCTACAGTGGTAGCACAGGACAAGAATGTGGCACTAAGATGCAGTGAAAGCAGATGAAGACCAAGAGTCAGAATGTTTCGAAATACAGAACAACGAAGAGGCACAAGAGATGAAACAAAGGGTCAAAAAAAGGAAACGGAGATTCACGCTAGAAAGTTTAAAATCGAAAAGCGAAGGCATGCACAAGGGTCAAAAAACAGTGGAGGCAGAGTTGTAGTCAAGAAACTATAGGGACAGAGTTGCAGTCGTGAAGGCAAGAGGGCTTTTTTGGACCTGTGTAGGCTGTTTTTCTTCCAGATTTGGAAATGCAGTAATGTAATATAAAAATTAATAAACTATCTTTTTGTAAAAGAAGTTTATTTGGTAGATTCTGCCATTGATGTAAATTTTTTCAAGTTTAATGAATGAGAGTTTTTGAGAATTTAGGTGGAGTGATTTTTGTCCCCCCATCAAGTGGTATCAGAGCAGAAGTTCCTGAGTGTGTGAGCAGATCGCCGAAAGTGAGGCAATTTGCACTAGGATCTGTGGAAGGGTTGTGAGAAGAGAGTGAGGAAGAATGCCTCCATGAAGAAACCATGATGGTGGGAGAAATGTGGTAACTGAAGAAGATTTCAGAGCTTTGCAGAGGCAAGTGCAAGCCTTGCAAGAGGAATTGTGAAGAGGGGTTGAACCAAGAAGAGATCATAGTGAAGATGAAGCTTGGGAGGTTGATAATCCATCAGAAGAAGAAGAAACAATGGATCCTATAGAAGCCAGATTGGTTAAGGCCATATCTCAGATCAAGAAGAAGACAAAGTTTGATGTCTCCATGTATTTTGAGAATCTCAATCCAAAGGAGTTGATTGATTGGATCAATGATATGGAGGAGTATTTTGAGTATGATGAGGTTGTAGATCTAGATCGGATAAAGTTTGCAAAAATGAAGTTGAAAGGCCATGCTTGGATATGGTGGAAAGAAGTGCAGCTAGAAAGAAATAGAAGTGTAAAGAAAAATATAACCAGATGGGATCAAATGGTAGAGAAGCTGAAGAGACAGTTTATTCTTGTAGTTTACAAATTGGACCTATTGAGGAAAATGCAGATTTTGAGACAGTCAAACAAATCTATCAAGGAATATATAGGGAAATTTTTCCAGATCTCAATCAGAACTGGCCATTCAAAGGCTAACAGGGAGAAGGTGGCCCGTTACATCAATGGATTGAGAACCAGTATTCAAGAAGAATTGAGTCTGGTCAAGATGAGTACCATTGAGGATGCTTACCAGTTTGCTTTAAAAGTTGAAGAGAAGCTAAACAAAATGTTTGAGGGTAAGCAGAAAGGAAGAGGTCATGGAGAAAGAACTGGTGAAAGAATAAATGGAGGATGAGATGAGAAGAAAGAAGAAGCTAGTATCAGTCAGGATCAGAAGGGAGATAATGATTATAGATTTTGTAATCAGAACAATGGTTACCAAAGAGGAAGAGGTAGATCTAGATGTGGATATGGAAGAGGAGGATTTTGTGGAACCTGTTTCTACTGTGGGGAAGAGGGACATCGGGCATATGAGTGTCCCAAACATAGGATGAATGAGAGATCTGAGGGTCATGCCAGAGCTATGGTAGTAGATGAAGGTGCTAAATCAAAATATTCTGAGGCAGAGAGAGGAGAAGTTATGGTCACTAGGAGAACCTTGTTAAATGAGGAGGAAGAACCAGACTAGAGGAGGAGCCTATTTCACACAAGGTGCAGAAGTTTGGGTAAGGTTTGTAAGGTTATTATAGATAACGATAGTACTGATAACTTGGTCTCTGAAGAAATGGTTACTAAGTTACATCTAGAGAGGAGGAGACACCCACATCCATACCGGATTGCGTGGTTGCAGAAGAACCATAGGGCATTGGTTAGTGAACAGTCCTTAGTCAAGTTCAATATTGGGAGATACCAGGATGAGGTCCTGTGTGATGTTTTGCCTATGGATGCTTGCCATGTGTTGTTGGAGAGGCCATGGCAATTTGACAGATGTGCGGTGCATGATGGGTATGTGAATACTTACTCTCTGATGAAATATGGAGTGCATCACAAGTTGAGGCCATTGAAGGATATGGATGAAAAGAGTTCGCTAACAAAAATGAGAATGGAAGTTGTGAAGTTTGAAGAACTTAAGGGTTTGTACCTTGAAGACCTAGATTTTTCTGAATCTTGGAGAACTTGTAAAGCCCCAGTTAAAAAGCAGGTGACAAAATAGTACGGAAGTGAAGGTCACTTCTCCATCCACCCCGGTTGTCTTATGCAAGAGCATCCAACAAAAGGCAAAATATAGCAAAGTAGAAAAAGTGTTGCGATATCATGACATGTCGACAAAGAAGATAAGTGTCGTGATATCGCGACATGTCACATTATCATGACCAAAAGCCAAGGGAAGGCTCAAGTAGAAAAAGTGTCACGATATCATGACATGTTGCATTATCACGATCAAAAGCCGAGGGAAGGCTCAAGTAGAAAAAATTTCGTGATATCACGACATGTCGCATTATCGTGACCAAATTTCGAGAGAAGTATCAAGAGAGAAAAGTGTCGTGATATCGCGACATGTCGCATTATCATGACCAAAAGCTGAGAGAAGGCTCAAGAGAGAAAAGTGTCACGATATCATGACATGTTGCATTATCGTGACCAAAATCCGAGAGAAGGTGCAAGGGAGAGAAGTGTCATGATATTGCGACATGTCGCATTTTCGCGACTCAGGAAGGAGAGAGAAGGCACAGAGCAAAAATGTCACGATATCGCGATTGAAAGAAGACAGAAAAGGCCAGAGAAGAAAATATCGCGATTTCACGACATGTCATGAAATCACGACCGAAGGAGCAGAAAGAAAACAAGGAAGGAAGTTGTCACGATTCGTGACATGTTGCATTTTTGCAAGCAAAAGACAAGGGAAGGTATAGGAGAGAAAAGTGTCACGATATCACGGCATGTCGCATTATCATGACCAAAAGATAAGAGGAGGCACAAGAGAGAAAAAGTGTCGTGATATCGTGACATGTCACATTTTTACGACTCGCCAAGGACAAGAAGGCCGAATAGCAAAAGTGTCATGATATCACGACATGTCGCATTTTTGTGACTCGCCAAGGGCCGGAAGGCCAAAAAGCAAAAGTGTTGCAATATCGTGACATGTTGCTTTTTTACGACTTGCAAAGGGCAGGACGGCCGAAAAGCAAAAGTGTTGCGATATTGTGACATGTCACATTTTTGTGACTCGAGAAGGGGTAGGAAGGCAGTGAAGCAAAAATGTCGCGATATCGCGACATGTCGCATTTTTGTGACCAAAAAAAATAAAAGAAATAGTAGGCAGTTACATGGGTGGTTACAGAGGAAATTATTGAGTAGTGGGTATACCGAACGCTATCATTGGGTGACAGGTGGACAGAGTCTACAATGGCAGTACTGGACAAGCACGTGGCACCAAGGTGCAGTGAAAGCATATGAAGACCAAGAGTCAAAATGTTTTGAAAGCTAGAACAACGAAGAGGCACGGGAGATGAAACGAAGGGTCAGAAAAAGGAAATGAAGAGTCACACCAAAAAGTTTAAATGGGGGAATCGAAGGCATGGACAAGGGTCAGAAAATAGTGGAGACAAAGTTGCAGTCGAGAAACTGCAAAGACAGAGTTGCAACCGTGAAGGCAAGAAGGCTTTTCTAGACTTGTGTAGGCTATTTTTCTTCCAAATTTGGAAATGCGGTAATGTAATATAAAAATTAATAAACTATCTTTCTGTAAAAGAAGTTTATTTGGCAGATTCTGCCATTGATGTAAATTTTTCCAAGTTTAATGAATGAGATTTTTTGAGAATTTGTGCGGAGCGATTTTTGTCCCCCCATCATCATATGCAATACAAATTCTTCAACACTAGATCAATGATTAAGGCCTACTTTGGTTCCTCAAATGTAATGCTATATACTTTTCTTAGTATATAGGGCATATACTTCATGAGAAACTTCATTAATAAAAGTTAAATCCTTGATAAATTCTTAGTGAACCTCTTAATATATTCCACATATCCCAATAGTTATCACAACTTACTCTTGTTTATAGGACATTGTATATCCTTAATCATTATAACCTTTGTAGGATCAATTTGTTGGTCATAATCAACTTTAATTATATTCATGAGTCCAAAATTTATTTACAAGAGAATGCCTAGATTAGATTGTAACAAACAAAGCTAATATTAGTAGAATAGAAAATATGCTAATAATATATAATCTAAGCATATGTTAAAAAATTATGTTGGAATATTAACAATAATGTAATAATATAATATATGATTTATCCTCTAGTCTAACATCCCATATTATTACTTTATTTGATGCACATAAAGAGTTGTGAAACAACTCAAATTTGACATGTGCAAGTACCTTAGTAAAAATGTTCACAACCTGTTCATTAGTGGGATTATACTAGAGATGTATCTTGTGATTTGGAAATTCATCTCGAATAAAGTTGCATTGAGTGTCAATATCCTTTGTTCATTCATGGAACATTGGATTCTTGACAAACTTCAAAACACCTTGGTTATCGCAATTCAACTGTATTGGAAGATTCTTTGGAACACACATACTTGAAATAATGTGATGTAACCATCTCATCTCACACATTGCTTCTCATGCTATTTGATACTCTATATCTATAAATGAAAGTGTGATAACTTGTTGCTTCTTGCTATGCCAAGAGACAGAACCAGATCCAAGATAAAATATGTGTCCTAACGTTTATTTTTTGTCATCTATAGACCAAGCATAATATTAGTCCATGTATCCTTGCAAGAACTTATCATTTTTCTTGTAATCTAGACCATATATGGTGTGCCATAGATATAATTAATAACTCGCTTTACTTCCATCCAATGAATGACCTTAGGTTCCTACATGAACCTCCAAAGATATCTTACAACAAAGCTGATATCTGACCTAGTATTCGTCAGATATATGAGACTCCCATTCAACTGATGATAGAGAGGTCCATCTACCTAAGGAGATTTATCATATTGAGATAGTTGTAACAATATTTCCATTGGAATTGTTTTGGGCTTACAATCTATCATTCGATATTTTTCAATTAATGCCTTGGCATACTTTAGTTATGTAACCTTGATGTGGTTATTTTTTTGCACAATTTCCAAGCCAAGAAAATAATGTAGAAGTCCTAGATCTGTCATTTCAAATAACGTTTTCAATTCATATTTCACCGATTTAATCATCTCTTCTAAATTTCTATTGATGATAAGATTTTCAAAATAGAGTAAAAGGATCACTTCTTTAGAATCAACTTTCTTGAAATAGAGATTTGCATCTAAGGGACTTCTCTTAAAACCATGTTATAGAAGGTGATTATCAATCTTTATGTACCAAGCTCTTGGATATTTTTTCAACCCATAGAAGGACTTGATCAGTTTATAAAATTTTGTTCTTGTCCTTGTAAAAAAAATCCTTTAGGTTGATTCATGTACACTTATTATTTTAAATTACCATTTAAAGAGGTACACTTCACATCCATCTGATGAAGCTTCCATACGAACTGAGTTACCGTTGCACAAAGAAAATGAATGGTTATCATTCTTGTAGCTGGTGTGAATGTCTCTTCATAGTCTATACCTTCTCTTTTAGCATAGCATTTTGCAACAATATGGGTTTAATGCTTATCAATAGTTCCATATGCATTATAATTGACTTTGTATACCCATTTGTAGCCAATTTGTTTCTTACCAGTAGGTATATCAACTAAATTCCATGTTTTATTCTTCATAAGAGATATATTTTCAGCATCCATAGCTACCTTCCATTGAGGTACACTAAGGGCTTCTTGCACTGAAGCGGGTTCATGCTCCACAACTGTAGTCATGAAACTATAGTCTTCCTCTTCACTCTTATCTTCTTCTTCATCATCATCTGCATATTCTACATCTTTGGCTTCTTATTTTTCTTTACAAGACATACTTCGAGTATGTGGCTGAGCTGAAGTGATATGAGGTGGTGCATCCAATTTTGCATCTCTTATAGTGCTAGTATACCATTTTGGATTTTTATTCTATTTGGGGGAAGTCCTTGACTTAGGCTCCTCAAAATATAGGTATATAGTAGGAGACGTGTCTTTTCTGGTTTATGGTGTATCCAACTTAGGAGCTTCATCGAATACCACATCTCGACTTATATGGATATTATTTTTTTTAGGATTAATCAATTGATACCCATTGGATTCTTCATCAGAACCAAGAAAAATACATTGTAGAGTTTTCTCATATAACTTGTACCTTTTCTTCTTTGGAATGTGCATGAAGGTTTTGCATCCAAATATCCTTAGATGAGAAATGGAGGGCTTTCTTCCACTTCATGCTTCTTGTGGTGTGACTCCTTGAAGAGATTTTTTTGGTGCTCTATTAAGGAGATACACAACAATAGTGATAGATTATACCCAATATTATTGCCCAAGATGTGCACCTATGAGCATACATCAGCCCATATCCATGATGAAATGATTCCTCCTTTCAGCAACTCCATTTTTCTGATGAGTATAGGTTGTAGTAAGATATATTTTATCCCATGTTTAATGAGATATATTAAAAATTCATTTGAGGTGAATTTACCCCCTCAATATGAGTGGAGGGACTTGATTGAACATCCTGATTCTTTCTCAACACGTTTCTATAAATATTGAAAATATGACTTTAGCTGTAGAAATAAAACCCATATATTTCATGAGTAATCATCAATAAACAACTAAAATTACTTTCCACCATAATTTTTTGGCATTGATCTACATAGATTGGTATGTATCAACTCCAATAATTGAAGCAGAATTGGATATGCAAGCAGAGAAATCATGAAATTTTCCTTAACCGAGCTTTAAAATTTGAATTACAGAAGATACTAAATGGCCAACCCCCGTTACAATGCATGAGATATTTCTTATAGTGAACCCGATCCCTTTCCCACATCATTACACATAATGCGAAGTTGTTTCTAACCGCCCACATGAATGTTCTGTCGTCGCCTGCAAAATGCTGCTAGGTGTCTCCAATCAGCATGGCATGTAGTGGCGGAGTGTTCTGCAGCTGCCTGTACATCCACCCTCTGAATCATCATTCCTAGGAGTGCTCTGTAGACACCTACGTTGTTGCCATGTGCCCTTCTGCAACGACCTATGCAGTCGCCTGTCCGAGTGGAGTCGTGAATGACCTACATATTCTCTCCTTTGGGCCACAAAAATGTGACAGGTCACAAAATCATGACATCCTGGCCCTCTGTACTCTCCTTCTGTATTCGGGTCGCAAAAACGTGACATGTCATGAAATCATGACGTCTTTGCCTTTAGTATTCATTTTCCAACTTCGGGCCACAAAACTGCGACAAGTCACGAAATCGCGATGTTCTTTCCCCATGGCGCCCATCCGAAAAATGTGTCATGAAATTGCGACAAATTTTCCCCTCGGCGCCCATTCGTAAAATATGTCATGAAATCATGACAACTCTTACCATCGGCGCTCCTCCGCAAAATGTGTCACGAAATTGCGACAATGCTTCTCCTCGGTGCTTATCTGCAAAATGTGTCACGAAATCGTGACAACTTTTCCCTTCGGCACCTATCCGCAAAATGTGTCACAAAATCGTGACAACTTGTCTCCCTGGTGCCTTCGCTCAAAATGTGTCGCGAAATCGTGACAACTTTTCTCCCCTGTGCCTTAGCCCAAAATGTGTCACGAAATCATGACAACTTTACTCGTCGACGCCTTTGCTCAAAATGTGTCATGAAATCGCAACAATTTTTCTCCTCTGTGCCTTTGCTCAAAATGTGTCATGAAATTGTGACAACTTTACTTCTCGGTGCCTTTGCTCAAAATGTGTCACGAAATCGTGACAACTTTTCTCCTTTGCACCTTTGCTCAAAATGTGTCATGAAATCGTGACAACTTTACTTCTCGGTGCCTTTGCTCAAAATGTGTCATGAAATCACAACTTTTCTCCCCGATGCCTTTGCTCAAAATGTGTCACGAAATCACGATGGCTTTGCCCCTTGGTGCATTTTCTCAAAAAGCGTCGCGATATCGCGATAGCTTCGCCCCTTTGTGCCTTTCTCAAGAAGGTGTCACGAAATCACGACAGTTTCGGCCCTTGGCACCTTTTATCAAGAAGTGTCACGAAATCATAATAGTTTTGGCCCTTGGTGCCTTTTCTCAAAAAGTGTCATGAAATCGTGATAGTTTCGGCCCTTGGTGCCTTTTCTCAAAAAGTGTCGTGATATCACGACAGTTTCGGCCCTTGGCGCCTTTTCTCAAAAAGTGTTGCAATATCACGACAGCTTTGGTACTTAGAGAAAAAAATATTTTTGGATGATGCAAGATTGCTCTTCCACCTCCGGATGCTCCTGCATTAGACACCCAAGGTGAATTTGAGAAGTGACCTTCACTTCTGATCTATTTGAGGTAGACCCAGGCGGTCAACCTCTGCCTTCGACAACAAAGTCGCATCTTCTATGGGATTGCCTTTCCACTTGATCAAATATTTAGAATAACACCTATTCTGAGTACTTCAGCCCTCACGCGTATCAAGAAATTCTTCTATCTCATCTGCAACTGGGATGGCTGCTGGGATGCTCCACAAATTTGGGCTTGGTGTTGCACTGCTATCTCCTTCATGATACTCAACCAAATCTGAAATGTTAAAAACCGGTGAGATGTTAAGTTCACTCGGCAACTCCACCTTGTATGCATTACCCGAATCCCATTTTCCAATGATCCTGCATGGCCCAAACTTCTTCATCTTCGGCTTGTTATAGGTCTTGGCAGGAAACCTCTCTTTTCTTAGATGGACCATGATAGAATCTCCTACTTCAAACTCCTTAGCCCGATGCTTCTAGTCTGCCCTGACCTTATACTGAGTATTCATCTTAACAATGTGCCTTGTCACCTCCTCATGCACTCGCTTCAGGTGTTCAGCAAAGTCTTCAGCCTCAGCACTGCATTTTTCTCTCGTATCCATCCTTCTCAACTTTGAAGCATTTCTTGGGCTGCTCCCATAGATTATCTGGAATGGTGATTTATTGGTACTCCTATTAATAGAGCTGTTGTAAGCAAATTTTGCCTACAGTAAAACTAAATCCCATCCCTTGGGCTTGTCTCCAACCAAGCATCTCAGTAGATTGCCCAAACTCCTATTTACCACCTCTGTTTGGCCATCTGTTTGGGGGTGGTATGCGGAACTAAATTTTAAATCCGTCTTCGCTTTCTTCCATAGGGTTCTCCAAAAATACCCTACAGACTTGGTATCCCTGTCTGACACAATGCTCCTTGGCAGACCATGAAGTCGTACCACTTCCTTGAAGAATAAACCAGCCACATGGACTGCATCGCTAGTCTTTTTGCAAGGAATAAAGTGAGTCATTTTAGAAAACCTGTCCACTACCAAAAATATGGAGTCGTTTCCCCTCTGTGTCCTAGGTAAACCAAGAACAAAATCCATACTAATATCCTCCCATGGCCTTTCGGGTATAGGTGGTGGTTGATATAAACTAGTAGGTTGCCTCACACCTTTTGCCATCTTGCATATCCTACAACTTTACACAAATTTTGCCACATCTTGTTGCAATTGTGACCAGTAGTAATTTTCACTAACAAGGGACATGGTCTTGTCTCGACCAAAGTGTCCAGCTAAACCTCCACTATGCTTTTCTTTGATGAGATTCTCCCTCATTGAGCTCCTCGAAATGCATAATTGGTTCCCCCTGAACAACATTCCATCTTGAATCAGAAAATTTAACCACTTAGTCCTATCCAAAGTAACAGGCGCAGTGCAGGCTTTCCAAGCTTCTGCGAAGTTGGGGTCTATAGGGTATAAACCCTTAAGTTTAGCAAACCCTACAACTTCCACTTTCATTTCCATCAATAGACATTGCCTCCTACTCAAGGCATCTGCCACTCTATTGGACCTCCTACTTCGATGCTTCAGCACAAAGGTGTAGCTCTGCAGGAACTCGACCCATTTAAGGTGCCTCTGATTTAATTTCCCTTGACTGTTAATATACTGTAGTGCTTGATGATTAGTATACAGAACAAAATCCTTTGGCAACAAATAATGCCTCCATTTCTTCAGAGCCTGTACTATGGCATAGAACTCCTGATCATACACCGAATACTTCTTCCTGGCATCATTGAGCTTCTCACTAAAATAGGCAACAGGCTTACCCTCTTGACTCAATATGGCCCCTATGGCACTACCACTCGCATCATAGTCTACCTAAAACACCTTTTTAAAATCTAGAAGTGCTAAGACATGTTACTCTGTGACCTTCTTCAGCATAGCAAAGATTTTGTCTGCTCTAGCTGTCCACTTGAATTCCTTCTTGTTCCCCCTCATTGTCTCCATAAGGGATGCACAAATACTGCTGAAGTTTCTAATGAAATTTCTATAGAAACTGGCCAGACCATGAAACAATCTCACCTCAGTCACGCTTCTTGGAGCAGGCCATTCTATGATAGCCCTCACCTTTTCGGGGTCCATTTTGAGACCATCTGCTGAGATAAAAAATCCCAGGTATACTAACTCTCTCTTCACGAAGTTACACTTCTTTAGATTTATCGATAATTGCTCCTCCCATAGTTTCTCAAAAACCCTCCCGATGTGCATCAGGTGTTCCTCCAAGGTTCTGCTAAAAATCAAGATATCATCCAAGTAGACAATAACAAATTTGCCTAGAAATTCCTTCAAGACTTCATTCATTAACCGCATGAAGGTACTCGATGCATTGGTTAGCCCAAATGGCATGACCAACCACTCATACAGCCCCTCTCTGGTTTTAAAGGCTATCTTCCACTCATCCCCTTCTCTAATGCAAATTTGATGGTAACCACTTTTCAGGTCAATCTTCATGAAGTACTCAGCTCCACTCAAGCAGTCCATGATATCATCCATCCTTGGCAGTGGGAATCTGTATTTGATAGTGATCTTGTTAATTTCTCGAGAGTCTATGCACATTCCCCACTCCCCATCCTTCTTGGGTGCTAGTATTGTAGGTACTGCACATGGGCTAAGACTCTCCCTAATCAACCCCTTCTTTAGTAGATATTGAACCTGTCAGTTTAACTCAGTTTCTACAGGCATCATTCTATGTGCAGCCTTATTAGACAAGCTCGATCCAAGCACCAAATCTATGTGGTGACTGATCTTCCTAATAGGTGGTAAACCTTTAGGAACATTATCAGAAATGATATCTAGAAACTCCTCTAACATTCCCATGACTTCCATAGGAGTTTCCTTGCATTCTTCTTCCCTAACCCTAGGGATTATTTCATAGCACATATGATCTGGCTTCAGGCCATCTAAAAATTTTCTGCCATCAACTAGGCAGACTCGTGCACTGCTACATACCTTCTCATCCACCTCCTTCAGGGGTTTCAACTTATGGCGAACTCCATTTTTCGACAAGGAATATGTATTGGCTCGACCATCGTGTACAACACTTTGATCAAACTACCATGGTCTCCCAAGAAACAAGTGACATGCATCCATGGGCAAGATGTCACAAAGGACCTCATCATGGTAAGTTTCGATGTTAAACTTCACTAGGCATTGCTCACTGACCAACACCCGATGGTCCTTTTGTAACCATGCAATTCGATAAGCGTGCGGGTGTTTTCTTCTCTCTAGCTACAACTTAGCAACCATCTCCTCAAAGACCAAGTTGTCAGTGCTTCCATTATCGATGATGATGTTACAGACCTTCCCTGCGCACTTGCATCTTGTGCAAAATAGGCTGTTCCTCTGATCTGCCTTCTTTTCTTCATTCAATAAGACTCTTCTGATGACCATCACCTCTCCTCGTTTTGCCTCCTCAGAGTGCTCAGATTCGACACCTTCGTATGCTACAGTAGCTCTGGCCTGACCCTCAGGTCTTTGATTTGGCCTTTCTTGATGTTGTGGGCAATTGTATGCCTGATGTCCTTCTTCTTCATAGTTGAAGCAGGTTCCTTGAAAGACACCTCTTCCAAACCATTGCCCAGGCCTACCTCTTCCCCTTGGGTAGTTGTTGTTCTGATTACATGGGCATTGGGTATTCTCCTATTTCTCTTCTTTCTGGTCCTAGCTACTGCTTGCTTCACTAGTCTTCCTCAAATCTCTGTATCTTCCTCCACTGGTCCTTCCACCAGCTCTTCCATACCTCTCCTTTTTTCTTTTCTTACCATCAAATCTCCTATTTAGTTTCTCCTCCATTTTTAATGCAAACTTGTATGCATCCTCAATTGTGCTCATTCGAACCAGACTCAACTCTTCTTGGATGCTGGTTCTCAATCCATTGATGTATCGTGTGACTTTCTCCTTATTTGCCTAAGAATGGCCTGTTCTAATCGAGATCTGATAGAACTCCTCCGTATACTCCTTGATAGATTTACTTGCCTGTCTAAGACTCTTCATCTTCCTCAACAAATCCAACTCATAATCTGCGAGGATGAATTGCATCTTCAATTTCTCTACCATCCGATCCCACCTGGTGATCATTTATTTTCCCCTCCTGTTCCTTTCTAGCTGCACTCCTTTCCACCAAATGCTAGCATGTCCCTTCAACTTTGTTTTTGTGAACCTGATCCGATTTGGATCTGAGATCTCCTCATACTCGAAATATTCCTCCATTTTGTTGATCCAATCTATCAACTCCTCAGGATTGAGATTCCCAGACTAGGTAGGGACGTCAAACTTTGGCTTCTTCCCAATCTGGGATATGGCCCCATACAACCTAGCTTATGTTGGATCCAATGCTTCTTCTTCGTCATATGGGACCTCATCTTCCCAGACTTCATCTTCACTGGGTTCCTCTCTTCTTGGCTCAACTCCTCTTCTGATTTTCTCCTGTAGGGCTTGAACTTGCCTTTGCAAGGCTCTAAGATTGACCTCTACTCCCCTATTCCTCACACCACCATGGTTCCTATGCGGAGGCATCTTTCTCACTTCCTCACAACCCACAACCACAATCCTAGTGCAAACTGCCTCACTATCGGTGATCGGTTTGCGCACTCAGAACCTTCTGGTTCTGATACCACTTGAAGCAAAACTGGATATGCAAGCAAAGAAATCATGAAATTTTCCTTAACCAAGCTTTAAAATTTGAATTATAGAAGATACTAAATGGCCAACCCCCGTTACAATGCATGAGCTACTTCTTATAGCGAACCCAATCCCTTTCCCACATCATTACACAGAATGCGAAGTTGTTTCTAACCACCCACATGAATGTTTTGTCGCCACCTGTAAAATGCTGCCAGGTGTCTCCAATCAGCATGGCATGTAGTGGCGGAGTGTTCTGCAACCGCATGTCCATCCACCCTCTGAATCATCATTCCCAGGAGTGCTCTGTATCCACCTGTGTTGTTGCCATGTGCCCTTCTGCAATGACCTCTACAGCCGCCTATCCAAGTGGAGTCATGAACGACCTGTCATATTCTCTCCTTCGGGTCGTGAAAATGTGACAGGTCATAAAATCGTGACATCCTGGCCCTCTGTACTCTCCTTCTGTATTTGGGCCATGAAAACACGACATGTCACAAAATCGCAACATCTCTACCTTCAGCATTCATTTCCCACCTTCAGACCGTGAAACCATGACAAGTCACAAAATCGCAACGTCCTTTCCCCTTGGCGCCCATCCACAAAATGTGTCACGAAATTGTGACAACTTTTCCCCTCGGCGCCCATTCGCAAAATGTGTCACGAAATCATGACAACTCTTCCCCTCGGTGCTCCTCCACAAAATGTGTCATGAAATTGCGACAACGCTTCGCCTCGACGCTTATTTGCAAAATGTGTCGTGAAATCACAACTTTTCCCTTCGGCACCTATCCACAAAATGTGTCACGAAATCACGACAACTTGTCTCCCTGGCGCCTTCGCTCAAAATGTGTCACGAAATCATGACAACTTTTCTCCCCCGCACCTTTGCCCAAAATGTGTCACGAAATTGTGACAACTTTACTCCCCGGCGCCTTTGCTCAAAATGTGTCATGAAATCGTGACAATTTTTCTCCTCTACGACTTTGCTCAAAATGTGTCTCGAAATTGCGACAAATTTACTTCTCGATGCCTTTGCTCAAAATGTGTCACAAAATCATGACAAATTTTCTCCTCTGTGCCTTTGCTCAAAATGTGTTGCAAAATCGTGACAACTTTACTTCCTAGCGCCTTTGCTCAAAATGTGTCACGAAATCGTGACAACTTTTCTCCCCGGCGCCTTTGCTCAAAATGTGTCGCGAAATCACGACGGCTTTGCCCCTTGGTGCATTTTCTCAAAAAGTGTCGCGATATCACGACAGCTTTGCCCATTTGCACCTTTCTCAAGAAGGTGTCATGAAATCGCGATAGTTTCGGCCCTTGGCACCTTTTCTCAAGAAGTGTCACGAAATCGTGACAGTTTCGGCCCTTGGCGCCTTTTCTCAAAAGTGTTGTGAAATCGCTATAGTTTCGGCCCTTGGCGCATTTTATCAAAAAGTGTCACGATATCGTGACAGTTTCGGCCCTTCGCGCCTTTTCTCAAAAAGTGTCGCGATATCACGACAGTTTCGGCCCTTGGCGCCTTTTCTCAAAAAGTGTCACGATATTGCGACAGCTTTGGTACTTAGAGAATAAAATATTTTTGGATGATGCAAGATTTCTCTTCCACATCCGGATGCTCCTGCATCAATCATTGTTTGGATTGTGAAGAGCCGAATTCAAATGGTACTCTATGTTGTTTCTCTGCTAAGAAATTTGAGCATACAATCAAAGTATGAGAAAGGTTGGGTAGACCTAACACCATATAATGCTTACTCAATTTGAGTAGATAGCCTAAACGTAGATACCCATACCATTTGTGCCATAAGCATGTATATTCTTTTGAGTTGGTAGCCATGGAAACCTGAGGATTATAGATAGCATCTAATACAAATAAACCATGTTTGTAGGAAGCCATTAAGATATGTTTATCATTCTTTTTAATGAGGCAACACTTTTAACCAATAACAACTTTGAAGTCAACTGCCATATTTTTATCCAGGATTTGAGGAAAATATAAGTTGTTGGTCAATCTTGGCACATATAGGACCTTCCCAATTTGGCATTTCCCATCAAGAAGAGTTACTAAAATATTACTTTCTCCTTGGAATTTATAGGTCTTATCATCAAAAATTGTTACTAGTTTGCCTTCATTTGCCTCAAATGTGTCAAACCAACTTTTATCACTAGTCATGTGTTTGGTGGCACCATAATCAATATACCAAATATTATATTTCTATTTAGGATTTTTTTGAGTCATGAGCACCTTGTGTGCCCTCTCAGAATCTAAATATAGTTCTTCAATAGCAACATTTCCCTTTTGTTGTCTATTTATTTTTTGTGGTTTGTTTTGGTCCTTTTTTGTTGTGGTTGCTTGTTCTTGTCACTTTTAATGACCAACACTTGTTGGTATCATGATTTTCCATCTCATAAATATGTCAGTGCCTCTTTTATTTTTGAGGTGTTTTTTGTGATGAAGTGGTGTTTGAACCCTTCAAGGAAGATACCTTTTGAAAGTAGCATCTATGATTAGCTCCATATTTCTTAGAAAAAAGTACATTGTTGGACACTTCATCTCTTTGGTTGTTATATGCTTTGTGTTGTTGAAGCAAATTATCTTCCTCTTCAAAATAAACTTGTCTATTAGACAATTGAAGATAAGTGCCCATAATTTTAAAGGAATGTGGTAAAGCTCTCAAAATGATTGACATTTAGATCTTATATTCTACTTTCTCACCTATTACATGCATCTTAGCTCTCAGTTCAATAACTCTGCAAAGAAAAAATTCTACACTTTCTGTATTTTTCATGCTAAGAGTGTGAAGTTGGGATTGAAGGTTAAGGATCATGGCTTGATTCATTCCCTCATATATTTTTGATAATGTATCCCATACATCTTTTGCATGCTACTTTTCACAAATGTGTAGTTGAACTTCATCAGTAGTGGCAAGAATTATTACCATCAATGCTTTTGCATCGACATCATCATATGCTTCATATTTATCATCTACTATAGTTGGGAATTTAATTTTTCTTGTCACAACATCCCACATATTTTCAACCTACAATATTTCTCTCATCTTTGTATTCCATGGAGAAAAATTTAGACCTCTGAGTAGTTGTGAATATGACAAGTATGCTTTTGTAATGGTCATTGTAAAGGTTCCTTATAACACCAAATGTTCTCCCTTTATTTATACCACTAGATCGATAGAATTGATCTATTGAACATACCTACTTTTTCTATAATACCCGTAGGTACGTGGAATAATATCGTCTTATAAATATACATAGTCGTACACAAGGACTTGAAGGTATTGTATATAGATTGATCTATGGTACATAAGAAGTACTAAAAGATATTTAGTATATCTTTGACACCTTCTTAAAAATCCTTTTCGATACATAGGGCACCGCATCCCTTAAATACTTGGATTTTTTTTTTTGAGGATTTATGCCAAGCAATATTAGTAAATGGGGTAATAATGGAGTGAATATAAAAAAATTGGCTTTCCTTATTTTTCCTTGATGGTTCATAGGGAAAAATAGCCCAAATTTTGTTGCAGCTTTATTACATGTTAGGTACAATAGTTCAAAGCACAACATCGTTACCTGTAAGTGTGGACCAGAGGTACTGTTAATACCGAATGCTACCTTAAACAAAAAATAGGGTATAAATTTGGTTTCTTTTGCTACCACAATATAAATATGTCAATGCATAAAACAAAAAATTAAATACATTTTATAATTTTTATCATGCCCATAAATTTATGCTTGTTGAAGATGTCGGATTCCACAGAGAATGCACCTTTTTTTACAATGCCAATTTTGTTTTAATTTTTTGATTTTGTGCAATAAATTTTGATGTATAATTGAAATAGAAAATCAATATTGTTCCTACATAATGTTGCATCAAAAACCAAATTGTGTTCTCCTTTTGGTTTAATGTATGGTGCAATTTTGAACTCCTTTTTTTTTATGGCATGAAATAAAAAAATTGTGTTGCCCCTTTTGTTTTAGTTTTGTAAAAAAACATAATGGTTGTTGTTTTTGTAACTCCTTTTGTTATGAGTTGTTTTCAAATTTGTGCCTCCTTTGTTTGCCAAACAATGTTTTGTTGCCTTTTTTTTAATGCATTAATTCTAAATTTAATTGAAATTAATTAATCAATTAATTAATTTTTTTAAACTCAAAACTAATTAATTCAAAAAAATAACTAATTTAAAGTTAAAACAAAATTTAGAAAATTAAAAAATAGCAATTTAAAATAAAATACAATGCATATTGTTTAGCAACTAGACCTATGGGCACCGCTCCTCCAGGAACAACCAATGGGTAACTCACAGGTGACACATAATATAAGAGGATAGACATAGTCAATGAACTATCTCACGAGCGACATAATTTCCAACCAGTAAATGAAGTGAACTAGTCAATTGAACGTCAAATTCCAATGGATCTCGTGCATGAACTCTCAACTCTAGCTTATGCACAACACATTAGAATTAACCTGGTGCATTCTTGTATATAAATCCCTCACCTCTCTAGCTCATGGATAATGTGGGATAAAATCCCCGCAAAGGACATAAAACAAACTTTCCCACACAACATGCCAAACAATACTACAATGTGGCGAATGACTATTTGAGGGAGTCTTCGTGCATCGTGATTGGTCAAAGAATAAACATTAGAAGTAAGGTTTATTTTTTTAATTTGATTTCATTGTTTGTAGTGCCAATGTAATGCAAATTTATCCTCTACATTTTTGTTCATTGATTCTCATTACGAGTTTTTAGTAGAGTCTATTAGGCTCTACAAGTCTGATCTTGGCTCTATAGGTATGGTAGATCGAGGGGCCGATCTTGGCCCTGGTTGTGCATGTGCTCTACATTTAGGCTCTACGACATAGGATATACACATGGGCTATGTGTAGGTAGTAGGACTAGACTCTACAATCATGGTATTGTGGCCCCTATGTTGTGCAACCTTACACTACATGGCTGTAGTCGATCGGGGCCTATGGTACCTAATTTGGAACTGGGATCACATCCTATGCAAAGCCACATTGCTGCATCCTATGATATATGTACTAGTAGGATATGGCATTCTTTGGGCCATACTTGTGGGTGGTTATGCAGCTACAGCTAGCCCTAGACTGATCTAGCCTAGATATGATCGAGTCCTATCGACTATGGCTACAACCTAATTGTTTTTTCTCAATCACTTATTTTACTAAAATAGGAGATCAAAAAAATAGGTACAATAAGCAAACAAGGGCAGTAAGAGAATCATTATTTTTTAAATCCTCCACCTTCTTTACCCAACTGTGGGCTCATTGTTTGATGTTATCACTATGTAGGTGCATGCTCACCAAGATGATCGCACATTCAATTGATTATAGGGGTATTATTCAATTCAAAAACCATCATTTCTTTGTCACTCTCTGATACCAATTTTGGTCAAAATCAACTTTAATTCTATTCATGAGTTTAGAATTTATGTACAAGAGAATGCTTAGATTAGTTTGTAATAAACAAAACTAATATTAGTAGAAAATAAAATATGCTAACATTTAATTTGAGCATATGCTAACAAATTGCGTTGGCATATTAACAATAATGTAATAATAGAATATATGATATATCATCTAGTATAACATAATTGAGGTCTATTGATGTGAGACCAGATGCCAAAAAGGACACCCTTGATGCATCCAAATATTCATTTTCAATATTTAATAAGGCCTTTGCCTCATCCAATAAATTAAATAACTTCTTAAGAGTACTTTATGATCAACCTTATTTCCACAAATACAAAGTTAATTTTTTTATTGATTGGTAAGAAATAAAAGTACTACTAGTGTAAAGGTTTTGATAGGGTCCCCAAAACCTTAATACATCTGAAATATAATTGGATTACATCAGGATTTTTAGCTATCTTAACATAGTATGTTGCACTAAAAAAATATCTCAAAAAATGAAAAATACAGGGCTACAAAAATAGGGGGAAGATCCCATCCCTGAGGTCGATCCTATCCTGTGGAAGGACCCTATAGATTGGGTTGATCCCTTTTTTATTATCATGGGTGATGTGAGTCTCCATTACATCATTGAAGACAGTGTTGAGCTATGAGCAGGAAACCTCTAAATCATTCACCACCTACTGGATTACCATCCACTAGGACTTGATTGCTTCAACAACTACAATGAAGGTGGCCGTAGAGCTAGTCAGGTGGTCGAGGATCATAGAACAAAGAATATTATTTTTATATATAGAATTAACTAGTACATGAGAGCTAATACTATCAATCTTCATGTCCATCTGATCTAGTTTTTTATCAGGATATGAATCATAGGTTTTGTACATTTCATTGGATTTAGTTGGGGATGTCGACTCAAATTTGAGTTTCTTGAGCTGTGGGGAGGCTCTGGTGTTGGAAGGACCCTGGTTCAGGAGTATTTTGTATGAGGAGAATTTGAACACTCTTGATTTAGGTTTAGAACCCTCTAGATCTTCAATTTTGAACACAAGAGAAACAAGGGTACGAAAGTCAGGGTCTGAGTCATCACTCGAGACCTCCTAAATATTAGTTTTAGTGTTGGAGCTACTTGCAAACTTGGAAAGGGTTGGGTAAAGGGGAGGTATAAGGGTGAAGGTTCAAAATATAGAGGGGAATGAGAGTGGGGGCTAGGAGGAGTTGGTTGGGAGGGTCTAGAGGTAGAGGGTCCATGGGTGGAAGATCCAAGGGAAGCATGGGAGAGAAAGCTAGGGGGGAAGAGGAGCATGGGGACCAAGGGTTGTGGGGGGTGAGGGGTGGAGGGACAATGACAATGAGGGTATTTTTTCCAAAGGTATCCAATGCATACTTGTAAAGGATATAATGGATGCCCTGGTGTATGGTATAATGTGCTTTACCAGATCAGATATTACTAACAGATAGTTTGATGAAGTGAAACAAATAGTCAGGGATATTAATTTTGTGATTGCCATGGAAATGATTGAGAAATGCAATGTGAAAGATCCTGAGTGTACAGTCAATTTTATATACTATAAAAATTTTAGAATTAGAATCATGACACGATCCCAGGGAGTGGAGAGTTTAGTTCTCTCCACATCCCCATCAGTAGTAATAAGGTCTTTACTTTTATCAAGGAAGAAATCCAATTTTGATGCCATGGAATACTTGTCTCTTTGAACACTCCTCCCATCCATGGGTAATCTTGTCACCTCAGCAAGCAAATGCACATCGATGAAGAAATCAAGGCCATGCATAGTGACCTATCCATTGTTCCATATGTTTACAATGGCATGCATGATATCATCTTCGTTACTAGAAAAATTTTTGAGGAAAGGGATGCAGGGTTAGAGGATATCCTTGAACACAAGATCGAGGTGTAGAGTGGATGGCTCAAGAAATGCCATGGGTAAATTGGATCTAGGTATTATGGACTCAGATTGAATAGTATGTGGGTGGGGCTTGATAGAATGAAAATGTTTTAAACACCATTTTAAAAAAATTATTTGACCATCACACATGTTGAGGATATCAGGGTTGGAGGTGCATTGGGATGTTGCATGGTGTGGATAGTGGTGTTTCATGGAATGCGAGACTATTAGAATTACCCCAGAACTGTAGAGGGAAAGAAATATAGTGAGGTAGTGAGTTTCACTAGCACAAAGAGTAATCATGGTATGGGAATTGAGAACATTCAAGAAATATTTTCCATGATGATTTCTAGAGGTGGCACAAATAAGAATGGAATTGGGATCACACGTGTGATTGAAATAATGTGTAAGAAAG
Organism: Wollemia nobilis; assembly: GCA_028583015.1. Classification (NCBI taxonomy): domain Eukaryota; kingdom Viridiplantae; phylum Streptophyta; class Pinopsida; order Araucariales; family Araucariaceae; genus Wollemia; species Wollemia nobilis. The sequence continues at coordinate 3,667,337 of JAQPPZ010016414.1, forward strand.
GTCATAGTTCAGGAGCTATCATGGGGTTGGTTGAAAAATATTTACTAGTTAAGCTCACAAGGATAAATTCATGTGATTGAGATGGAGCGAGGCATAGTGGATCTGACACTCAAGGCAAGATGGATATTGAAACCCAAAATTGACATTAAAAAAGGTTGAAGGTGGCTGATTGGTGGATAGCAAGGTAAATGAGGGTGATGAGAATCAGGGTATATTAGGGCTAGTGAAATACAAATGGTGTCAATGCAGTTAATGGTGGGCCAATAGGAATGACACTTGGGTGGTGAGGGAGGTGACATGTAAGGAATAACACCATCCTGGAAGTCCACAACTCAAGACAAATGTCGAGGATTAGGGATGGGGAGGACGATCCCTAGAAATAACTTCAAGAAGTTTTGGAGGGAAATCATTATGCCAAACAATGAGGGATCCCTATGAGTGGCCAATATTGACCAACATATCAACAACAACATTGGATTATCTGAAAACATGTTGCACAATTTTCTCTAGGTGGTTGAGGAGGAGTCATCTTGCTTCAGAGATGATGTTTCTTACTCTCTAGCTTGGGTTGTTGCTATTTTTGATATAATTTATGATGTTTAGTGAATCTCCTTTGATCACTAACTTGCAATATAGCTGAATTATGATCAATAGTCCTTTATGGAGACATTTAGCTTCCACAACATGATTAGTGAGGATGCCAAGGTTCTTAGAATATGCCAATATTAAGTCCCCTGCATGGTTTCTTACAATTCCACCACCACCAACGGGTCAAGGGTTACCTCTTGAAGAACCATAAAAATTTAGCTTAAGCCAACCAATCGGGGGTGGGGTCCATTTGGATTTGGCTCTGGGGTTGGGATGAAGGGGTGGGGTGATGGGATCCAAGGAAAGGTAGAGGGAGGCAAAAATGGAGGCTTCGATCCTGGTGGTGGGGGTCTAAAACAAGAATAAACGAAAAATATTTTGGTGTTAAAGTTGATTATCCTACTAAAGATCATAGGAGGGTCCTTGGGAGGCTTGATAATGCATGATTGTTACATTCAAGCCAAATTTACCATAGGAAATGGTGGAGGCACATTGACCATAAATATTTGACTTTGGGGTTCTTGAAGGGATTGGTCCATTGGTTGAAAATGTCACAAAGGGTGCTTGGACATGACTAGATGATGTGGAAAGTGGTGAATAATAGAATCAAGACTACTTCAGTGAAATAACACCTGAGGAAGATGTGATTAATAGATTACCACTCATACAAAAAAATATAGCATCGATTGGAAAGCTTAAGCCCTTGGTTAATGAGATTATCAAAACACCCTAATAAAATTTTTAATATAAGGTTAAAATATCTTATTCATTAGCCATTATAAATTTTTAGGTGCAATGGATAACCTAGAAAACATCACTCAATAGGTAAATGCATGCCATAGAGAGGTTAAGTTTATCTTCAATAGGATTTTTGGCAATGCAAACCTAATTGTAGCCACTATAGCCATCCACAAAGATATAACACACTTATCTACCAACTTTGTCTAAAATTTTATATGATAATGGGAATAGATAATAGTCTTTCTTTGTATCCTTATTTAGCTTTTGGTAATGGTCTGCAGTTAATACAAAGTTAATTTAGAAACACCCTAATAAAAAATTTAATAAAAGGTTGAAATATTGTATTCATTAGCCATTATAAAGTTGTAGGTGCAATGTATAATCCAAAAAACATCACTCAATAGGCAAATGCATGACATAGAGAGGTGAAGTTTATATTCAATAGGATTTTTTGCAATGTAAACATGATTTTAGCCACTATAACCATCCCCAAAGCTATAACACACTTATCTAGAAAATTTGTCTAAATTTTTATATGAGAATGAGAATAGATAATGAAATTTATTTGTATCCTTATTTAGATTTTGATAATAAACACAACCCTTAACTACCCATTCATATTCTATATAATGATAATTAGACACACACACACTTAATTGTTTATTCAAAAAATATAACCTTTCATATAACAACTTGTCTATCTATTCCTTGAAAAACATGGAAAATTTTTAATTCATACAATATATCATTTACTAGATAGGTTTATCATCATAAAATAACTAAATATGATGGTTCACCAAATTTACTTGTCTTAACTCTTTATGATCAAAATTTAATAAATAAATATATTTGTGGAAGAGCCAAAAGTGATCTTGTATGTTCTCTTCTATTGCATCCCAAAGTTGAAAATTTTGCAGTTGGTTATCCACATCTTCCTTAGAAAATTTAAGGGGGAATCCACTAAATAATGTGAAGGATGTTAGCCATTGATATAACCACCTTACTTTCTTCTTCATATTTTATATCCACCTTGCTTGTACTAGCATAATATGAGATTTTTCACTCACTTTCTTCTTATTTTTTTGTTGTCCTAAATATATGAGATTGAGTTATAATATTTATTTTCAATCACTTGGGTCTATGCACAATAGTCATGTATCCTTTACACTAGTAATTATAAGCATGGAATTTTTTTAACCATATCCTTCATAATAACATTGGTTCATATATTGAACCATCTTCCATGACTTGAAAATATATCACATAGGAAACTCCCATGATTGAAACTTCTATATATTTTTTTTTGGTAAATAAAGTATTTTCATTATCCCAGGTTTTGAATTTGACCCAAAACCTTTTTACAAAAAATAGCCCCCGGCTGAGGAACCAAGACAAAAACATACTGAGGATCCTCTGTCCTCTACCCCATCCGATCTCCCTTGACTGGGAACCAACATACTGGACTTCCTACCTAAGACAAGACCCATACAGAACATAGGAAACCAGGGCCCTAGCAGGACCTAAACCACCCCTAGCATCTAATTCAACCGCTGAAGCTAACCCACAAGTAGAAAAAACAAAAAAAGCAAAAACTCTGCCCTGACAAAAAATGTAAATTAAGCATTGAGGGTCACCAACATTATCACAATAGTAGGCCCAAGGGTAGCAACACAGTAAGGAAGAAACTAGTACTCTTCTTCTTCCTCCTCTTGCTCGTCATCTTTGTCATCTTCATTGTCGTTCGTATTTGGGTTGTAGACCACCGGTTTGTTGCTCTAGTACCCTTCATTGAAGAAAACCTTGGTCAAAACTTCCTACAGTTCCTTCATATGATGGTTGATGTTAGCTACCATGTTCAGGATGAACCTCTTCAGTTCCATAATTGAGGGGTCAGGACCCTCGTCTTCAGATGTAATCTCCATTATTTTGTAGCTTCCCTGAACTTGTTTTTTTTTAAGCCTTAGAGAAGACCTAATGGGTGGGTCCTCAATCCTCAGTATTTTCCTTGTCGAACCTCCCTTAACACTTGAATCACCCTCTCTCTTCTTGGTAGGGGAAGGTTTGGAAAAACCGGGGCTCTCTTTCTCCCTCGATATTTCACCACGCGACACCAAGTGATCCTTAAGAGGTGGGGCAGGGAGCTCATATTGGGGAACATTGAGAAGGACATATTTATAAATGACCTTGAGGAGGCCTTGGTGCATGGGCATGGAAAAGCCTTTATTGCTATGGGATGAGGTTATAGTATGGTTCAAGGAGTTCATCAGAAATTGGGGAATGCTAATGGGGTTCACATCCCTGAAGAAGTTGACAAAAGCATAATGGAAGCTTAGCAGAACTTTACCGGGGTCCTCTGTCGTGATGAATTCCAACACATTATTCATAACCGCATTCCAAGGAGTTGAGAGGTCAATCATTGTAAGCCTGTTCTACACCTCCTTGTATATTTTTGGGTTGTCCTTAAACTCTTTTAACTCCACCTCCTAGTGGTGCTTTTGTCTGTGGATCGACCTTCCCTTAACCGATTGCCCAGTAATTATTGCTAGAATATTAACATCAATGACAATTTCATGGTCGTGGATCTCCACTCTACCATCCTACCATGTCTCCATCACTACCAGTGTGATTTCATCCTCCACACCCGAGAACAGATCAAAAAATTGGGTAAAACGTCTATCGGTCAGAATAGCCTGAGCAGCTGGCTCCATGACAACCATGCTGGGCTCAATGTAGATCATGTTTCTGAGGGTTACTATCAAAATCCTCTCTGAATTATCTGAAGGCTCTTCACTCATGATTTCCAACATTCTACCATAGCAATAAATAATAATAAGGTGGTGGAGCCTTTGCTTGGCTTAACCGTTCGTTACTGGTTCCTTAAAAACCATGCTAATTTTAGAAGTGTGCCTCCCATCATCGTTATCTTGAGAAGCATACCACTTTCGCATAGGAATCATGCCATCGTAACCTTCATCACATCTATTAGGATCTGTTATCTTGGTAATAATGAGGAGGTTAGATGAGAAAAGCCTCGTGGGAAACCGATGCCTCTCGAAAAAAAGCTAACTCGTATCTCAATACTTTTGGAAACTTGCATCGCCTCCTACTGTGTGTCCTCCTTGCATAATTATCATTTTTAGGGATGAAACCCACCACCTCGTAGTTCCACCTCCTGATTATACGGGTTTCCAAGCTTACCTTGGGCTGATTCCTTGCTATTTCCAACCTAATTTCAACCAATGGGAAAAAACTTCTGAATTGGGCCCTTTGCCACCCCTCGATGGTAATCCCAAAGGGGCACATGATATTTCGATGAGAAATCCATGTTGACCCTATAATAATCTTTCACATTGGATGATTTCCTCCTTGTCACCTAGGACCTCATGTGTCCATGTGATTAGTCCATCAGCCTCAACACCCATGTTTGCCAACCTGTCCATTGCCTTGTTGGCTTCAAGGAATATGTGTTGGACAACATTTTCTTCTCTCGCATCAGCAAGGATCCTTGCTTCATTAAGGAGGACCTCGATCCTCTAGGTAGGTTTCCTTTTATTGTTGATGAGGTTGATGATATTTAGGGAGTCCCCTTCCACACAACATTTACCTTGGACCTCTTGAAGGAGTTGCAAGCCTCTCCAAAGTGCCCTTGCTTCGGCCTCGTTATTCATCTTGATCCCAAGATTTTTAGAGAAGGCAAGTACCACCTACCCTTGATGGTCTCTCACCACACCTCCTACTCCTACTTTCCCAGGATTGTCCTTTGCTGCCCCATCAAAGTTGAATTTGATCCAGTCCACAGGGGGGGCAATCCACCTAGACTCCATCCTTGGATGCGGTTGGCTAACCCCGATGGATTCATCTAAAGATAAATCAAGGGATTGGGCAAGGATTTTCTCATGATAAGGAATGGATTGAGGGGATGAAGGAAAGATGCTCAGGTTTTCTTTAGCAAAGGCCAAAATTTTGTTGGTGACAGAAAGCGGGTCAAGGTTAGACTTGTTAAAAGCTCTATGGTTCCTTTCTAACCAAATCTGCCAAAGATAGTGATGGAGGCAAATCTTCCAAAGGAACCTAAGCTGCAAACTTATAAAGGGAGAAGGCCATTGTTGGAATAACTCAAGGACCGTGGCTGGCATTACCCATGAGATATTGAAGGTTTGAAGCACTCCACTAAGGATAGCGATCGACCAAGGACATTCTAGAAAAATGTGATGGATTGACTCCCAGCTGTTCCTACACAAATAACACCGATTAGGTAAAACCATACCTCTTATTATCATGTTGTCTATGGTGATAATTTTCCCTTGAATTACCACCCATGCAAAATGAGCCAGTTTGGGGATCAACTTGCTAATCCACACCAACTTGGTTTGAAATGATAGATCCTCAGGGTCAAGAAGCATCTTGTACACAAATTTGACTAAAAATTCCCCATTTTCAGTCGCAGCCCACCTCAGGTGATCCTCAATGGCTCTTATGGAAATAAATTATGGGGGACTAGAAAACGCTCACCCCAAATTCCAAAAACTCTCATTCATTAAACTTGGAAAAACTTACAAAAATGGCAGACTCTACCAAATAAACTTCTTTATCATGAAAGATAGTTTACTAATTTTTATATTACAATACTTTTCCAATTTTGAAAGAAAAACAGTCCACACAGGTCCAGAATGACCCTCTTGCCTTCACGTCTACAACCTGTCTTTGCAATTTTTCAACTACAACTCTGTATTTGCTATTTTCTAACCCCTCTACATGCCTTTGCTTCCCCCTTTTAAAATTTCTAGTGTGACTCTCTATTTTGATTTTTTGACCCTTCGTTTCATCTCTCATGCCTCTTCGTTGTTCTGGCTTTTGAAACATTTCAACTCTTGGTCTTCGTCACTGCACCTTGGTGCCACGTGCTTGTCCAGACTCCCCAGACTCTATCCCTCACAAAATGATGCCATTCGGTATACCAACTGCTCGATAATTTCCTCTATAACGGCCCCTATAACTGCCTACATTTTCTTTCCTTTTGTTTGGTCGCGAAAACATGACCTATCATGATATCGTGACATTTTTGCTTCCTTGCCTTCCTACCCCTTTTTGAGTCGCGAAAATGTGATATGTCATGATATCATGACCAAAAGCCGAGAGAAGGCTCAAGAGAGAAAAGTGTCACGATATCATGACGTGTCGCATTATCACAACCAAAAGCCGATAGAAGGCTCAAGAGAGAAAAGTGTCACGATATCGTGAATGTCAATTATCACGACAAAAGCGAGAGAAGGCGCAAGAGAGAGAAGTGTCACGATATGGCGACATGTCACATTTTTGTGACTCAGGAAGGAGAGAGAAGGCATGGAGAAAAAATGTCGTGATATCGTGACATGTCACAAAATCGTGATCGAAAGAAGATAGGAAAGGCCAGAGAAGAAAATGTCACGATTTCATGACATGTCACGAAATCATGACCGAAGGAGCAAAAAGAAAGCAAGGAAGGAAACTGTCGTGATATCATGACATGTCGCAATTTTGTGACCCAAAACAAAGAGAGAAAGTAGAGAGCAAAGCTATCGCGATATCGCAACCTGAGAGGTGAGGAGGAGGCAGAAAGGAAATATGTCATGATATCGCGACATATCACGATTTCATGACCAAAAAGGAGAAAGAGGAGCCAGAAAGGAAAGATGTCACGATATCATGACATGTCATAATTTCAAGATCGAAAAGGAGAAATAGGAGCCGAAAAGGAAAGATGTCGCGATATCACGACATGTCACATTATCACAACCAAAGTACGAGGGAAAGTGCAAAGGAGAAAAAGTGTCACGATATCACGACATGTCGCATTTTCATGACCAAAAGGCGAGGGAAGGCGCAAGAGAGAAAAGTGTCGTGATATCGCAACATGTCACATTTTTGCAGACAAAAGGTGAGGGAAGGAACATGAGAGAAAAGTGTCACGATATCGCGACATGTCATAATACCGCAACCAAAATACGAGAGGAGGCATAGGAGAGAAAAAGTGTCACGATATCGCAACATGTCACATTTTCGCGACTCACCAAGGATAAGTAGGCCGAAAAAGCAAAAGTGTCGTGATATCGCAAAATGTCGCATTATCACGACTCGCAAAGGACAGAAATGCCAAAAAGAAAAACTATCACAATATCGCAACATGTCACATTTTTGCGACTCAAAAAGGGGTAGGAAGGAATGAAGAAAAATGTCATGATATCATGAGTCGCGTCGTGACAAAAAAAGGAAAGAAAAGGGGAATTACAAGGGCATTATAGAGGAAAATCGAGCGGGGAACCAAAACATCATTGGGGAAGGGGAAGATTCTATGGTATACCGAACACCATCATTGGGTGATAGGCGGATAGAGTCTACAATGGCAGCACTGGACAAGCACGTAGCACCAAGGTGCGGAAAGGACAAGCAAGAGTAAAAATTTCGAAAGCCAAAAAAATGAAGTGGTACAGGAGATGAAATGAAGGGTTAGAAAAGGGAAACAGAGAGTCATGCTAGAAAGTGTAAAACTGTGAATTGCAGTTGAAAAACTGTGAAGACAGGTTGTAGATGTGAAGGCAAGAGGGCCATTTTGGACCTGCGTGGACTGTTTTTCTTCCAAAATTGGAAAAGTATTGTAATATAAAAATTAGTAAACTATATTTTGTGATAAAGAAGTTTATTTGGTATAGTCTGCCATTTTTGTAATTTTTTCCAAGTTAATGATTAAGATTTTTTGGAATTTGGGGTGAGCGTTTTTTGGTCCCCCATCAGGTGGTATCAGAGCAAGAGTTCCTGAGTGTGTAAAAATATCACCGAAAGTGAGGCAGTTTGCACCAAGATCTATGGAAGAGTGGGAGTTCCTGAGTGTGTAAACAGATCGCCAAAAGTGAGGCAGTTTGTACAAGGATCTAGGGAAGAGCAGGAGTTCCTGAGTGTGTGAGCAGATCATTGAAAGTGAGGTAGTTTACACCAGGATATGTGGTTAATATTTATGAGAAGAGATAGAGGAGAAGCTATGGTCACAAGGAGAACCTTTTTGAATGAGGAGAAAGGACCAGACCAGAGGAATATCCTGTTTTGCACAAGGTGCAAATGTTCAGGTAAGGTCTGTAATGTTGTTATAGATAATGGTAGTACTAATAACTTGGTCTCTAAAGAAATGGTTAGTAAGTTACAGTTAGAGAGGAGGAGACACCCGCATCCATATCGGATTTCATGGTTGTAGAAGGACCATAGGGCATTGGTCAGTGAACAATCCTTAGTCAAGTTCAATATTGGGAGATACCAAGATGAGGTCCTGTGTGATATCCTACCTATGGATGCTTGCCATATGCTATTAGGAAGACCATGGTAGTTTGATCACCATGTAGTCCATGATGGACGTACCAAAACTTACTCCCTAAAAAATGAAGGAGTTGATAAACTAAACAGAAGGGGATGGATGAAAAGAGGTTGACAAAATGAGAGTGGAAGTTGTGGGGTTTGAAGAACTTAAGGGTTTGTACCCTGTAGACCCAAATTTTGTTGAAGCTTGGAGAGTTTGTATAGCCCCAGTTAAAAAGTAGGTGACAGATAAGTATAGAAGTAAAGGTCACTTCTAAATCCACCCTGGTTGTCTGATGTAGGAGCATCCAACGAAAGGCAAAATATAGCAAAGTAGAAAAAGTGTCATGATATCGTAACATGTCGGCAAAGAAGAAAAGTGTCACGATATCATGACATGTTGTATTATCACGACCAAAAGCTGAGAGAAGGCTCAAGTAGAAAAATTTTCATGATATTACGACATGTCGCATTATCGCGACAATTTTTCTACTTGAGCCTTCTTTTGGATTTTGGTCATGATAATGTGACATGTCATGATATCGGGACACTTTTCTTCTTTGTCGACATGTCGCGATATCGTGACACTTTTTCTACTTTACTGTATTTTTCCTTTCATTGGATGCTCCTGCATCAATAAATTATTGGGATAGAATTAATTCCAACTCCTTTGATTCAGTTTGGAACCCATGAGCCCTGATGGGATTCCATCTCAGGTTACCTCCCTCTTGTTTGAGAAAATCATCCACCATAGGTCCAAAGTTGTCATCAGTGAATTATTTAATCCTTACTATCCTAGGATCTGAGGTAAGGGCCTCCTCCCTAGCCCATATATCCTCACAAAATATGATCTTCATACCATTCCCGACTATCCATTGCATGCATTTTTTTACTATCTCTCTACTTGACAATATTGATTCTCTTATCGAAATATGTGTGTTCAAAAAATTAGATCCTTGGAGGTATTTCCTTTTCAAAATGGCTATCCATTAATTATATTTGCTTGTGAGGACACACCATGATTGTTTAGCTAAAAGTGCAATATTAAGGTGGGAGACTCTCCTCAGCCCTAAGCCTCCTTATTTGGATGGACACACTTTGTCCAACCAACTAGGTGGATCCTGCTCTTGCCTTTCGATCCAGACCATAAAAAGTTCTTTTGCATCTGTTCAATTTTTTGGAAAACTCAAGTCAAGGCCTTGAACACGGACAAGAAGTATACTGGAATGCTCTACAACGAAGCCATGGTCAGGGTAGCTTTTCTCGCTTGAGATAGAAAGTGGCCTTTCCAACCAGCTAACCTTTTCTGGATTCTTTCCACCACATTGTTCCACATAACTCTCGAGGGTGCCCCAGTGAAAAGAGGTAGGCCCAGATAAGATGTTGGCAAAGTAGATATGGCACACCCCAAAATCCCTACAATCCTAATCTGCCTTGGAATAGGGGTGTTGAGGAAGTAAATCTTACTTTTGGTAAAATTAACCTTCTGACCAGCCGCCTCCTCATACATATTAAGGATGTATTTGATTATTTTGGCCTCTTCCACAGAGGTTAAATAAAGCATCAGTGTATCATCAAAAAATTATTGGTGGGTGACAGGGACTATTTGGGACGTGGCTTTGATACCAGAGATACACCCTACTGAAAACTCAGCTTTGATGGTCCTACCCAAGGCTTCGACCACAATGATGAAAAGCATGGGACTTATAGGATCCCCTTGTCTAAGGCCCCTACTACTTTGGAAGAACCCAGCAGGGGATCCATTCACCAAAATAGAGAACCAGGGTTTATGGATGCATCCTCGAATGAGTTTGACCCACTGATCATGGAATCCAAATTTGATCAACACCGCCTCAAGGAATTCCTAGTTGATTTGGTCAAACGCTTTGTTCATATCAAGCTTTAGAGCAAAGAAAGCTTTCTCACTTTGGTTGGCTGAATGGAGGGCTTCATGAACCATGATGACCCCATCCAAGATAGATCTCCGTTGAACCAAGCTTTCCTGGCACTGATCGATGATAAGGGGCAAAACACCTTTCATCTTGTTTGCGATCAGTTTGGTGAGGATTTTGTAGGTTACATTACATAGGCTCACTGGTCTAAAATCAGCCATAGTTTTAGGAGCTACTCCTTTTGGAATCAAGGCTATAAACATGGAGTTGTAGCTTTTAGGGATGTGTTTGGATAACTAAAATTCCCTAATAGCTGAGCATACATCAGCCCCCACAATGTCCCAGTACGTTTGAAAAAAGTGAGGAGAGAACCCATCTGGTCCTGGGGCTTTTTCTGGATCCATAGAGAATAGGGCCTCTCTGATTTCCTTATCTAAGAATGGCTCAGTGAGTCTCCTATTCATATCATTGTCAATTGCTTGAGGAATGGCATGCAATAGGGAATATTTTGCATTGGCCTGGCACTGCCCTTCTTCTCCCAGGAGGTTGCTAAAGTAAGTCACAACTTCATATCTGATTTCATGAACATCATGAGTGGTGGAGCCATCTTCCTTGGTCATATCTCTAATTCTTTTGTTGCTTGAATGGATTGTGACATGGAAGAATTTAGAGTTAGAGTCCCCATCCTTGAGCCATAACACTCTAGATTTCTTCCTCCAATATATTTCTTCATAGGCTAGGATATTGTGGAACTCAACCAAAAGAATTTTTTCTTCTGCTCTGGTTGCCTTATCATAATGACAATTTTCAATGCTCATTTTAATGATGCCCATTCTATCACTTACCTCCTTTTTACCAAAAAAATTCCCAAAAACCTCCTTGTTCCAAATTTTGAGGTTATCTCTCACCATCCAAAGTTTCTGGGACAATTTGAATGAAGGGCAGCCTTGACCACTATTCATCCATTATTCTCCTTAATATCCTTATGATTAGTCCACATCGCCTCAAACCGAAAAGGATTCTTTAGGCAGGAGCGTTGGGGAACCTCAAGAAGTATAGGGCTATGATCAAAAGCTATCTTGGGTAGGGAGAACATGGAAGAATACCAAAACACCATAAGATATTCTTTCTACAAGAAGAACCTATCCAAACTCTCTTGAAGTAGATTATTTCCCACCCATCGGTTGCTCCAAGTATACTTGGCTCCTTTTAAATTTACATCCATTAGCTCGTTTGAGTTGATGAACGAATTGAAATCCTCCATGCTTCTAGAGGGTAGTCCAGATCCTCCTTTTTTATCAGACGGGTATAATGGTGTATTAAAGTCTCCACCTATCACCCAAGGAACGTCCCGAAACGCTTCACTCAAATGAGTCAGGTATACCCACAGTGAAGCTCTTTCTTGAACAGTATTAGGGGCATATACATTTGAAGTGATCCATGACCTGTTATTATCTAAGTCATGAAAAATGACACTTAGGACCCTCTCCTCTACCTGAATAACATTTCCTTCCACTCTTTAGGGGTCCCACATCATCAAAAGGCCTCCAGAAGCTCCTCTCGCTTGCTTAAAAGCCATTCCCCCGTGCTTCCAAATTCTAGAGGCTACAATATTTGCCTGACCCTCATCCATTTTTGTCTCTTGAAGTAGCATAATAGTCGGATTAACTATTTTCCTTAATGACTTGGCCATCCTTTGTTTAACTGGGCCATTAAGGCCTCTCACATTATATGAGAGGATCTTCATTTAGATTGCTTGTTGTTTTTCCCTCTCCCCCTTCCTTGAGGTGGGGGATATTTGTTGATTCTGCTATCATCCTGACTTGTGATAACTTGTTGTAAAAGTTTCATTTGTTTCCCATTTGCTATTTCATTGTCAATATTGAGGTTGTAGTTGTTTACCTCTGACATTTGTCCTCTCTTTTTTTGCTCCCAAAATCAATCAAGGATTTTGTTGAGCTTATTATCTATTTTAGGCTAAACTTGGGAGGGATAATTTGTTGTAGGATGGGACTAGAGCCCCCAATATTCCTTTGGGTACTTGTTATGTCGATACTTGACTCAACTCCCTCCTGGTTCAACCTGTATTCATTTGGGTTCTGGTGCACATTTTGAGGATTAATCAGGCCTTGAGACAAATACCTGGACGACCCTGCTTTTGACGGAGATTCTAGGGTTTCGGGCCAATCAATATGAGGGTTATTATCCTCCTCATTTTCTTCATCTGAGTCCCTATCTGCTAAAACTTCAAACCTATTAGAACTTAGGGTTTTGGGACTTACCTTATCTCCCTCTTCGGTTTGTTGCTTTCCTTGCACCTTTTGCCTGATTTGGGCTTGACGCTCGCTATTATTGAGGTCGATCCTAACCTTCCTAAAGGTTCCTTTACCTTGTTGGACCCGAGGTCCTTGATTTCTGAAAATCCCTCTTACCATTGAACCCTCTCGGATCCGGTTTCTTCGGGCCTTCTTGCTTGGCGACCAAAGTTGGACATTGGCTTGAAAGGTGGCCTTGGTTTTTGCACTCCGTGCAAAAGGCCGATTTATTTTCATACTCGACCAGTTGTTTCCTGAAGTAGTTTCCATAGCCAAATATGTTGGAAACTCTGATTCTAGATTTGCATTAACACATATCCTTGCCTGAGTCATTCTTGTCCTTTCCAGAGTGGCATGATCAATAGCCACCATTTCTCCTATTGTTTTTGCTATTCCTTTAAGCCAATATTCATTAACAAATTGAGTAGGTAAATTCGGCAGGCAAACCCATATAGGGGTCGTGTTGATACTTTGCATCTCCGGGTCAAAATATTCACCTTAGTGTCTGAGGAAAAGTCTGCACCTACCTAGGAACCACGACCCTCCAGTCAAGATTCGCTCCGCATCCTCCTTGTTGTTAAACCTTATTATGAAAAACCCTCTTGCTAGGGCCACTATCTCCAAACTGCCTATCATTTTCCATTTGGTCCATGCCCAAGTCCTTATAGTCTCAATGTCAGGTCTTCCACCTAGGAACTTCCCAACCAACGAGTGCTTCTCCATAGCCAAAAACCCATCCATGATATTAGCTGGGGTGATGATCCTGCTCTTGTCTGGAACCAGGGGAGGCAAATCCTTAAAGAAGTCGCCCTTAGTACATTTTAAGGTTTTCATGAAATACCATGATTTTTTGGGTCCTGTAGCACCTTGCTGGGTCCCTTTGTCAGGGTCCTTATTAGGAGGGTCGGTCCTAATGGCCGTGCCTACTTGGTCGGACGATGAATATCGATCGTCCTTAGCCTTGGTTCCTTAATATGGATCCTTGTCTATCCCTTGCTCACTGCTCTCACTTGTCCTCACTGTACCTCTACCGCTTTGCCTCTACTCTCCCCTTGAACCTCCACTGCTCTGCCTCTACTACTCCATCCTCCTCAATCTCAAATAAAGAACCTTTTTACTATGGAAGTGGATGATTCAGGAAAAAATAGAGGACACTTCTATATTATAGACTACTACTATTGACTTTATTTTTCTTTATTCAAGGATTTTAAATTTAAGTTACATTCATGATATCTTGTCCTAATGTCTTCCAAGTAGACTCTAGCATTATATTAATAGAAACTCCACCATATACCATGACATCAAGAATAGAGATACCGTTGCATAGGAATTTTGCTTATGGAACATATGGATCAACCTCTACATCAAACATAATGACTTCAAACTTCTTCCTTTATTTGGAACTAATTCCATTATGTATCTTCCTTCACTTTTCTAATGATAATTCCAATAGATTCTCATACATGATATTGGATATTTTCTTCAATAAATCCTCCATGATTGAGTATGGTGTATGGAATATTGAGATTGAAAATTATTTAATTTCTAGTTGTATTCTCCTCTTTTTGGAATATTCTTTCTTCTTTTGGGTCCTTTTTCTTTCATTGTTATTCCAATTACGATTCCACTTTGTCTCCATAACATCAACTTATTTATTATATTGAACAAGATCAACAATTTTAACTAGAGTTTTATACTTTTCATTACACTTTGTTCTTGATGAACATACCTTATTACGTAAATTTATCTTGTAATGTTATTTCTCTTTGCACTTATAGCATACTACTTTAAACAAACTCTTACTAATATTTTTATATCTAGATTGGGCTCATGTTATTTTCTTGCATAAAATTTATTACATGTTTTCTTGCCTTTTTAATTGGATCTTCTACTTTAGTTGTAGATATAGAGGAAGATAGACTTAACTTCTACTATTGCTAAACTTATTATTATTACTAGTTGAAGAACTTGGCTTAAAGGTACCAATGAAATTGGTGGTTATGAAACTAGAATCTTCAAAATATCCTCTTTTCACTTCACAACCTCATATGCATATTGGGTAGTGGTCATTTTTTCATGCATAACCCTTGACCTTAGTGTTTCCTTTAGACTTGCAATAAAATACATACAAATCATATTATTACAACCTCCACTTTTCTTGGAAGCTCTTACACTCACACATAGTAGTCACAAACATTTTTTATGTACTTAAGTTATCTTTGTTATCTAAATTATCAAGTGAGCATATTTTAGGCATGATTTGTACTCATTAATCATATTCTTGCTGATCTCATCCTATAAATTCTTGAAATGATCCTCTTGTTGGAGGTATTACATTATTTGGAACCTTGTAAATAGGTTAGATTAGGGTGTGTTTAATATTTGTGTCTTTTGTAGGTGTCATGTTATTAAGTATGGCTCATGTGTCACGTAAATATGTGTGGAGTTATATGTGTAAGATGTCATGTTAGTAGGTGTGATTTATGTGAGTGGAGTGTCATGTTTAGAAGTGATCAGTTATGAGAAATCATGAGATACTTTATCTTTATGTAAACATGTGATATTTATTATTATGTAAGATAGAAATATGAAGATTTAGATTTCCTATGAGTATGAGGATATGAGGATTTTATATAAGTACAAAGTTCAATATTCATATGCATATGAAGAGTCTCATATATGGATATATTAAAGCCTAAATCCTTTAAAATGTAATAAAATATCTTTACATTTATTCAGTGATTATAGTAGATGGATTTTCAATAATATTCTATGATTTTTATGTTAATTATTATGTGGTATTTGAATTTGATATTTTCATTATTGTGAGTTTTATTTTTTTTATTTTGATATATTCATAAATATTTTATGATTTTTATGTTCATCATTGTGTGAGAATAGTAGTGATTTGCAAATAGTGGTATTAGAGCTATAGTGGAGAGAAGTGAGAGATATGGTGGAAAGAAGATTGTGTTGAAAAGAAGAAGATTATGCTAAGGTGAAGAGAAAATAGTCAAAGCATTTTAGAGGAATGTCACAAACCATAAAGTCTCATTGAATAATGTTGAGATATTTAGTATGAAATCAAGCCAAGTCTCTGAGGAAGAATTTTATGAGAAAATAGAATATTAGAATCTCGGTGAATAATGTTGAAGCACATGAAGGACAAAGAGCATATTGAGGAATATTTAAGTGGTTGTGAGAAGAAAAAAATGTATTGAGGAATGTTGAAGCATTTTAGAGAAGCATTGAAGCACCTGAGATAAATGTTGAAGCACCTAAGAGGAATAATTAAGTGGTTGACAAAGAAATTGAAGTAATGTTGAAGCATGTTCAAGATCCTATGAGAAGCCATGAATTGAAATAGAAGGTGAGGTATTCAAATACATTGGAATAGGTGAACTAGAATAAAAAGGCACATACTATAACAAAATATTTCAATGAAAATATCTAGATCATTGAATGTAGATAGAATGTAATGACTAAGTAACACCAACATTGAAAATACAAAAGAGGTGGACCATTTTAACCAAAAAAGTATAGGAAAAAATCATGCTACAAACTAGAGAATATTCTGAGGTATAATTTAAATTTGGTGTCCTAATATTTATTTCAAGAGTGAAATATTAGGAGATTTATTTTTTAAAAAAGCAAAGGGATAGTTAAAGTAAACATTGGAGAAAAAAATTAAATTATTTCAAGAGATATAACAAGATAAATGATTAAATATGAAGAATAAATTAAATTGAAGAAGAAATTAATTGAATTGAAGTGAGTTATAAGAACTTACATAAGAAGAATATTATTGATTGGATAAGTGAAAATTATTTGAATGAAAAAATTGAAATTGAATAAAGAGGTTAATTTAAAGAAGAAAGGAGAATATTGAAGATGGAAGAAACATAAAAATCTGAAAAAGAAGAATAAAAAGGAGGAAAATTGGAAGAAATAAAATTGAATCAAAGATAGAAGAAAATACTTGAATTGAAAAATAAGAATATTGAACAAAAAGTAAAGAAGGGAATTGAAAATTGAAGAAGAGAAGGAAAATATTAAATTTGGAGATAGAAACTTTCTTTTGAAAACAATTGAAATTATTAATTGAAAATACAAATATTTTCATTTCTAAATTTTCACCACTAAAAGAACCTCACTTTATCCCATGGAAAAAAATATGAGATAATTACTTATTGATGAGAAACTTTTGAAAATTATAAATGGAGATAAAGACATTCCATAAGATACAATAGGAATATTTAAATTTAAAGATAATGATGCAAAGGCTTTTATATTAATAACATTTGGTATATCAGATGAAATTTAGGCACATATAATTGAGGCTAAAACTTCAAAAAATGTGTGGGATAAATTATGCACAATATATGAAGGAAATAATGAAGTGACTATTCTACACCTACAATCAAAATTAAATCTCCTAAAAGTTCATGATGGAGAGAGTATAAAAAATTTCTTTAAGGGTAGCAAAATTGAAATCTAAACTACAAACTATGGGAGAGAAAGTGGAAGAAA
This sequence comes from Wollemia nobilis, assembly GCA_028583015.1. Lineage (NCBI taxonomy): Eukaryota > Viridiplantae > Streptophyta > Pinopsida > Araucariales > Araucariaceae > Wollemia > Wollemia nobilis. Next base: position 3,684,726 of record JAQPPZ010016414.1, read on the forward strand.
TTTTTATTATCCAAGTAACACTAAGAGCACTTGTAAAAACATTAAAAGAATTAGTCAAATAGAACTATATCCTTTAATGAAATAGTTAACATACACCAATAATATGAAATAGATAATCAAGTGAGATATGAAATGATAAACAATTCTCTCACATCAAAGAAAAAGGTGTTAAATAATGTTTCTTCATCTTCACAATATCAACCTAAATGGAGAAAAAATATTGTCATGTATGTAACAAGAAAGGTCATAGTACTAGTTATTATAGATACAATTCTCTAAATCAATAAAATAAAATGAATAGACCTTTCCAAAGATACCAATAGAGACAATATTAGTCCTGATACCCATCAATACAACAATGATATCAAAATGGAGAAATAAAAAAGGAAACATGGTTCAAGAAGTACAAGAAGCAAAAAATGTCAATGAGGAAGAAAATAAAACAATTCATAGAGCTCTCATAGGAAAAATTATAGATTTATCCATCCTTGAAAATACAGGTATAAAAAATAAAGGTATGGAAAATAATAATTGTAATAATTTAGAAATTCTCATTATTAATGACATTAACAATATTAATAACAAAACAAGAGTTGTTGAAAAATAATAATGAAAAAAGAATAAAAAGCATGAACTAAAATAGAAAGGTTTGATGGTCCATAGTTGCAAAATTTGTGAAAAACAAACTAAAGACTTGTTAGGAAAATAAAATTGAAGTATATTATGGATGGATAAATAAAACAAAATGGAATAGAATTATGAAAATGTTAAAATGTTTTTACAATAAGAGAATAAGTCTAAAAAGCATAGGTTTGTATCCAAGATGTGTAAAAGAAGAAGAAGAAGATACAAGAAATAGTTTAACGAGACATATAGAGTGCAAAAACCTAAAGTAGTACAAAAGCTAGAGCTTGAAAACCAATATAAGAATTAAATATTGAGCTTACATGAAGGTAAAATGCCACGTATCAAATAATTTAATGCGGGGGAGTGTTGGAGGTATTACATTATTTGATACCTTGTAAATATCTTATATTAGAGAGTGTTTAATATTTGTGTCTATAGTAAATGTCATGTTATTACATGTGGGTTATGTGTCATGTAAATAAGTGTGGAGGTATGTGTACGAGGTTTCATGTTATCAAGTGTGAGTACTATGAGTGAAGTGTCATGCTTAGAAGTGAGGAGTAATGAGCAATTATGAGCAATCATGAGATACATTGTCTTTATGTAAACATATGAGATTTATTATTATGTAAGAGAGAAATATGAAGAGTTAGATATCTCGTGAGTATGAGAATATGAAGATTTTATTAAAGTGTAAATTTCAAGAGTCTTATGCATATAAAGAGTCTCATGTATGTATATATTGAAAACAAAGCCTTGTAATATGTAATTTAAGGAGCATTGAATTTATGCATTTATTAAAGTTGATGTATTTTAAATAATATTTTATGAGTTTTATGTTCATTATTGTGTGATATTTTTCTTTGATATATTGTGATATCCTATGGAAATTATCCTATGAGAATATTGATGATTTGATGACACCTATTGCACCTCATACCATCTGAAAGAAACACCACTCAAAAATATTGGAAGGAACTCTATCCATTTATCCCTCCATGTTAAGACATTACAAATGAAATTTATTTTATATTCTTGAGTGATAGTCTTAACATATTCAAAATATTGAGCTAAAAGATAGGATTTTTCCCATATTCATTACAACCTTGGAATCCTAGGTATAACTCTTCTTGGTGAAGAATAAAAGGGATTGTGAACTACAAAATGCATCTACCTACGAAATATTATAAATACCAAATTTACTATAATTTTCCTACTAGTTATTTAATTTTATACCTCAATTTTAGGCGCATAGATGTAAATACATAAAAAGTATTATAAAAACCAAAAAGCATCACTTAATCCTTTTGTTTGTAACATGCTCTTGCCATTTCAATAATGGTGCAATTATTCCATTTTGCTACCTCATTTTGTTGAGGTGTATAAGATGTTGCAAGTTTCATTTTAATGCCAAAATTATCTCAATAGCTCATAAATTAATTTGAGAAAAATTCTCTTCCATGGTTAGTCCTTTAATATTTTATTCTACATCCACTCTCAATCTTGACAAGGGCGTTTAAATAGTTAAATGTATCAAATTTGTCATATTTATGTGTAAAAAATAAAGACAACATTTTGTTGAGAAATCATCAATAAAATTTATAAAATATGATGACTTACCTAAGCCCTTTGATTACATAAAACTACATTTATCATAGAGAATTAGTTGAATCCAATAATGGGCCCTCCATGTTTTACCTTTTGGAAACTTCTCACTTGCATGTTTTCCTTTAGCATAGTATTCAAAAACATACTTGTTGATGCAACATTTTATGAAGGTAAAATTAACAACAGGTATGCATGCACAAACTACACAACGAAAGTAGGAAGAACTACAAAAGTCAAAACAAAAAAATCATATTTTTATGTTATGTATAAGGAAGTAAACTTTGCAATAATTGTGCCCAAATCTACAACAAAGCCTCTTTGCATTACAATCAACCCCATATCCCCAAAACCTCTTCCACAAATGGAATCCAATCCAATTTTAATATAAAAATTACAAATAGTAGTTTCCCATCCAAACCAAGAAACATGCATGCTCCAAGAAAATTTAAAAAATCAAATTTATAATTTCTTGCCCAAGCCTTTAGTGCAACAATCATAAATATCATAGAACTATGTGCACAAATACCACATAATTGTTTCTCATCCAAGTAATTAATGTAGTGGTCATAAATACCATAGAACTATGTGTACAAAGACCATAGAGAAATTTCCTACTCAAGTCATTTATGTAATAGTCATAAATACCATGGAACTATGTGTGCAAAGACCAAAAAATAATTTCCCACCTGATCCATTAATGCAATGGTAATAAAGACCATAGAACTATGTGTGAAAAGAACACAAACCTATCACAACACTATAGATATTTTTTATTTTCTTTTTTTGGCCAATGCAAGATTGCATGAACACAAGGATGCTCCTACATCAGACACCCTTTCTAAAAACGAATGTGAGCTTGGGGCTCACATTATGACTATATGAATGACTAATTCGACCACCCAAGTTGGCTTACTTCAACTTCAAAAATCCATGAGTCTTCCTTAGGTCCTTTACCCTTCCATCAAATCAGATATTCTTTGTACTCACTCTATCATGTTTTCTTGCCAATGCATGAATCCAATATTTGCACTATTTCCTCTTGTTGCTTCTCAGGTATCTCCCTCCTCCAATATGGTGCTTCCTCCATATATGCATCCTCAGAATATTTGGGTGTATGGAAATAATATATATCATATATATTGAATATCAATGAGATATCCAACCCTTCAAGAAATTTGATTTCATAGGCATTCTCATAAAAATGATGTAAAATTTGATAAGGACCTATCTTCTTGGGTTTTATCTTGTTATATGTTTTGCATGGGAACCTCTCCTTTCTCATATGATCCATGAATATATCCCCCTATGAGTAGGTATTTTATTTGTGATGAACATTTGCATGCTACTTATACTTAGCATTGCTCTCCTCAAGTTATTTCTTTACTTGTGCATGCACCTCTTGCATATGTTGCACAAAGTATTTTGTCTTAGTGTTGTCATGAGTACCAACTTCCACCTCTAATATATTTGTGAATCCACAAGGAGATAATATATACACCACTTGAAATGGCATCCTTCCAATTGACCTATTCATCAAATTGTTGTATGCAAACTCCACTTGCACCAACTTAGAGTCCCATTGTGCAGGGTGCTCACCTATGAGACATCACAATAGATTGCCAAGACTCTGATTGACAACTACTATTTATCCATCCATATGAGGATGATACACTAAACTGTAGTTGAGCTCTACACCCAATATTTTCCAAAAAGTACACCAAAAGTGGCTAAGGAACTTTGTGTCGTGATCTAATGTAATGTTGCATGACAACCCATGCAATCTCACTATCTCCTTGAAGAAAAATATCCAATTTTGGATGTGTTATTTGACCTCTAACAAGGAATGAAATGTGCCATTTTAGAGAAATAATCCACCACTATGAAGATAGAATCATGACATCTCCATATGCATGTCAATCCAAGAATAAAGTCCCTAGATAGTTCCTCCCACGGTCTGTTTGGTGTGCAGAAAGGCTTGTACAACACCATATTTTTTGCCACTTCTTTAGTTGTCTAGAATATTCTACACATTTCCACAAATTTATGCACATCCTTACATAAACTAGGCCAATAGTACCTCTCTTCCACCATCACCTATATCTTGTCTACGTCAAAGTGCCCTCTAAGTCCACCTCCATGTAACTCCTTAATGAGATTCTCCCTCATCGAACTATGTGGGATGCACAACTACTTTCTCCTAAATAGGTATCCCTCTTATGTAAATAAATCTACAAATGGACCTCTATATCTATCCCATGGCTCCATGCATGTGTGCCATGCATCAACAAAATCTAGATATACACCATACAAATCCTTCATCCCCTCCATGCCCACTAGTTTAACTATCATTTTGGATAATAATGTGTACCTTCTACTCAAGGCATATGTGACCTTGTTCATACTTTCTACATGATGCTTCAACACAAAATAGTAACCCTACAGATATTCCACCCATATCATGTGCCTTTGGTTCAACTTTGCTTGACTATTGATGAATTTTAGTGCCTAGTGATCCATGTACAACATGAACTCATTTGACAACAAGTAATACCTCCACTTGCATAAAGATTGAACTATGGCATAGAATTCTTGGTCATAGACATAATACCTCTACCTATCCTCATTCAATTTTTTTCTAAAGTAAGCAATTAGTCTACCCTCTTGGCTCAACACAACATCGATAGCCATTCCACTAGCATCACAATCAACTTGGAACACCTTTCCAAATTTTGGAAGTGCTAACATTGGTTCCTCTATCAAAATTTTCTTCAAGAGTGCAAAACTCTTGGTAGCCACAATCATCCATTTGAACCCTCCTTTGTGCATACAATGTATCAATGGTGCATAAATACCACTAAATTTCTTGATGAACTTCCAATAGAAGCTTTCCAATCCATGGAAACTTTTGACCTCAGTTGCACTATATAATTATAGACACTCAAATATTGCATGGATATTCTTTGGATCTATTTGTAATCCATCTTGAGATATCACAAATCTTAATTATGTGAGCTCATTCTTCAAGAATCTAAACTTCTTTAGGTTGATGCGCAAATTTACCTTCCTTAGTTGTGAAAACATTTGTTGTAGACGTGCAATATGCTCTTCTCTTGTATTTCTAAACACCAAAATATCATCAAGGTGCATGATCACAAACATACCCAAAAATGTCTTTAGGACCTTGTTCATTAACCTCATGAACATGCTTAGAGCATTTGAAAACCCAAATGGCATAACATGCCATTCATCCTTAATTCATATTGAATGCAGTCTTCCATTCATCCCCATCTCAAATACTAATTTGATGATATCCACTCTTGAGGTCTATCTTAGAGAAGTATTATGCTCCACTCAAAAAATCCATTAGGTCATCCATGCATGGTAGTGGAAACCTATACTTAATGGTAATCTTGTTGATAGCATGTGAGTCTGTGCACATCCTCCATGCTCCATCCTTCTTTGGTGCTAGTACTACAGGTAGTACACAAGGACTTAGACTTTCTCTTATCAAACCTTATTTTAGTAGTTCTTCCACCTGCTTGTTCAACTCTACACTCATGTTGGGACTCATCCTATGTGGTTCCTTGTTAGGAAAACTAGAACCTAGAATTATATCAATGCAATATGAGATTGCATGCACATAGCTGATAATCCATCTAGAATTCCTTTACCAACTACATCTATGAACTCTTCTAGCAATGTGCCAATATTTGGCTCCTCAAAGTTACATGGCTTTGAATCCTCTCCTTGTGTAGGTGTGACTATTAGTGTATAGTAGTTCCACAAGTCTCCCACCTCCTTGATAAAATCCTTTGCTGATAACATCATCACTTCACCCTTCTACACACATTCTTCCTCCACTCTCATTGGATTCAACTCAAACTTCTTCCCATCCTTCCTGATGGTGAAGGTGTTCTTACACCCATCATGGATAGCACTAACATCATATTGCCAAGGCCTTCCCAGCAATATATGGCATGCGTCCATTGGAATCATGTCACACCAAATAAATATGTATATCCTCCTATATGGAAGGCAACTAGACTTTGCTCCATCATAGTCAGTTGATATCCCTTCTACAACCAAGAGATCTTGTACAACGTTGGGTGCATGACCTTCTTCAATCCCAACTTCTACACCATATTTATGGAGACCAAGTTGTCTGTGTTACCTCCATCAATGATCAACTTGCAACACTTTCCTCCTAACTTACACTTGGTGTAGAAGAGGCTCCTCCTCAACCATGACTCCTTATCTTCACACATGGGTTTTAGTAGTACCTTGCACACCATCAAGTTTTTCCCATCCTCTAGGTATGTGCTTTCTACTTCACTACCTAACTCACCACTATTTGTACATGCTACATGCATGTGTTTCTCTATGAAACCTCCATCTCACACTTTTGGGCATTTGAATGTCTAATGCCCTACTTGACCACATCTAAAGTAGGTCCCTTTGAAACCCTTCATGTGGCTTCAAGATGTGTCCTTACCTTTACCAATGTTTTGTTTACGATCAACACCTTGCATGCTACCACTCACACCAATACCTTCCTTGTGTCTGTTGGCCTACCTCATCTCCTACTTTCTTCATATTCCATCCTTTGTCTTACTATTACTATTGTGGATGCCTTGTCTAGGCGACAACTTCTCTACATGTAGCACCAATTTGTAGGCTTCTTTTATGGAGTTGATAATCAACAAACACATATCATCTTGAATAGATACGTGCAAACCATTCACATACCTCAACACCTTCTTTGTGTTGTCCTCTGTTTGTCCTACATGAATGCATAGTCTATAGAACTCCTCTAAGTATGCTTGCATGATGGTCTCTCTTTGGTGTAGGTTTTGGAGTTTCTTGAACAAATCATGCACATAGTTAGATGGTAGGAACTTTCCTTTGAGCTTCACCACCATCTTATCCCACATGGATATTTTGTTCTGCACATGGCTCTTTTAGATCAAGTCCCACCATAAGGCAACATGCCCTTTCAACTTCATGGTGACACACTTGACTCTTTTAGGGTCCTTGATTGCTTCAAACTCAAAGTATCTCTCTATCTTGGTGATCTAATCCACCAAGTCTTTTGGATTCAATATCCCTACATAGCTTAGAAGATCAAACATTGGCTTACTTCTACCCTTCACTATGGTAGTCACATATATTTCTTCTATCATGAGGTTATATGTGGTTTCATCCTCATCCTTAGTACCATCCCTCTCATATTGATCATCCCTCTCATATTCATTGATATCACCCTCCACTACAACACCTCTGCACTGCATGACCTCAATAGCATCCAATATTGCTAGGATGGCTCTCATCGTGCCACTTAAATTAGTGATACATGGGCTAGTATTATTTCTACCACTTCTTCTTCCAAGTCTACGAGCCATCTCTATGGTTCACCTACAATGTAGTTGTAACCACACAAATACTTCATATCAAACAACTCTTATGATCCAACACTACAAAACACAAGCCTAAGCTCTAATACAAATTGATATAACATCATATGTAGGTCAATTTAACAATAGGTACTTGAGCGTAAAGTACACAATGGAAGTAGGAAGAACTGTGAAAGTCAAAATATAAAACTCTTTTTGTATATTAATTGTAAGGAAGGAAAATTTTCAATAATTGTGCCTAAATATATAGGTAAGCCTCTATGCATTGCAATCAAGTCCATATCCCTAAAAATTCTCCCACAAATGGAATCTAATCCACTTTTAATATTAAAATTATAAATAATAGTTTCCCACCCACACCAAGAAATATAGATCTACTGAAAGGAAATTAAAAAAATAAAATTTACAATTTATCACCTAGACCATTAACACAATGGTTATAAAGACCATAGAACTATGTACTCAAAGACCACAAAACAATTTCTTGCCAAGTCATTAATGCAATGGTCATAAAGACCAAAGAAATATGTGCACAAAAACCATAGAATAATTTCCTACCCAAGCCATTAATGCAATGGTAATAAAGACCATCAAACTATAGACCACATAACTACATGCATAAACTGCATAAAATAATTACCCACATGATCCATTAATGCAATGATCATAAAGACCATAGAACTACATGTGCAAAGACCACAAACTGCATGCACAAAGAACATAAAATTACATGGTGCCTATCACTACTAGTGTTATGCGTAACGGATCAGTCCCAACATGTATTTATAAAAAATTGGTGAATTAGTTTCAAAATCCAAGAAAATAGTGTTCAAACACATGCAAAAGGTTCACTATTATTAGGGGCAATGTTGGAAATTTAAACTTAATATGGTCAAATTATTATAAAATTGGGGTGAATCGACCCAAAAACAATTGCACCTAGAATTTTTTGGCTAATGGGCTCTGGTCAAGGGTCCCAAATATTATCCAATTCCAAATTTTGAAAATCCTAATTTTAGCCAATTTTGCGATAAATAGCCACTATGCATAACCCTAATCACAACACTACAAATATTTTTATTTTTTAAAAAATTTTGGTCTCTGCAAGATTACAGGGACACAAGGATGCTCCTACATCACTTGTGCTCTTCAACTTTTGGCAAACCATAATCTAATTGTGAAGTTACAAATTTTAGGCTTTGGAAATTCAAGTGACCATACCTTAAATGCCACAACAAAATCTTGTCATAAAATGCTATATTTGAGAGGATGTTGTTATTGCTTCTGAAATTCAATGGAATCATCCCATTCTTTGATATTGTAACAATTGTAATAACTCTATTGCCTATTTTTTTATTTTTTTATTTATTTTATTTTTAATAATACATTGTTTAATATCCAATAATTTTTAAATTTGGAGTATAATAGATATTATTTATATTATTATTACCTTCTTTTGTGTTCACCTCCACAACTTATTTCATATCTACATCCAAATATTTATCAACACCAAGCTTAATCTTGGTCTTGAAGCTTTCACCCATTATAGATAACAATTCATTGTTGCAAAACATATGGTTAGATTAGTAAAAATCTATGTACTAGACTTCTTGAGGACTATTTTTAGCTTTGTCATGTGATATGAATAAGTGGCTTGGTGGATCATCCTCATTCTTATTAGCATAATTAGCTCTTCTACCTTCATTGCTAGTTTTAATTCTACATTATTTCTTAAAATACCCACAACTCTTTACAATGATAAAATTAGGTATTTGTATATCAAACTACCTCTTCCTCTTACAGATGAATGTCCTCTTCTACCTCCTATTCCTATTGGCGAATTCTAATTTTTATCTCTTCCTTGGCCTTGCAAATGACCTTGACTATTAGTACTAGCACCTTCACTTTTGGAAATTCTCAACTTTGATACAACTGCTTTATCTTCACTTTCTCCAAATGTATCTTGTAGTCTCTCCTCATGAGACATAATAGAACTAACCAAATTATCAAATTCAAATATAGCTATTTTTTTGTATCTACAATTATAATTTTTATATGATTCTACCTTGGTATTAGTGTTCTTAAAACCTTCTTCACCATAATCACTTCTTCAATAGTTTCACCAGGTGTGAAATTTTTTGTACCACATATTTCACTTTGACACAATAATAACTTACTCAATCTACTTTATCCATTCTTAGATTTTCAAATTCTCCTTTAATGGTTAGAAATTTCATAACTTTAACCTAGTAAATTCCTTGGTAAGCCTCCTACAGGGCCTTTCAACCATCTCTTATTGACTTTGTACCTACTATTCTAGGGAATAGGATGTTATCTAGAGTAGACTATATATGGTACAAAGCCGGTGAGTTCTTCTTCTTAACCTCTTTCTTAGCCTACCTATCATTATGTGGTACGATGGACCAATCTTCTAGATCTTCATGACCAAATTCAACTATTTTCCATAATTCTTTCGTAGTCAACAATAATTTATACTCCACAATCATATTCTTGTCCATTGAATTTTGGAATTGAAAGTGAATTTATGTATACCATGATAAATTATAAAAGAGCTCTACAACAAAAAATTCCTTCAAACCAGATACAAATAAACCTTATAGATCTGATACAAAATGAAAGTATTTAAAAGAACACCCTTGTTCTTTTCAACAAAGAAAAATTAAATTATAGCCAATACAATTTTATAATTATAAATTTTGTAAAACAGTAATTGATTGATAAAATTATAGCTAAAGTATATGTAAAACATAGAAATATATACTATGAAGATAAAAATGAAACACCAAAAAATAACTAACTAAAAACGAATAAACTACATAACACAAAAAAATGCACAATGGAATAGACCTGATATTATTATTGATGGGGGATCTGAGTACAATCAAATGTGACCCCAAATAGGGGTTTTACACAGTTTATTCAGATACAATGAATACAATAATGTTAGGGTTCTTCGAAACCCTAGCTAGCAATGCCAATGGTGTTTGTAAAACTTGTTCTTACTCCCAACAAAGTCGAGTGGGCTTTAGATATCCATTGAGTTGGGCCACTCCAATTAAAATAGCTATCAAATACTTATGAATCTCCAAACCTGTACACATAAAAATAATAATAGAGAGTTAGTAATAATTGTGAGGGCTCCACTATGTGAGACACTCAGATATATATAAAAACCTAGCTATTGATAAATAAAATTGTATGAAAATCTAAATATATTGAAATGAAATGAAAGAGATATTTGATTTACCTTGATACTTGTTGTTTGTCCTTTGATGATTGGATTTTTTGCATATCGATGGGAAAGGCATGCCCTAGCATTGCTCTAAGGCTAGGGGGTTGTTATAAGGGCTTATGTAAAACACCCGTAGGAACTTGGTGACTACAAAAAATACCCGTGGGTGTGCGGGCCTAGTAGGGAGACGCCTAGAGGCACCTAGCATTGACAGAAAGCACCCAAAGGCATTTTGCGGGTGAGGGTTTAGGATGCAATGATGGTGTTGGTGAGCGAGGGAATGGGTAATGTGGTGGATGGAATGGGGGTTAGGGCACAAAGGCTAATTCAAAAGCTTAGGGCACTTAGGGAAAATCAAGGAACTCAAAAACTTTGGGACTTAGGGGTTGAGCCATCAAAATGGCTCTTATTTATAATCCAACCCAGGTCGTGCTAGGATTTCAATGACACTAATTGTGTGGTTGAGATTAAAGCACATATAAGGGTGGATAATAAATCTAGTGTGTGGCATGGATTGATGTGGATGGATGGATAGAATTAAAATAAATCGTATGGCTGAGATTGATTTATTTATATAAATATATATTTATTAAATATATAAAATATTATTATTCAAATATATAATAAATATATATATATATAAATAATAGGTGGAAAATGGTAGGAAATCTAGGATGGAGGGAAAATGACTATGTTTTGGTGGTGGAAATGGTGGAAAAACATGAATGAAGGACAAGTGGCTAGATTTTGGTGTCTACAAATGCCCCTTTTTGTACTATGTTGTGTGAAACACAAGGTAGTCCAAGACACCTATTTTGGCCAGGTGTAGAAGCAACTTCTCTTGGGATGTGGAACATGATATTGAAGATAAAATAAATAAAATAATTTGAGTTTTGTGTAGCTTACCCCCTCAATTGGTGAATGAGTTTGCAAATGAATCTCATGAGCCAATTGAAAAATATATGCAAATGAATGATGATGATGTGATACCATTTTTGCCCCAACGGTGGGAAGGGGAGTGGTGAAAAATATGATATGATGCATCTATTTTTACCTAAATAGATGAAGTGATTTACGAAAAATGTGCATCTATTTTTGCCCCAAAAGATGAAGGGATTTTCCAAGTTTTGATGTCATGATCATGTAAGATGTATACCTTTGAGGGAAATTCAAAACCAAATGTGGTTACCCCAAATTTGGGGTGATTCGATGTTGTTGAATAATGTACCTTATGGAATCATTGAAATGCAAGTATGAAAATAAAAAAAGAAAAGAAAAATAGTCTATCCTTGGGGCCACTCATGATTGCAGCAATTCCTACATGAAATTCCTAAACGGTTGCTCAATCACTTTACCTAGCCTGCATCCTCTAAGATTGGTGTAAAAGGAAATGATGAAAAGATATGATTTATTTCGTGTTTTAATCCCCACAAACAAGACCATCAATGACAACTTTTGAGAAAATTGGTCTTGGCATAGTCTCACTCTAAATATGAGGTGCCAAAATTATTTTTGTTTTTGAACAAGGAGATAGTGGATGATTAAGATGGCTAAGTGTCCTTATGGTGATTTATTCATCTTACCAAATTGCATGGATGCAAATCGCTGCAATTGCCAAGGAGATAGAATAAACCACTAGATACGAGGTTCACTTGAAATTGTAGATGAACTTGACAATTGTTGAATGTAAATGTAATTGTTGATGGATTTGATGGTGACATGAAGATGTGATGATGAGAAATGTACCGATGGATGCAATGGAGTGATTTTTATGGGGATAAGCTACAATTTTGAATATATGGATTCAAGTGGCTGAGTCTATTTTTGCCCCAATAGATGAAATGGGTTTTTGACATGTGAAAAAAGAATGCAATAAAATGATTATGTCTATTATTTTCCCCAATAGATGAAGGGGTTTTTTATAATATAATTTTCCTTATTGTGATCTATCCATCCTACCAGATTGTATGGATAACCAATCACTACAATCGTAAGGTTTATAGGATAAACCATTAAATACGAGGTTCACTTGTACTTTTATCTTTTCTTTGCCCTAACAGATGAAGGATTTTTTTTTGAAATGGGAGAAATGTGATGAATGATTGTGTCTATTCTTTGCCCTAATAGATGAAGGGGTTTTTGTGAAAGTTTAATGAATTGTGTCTATTTTTACCCTAACAGATGAAGGGGTTTTTGAAAATGTAAGTGTCCTTATGGTGATATATCCATCCTACTGTATTGCATGGATAACCAATCATTGCAACTACCAGGTGACTAGGATAAACCACTAAATACAAGGTTCACTTGCACTTGTGTCTGTTATTTACCCTAAAAAATGAAGGGTTTTTGAAAAATAAAGTGATTGTGTATGTTCTTTACCCCAACAGATGAAGGATTATTGATAGTAAAAACTTAAATGCAATGATTGTGTTTGTTATTTGCCCCACCAATTTAAGGGTATTTATTTTGAAATGGGAAAATATGATGAATGTGTTTGTTCTTTATCCTAACAGATGAAGGGGTTTTGTTTATGATGTAGAAAAATATGATGAATGTGTTTGTTCTTTGCCCTAACAAATGAAGGGTTTTATGAAATAGGAAAAATGAAAAATTCCATGTTTTTAGCTGATGGGTAAGGCTAGGGAACTCCATGTTTTTAGCCGACGGGTAAGGCTAGGAAACTTCATGTTTTTAGCCATTGGGTAAGGCTAGGAAACTCTGTGTTTTTGGCCAATGGGTAAGGCTAGGAAACTCCATGTTTTTAGCCAATGGGTAAGGCTAGAAAACTCTGTGTTTTTAGCCAATGGGTAAGGCTAGGAAACTCCATGTTTTTGGCTAATGGGTAAGGCTAGGAAACTCCATGTTTTTAGCCGATGGGTAAGGCTAGGAAACTTTATATTTTTAGTCGATGGGTAAGGCTATGAAATTGAGTGAATGTGTGTAGCACCCTAAAATTGGCGCAGTAAAATTATAAAATTTACATTCACCTTAGTAAATAATTTTAAATTCAAATTTAACCTCCCAAACCGCCCGTTAACCGTCGAGAAATCCGTTTCCCCCTTTTCCGTGCCATTTTTAGAGGTTGTTTTGACCGTTTGACGATATCGTCGCCGATCAGACGATATCGCCCTAGATTTGACGATTTCGTCTGGACTAGGACGTCCAGACGATCTTGTCGCAAAACTGAATTTGCATAGTTGGAATCTATTCCAACGGGTCTCCAATCTGGGTAGAAGCGTGTCTGCGCCGTTGGGACCCTCCCTCGTTGGAGATCTCCCAAATTGGGATGATCTCCAACCTCCTAACTACTCCCCTAAGCCTATTTAATCTCTAGGATTTTCCCTCCCCAACCCCTGGCTGAAATTTTTTGCAAAGTGATTCCCTCTGCATCAAAACATCCTAATCTTGCTTTTGCACTAGTCCCATAGCAATTTTGTTGTAGGTACATCACTGATTTTCAGCCGGAGCCAGCATCCATCGTCGTCGACGAACCTATTCAGATCGGAGGCGATCCCGTCAAATGCGAGACGATTTCGTACTGATGCGAGACGATCTCGACTGTAGCCCACATCGAGGCAATCAGTGCCTGGAGTTTGCTTTTCTCAACTCTTTCTTTGTCATTTTATTCTGCAAATTAGATCATTTATTCAGTGTTTATATTATTTTGCATTTGGAGTTCACCCATTTAGCTTAGATTGCATGCTAAGTTCATGATCTGCCATTAAAGTACAGTAATTTGCTTTAATTTTTGTTCTTAAATATTGTTCAGTATTCATATTACTATTTGGTGTAATTTGCCTCTATTAGCACAGTAGAATTTCTTGTATTTTGCATCTGTTTTCTGTTTTGTAGGTCTCTGACGAATTCGTCTGACGAATTCGTCAGATCTCAGACGATTCTATCAGTCTCGTACGATTCCGTCGATCTCGGATGATTCTGTCGCTTGGACGATTCCGTCGATTGTAGGGATTCTATCGAATTCCGTATGATCCAGCATCGCTTCAAACGTCGAATCTTCTTCATACATCCGGATCAGGTATTCCCCATTTTCCTCCTGTAAATTCTCTATTTTTTGCTTTTTTAATCTGTTTGTTGTATTCATGAAAGTTGCATTTTCATGTAGTTTAATTTAGATTCATTCGGCCAAACCTAGGATATGAATGCTTAAGATTAAAACGAACTCATCTAAACACATTCCAAAACCTAGGCGTGGAAACTGCCGCCAAATGTTTCCTGGTGAACCCACCATCCGTCGAAAAATCACCAAAATACACCTCCCTTGAGAGGCGGGACCTTCGCAAAGTCCTCTCAGTCCGAGGTACCGCACCATCCTTTTCCCATCCTCCTTTCGGGCGCGGATCCTATAGCCTGAAGGTAGGGATGCAAAAAATTTGGAGCGATACATTTTGGTGAACCCGACGTGAATGCATCATAACCTTTTGAAAACAAAAACAAAAACAAAAAAAAAAATTAGAACAACTAAAACTTAGATGCATTTTAAAACATTTAAGGTTTAAAGTCATGTTTAGATGGTAGCTCCTAAAAAGAGGTTAGCAAGCTACTATAAACGTAGAAAATCAATTGGCAGCTATAGAAGTTAATTCTGTCCTTAGTATCCCTAAAACGAGTAGAAATCAATCCTTGTGGGACGAACTTGATAGGAGACTTAGTCTCATCTCATCTAGGTCCACACAACTTAAGCAAATTAAGAGGCTAGTCCTAGATAGAATCCTGGATCCTCACCAACTAGTTTTTTATCATGAACTTCAGAGAGCCTGCCATAGATGGTTAGCCTATAGGAGAGCTCTTGTATCTTCAAAATTTTTAACTTTCAAGGAAAATCTTGAAGACACAGTTATAGTGCGCCCATTTCTAGTTCATATAGATTCCTTAGAAGCTGATCTTATAATTAGGAGAAGATGGAACAAAACTCCTAGAGCTATGTTATATTGTAAATATTGTCGTGAGAATTATTATTATCAACCAGCATCTGAGATAGACAATATCACCATAGCCCTTTTCATCAAATTTTTAAAAGAAAACTTTCAATTTGAAGAAGAACATTTCATGACCCCTGAACAACTCGAACCTATTAATGATATTCATAAGTTGTTCATAGAAAACTAGCTCATTTACTTTCAAGTATTATTTCTTGCATTTATTGTGTTATTTGTTGTCTTTATTATATTGTTTCAAAAAAATTAAAGAAAAAACTAAAAATCAAAAACTTAGCAAAAACTTAAACATTTCATTTTCAAATATTGTAGTAGGTATATAGTAAATATATACCTCTTAATTTGTTGCATATATATATATATATATATATATATATATATATATATATATATATATATATATATATATATATATATATATTTGCTGAAATCAAAACTTAGCACCATGCCTAAACTTAGGAATGGTAAAGAAACTTTAGGGGAAGGAGAAGATTGGTTACAAGATACAACTGAAAACCCAAATGTCCTTCTTGGAGATACAAATCCGGAAGGAGAAACCCTAGGTCAATCAGATGAAGACTTAGGGGAAGATAAGGAACAAGAAGCAAGTGTTAAAGAGGATGGATCCTCATCCCCTAGAGTAGCTCCTAATGGAGCTATTGCCTTTGACAATGCAGAGCATTTCAAGAGATTTCTCATGGAAAACATTGATGACCTTAATGTGGCAATTCGCCTTGATAAAGGGCAAATTAGTAAAACTCAAGCAGCCATGGAATATATATGCAATATGCAGACTAACCCCTTGTCTTTCATTGATCAAGAAAGTGACAAGGGTGGACCATCCAATACGGATATGGTCACTATAGCCCAAAGCATGTCAAAACAACAGGTTACCCAACCTCCTAAGGAACCTGTTACTCAACCTAAAATCACTCCCGCACAAAAGAAAATTCCCTTCACTACTTTGTTCCGCCAAACTATTGAGCAAAATGCTTTAAATAAACAGAAACCTAAAACAAAGCCAAATACAAACTTTCAACAATCTGGAATACAACATAATACAACTTCAAAATTCCTCCATAATACTTTTCCTACCAATAATTTACACAACAGTAACATGGCATCTAATCCGCATGTTCCTCCATCCTACGCCCATAACACTCATGTCAATGCCCTACCAAACCAATATGGGGGGCAAACTAGTAATCTGGAAGCCATGGTGAAACAATTGGCTTCACGTATGGACCAAATAGATCCCTACCGTCCCTCGTATAATTATCGAGAGATTTGTAGTCAACCCTTGGATCCCATAGTTGTAGCTCAACCATATCCTAAACATTTTCCCATGCCTGTTCTGCCTATATATAAAGGAACCGAAGATCCCATAGAGCATCTTCGCATGTTTAGGATAGCATGTCACGACATATCGCATGACGACTTGCTATTACTAAAAATGTTCCCCAAAAGTTTAGGTGGAATGGCATTAGAGTGGTACTATCAATTGCCCACTCATTCTTTAAGAAACTTCGAAGAAACAGCTGAATCATTTGTCCATCAATTTAGTGCCTACATCGAGAGGCATGTAACTATTAAAGACCTATACAATTTAAAACAAGATAAGGATGAATGCTTTGCCGATTTCTTAGCTAGATGGAGGCAATTGATAGGAAAACTGCACTTTGTGCTACCTTATAGGGAAATGTTAGACATTTTCATCAACAATTTACAAGAACAAATATCTTATGAGCTATCAACCGCTACCCTAACTACCTTCGATCAAGCTATAGATTTAGCTCGAAGAGTAGAAGATGCCCTCATTAGGAGAGGCCAACTTAGGAAGAAGGATGATGAGAAAACATCCAAGAAATCAATATAAAAACAAACAAGGTTGTCGGTGATGGAGTCACTGACAGCAGGAATGTTGCAAATGTCAATGCAACGAAGACAACAGAAAAATTCATATTGAAACCTCCTGACAAGCCTCCTCGAGAATTCACTAGATTAAACCAACCTTTGTCAACTATTTTACCTCAACTACTCGAAAGAGGTTTGATCCAATTACCCGCTATCCGGGAACCTGACCCAAGTATACCCGGATATAGAGCTGATTTGCACTGTGATTTCCATAGAGGACCTGGACATTCTACCAACGCTTGTAAGAGGTTGAAACATAAAATACAAGATTTGATTGACAATAATGAAATGGAAGTGCAAGCCTTCCAACCTAAACAAAACCCTCCTAATAATACTCAAAAGACCATTCCCCAAAATCAAAATCAAAATGCCAATCAAACTTTAGACATATTTCAACACCCTTTACCAAGACATGGTAAAGAGGTAGCCAATCAAATCGAACATCATAATGTTCCCCCTCCTACCCGATATGTAGGAACCATTAGCGGACAATTACCTGTTCAGGATCCTCAAATATTTGACACGACCTTATCCCTAGTTACGACCAGGCCCTTACATAATTTTCAAACTTCTGATTCTAGTGATATAGAATCAGATAGTGAAAGTGAACTAGACATTACTTCAAACCAATCGAATAGTTCTGAAAATGAATCAGATCCTATTCAACCTGTCACAGATGATAATGTTCCAGAAGAACCATTTCCTAGAAGAGTCACTACTCGACCTTCTTCTAATATATTCCTTTCAAATGAACAAGCCATTAATGCTCAACCGAGACCAGTTCAACGTCTTCACTATAACATTGTAGGTACCATTGGAGTCGTTACTCGACAACAAGCTCAAAACTCTCAACAAGAACCAAACCAGAATGATGGATCAGCTCCATTCGTTCTAAAAAACCCCAATAAAGGGAATCATGCTCCTAATATCCAATCTAAACCCCCTTACAACATTAATGAGCAATTGTCCAACACTACGGCCAAAATTTCCCTCTTAGATTTATTAAGATCCTCTCCCACCCATAGGGATGAGTTGATGCTTACATTGAGCCAAATGATGGTACCTCAAAACATTCAACTTGAAGCTATGGCCAATACTATCATCACTCGAGAGATTGATTGTATTGACTTCCGGGATAAAGATATCCCACAACACAGCTTTACATAAGGACAATCCCTTATACATTACTGCTTTAATTGGAGATGTAGCTGTCAAAAGAGTTTTGATTGATAATGGCTCATCTCTAAACATTTGCACCTTTGACTTCTACCAACGATTTGGCTTTAGAAGTGATGAAATGAAGAAAACTGATATGATCATCAAAGCTTTTAATGACGAAACACAAGAAACATGTGGAGTTATTACCCTCCCATTGCAAGTTGGTCCTAGAACCCTAGAAACAACCGTGTTTATTGTACATTGCCCAAGATCGTACAATATACTTTTGGGTCGCCCTTGGATCAACGCCATGCGAGAGGTCCCATCAACTTTACACCAATGTGTTAAATTTGAGTTTAAAAATCAGTTGGTCACTATTCATGGTGACCCTAGACCTTTTGATATGTGTGCTTTGGCAGAACCAGTTGGAGTGCAATTTTGCCCAGCTCTGTCATCCACACATCCTAGTTCTTCTTTTTCATCTAAAACTATGAAACATAAACCCATAACTTCCCCTATTCCTCCTCCATTAACTTCATCCTCCTATATAGATCAACAACCCTCTAAACAAATTATTCTAGAACCTCAAAAAGATTTTAAATCTACAACCAATCCTTCAACTATTATCCCTACAAATTCAAAACCTCTAGACACATCTATCATACCTTCCACATCTCAAGACATAGGTAATAAGCCTTCTACATCTTATGCCCTTTCTGATGAACTATTACCAGATTTATCTACAACCTTAATATAAAAAAAATGAATGCTTTCATGCAAGATTCAAACCTTTTAAATAAATTGCCGCCATCTCCTCGTACTTTGGGCCTCCCACAACCTATGGGAAGTACTTACCAAGTCGGGAGTTGTGCCTTCATTTATAAAGGATATGACTGGGGAAGAATCCCTCGGAATATCAAAACTCATCATGAGGGATACGCTCGGTGTTATTTTACCAATGATTATATTAAAGCTAAACCCATGATGCTTAAAATGGGATATGAAGGGAAAGGCTTGGGACCTTTCCAAAATGGCATGAAAGAACCTTTCGAGGTAGAACCGTGGCCTGCCCGCTGTGGTGTGGGCCTATTTCCTAGTAAGGGTCAACCCTTTCCTTTTGAGGATGATGATCACCTCATATGCTATCAAGATTATTTGGATAGGCATGTTGATTTGCCTCTTAAAAATCAGTCGTTTTCATGCAACATGCTATCCATAGCATACCCTGAAATGATTGTTGACCCCGATGAAGAGTTGGAAGGAGATATCTTCCATGATGTCTCTGTTGAAGAGATGTTACACAATGGGTTTTATTTTGATGGTTCTATACCAACTATAGCCCAACTTGAGGCCACCGATCCTCAGAATGAATTATCTAAATTAACCTTACAAGAATTACAAGAATTGGGCGTTTCACCCGCCCCACCTAATTTTGAAAGAGATCTACACATGGAGGTAGAAAATGTCATTAAAATTAACATTGGAACTGAGGACAATCCTCACATAATCAATATTGGAGCAGAACTAAGTCAAGAAAAACAAGAACAATACATCGCATTCCTTAAAGAGTATGAAGATGTCTTCGCTTGGACATACGAAGATATGCCAGGTCTAGACCCTTCCGTAGTCATGCATCATCTAGTGGTCCATCCGGATGCTAAACCGGTTAAACAAAAACTTAGAAAAATGCATCCCAAAGTGGCTCTGCTAGTCAAAGGGGAGTTAGAAAAACTCTTGAATGTTATCTTTATACAAGCTATTGATTATGCTCGAATGGATCTCAAATGTAGTTCCAGTCACCAAGAAAGAAGCTACCAAAGTTAGGGTTTGCACCGATTTTAGAGATATCAACGCTGCATGCCCTAAAGATGACTTTCCTCTTCCAAACATGGATCAAATTATTGACTTCACTATCGGAAGTGGGATGATGTCCTTAATGGATGGATTCTCCGGTTATAATCAGATCAGGATAGCTCCTGAAGACCAGGCTAAAACAACCTTTATTACCCCCTGGGGTACCTTTTGTTGGAAAGTGATGCCATTTGGCTTAAAGAACGCCGATGCAACTTATCAACGAGCTATGACCTACATTTTTCATGATATGATGCATGATATCCTACATGATTATGTAGATGATATCATAGCTCGCTCTCTTATTGAAGATCATCATTTGGATGATTTGCGAAAAGTTTTTAATCGATTACGAGAATATCTCATTCGATTAAATCCAGCAAAATGCATATTCGGAGTTAAATCCGACAAACTATTAGGGGTTTTAGTTTCTTTACGTGGTATCGAAATTGACCCTCTCAAAATTGCGGCTATCACTGATATGCCCGCACCTACTAATATATCTGAATTACGAAGTTTACAAGGTAAACTTCAAGCTATCCGTCGCTTCATTGATAAGTCGGCGGATAAAACTAGTCCCTTTCTTAAACTCCTTAAGAAGGATGTCCCCTTTAATTGGGACACATAATGTAGAGAAGCTTTTGAACTTCTCAAACAAGTACCTCCTTAATCCGTCGGTGCTTTCACCACCTAAATCCGATCGCCCATTTCTCCTATATATTTCAGCTTCAGATTCTGCCTTAGGAGCTATGTTAGCTCAACTTGATGATGGAAAACGAGAACGTGCTAATTATTATATTAGCCGAACCTTCATCAGTTATGAAACCCGCTACACAACATTAGAGAAGCTATGTCTAGCAGTCATTTTTGCTACGCAAAAATTACGACATTATATGCTTAGCC
The DNA here is from genome assembly GCA_028583015.1 of Wollemia nobilis. Lineage (NCBI taxonomy): Eukaryota > Viridiplantae > Streptophyta > Pinopsida > Araucariales > Araucariaceae > Wollemia > Wollemia nobilis. Next base: position 3,706,406 of record JAQPPZ010016414.1, read on the forward strand.
AAAAAACTTATGTCATTGCTAAATATGATCCCTTAAGGTATCTCATGAGTCGACCTTATTTATCGGGTCGCACCGCCAAGTGGGTTCTTGCTCTAAGCGAGTTTGATCTCACATTCATAGGACAAAAGTCTGTTAAGGGTCAAATCATAGCAGATCAATTAGTTGCTGCACCCTTAGAGTCTACTCATCCCCTCATCATCGAGTTTCCAGATGAATGCCTTCAATTAGAGGCAGACCATCCTGAACAATGGTCCTTATACTTTGATGGAGCCCGATGCATGAGTGGGGTCAAAGTGCGGGTATTATTTTAATATCTCCGCAAAAACATCTTATTCCTCTCGTCCTTCAAACCGACCTTTGCTTGCACCAACAATATTGCTGAGTATGAGGCTCTAATCCTTGGATTACGAGCTGCCCTAGCACTAAAAATTAAACACCTTTTAGTTTTTGGTGATTCCCAATTGGTTATAAACCAAATTAATGAAGTTTATCAAACCCGAGATGATAAACTGCGCCCATATAAGGCCTATGTTTTACAACTAATGTCCTTGTTTGATCAAGTTACCTTGGAAGCTATTCCTCGAACTAGCAACCGTGCAGCCGATGCTATGGCCGCCACTGCATCTCTCCTGCCCTTGGAGTTAGATGACGAATATGCGACTATCATTATTCGTCGACTCCAGGAACCCGCTTCAAATAAGTCATGCTTAGAGCCTTTGGATGTGTTTCTAATCAATGAAACTACTCCTGAACCTTGGTATACAGACATATTTGATTTTCTCCAAAATGGGACTTTCCCTGCTAATTCTAATAGAAACCAACGTCGGTTATTACGTCGACGAGCAAGTCGCTTTGTAATAATTGGCAATACTTTATATAGGAGATCTTTTGAAGGTATCCTATTAAGATGTTTAAACTTAGAAGAGTCTAAATCAGCCTTGAGTGAAGCCCACGATGGATCTTGTGGAGGACACTTTAGTGGTAGTGCCATTGCTAAAAAGCTCCTTCGGATAGGATACTTTTGGCCTACCATGGAAACGGATGCACATGAGTATGTGCGCCATTGCGACAAGTGTCAAAAACATGCTCGACCTTGTCCATGCGCCTGCACAAGAGTTGCAGGCTATTTCATCTCCTTGGCCCTTTTCTAAATGGGGCTTGGATATTATTGGCAAAATCAATCCTGTGTCATCTGATGGACACAAGTTCATCATAACTGCCATCGAGTATTTCACGAAGTGGGTCGAAGCTATGCCTTTAGCTTCCTGCACCGGCACACAAGTTTCTAAATTTATTTTTAATCAAATCATTTGCAGGTTCGGAATTCCTGCCAACCTCATCTCTGACAATGGAACTCCTTTCAAAAATAAAGATGTTAAAAAATTATGCCAAAAATACAAGATTCAACATCGCTGGTCCACTCCCTATTATCCTCAGGGTAATGGTCAAGCAGAAGCTTCTAACAAAACTTTAATCAAAATTCTCAAAATATTAGTCAATAAAACTGGCCGTGGACTCGGCATATTCAATTATATCCAGCCTTGTGGGCTTATCGAACTAGTGTTCGAACCCCCACGGGCACTTCACCATTTGTTTTGGTATATGGTGTCAAGCAGCTTTTTCCATTTGAATTGGAAGTTCCTTCTTTGGCTCTTGCTACTTCAAGATACCGAAGTAGGAGATGAATATCGTGGTCGGCAGACTCAGTCAGCTGGAACTCCTAGATGAAAAATGCATCAATGCTTTGGAGCATCTCCGTGCTTACCAAAACAAGCTTAAAAGATCATATGCTAAGAAAGTTCGTCATCGATCCTTTGAGATCGGCGACCTTGTTTTAAAAGAAAATAAAAAAATACAAATGCAACCAAAGAACTTAAAGGTAAATTTGAGCCCAACTGGCTTGGACCATACATTATTACTGCTAAATTTGAATCAAGAGCATATAAATTATCTACCTTAGATGGTAAAGAACTTAAAGAACCCATGAATATTTTGCATCTTAAACGTTACTATGCATAAACTTGGTCATTTCATCCATGTATATATTTGTTCAAAATTACTATCTTGTATTTCTTTCAATTTATAAAAAATCCAAAAACACCAAAAACATTCATAAATCTCCAAAAATCTTCAAAAACTATCTATTGCATTTGTTTAAAGCACTTGTTAAAATTTTTTCCTGCTCAAAACAAAAAAAATAAAAATATAAAAACAACAATATTCTTGACTCTTTCGAAACCAAAACAATATACAGAAGAAAGAGAGAGTCAACATTCTCCAAAATTTCTCAAAAATCATTTATATCTATCTTTTTCTTCCAATTATTGCAGTTATATGTTTCAACTTATTTTGGATAAAATTAGCATTTATTTTGAATCCCTCACTTGCACACTCACAACAATAAATATCTTGATTTTATCTGGCATGATTACTAATCTCTCTTATATCAAAGTTCACAAAATTCAATTAAATAAAGTTTGAGCATAGAGAATTGATCTTGTTATTTACTTAAACCAAGCACATCTTTTCACAATAAAATGATTATATTTGTAATTTCCATGTTTTGCTACATAGTAGAAGTGATTTCTTGAGTGAAAAGTTTCCCCTGCTATCCTATCATGCACATGGTCTAGAATCTTTGAGAATTGGCAAAAGGACAAGCTCACCCCTACCCAGAATAAAAATCCCTTGCTCTACAACCTAATCCGAGCAAGTATCCCTAGCAAAGAAAAAGAAAAGAAAAGAAAAATTCAAGAAAGAAAAAGAGAAAAGAAAAATGTTATTTCAACAATGTTCCAAGCATTATCAAGCAAAAGAAATACAAAAAGAAAAATAAGCAAAGTTCAAAAGAAAGCAAGAAAGCAATAAAATCCCTTTCCCTACCCTTTGAAAAGAAAAGAAGGGTTGATGAGCTTGAATCCCCGGAATTCTCAATTATTCGAAAACCGTGAGGTAAGCCCCATAACAGGTGGTTTGTGCCCAACCCGCTTGGCCTTGGGTAACTCCTAGCGTGGCGATATGTCTGTCACATTAGCGACCTTCTTTTGTACAGACCTATGTCCGCTTATGGATTAGCTAGCTCTTGATAATCCGATCTACATAGTAGTCTAATATGGTTATATGCATCTACATCATGGTTAATGAACACTTATTTGGTTTCTTCAAATCACTTGTATCATAGTATCTTGCTCACAACTGGGTAAATGAACAATGCAATTGCACACACATTTGTATTTGAGAGATTTTGTCTATCATTATGATAAATCAAGATCGGAAATGAATTCACATATGCACATGGGATTCCTTATAAATCTAACTTTTGTCTTCAAAATACTTTGAAATATTATTTTTGCAACTTGTTGGAATAAATCAAGTACAGTTGTTTACCACAAAGACAACTATATAATAGAAAAATCAAAAATTTCTTTCAAAATACACAAATCAAATCATATATATCTGGTTGACTTTCGCGACGATGGTATAGTTTCAAAACCAAAATTGGAATTTTATGCCTAGCGCAAGTCCTCATTTTCATATTTTCTGTTCATCAAAAATCAACCATGCAATAAAACTATTTTTTTGGATTTTCGCGATGATGGTATAAGTCTATACCTACATATTCTATGCCTAGCGCAAACCATTGTAACAATTTTTATCCCCCATTTATCATTTATCAAAAAAAAACCATATGACTTCATTTATTATGTTACACAAATTATGCTTTTCAAAAGCAAACCCATTTTTTTCACTATTTCATGTCATTATGTCAACCTTCAACTTTGCAATGATGGTATAATTCCTAAGGAATTATTCACAAATTTTATCACACTTAGGAATTTATGCCTAGCAAAAATCATTTTAAAATATTTCATGCATAATATTTTTCATGAAAATCTGAAAACAAACCAATCATCATCATCATCATCATTTGCATCATCACACCAAAGTCTTAAGACAGTCTCTTAAGCACTCTTTTCCTTTTTAACAATATTTCTATAAATGGGATTAGCTTGACGACCGAGTGAGCAGCGACTCCATGAAATGGTCTATAATAGCGACAATGTCCTTTGAAATTATTGTTAGAAGTCTCTTTTTATCTTTTATCATATTGCATCACAAACAACCACTTTGTTACATCAGATTATTTCATTTACAATGTTATAGCATGACATTCAAATCATATTTCCAACGACATAATTACATCCAATTATCAAATCAATCAATCAAAACATAAAAGCATCATAAGCATCACAAAATACATAACACAATATAAGTCATATGATCAAAAATATCTCATCTTATATATATCACAAATATATATACATCATATCAGCTAGATTGGTATGCCACAATCCATATCTTGGCATACTCAATCAAATACCCTCTGTGTAGTGTCTCGAGAGCCCCTCGAGCTCTCAGCCTCATCTCCTCCCCCCCTGAGGTGGAGGAGGTGGCCCCATCGCAGTCCGTGTGGTGCCGTGAGTCCTGGATGCCGATCGTGATGATGTCCTAGATGACCCCATCATGACAGGCTCTGCAATGTGTGCTGGTAATGGCACCCTCTGCTCCGCTGGCACCGCCTGGTAGTATAGAGCCTGATAGAAAGTGATCTGGGTGATAGCGCGTGCTAAATCCTGAGTGCTCGCTCCTCCGCCCCGAGCTCTGAGCCGTGTAGCCTCATCCTATAGTGTCTGCACCTGAGCCCGCAAGCGGGCAACCTCAGCTCGGAGAGTCGCTGTCTCGCTGCTCTCCCTAGTGTCCACGCCCTTGCCCTTATCGGGCGATGGTGGTCTCTCTCTCTGTGGAGATGGGGGTCTCTCCTCCCTCCTCTCCCTCTGTCGTGGCCTCTCCTATGCCTGTGGCCTCCTCTACTCCCTCCCATCGTGACCTTGGGCCGCCTCTATCGCTGCCTGGCACCGCCTCCCTATCCGACGCACAACCGCGTGGATCGGACCCTGTGCCCTCGTCATCCGTGGAGGGCGGATGCTTGCGTACTAGGCATCGTAGCCATCGGCTACTCCTACGTCGTCCCCATCCACTGGCTGGATGGGGGCATCATCTGTGTCCTGGCTCCAAAAGCGCTGCATGTCCGGAGCCCCGCTAACTGTAGTGTTATCCCGGACTGTCCGAGAAAACTCGTAATCCCTGAGAGATGGGATCCCCTGTTGTAGACCGAACTGTCTCAAAACTCGGTCATAGCGGTGGAGCTCCACCTCTCCCCTCTCCATCCTCAGCCAGAGACTCGCTCGATGCGAGCCAGCTCCTGTCCGTCCTCTGGCCACCCTGGATGCTCTCTCCATGGTCTCCAGGTGATCTGGTCTGGGACCAAATCATCCAGTAGTCTCCGAGACATCGGCAGGTCGATCCGCCGCCGTGACCCTCTTCGGAGCCACCAGTAGAAGACTCGGGGCCTCTCCCCGTCTACCCCTATCAATGGAAGCCCTACCGGCCTCCGCACTGCAATGTGCTCCCAACACCAAACCTGTAGGAGCGATGTCATCACCAGACATCGCCCGCCCTTGTACACGACCCCATACAGGATCCTGTACAACCGGCATAGAACAAAACTACCCCAACAAAACCTGTACCCATGGTCTCGCATATCGTAGATCACATCTACGAGCATCCATGGTACCCTACACCCGCTCTGGTGGCACAACAGAAGTCCACCAACCACTCCAGCTAGTACTCGTGTGAGTCCGGATGCCCCAGGCATCTGGCGTAGTGCCTCGATATTAACTCCGCCCTTCTCCAAGGCGAAGCTCGGTCACCACACAGTCGTCCCATAGCGTGGCCCTGGTTGGCCGTAGGAGTGATCATCCGTCCTTGTATGGGGATTCTCATAATCCTCCATACGTCCTCTAGTGTGGGAGTCATCTCCCCTATCGATAACCAAAAATAGGAAGACCCCGGATACCATCTCTCTGCTAGGGCTGTTAGAAGCCCCATATCTGTGGATACTTGTGGCATCTCCGCCACATGCTGCAAGCCGGCCGTGCTAAGGATCTCGCTCTGCCTGTGTCAGAGCGGCCAAGTCATCTCTCAATCCTCCATATTTCCACTCCCTGCTCTTTAGTAATCCTCTCTGCAAACATAAACAACAAAACAATAAACAATCATTAATAATAATTCAAGTAATCAATAATGCAAATTAAAAATTCAATTTTATGTAATTGATGATATCGCCCACTATTGGACGATATCGTCCCAAATTTGAGCATAATCGTCTCCGATTTCGCAGTTCGAAATCGTCTCTAATTTGACGAAATCGTCCCCTTTCGACGATTTCGCCCTCAGCGAAATTGCCGAAATTGAGACGATTTCGTCGAAATCGGGACGATTTCGTCCCGACGACGTCGACGGCCCAAAAACGGCCGCGATGCTCCAAATTCATCTAAAATCTACCTAAAAAGCATGTAAAATCAAATTAAATCAGTTCTAGTTAAGTCTAGGCTCTTACCCGTAGACCATGCCGGACCTCTGTCGATCTATGCGTAGTCTCCACCATTTTTGCTTCAGAGCTCTAAAAACCAGAAAATGAACAGTAAAAATGAATTAGGGTTTTACCCTATTTTTCTTAATTTTATTCAACAATAATTTTTTGCTTTTTCATGTTTTTACCTCAAACGTTCGATTTGGGTAAAAACACGGAGGGGGCACCATAGTAAGTTGTCGTACGATTCGACCAAGAATCGTCGCCTAAAAATGGGTATAATTTTTTGCTTTCTCGTAGATCGAGAAGAACTCATCTTTAACGCATTTTCTTCGAAAAATTCGCTAAAGAGGGGGCAAAATGTAGCACCCTAAAATTGGCGCAAGAAAATTATAAAATTTACATTCACCTTAGTAAATAATTTTAAAATCAAATTTAATCTCCCAAATCGCCCGTTAACCGTCGGGAAATCCGTTTCCCCTTTTCCGTGCCATTTTTAGAGGTTGTTTTGATCGTTTGACGATATCGTCGCCGATCAGACGATATCGCCCTGGATTTGACGATTTCGTCTGGACTAGGACGTCCAGACGATCTTGTCGCAAAACTGAATTTGCATAGTTGGAATCTGTTCCAACGGGTCTCCAATCTGGGCAGAAGCGTGTCTGCGCCATTGGGACCCTCCCCCGTTGGAGATCTCCCAAATTGGGATGATCTCCAACCTCCTAACTACTCCCCTAAGCCTATTTAACCTCTAGGATTTTCCCTCCCCAACCCCTGGCTGAAATTTTCTGCAAAGTGATTCCCTCTACGTCAAAACATCCTAATCTTGCTTTTGCACTAGTCCCATAGCAATTTTGTTGCAGGTACATCACTGATTTTCAGCCGGAGCCAGCATCCATCGTCGTCGATGAACCTGTTCAGATCGGAGGCGATCCCGTCAAATGCGAGACGATTTCGTACTGATGCGAGACGATCTCGACTGCAGTCCACATCGAGGCAATCAGTGCCTGGAGTTTGCTTTTCTTAACTCTTTCTTCGTCTTTTTATTCTGCAAATTAGATTATTTATTCAGTTTTTATGCTATTTTGCATTTGGAGTTCACCCATTTAGCTTAGATTGCATGCTAAGTTCATGATCTGCCATTAAAGTACAGTAATTTGCTTTAATTTCTGTTCTTAAATATTGTTCAGTATTCATATTGCTATTTGGTGTAATTTGCCTCTGTTAGCACAGTAGAATTTCTTGTATTTTGCATCTGTTTTCTGTTTTGTAGGTCTCTGACGAATTCGTCTGACGAATTCGTCAGATCTCAGACGATTCTGTCAGCCTCAGACGATTCTGTCGATCTCAGACGATTCTATCAGTTTCAAACGATTCTGTCAGATTGCGAGCGATTCCGTCGAATTCCAGACGATCCAGACTACTTCAAACGTCAGAATCTTCTTCAGACATCCGGATCAGGTATTCCCCATTTTCCTCCTGTAAATTCTCTATTTTCTTGCTTTTTTAATCTGTTTGCTGTATTCATGAAAGTTGCATTTTCATGTAGTTTAATTTAGATTCATTCGGCCAAACCTAGGATATGAATGCTTAAGATTAAAACGAACTCATCTAAACACATTCCAAAACCTAGGCGTGGAAACTGCCGCCAAATGTTTCCTGGTGAACCCACCATCCATCAAAAAATCACCAAAATACACCTCCCTTGAGAGGCGGGACCTTCGCAAAGTCCTCTCAGTCCGAGGTACCGCACCATCCTTTTCCCATCCTCCTTCCGGGCGCGGATCCTATAGCCTGAAGGTAGGGATGCGAAAAATTTGGAGCGATACAATGTGGAGATGTAATTGATGGATTATATTTTTGCCCTAATAGAAAAAGGATATTTTGATAATTTGTGATGCAATGAAATGGTTCTTTCTTTAGCTTAATAGAAAAGAGATTTTTGCAAATGTGGATGGTGTGAATGCAAGGCAAAGGGTGCAACCTTTGACAAAAGAATGTAATATTTTGAACCTAGCAATTGATGTGAATGATGTGAATGCAAGGTAAAGGGTGACACCTTTGACAAAATGATGCAACCTTTGATAAAATAACACAATATTTTGAACCTGGAAATTGACGTGTTGATGATGTGATGTGATTGAGTGATTGAAATGTTTTTTGAATTGGTGAGGAAGGTGTGATACCTTTAACACCCCCAAGTTGTGATTTTTTCTTGCTTGATTAGGGGTAAGGTATGATCCCTTGGACACCCCCAAGATGTTGTTTGAACTTTCTAGCAATATTTGCATATGCGAATTATATATACATATGTATATACATGGCTTTTACTTTTGTGTGAATGCTTTTATTTGTGAATGCATATTTTCTATTGATGATGAATGCATATGATATGTTATGATGATTAATGCAAGGTGGAATGCAAGTGTTCTAATGATCATTTATGGTTTAGATCTTGCTTGGCCATGTTTATCATTGTTGTTTAATCAGGTGCACCAAACTTAGTGGCATATGGGATGAATGCCTCATGAAGTGACATGGATGTTGACATGGAAGAAGATATGGATATTGATATGGAAGAAGATATGGATGTTGATATGGAAGAAGATATGAATGTTGATATGGAAGAATACATGGATGTTGATATAGGAAATTGCCTATTTTGTAGAGACTCAAACATCTTAGTGGCATCAAAAAAACTCACTCAAACTGCCTAATTCCTCAAGGACCAAATGTATGTGTAGTAAATTCATTTACCTAATCAAGATCATGGTAATAACCTTAGACAATCAAGAACCAATGTGTGTGCAAGTGATTTCATTAACTTATCTTGAGTAAATTGGATAAACCTGTTATGGATGAGACCAAGAAGCTAGCTTATCCATATGAGCGATCAGAGGTTTATTTTAAAATATATATGTTGCCACACATGACCATAATCCACTTCTAGTCAAGCGTCTATAGCTCCTATGGAGACTCCATAGTCCATAACTTTTATTGTTGATATCTTAAATTTTTGGGATGACTACCTAATTGTCTAACTAGAAATGTAGTACGATCCTTACAACTCAATTGATCAATGATGTGTGATGTCAAATATTTAGAGTTTTTGCTAGGGGTTTTTCCCTACTCTTTATTTTATTTTTGGAATTGTGATAGTGGTAAAAACCATTGTTTGAACTATGTTTCATGATGGGACTAGCAAGGATGACCCTTTTCACCTTACGGTTTGTACCAAGTATGGTGTTATCTCTTTTTGACACAAGATGTTTTTAAGATGTGAAATTATGTTTGGTTCAAGATTTTTTTGGATTCAATTCCTAAAACTCAAGATTTTCTTAGTGTATATGTGCAATGGTCCTGTAAATAACTCAACATGTATATTGGAGGTTTCTTAAAACACTAGGAGTGTCTGAGTGATCGAAAATACCTAGGAGTTATGAATGTGGCTTGTGTTGATGGCAATTTGAATTTGTGGAATTTTTTGGATGACATTTTGAAGATGCCCATGATTAAGGTGACATGACTTTTGTTGGACCAATTAATACCTTGAACTTAATAAATGGTCCATATATGAAATGTAAAATGTTTATGTGAATGCAATGTATGAAATGCAATGTTCTTTTTTTTGTGTATAAGCCATGTATATATACATATATATAAATCACATTAAGGATGGAACACTTTCGAGTGTATGATGTCAAGTGTCTTGGGTTCTTCTACTCCCCCTAGCTTGGTAAGCTTATGACCAAAGGGATTAGGTACCTTTGGAGATTTTTGAAAATTGGAATGTGACCAAAGGGATTAAGTACCTTTGGAGCTTTTTTGAAAATTGGAATGTGACCAAAGGGATTAAGTACAATTGGAGCTTTTTGAAAATTGGAATGTGATCAAAGGGATTAAGTACCTTTAGAGATTTTTTGAAAATTGGAATGTGACCAAAAGGATTAAGTACCTTTGGATATTTTTTGAAAATTCGAATGTGACCAAAAGGATTAAGTACCTTTGGAGCTTTTTTGAAAATTCGAATGTGACCAAAGGGATTAAGTACCTTTGGAGCTTTTTAAAAATTGGAATGTGATCAAAGAAATTAAGTAATTTTGGAGATTTTTTGAAAATTGGAATGTGACCAAAGGGATTAAGTACCCTTGGATATTTTTTAAAAATTGTAATGTGACCAAAGGGATTAAGTATGTTTGGAGATTTTTTGAAAATTAGAATGTGACCAAAGAGATTAAGTACCTTTGGATATTTTTTAAAAATTGGAATGTGACCAAAGGGATTAAGTACCTTTGGAGATTTTTTGAAATTTAGATGTGACCAAATAGATTAGGACCTTTGGGGCGTTTTGAAATTGACATGTGACCAAAGGGATTAAGACCTTTGGAGTGTTTTTAAATTGACATGTGACCAAAGGGATTATGACCTTTGGGGATTTTTGAAATTGACATGTGACCAAAGGGATTTGGACCTTTGGGGATTTTTGTTTTGACATGTGACCAAAGGGATTAGTACCTTTGGGATTTTTGTTTTGTTTTATTTTTTTTTGGTGAGGAAAGGTGTGATACCTTAAGCATCCTCAATTTTCTTGATGGTTGATGATGTGAGTGACTGGGAGGATGTGATATCCTAAGAATCCCTAGGATACTTGATGATTGAGTTGGTACCATTATCCTGATTAGATAGATTAGATGGACCTTTTGTTGGAAAGACCTTTAGATCAATAATATCTTGGAAAACATCTTTAAATTTATAACAATGGCTGATTTCATGGCCTACATGTTGATGATAAGGGTAGTACAAGTGCTTATTATAATTCTTTCCATGTGGCTTTTTAAGATCACTTGATTTTATTTTTGGAAGTACAATATCTTGTGCTTCATAAAGCCTTTGAAAAATGGTTGAATAAGATTCTAAAAGCACTATGTAATCTTGATAGGGCTTTGTAGGATGCTTGGTGTGTTTGTCCAATTATGTTGGATTTTAAAATTGTGGTACTATTGACAATATTGTCACATTCCACCAAGGGGCAGAAAAATTGAAGCTTTGTATAATATTTGTTTTGTTGAAAGTTTTCTTTTGTTTATAAGTTATAGCAATTCTAGTTTTCCCTATCGCCCCCTGGTGGACAAAATGAAAAAGAAAAGAGCTTCGGGCCCGAAGCGCTTCAAATCATCACTTCGGGCGAGAACTTTGTCGAGAAAGCGAAGGAAACGCTTCGCACCCGAAGCATTCCCAGTGGCTACTTCGGGTGAAGAGTTTTGCGAAGCGGCATCCAAGCAACTTCGTCGAAGAAGGAAAGATAGCCCGAATCAGCTAAGGCAAAGAAATTACTTCGGGCCCGAAGTATTTCTAAAATCCACTTCGGCCAATTTTCACCCGAAGCGGTAGAGGTCGAGAAAGTGCTTCGGCCAAAACTCCCTCGAGCCACCGTTTCAAAAGAAGATCGGCCCGAAGCATTTTCTCGACCCATTAGCGAAGCAGTTTTGCCAGCGAAGCAGTGAAGGATAAAGGAAGATCGGCTTCGGCACTCCATGCCCCCGAAGTAGTTTTGCGAAGCGAAAATCAGCGAGGCGCTTCCCAGGAACGCTTCCCAAGTTGGGCATTTTCTCGAGGCGATCAGAGAGCCTCATAAATGCATATTTTCTTGCCCGATAAGCCTGTTGCTCATTTTTGGCAATTGGATGCGAAGTATCAGTCCATGAAGAAGAACCCGGCAAGCATGGCCGCCACTCGAGCACCGCACCTGCAATCCAAGGACACCCAAGTGGCTCATTTAATGCGACTTTCTCCGGCTGACTCGGTCACCATTACCAGTTTTGGTAGCCGATTTGAGAGATCATCCGCAGCAGCAGCGAGGAGCCAATTTCTCGGGGCTCGAGGGTGTACTCCGCCATTTTTGTAATAATGATTCAGAGGGCCGGGTCCTCTATAAAAACCTAGGCTTTGCAATGTAAAAAAGGGGGGGAACTTTCTGCTAGAAAGTTGCTGTAACTTGATGTCCTGCGTTTAATACTAAAGATCTTTTGTGCTCTATTTCTCTCTTTTATGTTGCCTTCTATGCTTAATTCTTTTGTCTTTTCTCGTTCGCATACTGAGACTCTGAATCCTGAATCCGGTGTGCGATCGGGGATTGAACCCCTAAAATTCGCCCTGAAGGATACATAGGAGAGGAAAAATGCCTTGTCACTTTCCTTTATGCTGCCTGGTGGATTGAGGTTTCTGTTATTCCCTTATCTCAATCGTTGTTACTCTGAACCCTGAATTCCAGCGAGAGAGAAAGGAGAACCCTATGAGCCCGTCCAGAGGATACATAGGAAGTTCGGCATTTCATTTCTTTCATGTTATTCTTGGTATTTCTTGCTGCTATTCGAGTTGTTAGCGAGTAATCGTGCTTCCTATTCTCTCCCACCTTAAATCATCATCTTCTAACCCTTACTCTTTTTATTTCTTTCTCTAACCCTTACCCTTTTTATTTCTTTTCCTAACCCTTACTCTGTTTATTTCTTTCCTGCACTCTTGTCTCAAACCCCAAAAGTAGATTAGTATAGGAGTCGGCCTTTCTCCGGAGATTGGCATGAGGGGCATCTCTTCCCCTCGGCCTTTCAATGTTGGTCGCAGGTCCAGGGCACGCAAACCCATCGAAAGTCCTTTCCTATGCGGATTTGATGACCAACAGTTTTTGGCACGCTCGGTGGGACTCAAGGTCCCATATTTGAGAAAATTTCTAGCCCATCTTCATCGAAGCCAGTAGTTCTAACAAGTTCTCGGTGAGATCCGGTCAGTCTCATCCCTTGAGTAGTAGTGAGAATCGATGCTCTCATTACTAAGAGACTCTTAGCATCTGGCGACTCTGTTTTACCCGAGAATCTTCAAGTCGTAAAAGACCAGTACTAAAGCATGTGCCTTCATGCAAACAAGATGGAGAGTTAGGAATAGAGGAGAGGAAACCGAGTTCTTTGAGCTTGATATTGATGCCTTTGGGGAACGATCTAGGTTAGTTACCCCCGAATATCTCTTACACGGGACGTCCTCGCAAGAGGCTGCTATTGACGAGCAAGGCATAACTTTCGATAGCACAGCAGCTAGTTTTCCTCCGAATCCTCCCAACTCATCGAAGCATCCTAGTGCCTCCGTTCCCATTGGCCTTTCGACGAGCAACCCAAGAAGGACTTTGAGGACTTCTATTCCATAGAACCCAGGCACAAATATGGCCCAACAACAACAACAACAACAACAACAGCAACCATCGCCCAGATTATTTCTAGCATGGAATTCTTCGTCACCATTGAATCTCGTGGGCCAAGGGCAAGTTCCACCTGCTGCAATCAAAAAGCTCCCGACGTTCGACGAAATCGAAAAGACTACTCTAGAGCATATCCAGGACATCATTTCCCTGGCGGCAATCCATGATATCACAGAAGAGCGAGTGATGGTGAAGCTCCTGGTTCTCTCCCTTAGAGGAAAACTCCTCTATTGGTATAGATCTCTGCCATCCGGCACTATTACGGGATGGGACCAATTAGCCGGGCAGTTGATGCAAGGCTTCAATGAGTCCATCGATCCAACTTCTCTCCTGCAGCAATTCACTTCAATCCAAAGACATCCACAAGAAGAGATCGTAGACTTCAATGTTAGGTTCGCTCAAACCTGGCAAAGAGTCCCAGTTGGACTTCGCCCAACTGACGAAGCCATGACATACTACTTCCTTCGGGCATTCAACCCTGATATCGGTCTTATGATAAGGTACTCAAATGTCAATACTTTTCCAGAGTTGTATGGGTTAGCCAAGAAAGCAGAAATGGACCTCATAGCCATGGGTAAACTCCCTCAAAGAATGCCAATGCCCATACTCCTCGAGTTCCTTCAAGCCCAGTACGCGAGCATAATAGCTCCATAAATTTCTGTAATCCCTGCATATCCGATCTCATCCTAGAACCCGAATCTCGTTGTGTCACAGATCACCGCTCCACAGATACATTTCCCCACACTTTCAACTATGTCGCCCACTATCACTCCAACATTTCCAATGTTTCCAGCACCCCTCCAACATCCTGCCCTACCTCCGATACCGACTATGGCTTCTTTACCATTAGTTCCCAAGGCCGATGATATGCAAGCCAAGATACTACAAGAAATGCAATCGTTAAATGCCATAGTGCAGACCTTGTCCAACGACATGACCATTGTCAAGAAGAAGCAAGCACAACAAGAGTTTCTACCAAGAAGGTCTTATCCCATGCCTGCACTTACCAAAGATCAAGCGGTCCATCAAGGAAAAGCTTCGGCAAGAAATGCTGTGATAGATGAAGTCCCAAGCACTTTCGATCATGTATACTGGTGCTCTACATGTAATGATCCTCATGAGGAAAATACATGCATGTTGCATCAACACTACGTGCAGACACTAACAAGCAGCGGTCAAGGCGGCCAAGTCAACGTCATCAGACAATTGGATCAGAACTTGTCCATCGGCGAGGAAGAGCCAGTCGTAGTCCTTACCAGGGGAGGTAAAAGGTCGATAGAGGTAGATGCTACTCAGATGGCTCCTTTGAAGGTACATGCTCATTTTGAGAAGGGACAACCATCCTCTTCGGCCCCGAGTGAAGCTCCTCTGCCAGCTCCAGTCAAAGAAAAGGCCCAAAAGGCCACTGTCGAACCACCTCAGGTGGAGACCAAAGAACAGGCTAAGGAGAAGCTCAAATTTCCCTCGCTCACCAAGCGACAAAGGGTCAAAGCGACAGAGCAATATCGCACCAAGTACGAATCGAGAAAGGAACCTGAGGTGCATAGCTCCCCAGCCTACAACATTGTAGAAGAATTGAAGAGAATTCCAGCCAAAATTAGTTTGTATGATGCTCTGCAACTTCCTGGACAAGTGGACCTGCTGCAAGAATCATTGAAGAGGATCAATACAAAGAAGGTAGAGCCACTCGCTCTGGTGCAGACCCTATCCGTGTCCATCATGGGAAAAAATAGACCACCACCGTTCTACTTATCCTTACAAATGGAAGGGTATATCATGCATAACTGTATGATAGATTTTGGAGCTACGACGACAGTAATGTCGAAGGCAGTATGCGAGGAAATAGGCATGGAGTACACATGAAGTAGTCACGGAGTCCTCCAGTTGGACGGTACCCCAGTGAAGACTATAGGTGTCATCAAAGACATTCCTATTCGGCTACATAAGACACCTCAAATCATAGTCATACAAGAGGTGGTAGTCGTGGACCTTGAGCCCTACTTCAGCATGTGCCTATCGAGGGAGTTCACGACAAAGCTGGGCGGATATCTGTCCATGGACTACACTCATCTGGAGATCCCCTTCAAAGGGAAGAAGGTGAAAATCTATAATGAAAAGCCTTCTACGTTCCTGGTTCAGAAGATGTCCGAGGAAGAAAGCAGTGACCCTGTGCATACGATCGTGGAGGAGCTAGAGCAAGTGGATCTAGTCCAGGAATCCCTCGCATAGTTATGTTGTGAAGATGAATTTTCATTGGCAGATTTCAATGCCATGATAGAGACTGAGGTGGGGTGCTACACCATCGCCAAGTCCGAGAAACCAGCCAAAATGGAGGGAAAGGTTTTTGCTCAAGAAGGACTATGGAAATTGTTCTTCGACGGTGCCCGATGCAAAAATGACGTCGGGGCAGGAATCCTTCTGATTTCGCCGTCCGGTGAGCAAAAGGAGTATTGCTACCGATTGACATGGAGCTGCACCAACAATGCAATGGAGTATGAAGCCTTGTGCTTGGGACTCAAGAAAGCTGACAAGTTAGGCATAAGGCATCTTCAAATATTTGAAGATTCTGAACTAGTTTGCAACCTGGTCACCAATAGATGCTCTTCAAAGAAGCACTATCTTAAATCATACCACAATAGGGTATGGGACCTGTTCGACCAGTTTGAATCCCTCAATCTATAGTCTATTCCATGAGAAAAGAATCGACATGCAGATGTCTTAGCATCCATCGCAGCCCGATATTCTCCAGTGGATGATATGGTGCATAAGCCGAAGGCTGTAAGGATGATCTATAGACCCTCTATCCCGGACAAAGATTTACACTGGCAAGTTTTTGACAACGATGAGCAGATTGTCAATTTCATGATCCAAGAAGCCGCTACGATCGAAGACCGAAGCCCTGATGAGGAGGAATATGAAGGATTGATCCAGTTGAAGAACAACCACGTTCCCAAGGGATTGATCATGCTTGAGAGCCTTTTCGATCAAAATGATCGATCGCTCTCCCACAGGATCCAGATCAGCGCGTAGCAATATCAAGATTTAGAACTGGAACCTGGGAAAGTAATAAAGGTCGGGACCGATTGTACTTCAAAAGAAATAGAGAAGAATCCGATGTTTGTGTAAGAGGTACCCAGATATCGTGGCTTGGTCTTATCATGACCTCAAGGGATATGATCGGTAGCTGATTCAACATACAATCGAATTACAAGAAGGGGCCAAACCTTTTCGACAGAAGCAAAGGCCGGTTAATCCAAAGATCGAGGTCCTGATGAAGGTCAAACTGCTAAAAATGCTTGAAGCAAAGATCATTTATCCCATCAAGCATTCTTCCTGGGTAGCAAACTTGGTCCCTGTCAGAAAAAAGAATGGAGACATCCGGTTATGCGTGGACTTTCGCAACCTGAATCATGCTTCCCTCAAGGACCACTATCCTCTCCCGTAGATCGATCAGATCTTGCATTCGATGGTTGGAGCTCAACGATTCTCCCTGCTCGATGGTTTTTTTGGATATAATCAAATCTAGGTTAGGGACGAAGACCAGCATAAGACCGCGTTCACAACCAAGTGGGGCACATTCGCCTACCAGCGAATGCCTTTTGGCCTCTCGAATGCGGGAGCTACTTTCCAGAGGGTGATGGACCTAGCTTTTGGTGAGCTTTTGAACAAGGTTATCGTTATCTATTTGGATGACATGACCATCTTCTCCCGAAGGAGAGAAAACCACCCAGAACATCTTCAACAAATTTTTGAAAAATGCCGAGAATTTGGCATCTCAATCAATCCAAAAAAGTCTATCTTCGCAGTCAGCGAAGGAAAGCTGCTGGGACACGCAATTTTAGAAAAGGGTCTCATCGTGGATCCTGATAGAGCCGAAGCTCTGATGAAACTCCCAATCCCAGCGGATAAAAAGGGCCTTCAATATTTCTTCGGTCAGATTAACTTCGTAAGGAAGTTTGTCCCAGACTTCGCCCAGGTCATTAAGCCGATGTCTGAGCTTTTAAAGAAGGGCGCAGAATTCATCTGGACAGAAGAAAGGAGAAAAGCATTCAAAGAAATCAAGGCCCAAATTGTTCAAGCACCGGTCTTGATCAACCTCGACTACAGTCGAGATTTTATCCTGTATGCAATAGGAGAACCTGAAAGCTACGTCGCGGTCTTGACGCAAAAGGGGGAAGATGGAGAGGAACGTCCCATCGCGTTCCTCAGCCAGATAATCAATCCCCATGAGGAGAAGTACAATTTCATCGAGCGTCAAGTGCATGCGGTAATGAAGTCTCTCAAGAAATTCAAGCAGTTCATTTCTCAGAGTCGAACCACAGTCTTCGTCATTCACCCCGATGTGCGTAGTTTCATTATTCAAGGGGAACTAGGAAGCAAGAGAGCTGGTTGGGTAAGAAAAATCCAAGAGTTCGATATTGAGATCAAGCCTACCAAACTAGTTCACGGTCGCGCATTATGTCAAGAGCTGGCGAAGAGCGCAACGGCCAAAATAACAGACTGTCAACATCGATAGATGCCCCTCGCATCTGAATGCTTCGCAGTGAAGACATTTTAGGATGCGGTCCGCCCGATACACTATGCACCCAGAAGGCCTATTTTTTAAGAACATCGACGACGTCCTCCTCAGATGCATAAAAGATGATGATAAGAGGAGAATCCTGGGCGAATTTCATTTAGGACTATCTAGAGGACACTTTGTTGGAAGAGCGACAATGCTGAAGATAATCAAGGTGGGTTACTATTGGCCCACACTCTTTGTCGATGCCTTCTCCATTTGTCGTAGATGCGAGCAATGCCAGAAATTTGTCGACCAAAGTAGAAATGCTTCGATGCCCCTCCGATCGATATAGGTGGAAACACCCTTTCAACAATGGGGACTAGATTTCGTAGGGGCCATATCACCAAAATCCTCTAGACACAAATTCATTATGACTACGATTGATTACTTCACCAGGTGGGCCGAGGCAGTCCCCACAAAACATGTCGATCAAGATACCATCGTCACCTTCCTGGAAGGATTGATTACCCGCTTCGGTATCCCCAAAGCAATTATTACAGATAACGGTCCTGGTTTCACAGGCACAAAGATCAACGAGTTCCTATACAAGTATGGGATATATCACAAGGTGTCTTCCAACTATTACCCCCAGGGCAATGGATTGGCAGAATCCACCAACAAAACCCTGTTGAGGATACTGAGAAAGCTGATCGATCAAAACAAAAGAACTTGGCACCTCCTTCTGGATCGGGCCTTGTGGGCCGATCGGGTTTCTATCAAAAGGTCGATCAAGACTTTGCCTTATGCTCTGGTATACGGCAAGGAGGCCATCCTACCCACTCACATCGAGATCCCCGCATTACAGTTGCTGGAAGCAGACGAAGCTAACCCGATGGAGGAACGCCTGGTCCAGCTACTACAACTAGAAGAGGAACGTGAAAAGGCCTACCAGAACTTCGCACGGCATGTTGAGGTCACTCGAGAATGGTTCAAAAGGAAATCATCCGATCGCACATTCAAAGCAGGAGACCTGGTATGGAGGTGGGATTCATGGAAGGCCAAGCCTAGGAATCATGACAAAATGGATGCATTCTGGGACGGACCGTTTGAAATAGTAAAAGTGAATTTGGCTAATTCCTTCATCCTCAAATATGCGAATGGCCAAGTTTTACCAATCTCCGTCAACGGTCTCCACCTGAAGACCTTCAATCGCTGAGGTATGTGTACTTAATAAAAAAAAAAAAAAAATCTTGCACATATTTTTGTATATAGGGTTTTAGTTCTTTGTCTATACTCTGTTCAAAATATCGTGGAGAGCAAGCACCACTTCAACCGCAAAAGCTAGATTCCTAGCTTCGGCTTCACAAAGCACGATCGGAATCACCTTCGAGGGGTTTCGGTCCGAAGTAGCCAATGAAGGGAAGTTCGCAGCGAAGCAGTTCATCCTCGGAGAACCAAACCACATGCAAATCAAGGACGTGGAAAGTGCTTCGCTAAAGAAATGTGCCGAAGGCGTCGTCCGAAGTAATTCTTGGCGAGGCCCTCCTCGATGAAATGGGTTTCGGTCGGTGGTATTCGTGAACCGAAGCAACAGCGTAGCAAAGGGGAACTTCGGGCCCGAAATGAAGAAAATCAGCCCGAAGAAGAACTTCATGGCGAAGTATTTTCTTTGCCAACTCCATGTCGTCGAACCTCAATTTCGAGGTGGGAACATTTAAGATATGCCTCGGGAAACATGCCAACAATAGCCTCAAAAGGGGCCAAAGCAGATGAACTCAATATGAAAGAAATGGCACTCATCCCAAGGCAGTTCGTTGATCGAAAAGCCACGCAAGGGTACCAGGTGGCAACGATTTGCATTCTCGATACAAAATCAAATCCCCGAATTGCATGGCCCCGCGTACGATGCCGCCATATGGCCAATCAGATGCCACAGTGATACTTTCGGGCCAGGCCCATGAAGTAATTACGGTGGTTGCCATAAATGTCAAAAGTTGCCCTCCGAAGCTATAAAATGTAGATGCCCGTTAAAAACAAACCATTTGCAAGTGTGAGAGTCGAGTCTACATTCTGTCACCTCGAAGAGCTTCTGCATCAAAGGTTTCACTATTCATCATGATTATCCCATCCCTTGTTTTGAGGTGCTGAACTCTTCGACATCACAAGTTATCCTGCTGCGATCGTTCACAATGGGAAAGAAGAACCCCACTCAGAAAGGAAAAGAGCCAGAGACGACGGTTCCAGAGAAGGCGAGAGCCATGAAAGAAAAGAAAAAGAGACCTAGGAGGGTCAATCCTCCCCCATGCCTAGGAAAACAAGTGATGGAAGGAAGGGAAGAGTCCGATGACGAGCCCAACATAGAACCACCTGTCGATAAGTGGGCAAAAATCAGAGACCCAGAGCTCTCAAGAACCGTGGTCGAGCTTCGGCATACCATCGACTTCATGCGAAGCAGGCTCTCGATGGAGAACAAGAGGGCCATGGCGTATTATTCCCACATATACTGGTATCTAGTCCCTCCTACACATCACTGCCCCGAGCTCATATATGCCATCGCTCAGAACTACCAACCACAAACCAGACAGGTGTTGGATGCCTCGGGTAAAAAATTGTTTTCCATTTCGAAGGAGGATGTGCAGGCAGCGTTCGCACCATAGCAAAGGCCACCAAAAGGCTATACCATTCGCAATGTCGGCTGAGTGAACAAACGGATAAGTTCACCTCTAATCCCTTCATTCTGAGCTTTTTGCGTGAAAATCTCAAGAGCGGACTTCCTTCCGACAAGCGACCCCAGATGCCCCTGCCCTTGGAGGCCTTCAAGAACACGAATATATTCTCTATCATTGCATGGGTGGGAGGCTTGTCAAGCGATACTTTGGTATACCCATGGCAGGTGTCGCTAGTCGAATGCATTTCCAGAGGAGAGTTCTATGCCCCTGACGCTTCACGGCTGAACACCAACCTCGTTTTCTTTGATTAGGCAGAATGGGTGGCCCAAAATCTGCATACGCGGTTGACATCCATGAAGGATGCTAGCAAGGAGCCCCACTTCCAACCTTGTTCCTTCCTGGTTTGGCTCTTCTTCTTTCATGTACATAAAGCCCTTCACCATTGTGATGTTTCACCAGTCGGCGAGGATGGGATCCCTTTGCCTATATATCAGTGGACCCGTCTCTTGCTGAGGTCGAAGTCCTATTACCCTTTCAATCAGTAGTTTTTGGGACCTGCGATGCACATTCTAATAGAGTCTAGCCCCGGGTGCCTCTCTGCCTTAGAGATAAAGTGGTATTGGAGAGAAGAGGGGATGTGTTTCAATTGACACAAGGGCTTGTGATCCACCTTTTTGGCTTCATAGGGAAGCCCTTCTTGCTGCCCTTTTTCCCTTTGGAGTACCAATTTGCCCTGGAGGTTGCTCGACAAAGTGACGCGACCGATGAAACCTACGACCATGGATGGAAGTGGGCACACACCTGTGACTTCCCCTTCAATATGGGAGTGATCGAAGTCTTTTCCCTGAAGCAGAACATATACCTGGAGGAGAAGCTCGCCGATTTTGGTTTGCTTCAAATACCACAGAGGTGGCTCTACGACCCATTGGGGGTGATGAGAGATCATTTGAAAAGCAAAAACTTCCATGTCTATCCTCGCCCCAAAATTTTGGAGTAGAGGAATAACCCCAATGGTATGGACCTGGAGTGGCACTTAGAGGAGATGAGGACGTTGCCTCCTTGGCATGACTTCTATCCTATGGAGGTCGAATTCGACCCAGACCAGTACCCATTCCCAACTCCCGACTCCACTTTTTGGAGAAAAGCAAGGGACGATTTAAAAGAGGAGTTGAAAGACTGGGACGAGGAGCAATTAAGAGAATGGTGGATTATGAGAGTCCATCACCAAAAGATGAATTCTTACGGGCTTCTAACAATGGACAGGGAATTCACGATTGTATATCAGACCAATATTGGGTCTTGGGAACCCTTGTCCTTCACCGACTTTGTTCCATCGACCACCCCAAGTTCGGGCAAAAGCCCCAGAAGGACTGATAATGTCCCCAAGGAAAAAGTAGCCAAGGCCATGCCAAAAGCTTTACTATAGAGTCCATCCGAGGATCTCGAGACAGCAATAGAGGAATCAGAGCAACCCCTCCAGAGGAAGAAAAGAAAGGAGCAGGAACCTACACAGGCACCCCCAAACTTCCCAAAGCGATCACGTACAAGCATTCCGAGCGCCCATGTCGAAAGATCAGTATCGGGCTCGATCGAAGCAAACGATGGAGAAACTCCACCAAGTGTCAAAACGATCCCAAACATAGATGTCATTAACGTGGAGGAACTCGTGGAAGTCATTGAAGCCAAGAGTATCGAGGCCCAGGAGGAACAAGGGCCAATCACCTAGGAGATCACCATGGCCGCTCTGCCAGGAGGGCACGTAGGTACGTTCTCTTCACCTTATGCTCTGGTTGCTCGTAAGTCTACCCCGGCCCTGGCCAAAAGCTCTCACCTATCCACCCTGCCTCCACAAGGTCAGTCACCTCCTTATGTCGTGTCCCTAACTACTCCCCCCGAGTCTTCCAGCCAGGACAAACCTGTCGAAGTTACTTCACCCAACCACACCGCCAATCCTTCAGTCATCAACCAGGGCGAAGCTAATAGTCCAATGCCGAACCTCGAGGCTCATTCCTCCATTGTACACAATGTGCTCCCACTCATCGAAGCCCCCATCACCCCTGTTGATAAACCTTCGGGTGAAGCTACCCCCTTCAACTCCTTATATTTGTTCAATCCCTCGGTTGTAGACCCAGCCACATTCGACTCCGAGCTGTCCTCAATACGTGAATCCCCCTTGGCCAAAAAACTCCTCCAAGCCCGATAGAACATAGAAAGAATGTTAAAAGAGGCAAGAAAGAAGAGAGGGTGCTCGCTCGCTCAAGTTGAGAGATGCACCATCTTTGATTTCGAGGTGGGAAAGTTGCATAAAGTAAAGAAGATACCCAAAGTCTAGAAGCCCCTGGATGAAATGACTCCAGTGGACTATGAATATCAGGATAAAGAAAAGGACTTGGAACATCTAAACGTGGACAAGGAGTCCGCCTCTATGCACATTGGAATCGAGACCTTCAAGGCGCATGCCAACATCGCCAACAAGCGCAGGTTCGAAGCCGAGAGCACTAACATCAAGCTAGAGGAGGAGCTAGCAAGGGCTCGCTCCAAATTGGTAGAGGCCGAGGAGCAGTGCAAGCTAATGCAGAAAGAAGCACACGCCCTAAAGCTGTAGATAGCACAACTGGAGTGCATAGCTGAGAATCAAGCACAAAGGTAGGCCAAAAATGATTTGAGGGCCAAGGAGCTTGAAAGTAGGATCTTGCAAGCTCAGATCTAGCTGCACGAGAAGGAAGGCCTAGGGCTACTTGACAGGAGCAAAATCAAGGAGATTCACTCACATCTGCTCAAGAATTTTAGGTCTCGGGCTGTCAGTGCCCTTTCAATTTTAGTTTACACCATAGAAGCCTAGGTTGCCATCGTCGAAGGAGGACCAATCATCGAAGAGGTCATTCAGAATGTCAGAGCCCGACTCAAGTTGGCCCTCAAGGTCCAAGGTGCAAGGTATCAAGATTTGAAGCTCGCAACGATGAGTCGGACAGCAAGGGATTGGTCAACGACCCAGGCCATAGTTTGCGCCTTTTTCTCCATAGCCAAGAAAGCTCAAAAGGCGAAAATCCTACTAGACGCATTCGAAAGCGAGAGGCACGCATCAATGGGCTACTTCGAGGACCTCTTCTCCTTAGGCTTCATGAGTTTCATGGATAATGATGGGAAGCCATTAGCCAAGGAAGAAATCATGCCGAAGTGGCAACAGTTTGAAGGCAATGTTTTAGAGATAGACGAGTGGGCCGAACCAATAACAGAGAAGCAGGTTGCTGATTACATATTGAAATACTATAGAATCTTCGCTTCCCTAAACGATCTGCATACCAGGTCCCAGCATGCAAAAATTGGGCAGATCGATAGGTTCCACACTTTGGTCAAATCCTTAGAGGATCAAGAGCTATTCATGAAAAGCGTCTGGTCTTAGGTTCGTCGAACCTTAAGAGATATCCGCGTCCACCTGGCCCCACTGCCAACAGCTGAAGACGTAGCAGAAGCAATGGCGATAGGAGAAGAAGAAGCAGTAGCAGAAGAAGAGGAAGAGGAAGGACAAGCTGTGGAAGCGCCCCCAGAAAAGGAACAAGGAGAAGGGTCTGGAGGACTCTGTGGCCCAATGGATAAAAGTTGAGGGTTCTACCACCGAGACGAGCTCGTTGCCCCGTGAGCCACCAAGAATGTTGACAATATTGTCACATTCCACCAAGGGGCAAAAAAATTGAAACTTTGTATAATATTTGTTTTGTTGAAAGTTTCCTTTTGTTTATAAGTTATAGCAATTTTGGTTTTCCCTATCACCCCCTGGTGGACAAAATGAAAAGAAAAGAGCTTCGAGCCCGAAGAATTTCAAATCATCACTTCAGGCAAGAAATTTTTTGAGAAAGCGAAGGAAACGCTTCGCACCCAAAGCATTCCCAACGACTACTTTGGGTGAAGAGTTTTGCGAAGCGGCATCCAAGCAACTTCGTCGAAGAAGGAAAGATAGCCCGAATCAGCTAAGGCAAAGAAATTACTTCGGGCCCGAAGTATTTCTAAAATCCACTTCAGCCAATTTTCACTCGAAGCAGTAGAGGTCGAGAAAGTGCTTCGGCCAAAACTCCCCCGAGCCACCGTTTCAAAAGAAGATCGGCCTGAAGCATTTTTTTGACCCATTATCAAAGCAATTTTGCCAACGAAGCAGCGAAGGATAAAGGAAGATCGGCTTTGGCACTCCACGCCATCGAAGTAGTTTTGTGAAGCGAAAATCAGCGAAGCACTTCCCAGGAATGCTTCCCAAGTTGGGCATTTTCTCGAGGCGATCAGAGAGCCTCATAAATGCATATTTTCTTGCCCGATAAGCCCGTTGCTCATTTTTGGCAATTGGATGTGAAGTATCAGTCCGTGAAGAAGAACCTAGCAAGCATGGCCGCCACTCGAGCACCGCACCTACAATCCAAGGACACCCAAGTGGCTCATTTAATGCGACTTTCTTTGGCTGACTCGGTCACCATTACCAGTTTTGGTAGCCGATTTGAGAGATCATCCACAGCAGCAGTGAGGAGCCGATTTCTCAGGGCTCGAGGGTGTACTCCGCCATTTTTGTAATAATGATTCAGAGGGATGGGTCCTCTATAAAAACCCAGGCTTTGCAATGTAAAAAGGGGGGGAACTTTTTGCTAAAAATTTGTTGTAACTTGATGTCCTATGTTTAATACTAAAGATCTTTTGTGCTCTATTTCTCTCTTTTATGTTGCCTTCTGTGCTTAATTATTTTGTCTTTTCTCGTTCGCATACTGAGACTCTAAATCCTGAATTCGGTGTGCGATCGGGGACTGAACCCCTAAAATTTGCCCTGAAGGATACATAGGAGAGGAAAAATGCCTTGTCGCTTTCTTTTATGCTACCTGGTGGATTGAGGTTTCTATTATTCCCTTATCTCAATCGTTGTTACTCTGAACCCTGAATTCCAGTGAGAGAGAAAGGAGAACCCTACGAGCCCGTCTAGAGGATACATAGGAAGTTCGGCATTTCGTTTCCTTCGTTTTATTCTTGGTATTTCCTACTGCTATTCGAGTTGTTAGCGAGTAATCATGCTTCCTGTTCTCTCCCACCTTAAATCATCATCTTCTAACCCTTACTCTTTTTATTTCTTTCTCTAACCCTTACCCTTTTTTATTTATTTTCCTAACCCTTACCCTATTTATTTCTTTCCTGCACTCTTGTCTCAAACCCCAAAAGTAGATTAGTATAGGATTCGGCCTTTCTCTAGAGATTGGCATGAGGGGCATCTCTTCCCCTCGGCCTTTCAATGTTGGTCGTAGGTCCAGGGCACACAAACCCATCGAAAGTCCTTTCTTGTGTGGATTTGATGACCAACAGGTACATGTATCATAACCTGAGATGTGGATTGTGGAACTAAATTTTGCAACTACTGTGGTTGTTGATATGGATGATGATGATATTGAAGATGAATCAACTGTAACTCAATGTTAGTGAGTCAAGTTAAAATTTGTTGCAAAATTTTTGTGTGTTAACAATATGATTATAAACCTTGGTTTGCTTGTTGAGTAAACTAAGATATGGTGAATGGATTGATGAATAAATTATATTGAGTGTGTTGTTGGAGGTGTGATGAATTAGGGGGCATAGAGTGAATTTGATGATGGTGAGGCTGGTGAAGAAATTATTATGAATGAATAAAATGATATGATGTATGAGGACTATGGATGGATTGACTCATGGGAATGGAATAGGTATGGGTAGATGGAGGTGTTGGAATGGAAACCACTAAATATTGTTGTACCCAAGAAGGGATTTGGGTGATAAATGAGGGTTGAGTGGAAATAGGTTGAGGCATAGGGTTCACTTGAACTTGTTGTTGAGCTATCTACCATTTCTTGAGCAATTTGTTCAAATGTTCCCATGCTTCAATAATTTCCATATCATCAATGGAGGGTATGGAGTAACATGGAACATATGATGTGGATGGGGGACAAGTGGCAATGGAAATTGAAACTTGATTGGATGAAATGGATGCTTTTGAAGCAATGTTGGCTTGTGCTTCATACTAAGCAAGGTTCAAGGGCTGGGATGAGACAATTTCTTATTATAAATAAGGATCATGTCTAGGTGAGTTGGGGATAGACTCTAAGACATAATTAGAAGACTTCATGAGAGCTTCTACTTTTACCATGTCTATATGGGTAATGTGATAGTCAATGGGAGGGGAGGTTTACTCCTCTTAGGGTATGGTCATATTATAGGTTGTGGATGGTAAGGAATGTGAGGGATTTGCAAATAAATCTGCCTATGTCACATTTAGGGAATCTACCACAAAAGTGGTGGGAAATGTGGATGAAGGTTCTATTAAGTTATCTTGACTTATTAATTTATTTTGATTTCTAGTTAATACCATAAGCAAATAAATCAATATACAGATTAAATTATCAAATGTAACACAAAATTGAAATATTTATGGAGCAAAAAAGAAACAAACAACCAATGCTAAGTTTCAACCAATGTGGCTTACATTATTCATTGATTATATCATTTTTAATGTGTATTCATTTTAGGTATTAGTCTTGTGTGTTTTGATGTTCTAATCTTGTTTAATGAAAACAAAGGTAAAAAATATGGCGAAGATAGGGCAACGAGATTCTTGTTGGTGATGAAATCCAGCATGTTTTCTGAGGGGTATCCTATGGTTTCTATGGACATAGATTGGTGGATGGAGATGAAACCCACCGTCACCAAATATCAATCAATGGTTGGTGATGAAATCCAACCACTATTGTTTTGAGTGAAATATGATGTGTGTGAATTTTCCTTTAAATTTTTGTTTATTAATGTGGAAAAACAATGTTAGGAGAAACTAATTTTACAAATCTAAATTAGAAGCCAACAAGAGAATACCAATTTCTCCAAAGGGTGTGGCGTACACTGCTTAAGACCCCCTATCAAAAAAAATTGGAGGTTTTGTCCACCCCTCTACCTGGAACCACCCAATGGTAGGAATACTCTTGGAACCCTAATGATGTTCCTACTTAGATAGATAAAACAAGATACTTCTAACCCTAAAATATAGCTCTAATTTATGCCAATTGTCAATTCAAATGCAAACAGAATACAACATTTTATATTTTTGAATACATTAAAAAAAAAACCCTAATTAGAATGTGTGAATGGATGCAATCCTAAAATGCAAACTAGAATGAGTTCTTTTCCAAATTACTTAATTATTATTGATTTTATGCTTAGAATATAAAAAATATAGCAAAATTTGCAGAAGGTGTGTGAAGAACACAAGCTTATACTGAGAGGGGGGGTGAACAGTATAAGACCTCTTTTTACTTTTTCCTTTATATTTCAAAATAGTAAAGCAATATACCCAAAGCAATATCAAAGCAATGCACAAAATCATCCACAAAGAGACATCAATTTTAATGTGGTTCACCTAGAATGGTTGGGCTACATCCACAAAAATTTTCTCTAAAATTTATCTCAAAGTTCTTTGGGAATCCTTCCCAATTACAATGTTTATGAGCCTCGGCTCAAAGGAGATACCTTCCCCCAATCATAATTTATGAGCCTCTGTTCAAAGGATATACCTTCCCCAATCAAAATTTATGAGCCCCCGCTCAAAGGAGATACCTTCCCCTCTGCTCTGGAAATGATCCCTCAAAAGATCAACTGCCTCTACCTCTTGCCAGCACATGGAACTCCTTTCCACCGAAGACCTCCTGTCCTCAATGCTTAGCCTAAGAGACCTCTACCTTCTATGATCACGTCCATAGCAGCTTAGCAACCTGTACCAAACACAATCAGTCGATCTAGTAAAAGTCTTCCTCTATCTATCAGATATGTCCAACTTTGAACAAATCAATCCTCTGCACACAAGCCTTCTCAAAGACTTTCTAAATCTGTTCTCAAGTTCTTCTCAAAGAACCAATGCATATCTATCCTCAAGCAACAACACTCCGCATTCATCTTTGCCCTTTGTGCTCTCTACACCCTTTGTTCTCTTTGCACAAACACAGCTACACTGATCGAACTTCAACCTTTGCACCTCTGCGCAAACACAACGACATCGTCTTCGCACACTTTGCTTCCTTTGTGATCTTTCACACTTAGAATGATTCGACGAAATGCACTCTACACACTACGATCAAATTTTGCACTCTACTCTCGACGATCGAACTTCTTACACTACACACTATCTGTGAATGTCGCATATCAACAACACATTCATCGACACATCAACTCTCTAAACAACCCTCATTTTATAACAAAATTTTCATGATGAAAACTTTAATCTTAGTCGGTTGTTATAACAAATGCAAACCCTAATCTTCATCGGCTGCAAGCCCTAATCTTCATCGGCTAAAATTTGACTTTGTCGACTTCACTGTCTCTGTAACTCTTCTATAGCTTCTACCACAAAAATACATGTCATGATATCATGACACCTTTGCATCCATACACTTTCTTTTGGCTTTTGTCGTGATATCACGACACTTCTGCCTTTGTCAACTTCAACTAAGCTCTTGTCGCGATATCATGACACTTCTGTCTTTGTCAGCATCAACTTTGATTTTGTCATGATATCATGACACTTCTCCCTTCATCGACCTCCTTTCTGCTTTTATCATAAAATCATGAAACTTCTACCTCAGTAGACTTCATCTTCACTTTTGTCGCGATATCGTGACACTTCTGTCTTCATAGTTCACAACTTGGATTCTATCACAAAATTGCGACACTTCTCCTGTTGAAGACTTGCTTTCTATTTTTGTGGCAAAATCGTGACACTTTCTCCAATCGAACACTGCCATCTCAATATTTTGCAAAATTGTGACACTTTCTGCATCTATTTGCTTTCTCTTCAAACTATTGCAAAATCACGATGCTTTCAGCTTCTGTACGTTTTATCTTCAACATGTCGTGAAATTGTGACATTTCTTACTTCGAAACCTTTCCTTTGCTGCATGTCGTGAAATCATGACATTTCTTACTTGGAACATTTTCATCTGCAGCATGTCGCAAAATCATGATGATTCTCACTTCGAACTCTATAGCATGTCACAAAATCGTGACAGTTCTTACTTCGAACTCTGCAGCATGTCACAAAATCGTGATACTTTTCGTGTTACTTTCTCTCTCTTTGAACTTGTCATGAAATCACGACAATTCACACTATGGACTCTCTCTTCTACATTATGTCATGAAATCGTGACACTTTTTCTTTCGAACTCTCTCTCCTGCAACATGTCGTGAAATCGCAACACTTTTTCATCTGTACAACCTTCCTTGCAATATGTCGCGAAATCGTGACACTTTTCCTTCTCTGCATTCCTACTCTTTTCAAGTCACAAAAATGTGACATGTCATGAAATCGTGACACTTTCCACCTTGCTCTCTTTCTCTACCAACATGTCACAAAATTGCGACAATTTTTCCACTTGCCTTTTTCTCTGCCAACATGTCACGAAATTGCGACAATTTTTCTTGCTTCTTCTCTCTCTTCCAACATGTCACGAAATTGCGACAGTTTTCCCTGCTCTTTCTCTCTCCTCTAACATGTCATGAAATTGCGATTGTTTTTCTTGCCTACTATATATTTCGCGATATCGTGACACTTTTCTTACTTGTCATTTTCTTTGATCTTTTGCAAAAGGGCTACTATGGTCTTCTTGGAAACTCATTGTCCATGCTCTAAATAACATTTGAACTTGTCATGCCGTAACCTTCATAAAAACAAATTATTTGACATTAAATCAAATTCCTTCAAGAGCTTCTTGACATCAATGACAACTTATACATTTGAGCAAAGGCAATGTACCCAAAGTACCAAAAATTGCCAATAATCTCCCCCTTTGTCATTGATGGCAAACCTTTACTGAAAACACTTCTCAAGAGCCAAAACTAAAACCAACTGTGCTAACAACTGAGAATATTCCTTTGAAGTTTTTCTCCCCTTGACTTGAAGCTCTCCTCTTCACTTTGAAGCTCTCCCCATTACTCATATCTCTCCCCCTTTGTCATCAATGGCAAAGGGTCACCTTTGGGGCTCGAGACTAAGAATGAGCCTCTTAGCTTAGTCCCTCCCCCACCTCCTGATGAGGTGATTAATTTTGGGGTGGGAGTAAAACTCCCATTAGGCACTGATCATCATCAGCGTCTATAATTTCCTTGTCGGGCCTTCTCTTGAACTCTTTGCCTATATTCCTGTTCTTGCACTGTTCCTGTTCCTATTATCATTCCTGTTCTTATCCATGCCTTGATCCTTGGACCTGTTCATACCACTATTCCTGTTCCTATACCTTGGAAGTTCAGCTCTACACTGTCTAGCTGTGTGACCTTCATTATTGCACTTATAACAAGTAACAATGTTATTTCTTTTAGGCATACCTGTTCTTTGAATCCGCCTGTTCTGACTAACCCTATTCCTGTTATTAGCCTTGCAAAAAATTGTCTTATGCCCAAACTGTTTACAAGAGTAGAAATACCCTTGAAATAAATTACCACCTTTGAAACTATTATTTACCTTCCTTACTTGAGTCATGCAATGCGAAGACATGTGACCAAACCTGTGACACGCAAAACATCTGCCTTGAAATTTTCTTTTATTTGACCTCTTGGGTCCTAAAAACTTCTTCTCATCCTAAATTTTGTTTTCTATTTTTGTGCATCTATCATTCAAGAACTCATGATCTGAAATACTTTCCTCATCAGAACTCTCTTCCTTTTGGAGTCTCTTACTAGACTCTCTAGCTTGTTCCTTGTGTGGCTTAACAAAACCAAGACCTATTTTATCTATTGTTTTTCTTTGACCTTTGATGAGTGACTTAACCTTTTTGGAGCT
The DNA here is from genome assembly GCA_028583015.1 of Wollemia nobilis. Taxonomy (NCBI): domain Eukaryota; kingdom Viridiplantae; phylum Streptophyta; class Pinopsida; order Araucariales; family Araucariaceae; genus Wollemia; species Wollemia nobilis. The sequence continues at coordinate 3,738,068 of JAQPPZ010016414.1, forward strand.
ATCTTGAAACCTGTAAAGCTTATCCTTGTACTCTTTAGTTTCTTCTTTCAAAGAAGCCATTTTTTGTTCTAACTCACTATACTCAAGAACCTTAGATTCTAACTCATCCTTGAGTTCTTGTGTCTTAGCTATAGAGAAATCAAGATTTTCTATAAGATCATCTCTCTCCATACAACATTCATCTAACTTATCCTTGAGTTTATCATTCTTCTTTATTTCCTTTTTCAAAGCACTAAGAGCATTAATAAGATCACTTTCAAGATCCTTTATTTGTTTGCTTTCTGAATCAGCAAAGCATTTTTTATATTTCTTATCACTAGAGGTGCTACCTTTTTCAAAAACCATACAAGAATCTTCCTTATAGTTTTCTGAAGCATCCTCATACATACTAGAAACCAAATAATTATTTGTACAATCATCCTCAAGGTGACCAAAATTTCCACATCTAAGACATTTCATGATAATGAATCTATGTTTCGGTTCTTCCTCTTTTTTTGATATGAACAACATCTCATTTTCATCATCACTTGAAGAACTTTCACTATCACTACTAGAACACTTACTTGCTTTGTCTAGGTAGAAACTCTTCTTGTGCTTGTGAGAATACCTCTTTCCTTGATTGCTATGCTCATCTTTGTTCTTCCTGTGATGCTTGTGCTTTTTAGAATCCTTGCTCTTAGAATCCTGTTTATCTTCATCACTTTCATTCTTGAGAACAGTGCAGTCAGTAGCATAATGACCAAACTTTCCACAATTGAAACATCGTATATTTTTCATGCTTTTGTGCTTTCTAGAGAACTTTCCTTTCTTTCTGTAATATGCCTCTTCATCACTAGAAGACTCATCACTCTCTTGAAGTTGTTTACCCTTGGATTTCTTAGTAGCCTTGAAAGCTGCCTCTTTCTTGACATCGACCTTCACTTGAGTTCTCAACTCAAATGCTACAAGTATACTATGTAGCTCATCATTTTTCAACTTATCCAAATCTTTAGCTTCCTCAATAGCAAAAATCTTTTCACTAAATCTATTAGGAAGAGATCTTAAAATCTTATCACAAACATCATTTTTAGAAAGCTCAAGACCTAAGTCTTTCATGGAGTTAACAACCCCATCCATACGAAGCATGTAGTCACTAATATTTTCATCATAATTTATCTTGAGTTGTTCAAAAATACCTTTGAAGTGTCTCAACTTGGCCTTTCTAACATTTGTATCACCTGTATGAACCACCTGCAATTGTTTCCACATTTCACTAGCTATCTTGCAGTGAATCACTTTGGTGAGATCTGCTTTCTATAAGCCTTTCAGAATTGCATTCATTGCTTTTGAATTGTTGTGATGTAGGAGCCTTTCTTATTTAGTATTTGGACCATGTACAGGAATAGTGTACTCATCTTCAATTACTTCCCATACCTCATTACCAAGTGCCATTAGATGAACCTTCATCCTTGCACTCCAAAGACCAAAATTCGACCCATCAAGAATAGGTGCTGCATTGCCACTTGAATAATCCATTGTGTTCTTTACTAGCTTTTCCTTCAAGATGTTAAACTTTTCGAAGGCACCCGCTATGATACCAATTGAAGAACACAAGCTTATATTGAGAGGGTGGGGTGAACAGTATAAGACCTATTTTTACTTTTTCCTTTATATTTCAAAATAGTAAAGCAATATACCCAAAGTAATATCAAAGCAATGCACAAAATCATCCACAAAGAGATATCAATTTTAATGTGGTTCACCCAGAATGGTTGGGCTACGTCCACAAAACTTTTCTCTAAAAGTTATCTCAAAGTTCTTTGGGAATCCTTACCAATTACAATGTTTATGAGCCTCGGCTCAAAGGAGATACCTTCCCCCAATCAGAATTTATGAGCCTCTACTCAAAGGAGATACCTTCCCCAATCAGAATTTATGAGCCTCTACTCAAAGGAGATATCTTCCCCTCTGCTCTGGAAATGATCCCTCAGAAGATCAACTGCCTCTACCTCTTGCCAGCACATGGAACTCCTTTCCATAGAAGACCTACTGTCCTCAATGCTTAGCCTAAGAGACCTCTACCTTCTATGATCACGTACACAATAGCTTAGCAACCTGTACCAAACACAGTCAGTCGGTCTAGTACAAGTCTTCCTTTGTCTGTTAGATCTGTCCAACTTTGAACAAATCAATCCTCTGCACACAAGCCTTCTCAAAGACTTGCCAAATCTATTCTCAAGTTCTTCTCAAAGAACCAATGCATCTATGTCCTCAAGCAATAGCACTCCACATTCGTCTTTGCCCTTTGTGCGCTCTACGCCCTCTGTTCTCTTTGTGCAAACAGAGCTGCACTAATCAAACTTCAACCTTTGCACCTATGTGCAAACACAGCGACACTGTCTTCGCACACTCTGCTTCCTTTGTGATCTTTCACACTTAGAATGATTCGACGAAATGCACTCTGCACACTACGATCAAATTTTGCACTCTACTCTTGGCGATCGAACTTCTTGCTCTGTGCACTATCTGTGAACGTCACACATCAACAACACATTCATCGACACATCAACTCTCCAAACAGCCCTCCTTTTATAACAAAATTTTCATGATGAAAACTTTAATCTTAGTTGGCTGTTATAACAAATGCAAACCCTAATCTTCATCGGTTGTAAGCCCTAATCTTTGTCGGGTAAAATTTGACTTTGTCGGCTTCACTGTCTCTGTAACTCTTCTGTAGCTTCTGTCACAAAAATACATGTCGCGATATCGTGACACCTTTGCATCTGTACACTTTATTTTGGCTTTTGTCGTGATATCGCGACACTTCTGCATTTGTCGACTTCAACTAAGCTCTTGTCACGATATCATGACACTTCTATCTTTTTCAGCATCAAATTTGCTTTTGTTGCGATATCGCGACACTTCTACCTTCGTCGACCTCCTTTCTACTTTTATCACAAAATTGTGACACTTCTGCCTCAGCAGACTTCATCTTTACTTCTATCATGATATCACGACACTTCTGTCTTCATAGTTCACAACTTGGCTTCTATCGCAAAATCATGACACTTCTCTTGTTGAAGACCTGCTTTCTATTTCTGTCATGAAATCGTGACACTTTCTCCAACCGAATGCTGCCATCTCAATCTGTCATGAAATCATGACACTTTCTGCATCTGTTTGCTTTCTCGTCAACATATTGCAAAATCACGATGCTTTTAGCTTTCGTACATTTTCTCTTCAACATGTCACGAAATTGCGACATTTCTTACTTTGAAACCTTTCCTTTGCTGCATGTCACAAAATCGTGACAGTTCTTACTTGGAACATTTTCATCTATAGCATGTCGCAAAATCACGACGGTTCTCACTTTGAACTCTGTAGCATGTCATGAAATCATGACGGTTCTTACTTCAAACTCTGCAGCATGTTGCAAAATCATGACACTTTTTGTGTTACTTTCTCTCTCTTTGAACTTGTCGCAAAATCACGACAATTCACACTACGGACTCTCTCTTCTGCATTATGTCGTGAAATCATGACACTTTTTCTTTCGGACTCTCTCTCCTACAACATGTCACGAAATCATGACACTTTTTCATCCGTACAACCTTCCTTGCAATATGTCACGAAATCGCAACACTTTTCCTTCTCTTCCTTCCTACTCTTTTCAAGTCGCAAAAATGCGACATGTCGTGAAATCGTGACACTTTCCACCTTGCTCTCTTTCTCTGCCAACATGTCGCGAAATCGCGACAGTTTTTCCACTTGCCTTTTTCTCTACCAACATGTCACGAAATCATGACAGTTTTTCCTGCTTCTTCTCTCTCTTCCAACATGTCGCAAAATCACAATAATTTTCCCTGCTCTTTCTCTCTCGTCTAACATGTCATGAAATCATGACTATTTTTCTTGCATCTTTGTATATGTCGCGATATCGTGACACTTTTCTTACTTGTCATTTTCTTTGATATTTTGCAAAAGGGCTACTATGGTCTTCTTGGAAACTCACTGTCCATGCTCTGAATAACCTTTGAACTTGTCATGCTGTAACCTTCATCAAAACAAATTATTTGACATTAAATCAAATTACTTCAAGAGATTATTGACATCAATGACAACTTATATATTTGAGCAAAGGCAATGTACCCAAAGTACCCAAAATTTCCAACAGTGTGTGAAACACCCAACGACACTTGGAGGTCATCCAAAAATGCCCTGGTGCATTCAAGAGATGCCTAGGTGCATTTTACAATGATTTGGAGAAAATACATAGGCTTTCCAAATTTGTGAAGACAAAAACGAAACACTAGAAAATAACTAACTAAAAATGAATAAACAACATAACACAAGAAACTGCACAATAGAATAGATTTGGGGGGATCTGAGTATAATCAAATGTGACCCCAAATAGGGGTTTTACACAATTTATTCAGATACAATGAATACAATAATGCCAGGGTTCTCTGAAATCCTAGCTAGCAATGTCAATGGTGTTTGTAAAACTCATTCTTGCTCCCAATAGAGTCAATTGGGCTTTAGATATCTGTTGAGATGGGCCACTCCAACTTAAACAGCTATCCAATGCTGATGAATCTCCAAACCTGCACACATAAAAACATGGATTCAATAATAACTATGAAGGCTCCACTACGTGAGACCCTTATATATCAATAAAAACCTAGCTATTGATAAATGAAATTGCATGCAAATCTAAAGATATTGAAATGAAATAAAAGAGATATTTGATTTACCTTAATACTTGTTTTTTGTCCTTTGATGACTAGATTTGTTGCAGATCGATGGCAAAGGCATGCCCTAGCATCGCTCAAAGGCTAGGGGATTATTATAAGGGCTTACGTAAAATATTTGTGACCACTTGGTGACTTCAAAAAATTCACATAGGAATGCGGGCCTGGTAGGGAGATTCCTAGAGGTACCTGGCATTGACAGAAAGCGCCTAGAGGCGCTTGGTGGGTGAGGGAAGATTTTGCAAAAGTAGACCTGGAAAGGGCACGAGATGCAGTGACGGTGATGGTTAGCAATGGAACAAGTAATTTGGTTGATGGAATGGGGTTTAGGGCACAAAGGATAATTTGAAAGCTTAGGGAACTTAGGGAAAATTAGGAAACTCAAAAACTTTAGGACTTAGGGGTTGAGCCATCAAAATGGCTCCTATTTATAATCCAATCCAGGTCGTGCTAGGGTTTCAATGACACTAATCATGTGGCTAATATTAAAGCACATCTAAGGGTAGATAATAAATCTAAGGTGTGGCAGATTGATGTGGATGGATGGACAGGATTAAATGAGATTGGATGGTTGAGATTGATTTATTTATATAAATATATATTTATTAAATATATATTTATTAAATATAAATAAAATATAATATATAAAATATTATTATTTAAATATATATAATAAATATATATAAATAATAGGCAAAAAATGGTAGGAAAGCTAATATGGAGGGCAAATGACTATGTTTTGATGGTGGAAATGGCAGGAAAGCATGGATGAAGGACAAGTGGCTAGATTTTGGTGTCTACATATACAATAAAAAAATGTCATATATTCTTCAAATTTGGCTAGAAAACATCATTAAAATCCCCTATTTTAAATGTTATAATATTATCAAAAATAAACACTAAAAAAACTAAAACCAACAATGATATACTAACACAAAAACATCCATTTTTATGATCATTACAACAATATTTTAAAAAAATCTCATAAATCAAAACTTCTAGAAATGCATTCTTTTTTATAGTCTATAATTATAGCAATACATATAATTTATGCTTTTCCAATGATAGACGATGAATGTGGGGCATGGAAGGATAAAATTCATGCCCCTTCTTAAACTTATTCTCCAAAGACCTTTTAGTTTTCCATTTCTCTTAAAATATAAAATGTATTTCTTTTTTAATTATTATGTTTATTGTTTTTATGCTCAACTCAATTTGGAAGCTAATTTGGTAGTAAGAAATCTTGGTCAAAAAATCCCATTTGGAAGATTAGATATTAGCATCAAATACCAATATTTTCCACTTATTTATCCTTTTTGGAGCATAATCTAATATGATTATTGGAACCTAGAATCTACTAAGATGAATATGTAGAGAAGGTTATACTAAATTATGGATTGAATATATTATATGTATAATATTCGTATCCACCATTTCAATAGATAAATTGCCTAGGTTAGAAAATAGATAGAACCAATTTAATTTCCAATTAGAGTTTCGATATAATATTGAATATTTTTCCTTTTGACTTTTAATTTGAGTCACTAGCTACCTTGATTAGATGCTAGACTAAGAATTCAATAGATAAAAAGTGCAAAGGAGAGTATAATCATTCTCAAAATTATTAGGTTAAAGTTGGAGATAAAGCTTTAAACTAAATATTTGATATTATCTAATTCTACCATATCATTAAACACATTTAGGCCATTGGAATTATAGGGTATATAATATATAATATTCCAAAAATATTTTTTAGTTATATGGTACATTATAAAATGGTATTTTAATCATATTATATTAATGATGATAGGAAATATTCTCCCCACTATTATTCATGGTGGTTACATCTACGATTCACATTATCACCACACAACTTGTGATTTTTTTCTTGACATAGAAGAGTTGTACAATACAATGGTGAGCACGGTGAATGAAAAGGATCTGAATGACTCTTCTTATAAGTTCTAGAAATGTATTGGAGCTTCATAGGCTAGATCCATTCAAAGTATATAAACAATTTTATGGGAAATACACAAAAAATAAAATTAATATAGAAAAGATCAAATTTATTCCTTAGTGTAAATATATCACTTCACTAGATTTATCATATTAAATTTTGATTGTATTTATTTTTAAAATTTGGTTTATGATACATCTATCTATAAGATTAGAGCAAACATATTTCCACTTGAAATGAATGTTCATCACAATCCACTTTAAGAAAGGTCAATGATTGAATGGAATGGACTTTCATGTTGGACATAATGGATGAATTAGGATTTGAATATTCATATCCTTTTATATAATTCCAACACTCAACTTTTGATTAAGTATGTGATTTGAACATTAAATGAGTTACATGTTTACAATAAAAATATAAATATTATTAGAAATTTGTATTTATTATTTTGTAGAAGTAGGAGAGCATGGGGAGAGGGATATGAAGAGAGAGAGGTAGTGGGAGTGAACCTAGATCCTGTGTGCTAAATAGCTTGGTTTTGACTAGAATTGGGGTTGATTCAAATTCCTTGGATTCTTTGGTTTCTTCAGTATTGGGTGGTAGGGTGGTCAAAAGGTAGGGTTGTTGTGGTAGGTTGAGTGGTAGTGGTTGGGTCAATTGTCATGGTTGTTTGTATGGATGTGGTTGGCTATTTTGTAGTGGAAGAGGTTTCCTCTTTGCTAGGAGATACCATCCCCTATAATAGTTCTCTTACCTTTTCCTTGCTTTTGTTTTTGGTGTACCCTATTTTTTGTTAGCTTTTGAAGCTAAAAACTAAAGATAAAATCAACCAAAAGCTCAAAATAATATTGTAATATAAAATATATGATAATGGATATATTCTAGATGTATAAAACTCAGAAATAACTTCAACTATAACTCATAAAATTACCATTAATAAATGCTCATGAAATTGTATCTCTATTGAATCAAGATCTCAAGTATCCATACTTCTATATTATAAAACATTTCATATCCTATACATAGGATGTAAAGTGACTCTTCATATGGAGCACTCTTGGCCTTCACTTTTCTAGAGACTATCCAACTTCCTATTCTATGGAATCATGTGTACATGGATAACTATGCACATTTACAATACCAAAATACTTTGAACAATTTAATAATACTTGTTCATTTATTACATTGCATAATGTAAATACTCAACTTCTAATGTAGGAAACTCTTTCCTAATCTAAATATGTACCAAATGTGGTACATTAGCATGTACAAAATAATATAATATATTCCAACACCTCATTGTATTACATTATTGGTTATTGAAGACTTTAGTCTTCAATATGGTCTTCATCCTTTTGTTGTAGTTTGTGCTCTTCTATTTTGCTTTCTTCTTTCTGATCTTTGTAGTCAAGTAAATTATTAGTATATTCAAAAAATATTATTTTTACTAAAAGTGCTTTAGCTTCATGTTCTTCTGTATTTTCTTCTAGTTCATGCATTTCCTATATCTATTGAACTAAGTGTCCCTTTTGATGTCCTTATCTATAATGTAGTTGAAGTGGATTGTATTGATGCTGAAATTGTTGTTGATGTGGTCTATATTGGTTTTGATATTATCTTAGTTGAAATAACCTATTTGATTGGTTTTCCAAATTTGTTTGATTCCCTTGGTACTGATTCCTTGGATTAAATCTATAGTAACTTGTACTATGACCTCTTTTCTTGCAAACTTGACAATATCTATCACTCCATTTCATTTTGTTCCTTGAGAATGAAGTAACATTTCCTTGTGGATTATATTTTGAGACTAAAGCCTTTTTATTCATTCCATATGTGATTGAATTCTCCACTTCATACTCTTGTAGTATATTGACCAACTCATAAAATGATGTATCTTTACTCAAAATTTGTAAAGATGTAACTAGGTGCTTGTAACTTTTAGGAAGTGCTCTTAAAATTACTTGAACTAGAAATTTGTCTTCTACCTTCTCTCCTAAGGTTAATAAATTTCCTTTTATATTTACCACTTTCCTTAGAAATAATTATATAGTCTCACAACTATTAACCATTGGAGAATGCAATTGAGTTTGGAGATTTAAGATGATGGTTTTATTCTTCCCTTCAAATATTTTGAATAAAGTATTCCAAGCTTCTATAGAAGTCAATGTTGAACTAATATATAGTTTTATATCATCTATATTTTCAAAACTTTTGATCATGAGAGATTTTGCTTTATATTCTTCATATTTTTTAATTTCCCTATCATCTTTATTAGGTTTAGTATATGACCCTTTAACTATATCCCAAAGGTTTTATACTATCAATATTGATCTCACTTTATTTTTCCATGAGGTGTAATTAGGACATTTAAGTAGTTGATATTCTAAAATAAAGAATTGATGTGTAGTCATTGTTGTGGCTATCACACAACTCACCCCAAAATTAGGGATCCACCTTTTCATTCTGAGTTCTTGGGAGGTTCAGTTTGTTTTGAATAAAAACTTTACATAGATTCTTGTGTTAGAATTTCCCAAGAATAGACATGCAAAGTATTATAAGAACTATGAAGAGAAGAGTAGAACTTATTGATTATTCCATGGGATCAAATTTGTATAAATAGCAAAGTTGATCAATGTGAGTCGTTGGATTACAACAACTCAACAAATATGAACTAGTCTAAACTGAGAGTTCACCTGAGTCATGGAAGAGTGGTAACTCAAGTAAGACTATCCTAGTATAACTTAAAAGAACAAATATTTATTCTAACACCCCCCCCTTAAGTGATACTAGGGGTGAATGCAATAATATTCGATGAGTCCTAGAAACAAGGTCTGATGAGGTACTCATGTACAATGAACTCTTTTAGAATAGATGGTAAAACAACACATGGAAAAAATCATATTTTAAGAAGAAGAAGAAGAAGAAGAAGAGGTATGTATTCGAATTGTGAATATTGTCCTCTATTAAAAAATAAAAAATGAGTCTCGACAATATGGCCTTATTAGGTACTCATGTACAATGTACTTTCATATAGGAGAGATGGTGAAAAAACCACATGGGAAAAAACCATATTCCAAGAAGAAAAAGAACAATAAGAAGAAGAGAGAGGTGAAAACCTCTGTGCACTCTTCTAATGCAATTACTTAACCCCAAGTTTCTCTCACAACTGAATGTAGCATGGACAAGGAAAGGATTTGGTGAAGATATCTATAATTTTATTTTCTATGGGAATGTACTCCAAGTTTAGATCCCCTTGCTGAATATGTTTCTGAATGAAGTGCATGTGAATCTCAATGTTCTTGGTGCGTTGATGCTCAACTAGATTGCAGGCAGTATGAATTGTGCTCGGATTGTCACACCAAAGGGTAATGGGTTGGTCATGGAAAAAACCAAATTCTTTTAGTATATGACGAAGCCAAAGAGCTTCCTGACTGGAAAAAACTACTGCCATGTATTCTGATTCTATAGATGATAATGCTACTACTTGTTTTTTGCATGACCAAGAAATATGTGAAGAACCAAGATAAAAAACATATCCAAAAGTGGAACATATATCTTAAAATGAACCTACCCAATCAGAATATGTGTGACCAATGATATCCATGGATCCTCCCTCATATAAGAGCCCAAAGTGAGGTATAATAGACTTCCTACAAGTTGTTTGTAGAGTGTGGCATCACATAGAGGGGATTTGTAGGAAGTACTTATAGTGACTTCAGACTGAAAAGGTGTGGAAAATGGCTTACAATCAATCATCTTAAACTACTGAAGAAGGTCGAGAGTATATTTCTATTGACACATTGAAATTCCTACATCTATTTGAGTTATTTGAATCCCAAGGAATTAATGAGCTAAATCCAGATCAACCATCTCAAATTTCTCAGAAAGGGAGTCTTTGGTAATCTATATGTGAGAAATGTCACTACCAGTGAGTAGTAGATCATGAACATAGAGAGCAAGTATGGTGATTTTTTCTACATCTCTCCAAATGTAGACTATGGTATCAAACTCACAATGAGAAAATCCTGAGGAAAGAAGGAAGGAGTCCATTTTTTTATACCAAGCTCTAGGAGCTTGTTTGAGACCACTGAGAGATTTTTTTAGTCTAAAAACAAGGGAGGAGTCTTGAGTGAATCCAACAGGTTTTTCCATGAATATTTCCTCTTTTAAGTCACCATGTAAGAAAGCACTTTTAACATCCATCTAAAAAACAAGCCACTTTTGGGAAGCAGCAAGTGCAAGTACCAGTCTAACAGAATCCATTTTTGTAACTGGTGTAAAGATTTCAGAATAATCAATGCCTTCAATTTGTGAGAAACCTTTAGCAACCAAGCGAGCTTTGTGTTTTTTAATTTTTCCATCAGGTCCATACTTAGTTCTATAAATCCATTTACAGCGAACCAATTTTCTTCCTTTGGGTAGAGGGACTAGATCCCAAGTTTTATTTTTGATTAAGGAAGAAAATTCATTCTCCATGGCATCATCCCATTCTTTTATACCAGTTGCTTCTTTGAAGGATTTAGGATCTGTGGAAATGGACTAACAGACAAGACTAGAACCCATGGATTTTCTTAATCTAAATGATGAAAGATTTTAGATGTAAGGAGTGGCCTCTTGAACTATGGTGCAAGCTCATTTTGGCATTCTAGAAGGAGTAATGGGTGTGGCAGGACTTTGAGTTGGAGTTTGGAGTATAGGATCCTCATTTTGCTCATTTATCTCAAGGATGGCATCTTCATTATATTGAGGCTCAAATATTGGATATGGCTCAAGAGAAATAATGTTGGAAGAGGATGGTTGAGGATATTTATGAGGGAATATTTCATCAAATTGAACATTTCTATGAAAAAATACCTCATGAGTTGTGGGATCAAGGAGCCTATAGGCTTTCATTTCCTCACAATAACCAACAAATATGAGCTTCTTACTTTTCTTGTCTAGATCCTTCCTCTTATTCTTTGGGATATGTGCCCAATAAGTACACCCAAAAATTTTGAAGAAAGAGATGTTAGGTTTTGAGCCAGTCCATAATGGCCAATAGCTTTATGAGGTGTGCGGTTTTGGATATAATTTGCATAGTTAATTGCCTCAGCCCAAAAAACTATTGGAAGATCCCTTGAGTGGAGCATACAATTTTCCAAATCCTTCAAAGTTATTTTTTTCCTTTCTGCAATGCCATTTTGTTGCGGATTATGGGAGACTGAATGTTGATGAATTATGCCATGAGTTGAAAAGTGGAGGATTCATTACTGAAGTATTATATCACCCTCTTTCTAAAAATCTTTAGTAGCATCCACCTCCACTAAAGAACAATTCAAAAATAAAGAAATAATCCCTATAACTTCTACACATTGCAAAAATGATGGTCATTATGTGAACACATGTTGGAAAAGACTTCAACAACTAGAGGCAGAAATGAAGGATCACAAGATAGATATTAAGAAGCAAATAGGATTCAAGGCAAAGCTATAAAAACTTCATAAAAATATTGGGTTCTAGGTTCAGGAGCAACTCATCATATGACTTCCTCATATGAGTCATTCACTTCAATCTCCTCAAGCTCAACTTACAGCATAGAAGTTGGTGACTCATCCTTTATCCCAGTCAAATGAAAAGGTGATATATCCATTGATGGCGGTTATATCAATAATGTTATCTATGTCCCAAATATAGCCACAAATCTCCTTTCCATCTATCATATTTGTACTTCTACAAAGGGCAAAACAATTCTGTTTTCACCAACAGGAGTTGAGATAAGAGACTTTCAAGAACTGAACTCTCTCATAGCAAAAGGAGATATTGATCATAACACTCACCTATTTCACTTCAAGGGTTTCAAAAATTCAAATGGGACCTCATGTTTTGTTGCACATGGAGATCTTGAAAGCAAAATTTGGCATGAAAGGTTTGTGTGAGGACTTCTTTAAATTTGGTGAGAAAGTCAACAATATTGCTGAAGTCTTCAGGAGATAATATTATAAACTCTGCCTCTAGCTGCATTGACCTTATTTGATCCACTTTATGAAACAAGTTCTTTAGTTTTTTCCAACTCTCAAATGGATTTTTACATTCTGAAATGTGAAACCATAAGCTCTCATTTACATTGGTGCTTATAATACCCATTGTTTCATACATCTTCCCTTTATGAAAAAATATTTCATATTCCTTTTCAAATTTAGGTTGCTTCTCTTCTAGCAAGTGTGTGAGCCCTTTTTGAGAAATGAGATTTAATATTTTTTGTTTCCATGTGTGATAGTTATGAGGGGTGAGTGGGTCAATTGTATTCATTTTGCCAAATAAAACTACAAAGAACCAATATTCCCCATTTAATTGCAATAATTTTTAGGGATTTCAATGATGCACCCCTCTTTTATCAATTGGAACAATTTGTTTTTATAGCAGTTGAAACATATGTTGATTGAATGCAGCGGAAGCCAGACCTTTATACCAATCTCTTCAATTTACCCACCCTTATGTGAGGGAAACTATAAGTAAATGAGGAGAGTGATACATGGAACATAGGCTATTTGAAGCAAGAATAATCTACCAAACCTTTATACCAAATATTCTCAATGACCTGCCCTTATATGAGGGAAACTATAAGTTAATGAGAAGAACGATACATGGAACATAGGCGATTATTAAGATATTTGGGCCAAATTTTTATTTGTTTTGAATTTTTGTCTGCTTGAAATGTTCAAATGTTCAAGTGTGTTTAGAAAAAAACCATATATTTGTAAGTAGAAAAAGCAACAACTTCATGTGGCCAAAAATAATGCCATAGAAAGACTCCACCACCAAAGTGTCCTCCAATATCTGCCTTCTCATGGAATGCAGTAGTAGCAAAAAAGTGAACCTTATGAACAAAGCCAAAGACCATAAAGAGATGTGCAAGGAGTAGTACTAACAACCCCCTGAAGTCTTCAAAAATAGGTGCAAGAATTAGCACCAAACCCCCCAAAAAAAAAAATTATTTATGAGTTTACAAGGAGACCCATCACTGTAATGGCCTTTACACAGTAGGCAGATTAGTGAGAGGGGCTAAAAAATGGGAGTTCTTTTTTTTACAAAGATCTTTTGAAAAAATTTACAAATGATATCTAAGTAACATCAAAAGAGTGTTCTTGTTAAAAAACAAGGCAACTTCCTTCGATTGAGACACAGGCAACTTCCTTTGGGCATCAATATTTTGAAACCTGCACATTCAATACTAAAGCAAAGTTGGAAAAAATATTGTTAGAGTACTCCCTTATTCAAATGTTGAAAGCAACACATGATTGTTGTATTGATTGCACCATGAGCTTGGAATGTGTATTTTGGATGTGTTGAAAGGAAATGCAGATGTCTTTGACGCGTCGATGCTTCAGTAAGTTCTCATCTTTGATGATGCAATGTACCTTCAACAAACTCCAAAACTCTATAGCTCTGAACACCAATACCAAAAGTGATTCAGTTGTCGAGGTGCTTTTAAAAAAAACCAAGATTTCATCCAATCGTATCAGTTCTAGAACGTCTCAAGTGCAGGAAATCACAGTGATTGTGACATCAAAGTGCAAGATTCGCAATGGAAAGAACGTAGTCTTCGAGGCACATTTTAAGAAACACTAAAAAATATTTTCTCACTGTCTAAGCTCTCATCCAATCGCAGTAGTTTTGGAATGTCGTCAAGGTGTAGGAAGTAATAGCGAACGTGAAATCAGAGTGCAAGCTTTGCAATGGAAAGACAAACGAATGTTATGGTATTTCTTATATAAAAAAGGATTTTCCAGCTTTAAAATCGCCAAGTGAGGCAATCTCCACACAAATTTCAGAATTTAAAATGAAGCTGGCAGATGCCAAATGTCAGATCTCGCAAAATCAAAGTGAAGTAAAATTCACGAAGAAGTAGCAATTAAAATCAAATTTTTGCTTGCGAACTTGACTTCGCCCTATTTTCTCTTTAAGTGGAGTGTGTTGGATGCCGAGAAGGGAACAATGATCACTAAAAAGTTGGAAAAATGACTATTAGATGTGACGTGCTTCCACTAAATGCATACGAACTCCAATAGGGAGTTAAAGCAATGAATATAGGATAGCGCAGAGGTCGACACATGGTCGATGGCCAGTTATAATGCCAACAAAGGCTTCGTATGTCTCAACAATGAAGACGTAAAGCCTCTAGAAAAATATCATCGAGCCGCATGAGGGGAGACTTTGAGAGGTGCAATCTCTCTCAGAGAGAGGAGACGAAGCAATGGTGGGCATCGATTAATGAACCAACTCCTAGAAACTCCAAGAGAGAATGCTAGCAAAATCTATCCTGCTCTGGTACCATGTTATAATTTCCCAAGAATAGACATGCAAAGCATTACAAGAACTATGAAGAGAAGAATAGAACTGATTGATTATTCCATGGGATCAACTTTGTATAAATAGAAAATTTGATCAATGTGAGCCGTTGGATTACAACTCAACAAATCTGAACTATTCTAAATTGAGAGTTCACCTAACTCATGGAAGAGTGGTAACTCAAGTAATACTATCCTAGTAGAACTTCAGAGAACAAAGATTTATTCTAACATATTGTTCATAGTATAGCAATGCTTGTGTTTTTTTCGTGAGTGTCTTCCCTTTGATTCTTCTAGGTGGTCTCATTTGTGGATTAGGTGTTCGTTTTTTTGTAAGTTTTATCAATTTAAAGGTTTAGTCTAATTTATTTTAAATTTGTAAATTTGATTAATTTAAAAGTACATTAAATAAAAATAAAAGAAAAAAAGATATATATATATATATATATAATAATGATATATAAAAAATAAAAGCAATAAAAATAAAATAATATAAATAAAAGAATAAAAAAATATATATAATAAATTAAATTCTTGCTTATTAAAGTAAAATGAAATTAGGATATAGCATGTCCTTTCTTTGAAATATATATGGTAAATTTATATGATTATGTCCATTAACTATTTTCATTCTATGACTTGTTTACAGGTGATATTAAGGCATTGTTTCGAGCCATCCATGAAAGCAATGATAACATGGAGTGTTACGATTAGGTTAAGCCTACGTTGGGGTGGACCCCACTCTGGAGTCAGACGAACTTAGACGATAGTGCTTCAGACCATGCATAATGAGTACACAAAAAATATGTGAATGTGGATGCCACGAGGTTATTAAAGTCTTCGTTTGAGGATAAACCCTTCCCCTATAAGGTTTCAACGTAGCGAGGAACGATTCCCTAGACCAAGCATGGTTGACATCAGACAAAAAAAATTCCCATAACATAGTGAACCTTTGGATGTTTGACTGTGGACATACCAACATGACGAGGATGCATCAGTATGGTGAAGTGGCACTGTGGATACAACAAGATCGACGACATGGCAACATTGGGTGACTTGGATGGCGTAGGATTTAAGAATGAGTATATTCATCGTAAGCATCTTCAATATGATGGATGGTTCTATGGTGGATTCCCATCGATAACAGGTAGGTTATGCGGCTACAAGGAGCAATGTACGTACACGTAGACAACAAAGGCTGAGACTACGATGAACCATCAAGGCGGATGTTCGAATCAATGGCTTGTGAGACAGGCTTGTACCTGGGATAGATAAGGGATGCGGTATGACAAGCTAAGATGTTGATGTCGATATGACACTTTGATATGACATTAGGGTTTCACAAAGGAGCAGCACTAAGATCAAATAAGTGGTGGACCAGAGGCATGGTGGTGAATAGGCTAGCAGTGTGGAGGTTTGAAGCACTTATCAAGCTAGTAATAAATCAAGAGGCTCTGGATCATTTGACATTATGGTCGTTATTCCATTATGCATATGATGTGAAATGGAAGAATACTAGGCGATTGATTTAAGCATATGAGATATCAAATGATCAAGCATCAAAGTTATTTTATGTGGATACAACACCCTGCAACTAGAGTACAATGTCACGGTGAACCATATGACTTCCATAGTGCACAAAGTTGATAAGGTATTTCATGGATGGGGAAACTCAGCACTTGTGGAAAGATACGACCATCAAGGAGGAGAACTTGAAGAGGTATTAAAGTGGAATAAAATTCCAACATCGTCGGTGTTTGCATTAGGGAGAACATGTTAGTTGTCATTGCATAGGGATGACATGGATATATGATCAAAGACATCGAGTCAACGTGGCATTTCAATATGACGTGTTAGAAACTATGAGTAGAAATAACATCCTCAATAGCATTAAAATCCTTTTGTTAGTCATTTTACTAATCGATGGGTAGCAAATCAAGGTATGAGACCAGTCATGTTTGTAAAAAATGGATTGGAGTGAAAGAATGCACGAAGCCAAAGGGATGTGTACAACAGTCATGGCTAATGGTAGTATCAGTTGCCATGATTGAAGAAGCCTATAGAGTACATAGCAATGAGTATCGATGCAAATATCAGTCTCGAATGAACGAAGTTACCTGGTGTACAAACGTAGATAGTGAAGCAAGGGCACAAAATAGTTCAACAGACATAGAGGGTATGCGGGTGTAGATTGATGAATATTATCTTAGCCATGTATGAAAGTGAAAGTGCAGTGGAGATGGCAACGTTATTTTAACTTGACTCTAGTTGTAGACGTCAGTTGAACGTGATATTCTCAGCTATAATGCTCATCTAAGGGGTGATAAAGAGCCATAACGTGGTATTAAATATTTCATTTTAAATGTCGACTAATTATGAAGATCCAGTGGTGATAAAATAAATTTATTATTTATGGTAATATGATGGCAAACATGATATTGAATAGGGCAAGGAGTTCATACATTTCAAAGATACAAAGGTTCAAAATAAACATATTTGATGGTGGGCCAAAGAATAAATGATTTCATATTTGGAATAATTTGAATAAGTTGCCATGTGTAGGCATATGTAATGATACTTCTGTCAGGAGTAAAACCAAGATATGCACATGCATAGGCGTTATTATATATGAATATATAAAGGTATGCTTACCCAAGATATGCACATGCAGAGGCGTTATTATATATGAATATATAAAGGTATGCTTACCCATAGTGAACCTTATTTGTCAATAAATGGGATAAAGAATGTAACACCCAAGCGTTATAATAAGTACAATGAAAGTAAAACGAAGCAGATGATTTGTTATTGAAGAGAAAGTGAAACGTAAATCTAGAAAGAAGAAATGAAGGGCCATATTGAAATTTTGAATAGGGAGGTAAATACTGAACAAGGGTTGGAATTTTTGTAGGCCAGAGGCTTGATCATTTTAGAAGCCATGGCTAGATTGATTTTACCATCCTACTAGACTTTGTTTTTTCACCACATGATGTCAATTTGAGGCATTTTGTTTCTGCACTTGTATGAGTGATGTTGAATACCTTTTTTGCAATATAATGGAGCTATTTCAATTTTAATGCATGTTTGTGGTTAACTTTTTCTTATTTTTGGTATTTTGCATCATTTTCTAAGAATATTGCATAGCATTAGCTATTGACTGCGTGAATTTGGGTAAAACTAATGTTGGTTTTTGTGTAAAATACTAATGATTGTAGGGTTTGTGGAGAAATTTTGAGTTGTAGTAATCCATTTAATTTCTGTTATTTTTTTTTTAATTTTTCTAACTTTTCTTTTGCATATTTATTTAAAACTTTGACAATTAAAATAAAAATAAAAAAATTAAAATGCCAAAAATAAATACATGGGTGTGAAGAATGAGCTTCAATATTTCATTCAAAACAATTTTGATCTCATTCCGAAGCCATTTTGAATTTATAAAAATTATTTAAAGTTGTTGTTTTATGGGAATTTTATAATTTCGGGATTTTACATTTTTCACATTTTGAAGGTAAATCAGATTTTTTCAGCTTTGCATTTTTATTTTCAAGCAATAAATTATCTTCCCTTTATGAAAATTCCAATTTCATTAAAGGGGAGTAATTTATATGGCATTATGTAGGCCACTATTTTTGGAGCAATAAATTCACTTCTCTTTATGAAAATTTTGATTTCATTAAAGAGAGGTAATTTATACATTATATCAAAGGCTATTGTTTTTAAGTATTAAATTATTTTTTCTTTATGAAAATTGTGATTTCATTAAAGAAGGATAATTTATAATGATATTTTAAGGCCATTTACATTTCATAGTTACTCATGCATATTTATTTCTTGTTTTTATTTCATGCACAAAGCAAGTTAAAAGGAATCCAATCTTCATTTCACATTCACATTTAGAGAGATTTTAATCTTCTATTTCATTGTTCAAAGTAGGGTTTAATGCAAGATAAAAACTTGTTTAAAATCTACTTAATCAAAAGAAGATAAAAGCTATCTAAATCCTTCAAGATAAAATGAACTAAGGCTTTACATCGTGGGCATATGAGGACCAATCACATATTTGTTTTCCTCTTTAAGTTTCATGAACAATAATTTGTATAGCATGATAAAACAAACCAACACAGGCCCTTTGTTAACAATTACTTGCAAATCACTAAGGTATTCCTAGCACTTATTTTACACATCTTCACAAAGATTACTAATACACATGTGCAATGCTTACATAGAAAAACTTTGGATAAGTTGTTTTTTTTTAACTTATTTGAGTGGGTTGTGTGATCAAAATACTAAGGGTGAGTGTGGTTTTACAATTGGGCAAAATTACCACTCAATATTTTTGTGCTAGAAGGAGGGCATGAAGTGGTTTATTTTATTGTGATTCTAAATGCTATATATTATTCATTGTTACTTAAGGATTTGAATTGTTTAATATTTCATGTCCTTTGATTATTATATTCAACCTCCTTTATGCATAACATTTTGGCGCTAGAAGGAGGGCCTGAATTGGTTTACTTTATTGCTATTTAGGTGCTAACTTGTTCATGTTACTTGGAAGAATTATTTGAAAGTATTGGTCTTGACTAATGAAGTTTTGTTGTCTTGTGATCACTTTCATTGATTCAAACATTTTCTAATTAATGATGCATTAATGCTAACCTTTTGTAAATTGGAAAATATTCTCTAATGTCATGGTTTAATTGATGCATATATTTTGGTTGATATACATGATGATTTATGTGTTAAAAATTTGATATTTGTTAGACATTTAGTGCTTCTTTGCAAGATATTTATTTGACTAACAAATTTGGTATTAAAGTTATATTCTTTAAGGTTCATTAATAGCATTAGTTGTTATAGCCAGGGCAAGAATTGCATTGTGGATAGCTAACTATTATAGTCAATTAGACATGCCTACTCATCAAATTCCTCAAGGTGTAGAAAATCATTTACCCATGTTTAAGCATGATGTGACCTCAACTGAGGAACATATTCAAAGATACAAGGACATCTTAAGGCATTTGTAAATGTGGAATGGAGATGTTCCTTGTAGATTTTTTTTGTACAAATTGGATGAGGTTGTGTTTGAGTGGTACCTATACCTACTTGTAGGTTCCATCACTTCTTGGGCTCAAATAGAAGCAACATTTATTAGCCATTTTGGAAAACAAGTTGACCCAATTTTGATGCTAAATCAATTTATCTCTATCTTTAAGGAATTTAA
Organism: Wollemia nobilis; assembly: GCA_028583015.1. NCBI lineage: Eukaryota > Viridiplantae > Streptophyta > Pinopsida > Araucariales > Araucariaceae > Wollemia > Wollemia nobilis. The sequence continues at coordinate 3,758,306 of JAQPPZ010016414.1, forward strand.
TGAATCCATGAGCAAATTCAATGATAGGTTTCATAAGTTGTATACCGAAGTGGTGCCTCATTTCATCATTTTATAAGAGAGAGCATTTGAAATTTACATTGGAGTCTTAGATCCTTTAATATCCAAATATCTAAGGAAGCTTCTTGAAGATTCATCTTTGCCTAAGGCTTACAATAAGGCAATTATGGTAGAACGATGGTGGGCTTTGAAATTTTTTGATATGGGTAGATTATCATCATTTAATTCTAAGACTTAGAATCAAACACCACCCATGAGTCGGTATGAGACACAACCTTCTTCCATGATCAATTGTTCAAGAGCTATGGATTCCAACCTACACCAATAAGAGAATCTAAGTCAGAAGCCAACAAGAGAATACCAATTTTTCCAAAGGGTGTGAAGTACAAAGCTTAAGACCACCCATCAAAGACAACCAGAGGGTTTGTCCACCCCTCTGCCTAGAATCACCCAATGGTAGAAATACTCTTGGCACCCTAATTATGTTCCTACTTAGATAGATAAAATAAGATACTTCTAACCATAAAATGCAGCTCTAATTTATGCCAATAGTCAATTCAAATACAAATAAAATGCAACATTTTATATTTATGAATACATTAAAAAAATCCTAATTAGAATGTGTGAATGGATGCAATCCTAAAATGCAAACTAGAATGAGTTATTTTCCAAATTTCTTAATGATTGTTGATTTTATGCTTAGAATATTAAAAATATAACATAAGTTGCAGAAGGTATGCGAAATTCCCAGCAACACTCAAAGGTCATCCAGAAATGCCCATGTACATTCTAGAGATGCCTAAGTGTTTTTTACAATGATTTGGAGAAAATACGTAGGTTTTCCATATTTGTGAAGACAAAAATGAAACACCAAAAAATAACTAACTAAAAATGAATAAACAACATAACACAAGAAATTTAATAATGGAATAGATTTGCTATTATTATTGTTGGGGGGATCTTAGTACAATCAAATATAACCCCAAATAGAGGCTTTACATACTTTATTCAGATACGATGAATACAATAATGCTAGAGTTCTCCGAAATCCTAGCTAGAAATGACAATGGTGTTTGTAAAACTCTTTTTTGCTCCTAATAGAGTCGAGTGGGCTTTAGATATCCGTTGAGTTGGGCCACTCCAACTTAAACAACTATCCAATGATAATGAATCTCCAAAATTGCACACATAAAAATAATAACAGGGAGTTAGTAATAACTGTGAGGGCTCCACTACATGAGACCCCTAGATATCAATAAGACCCTAGCTATTGATAAATGAAATTGCATGGAAATATAAATATATTGAAATGAAATGAAACAGATATTTGATTTACCTTGATACTTTTTGTTTATCCTTTGATGACCGGATTTGTTGTAGATCGATGGCAAAGGCGTGCTCTAGCATCACTCGAAGGCTAGGGGACTATCATAAGGGCTTATGTAAAACATTCACAACCACCTGAAAACTACAAAAAATGCCCGTGGGCATGTGGTCCTAGTAGGGAGATACCTAGAGGCACCTGGTATTGATAGAAAGTGCCCAAAGGTGCTTGGTGGGTGAGGGAAGATTTTGCAGAAGTAGATTTGGCAAGGGTGTAGGATGTGGTGACGGTGATGGCAAGTGAGGGAATGGGTAATTTTGTGGATGGAATGGGGGTTAGGGAACAAAGGCTAATTCAAAATCTTAGGGCACTTAGGGAAAATTAGGAAACTCAAAAACTTTGGGACTTAGGGGTTGAGCCATTAAAATGTCTCATATTTATAATCCAACCTAGGTCGTGCTAGGGTTTCAATGACACTAATCATGTGGCTGAGATTAAAGCACATCTAAGGGTGGATAATAAATCTAGGGTGTGGCATGGATTGATGTGGATGGATGGATAGGATTAAATGAAATCGGATGGCTGAGATTGATTTATTTATATAAATATATATTTATTATATATAATATAATATATAAAATATTATTATTTAAATATATATAATAAATATACATATATATATATATATATATATATATATATAATAGGCAAAAAATGGTGGTAAAGCTAGTATGGAGGACAAATGACTATGTTTTGGTGGTGGAAATGGCGAGAAAACATGGATGAAGGACAAATGGCTAGATTTTGTTGTATACATATACAAAAAAAAAAAACATCATATATTCTTCAAATTTGGCTAGAAAACATCATTGAAATCCCCTATTTTAAATGCTATAGTAGTATAAAAAATAGACACTAAGAAAAACTAAAACCAATAACAATATACTAACACAAAACCATCCATTTTTATGATCATTACAACAATATTTTAAACAAATCTCATAAATCAAAACTTCTAGAAATGCATTATTTTTTATAGTCTATAATTATAGCAATACATATAATTTATGCTTTTCCAATGATAGACGATGAATGTGGGGAATGGAAGGATAAAATTCATTCCCCTTATTAAACTTATTCTCCAAAGACTTTTTAGTTTTCCATTTCTCTTAAAATATGAAATTTATTTCTTTTTTTAATTATTATGTTTATTGTTTTTATTCTCAACCCAATTTGGAAGCTAATTTGGTAGTAAAAAGTCTTGGTCAAAAAATCCCATTTGGAAGCTTAGATATTAGCATAAAATACCAATAGTTTCCACTTATTTATCCTTTTTGGAGCATAATTTAATATGATTGTTCAAACCTAGAATCTACTAAGATGAGGATGTAGAGAAGGTTATACTAAATTATGGATTGAATATATTATATGTATAATATTCATATCCACCATTTCAATAGATAAATTGTCTAGGTTAGAAAATAGATAGAACCAATTTAATTTCCAATTAGAGTTTCGATATAATATTGAATATTTTTCCTTTTGACTTTTAATTTGAGTCACTAGCTACCTGAAGAACACAAGCTTATACTGATAGGAGGAATGAATAGTATAAGACCATTTTTTTACTTTTCTTTCCCAATCAATATTATGTAATGTATAGATAGAAATATCAATAGCAGTAATCAAAACATTGCACAAAACACCACACACAATAGAGACACCAATTTTACGTGGTTCACCCAATGTGGGCTACTCCATGGAGAAATTATTTCACTAAAATTTTCTCAATAAATATTTTGTGAATCCTTTCCCTATTACAATGTTTATAGACCTCTATCTAAAGGACACACCATTCCCCTAATCAATTTCATGGATATCTATCCATAGAACTCCTTTCTCCTCTTGCTCTAGTTGGTGATATTATAGAAGAATTATTTCTCCCACTGCTCTAGCTAATGGATATCTATCCACTGAAGACACTTGTCCTCACTACCATGGCTAATGGATCTCTATCTACTAGATATGGTCATCCTCTATACTCTATCACCTCCAAAGATCTATCTCAAATTTGCACTAAACACGGTCCTTTAGTCTAGCACAAATCTGCTCAATATCTATCTTTGGTCTAGCATAAACCTGTCCTCAAATATGCACCAAACTCTATCCTCAAATATACACTAAACACAGTCCTTTGGTCTAGCACAAATAATTCCAATATCTATCCTTTGATCTGTACTAAAAATAGTCCTTCGATCTAGCACAAATCTGTCCTCAAGCCTTTACACAAAGCTTGATCCACTCACAAATCAACACTATTGGATCTACCCCAAACCTTAACTCAAGGTTTGAACAAATCAATCAATCAAATCTACTCTCAAGTATTCTCAAAGACTTGTCTCAAATCTGCCTTGTAAGCTTCCACAAAATCTCACACTAATATGTCCAAAAGTCCTCTCTTGAACTTGTCCAATCTTCTCAACAAGTCTTCACCAAGACTTGTCTCAATATTCTCAACAATTCCTTACTAGAACTTATCCAATCTCACATAAACATATAGAGAATTGTTAGAGACTCAATATGCTTCACATTCACCACAATGCTCAATCACTTTCAATATTTATTTTTACCATAGAAATATATAGAGAATTGTTAGAGACTCAATATGCTTCTCACTCACAAACTCTCAATCACTTTCAATCACAAAAATATATAGAGAATTATTAGAGACTCAATATGCTTCACACTCACAAACTCTCAATCACTTTCAATCACATAAACATATAGAGAATTGTTAGAGACTCAATATGTTTCACACTCACAAACTCTCAATCACTTTCAATCACATAAACATATAGAGAATTGTTAGAGACTCAATATGTTTCACACTCAAAAACTCTCAATCACTTTTAATCACAAAAATATATAGATAATTGTTAGAGACTCAATATGTTTCACATCCATCAACACTCAATCTCTTTCTCAATTCAATTCAAAATATAGAACAATTTGTTTCACATAACTTGAAATATCACATCAACACATTCACTTGACTAGGCTTAACCAACTCTACTCAACCAATCACTCAATGAAATAATCCTTGCTCACAAATCCTAGTTCAATCATATGAACACTCACTCAAATATTTCCAATAATTCTCATCAATCAATCTCACATAACAATGATACTCATGATCTTTGCAAACCCTAGTTCAAGTTCACTCAACTAATCACTTCAACAACAATGCTTATCAATCAATCTCACATAACAATGATACTCATGATCTTTGCAAACCCTAGTTCAAGTTCACTCACTTCAACAACAATGCTTATCAAACAAGGTTTTATCAATAACTCTTTATTCCAGAAAACCTTGAAGCATTAATTCAAAACACACTCAACAAGGAAAACTTAACAAAGTCCTTTTCACTCCAATATTATTTTCATAAAACCTCAATCAATCACTTCAACCAAAGAAGAATATGCCCATACATTTTATTTGATGTAGAAGTGACCTTAGAAAACCTGTCTCAATCACAATTCCCTTCTTTCCAATTTCAATGGTTAGATGACAAAATATCACACTAACTCTTTTTCAAAATATTTCTCAAACACAAAAATAATCAATCCCAAATACACCTTATTACTCCTTGAAATTAGCAATCATCAAATCATACATGAAAAATAATTATTTGGATACACCTTATAATCTCCAACTTTAAAATAATATCCAACACCACAAAAATTCTTTCTTTTTTTGTGTGTGGAAAACATCCCAAAAGGGATGCCACTTTCGAGTAAGACCCAAGGAGGTAGGGGTATCCCAAAAATTTTCCTTAAACTCCTTATCACCACAAAACTTCAAACAATTTCCTTAAACTCCTTATTATCCTTTTCAAACACCCAAGCAAATATCACAAAAATATTATTTTGCATTCACCTTATAACTCCCCTTACAACCTTACAAACCAAATAAATTTATGCAAAAATTAATTTTTAATTACTCAACTAATTCCCTTCGAAAATTTTGGTGCCATCAAATTGCATACCTTTGTCTTCTACCCAAAAAGGGTTTTAGCGTGATTCGAACTACCGTCTCCCCAAGCGTCAAGCACCTTAGTGCTTTTGTGACCACCGAATGGGCTATAGGCATCCACGTGAAGGAAGGGAAAATTCCTTCCTTTTCAACCAACATATGCCATCAACTCCAAATAAAACAAAAAATCAACTCTACCATGGATTCGAACCTACACTGATCGCTGCCTTCACGCCTTGCCTTCATCGAGGTTGCCAACTGCGCTAGCAAGCGCTTGGTGACCAAGGTCCTTCCTTGGTGAATGAAAAATCTCTGCCTCTTCTTAACACTTAAAACAAATTAAAATCCTCTTGATCGCATAGAATAATTTGCACATTTTTTGCAAGCATGGAGATTAAAATCGAAGGCATGAAGTAGATTTTCTAAGGTGGGGAAATCCCCTTTTTATACACACTTGGTTACTTTGCTCCCCACGTCGGCGCTCAATGTCGAATTCAAATTTTTGAATTGTGACTTAATAACCCACCTTAGGGTTATTTAAAATTAACATAAATTAACTTATAATTAATATTAAAAATTAATTAATAATTAATTTAAATAACTTATAAGTTAAGTAAATTAATTAATAAATTAATTTAAAATAAAAATTATATTAATTAATTAATTTTAAACTTCCCTTTATAATATTATAACAAATATTATAATATTATTTATTTGGGCTCCTTAAACTTTGGACCACATCTGACTTCCTAGAACCAGGTTTTCACCAACTGAAAGTGGGCTCTCCTTTCTACACTGATTGTGGAATTGCTTCTTCTTGCACTGCTCACTAAAACTAACATTCGACATTAATGACCATTCCTTCTTGACATCAATGACAACTTCATTTACTCAAAATGTCCAACACTACCTTTATTAGATGCTAGATTAAGAATTCAATAAATAAAAAGTGCAAAGGAGAGTAGAATCATTATCAACATTATTAGGTTAAAGTTGAAGATAAAGTTTTAAACTAAATATTTTATATTATCTGATTCTACCATATCATTAAACACATTTAGGCCATTGGAATTATAGGGTATATAATATCTAATATTCCAAAAATATTTCTTAGTTTTATTGTACATTATAAAATGGTATTTTAATCATATTATATTAATGATGATAGGAAATATTCTCCCCACTATTATTCATGGTGGTTACATCTAAGCTTCATATTCTCACCACACAACTTGTGATTCTTTACTTGACATAGAAGAGTTGTACAATACAATGGTGAGCACGATGAATAAAAACATCCTTTGGACTGAATGACTCTTATGAGTTCTAGAAATGTATTAGAGCTTCATAGGCTAGATAAAGTCTATAAATAATTTTATGGGAAATACACAAAAAATAAAATTTATAAAAAAAAAGATCAAATTTATTCCTTAGTGTAAATATATCACTTCACTAGATTTATCATATTAAATTTTGATTGTATTTATTTTTAAAATTTGGCTTATGATACATCTATCTATAAGATTCGAGAAAACATATTTCCACTTGAAATGAATGTTCATCAAAATCCACTTTAATAAAGGTCAATGATTGAATGGAATGGACTTTCATGTTGGACATAATGGAGGAATTAAGATTTGAATATTCAAATCCTTTTATATAATTCCAACACTTGACTTTTGATTAAGTATGATATTTGAACATTAAATGAGTTACATGTTTACAATAAAAATATAAATATTATTAGAAATTAGTATTTGTTATTTTTTAGAAGTAGGAGAGCATGGGGAGAGGGATATGAAGAGAGGTAGTGGGAGTGAACCTAGATCATGTGTGCTAAATGGCTTGGTTTCGAATAGAATCGGGGTTGATTCAAATTCCTTGGATCCTTTGATTTCTTCAGTATTGGGTGGTAGGGTGGTCAAAAGGTAGGGTTGTTGTGGTAGGTTGAGTGGTAGTGGTTGGCTGAGTTGTCATGGTTGTTTTTATGGATGTGGTTGGCTATGTTGTAGTGGAAGAGGTTTCCTCTTTGCTAGGAGAGACCATCCCCTATAACAGTTCTCTTACCTTGTCCTTGCTTTTGTTTTTGGTGTACCCTATTTTTTGTTAGCTTTTGAAGCTAAAAAATAAAGATAAAATCAACCAAAAGCTCAAAATAATATTGTAATATAAAATATATGATAATGGAAATATTCTAGAAGTATAAAACTTAGAAATAACTTCAACTATAACTCATAAAATTACCATTAATAAATTCTCATGAAATTGGATCTCTATTGAATCAAGATCTCCAGTATCCATACTTTCATATTATAAAATATTTCATATCCTATACATATAGGATTTAAAGTGACTCTTCATATAGAGCACTCTTGGCCTTCACTTTTATAGAGACTCTCCAACTTCCTATTCTATGGACTCATGTGTACATGGGTAACTATGCACATTTACAATACCAAAATACTTTCAACACTTTAATAATATTTATGCAATTATTACATTGCATAAAGTAAATACTCAACTTCTAATCTAAGAAACTCTTTCCTAATCTAAAGATGTACCAAATGTGGTACATTAGCATGTACCAAATAATATAATATATTTCAATACCCCCTTGTATTACATTATTAATTATTGAAGACTTTAGTCTTCAATATGGCCTTCATCCTTTTGTTGTAGCTTGTGCTCTTCTTTTTTGCTTTCTTCTTTCTGCTCCTTGTTTGTATTCTGATCAAGTAAATGATTAGTATCTTCATAAAATATTAATTTTACTAAAAGTTCTTTAGCTTCATGTTCTTCTGTATTTTCTTCTAGTTCTTGCATTTCCTGTATCTCTTGAACTAAGTGTCCCTTTTGATTTCCTTCTCTATATTGTAGCTGAAGTGGATTGTATTGATGCTGAAATTATTGTTGATATGGTCTATATTGGTTTTGATATTGTCTTGGTTGAAATAACCTATTTTATTGGTTTTCCAAATTTTTTTGATTCCCTTGGTACTAATTCCTTGGATTAAATCTATAGTAACTTGTACTATGACCTCTTTTCTTGCAAACTTGACAATATCTATCACTCCATTTTGTTTTGTTCCTTGAGAATGAAGTAAAATTTCCTTGTAAATTATCTTTTGAGACTAAAGCCTTGTTAGTCATTCCATATGTGATTGAATTATCCACTTCATACTCTTGTAGTATATTGACCAACTCATCAAATGATGTATCTTTACTCAAAATTTGTAAAAATGTAACTAGGTGCTTGTAACTTTCAAGAAGTGCTCTTAAAATTACTTGAACTAGAAATATGTCTTCTACCTTCTCTCCTAAGGTTAATAACTTTCCTTTTATATTTACCACTTTCCTTAGAAATAATTCTATACTCTAACCACTATTAACCAATAGACAATGCAATTGAGTCTGGAGATTTAAGATGAAGGTTTTATTCTTTCCTTCAAATAGTTTGAATAAAGTATTCCAATATTCTATAGAAGTCAATTTTGAACTAATATATGGTTGTATATCATCTATAATTGCAAAAAATTTGATCATGAGAGATTTTGCTTCATCTTCTTCATATTTTTGTATTTCCCTATCATCTTTAGTAGGTTTAGTTTTTGCCCCTTTAACTATATCCCAAAGCTTTTCTACTATCAATATTGATCTCACTTTATTTTTCCATGAGGTGTAATTAGGACCTTTAAGTAGTTGAGATTCTAAAAGAAAGAATTTATGTGTAGTCATTGTTGTGGTTGTCACACAACTCACCCCAAAATTGGGGACCCACCTTTTTTTTCTGAGTTCTTGGGAGGTTTGGTTTGTTTTGAATAGCAAGTTTTCATAGATTCTTGTTCATGGTATAGTAGTGCTTGTTTTTTTTTTCGTTAGTGTCTTCCCTTTGATTCTTCTAGGTGGTCTCATTTGTGGATTAGGTGTTCGTTTTTTTGTAAGTTTGATCAATTTAAAGGTTTAGTCTAATTTAATTTAAATTTTTAAATTTGATTAATTCAAAAGCACATATATTTATATATATTATAATAATATATATGAAAAATAAAAGCAATATAAATAAAAAAATAAAACTATATATATATATATATATATATATATATATATATATATATATATAAAAAATATTAATAAAGTAAATTCTTGCTCATTAAAGTAAAATGAAATGAGGATATAACATGTCCTTTATTTCAATACATGTGGTAAATTTATATGATTCTGTCCGTTAACTATTTTCATTCTATGACTTGTGTACAAGTGATATTAAGGCATTGTTTCGACCCATCCATGAAAGCAACGATGACATGGAGTATTACGATCGGGCAAAGCCTATGTTGATGTACACGTAGAAAATAAATACCAGGACTACGGTGAACCATCAAGGTGGACGTTCGGATCAATGGCTTGCGAGACGGGCATGTACTCGGGATAGACAAGAGATATGGTATGACAAGATAAGAGGTTTATGTGGATACAACACTTTGATGATGATGTGACATTAGGATTTCACAAAGGAGCAGTGCTAAGATTGAAGAAGTGGTGGACCGAAGGCACGATGGCGAATAGGCTCTCAGTGTGGAGGTTTTGAAGTGCTTATCAAGCTGACAGTAAATCAAGAGGAACTGGATCATCTGAAATTATGGTCATAAATCCATTATGCATATGACATAAAATGGAAGAATAGTGGGTGGTTGGTTTAAGCGTTTGTGGTAGAAAATGAGCAGCCATCGAAGTTATTTTAGGTGGATACAACACCCCACAACTAGAGTACAATATCACGGTGAATCAGATGACTACAACGCACAGAGCTGATAAGGTATTTTACATATGGGGAAATATAACACTCGTGGAAAGACACCACCATCAAGGAGGAGAACTTGAAGAGGTATTAAAGTGGAATGAAATTCCAACATCGTCGATGTTTGCATTAGGGAGAACATGTTAGTTGTCATTGCACAGGGATGACATGGATATATTATCAAAGACACCGGGCCGACATGGTATTTCAAGATGACATGTTGGAAACTACGAGCATCGACAACATCCCCAATGACACTAAAATACATTTGTTAGTCATTTTATGGATCGATTGGTAGCAAATCAAAGGTATGAGACCAGTTGTGTTTGTCAAAAGCGTGAAAGAATGGGCGAAGCCAAAGGGATGTGCACAACAATTATGGATAATGGTAGTACTATTTGCCATGATTGAAGAAGCCTATAGAGTACATGGTAAGGAGTCTCGATGCAAACATCAGTGTCCCGAATGAATGAAGCTACCTGGTGTACAAACATAAATAGTGAAGCAAGGGTGCATAATGGTTTAGCAGACATAGAGGGTATGCAGGTGTAGATTGACGAATAGTATCTCGGCCACATATGAAAATGAAGGTGTAGTGGATATGGGAACGTTATTGTAAATTGGCTCTGGTCATAGACGTCGGTTGGATGCAGCATTCTCGATAATAATGCTCATATAGGGGGTGATAAAGAGCCATAACGCGATATTAAATCTTTCATTTTAAGTGTCAACTAATGATGAATAGCCAATGGTGATAAAATAAATTCATTACTTATGGTAATATGATGGCAAATGTGATATTGAATAGGACAAGGATTTCATACATTTGAAATATACAAAGGTTCAAATTAAACATATCCGATGGTGGGTCGAAGAATAAATAAGTTCATAATTGGAATAATTTGAATAAGCATCTATGCATAGGCATATGTAATGATAATTCTATCAGGAGTAAAACCAAGATATTTGCATGCAGAGACGTTATTCTATATGAATATATAAAGTATGCTTACCCCCAGTGAACCTTATTTGTCAATAAATGGGATAAAGAATGTATTACCCAAGCATTGCAATAAGTACAATGAAAGTAAAATGAAGTGGATGATTTGTTATTGAAGAGAAAGTGAAACGTAAATCTAGGAAGAAGAAATGAAATGGCCATGTGAAATTTTAAATAGGAAGGTAAAGATTGAACAAGGGCTGGAATGTTTTTAAGCCAAAGGATTGACCATTTTCGAAGTCATGGTTGGATTGATTTTGTCATCTTGCTGGATTTTATTTTTTCATCACATGATGTCAACTTGGGGCATTTTGTTCCTGCACTTGTATAAGTGATGTTGAATACATTTTCTGCAATATAATGGAGATATTTCAATTTTAATGCATGTTTGTAGTTAACTTTGTCTTATTTTTTATAAATTGCACCATTTCTTTAGAAGATTGCACTGCATTAGTTGTATGAATTCGAATAACACTAATGTTGGGTTTTATGCAAATACTAATTCTTGTAGGGTTTGTGGAGAAACTTTTGAGTTGCAGCAATCCATTTAATTTATGTTATTTTATTTTTATTTTTCTAACTTTTCTTTTGTAGATTTTTTTAAAACTTTGACGATTAAAATAAAAATAAAAAAAATTAAAATACCAAAAATAAATACATGGGTGTGAAGAATGAGCTTCAATATTTCATTCAAAACAATTTCGATCTCATTCCAAAGCCATTTCAAATTTATAAAAATTATTTAAAGTTGCTATTTTATGGGGATTTTATAATTTCGGAATTTTACATTTTTTACATTTTGAGGGCAAATCAGATTTTTCAGCTTTGCATTTTTATTTGCAAGAAATAAATTATCTTCCCTTTATGAAAAGTCCAATTTCATTAAAGGGGGTAATTTATATGACATTCCATAGGCCACCATTTTCGGAGCAATAAATTCACTTCTTTTTATGTAAATTTTGATTTCATTAAAGAGAGGTAATTTATCCATTATATCAAAGGCTATTCTTTTAAAGTATTAAATTATTTCTTCTTTATGGAAATTGTGATTTCATTAAAGAGGGATGATTTATAATGACATTTTAAGGCCATTTACATTTCATAGTTACTCATGCATATTTATTTCATGTTTTTATTTCATGCACAAAGCAAGTTAAAAGGAATCCAATATTCATTTGACATTCACATTTAGAGATATTGTAATATTCTATTTCATTGCTCAAAGTAGAGTTTAATGCAAGATAAAAACTAGTTTAAAATATACTTAACCAAAAAAAGATAAAAGCTAACTAAAATCCTTCAAGATAAAATGAACTAAGGCTTTACATCATGGGCATATGAGGACCAATCACATATTTGTTTTCCTCTTTAAGTTTCATGAACAATCATTTGTATAGCATGATAAAATAAACCAACACAGGCCCTTTGTTAACAATTACTTGCAAATCACTAAGGTATTCCTAGCACTTATTTTACACATCTTCACAAATATTACTAATACACATGTGCAATGCTTACATAGAAAAACTTTGGATAAGTTGTTTTGTTTTAACTTATTTGCAAGAGAGGGTTGTGTGATCAAAATACTAAGGGTGAGTGTGGTTTTACAATTGGGCAAATTACCACTCAATATTTTGGCGCTAGAAGGAGGGCATGAAGTGGTTTATTTTATTGTGATTCTAAATGCTATATATTATTCATTATTACTTAAGAATTTGAATTGTTGAATGTTTCATGTCCTTTGATTATTATATTCAACCTCCTTTATGCATAACATTTTGGCACTAGAAGGAGGGCCTGAATTGGTTTACTTTATTGCTATTTAGGTGTTAACTTGTTCGTGTTACTTGGAAGAATTATTTGCAAGTATTGGTCTTGACTAACGAAGTTTTGTTGTCGTGTGATCACTTTCATTGATTTAAACATTTCCTAATTAATGATGAATTAATGCTAATATTTTGTAAATTGGAAAACATTCTCTAATGTCATGGTTTGAGATATTTGTTTCTACACTTGTATGAGTGATGTTGAATACGTTTTCTGTAATATAATGGAGATATTTCAATTTTAATGCATGTTTGTGGTTAACTTTTTCTTATTTTTGGTATATTGCATCATTTTCTTAGAAGATTGCACCTCATTAGCTGTTGACTACGTGAATTTGGATAAACTAATGTTGGTTTTTGTGCAAAATACTAATTCTTGTAGGGTTTGTGGAGAAACTTTTGAGTTGTAGCAATCCATTTAATTTATGTTATTTTATTTTTATTTTTCTAACTTTTCTTTTGTAGATTTTTTTAAAACTTCGACGATTAAAATAAAAATTAAAAAAAATTAAAATACCAAAAATAAATACATGGGTGTGAAGAATGAGCTTCAATATTTTATTCAAAACAATTTCGATCCCATTCCGAAGCCATTTCGAATTTATAAAAATTATTTAAAGTTGTTATTTTATGGGGATTTTATAATTTCAGGATTTTACATTTTTCACATTTTGAAGGTAAATCAGATTTTCAAGCTTTACATTTTTATTTGCAAGGAATAAATTATCTTCCCTTTATGAAAATTCCAATTTCTTAAAGGGGAGTAATTTATATGACATTTCATAGGCCACCATTTTCGGAGCAATAAATTCACTTCTTTTTATGAAAATTTATATTTCATTAAAGAGAGGTAATTTATACATTATATCAAAGGCTATTCTTTTAAAGTATTAAATTATTTCTTCTTTATGAAAATTGTGATTTCATTAAAGAGGGATAATTTATAATGACATTTTAAGGCCATTTACATTTCATAGTTACTCATGCATATTTATTTCCTGTTTTTATTTCATGCACAAAGCAAGTTAAAAGGAATCCAATATTCATTTCACATTCACATTTAGAGATATTTTAATCTTCTATTTCATTGATCAAAGTAGATTTTAATGCAAGATAAAAAGTAGTTTAAAATCTACTTAACCAGAAGAAGATAAAAGCTAACTAAAATCCTTCAAGATAAAATGAACTAAGGCTTTACATCATGGGCATATGAGGACCAATCACATATTTGTTTTCCTCTTTAAGTTTCATGAACAAGCATTTGTATAGCATGATAAAATAAACCAACACAGACCCTTTGTTAACAATTACTTGCAAATCACTAAGGTATTCCTAGCACTTATTTTACACATCTTCACAAATATTACTAATACACATGTGCAATGCTTACATAGCAGAAATTTGGATAAGTTGTTTTGTTTTAACTTATTTGCAAGAGAGAGTTGTGTGATCAAAATACCAAGGGTGAGTGTGGTTTTACAATTGGGCAAATTACCACTCAATATTTTGGCGCTAGAAGGAGGGCATGAAGTGGTTTATTTTATTGTGATTCTAAATGCTATATATTATTCATTATTACTTAAGAATTTGAATTGTTGAATGTTTCATGTCCTTCGATTTACGCATAACATTTTGGCACTAGAAGGAGGGCCTGAATTGGTTTACTTTATTGCTATTTAGGTGTTAACTTGTTCGTGTTACTTGGAAGAATTATTTGCAAGTATTGGTCTTGACTAATGAAGTTTTGTTGTCGTGTGATCACTTTCATTGATTTAAACATTTCCTAATTAATGATGCATTAATGCTAATATTTTGTAAATTGGAAAACATTCTCTAATGTCATGGTTTGAGGTATTTGTTTCTACACTTGTATGAGTGATTTTGAATACGTTTTCTATAATATAATGGAGATATTTCAATTTTAATGCATGTTTGTGGTTAACTTTTTCTTATTTTTGGTATATTGCATCATTTTCTTAGAATATTGCACCTCATTAGCTGTTGACTACGTGAATTTGGATAAACTATTGTTGGTTTTTGTGCAAAATACTAATTCTTGTAGGGTTTGTGGAGAAACTTTTGAGTTGTAGCAATTCATTTAATTTATGTTATTTTATTTTTATTTTTCTAACTTTTCTTTGGTAGATTTTTTTAAAACATCGACGATTAAAATAAAAGTTAAAAAAAATTAAAATACCAAAAATAAATACATGGGTGTGAAGAATGAGCTTCAATATTTTATTCAAAACAATTTCGATCCCATTCCGAAGCCATTTCGAATTTATAAAAATTATTGAAAGTTGTTATTTTATGGGGATTTTATAATTTCGGGATTTTACATTTTTCACATTTTGAAGGTAAATCAGATTTTTTCAGCTTTGCATTTTTATTTGCAAGGAATAAATTATCTTTCCTTTATGAAAATTCCAATTTCATTAAAGGGGAGTAATTTATATGACATTTCATAGGCCACCATTTTTGGAGAAATAAATTCACTTCTCTTTATGAAAATTTTGATTTCATTAAAAAGAGGTAATTTATATATTATATCGAAGGTTATTATTTTAAAGTGTTAAATTATTTCTTCTTTATGAAAATTGTGATTTCATTAAAGAGGGATGATTTATAATGGCATTTTAAGGCCATTTACATATCATAGTTACTCATGCATATTTATTTCCTGTTTTTATTTCATGCACAAAGCAAGTTAAAAGGAATCCAATCTTCATTTGACATTCACATTTAGAGAGATTTTAATCTTCTATTTCATTGTTCAAAGTAGGGTTTAATGCAAGATAAAAACTTGTTTAAAATCTACTTAATCAAAAGAAGATAAAAGCCATCTAAAATCCTTTAATACAATATAAACTAAGGCTTTACATCATTGTCATATGAGGATAAATCACATGTTTGTTTTTCTCTTTAAGTTTCATGAACAATCATTTGTATAGCATGATAAAATAAACCAACACAGGCCCCTTGTTAACAGTTACTTCCAAATCACTAAGGTATTCCTGGCACTTGTTTTACAATCTTCACAAAGATTACTAATACACATGTGCAATGCTTACATAGTGGAACCTTGAAGAAATTGTTTTGTTTTAACTTATTTGCAAAAGAGGGTTTTGTGATCAAAATCCTAAGGGTGAGTGTGGTTTTGCAATTGGGTAAAATTACCACTCAACATTTTGGTTCTAGAAGGAGGGCATGAAGTGGTTTATTTTATTGTGATTCTAAATGCTATATATTGTTCATTGTTACTTAAGGGATTTGAATTGCTGAATTTTTCATGTCCTTTAATTATTATATTCAAACTCCTTTATGCACAACATTTGGTGCTATAATGAGGGCCCGAATTGGTTTACTTTATTGCTATTTAGGTGCTAACTTGTTCATATTACCTGGAATAATTATTTAAAAGTATTGGTTTTGACTAACAAAGTTTTGTTTTCGTGTGATCACTTTAATTGATTCAAACATTTTCTAATTAATGATGCATTAATGCTAACCTTTGATAAATTGGGAAATGTTCTCTAATGTCATGGTTTAATGGATGCATATATTTTGGTTGATATACATGATGATTTATGTGTTAAACATTTGATATTTTTTAGACATTTAGTGCTTCTTTGCAAGATATTTATTTGACTAACAAATTTGGTATTAAAGTTATATTCTTTAAGGTTCACTAATGGCATCAGTTTTTCTAGCCAGGGCAAGAATTGCATTGTGGATAACTGACTATTATAGTCAGTTAAACATACCTACTCATCAAATTCCTCAAGGAGTAGAAAATAATTTACCCATGTTTAAGCATGATGTGACCTCGGTTGAGGAACATATTCAAAGATACAAGGACATCTTAAGGTATTTGTAAATATGGAATAGAGATGTTCCTTGTAGATTATTTTCGTACACATTGGATGATGATGGGGGACACAGAATTTGCTCAGACCAAATGCTCGAAAACTCTCATTCATTAAACTTGAAAACAAATTACATTATTAGCCCGCAAGTGTAGTTTTCTCTCAACACTAGCCCGCAAGCATAGTTTTATCTTCCCCTTCTCCAAAACTCGGTCTGTCCCCTACCTCTTGACTGTAACCTTCACCTCTTTTATCCTAACCAGCAACTGCCATCGGGTCAACCGCAAAAACATGCATTTATGAGCCATCTGAACATCTCTGACCTTTGGGCATAGCAGTCGAGTGGCCACCATGCTCAACAAACTTATCGAGCAATAAATCTTGCATTGATGAGGCATTTGATCGCCTCGAGAAACATCGTCTGGGAATGCGTGCCTTTTTGGGTCGTGAACTAGTAGTATGTCACGATATCATGACATTTTTCTTCCTCACTACCTTTTCTCTTCTTCGGGTCATGATATCACGACATTTTCCTCCTCGTTGCCTTTTCTCTTTGTTGGGTCGCGATATATTGACATGTCGCGATATCACGACATTTTCCTCCTCGCTGTCTTTTCTCTTCATCGGGTCACGATATCATGACATTTTCCTCCTCGCTGCATTTTCTCTTTGTCGGGTCGCGATATCACGACATTTTCCTCCTTGCTGTCTTTTCTCTTCATCAGGTCACGATATCACGACATGTCACGATATCGCAACATTTTCCTCCTCGCTGTCTTTTCTCTTTGTCGAGTCGCGATATCATGACATTTTCCTGCTCGTTGCATTTTCTCTTCGTTGGGTCAAGATATCATGACATGTGATATCGTGATATTTTCTTCCTAACTCTTCTTTCTTTATTTTGGTCACAAAATCGTGACATGTCGTGATATCGCGATATCTACCTTCTGCTTCCTTCTCACCTTTTCAGGTCGTGAAATCGTGACATGTCACGATATCGCGACATCTTTGCCCTCTGCTCTCTCTTCGCTTCTTGGGTCACGAAATCGTGACATGTCATGATATCACGACAGCTTTGCCTTCTGCTCTCGCTCTTTGCTTTGGATCACGAAATTGTGACATGTCGCGATATCATGACAGTTTTCTTCCTTGCTTTCTTTTCTGCTCCTTCGGTCGAGATTTCGTGACATGTTACAAAATCATGACATTTTCTTCTCTGAACCTTCATGTTCCCTTTTGGTCATGATTTCGTGACATGTCACGAAATCGTGACATTGATTCGGTCGTGATTTCGTGACATGTCACAAAATAATGACAATTTTTGCAGACGCCTTCTTTCTCCTACTTCAGTCGCGATTTCGTGACATATCATGAAATCGTGACATTTTTCACTCCTGTGCCTTGCTTCGTCCTTTTGTCGCAATAATGTGACATGTTGCGATATTGTGACACTTTTCCTCCCTTACGCCTTCTTTCGTCTTCTGGTCATGATTTCATGACATGTCATGATATCATGACATTTTTGCTCCACGTCTTCTCTCTCCTTCCTGAGCCATGAAAACATGACATGTCACGATATCGCGACACTTTTCTCTATCGCGATATTGCGACACTTTTCTCTATTGCGATATCGCAACATCGAGACAAACACTTAATTTTTTTTTTTTATGCAACATTGCTTTGTTGCCACCGGATGCTCCTGCATCAGACAAAAAATGTCAAGATAATGCGACATGTCGTGATATCGCGACACTTTTCCTCCCTTGTGCCTTCTTTCATCTTCTAGTCATGATTTCGTGACATGTCGCGATATAGCGACATTTTTGCTCCGTGTCTTCTCTCTCCTTCCTAAGTCACAAAAATGTGACATGTCATGATATCGCGACACTTTTCTTTGTCACGATATCATGACATCGAGGCAAACACTTAACAAAAAAAAAAAATTGATGCAAGATTGCTCTGTTGCCACCGGATGCTCCTGCATCAGACAACCAGGGTGGATTGAGAAGTGACCTTCACTTCTGTACTATTATGTCACCTTCTCACAACTTGCAAAATCTTCAACCTCTTCAACCTCCACCCTCATTGTTGTCAGCAACCTCTTTTCATCCATCCCCTTTAGCAAATAGATTCTAGCACTGCTACATACCCTTTCGCCCGCCTCCTTCAAGGGCTTCAACTTATGGCGCACTCCATTCTTCATCACTAAGTAAGTGTTGGCATGACCATCATGCACTGCACACTAATCAAACTGCCATGGCCTTCCCAACAATAAATGGCAAGCATCCATAGGTAGTATTTCGCACAGGACCTTATCATAGTAATTCCCAATATTAAATTTGACTAAATACTGTTCACTGACCAATGTCCTATGGTCCTTCCACAACCACGCAATCCGGTATGGATGTGGGTGTCTCCTCCTCTCTAGCTGTAACTTAGTAACCATTTCTTCAGAGACCAAGTTATCAGTACTACCATTATCAATAATCACATTACAGACCTTACCCGAACTTCTACACCTTGTGTGAAATAGGCTCCTCCTCTGGTTTGATTCCTTCTCCTCATTCAACAAGGTTCTCCTTGTGAACATAACTTCTCCTCTCTCTGCCTCCTTAGAATGTTCTGATTCAGCACCTTCATCTGCTACAGCAACTTTGGCAGGACCCTCAAGTTTCTTATTCATATTTTCTTGGTGTTGTGGACACTCAAATGCTCGATGTCCTTCTTCGCCACAATGGAAACAGGTTCCACGAAATCCTCCTCTTCCAAATCCATGTCCAAATCTACCTCTCCCCCTTGGGTAACCATTGTTCTGATTACGGGGTTGGTAATCATCATCCTCCTTCTAATCTTGACTGTAGCTAGCTTCTTCTTTCTTCTCATATTGTCCTCCATCTACTCTTCCACCATGTCCTCTTTCTCCATGACCTCTTCCTCTTTGCTTACTCTCAAACCGTCTGTTCAACTTCTCTTCAACTCTTAGATAAAATTGGTAAGCATCTTCAATGGTGCTAATCCTAACTAGACTCAACTCTTCTTGAATGCTGGGTCTCAACCCATTGATGTAATGGGCCACCTTCTCCTTGTTAGCCTCTGAATGGCTAGTTCGGATGGAGATCTTATAGAACTCATCAGTGTATTATTTGAAAGTTTTTCTTGACTGTCTCAAACTCTGCATTTTCCTTAGCAGATCCATCTCATAGTCAGCTGGGATGAACTGCCTCTTCAAATTCTCTAGCATTCTATCCCACCTGGTTATTCTCTCCTTTCCTCTTCTGTTTCTTTCCAGTTGTACTCCCTTCCACCATATGCTGGCATGACCCTTCACCTTGGTCTTGGCAAACCTGAACCTATAAGTATCTTCAACGTCTTCATACTCAAAGTATTCTTCCAAATCATTGATCTAGTCAATCAACTCCTCTGGATCAAGATTTCTAGAATATGTAGAAACCTCCATCTTCAGTTTCTTTCCAATCTGATATATGGCTTTGTATAACCTGGCTTTTGTAGGATCTATAGCCTCTTATTCTTCCTCAAATTGGTCATTTTCGTCTTCAACCTCATCTTCACTTCCTTCTTCCCATCTGGGTTCAAGTCCTCTGTGTAGCTCCTCTTCCAGTGCCTGAACTTGCCTCTGCAAAGCTCTAAAATATTTTACTGGTACCATGTTTCTTCCACCACCATGGTTTCTTCGTGGAAGCATTTTGCTTCACTCTCTTCTCACAACCCTTCCACAGATCCTGGTGTAAGCTACTTCACTTTTGGCGATTTGCTCACACACTCAGGAACTCCTGCTCTAATACCACTTGATGGAGGACACAAAATTTGCTCAAACCAAATGCTCGAAAAATCTCATTCATTAAACTTGAAAACAAATTACATTTCTAGCCCATAGGCATAGTTTTCTCTCAACACTAGCCTGCAGGCATAGTTTTATCTTCCCCTTCTCCAAAACTTGGCCTCTCCCCTACCTCTTGACTGTAATCTTCACCTCTTTTATCCTAACTAGCAACTGCCACCGGTTCAACCATAAAAACATGCATTTATGAGCCATTTGAACATCTTTCACCTCTGGGCACAGCAGTCGAGTGGCCGCCATGCTCAACAAACTTATCGGGCAAGAAATCCTACATTGATGAGGCATTTGACCACCTTAGGAAACATCGTCTAGGAACGCATGCCTTTTCGGGTCGTGAACCAGTAGTATGTCGTGATATCATGACATGTCATGATATCATGACATTTTTCTTCCTCGCTGCCTTTTCTCTCCTTTGGGTCGCGATATCACGACATGTCGCGATATGGCGACATTTTCCTCCTCGCTGCCTTTTCTCTTTGTCGGGTCACGATATAGCGATATTTTCCTCCTCACTGTCTTTTCTCTTCGTTGGGTCGCGATATCGCGAAATTTTCCTCCTCGCTGCCTTTTATCTTTGTCGGGTCGTGATATCGCGACATGTTGCGATATCGCAACATTTTCCTCCTCATTGCCTTTTCTCTTCATCAGGTCACGATATTGCGACATTTTCTTCTCGGCTCTTCTTTCTTTCTTTTGGTCGCAAAATCGTGACATGTCGCGATATCGCGACATCTGCCTTCTGCTTCCTTCTCGCATTTTTGGGTCATGAAATCGTGACGTGTCGTGATATCACGACATATTTTCCCTCTGCTCTCTCTTCGCTTCTTGGGTCGCAAAATCGTGACATGTCACGATATCACGATAGCTTTACCTTCTGCTCTCGCTCTCTACTTCGGGTTGCGAAATCGTGACATGTCACGATATCATGATAGTTTTCTTCCTTGCTTCCTTTTCTAAACCTTCGATCGTGATTTCGTGACATGTCACGAAATCATGACATTTTCTTCTCTGACCCTTCATGTTCCCTTTTTGTCACGATTTTGCGACATGTCGCGAAATCACGACATTGATTCGATCGCGATTTCACGACATGTCGTGAAATCATGACAATTTCTACGGACGCCTTCTTTCTCCTGCTTCGGTCGTGATTTCATGACGTCACGAAATCGTGACATTTTTCACTCCTGCGCCTTGCTTCGTCCTTTTTTCATGATAATGCGACATGTCACGATATTGCGACACTTTTCCTCCCTTGCGCCTTCTTTCGTCTTCTGGTCACGATTTTGCGACATGTCGTGATATCATGACATTTTTGCTTCGCGTCTTCTCTCTCCTTCCTAAGCCGCGAAAATGCGACATGTCGCGATATCGCGACACTTTTCTCTGTCGTGATATCGCGACATCGAGGCAAACACTTAAAAGATTTTTTTTTTTTGATGCAAGATTGCTCTGTTGCCACCGAATGCTCCTGCATTAGATGAGGTTGTGTTTGAGTGGTACCTATACCTACCTGTAGGTTTCATCACTTCTTTTTCTCAACTCGAAGCAACATTTACTATCCATTTTAAAAAATAAGTTGACCCAGTTTTGATGCTAAATCAATTTATCTCTATCTGTAAGGAATCTAATGAATCCATGAGCAAATTCAATGATAGGTTTCATAAGTTGTATACCAAAGTGGTGCCCCATTTCATCATTTCAGAAGAGAGCATTTGAAATTTACATTTTCCTGCTCGTTACATTTTCTCTTCGTTGGGTCAAGATATCATGACATGTGATATCGTGATATTTTCTTCCCGACTCTTCTTTCTTTCTTTTGGTCACAAAATCGTGACATGTCGTGATATCGCGACATCTGCCTTCTGCTTCCTTCTCGCCTTTTCGGGTCGTGAAATCGTGACATGTCACGATATCGCGACATCTTTGCCCTCTGCTCTCTCTTCGCTTCTTGGGTCATGAAATCGTGACATGTCATGATATCACGACAGCTTTGCCTTCTTCTCTCGCTCTCTGCTTTGGATCATGAAATTGTGACATGTCGCGATATCGTGACAGTTTTCTTCCTTGCTTTCTTTTTTGCTCCTTCGATCGAGATTTCGTGACATTTTACAAAATCATGACATTTTCTTCTCTGAACCTTCATGTTCCCTTTTGGTCATGATTTCGTGACATGTCGTGAAATCGCGACATTGATTCGGTCGTGATTTTGTGACATGTCACAAAATAATGTTAATTTTTGCAGACGCCTTCTTTCTCCTTCTTCGGTCGCAATTTCGCAACATATCGTGAAATCGTGACATTTTTCACTCCTGCGCCTTGCTTCGTCCTTTTGTCGCAATAATGTGACATGTTGCGATATTGTGACATTTTTCCTCCCCTACGCCTTCTTTCGTCTTCTGGTCACGATTTCATGACATGTCGTGATATCATGACATTTTTGCTCCACGTCTTCTCTCTCCTTCCTGAGCCATGAAAACATGACATGTCACGATATCGCGACACTTTTCTCTGTCACGATATTGCGACACTTTTCTCTGTTGCGATATCGCGACATCGAGACAAACACTTAATTTTTTTTTTGTGATGCAACATTGCTTTTTTGCCACCGGATGCTCCTGCATCAGACAAAAAATGTCAAGATAATGCGACATGTCATGATATCGCGACACTTTTCCTCCCTTGCGCCTTCTTTCATCTTTTGGTCATGATTTCATGACATGTCATGATATAGCGACATTTTTGCTCTGCGTCTTCTCTCTCCTTCCTGAGTCGCAAAAACGTGACATGTCATGATATCGCGACACTTTTCTTTGTCACGATATCGTGACATCGAGGCAAACACTTAACAAAAAAAAAAAAATTGATGCAAGATTGCTCTGTTGCCACCGGATGCTCCTGCATCAGACAACCGAGGTGGATTGAGAAGTGACCTTCACTTCTGTATTGTTATGTCACCTTCTCACAACTTGCAAAATCTTCAACCTCTTCAACCTCCACCCTCATTGTTGTCAGCAACCTCTTTTCATACATCCCTTTTAGCAAATAGATTCTAGCACTGCTACATACCCTTTCGCCCGCCTCCTTCAAGGGCTTCAACTTATGGCGCACTCCATTCTTCATCACTGAGTAAGTGTTGGCACGACCATCATGCACTGCACACCGATCAAACTGCCATGGCCTTCCCAACAATAAATGGCAAGCATCCTTAGGTAGGATGTCGCACAGGAACTCATCATAGTAATTCCCAATATTAAATTTGACTAAATATTGTTCACTGACCAATGTCCTATGGTCCTTCCACAACCACGCAATCCGGTATGGATGCGGGTGTCTCCTCCTCTCTAGCTGTAACTTAGTAACCATTTCTTCAGAGACCAAGTTATCAGTACTACCATTATCAATAATCACATTACAGACCTTACCCGAACTTCTACACCTTGTGTGAAATAGGCTCCTCCTCTGGTTTGATTCCTTCTCCTCATTCAACAAGGTTCTCCTTGTGAACATAACTTCTCCTCTCTCTGCCTCCTCAGAATGTTCTGATTCAGCACCTTCATCTGCTACAGCAGCTTTGGCAGGACCCTCAGGTTTCTTATTAATCTTTTCTTGGTGTTGTGGACACTCAAATGCTCGATGTCCTTCTTCGCCACAATGGAAACAGGTTCCACGAAATCCTCCTCTTCCAAATCCATGTCCAAATCTACCTCTCCCCCTTGGGTAACCATTGTTATGATTACGGGGTTGGTAATCATCATCCTCCTAATCTTGACTGTAGCTAGCTTCTTCTTTCTTCTCATCTTGTCCTCCATCTACTCTTCCACCATGTCCTCTTTCTCCATGACCTCTTCCTCTTTGCTTACTCTCAAACCGTCTGTTCAACTTCTCTTCAACTCTTAGAGAAAAATGGTAAGCATCTTCAATGGTGCTAATCCTAACTAGACTCAACTCTTCTTGAATGCTGGGTCTCAACCCATTGATGTAATGGGCCACCTTCTCCTTGTTAGCCTCTGAATGGCTAGTTCGGATGGAGATCTTATAGAACTCATCAGTGTATTCTTTGAAAGTTTTTCTTGACTGTCTCAAACTCTACATTTTCCTTAGCAGATCCATCTCATAGTCAGCTGGGATGAACTGCCTCTTCAAATTCTCTAGCATTCTATCGCACCTGGTTATTCTCTCCTTTCCTCTTCTGTTTCTTTCTAGTTGTACTCCCTTCCACCATATGCTGGCATGACCCTTCACCTTGGTCTTGGCAAACCTGACCCTATAAGGATCTTCAACGTCTTCATACTCAAAGTATTCTTCCAAATCATTGATCTAGTCAATCAACTCCTCTGGATCAAGATTTCTAGAATATGTAGAAACCTCCATCTACAGTTTCTTTCCAATCTGAGAGATGGCTTTGTATAACCTGGCTTGTGTAGGATCTATAGCCTCTTCTTCTTCCTCAAACTGGTCCTTTTCTTCTTCAACCTCATCTTCACTTCCTTCTTCCCCTCTGGGTTCAATACCTCTGTGTAGCTCCTCTTCCAGTGCCTGAACTTGCCTCTGCAAAGCTCTGAAATATTTTGTTGGTACCATGTTTCTTCCACTACCATGGTTTCTTCGTGGAAGCATTTTGCTTCACTCTCTTCTCACAACCCTTCCACAGATCCTGGTGTAAGCTACCTCATTTTTGGTGATCTGCTCACACACTCAGGAACTCCCGCTCTAATACCACTTGATGGAGGACACAAAATTTGCTCAGACCAAATGCTCGAAAAATCTCATTCATTAAACTTGAAAACAAATTACATTTCTAGCCCATAGGCGTAGTTTTCTCTCAACACTAGCCTACAGGCATAGTTTTATCTTCCCCTTCTCCAAAACTCGTCCTCTCCCCTACCTCTTGACTGTAACCTTCACCTCTTTTATCCTAACTGGAAACTGCCACTGGGTCAACCACAAAAACATGCATTTATGAGCCTTTGAACATCTTTCACCTCTGGGCACAGCAGTCGAGTGGCCACCATGCTCAACAAACTTATCGGGCAAGAAATCCTACATTGATGAGGCATTTGACCACCTTAGGAAACATCGTCTAGGAACGCATGCCTTTTCGGGTCGTGAACCAGCAGTATGTCGCGATATCATGACATTTTTCTTCCTCACTGCCTTTTCTCTCCTTTGGGTCGCGATATCATGACATGTCGCGATATCACGACATGTCGCGATATCATGACATTTTCCTCCACGCTGCCTTTTCTCTTTGTCGGGTCACGATATCGCGACATTTTCCTCCTCACTATCTTTTCTCTTCGTCGGGTCGCGATATAGCGACATTTTCCTCCTCACTGCATTTTCTCTTCGTCGGGTCGTGATATCGCGACATGTTGCGATATCGCAACATTTTCCTCCTCATTTCCTTTTCTCTTCATCAGGTCACGATATTGCGACATTTTCTTCTCGGCTCTTCTTTCTTTCTTTTGGTCGCAAAATCGTGACATGTCGCGATATCGCGACATCTGCCTTCTGCTTCCTTCTCGCATTTTTGGGTCATGAAATCATGACGTGTCATGATATCGCGACATATTTGCCCTCTGCTCTCTCTTCACTTCTTGGGTTGCAAAATCGTGACATGTCACGATATCGCGATAGCTTTACCTTCTACTCTCGCTCTCTACTTCGGGTCGTGAAATCGCGACATGTCACGATATCATGATAGTTTTCTTCCTTGCTTTCTTTTTGCTCCTTCGGTCATGATTTCGTGACATGTCACAAAATCATGACATTTTCTTCTCTGACCCTTCATGTTCCCTTTTTGTCACGATTTCGTGACATGTCGCGAAATCGTGACATTGATTCGATCACGATTTCACGATATGTCGTGAAATCATGACAATTTCTACGGACGCCTTCTTTCTCCTGCTTCGGTCGTGATTTCATGACATGTCATGAAATCATGACATTTTTCACTCCTACGCCTTGCTTCGTCCTTTTGTTGTGATAATGCGACATGTCGCGATATCGCGACACTTTTCCTCCCTTGCGCCTTCTTTCGTCTTTTGGTCATGATTTTGCGACATGTCGTGATATCGTGACATTTTTGCTTTGCGTCTTCTCTCTCCTTCCTAAGCCACGAAAACACGACATGTCGCGATATCGTGACACTTTTCTCTGTCGTGATATCACGACATCGAGGCAAACACTTAAAAGATTTTTTTTTTTTTGATGCAAGATTGCTTTGTTGCCACCGGATGCTCCTACATCAGATGAGGTTGTGTTTGAGTGGCACCTATACCTACCTGTAGGTTTCATCACTTCTTTTGCTCAACTCGAAGCAACATTTACTAGCCATTTTAAAAAATAAGTTGACCCAATTTTGATGCTAAATAAATTTATCTCTATCTGTAAGGAATCTAATGAATCCATGAGCAAATTCAATGATAGGTTTCATAAGTTGTATACCAAAGTGGTGCCCCATTTCATCATTTCAGAAGAGAGAGCATTTGAAATTTACATTGGAGTCTTAGACCCCTTAATATCCAAATCTCTAAGGAAGCTTCTTGAAGATTCATCTTTGCCTAAGGCTTACAATGAGGTAATTATGGTAGAACGATGGTGGGCTTTGAAATTTTTTGATATGGGTAGATTATCATCACTTAATCCTAAGACTCATAATCAGACACCACCCATGATTCGGGATGAGACACAACCTTTTTCCATTATGAATTGTTTAGGAGGTATGGATTCCAACCTACACCAACCATCCAATAGAGCACCCCTTGAATCAAATGAGGTCTAATGTGAGCAATCAAGCAGATAAAATTGAATGTCCAAATATTACAACCACCTTAGATTTCATCCAAGAGGATGTGCAAGTCTGAAAGCCAATGTCCATTAATGAGGATTGGGATGAACAAACCCATCAAGATATTGGTTGATGTTTACTCACAAAGGAAGATTGGGATAATTATTGGGAGTAAAATATAAGATTTGATCTTATTGATGAAACCCTTGACTCACCAAATGCAGTTGAGAGTGAATTTGAGGAGTCAATGGATGAATCTGAAGACACAATAGAATATCATCACTTATTTTTAAAATATGATCATTGTAAATATCAAGAAATCCAACATGAGTCAAGTTGTTATGAGTTGGAGATGAGTCGTTCAAAGTTCTAGTTTACAAGTGAGGATTGGGATGATCATAGAAAGAAGAATATAAAAATTAATCCCATTATATAAACCCCTTAGCCCTCAAAAGTGGTTGAAAATGAGGTTGAACAAAAATCAATAAATGAACTCGAAGACATAACAAAATTTCACCACTTGTTCTTGGAAGACACTTTGGATGAGATTATTAAAACTGAAGGTCAAGAAAATCCACACCTTCCAAATTGTGATAAAATTGAATCATGGGTTACAAATGTGGATTATGATATTGCAATATTGAATACAAAGAGTAACCCACTTTTGAAAATAATTGAACCATCTAAGGAATGTGAAGGTGAGTTTGAGGATCAACCCATTGATGAATTTGAAGAATGTGAAGGCATGACTAAACATCACACCCCAATTTTAGAAGATGATCATTGTTGGTGGAATAAATGGGAGAACTTTTTCGCTCTTTCTAATGAAGCACTCGCTTCACCTAATATGTAGGACAAGTTGCAAATGCTAGTTCTACAACTTAAAGGAAACATCGCTCAATTACAAGAACAAAGACCTCAAGATGTGTATCTTGATGATGCTCCAAATCATCCTCATGAGACAAATATTGAATATACTAAAAGTGATATTCTTTCGGATAATGGAGGGATCCTAGAGTGGATTGGTTTTGAAACATGTGACAAATCCAGACCTTCCATAAATTTGGATGAGGTGATTAAATTTAATTATCAAAGCCTTCAACATTCTCAATATGATGACAAGGAAGAATTTGAAGAAGTTTTTGAAGATTTTGAGGAAGAAATAGTATGGATGGTTAACAATAATTAGGAATAATATGCTCATTTCAAACCTTCTAATTAATTTATTGTGTCAATCAATATACAAGATAATACAATTGCTTCCTCACATGAGGATATTACAAGTCGTGTACAATCTGAGAAAGTGTTGGAAGAAGGGTTGGAATCTCATCAAGTATTATAAAGTAATAATGATTCTAATACCATGGATAAATAAGGAGAACCACTTAATTTGGTCCCCTTTGATGGGTATGGAATTATAAATCTTGATCCACCAATGTCTTTGCCATCTCAAAATGAGAATATTCTAGAACTTGAATGGTTTGGGTTTGATATAACCGATGATCCAATTGAAAATGCTACTTTATCTTAAACAACTCAAATGGTTGATCAAGATCATGTGTTATGTGACACATACCTAGATAGACAAGGCCCATGGTTTGAAAGGATGGACATGTTTTTAATTGGGTGCCTAATTTTTGTGTCTTTGATAAATAGGTTATGGACAAAGAAGAAGTGCTACAAGAAGATGATGATAAAGATCACGAAAAAAAAAATTGACAAATTCTCTCCAAGTATGGGTAAATGGAAATGCACCAAAGGTAAAATCTCACCTTTTGTGTTCCAAAATTCAAACTCCAAGTGAATGTTTGCATAATTGGTTGTTGTATTCAAATGCTATCAATAATTAAATGCCATTTGTGGTGGATAAAGAATTTGATTTAATTTCTCCTCACACCACTAATAAGAATGCTTTGTTGAATGAAAAATAAATTGATGTGCTTGAAGTGTTAAATCAAGTTCATAATCAATTAATTATTGAATATTGGATACAAAATTACGATGATCCTCATTTAATAAATATCCTAGAAGCTTGCAAGTGGTTGCATAAATTTGATTGGCCTATAAACATGAAATAAATTTGACCTTAAAGCTTTAAGAAATAGGCTCTTGTTTGCAAGGTATCATATTTGAAAAGGAAGGCCTAGTTCTAAATCATGAATCGAATTGTGAGATTGACACCTTAAGGAATAGACAAGGAGGAATTGAAAATCAGTTATTGTCTAATCAAGTTAATGATTTGGAGCTCACCTTTAGGATTATTAATGGAGCTAAATCAAATTGGTGGGGTGAGGGAGGCAAGATGAATATTGTTGTGTTGTTTGGACTAATCTTATTTTTGTTGGATTTTTGTAAAACTTGGCATGCATATCATGCTACGTATCTTTTAAAATGTGCTAATCATGTTTGGGATCCAGGGAAGTGATAGCTCAAGCTTTCCACCATATTGTACATTATTGTATATTGTTGTATATAGTTTTGGTGTTCTTCCTTTTGTTGTTGGTTTGTTGTTCTGTTATTTGTATCTGGTTTTGGCTTATGTTTTGGGTTATTCCTTTGTTTTGAGGTGATGTTTCATGGTCACTAATTTATGGCATCTTACCCATTTTTTGTGTTCCTTTGTTAAGTAGGTTGGAATACCTAGTCTGAAATCAGGTGAACCTAAGAAAATGGGGATGAATTATTTTGTGATCATGCTCATATTTTGGGACTAAAATGGTGGAGAGTAGAATAATGAAACATTTCACTAAAACTCCACATATAACTCACATATTAAAGGGTATTTTTGGAAGCCCTAACGGATGAAGTTATCTCAATTTGCAAATTAAGGTAAAAATTCAACATGCTCTATATTTTTGCTTCCTAATCCTAGTGATACATAAAGTATTGCAAAGCTATAAAAATAAATAAATAAATAAATAAATAAAATGAGCAGTGAAAATCTTGATCAAATTAGTCACAAAGTCTAGATAAACTCTACCAGGGCTATAGATGTCTGATTGGTAGTAGGGCTCTGTCTAGACACAACTCGATTATAAGAAAGGCTTTGCAAAGTATTAAGCAAACACAAGGGTGAGTTAGATAAATCCTACTCAGGCTATAGACACCTGACTAGAAATAGGGCTCTATTTGTAGAAGTTTTATTTTATGAGATGTGCTTCATAGCCTAAAGGCAAAACAGATGATAGAATCCAGATGGTTTTCAAAGGTGCAAAATGAATCACTTTGTCACACACTGAGCAAAGGCAAATGAATTAGTTGTTTTTATTCAAATTTTTTTACCCCCACCTTCTTGGGACATCGCTAAATAATAATTATTTCACTAATATTTGGTGTTCTCATTTTAGATTGGGTTTTTCAACCGAAATGCTTAGGAGCATATCCCAGCAGAGTCACCATTTATTGTGGTTGTTTCACAACTTGCCCATAATGCTCTGGTCATAGACGTCAGTTGGGTGTGGCATTCTTGAACATAATGCTCATCTAGGGGGTAAATATACGTGAAAAATTGGCAACACTGTGGGGCTGGATCTCGAAGTCACGGTTAAGGGTACATTTCAATGTATTGTATGCCATGTGGAAGAGGGATTGCTAAAGTTCTATGAGGGCTTTGAACCCTATTAAATCTTTCATTTTAAATTTTGACTAATGACGAAGAGCCAATGGTGATAAAATAAATTCATTACTTATGGTAATACGATGACAAACGTGATATTGAATAGGGAAAGGATTTCATACATTTCAAAGATACAAAGGTTCAAATTAAACATATATGATGGTGGTCTGATGAATAAATGAGTTCATAATTAGAATAATTTGAATAAGTAATGAGTAAAACCAGGATATGTACATGTAGAGGCATTATTCTATATGAATGTATAAAGGTATGCTTACCCAAAGTGAACCTTATTTGTCAATAAATGGGATAAAGAATGTAATGCCCAAGCGTTACAATAAGTACAATGAAAGTAAAACAAAGTGGATGATTTTTTATTGAAGATAAAGTGAAATGTAAAGTCAGGAAGAAGAAATGAAGGGCCATGTTGAAATTTTAAATAGGGAGGCAAAGACTAAACATGGGCTAGAATGTTTGGAGGTCAGAGGCTTGACCATTTTGGAAGTCATGGTTGGATTAATTTTGCCATCTTTCTAGACTTTGTTTTTCACCACATGATGCCAATTTGGGGCATTTTGTGTCTGCACTTGTATGAGTGATGTTGAAAACCTTTTATTCAATATAATGGAGATATTTCAATTTTAATGCATTTTTGTGGCTTTATCTTATTTTCAGCATATTGCACCATTTCCTTAGAATATTGCACTACATTAGTTGTTGACTGCATGAATTCGGATAACACTAATGCTGGTTTTTGTGTAGAATACTAATGCTTGCAAGGTTTATGGAGAAAATTTTGAGTTGTAGCAATCCATTTAATTTTTGTTATTTAATTTTTATTTTTCTAACTTTTCTTTTGTAGATTTTTTTAAAACTTCGACGATTAGAATAAAAATAAAAATAAAATGCCAAAAATAAATACATGGGTGTGAAGAATGAGCTTCAATATTTCATTCGAAATAATTTCGATCCCATTCCAAAGTCATTTCAAATTTATAAAAATTATTGAAAGTTATTGTTTTATTGGGATTTTACATTTTTCACATTTTGAAGGCAAATCATGACAATTTTTGCGGACGCCTTCTTTCTCCTGCTTCGGTCGCGATTTCGCGACATTTTTCACTCTTGTGCCTTGCTTCATCCTTTTGTTGCAATAATGCGACATGTCACGATATCATGACACTTTTCCTTCCCTGCGCCTTCTTTCGTCTTCTAGTCATGATTTCGTGATATGTCGCGATATCACGATATTTTTGCTTCGTGCCTTCTCTCTCCTTCCTGAGCCGCGAAAACGCGACATGTCACGATATCGTGACACTTTTCTCTGTCGTGATATCGTGACACTTTTCTCTATTGCGATATCGTGACATCGAGACAAACACTTAATTTTTTTTTTTGATGCAACATTGCTTTGTTGCCACCGAATGCTCCTACATCAAAAAAAAATGTCGCGATAATGCGACATGTCATGATATCACGACACTTTTCCTCCCTTGTGCCTTCTTTCGTCTTCTGGTCATGATTTCGTGACATGTCGCGATATCACAACATTCTTGCTCCGCGTCTTCTCTCTCCTTCCTGAGTCGCGAAAACACGACATGTCGTGATATCGCGACACTTTTCTCTGTCGCGATATCGTGACATCAAGGCAAACACTTAAAAAAAAAAAATTTGATGCAAGATTGCTCTGTTGCCACCGGATGCTCCTGCATCAGACAATCGGGGTGGATTGAGAAGTGAACTTCACTTCTGTACTGTTCTGTCACATTCTCACAACTTGCAAAATCTTCAACCTCTTCAACCTCCACCCTCATTGTTGTTAGCAACCTCTTTTCATCCATCCCCTTTAGCAAATAGATTCTAGCACTGCTACATACCCTTTTTCCCGCCTCCTTCAAGGGCTTCAGCTTATGGTGCACTCCATTCTTCATCACTGAGTAAGTGTTGGCGCGACCATCATGCACTGCACACCGATCAAAATGCCATGGCCTTCCCAACAATAAATGGCAAGCATCCATAGGCAGGATGTCGCATAGGACCTCATCATAGTAATTCCTAATATTAAATTTGACAAAATACTATTCACTGACCAATGTCCTATGGTCCTTTTGCAACCACGCAATCCGGTATGGATGCGGGTGTCTCCTCCTCTCTAGCTATAACTTAGTAACCATTTCTTCAGAGACCAAGTTATCAGTACTACCATTATCAATAATCACATTACAGACCTTACCTGAACTTCTACACCTTATGCGAAATAGGCTCCTCCTCTGGTTTGATTCCTTCTCCTCATTCAACAAGGTTCTCCTTGTGAACATAACTTCTCCTCTCTTTGCCTCCTCAGAATGTTTTGATTCAGCACCTTCATCTGCTACAGCAGCTCTGGAAGGACCCTCAAGTTTCTTATTCATCTTTTCTTTGTGTTGTGGACACTCAAATGCTCGATGTCATTCTTTGCCACAATAGAAATAGGTTCCACAAAATCCTCCTCTTCCAAATCCACATCCAAATCTGCCTCTCCCCCTTGGGTAACCATTGTTCTAATTACAGGGGTGGTAATCATCATCCTCCTTCTAATCCTGACTGTAACTAGCTTCTTCTTTCTTCTCATCTTGTCCTCCATCTACTCTTCCACCACGTCCTCTTTCTCCATGACCTCTTCCTCTTTGCTTACCCTCAAACCGTCTGTTCAGCTTCTCTTCAACTCTTAGAGCAAACTGGTAAGCATATTCAATGGTGCTAATCCTAACCAGACTCAACTCTTCTTGAATGCTAGGTCTCAACCCATTGATGTAACGGGCCACCTTCTCCTTGTTAGCCTCTGAATGCCTGGTTCGAATGGAGATTTTATAGAACTCATCAGTGTATTCTTTGACAGTTTTGCTTGACTATCTTAAACTCTACATTTTCCTTAGCAAATCCATCTCATAGTCAACTGGGATGAACTGCCTCTTCAAATTCTCCAACATTCTATCCCACCTGGTTATTCTCTCCTTTCCTCTTCTGTTTCTTTCCAGTTGTACTCCCTTCCACCATATGCTGGCATGACCCTTCACCTCGGTCTTGGCAAACCTGACCCTATAAGGATCTTCAACATCTTCATACTCAAAGTATTCTTCCAAATCATTGATCCAAGCAATCAACTCCTCTAGATCAAGATTTCTAGAATACGTAGAAACCTCCATCTTTGGTTTCTTTCCAATCTAAGAGATGGCTTTGTATAACCTGGCTTGTGCAGGATCTATAGCCTCTTCTTCTTTCTCAAACTGGTCCTCTTCTTCTTCAACCTCATATTCACTTCCTTCTTCCCCTTTGGGTTCAAGTCCTCTGTGTAGCTCCTCTTGTAGTGCCTGAACTTGCCTCTGCAAAGCTCTGAAATCTTTTGCTGGTACCATGTTTCTTCCACCACCATGGTTTCTTCATGGAGGCATTTTGCTTCACTCTCTTCTCACAACCCTTCCACAGATCTTGGTGTAAGCTACCTCACTTTCGACGATCTGCTCACACACTCAGGAACTCCCGCTCTAATACCACTTGATGGGGGACACAAAATTTGCTCAGACCAAATGCTCGAAAACTCTCATTCATTAAAATTGTAAACAAATTACATTACTAGCCCACAGGCGTAGTTTTATCTCAACACTAGCCTGCAGGTGTAGTTTTATCTTCCCCTTCTCCAAAACTCGGCCTCTCCCCTGCCTCTTGACTATAACCTTCACCTCTTTTATCCTAACTGGCAACTACCACTGGGTCAACCACAAAAACATGCATTGATGAGCCATCTGAACATCTCTGACCTCTGGGCACAGCAGTTGAGTGGCCACCATGCTCAACAAACTTATCGGGCAAGAAATCCTACATTGATGAGGCATTTGACCACCTCGAGAAACATCGTCTAGGAACACATGCCTTTTTGGGTCGTGAACCAGAAGATGTCACGATATCGCGACATGTCACGATATCGCGACATGTCACGATATCATGACATTTTTCTTCCTTGTTGCCTTTTCTCTCCTTCGGGTCACGATATCATGACATGTCGCGATATCGCGATATTTTCCTCCTCGCTACCTTTTCTCTTCGTCGGGTTGCGATATCGCAACATGTCGCGATATCATGACATTTTCCTCCTCGCTACCTTTTCTCTTTGTCGGGTCGCGATATCGTGATATTTTCCTCCTCGCTGTCTTTTCTCTTCGTCGGGTCGTGATATCACAACATGTCATGATATCGCAACATTTTCCTCCTCGCTGCCTTTTCTCTTCATCGGGTCGCGATATCACAACATGTTGTGATATCGCGACATTTTCCTCCTCATTGCCTTTTCTCTTCATCAGGTCGCGATATCGCGACATTTTCTTCTCGGCTCTTCTTTCTTTCTTTTGGTCACAAAATCGTGACATGTCACGATATCGCGACATCTACCTTCTGCTTCCTTCTTGCCTTTTTGGGTCACGAAATCGTGACGTGTCATGATATCGCAACATATTTGCCCTCTGCTCTCTCTTCACTTCTTGGGTCGCAAAATCGTGGCATGTCACGATATCACAACAGCTTTACCTTCTGCTCTCGCTCTCTACTTCGGGTCGCGAAATCGTGACATGTCACAATATCATGACAGTTTTCTTCCTTGCTTTATTTTATGCTCCTTTGGTCGTGATTTCATGACATGTCATGAAATCATGACATTTTCTTCTCTGACCCTTCATGTTCCCTTTTGGTCACGATTTTGTGACATGTCACGAAATCACGACATTGATTCGATCACGATTTCGCGACATGTCCCGAAATCATGACAATTTCTATGGACGCCTTCTTTCTCCTACTTCGGTCGTGATTTCACGACATGTCACGAAATTGTGACATTTTTCACTCCTGCGCCTTGCTTCGTCCTTTTGTCACGATAATGCGACATGTCGCGATATCGCGACACTTTTCCTCCCTTGCGCCTTCTTTCGTCTTTTGGTCGCGATTTCGTGACATGTCGCGATATCGTGACATTTTTGCTTCGTGTCTTCTCTCTCCTTCTTGAGCTGCAAAAACGCGACATGTCATGATATCGCAACACTTTTCTCTATCGTGATATCGTGACATCGAGGCAAACACTTAAAAGAATTTTTTTTTTTTGATGCAAGATTGCTTTGTTGCCACCGGATGCTCCTGCATCAAATGAGGTTGTGTTTGAGTGGTACCTATACCTACCTATAGGTTTCATGACTTCTTTGGCTCAACTCGAAGCAACATTTACTAGCCATTTTAAAAAATAAGTTGACCCAGTTTTTATGCTAAGTCAATTTATCTCTATCTGTAAGGAATCTAATGAATCCATGAGCGAATTCAATGATAGGTTTCATAAGTTGTATACCGAAGTGGTGCCCCATTTCATCATTTCAAAAGAGAGAGCATTTGAAATTTACATTGGAGTCTTAGATCCCTTAATATCCAAATCTCTAAGGAAGCTTCTTGAAGATTCATATTTGCCTAAGGCTTACAATGAGGTAATTATGGTAGAATGATGGTGGGCTTTGAAATTTTTTGATATGGGTAGATTATCATCACTTAATCCTAAGACTCAGAATCAGATACCACCCATGATTCGGGATGAGACACAACCTTTTTCCATTATGAATTGTTCAGGAGGTATGGATTCCAACCTACACCAACCATCCAATATAGCACCCCTTGAATCAAATGAGGTCTAATGTGAGCAATCAAGCGGATAAAATTGAATGTCCAAATATTACAACCACCTTAGATTTTATCCAAGAGGATGTGCAAGTCTAAAAGCCAATGTCCATTAATGAAGATTGGGATGAACAAACCCATCAAGATATTGGTTGATGTTTACTCACAAAGGAAGATTGGGATAATTATTGGGAGTAAAATATAAGATTTGATCTTATTGATGAAACCCTTGACTCACCAAATGCAGTTGAGAGTGAATTTGAGGAGTCAATGGATGAATCTGAAGACACAATAGAATATCATCACTTATTTTTAAAATATGATCATTGTAAATATCAAGAAATCCAACATGAGTCAAGTTGTTATGAGTTGGAGATGAGTCGTTCAAAGTTCTAGTTTACAAGTGAGGATTGGGATGATCATAGAAAGAAGAATATAAAAATTAATCCCATTATATAAACCCCTTAGCCCTCAAAAGTGGTTGAAAATGAGGTTGAACAAAAATCAATAAATGAACTCGAAGACATAACAAAATTTCACCACTTGTTCTTGGAAGACACTTTGGATGAGATTATTAAAACTGAAGGTCAAGAAAATCCACACCTTCCAAATTGTGATAAAATTGAATCATGGGTTACAAATGTGGATTATGATATTGCAATATTGAATACAAATATTAACCCACTTTTGAAAATAATTGAACCATCTAAGGAAGGTGAAGGTGAGTTTGAGGATCAACCCATTGATGAATTTGAAGAATGTGAAGGCATGACTAAACATCACACCCCAATTTTAGAAGATGATCATTGTTGGTGGAATAAATGGGAGAACTTTTCTACTCTTTCTAATGAAGTACTCGCTTCACCTAATATGCAAGACAAGTTGCAAAGGCTAGTTCTACAACTTAAAGGAAACATCGCTCAATTACAAGAACAAAGACCTCAATATGTGTATCTTGATGATGCTCCAAATCATCCTCATGAGACAAATTTTGAAGATACTAAAAGTGATATTCTTTCAGATAATGGAGGGATCCTAGAGTGGATTGGTTTTGAAACATGTGACAAATCCAGACCTTCCATAAATTTGGATGAGGTGATTAAATTTAATTATCAAAGCCTTCAACATTCTCAATATGATGACAAGGAAGAATTTGAAGAAGTTTTTGAATATTTTGAGGAAGAAATAGTATGGATGGTTAACAATAATTAGGAATAATATGCTTATTTCAAACCTTATAATGAATTTATTATGTCAATCAATATGCAAGATAATACAAGTGCTTCCTCATATGAGGATATTACAAGTCGTGTTCAATCTGAGAAAGTGTTGGAAGAAGGGTTGGAATCTCATCAAGTATTATAAAGTAATAATGATTCTAATACCATGGATAAATAAGGAGAACCACTTAATTTGGTCCCCTTTGAGGGGTATGGAATTATAAATCTTGATCCACCAATGTCTTTGCCATCTCAAAATGAGAATATTCTAGAACCTGAATGGTTTGGGTTTGATATAACCGATGATCCAATTGAAAATGCTACTTTATCTTAAACAACTCCAATGGTTGATCAAGATCATGTGTTATGTGACACATACCTAGATAGACAAGACCTATGGTTTGAAAGGATGGACATGTTTTTAATTGGGTGCCTAATTTTTGTGTCTTTGATAAACAGGTTATGGACAAAGAAGTGCTACAAGAAGATGATGATAAAGATCACGAAAAAAAAAATAAATGACAAATTCTCTCCAAGTATGGGTAAATGGAAATGCACCAAAGGTAAAATCTCACCTTTTGTGTTCCAAAATTCAAACTCCAAGTGAAGGTTTGCCTAATTGGTTGTTGGATTCAAATGCTATCAATAATGAAATGCCATTTGTGGTGGATAAAGAATTTGACTTAATTTCTCCTCACACCACTAATAAGAATGCTTTGTTGAATGAAAAATAAATTGATGTGCTTGAAGTGTTAAATCAAGTTCATAATCAATTAATTATTGAATATTGGATACAAAATTATGATGATCCTCATTTAATAAATATCCTAGAAGCTTGCAAGTGGTTGCATAAATTTGATTGGCCTATAAACATGAAATAAATTTGACCTTAAAGCTTTAAGAAATAGGCTCTTGTTTGCAAGGTATCATATTTGAAAAGGAAGGCCTAGTTCTAAATCATGAATCGAATTGTGAGATTGACACCTTAAGGAATAGACAAGGAGGAATTGAAAATCAGTTATTGTCTAATCAAGTTAATGATTTGAAGCTCACCTTTAGGATTATTAATGGAGCTAAATCAAATTGGTAGGGTGAGAGAGGCAAGATGAAGATTGTCGTGTTGTTTGGACTAATCTTTTTTTTGTTGGATTTTTGTAAAACTTGGCATGCATATCATGCTACATATCTTTTAAAATGTGTTAATCATGTTTGGGATCCAGGGAAGCGATAGCTCAAGCTTTCCACCATCTTGTACATTATTGTATATTATTGTATATAGTTTTGGTGTTCTTCCTTTTGTTGTTGGTTTGTTGTTCTGTTAATTGTATCTGGTTTTGGCTTATGTTTTGGGTTATTCCATTGTTTTGAGGTGATGTTTCATGGTCACTAATTTATAGCATCTTACCCATTTTTTGTGTTCCTTTGTTAAGTAAGTTGGAATACCTAGTCTGAAATCAGGTGAACCTAAGAAAATGGGGATGAATTATTTTGTGATCATGCTCATATTTTGGGACTAAAATGGTGGAGAGTAGAATAATGAAATATTTCACTAAAACTCCACATATAACTCACATATTAAAGGGTATTTTTGGAAGCCCTGAAGGATGAAGTTATCTCAATTTGCAAATTAAGGTAAAAATTCAACATGCTCTATCTTTGTGCTTCCTAATCCTAGTGATACATAAAAAAAAGAAAAAGAAATAAAAAAGAAATAAAATGAGCAGTGAAAAGCTTGATCAAATTAGTCACAAAGTCTAGATAAACTCTACCAGGGCTATAGATACCTGATTGGTAGTAGGGCTCTATCTAGACACAACTCGATTATAAGAAAGGCTTTGCAAAGTATTAAGCAAACATAAGGGTGAGTTAGATAAATCCTACTCAGGCTATAGACACCTGACTAGCAGTAGGGCTCTATTTGTAGAAGTTTTATTTTATGAGATGTGCTTCATAGCCTAAAGGCAAAAAATATGATAGAATCCGGATGGTTTTCGGAGGTGCAAAATGAATCACTTTGTCACACACTGAGCAAAGGCAAATAACTTAGTTGTTTTTATTCAAATTTGTTTACCCCCACCTTCTTGGGACATCGCTAAATAATAATTATTTCACTAATCTTTGGTGTTCTCATTTTAGATTGGGTTTTTCAACCGAAATGCTTAGGAGCATATCCTAGCAGAGTCACCATTTATTATGGTTGTTTCACAACTTGCCCATAATGCTCTGGTCATAGACGTCAGTTGGGTGTGGCATTCTTGAACATAATGCTCGTCTAGGGGGTAAATATACATGAAAAATTGGCAACACTGTGGGCCTAGATCTCGAAGTCACGGTTAAGGGTACATTTCAATGTATTGTATGCCATGTGGAAGAGGGATTGCTAAAGTTCTATGAGGGCTTTGAACCCTATTAAATATTTCATTTTAAATTTTGACTAATGACGAAGAGCCAATGGTGATAAAATAAATTCATTACTTATGGTAATACGATGACAAACATGATATTGAATAGGGAAAGGATTTCATACATTTCAAAGATACAAAGGTTCAAATTAAACATATATGATGGTGGTCTGATGAATAAATGAGTTCATAATTAGAATAATTTGAATAAGTAATGAGTAAAACCAGGATATGTACATGTAGAGGCATTATTCTATATGAATGTATAAAGGTATGCTTACCCAAAGTGAACCTTATTTTTCAATAAATGGGATAAAGAATGTAATGCCCAAGCGTTACAATAAGTACAATGAAAGTAAAAAAAAGTGGATGATTTTTTATTGAAGATAAAGTGAAATGTAAAGTCAGAAAGAAGAAATGAAGGGCCATGTTGAAATTTTAAATAGGGAGGCAAAGACTAAACATGGGCTGGAATGTTTGGAGGTCAGAGGCTTGACCATTTTGGAAGTCATGGCTGGATTAATTTTGCCATCTTTCTAGACTTTGTTTTTCACCACATGATGCCAATTTGGGGCATTTTGTGTCTGCACTTGTATGAGTGATGTTGAAAACCTTTTATGCAATATAATGGAGATATTTCAATTTTAATGCATTTTTGTGGTTAACTTTATCTTATTTTCGGCATATTGCACCATTTCCTTAGAATATTGCACTGCATTAGTTGTTGACTACATGAATTCGGATAACACTAATGTTAGTTTTTGTGTAGAATACTAATGCTTGCAAGGTTTGTGGAGAAATTTTTGAGTTGTAGCAATCCATTTAATTTTTGTTATTTAATTTTTATTTTTCTAACTTTTCTTTTGTAGATTTTTTTAAAACTTCGACGATTAGAATAAAAATAAAAATAAAATGCCAAAAATAAATACATGGGTGTGAAGAATGAGCTTCAATATTTCATTCAAAATAATTTCGATCCCATTCCAAATTCATTTCAATTTTATAAAAATTATTGAAAGTTATTGTTTTATTGAGATTTTATAATTTTGGGATTTTACATTTTTCACATTTTAAAGGCAAATCAGATTTTTTCAGCTTTGCATTTTTATTTGCAAGGAATAAATTATCTTCCCTTTATGAAAATTCCAATTTCATTAAAGGTAGGTAATTTATATGACATTTCGTAGGCCACCATTTTCGAAGCAATAAATTCACTTCTCTTTATGAAAATTTTGATTTCATTAAAGAGAGGTAATTTATACATTATATCAAAGGCTATTTTTTTACAGTATTAAATTATTTCTTCTTTATGAAAATTGTGATTTCATTAAAGAGGGATAATTTATACTGACATTTTAAGGCCATTTACATTTCATAGTTACTCATGCATATTTATTTCTTGTTTTTATTTCATGCACAAAGCAAGTTAAAAATAATCCAATTTTCATTTAACATTCACATTTAGAGAGATTTTAATCTTCTATCTCATTGTTCAAAGTAGAGTTTAATGCAATATAAAAACTGGTTTAAAATCTACTTAACCAAAAGAAGATAAAAGCTATCTAAAATCCTTCAAGATAAAATGAACTAAGGCTTTACATCATGGTCATATGAGGACCAATAACATCTTTGTTTTCCTCTTTAAGTTTCATGAACAATCATTTGTATAGCATGATAAAATAAACCAACACAGGCCCTTTGTTAACAATTACTTGCAAATGACTAAGGTATTCCTAGCACTTATTTTACATATCTTCACAAATATTACTAATACACATGTGCAATGCTTACATAGCGGAACCTTGGAGAAGTTGTTTTGTTTTAACTTCTTTGCAAGAGAGGTTTTTGTGATCAAAATCCTAAGGGTGAGTGTGGTTTTGCAATTCGGTAAAATTACCACTCAACATTCATGACTAACACTTGTAGACTTTCTTATCTCTTCCTAATATTTTGGATAATATGTTAAAGAACATTTTTTAATGCAATTCTAAACCTTTAAGTTTGGCTTCCTTATGACTCCCTAAATACAATTTATTTTAATTCTAAATTTATCAATCCTATGGTGATGTTTAATTCCTTATAATTCCAAGCTTAGAAATTTAGAACTTCCTTTAAGAGATATTTGTAAATTTTATATATTTAATTTGATGTAGAAAACCTTATTTCTCCAATCTAGTCAAATTGCAAATATTTACATTGTTTTGTAAATGCAAATAATCAAATTACAAAACTTTAAATTACTCCTTCAAATTCTTCAACCCAAATTTAAAACCTTCATAAAATTCTCTAATAGCAATAATTAGATTTCTAAGGTTTCAAATATTTATTCGTATCCCTCCATAATAGTTTCACTTTTAACCTTAGAGAATAATAATTATAAGCAACCCATTACCTCCTATCTTAAGCTTATAAATAACTTTAAATAAAGTGAATTACCTTCAACCTTGAATGTGGTAATTCCCTTGGTCAATAGTGCTTGACCATATTCTAATTTGTATTCTTCTGCATGGACATATCCTAATTGATGCTCCTATGCATGTATGAAATATTTGTTGTAATTTAACCTCCTTTGAAAGATTATTCTCTTTCCTCTTGGCTTCAACCTTTACAAAGGTACTTTAATTCACAACTTAACCTTGTTGCTACAATTTTGATCATTTGACTCCTTTCCTACACATAACTTGAATCTATCTCTTGCAATTTCAAGTGGTGTATATCCCTCTTACATTCTCTTAGTCTTCAATTAATGAATGTACGTGCACATTCTTATATTTATAGTCCTTTTTTGTGAATTGCCCTTCCACTCTAGTATCGTTGGTTCCTTGAAATACATTATATTCCTTGTTATATACACTTGAAATCCTTCTAATTTTTTGATCTTCCATTGTGCATGTGCCACATGGTACTCAAATGCTTCCAATGTTCAAAACTTTTTTCCTTACTCTTCTCATGCTTATATAACATAGCTCTGTGTTGGTTGATGATATTAAGATACTATGAACATTACTACTTGCAATTTTCTCACTCCCAATGATGACTTAATGTCTCCTTTCATCCCTGGCATAATTTGACACCCAAAATGGTTAACACAAATCCATTGCATGTAACATCTCTAATATTTAACAATTGGAATTTACCCTAATTTTCCAAATTTTCTATCACCTATACGTATGTTCTTTCACCTTATTTTGTAGAAACATATTTGTTTGGACTCCTTGGATAAAATCATGGCATTGAACCTTCAAATTCAATGGATTTGCTTTAAATTTTTGGTGGTGTCTCTTCTTTAGATGGTGGTGGCTCTTCCTTAGAAAGTGGTGTCTCTTCCTTAGAAAGTGGTGGCTCTTCCTTAGATGGTTGTGGCACCTCCTTACATGATGGTGGATCTATTTTAAGAAATAGCAATGCTTTCTTAGACTATGGTTGCTCTTCCTTGAGCAATAGTGGTGCTTCCTTATAATGTGGTAAATTTTCTTGAATGGTGGTGGTTATCCCTTGAATTATGGTGGCTCTTCCTTAAGCTATGGTAGCACTTCACTACTCCAAGGAGACACTTTCACTTCACCTTTGAACAGTGGCTTCTTAGTTTTTTTAGACAGTTAAAAATATGCTTTACTTTCAACACTTTCTTGGTCTTCAATTTGCTTAGGAAAAATACTCTTGCTCTATTTCTTTTACTCTAATAAATCTATATTTTTATGGGCTAGAAAGCAACATTTAACATTAATGTTATTCCCTTATTATTTCTCCTTTTCAAGTAATCTTTAACTTTGATTTTGCTATTTTAATCTTGCAGATTTTAGGATGCAAATACTACTAACTCCTTTTGCTTGAAGACTCCTTTTTCAACTTTCTTTTTCAGATTTTAATAAATCTAATATGGTTATCTTAAATTCTTAATGTAAAACTAATTTTCATACTTTAATAATAAACTTATGTAGCACCAATATCACATATATTTTTTATCTACTTATGTAGGTAATTTCTTTGGTGATTGATTCACCCTTTTGCTATCTTGATTTTGTAATTTTTCACCTTTACTTTCTTGTGCTTTGCTACTCCAAAACCTACCAATATTGCAACTCTAATTTCTACTCAAATACTCTCTCAAATATACCCTAAATTTCTCCAAAATAATATCTCTCTATCTCCTAATACTGTCCACAAATCTAATTTTGTGGCTTCAAAATACCTCCAAATTTTTTATCTCAAATTATGGCACTTGCAGCTATTACTGCTTCCCAAATGCTATCAAAAAATTCTGCAAATTTCCAATCAATTTTTCCTTTGTTTCATTGTCCAAAGCTACAACAAAAATCTCCAAAATTCTACCTTCTTTCACTATCACGACCTCCTTCAATATCCTATTCTAGGGTACTCCAAAATATGAAAAATATTATCAAAATCATAGCTCTATACCTCCTTCAATTTATTGTTCTTCAACTCTTCAACTTCAGCCTCAAAAATAAATAATCTTCTCTTTTCAAATCAACCTTCAAAAATACTATGGCTATCCTTAATTTTATCAAATCTATGA
The DNA here is from genome assembly GCA_028583015.1 of Wollemia nobilis. Classification (NCBI taxonomy): domain Eukaryota; kingdom Viridiplantae; phylum Streptophyta; class Pinopsida; order Araucariales; family Araucariaceae; genus Wollemia; species Wollemia nobilis. The sequence continues at coordinate 3,803,282 of JAQPPZ010016414.1, forward strand.
CCTCTTCAATCTTCTTATTGATTTCTAACTTCAAATCTGATCTCCTTTGTTTTCTTCTTCCTTTAGAATCTTAATGTATTGAGATATTCAAAACTCTTCTCCAAAATTTAGCAAACTTCTTGCCAAAAACTTCTCCCTATTGGCCTTGTTGTTAGATGGTGACAATTATTCCAAATTCTTATTTATCAAAAACTTCTCCTTGTTTGACTTCCTTATTCTTTTAACTTTCTTCTCAAATTCTCTGATGGTTACTACTCCAATTCTATAATAAGGCTCTCTCTAGCCTTATTCTCCTTCTCATTACTTAGCTTTCTTATTCCTCTATATTTCTCCAATGTCTACTAGTCTAATTATACAATAAGGATTTCTCTAGCCTTCTTCTCCTTCTCCAAATTCTCTCGGTATCTCATATCTTAGGTCTTCTAATTTTGCATATCCTCAATTATTCTCCTCAAAACTTCAATAAAACTTATCCTTGATTTCCTGGATCTCCAAAATCTATTGCTTCTGAATTCTACAATAAGACCTTTTCTTAGTCCTTTGTTTTCAATCTCCAATATTTTATCTTCCAAAACTGAAAGTTCTTCAATGTGACCACTTTTGGGTCTCTTCAACTTCTCCAATTTGCAACCTTCAATCTTCAATATCTAATCTTCAATCTCTTATGAGACCTCCTTCTTGGTTCTCCTTAATCTTCTACCTTCAATATCTAATGGGTCCTTATTTCTTAGACCTCCTTCATCTTCAATGTTTGTTCTTTTGCTGCAACTCAAAAACTAATCCCTAAACAAGGAAAGAACATAGACTTTTAGGAAACCAAAGGTTAAATTCTTCTCTATATGTTGTAGGAAGTTTTTGAACTTCTAAGAACTATTATTTTTGCAAAAAAAACTTAGAGCAAATGCATGTAGAATTCCAAAATTCTAAAAGAAATTAACTTAACTAGCTATTCTCAAAACTAGTGGAAAAAATTCTATGTTGAGTCCTAGTCTTCACGAGTTCTCCTTCAACCCTGTGGAAAGACTCTAACCAACTTGCAATCTGGAATATTTTTCAGTATCTCAAACTTCTCCAATAGGACCTCCTTTTTGGGTCTTTTAATATTCTCAATGTCAAAGTCTATCTTCAAGACCTGTAATTTCCTTCTATATCAAAATTTACTCTTGGAACAGGTAAATCTCCAAACTTATTTGATTTTTTCCAAAGGTAATTCCTTTAACTTCACTAATTTATCCTTAACCAGTGGAAATATCCTTTGCAACTTTACAATCTATGCAAGTCAAAACCTTATTGTGGCTTTGATACCACTCTTAGCTTTTGAAGCTAAATACTTAAGATAAAATCGACCAAATCCTCAAAATAAAGTAGCAATATAAAGTGTATGATAATGGAAATATTCTAGAAATATAAAATAACTTTAACTATAACTCATAAAATTTCCTTTAATAAATTCTCATGAAATTGGATCTCTATTGAATCAAGATCTCAAGTATCCATAATTCCATATTATAAAACATGTCATATCCTATACATATAGGATGTAAACTGACTCTTTATATGGAGCACTCTTGGCCTTCACTCTTCTAGAGACTCTCCAACTTCCTATTCTATGGACTCGTACACATGGAAAACTATACACATTTACAATACCAAAATACTTTGCACATTGTAATAATACTTGTGCATTTATTACTTTACATAAAGTAAATATTCAAATTCTAATCTAGGACATTATTTCCTGATGTAAAGATGTACCAAATTTGGTACATTAGCATGTACCAAATAATGTAATATTTTTTGGGGTTTCTCTTTCTAGTTTTCTTTGAGAGAAAACATAGCATGGGTAGGGTGATTGAAATATGGAGTTGTGGTGGGATGAGTAGTTGCAGTTGGATGAGTTGTCACAGTTGGTTGGATGCATGTGGTAGGATATGTTGTAGTGGAAGGGGTCTATTTTTTGTTGGGAAAGACCATCCCCTAAAAAAGTGCTCTAGTCTTGTCCTTGTTTTTGCTTTTGATGTTCCCTATTTTTGAGGGTTTCTCTTTCATGTTTTATTTGAGAGAAAACCTAGCCTAGTTTGTGTTGTTAAGAGAGGGTCTTTGGTGATCAAATTTTTGGTCAATTATCCTAGATTTTCTTTGTCTAAAAACTTAGGTCCTTTAGTGGATATAGAGAAGTTTGTGCAAACTTATGACTTGGATTTGTTGAAGTCTAATGTGATCCCAATCCCAGTCGAGATACTAGATTTGAACGTTGATGTAAATAGAATTCCAACTCAACGTTTTCTCTCTACTGGTCCTAGTTGTGTCTTTCTTGTAACCAAATATCTCGTGTTGGTGAATTTTCTCTAGTCCTTAAAGGATTTGTTTTGAGGCTTTTGTGCTATGTAGTAACATGATCCAAATGTTGATTGTTGAACCAAGTGATTTCTTTGTTCAAATTTTTGGGTGCCCAATTGTTATGGATATTATTGGACTATTGGGTGTGAAAATTCTAGCTTTGTTTTGGATTTTTCAGCCAAACATCGAATGCAGGACTTTAATATCTAGAGTGGTTCCAAAAATTTGATTTTGGGTTGGGGTGGGAAATTTTTATTTTTGAATTTTGAACCAATTTTATGTGATAACCTTGCTAGAGAAGTGTTTTTGGGTTTTTGGATAGCTCCTACCATTTGGGGTTTCATCCTCGTGAGGTTGTGGGTTATGCCTACTTGGTCGTGTAGTTTCAGTTACTTTTATACTAGTGTGCTAAAATGTTGGGTGGAAGACTATGTGGATTCTGGGACCATATCATAGGATTATGCTTATACCTTTTGGAAATCTTGGCATAATGTTCCTTCTATATTAGATACTATTGGGGAAATATATATGGGTTCAAGGTGTTGGGTTTGTGTAAGCATACTTCTTAGAAATTGTTGGCCAGAACTTGTTAGGAATGAACCTGTGAGCCTACTATAGGAAGTCATGTCCAAAAATAGAGTTCCTATCTTGGCAAGAATTTTTATTTTTTGAAATTTGAAAAGAATGTTTTTGGTTTAGTTTTGGTAGGAACCAAATGTTCCTGCCCATGACCCTATTTTTCAAATTTCTCTGGGATGCATCCTTGTTGTTGGTAGGATCCACCATTCTGGGTCTCTTGGTTGTATTGAATCCTAGATCCTATTTCTCCTGGCATGGTGCCTTTGGGTGTTTAGTTTCTTTTCCCTTGGGGGGTCAATCATATTTGTGATTTACTTTGGTTTCTCTTTGAAAGCTTTTTTTGCTTTGCAAAAGGTTTGGAGGCCATTTCAAAACCCTTTATGTAAAAGGTTTGAGGACCCTTTCAAACCCACTTCTTCCACCTAATAAAATAAAATATTAACTTTTAATGATTCTCTACATATATGGATAAAATTTTCTCATATTTTTTTTCTTTTTAGGTTAAGCATTATGTTTTATAATTTTAAAGCAAACCTTGAGTATGAGACAAAGTAGTATATATTTTATTTTCTATGCTTGGCATTCAATCAAAGCTTTTGAAAAATATGTATTGCTAACATTAAAATTTTAGTTTCTAGAAATTTAGATATACTATAAAATTTTGAACATGGAATATCATTAACAAGTGGACTTTTTATACTTACATTTTATATTATATATACTTGTTTAATTATTTTGTTTTATCCTCATTCAAATAAGCTTACGCGCATCTAAAATTCAAACAAGCTCAAATAAGATCATTATCATTAAAATTATAAATCTACTTCTAGAGTTATAGTTTATAATGAATAGAAATTTTTTTTTTATATTTTTACAATGAATAAGTGATAATACTACATTATAAGAATTTATTTAATGAATTTATCCATTATTAAACATTTACATCATATGACCACTGTGTGTATTCTCTTAGTGAAAATCCATTGTCTACTCTATGAATGGTTTTTTTAATGATTAGTTTTGTCATATTTTAAATTAGATTAACTTTTATTTTTATACTATTGTGATCTTTATGGATGGTTGATTTTGTTGGACTTTTAACTACGAAGTATGACAATGTGCATGATATTTTTTTATGCTATGTTCCTAATTTTAAGGTCTTGTGGTTTTTATAAAAAAATGAAAAATATTGTGTCTTGAATGGAAAGAGAAGGAATCAATCAATTCCATTAATCCATAATTTTTTTTATGTGCTTTTAAGTTGTAACTTACAATTTGGTTGGATGACAATATATCTCATATGTTGTTCTAGTTTTTGAAATCTAGATGAATGACAAGCATAGAGGAAAAGGTAAGTTTTCCATATTCTACCTATGTTATTAGCAAAAGTTTAAGAATAATGTAAAATTAATGAGCAATAACATTAAGATGATCATCATCAGCACTTCCATGAGGTTATACCCACTTAAAATCAAGACTGTTATAAAATAGTAAGAGTCAAGATATCTAATGAGTTTATTGTAGATTTAGCCCTAAGGGCTAGGTGGATTGGTAAGTGCTAGTGTGGTTGGGCACTTACCAAGAAGAGACCTAGGTTCAAACCTTGGTGGTGCCATTTAGCAAAGGAAGTAGTATGATGATGACAGTACGAACCTTAAGCGATCGGTGGTCTCCATATCATGTCAAGTCAACAACAACAAGACGATATAGTGGGTTATAGGGGGCAGCCCCAAGATTCAAACCTTGCTTGGTAGTAAAAAAAGACTGTGGATGTAACTTATTTCCCTATGCTACCAAAAAAAAGTTTATTGTACACTTAAACCTCTATAGATGTTAAACTTTATTCTAGATGTATCACAAGATAATGTCAATGATGAGGCAACTATCAAGTACCTTCAGAAGAAGATAATAAGCAATACGATTAAAAAATAAAGATGTATTTTGGAGTAGACCTAACATATCCACATGAAAATATGATGTGAATGATGATACTTCAATAACTATAAAGGTTTTCAAAGGTAAAAAAAAAAAATTGTCAGTGACAATCCTCACGAAATATGTTGATTATTCAATATATAAATATCTAATCATACTTAAATTACCAAAGCATGTTGTATAGCTCTACCCTTTTACGATTTGAACCTTGGACCTCCTATTTAAAGTTCTATCTTCATCTAGTAACAAAATATTTAATAAAAATTAATTAAAATTTTTAATATAAATTTTAATCTAATTTATAATATTAAAATATATATATAATTAAAATTTTATTGTAAAATACTTTGTATAATTAAAAATATAATATAATCCACATATTAAATATTAAATATATATTATTTATAATAAAATTTAAATTAAACCATAATAATCTAATTTAAATATGTAAAAATTTTAATTCAAATATGTAAAATTATTAATTGTACAATTAAAAATTTATAATTTCTCATATTTATTTGTAAAATAAATTCTTAAATTTCTAAATATCAAATTAATTACATCTTTTATATAATTTAAATTTGAATTCTTTAAAATTGTGAAATAACTGATTTTAAGAGTATGATAGAGTGGTTCAGTATTTGTTACTTCTTTTTAATTTGGTTTGTGTGAGAAATTTTTATAAAAGATATTTTCATCGCACCATAACCTTTAATAAGAGGAGATTTGAGCTTACTAATAGGAAATTTAATACACAACCCAACACATAAATAGCAGTTTCAACCTTGGACCTCCTAATAAAAAATTAATTTGCAAGAAAACACATAATATTAATGTATTGTATAATAGATAGATAGATAAATTCCAATCTTGGAATGTCACTAGACTTGTGTAAATCGTTAATAGATTATAGTTTAGTGGCTAAGACATATAAGGAAGGTACAGTGAAGTAAACTAGACTCTGCTCTCCATAACATTAAATTGAAACAGTAAACCAACAACCATTTGATTTCTACCATCCAATTTATCCTCTAATACTTCTTCTACTTAGATAGTGTAATGCGTGCGAGTGTTAATAATCCCACCACATTGACTCGGTTGTGGGACTTGAGTGGTTTATGAGCCCCAACACTTGCCAAACTCTTTTTCAATAAGGTAATAGACTTAAAGGTGGAAGCCTTTGGTCCCGCTTATGTGGGACTCTTTACCCCTATTAACATCCAGTCGTGGCATATATGTTAGGGTAGTTGGCCCTTTTGCTTTCTAACGGGTTTATGTGATGTTGTGTTTCCATACAAACTGTTTATACATATTTAAAATTGTTTTCCACTTTAATAACACTTCTAATGTAAACATAATCCATGGCATAAGGCAGGTATCCCTCGTACTTATGAGTATATTCGAAGTCCTAACTAACATCTATTATAATAATTTAAAAATGAAATCGTCCGAAAAAAACTCGGAGCTCGGAGTCGTTACGGAAATGACATAGCGTACAAGACACGTCGTTGACACGTAACTTGACCGATAAAGGTTGAACCGCACTACAACATTGAGACACTTGAATTGTACTAAAGCAAGCATCAAGCATATCGAACATCGCAGTATGTCGAAAATGACGCTTTTTGGAAAAGAATAGGCTTGCCACAATAATTTGATTCCAGATTGATGGAAGGTAATTCACGTGTTTGGCATTTATGTTAGGTTCATTTAACATAAAGTTTTCACAAGTCATGGCAGGCCCAACGAATATGAAACATATTTTGGGTGTAGAATCTGATAACAAGAAAATGAAACATATTTTGGCTGTAGAATCTGATAACAAGAAAAGTTGAGAATTTTTAAATTTTAATGCTTGTTTTGAATTTGATTTCTTCTAATCGAAGATGAAAATTAGTTACAGAAAAGGTACATGTTAATATTTTTAATTTGATTAGATAGACAAAATGTTATAAACAAAATGTTACCTTAAAAAAATTTAAATTAATTCCATTGTTTTAAATTAATTGCATTGTTTAGCGAGATTGATCTGGCGTTGAAGACATGTAGTTTGTATATGTTTGTGATATGCTATTTTATTTTATTTTATTTATTTATTTATTTTTAAAGATGTAAGTCTTTGTAGGTTGGGTGATATAGCAAATTTAATGACAATTAAAATTTCATTCCAATTAGATAAAAGTTTCGTTCGAGTTGAAATAGGAACGTCGGCGACTGCCGTTGCCAGCTAAGACATTTTGAATTTTCGTACAAAAGTGTGGAATATAAACTAGCAAACTTCATGTCAATGCGGGCATGGATTGTCATGTCCACCGTTTTCTTAGAAACGTGTGGAATATAAACTTAACTTTGACTTCAACGGAGCATGGTTTCTAGATTTGAGAGGTGTTAACGTGTGATGATGTCTCAACACGAGAAGTTTAAAATCCTATAGGCGTCTGTAATACGTCAATGCATAATATATTGTCATGTCCACTTTGACTACATTTCATCCTTAATTTCAGGCGCTCATTTCTGCACTTCTTTGACTACATTTCATCGTCAATTTCAGGCGCTCATTTCTGCACTTCATACCCTCTTTGTTCTCGACCTATAATCATAAACATCCTGAGCCTTCGGTACTAGATCACATCTTCGCCTTACTTTTATAAATTAGAGAAAGAATTAACACCTAGCGTATGAGAGTGGCCATGAAGGGCCTAATCTGTTTAAGGTCATTGTTCTTAGCACTATCCGTCCTCTCTCTGCTTCCCAACGATGTTTCTCTACTGGTTGATGGGGGAGACACACTTCAGATAGGGGCTTCCCTCACCGAAAATCAGACCATCCTTTCAAAAGATGGCACGTTCGCGTTGGGGTTTTTCAATCCCAATGGAACGAATAATTGGTATATTGCCATCTGGTATGCCCGAATCTCCGAGAGGACGACCGTTTGGGTGGCTAACAGGGACAATCCTCTCACAAACATACCGGGTGTTCTAAATATGTCGAGAGAAGGTAATCTCAAATTGTTTGATTTAGAGGGAAGACCGCTCTGGGAGAGCGATAATAGCCTCAAAGCATCTCGAGCATTGCTATTGGACTCTGGAAACTTTGTCTTGCTAGGAAGCGGCAACAATTCTGAAATTGTTTGGGAGAGTTTCGGTAATCCAGGAAATACCTTGTTGCCTGAGATGAAGATGTGGAATGACCTTAAATTTACTTCTTGGAAGAGTTCCATTGATCCAGCACCTGGACCTTTTTCTGCAACACAGTTTAAGCAGTTCTATAATAGCAATGTTTTATATTGGTCCAAAGGGGAGTGGTGTGGTGACCATTTTGCCAATTTGCCAGACATGTCAGCTAATAAAAATATGTTTGAATTTATCTTTCATAAGAATTCTTCCTCACGCATGTACACTATGTTTAGAGCAAAATCGAAGATGCAGAGAATGTGCCCGCGGCTTGTTCTGAGCGAGACTGGCGAAGTGAGATTGTACGTATGGATCCATGACAGTCACTGGAGCTTCATATTTTCTGAGCCCCGAGATCAGTGTCGAGTCTATGGTTTCTGTGGGGCTTATGGAGCATGCAACAGCAATAATCTTCATTTCTGCAGCTGTTTGCAGGGGTTTTGGCCCAAAGATACTCGCGCCTGGGATTCTGGAGAATGGTGGTTAAGTGGTTGTGTTCGACGCAACCCACTACAATGCTCCGCTACAAATGGCACCACCGATGGTTTCTTAGAAGTAAAGGACAAATCCTTGCCCATCGAACAAGCCGTCCCGTTTGCCAACGAACGAACACAAGAACGATGTCAGAGTGCCTGTCTCCACAATTGTTCCTGCACAGCCTTTGCTCTCAATATTTCTATTTCTCCCTTTTGTCACTTGTGGTTTGGAGATTTGTTAAATGCTCGCGATTCATCCCACGGCCAGTCTTTCTTCATTCGGATGGCAGCCGCTGATTTGCCAGACTGCTCATCTAGCCGAAAAAATAGAAACCCTGCTCTTTCAATATTATTATCCATAGGCGTTACCTTCATTGTTGTTTTGGTTTTCCTCCTTGCAGTGTTGATTCGATGGAGGCTCGTCAAATCGGCTAGGAAGGGTAAGGAGGATGCCACGCCAACTACGCTCAGAACTTTCACTTACAAAGAGCTGAAAACTGCGACCAACAGATTCAGCCACAAGTTGGGAAGCGGAGCATTTGGGTCTGTGTTCAAAGGAACTCTGCCAGACAACACACTTGTAGCCGTCAAAATATTAGAGGGTTCGGCAGACGCAGATAAACAATTCCGTGCTGAAATCAGCACCATTGGAAACATACAGCATGTGAATTTGGTGAGGCTTCGGGGATTTTGCATAGAAGGTTCTCAGAGGTTATTGGTTTATGAGTACGTCTCCAACGGCTCTCTAAATTCCTTCTTGTTCTCCAAGTCTGACGGAGCCCAGAAGGTGTTGCAATGGAAGACAAGATTTGAGATCTTGTTAGGCACTGCACGAGGACTACTTTATCTCCACGAAGAATGCAGAGATCGTATCATCCACTGCGATATTAAGCCCGAAAACATTCTTCTGGACAAAGACCTCCGCCCAAAGCTGGCTGATTTTGGGCTTGCAAAGCTGATGGGTAGGAATTTCAGCCGGGTATTGACCACGACAAGAGGAACGAGAGGGTACCTGGCTCCAGAGTGGATCTACGGTCTGCCAATTACTTCCAAAGTAGATGTATACAGTTTCGGTGTGACATTGCTCGAAATATTATCAGGCCGGAGAAATGTGGAGCTGACTGTGCAGGAATCGAGTATACATTTTTTTCCCACATGGGCTGCAACTCAAATTCAAAAGGGAAACATAAAAGCTGTTGTAGATGCAAACATAGCTGACCAAGCAGATGTTGAAGAGGTGAGACGAGCTGCAGTGGTGGGGATGTTATGCATTCAAGAAGAGGAGGAGGATCGACCAAACATGGTTCAAGTTTTACAGATGTTGGAGGGGACAATGGAGCCTCATGTGTTAAACTTCCCAAGAAGTTCTGCAGAGGTTCCCGGAATGCAAAAAGAGGAGTGGGATAGCGATAGTGTTGTTTAGTTAGTTCCCTAGTTCTACAAAAGGTAGCGCTAGTGTTGTTTAGTTAGCTCGCATGGTTTTAGACTGCAGTTGTATTGTGTTTTTTTTAGCCTTTATATCGTGGCATTAGTTTTGTGTCCTGCTTCTTCGAGATATTTAATTTCAAACGATGGGCTCGTGGAAAGTCAATCTAATATATTTTATTTAACTATAATTTATTTAATTAATAATGTAAAATTTATTTCTAAACTAAATTAATAAATCATCCAATATAACATTTAATTAAGTATTTTGATTGCATTTATAATTTTATAAACATTTTTATTTTATTTAAATTTAATAAATTTTAAGTGTAAAAATATTTTTTTTAGTTAAGGTAGTGTGAGAAATCCTTACAAATTATGTTTAAGTTTAGGTATTCCAATATTAACCATGACCCTTCATCAAATTGAGAGCTAGGAACTAAACACACAATCATACAGACTCAATCCCTCACACACTTACCCACACCTAGGTTTGGACTGAACCATAAACCTTCCAAAAAAAAAATAATCAAAATTTACAACATTACATCTAAAACTTTAAACAAAAATTATAAGTAAAACATCCAAAATTCTTGAGTATAAAATAAAAGTTATAAGAAGTTCAAATTTTATGTGCATGCTTCAACCTTTAAGTGGATGGAGTACTTCAACTTTTAATTAAAAAAGGTAATTTAAAAATTGGAGTGTAGTTAAAAAGCATGCAGTATTTACAAATTTTATATGAAATATCACTTTATTTTTTATATATAAAATAATAACGGATTTTTAATAAATAATTAAACAAAAAGCAAATTTTTAGTATAAAATAATTAAGATTATAACTTCTAAAATCTTTTAAATGTAAAATAAAAATTATTTTTTATAAAATATTTTAAATTTTATTTTCACTCTTCAATCTTAAAGTAGATGTAGTAGTTTAACTTTTTATTTAAGAGGTAATTTAAAATTTTGAGTGTAATTAAAGTTCAAGTGGTCTTTGAATATTTTATAAGAAATGTTATGTTGTTTTTGTATATTTCAAATACTTGTGGATTTTTAATGAATAATTATAATATTTAACAATATGATTATAAAATGTCCAAGGTATAGATTAATTGGCTCGACCAAACCCCATAATAAGGTCTGAGGTGTAGATCAATTGGTTTGACCAAACCCTATAAGGGAGGCAGAGGTCCAAGGTTCAAATATCGGCTCTTGTGGGACTGAATGCTTGTTCTTATCCTAGTGCTTTTAATGGTGTAAAAGGTTTAAAATTATTGTTACATGGTAGTTATAAGGGCAGACTATGCGAAGAACTGTGTGGCAGCTTAAGGGTGGACAACGCAGAATACTGTGGCAGCCATAAAATTCAGACATCCTACCCGAATTCTTGGTGGATACCGATTTCACCATGTAAATATAAAAAAATTATTGAAATCAAGAGGTCCCATGTTCAAATCTCTCCCCTCACATGCTGCAGATATGCTATGTACATATGGGGTTACAAATATAAAAAACAAAAAAAAATAATAATATGATTATGAAAATTATATCTTTACCTAGATCTAATTGCATAGAAGATATATTCATAGAATATTTATCAAAAACTAATGTTACAACTTTTAGCCACTAGGGCCCTAGTGGCTAAGATAGTGGTTGTTTCTTAAGTGATCTTGTGTTCAAAACCCCTTGAGGGTGATTGTTGATGTAATTTGTAAACGTTCTCCTAAAAAAAAACTAATGTCACATGGAATAATCAATCATAGTATGGAATTATTAATATTAGCCTATCCTTTAAAAAAAAAATTAAAATAAAATAAAATTTGTTAATATAAATAATTTAATATACCTATATTTTTATTTTTTTTAAAAATATATAATTTTATAAATATTTTATTTACAATGTTTGTTAATTTGCACCTTCATTTATTTCTTGACCAAATAAGCAATTATTCATTAATGAATTTGATCATAGTTTTCATAAAACTAATGTGATAAAATAGGCTAAAATTGTGTTAGAATAATATGCTTTTGCCCAAATATTTAACAACTATTTATTCTATGTCTCTTGGATTTCATAATAAATTTTAGATAAAATGAAATCAACATATTTCCTAGATAAACAAAACTAATTTACATAAATAATAATACTAAAATATCTTACTAAAGTATTACAATTATACTCCAAAATATGATAAAATGGTTGGAAGGAAGAGGTCTAAATACCCTATCACAGATATCTTTGGATCAAGGTTAAAGTACCAAACTCTAGATTAAATTATCAAATATTATAATAAATTCATCTTTACAAGGTGTACAATGGGCCAAAGGGTTTGGTCATTGTGCCAAGTGAAGCTTAGTACCATGTTTGTAATAGCTCAAATGTATTCATGATGTCTATCTTTATTTGTATTAGCTTAGGACCTAGGTTAAGATAGTTAGCCATTGAGCACTAGAGCTAGGGTTAATATTGATCAAGTCTATATGTAGGAAGAGTTATGTTGTAGTTGGAATCATCTTTCATATTGGATTATTAATCACTTTTGTTGTATGTACTAGACTTTACACTTTCCAAGTGGTTAAGAGACTTTGCCCTCCTTAAGTAGTTAGGATTTATACCGATATGAATATAGAATTTGATTCCATGCATTTCTAATTTCTAGCATTGAATATGCATTTATTATTCTCAATGGATATTAATTGTTGCACATTTTTGAATTGTTGCTACCACTCTTATATTTCTAGAGGTTGTTTTATTATAATTGGTATTATAATTGATTTTAATTCTCTTTTCCAAATACAAAAATAAATTTATATTGGGTTCATTAGAACCCTTGTAGAAGACCTGTCCCATTCTGATTATTTTCCCTAATTCTAGGACCCTTGTAGGAGATCTATCACATTGTAATTTGTGATTGTCACTTTGAGCCATTCAAAACAAGGGGTATTTCTAGCAACACTTTTTAGAAAGTGGGTGTGTAGGCACCCTTGTGGAAGACTAATCTCATTGAGATCATATCATCAAAATGATTGAAATAAGATATATTTCTAATAATGTTTTTTAATAAGTTCTCCAAATGATTCTTTTAAGTTTGTATTTTCTCCTAATATGTGAGTATACCTACTAATCCTACTAGTTTATTATGAATTAACAATTGATTATAGTGCATTGATCATTTAGAGGATGTGTGCATGAGCAAAAATAGTACCAATCCAAAATTCCCATTAAGCATCATAATACTCCAAATATCAATAGCTTTAACAAAAATGTTCTTTCTTCTTCATGTCATGGATTTTCCTCCTCTCAACACCACTTTCCCTCAAGTTCTCCATTTGATAACCCTTCCTCATTATCAATTTAATCAAATTATTTACATGTTATAAATTCCAAGATAATATATCAAATATCAAATATCAAATTAAACCATATAACAAATCAACAATATGAATATATCACATGAACATAAATATCTTATTGATAAAAACTCAAAAAATGTATGAAGCAAAGCTTATTTTTTAGTTATGTTTTACAAAGTTTTATCTTCAATATAAAGATTTGAGAAACCTTTCATATTGCATGAATCTTGGCTTTTGTTCTTCTAAAACTCATAATATAACTTGACTCTTCATCTTATTTTCTTATATAATAAGTTCCACATATTACATAAAGATAAAGTATCTCATGATTGCATATAACTCCTACTTCTAAACTAGACACATCACTCAAAGACTCTTCACTTCCTAACTAGACACCTCACACACTTAATTACATGACACTTGCACACTCCTACAAACTTGACAAATACTTTATACATAAAATCAAACTCACACCCTAAACTAAATACTTACAATTGGGTCAAATAACATAATACCTCCAACACCCCCCATTTTACAACTATTACAATTTAGGCTTTTGGTAATGTTTTAGGTTGCATGGAAAATGGAAACAAATTCATAACTTTCAATCCAGGTAATCAAATCAGTTGCTATTTGTTTTTTTAATAAAATTTATAGATTTAATTGTTGAAGAAGAGAATAGATGAGCTTTCAAAAATTTTAATTTTTGAGAGTTTTCAGTTATTTAAATTTCTAGCTACTCTAAAAAAACAATATCAATAATCATTGAAGGGGGTGATAATGATTCCAAGGAATTATTGAAGAGGATAACACAAAAAAAATTTAAATACTCTAGAGTCACTATGGAAACTTCACCTTTATGTTTCTTTGCAAGATGAAGCTTTATCTTGGTTTATGGAGTTTGCTAGTAACCATAAAAATAGATATACATGGGAAGAATTTGAAGTTGCATTTTTATAAAATGGATATCAAAAGAAAAGGATAACAACATGCAGGCTAAGGAAACTACACCTTGCATGTCAGGGTCAATCAGTGGTCAAAATATTTTTTCAAATGTCAATATTCTATTTTGCAAGTTCATGGTTGCATTCAAAATCAAAAAATATTATTTCCATTAACCCTACTAGCAAATATAATTTTATCAATATGTCTTTGACTAAGAGGCTGCAAGTTCAAGAAAAGAAAATTAGAGACATACAGCTTGAGGTTCACAATGTTCAAATTTTTTAAGAATTGAAAATCACCATGGATAAATATATTTTACATTCAGATTTTCCTGCTATTGAGATGAATGATGTAGATATTGTTCTTGGTTATCCTTGGTTGTATTATTTGGATATTATAAAAATTAACGTGTAAAAGCAATTCATGAATTTTTGGTATAATAAGAAAAAGATAACATTATAGGACATTTCTTAGTGTAAGGACAAACAGGTAGCGAGCAAAAAAAATAACTTGAAATAGAATCTCAAGAGGAGGTAGTAATAAAAATTAAGAAAGAAAAAGTAAGGGAAGAATCAATGATATGAGTATAACACCATCCACACCACCATGATAGGAAAAAATCATTGAGATAGGGCTTAAGGTAGCATAAGAACAATGAGGGACACACATGGAACCAAAGGAGCCAAAATTTTGGATATGCTACAAGTCATTAGTGCAAATAGGTATGTATAAAAAAATTAAAATTTATGCTTCTAGCATGTGGTGTTAGCATCAGCGATGACCACCATCCCTTTGGTCACCCCAAAATTCTCTAAAGGTGTCTACGAACCCTTTAGTCACCCTACAATGCTCCAAAGGTTTCTATGAACCCTTTGGTCATCCTAAAAAGACCCAAAGGCATATATAAGCCCTTTGGTCACCCCAAAATGCTCCAAAGGTATCTATAAACCCTTTAGTCACCCCAAAATGCTCCAAAGTTATCTATAAACCCTTTGGTCACCCCAAAAATCCCCAAAGATATCTATAAACCCTTTGGTCACCCAAAATACCCAAATGGCATCCACTAAAACCATTGGTCAACTATATATATATATATATATATATATATATATATATATCAAAATCCAAAAACATCATTAAAATATCAAAAACACAAAAATATTGCATTACATTGCATTTCATATAGTTGCATTATACACTCACTTGCATTAGGCATACACATCATGGCATTTTGCATTTTAGAGTTGATCATACATGTCTAGCACCAGGTCTATCCACTAGCCATCATTCAAAATCAACTTTATCAAAAGTCATTATTAATACTCATCTACATTTCAATTATCATTCCATACCGTGTGTCTATTTCCCTTCACCTAGCCATTGGTTATAAGGCATCTTTAGGGTTTTTTGTCACTCATCCATATCTAGTTTTATTTTTAAATTTTATAGAAAGCTATCCTAATTTTTAGAAGGTATATTCTTGCTTTGATTGTACCTTGTATACGTCAAAATCCCAAACACATTTTCACACTAATAAATCTAAGTTTTACCCAAGGAAAGATGAAACCTACAAAGTTGTCCATGTTACCCCGAGTGAAAGGTTTACCTCGCTCATCCCCCTCTGTGAATGGTTCAAAAATGTTGAGAATTGACAAAAGGACAAGATCCTCCTTACCCAAAATAATCAAAATCCCTTGCTTCACGCAAAATTAGGGTAGGTATCCAATGAAAAATAAATAGTGGTTGTTACCACTTAACAATATTCAAAATAAAAATTGATTTTCACCATTAGCAAAAGCAAAAAGCAAAATAAATAGTGGTTCTCACCACTACCAAAATCCCTTGCTCACAAAAAAAAAAAATGAGCAAATCCCTAGAGCGATTCAAAGATAAAATAAAAGAAGGGAGTACTAAACTTGAATCCTTGAAATTCTCAGTATTTGACAACCATAAGGTGATCCTCATTACAGGTTAGGTGGCATCAAGCCTTCCTGGAAATGACGGTATCAAGCCTGCCTAGAAATGGTGGTATCCTTATGCATGATGATATGTAGGTCACATAAGTGACCTACTTTTATACAGACCAATGTTTTCATGTGAATGAGCTAGCTTCTGGTGGCCAGTATTACCTAGTGGTCTAATCCAACTACAGACAAATCTTAGGATAATGATACTCATAGGGTGATCTTCAGTATAGATCCTATTTGGCATTGGGGTAACTTTATGTGCTATCATAGCAATGAAATCACATGCACACATGGGGATCTTGAATATCTTAGTCATCCTAGTAGATTTATACCTTGCCAAAATA
Source organism: Wollemia nobilis (assembly GCA_028583015.1). NCBI lineage: Eukaryota > Viridiplantae > Streptophyta > Pinopsida > Araucariales > Araucariaceae > Wollemia > Wollemia nobilis. The sequence goes on from JAQPPZ010016414.1 coordinate 3,819,823, forward strand.
TCTTGCATGGTTCATATACAACTTTTGACTAGATCACTAGAGTGTTTGAGTCTCATGAAAATCTTAAGGATGTCATATAACCTCATATTATTTATTCCATTACATATCATCTTATCACATGTTTTTTAATTTACATTTTCACAATCCATTATATAATCTCATGATAAAGTCAAAATGAATAAGATGAATTTTGTACAGTCTATGGTGCTAGCATCTAGTGTGTCAAATAGTATTCATATCTCATTAGTACAACTTAACAATTCATTCATTTCATTTTGCATATGCTCATCTACATATCATCAAATCACATCATATTACAATACATGCATCCATGATAAGCATCCATAAAAGCATCAATAACATAAACATAAGTATTGCATACATCTAATAAAGCAATAAGGCAACACATGATGATAGTAGAAAAACTCATGCATATATATATATGTGTGTGTGTGTGTGTGTGTGTGTATGTATCTATGTATATATGTATGTATGTATGTATGTATGTATGTATGTATGTATGTATGGAATAAAAAAGATACATCATAGTCCAAAAGTTGTCCACAGGCTACAATAAATTGGGTACTCAGACCTCACACTGCAAAAATCCAAAAAGAACCATAGAGTCTCAAAAGACATGATCACGTGAGATCAACACTATGACTCTCATCCCAACCATTAGTCAATGCACATCGAGAGCTCCCAAATCTACTCTTCCTGGACCTATCTTCTCTCCTCGTAGAGCTAGGCATCCCCATCATAGCCTATGATTGTCTTGTACCACTCCTCCTCTTTTGGGACCCACTAGAAGTAGATCAAGTTGGTAAGTTCCCTCTAAGGTGTAGTATCTCATACTCTAAGTCTTGTGTGTATGTGGTATCATCTCGACATCATGCTTGGTACTTGCTTAGTAAGGTTTGAAGTTGTGTCACCTCCTCCCATAACATGGTTGTCTCGCCACTGCTATATCCCCCATGGCAAGGGCTCCCTACCCTAACCTGTGCCCAGAGAGTAGCTAAATCTACACCTATGCCTATAGGATAGCCCTCTCCTCTACATTCTCTCATCTACCCCTGATCAGCTCAGCTTGTAGCTCAAAAATAGTAACATCTCATGCTGCTAACTATACTTGCAATCCTTGCTCATAAATATATCCTCATCATAGTCATCTTGTGGATACCCTACATCAATGAGATCTATCCACTCATCCTCTACCTGATGATACACATGTCACTCATCTCGATCAGGTTCCTCCTCATCTGAAGCCTCATCCTATCCCTCATCTGGAGAATCCTCATAAACCTCCCCTATCACTGCAGAAGTACCACCTCCTAGAGGTCCCTCTCCTCACCACTATTGCATAACCCACTAGGAGTCATACTCTATTGTAGTCCCTATATCATCTAGCTCAAAGACATCCTCCATAGGATCTACCTCCTCTTCAACTGCCTCAACATTAGTCTAAGTAAGTGTCCTCACTGGCTCACTACGCAACCCCTAGCATAGCCCAAAATATCATAGCACTCGAGCATATGGGAAGTACTCCCACTCAATCTCATGTCGCCCAACTAACCATCTCCCTCACCTCGCTTGGTGAAGTTGTGCCCCTACCTCAGGCCATGTTGGACAATCCTTATAGGGTCTCCATGTCACCTCCTCTATACTGAGTTGTGTAAATGACTACGCATAATGATCAATCATACTTGCATAGGTATGTCTCTAAACCCTCTCTTATTATTATTGCCATAGAATCCCTTAGCCTATCTTCCTATTCATAAGTTGTGCTCGGGTCATCCAAGGTAGTCCCCATAGTCCATCCATAGTAATATGTTTCCATCCCCATACCTATAGTATAAATTTGCATCTCAATCCCTTCCGTCCAAGGGAGCAGATATCATATCGCTCATAATAAATTTGTGCTAGAAAAGCAGTGCCCCAAGCCATCACTAGCGACCTCTCTATGGTGCACTCCACTAATGAAAATACCAACTCCAAAAGGTTCCAAGGGAACCTAGCACCTGACAAATCTGGCAACAACATGTTGGAGATCAGTATCATCAGTAAGGCATACCTCATATTCAATACCTCTACCTCATACCATAACTCCACTAGAATACCCCTGCTAGACAAGTCTTGTAGTGCCTTCGGTTAGTCCCTTGCAAAGTATCTCTAAAAAGCCATATCTCTTAGATCTCGATGAGTAGATACGATAAAAAATCCCTCTATCAGAATGTGCAAAATTTGATAGATGTCCTCTAGCATCATTGTCATTTCCCCAGTAGGTAAATGAAAGGTTTTGGTGGGAGGGTCCCGTAGATCTATAAACACTGTCAGATAAGCTCTATCACCCACCACTAGCTCTAGTCGTGTCACTTGCTTAAGACCAATGGCATAAATCCATATCAAGTCATACTCTATCAATAAGTATTTGGTAGTCTAAAAAAGTGTTGGAAATTGATACCAACTTTTGACAACTTTATAGAGGCAAGAAAGTTTAACAAAAAATGCACCAAAAAATGCAATAAAATCACCCAAAAATGGCAAAAATAGCCTCAAAAAGGGACATTTTTCCCCGTAATTTATGGTCTTCCCACCCAAGGATGGCCCCCAAATTGGAATTCATCCCAACCAGGGACGGCCCCCAAAAATGCTAAAAAAATGGTCATTTTGGCCCCAAACACAGGCATAAATTAACATAAAAACACAAACAAATGGCATAAAATTGCATAAAAATTTCAAATAAAGCATAAATTCCTATATTTTAGCACTATTAAGGTTTATTAGCTGAAATTTAGTGAGTTTTTTTGGAATATGCACAAATAATTATATTTTCAAAATTAATAAAGAATAAGAGCAAATTTCAGTCCTTACCCGTCTCGCACCGGCTCCACCGCTTGTCGAATCCTGAGGTTGGATCATTTATTATGGGGTACTCTTAGTAGCATTACACTTTATAAAAGCAATCTTCTACTCCTCACCTCTCAGTTTGCCAATTTATAAGGGTGAAAATGAGCTCATTTGCCCAATTTTGGGCTTAAAAAGCACTACAAGGAGCATGGTCCTCCTAGGGTGGAATGGCTGGAAAATTGGCCAACCATACCAACCTTGGACGGCCATAGAATATGCAGCCATCCCACATTATTACGGCCACAAAAAATATCCCATAAAAATAGGTAAAAAGACCAAAAAAAGGGCCCAAAAGCCACCAAAAATAGGTCAAAATTGATGAATTTCACAAAGGATCAAGATTGCACACAAATTATTCATGGATGAATGGAAAAATATTTACCTTAATTCCTAATAATGCCACTGTGGTCAGACCACTCCATGGTCATGAGGTATTCAATTCTATTATGCCCTAAAATATCAAAGAAACCATCAAAATCGTTGTAAAATTTTTAAATATTACAATGGATCAGACTGAGGGTAATCCCAACTCAATCATATGGGTCAAGAGACTCATAAATTTCATCACTAGTCATGCCCTCATCGACTCATCACTTGAGGGGGTAGTCATAATAATGAATTCATAATCAAAATCAACACTTAAACACTCAAAAGTGCAACTTGCATACATTCAAAAGAATCATGATCAATGACAAATGTTAAGCCTATGTTGGGGTAAACAATTCAAAAAATGCAACAAAACAAAGTCTTGGTATACTTGAAGCCTTGGGACATGTATCCCAATATAGGTAAAATAAGGAACCAAGACCAAGTATACCCTAGAGCCCCTAAAACTATCATTACAGTGCGGTTGAAAGGTATACCAAAATCAATCCTTCAATTATGTCAAAAGCAAGGATTCCAAGAATGTATGCTCTTTCCATAATGGAGGCATCTAAATTTGGTTAGGTTACTGAATAAATTTAATCATTTAATAATTTAGTCATCTATTTTTGCTCCACACTCTGTTTCACACAACACATCTCAACAAGGGGTATTTGTAGATACTAAAATCGTGTAAATCAGATAAGACTGTGAAGGTAGCACTCTTATTGACACCATATGGCCCCATTGGGCTACCCTAAAGGGTTAATTAGGGGTTCTAAACACTTTTGGGAAGGTTTACCCCACTTTTGGGAAGTTTTGGGCCATGTAGCCATGGTCGTACCACCTCAAGATGGCCACATTTCATGGCCATCCCACCTAGGGAGGGCCACAAGCAACCATCCTTGGGTAGGACGGCCATAGTATAGGCCCCCCAAAAATTCAAGGTTCGGATAAATGGTAATCAATTTTTGCCATTTATTCCACCCAATGACTTATGACATATTAGGAGATTGTCTAGGCCATTAGGGATTGCAAATTGGAGGCCTCTTTCACCCTATGCATGGCAAAGGTGTTGAAAAGTGGAGGAACTTGCCTTGCATGCCCCAAATTTCCCCTTTTACCCCTTTTCCCTCTTGGGATATAAATTGGAGTATTTTCACTCAATTTTAGAGAGATACCTTTGTTGTTGGCAATTTTGGGTACTTTGGGTACATTGCCTTTGCTCAAGTGTATAAGTTGTCATTGATGTCAAGAAGCTCTTGAAGGAATTTGATTTGATGTCAAATAACTTGTTTTGATGAAGGTTACGACATGACAGTTTCAAAGGTCTTTTGTAAACCCCAAGTTGGTAGGTTTAAAGATTATAGGTGGATGCATTAGTTTAATGCATTTGGGTCTAGGAGGAAGTATTTATTTAAATAATTAAAAACCTTGTTAAGGTTCCTTTTAATTATTTTTAAATAAATATTAATTTATTGTTTGCATTGGGTTCTCCTAACCCATGGCGCAAATGTCTTAACTTTGATGGCGCTATGTTCTAAGATTGTGGGCGCTAGCCAAGACCTCCACCGACGTGTTAAACTCCTCTGCCGACGTGTTAAACTCCTCACCGACGTCAAGAGTTTATGGGAAATATGCATATAAATCTCCCACGATGAAGATCAAAGATTATCCCATCTGCATTTTCAAAAAGTGTTGCTCGCTATGAATTCACGATCTGATGTTCGATTTCTTCCTCGCTGTGATTTCATGATCCGCTGTTCGGATATCCGTCGTTCATTTTTTGTATCCGCCTTAAGGTTTTGTCATCGTCATTCACGTTAGAAGACAAGGAGGCTTGTTGTTTATTTTAGCCCTGGCACAGAAGGTACAAGGGAAACAGAGTGAGGTTTAAACCTCACCGTATGCCTTTGGCACACCGGTAGCGGCTAGGCTGTTGGCGCGCTACCCAAGTGGGAGGTTCTATGTTTTAATAATGCGAAAGGGTTTTTCTTCATTGAAGTGGATGCAACGGGTGGTGTTAAAGTTCATGCACAATTTCTCCATAGCACAATTTTCTTCATTGATTTTTGCTAAGTATATTTTGCAGATGGAGGAAGTTTATTAGAGAGAAAAATAGCTTAGGAGTTATAAGGAGTTTGAAGCTTGTTTTATTTTGATAAAAGATTCATTTGAAGGTGTTGTTTGCATTATCTTATTGCATTCTTATGAGAGATAAAATTTATTGTTGATAAAACTATAAGGGAGAAATAAGGTGTATAAGGGATAAATATTTCTTGTAATGTTGAGCGTGCTTTTTGTTGATTATGGAAATGAAAGCATGATGTTTTAAGGTTAGAATTACTTCTTGTGTGAAGTTGTGAAACCTTAAGTGGGCAGCTTTGAGATTGACATTAGCTTTCATTAAATTGGTTATAATCAAGCTATTCTTTACTTGGTTAGAGTGTTGGGCTTACTCCTTTGTTGATGACTTGAAAAGTAGTTTTGTGCTATTGTGATTTGAGTTGGTGGATGCTTTTTGTTCAAACAATGTTGGAGAGAAAATAAGTTCTACTTGTTTTCTTTTCTGATGTTGATTATGAAATGCTTCAAGGTTGTGTTTTGAGTTGAATGGTGTTGATTGAACCTTGTTTGATGAGCATTGTTGTTGAAGCCCTAATTGATGGTGAAAATAACATGAGTATCATTGTTATGTGATTCTTTGCATAGTTGGCAATTGTTGGGGTTTCATGTTCTTGAAAGAAAACATTCTATCCTATCCATTTCAGATATTGAGTTGAGTTTTTAGTTTTGAGATTGGGAGTTGAGTATAGAACATATTGAGTCTCTAACAATTCTCTTTATGCTTCTATGAGGTTGACAAATCACATTGGGTCTCTAAAAATTCACTTTGTGATTTCCTACTAAGAAATTTTTTCTTGGTGAGCTTGTTGAGTTTTGGACAAGTTCGGTGGGGACTTGTGAGCAGTTTTGGACAGGTTTCGGTGGGGACTTGTGAGCAGTTTTGGATAGGTTTCAATGGGGACTTGTGAGCAGATTTGGACAGGTCCTAGCAAAGGACTTATGAGCTAATTTTGATAGTTCTATCAGAGAACTTGAGGATAGAGGTGCATTGGTTCTATGAGAAGAACCTGAGGACAGATTTGACAAGTCTTTGAGAAGGCTTGTATGCAGAGGATTGATTTGTTCAAGAGTTGGACAGATCTGATAGACAAATGAAGAATTGTACTAGACCGACTGACTGTGTTTGGTATAGGTTGCTGAGCTGCTGTGGACATGATCATAGAAGGTAGAGGTCTCTTAGGCTAAGCATTAAGGACAGGAGGTCTTCGGTGGAAAGGAGTTCCATGTCTTGGCAAGAGGTAGAGGCGAGTTGATCTTCGAGGGATCATTTCCGGAGCAGAGGGGAAGGTATCTCCTTTGAGCAGAGGCTCATAAATTTTGATTGGGAGAAGGTTTCTCCTTTGAGCAGAGGCTCATAAATTTTTATTGGGGGAAGGTATCTCATTTGGGCCGAGGCTCATAAAATTTGTAATTGGGAAGGATTCCCAAAGAACTTTGAGATAACTTTTAGAGAAAAATTTTGTGGACGTAGCCCAACCATTCTGGGTGAACCACGTTAAAATTGGTGTCACTTTGTGGATGATATTGTGCATTGCTTTGATATTGCTTTGGGTATATTGTTTTATTGTTTTGAAGTATAATGGAAAAAGTAAAAAGAGGTCTTATACTGTTCCCCCCCCTCTTAGTATAAGCTTATGTTCTTCAATTGTAAGCATTTACCATGAAGTGCTATTGATATTTCCTCTCACCTTTTGCCCTCGTATTTTCCCTTGGAAACCTCATCAATCAAAGGTGTTTTCAAGGCATTCCCAAATATGTACATCCTCTCCAAAACCTATCCATTCCTATGAGTTAATTTACCAAATTTGATGACAACACCCCTAGGAGGATTCTAGACCAGATCCAAGTGGAATTGGTGGCAAAAACCACCTTGTTCTATGGTCATCCCCACCTGGGACGGTTGACTGTACCAATAGGAACACCCAGGTATGGCCATGAATTGGGCCACAAAATTGAATTAATTTTAGCATAGATAATTTCTATATAATTCTATAATCATCATACTTGATTTTGGTGAATTTTAGAGCAATTTTGAATCATTAATTAGGGTTTTTGTGATTACAGTCCTATCTGGATCACCCAGGGATGGCCACAAATTTTTCTTATAATCTCATTTCAATTTACTACACAAATCATTACAAAAGTAGTTAATAAACATCATGTTAAGTTTTGGAATCATTTGGAGTAGTTTAGCTATGTCGATTGCACTTTTTACACTCAATATTGCATGCATTCCTTTGATTTTATCATAATCCACATATGCTTTTAACCCATTTTAATTTTTTGTGTGTAGGTACAGGTATTCTAATGCATGAGGAAGGAGCTAAGTATTTGAAGATAGCTCAAAGTAGTGGCAGTGAAAGCCCACTCTTCAATCGTGAGTGCAAGAAGAACATTGAAAGCGTGTCATCAGTTTGTGAAAGGATTGGATCCTTAAAAATTGTAACTTGAATTGTATCAATTTGGGAGCCCTCAAGGGGACATTTTGTAACCTTCTATTTGGAAAATTAATCAATACAAAGAGAACCCCCCATTCCTTTCAAATATTTGTCATTTATGGTTTACATTATTTGTCACTTTTGAATGCTTGATTAGAACATTAGATGCATTTCAATTTCATTTTCTAGGTGCATCATTTTTTTGCTCTACACTATGTAACCACCAATGGGCGGTTGAGGCTGATTGGCAGAAATCTCCAAAGAAAATACTTCGAGGCTTCAAACCTCTGATGTGTGTGAACTCCTGGTGTGATTTCGATAGCCTAACATTGTGTACTCTTAGCCTAATTTGGTTGATGGGGTACGTTTTATTTTGTAGGCCATTTTGAAGTTTTGGAGAGACAGGGAGGTGGTAAGCCAAAATTGCCAAGTGGCAGTTATAGTGAGTCATCCAGGGTGTCTCACTTAACTGGGTTGATGTGGCTAATTAGTGAGTGCAAGTGGATTGAGGTGTAAGGGATGTCCCATGTGAAGTGACAAAGGGGATATGAGTGTGTGAGATGTGGTAAGGGTTGGTGGTGAGGTGGCTAGGGCACATTTCTAGTGATTCGATAGGGTATCCTAGGCATAAAAATTTATTAAAATATAGAAAATAGGATAATGTGCAGGATTTATACACCTAAGTTTAGAATTAGGTATATAATTTTATTATGCAGGGTTGTGACATGGGATGCAAAATGAGGTTTTGTGAATGCTTAGGTTTTGATGTCTACAGATTGAAAATGTTTGTGTAAGTGAGGTTACAAATACCAACTCACAATACAATATAACACATCCAATGCTAATTATAAATTCCATTCATTGACTAATAATAGGACAAGTCTTACCTTACAAGGTGAACAAGAGCCAAAGGATAGATACAAAAATTATTATATAAATTTGATCATTGCCTCAATTAAATATTGATACTATCTCAACATCCCCCTTAGGCCAAGCATGTTGAAAATGTAAGCTAACTTATGTCCAAGGTTGACATTGTATTATGTAATATTGTATAGGCTTATGAGAAATCATTGTACAAATGTACTTAATTAATTGGATAATATTTAATTATGTAAGCCCTATAGGCCATAGTTAACATTTTTATGGTTAAAATCATCTTATAATTTGTAATTAACCTCAAATCCCTCTTGTTACGTTGGCTTAGGTTAACTTATTTGTGTAATTGGGGTATTTTTGTATAGGTATAAATATCCCCTCCACTCCATCCATTGTATCAAAGTGTCATGATTGTTATCTATAGATAATATAGTGACTATTTGGTACTTAAGATTATGCACCAGCAATATATATTCTTTAATATTATTTTATACATTTTGTATGATAATTGAATGGATGGATTGCATATATTTATTTCTAGATATAGGTATGAAATCCAACATAGTATCAAAGTGGGTATGGAGTGGCATTGCATGGTCACACGAAAAATTTATTTGGAGCCTCTAATTATTCTTCTAATTATAAGGAATAATTATCCTTTGGATATATTCATAATTCAATTATGGCATAAGAGGCATTACTAGAATAAATATTTTTATCTCTTTTGCACTACAAATTCTAAGGGTGATTTTATCGAAGGAATTATTTTTATTTTGAAAAGGGTGCCACTCCATTTTTCCTTATTTACACATATGAAATAGGATAAGCTTATATTGGACTATTGATGCATGATTATTTCATAATTTTGGAGGATTATTATAAATAAATTGGTGGGAATTGTTGAGAAACCGTGTAATATACCATAATATTTGAGTCATTTGTGTATAATCTATGGGAACAATGGTTCAAGCCCCAACTTTACTAATTTATTAATTTGAACAACATTGCATGTGTTATTTTTAGGATAAAAAATATGTTTCATAATGTGATATCTCTCACTTTGTTACACTGATAATAAGGATTACATTGGATAGTAGCAGGGTGCAAAATATGTTAAAGGTTAAATTCCCAACCCTAATTTTGCATTAAAGTAAACACATGAAAGCATTATCTCTTTATTGACCATGAAAATTTATCTTCAAGAACAATCTCATATCATCCTCTCATCTATGGAGGTTGGCATAATAATAGGAGGGCAATGGAAAATATTTTATAGTCTAGGGTGTTGTGTTCAAATCTCTTGCTTCATGCTTTGGCCTGAGCTCACCTCAAGGGGTGAGCAATATATTTTGACTAGAGAATGATATTGGATGGTAAATTAGTGTAACCAATCTAGGTTAATTATTTCCTAGAGGTTGGTAGTTCAAACCTTCTCCATACCTCTTCCATATATATATTTAGTTTTCGCCTATGATTCAACCAAGATGGTAGCTGATATGGTAGTCAAATAGAGAAAATAATATTTTATTCATATTTATACCTCCTTGTAGCCAATAAAAAAATGGCATGTGTTGAAACCTCATTGGCTATCAGTGTCCAATGGTGAACAGTTGGCATATTATCAATGGTAGTCATCGATAAATTATTGGATGCCAAGTGCCAAATATAGGTTAGATACACGAGCTCTAAGGTTCAATTGGTTAATTTTTCAATTTTTTACAACTATTAGAAAAAAATATTTTATAGGCCATAACTTTTTCATACATAAGTGTTTTGATCATTTTTTTCAAATTATATAAATTTTCAAGCTCTTCACTTGTGAGGATCTGTTACAATATTGGGGACTGAATTATGTGTAATCATCCTCAACACCTATTGCTTTATTTCGAAGGGATAAATTTATAGTATGTTAAGCAATGAGAATATTTGGTACATATTCATTGGAGAAACATTTGGATTTGTGACATTTGAAGCAATTATTGTGTCTTTTAAAGGCATATAAGAAGAGGATTCAAAATATGCTCTACTCAATCCTTTCTCTTCCTATTAGACACTTGGGCTATTAATTCATTTTATGTGTGAAGATCTAACCCTTAATTATATATTCTCTATTTTATATTTTGTTTAGATACTCTTGGAATTTTGTCATGGATCTTCTCATAAACAGGTTTATGCAAAGCCTCTTTTGGTGATAGAAAATAGGTGGCCAAGGTCAACTAAAAGTTTCCAAATAAGGTAATGTGTGTTGCAAATGGGAAAGTTGTGCTTCCAAGTCTTGCCATATTTATAATATTGAAGAAACATTTAAGAGGGGAAATTATTGACATGTCTTCCTCATATGAAATTATAGATGAGATGTTCTTTGTATATATGTTGGAGTGTCTCACATTGGCAATGGTGACTATTATCTAATCTAAGAAGATTCTTGTGTAGAGGTATCTTCACAAAATAAAATTTCTATATGATGGGGAGGGTAAACTAATACATCTTCAAGTATGGATACCCACTAGAATATCCATTATAGGGGAATATGTTCTAATAACTAATGCTTTCCTTGGCCTCTAAGTTCATATTATGAGGGGGTGATGAAAGCATAATTTGATTTATAAGGCCAACATTGTATGATATAGTCTTGTATAAACCTTTAGGTAATAATTGTACAAATGTATTTAATTTAGTGTATATTATTTAATTAAATAACCCCTATGGATTATGGATAACCTTTCTATGGTTGAACCACATTATAATATATAATTAACCTAAATCCCTCTTGTTATGATATCTTAAGTTAACTTATTTACGTAGTTAAGGTTTTAATATTAGTATAAATAGCCCCCTCTACTCCATCCATTGTATCAATTTTTTATGATTTTTTTTAATGGGTTATATGGGATGTAAATGAACCCCACCCATAATACATCATGACCACATAGTGGTATTACAACAACTTGGCAATTATGCATGTGTTGTATGGCAATATTTAAACCTTGGTCTCCTCCTTGAAATTCAAGGAATATAACCAATTGAACTAATACCATTTGATAAAGTGTTGTGATTATTATTTTTATATAATGTAGTGATTATTTTATTCTCAAGGGCACCCATAATCTATATCTCTTCATTCATCATTTTTATGCTTTTTATAGAAAATTGGGTTGGATGGATACTTTTGTTCATTTTTAGAAATAAGTGTGAAATCCAACAAAATGAGGGCCATAGAGAGAGAATATTATAGATCATCTTGACACTATACCACATCAAGTCAATTATATAGATAAAATTTACCTCAAGCATGGCCTTAGCTAGAATATCTACAAGCTAATATACTAAAGGAACATACACTAGATTAATAGTTTTTTATGAGTGAAGTTGACAAATATAGTGCATCCAAATCTCAATATGCATAGCATACTAATGATTCATAAAATTATAAGCAAACTAAATTATAATTTCATCATCATAAAAAGAGTAACAAGGCTTTATAAATAATACTCAACTACTTAGGAGCCATCATCTTCCATAAAATATGCTTCATAACTTGATTGGTACTATTTTATACTTTCATGGAAGTCAAAATTATAGTAGAGTATCACTTGAAACACCAAGAGATGAATTTTGAATTAACTAAAAAAAACACTAATATTGAATAACTTTTTCTTATAAGGATCATGAAATAATTTATATTAAAATCCTTTCAACATAGTATAATATCAATAAAATGATGAATTTTCATCTAAATATTATTCTTGATTTAGCCATAAATCCTCTTGGTTGCCTTCAAGTTATTCTCATGAGGCACTTGTATGTATCTATATTAATAGCTAATATTAAATAATGTGTGACTTAGTTTTGAATAAGTTAAAGAAGACATCCCATTAGTTATTGATAAGCAATACTATAAACTAAGGAAGAGGATAAATTATCCTCTAGCTTCAACCTAGATGCAAAATAGGTATGAGTAAGCTTATAGTATTTCACTAAAATATTCTATGAGATCCAAAGCATATTCAGGATGAGAAAGAGAAATCCTTAAAGGATATTATATAATATGATTTTTACAAAAATAATGAAGTAGGCCAATGTCTATCACCTCAAAGGAATTATGAAGCCATATCTTCTCTTAAATAATGTTAGTAAAATTATCAATAATGAGTAGGTCGTTGATATGATCATATGACCATTATGATATGTAATATTTCATATAAATATTATGCTTTATGTTATACCATCAAATTTCATAGTAAGAAACAATGAATAAATATTAACATATTAAGCATGAGGTGCATACTTAAGTCCATATAAGGAATTTTTTAGCGTACATAATAAGAGTGTAGATCAATACAACACAAACTAGATGATTTTCATATATAGATCTCCTCCTAAATTTTTCCAAGGAAAAAACACTCTTGAAATCCATTTGATAAGCCTTCCACCATTATGAGGTTATCCATAAAAAATAAAAGTATATGTGTAATCTAAACTCTCCTAAAAAATTCCCTTACTAAGTATTGTCCTATCTAATTATCTAGTGTAGGAGATTCGGGATAATCATACCTCACATGGAGTGACACAATAGGGTATCTCCTAAAAGCATGGGGTTTGGATCAATCAACGGACTTTGGGAGTTTTCTACAAGGCTAGATCCTTGTTGAGATGTTATTTTTAGGCACACTTTGAAATTAGGAGGAAAAGGATTGTGAGAGATAAAATAAAAATAATTGAAAAAATAAAAACCTAAGCTAAAAAAGGTGGTGATGCACGAAAGACCAAATAAGATCTCCCTACACAATAGGCTTGAACATTGTATGCCAATGATGAACACTTTCTCTCCTCAACATAGATGATCCTAGATAAGAGTTATAGATATATACACGCATAAAGAGATGGGTCAGAGTGTGAGAACCTCATATGGCTACTCAAAATAGATGCATAGGCCTCCCATACACACACATATGCAAGTAAAACTCTAAATAGGTAAATATTGCAAATACACACATACATACAAACCCAAGTCATAGGATTAGAATCATATATGGCTACCCAAAATAATGTGTATGAAGAATACAAGCTTATACTGAGAGGTGGGGTGAACAGTATAGCACCCAATTTTTACTTTCTTTCCAAACCAATATCAATTAGTGTCCTTAATTGCAATAACCAAATATAGAAGTGTGCATTAATGACATAGATAGCAATAGTAAGCAAGTGCACAAATCACCACACACAATTGAGACACAAGATTTAACGTGGTTTCCCCAATGTGGGGTAGTCCACAAGATAATCTCCTTATAATATTTCACAAAGAAATAGGGATCCTTATCCCAATACAAATGATTACTTTGATATACTCAAAGCTAGGCTATCCTGATCTGCTCAGGTGGGCTCCACTGATCTGCTTAGCTAGGCTATCCACTAATCTACTCAGCTAGGCAATCCATTGATTTGCTCAGCTAGGCAATCCACTGATCTACTAAACTAGGCTATCCACTAATCTACTCAGATAGGCAATCCACTAATCTGCTCAGCTAGGTAATCCTGATCTGCTCAAGTGGGCTCTTCACTGGTCTGATCAGCCATGCAATTGGTGTTGGTATCTTTTTCTATTTTTGTTCTATCTCTTTCACTGCTCACAAATCTACCTCAATGCCTTCTCACAAGGCTCAAATAATCCTGCTCAAATGTTGTCCCAAATATATACTCAAGGTCTTCAAAAAAGGCTCAAACAATCCTGCTCAAATTTTGCCCCAAATCTATCCACAAGTTTATCCCAAAAGCCTTCTCAAAGGCTCACTCAATCATGCACAAAAGTTGCCTCAAATCTGTCCAAAATTCTATCCCAAAAGCCTTCTCAAAGGCTCAATCAATCATGCTCAAGTAGCACTCAAATCTCATCCACAAATCAATGAAGGCAAGGCTCAATGATGAACTCAACAATGAATGGCAATGTACTCTTCAATGGATGACAACAATGATCCACAATGATCTCAACAATGTATGACAACTACTCTCTCAAATGGATGATAACAATGCTCAACAATGAACTCAATCATGTATGACAAATACTCTCTCAAATGGATGATAACAATGCTCAACAATGAACTCAACCATGTATGACAAATACTCTCTCAAATGGATGATAACAATGCTCAACAATGAACTCTCAAATATATGGCAAATGAGCTCTCTAATGAAAACCTCTCCAAGCAATAACAATGAGGACTTTAACCAACCAAGGACAATCTCCACAAGTGATAGCAATAGGTTCTCAATAATATCTTCCTCATGCAATGTCAATAAGCTCTCAAGAAACAAGCACAACTCCCTCAAGCAAAGAGCTCTCAAATAGCCAACAATGATCTCCTCAAATGAAAGACAAATGTATCCACAAGTGACTAGAAAATTATCTCCTCAATGGTCTCAAATAGTGGCAATGTACTCAACAAGTAACCAACAATAATCTCCTCAAGCAATGGCAAAAACCTCCTCAATAATGGCAATACTCTCAATGAACTCCACTAAAGCAATAATGAACTCAAGCATCAATTTTATCCACAAAATTGATTTTCTAATCCATCCACTTCTTCTTAATAGCCAAGGCACATAATCAAGCAATTTTTCTTCAACTTCAAACCCTAACTCATGTGCATGTCTTCTAACTCAAGGTAGCAATTAACTAGGTCTCAAGTTCCTAGTTTAATTTCATAATTAAATCATGCACTAGAACATATAACAAATTCAACACTTTTCAACCTTATGACTCCCTAATTTTTATTAATACATACAACAAGCACCTATGCTTTTATTTTTAATTCCACACCTTATAACTCCACATACAACAATCACAAATATTTAACTTCAAACCTTATAACTCCCTAAGCACATACAACAATCATTTATTTTTACTAAATACCTTATAACTCCCTAGTTATAATAGAAATGATTTTCAATGCACCAAAACTTTGGCAATATCAAATATTACCATGCGCTAGAGATAAATACCTTTTTACGAAATGCCTTTGCCAAAATTAATGTGCCTTCACCATCTTCGAAATCGTTAATGCCTTGCCAAAAACAATGCACCTTCACACCTTTGCGGGAGTCGAACTTTGTTCCTCTCACTTAGCATTGTGAAGCGCTTACCACGTGGGCATCAGCCCACGTTGGGATTTAATCCCAAACACCCAACTTTACCTGTGCTCAAATCTGAAAACTCAAATTGCCTTCCTTAGAAAAACACTTTGCCCCTGGTGGGATTCGAACAGTGAACCTGCCTTGTGCAAAGTTCGTGCGCTACCAACTGCGCTATAGGCTCTTGCGTGACATCACTTTCCCATGTTGTCTCCTTGACCTTGCTCTCAAACGAAAATTATTTTTCTTTATTTCTTCATTGCTCCCCTTTCGATGATTCTCACTCATGTGCAATTATTCCCAATCTCTTATAAACAAAGGTTTTACCTTTTATTTATATGCACCTCCATGCCTTCGAATGACGTCGACAGATTTTATTAATCTCCCCAACCATTGCACGTTGGCGAATAATAAAATTCAACTTTAGACCTTAGAATTATTAAATAAGAATTTAATAATTCACCTCTTAACTTTGAATTGGGATATCTCCTTCATTCTTTTGAATTTTGCCATGAAACTTTTTGCACCTAGGTTTTATTTGAAAAACCTTTTCATCCATAATTATTTGGAGAAGTCTTAGCATAGTGGTTTTAATGAAAAACCCTTTCCAATGGTTTTAATAAAAACCCTTTCCATTGGTTTAAATAAAAACCTTTACCATTGGTTTTAATAAAAACCCTTGCCATTGGTTTTAATAAAAACCTTTACCATTGGTTTTAATAAAAACCATTAATATAATATTTAAAAATTAAATATTATATGCCTCTTGTGCCACAAAACCCTGTATACATCCATGCTCTCCAAAATATCATAAATGATTATTTATGAAGTGCTTTTGCCACCAAAACTCAATGTGATCCATGTGACATCAATGACAACACAAAATAACTCAAATTGCCAACAATCTCCCCCTTTGTCATTGATGGCAACACCTCTAATGCAAATCACCACAATCATTACAAAAACCATCTCTGAGAATCAAAGGTGCTCCCCTGACTCAATACTCTCTATGGAGGTTGCTCCCCCTATCTCAATGCTCTCTTTGGAGGTTGCTCCCCTAACTCAATGCTCTACCCCTTACTCAAATCTCTCCCCCTTTGACATCAATGGCAAAAGGGACACCTATGGGGCTAAAATATATGACTCTTAAGCTTAGCCCCCCCACCACCTTCTCTCTTGAGGTGATTAATTTTGGGGTGGGAGTACTTTTACTCCCAACTATTCTCTCAAATGCTCAAACATTTCTCTTGGTAATGGTTTTGTAAATATGTCTGCAATCTGATATTTTGTAGGAACATATTCCAATATTACTTGTTGCTCTGTAACTTGCTCTCTTAAAAGTGATACTTTATTGGAATGTGCTTTGTTATGGCATGCATTACTGGATTCTTTGAGATACTTATAGCACTAGTATTATCACATAGAATAGGAATGGGATGATCATGTTCTATACTGAAATATTTGAGAGTTTGTTTCATCCATAACACCTGTGAACAACATGATACAGCTGCAATATATTTTGCCTCTATTGTGGAAAGTGATACTGATGGTTGTTTCTTGCTTAGCCAAGAAACTAGGCAATCACCAAGAAAGAATGCTCCTCTGCTTGTGCTTTTTCTATCATCAATATTTCCTGCCCAATATGCATCTGTGTATGTTGTGAGAGTGAACTTACTGCTTCTAGGATACCATAGACCATACTCCATTGTTCCTTTGAGATATCTGAGTATTCTTTTCACTGTTGTCACATGTGATTCTTTTGGAGTTGCTTGAAATCTTCCCACTAAACCAATTGCCTGTATTATATCTGGTCTTGTGGTTGTAACATATAACAGGCTACCAATCATAGATCTGTATAGAGTTTGATTTGCATCAGGAGATTCATCATCTTTGCTTAATTTGCACCCTATAACCATTGGAGTGCTAACTGGCTTACTATCTTCCATTTTGAATTTCTTCAACATCTCTTTTATATACTTTGTTTGTGAAAGAAATATCCCTTCTTCTAATTGTGAAATCTGTAGTCCAAGAAAAAAGGTTAATTCACCAAGCATAGACATTTCAAACTCATTAGTCATGTTTCTTGCAAATTCTTGACACATTTTGTCATTGCTACCCCCAAATATAATATCATCCACATAAACTTCCACAATCATCAAATCATTTCCCTTATTTTTAATATACATATTGCTATCAACTATTCCCTTTATGAAACCTTGCTCTCAAAGATATTTATCCAGTCTTGAATACCATGCTCTGGGAGCTTGCTTTAAGCCATAAAGAGCCTTTTTCAATTTGCATACATAATCTAGCTTATCTTCTTGATTAAACCCATCTGGTTGTTCAATGTAAACTTCTTCTTCTAAGTGACCATTTAGAAATGCTGATTTGACATCCATTTGATATACTTTAAAATTCTTGTAGCTTGAAAGTGCCAGAAACATCTGTATAGCTTCCAATATTGCAACTGGTGCAAAGGTCTCATCAAAATCAATTCCTTCTACTTGTGCATATCCTTTACACACCAATATTGCCTTGTTTATGATGACTTGACCATCTTCATTTAGTTTGTTCCTGTAGACCCATTTAGTACCAATTACATTTTTTCCTTTTGGACGTGGAACTAATTCCCAAGTCTTACTTTTTTCAATCTGATCTAGTTCTTCCTTCATTGCTTTAATCCAACATACATCACTTTCTGCCTCTCTAAAATCCTTTGGTTCTATCTTGGATAGTAGTGAAACATTTGCTTGTTCTGTTGAGCCTATGATTCCTCTTCTTGTCCATCTTACATTAGGGCTGCCAATGATCAAGTCCTCTGGATGATTTTTTTGAATATATCTTGATGAAGTTTTGGAAGGTATATTCTGCAAATATTCTTCATCTGAATCTTCACCCATTTCTTCCTGACAACTTTCTTCTTCTTCAAGAATATCTTCCTGAGATGGCTCATTTATTCCTGTTCTTTCATCAACTCTGACATTTATACTTTCCACCATGGTGTGTGTTCTTTTATTGTAGCATCTGTAGGCCTTACTCTTTGTAGAGTATCCAAGAAAAATACCTTCATCGCATCTAGGATCAAACTTGCCCAAGTCCTTATCCTCTCTTTTGATATAGCATTTACTTCCAAAAATTCTGAAGTAGTTTACCGTGGGAGGTCTTCCTTTCCAAAACTCATATGGAGTCTTATGTTGCTTCATTCTAACTTGAGCTCTATTCATAACATAGACTATTGTACTGATTGCTTCCTTCCAAAACCCATCTGAGATTCTTGATTCATTTAGCATTTCTCTGGCCATATTCTCAAGAGTTCTATTCTTTCTTTCTACTACTCCATTTTGTTGAGGAGTCCTTGTTGTTGAGTATTATTTTATTGATTCCATGTTCTACACAAAACTCAATGAATTTTGTAGAGATGAATTCCCCTCCTCTATCTTATAGCAAAAACTTGATCTTCTTTCCTGTTTCATTTTCTACCATTTCTTTGAATACTTTGAAATGTTCAAATGCCTCTGATTTCTCTTTCAGAAAAACAACCCAAGTCATTCTGGAATAATCATCTATGAACAACATGAAGTAGCTTTCACCTTGCAGGATTTTGGTTCTCATAGGACCACATAAATTAGTATGAATCAATTCTAAAACCTTGGAAGAGGAATATTCTTTTGCCTTGAAACTTGATCTTGTTTGCTTTCCATACTGACACTATGCACAAATTGTATTTGAAGGTCTTTTTATCTTCGGTAGATCTCTGACAATTTATTTGTTGCTTATCCTTACTATGTTGTCGAAGTTCAAATGACACAACCTTTTATGCCATAACCAACTTTCTTCTTCTCGAGATAGAAGATATTTTTCTCTTTTTATTTCGTTGAGCATGTAGAGATTGTTATTGGTTCTTTCTACATTTGCAACAAGCTTCCCTGTTTTTGTTTCCCTGATTTTGCATCCTGTAGAGGAAAAAGTAACTATGTACCCTCGATCACAAAGCTGACTTACACTCAGTAGATTGTGTTTTAGACCCTCAACATAGAGTACACCCTATGTAGTAGTCTTTCCATCATCCAAACTTAAGGTTCCTCTCCCTTTGATTTTAGCTGAAGCATTATCACCAAATCTCACTGATCCACTATTGTTCCCTCTTAGAGAAATGAATTTATCCTTATACCTAGTCATATGACTAGAGCACCCACTATCAATATACCATTTTTCCATCCTATAACCCAATAGAATCTGCCTTCAAGCTTGTTAGTCTTTCCGAAGGAACCCACTTTGATACCAATTGAAGAACACAAGCTTATACTGAGAGGGGGTGAACAGTATAGCACCCACTTTTTACTTTCTTTCCAAACCAATATCAATTAGTGTCCTTAATTGCAATAACCAAATATAGCAGTGTGCATTAATGACATAGATAGCAATAGTAAACAAGTGCACAAATCACCACACACAATTGAGACACAAGATTTAATGTGGTTCCCCCAATGTGGGGTAGTCCACAAGATAATCTCCTTATAATATTTCAAAAAGAAATAGGGATCCTTATCCCAATACAAATGATTAATTTGATCTGCTCAAAGCTAGGCTATCTTGATCTGCTCAGGTGGGATCCACTGATCTGCTCAGCTAGGCTATCCATTGATCTGCTTAACTAGGTTGTCCACTAATCTACTTAGCTAGGCAATCCACTAATCTTCTCAGGTAGGCTATCCACTAATTTTATTAGCTAGGAAATCCATGGATCTACTCAGCTAGGCAATCATGATATGCTTAGGTGGGCTCTTCATTGATCTGCTTAGCTAGGCAACTAGTGTTGGTATATTTTTCTATTTTTTTTCTATCTCTTTCACTGCTCACAAATCTATTGATGAGGACCAAAAATGCCTCATTATTGCACAATGTTTGATTACCATATGATAAGTTAATTTCCAAATAGTTGACTAAAATATACTATTGTTAAGTGTTTGCATGATTTTATGTTAGGAATACTATATCTTTGTTTTTGACTATTTTCAGCATTTTGTGACTGATTTTTCTTTATTAGGTAGCAAGTAAGAACACGCATTTAAATTAACCAAATGTGGTATGATGATATCCATTAACTTCTCAATGGTTTTTGAATGTTTTCCTACCCTTCAAATTGTTTCAAATCCACATTGAAGCTAAACTTTTAGGACTGTCATAAATATGAAAATTTGAAAAATAGCTATATAAAAATCAGCAAGCTGTCACTTTATAGGAACACCTTGAAGTTGTCAATAAAAGCATGAGGATATGGATGGAATGAGTTAAAAAGGACTACAGAAGGCATATTACCTATTTAGAATAATTCCCACATGGTCTAAATATGCAGCAACAGGGTATAACAGAGGAGGGACAATTATGCAACACTGTTGCACTATTTTAGCATGGTTACTTGGTGAATGAAGTGTATAAATTTAGTAGCAACTTGATGTACTCCTTCATGTTGATATTTGAATAATTTTTCCATGTTCTAATTTGTTTGAATTTGCAATAAATGCCAATATTTTACAACTGTGCAACAGAACTAGAAAATGCAGTAATTTACCATGTAAATTCTAGCAAGCTACCAATGAATGGCAAGGCATGGAATTCACACATGGAGAGGAATGAAGGCTATTGCAATCTGATCCTGAGGGCTAATCCACCAAATAAATGCAGATAAAATCACTTTAAGAGCACACAGTTGTTCATTTCAAAGATCTTCGAAATGAACAGACATCTTTGGAATGAGAAATGCAGTCTCTTCGGAATGAGCCACTTATCTTCGGAATGAGAACAAAAAGTGCTTTTTGACTTGTTGATTGATTTATTATGGTGGAAAAATGGAAATAATGTTGAGAAGGTTAAGGGAAAATATCTCCCATATGATTTTTTCATCCTTGCCATCCAAAGCCACCATTCATGGAAAATATCAATTTTGATCCTCTTTTAGGATTAACACAGAAATAACTGCAGCATAATAGGAAGTTGTTTGCAAGATAGAAATGAAAAATTCTAAAGTGGAAAAATATGTGTGAGATATTTTTGGATTCCTCCCATATACTCCCACCACTGAAGATGCTTTCTAAGGGCCAATGACTATTGCTGCAACATAAATTGTCCAGATTTGTATTTATTTCAGATCCAAAATTATTGGCAAATGATTGTAAAGTAGCACATAGGATGATTTGAGCATGGGATATATTGTAAATATTTATATAAATAATACAGCTCCCTCCTTGGTTGAGCTAGTTAGGAATTAGAATAGATGAGAGTTTTCAATAGCAGCAATTAGGACTGTATAGCAATTCTCTATAACAGTTTTCAGCATGTTCTGTCATCAATAAAAGTGTAGCTATTTTATCATTTTTTGTTCTAAGTGTTAACTAGTTGAGTGCTTTTCACCTCCTTCTAGATCAGGAAGTATGGACCCACTTTTAGATCTAGGAGGGATTTTATGGCAAGTTTTAATCTATAATTTTGCTGCAGCAGAATTAATAGATTGCTTGTCAGATTTCATTTTCTTTTTTTATTTTGTATTATGTGATTTATGTTTTCTATTATGTTTATGTACAGCATTTGTGTGTATGTCAACTGACAAATTATATTAAGAATTTTTCCTTTGCTTTCTATATTTGCCCTATTTTTCTGTTTGAACAACTTTTCATTTTCAGCATATTTCATTTTGCTGTCAATTCCTGTAGCAGAAGCTTGACAACCTTTTGTGGTAGGGCATTGATAGGTGTTTTATTTCCAAGCATCACTTCCATTCTACAAGAGTAAATTAGGTTTCAATTTTGCAAGTGTAATTTAGGATTTCATTTTAGCAACATTTCAATTTAGCAATTTCAATTCTATTATTTCAATTCTACAAAAGTAGATTAGATTTCAATTCAGCAATTTCAATTCATGCAATTGTAGTTAACTTTAATTTTATGAAATTAGAATTAGTTTTTATTTCTTGTAAGTTTCCATTCTGCATATTAGGTTTAGTGTGACACAAAAATGCTAAACCAAATCTATCTCACCTAATAAATGCTTGAAATCTGAATGCCTAAATTGTACTCTGCCTTAGCCTTCTATCATAGACAACCTTGGACACCACCCTGGATTGATAAATCATTGAGATTAAATGATGAGACTCAACGACACTCATCATATACCTCAATGAATTCTTACAAGTCTCAAACAATCATACTCAAATTATGTCCCAAATATGTACTCAAAGTCTTCACAAAAAAGCTCAAACAAACCTACTCAAATGCTATCCCAAATTTATCCACAAATCTATCCCAAAATCCTTCTCAAATGCTCACTCAATAATGCACAAAACCTACTTCAAATCTATCCAAAACTACTATCCCAAAATCCTTCTCAAAGGCTCAATCAATCACGCTCAAGTAGCACTCAAATCTCATCCACAAATCAATGAAGGGAAAGCTCAATGATGAACTCAACAATGAATGGCAATGTACTCTTCACTGGATGACAACAATGATCCACAATGATCTCAACAATGTATGACAACTACTCTCTCAAATGGATGATAACAATGATCAACAATGAACTCAACCATGTATGACAAATACTCTCTCAAATGGATGATAACAATGCTCAACAATGAACTCAATCATGTATGACAAATACTCTCTCAAATGGATGATAACAATGCTCAACAATGAACTCTCAAATATATGGCAAATGAGCTCTCTAATGAAAACCTCTCCAAGAAATAACAATGAGGAATTTTAGCCAACCAAGGAAAATCTCTACAAGTGATAGCAATAGGTTCTCAATAATATCTCCCTCATGCAATATCAATAAGCTCTTCAAGAAACAAGCACAACTCCCTCAAGCAAAGAGCTCTCAAATAGCCAAAAATGATCTCTTCAAATAAAATACAAATGTATCCACAAGTGACTAGCAAATTATTTCCTCAATGGTCTCAAATAGAGGCAATGTACTTCAACAAGTAACCAACAATAATCTTCTCAAGCAATGGCAAAAACCTCCTCAATAATGGCAATACTCTCAATGAACTCCACTAAAGCAATAATAAACTCAAGCATCAATTTTATCCACAAAATTGATTTTCTAATCCATCCACTTATTCTTAATATCCAAGGCACATAATCAAGAAATTTGTCTTCAACTTCAAACCCTAACTCATGTGCATGTCTTCTAATTCAATGTGGCAATTAACTAGGTCTCAAGTTCCTAGTTTAATTTCATAATTAAATCATGCACTAGAACACAACAAATTCAACACTTTTCAACCTTATGACTCCCTAATTTTTATTAATACATACAACAAGCACCTATGCTTTTATTTTTAATTCCACACCTTATAACTCCACATACAACAATCACAAATATTTAACTCCAAACCTTATAACTCCCTAAGCACATACAACAATCATTTATTTTTACTAAATACCTTATAACTCCCTAGTTATAATAGAAATGATTTTCAATGCACCAAAACTTTGGCAATATCAAATATTACCATGTTCTAGATATAAATACCTTTTTATGAAATGCCTTTGCCAAAATTAATGTGCCTTCACCATCTTAGAAATCGTTAATGCCTTGCCAAAAACAATGCACCTTCACACCTTTGCAAGAGTCGAACTCTGTTCCTCTCATTGAGCATTGTGAAGCACTTACCACGTGGGCATAAACCCATGTTGGGATTTAATCCCAAACACCTAACATTGCCTGCACTCAAATTTGAAAACCCAAATTGCCTTCCTTACCAAAACACTTTGCCCCTAATGGGATTTGAACAATGAACCTACCTTGTGCAAATCTCATGCACTACCAACTGCGCTATAGGCTCCTATGTGATGTCACTTTCTCACGCTGTCTCCTTGACCTTGCTCTCAAATGAAATCATTTTTCTTTATTTCTTCGTTGCTCCCCTTTCGACGAATCTCACTCATGCACAATTATTTCCATCTCTTATAAACAAAGGTTCTACCTTTTATTTATATGCACCTCCATGCCTTTGAATGACGTTGGTGGATTTTATTAATCTCCCCAACCATTGCACATCGGCGAATAATAAAATTCAACTTTAGACCTTAGAATTATTAAATAAGAATTTAATAATTCACCTCTTAACTTTGAATTGGGATATCTCCTTCATTATTTTGAATTTTACCATGAAATTGTTTGCACCTAGGTTTTATTTGAAAAACCTTTTCATCCATAATTATTTGGAGAAGTATTTGCATAGTGGTTTTAATGAAAAACCCTTTCCAATGGTTTTAATAAAAACCCTTTCCTTTGGTTTAAATAAAAACCTTTACCATTGGTTTTAATAAAAACCGTTGCCATTGGTTTTAATAAAAACCTTTACCATTGGTTTTAATAAAAACCATTAATATAATATTTAAAAATTAAATATTATATGCCTCTTGTACCATAAAACCCTGTATACATCCATGCTCTCCAAAATATCATAAATGATTATTTATGAAGTTCTTTTGCCACAAAAACTCAATGTGATCCATGTGACATCAATGATCTATCTGACATCAATGACAACACAAAATAACTCAAATTGCCAATAGTGTAGACCTCTAATATGTGTGTGTGTGTTTATACAAATAGCATTACAAAAATTATGCCAAAAGAAAAAGTTCGATTGCCCATAAGCCACTCAAGATTCAGCTAACTTATACACAAGAAGAAATGAAAAGAAATCTTATAAAACTTGTAGATGAAAACTTGTCAATCCTTTTTATAGTCTAAACTATTGTTATTTATAGATTACAAAGAGGGGTATTTCCTCCAAAAATCATGCAAAAAAAATTAATATAATTGTTGCTTCCTATCATCTGGTCATATCTTTATTTAAGTTTTTGGTCCCCCTAATGTCTCTAGATCTAATTAATGTCAAATGGTTTTGAGTATTTGGATGATCAACTACCATAATTATTGTCATATACCTATTTTGGGAGTTCCCATAATCTAGACATAGAATATCTCTTCATTAAATTATTTATATCTTTGGGATACTTTTGGTGTGGCTCCCATGCCAATGTTTTCCTTTTGAAAATATATACAATATTCTTTTATAGGAAAGGACCATACTTCCAAAATATTGTGAATCTCAAAAAAATTAGAGTTTTGGGACACGAGTGGTTTTCTTCTTCAAAATGTTCCTCATCAATTGACATTGGGATGTTTTTTGCCTAAGGAAATTTAACCACAAGACCTCCATATTGGAGCTTTTGCTTATCATATTTGATTGAAAATTTATAAACTTTTGAATTTTGGACATAGATTTCATGCATCTTCTAATACTTTATTTTTGATCCTCAAAACTTTTTTGACTAGAGGTTTCTTCTGCATTTTATCTGCCACTTTTACTTCTACTTCATGTCATTAAAAAAATGGTGTAGTGAGAACTCACTATAGTTTTGGTGACTCGTGGGGGATATTTATCCTACTAAAGTTAAGGAAACCATAGAATTTTGTGCCTTAGTACATTGGATGTAGAGTCAAGAAGAGAATCCATATTTTGGAATGGAAGTGGAGGTAGGAATTTCAATAGTCATTCGGCATCTTCATATCTCTATGGTTGTTAGGTTTTCCATGATTCCATGATATTGAAACTACTCCCATATAATACATATCTCCAAAGTTTTAAGTGGGTGGCCTTTATCCATTGGGTATGGATTCAAATTGAGACCCCACCCTAACTACTCAATTCTTTTCTTCTTTCTCTTTTTTAGTTTCTTGGGTGAAAAACCTTCACCCATACCATAGTGGGACTCCTAAGAAACTTTCCTAGCAAAAATAGGTAGGTGTTAGTAGTGGTAGTTCCTTTTTTGTTGGCACCATTAGAGTATAGTCCTCATTTGTGGGTTGATCCCTTTGCTATCCTTTGGCCTTTATGGATGAATGATCTCTTTGCTTATATCTAGATGGTGGTCATTCTTGTTGGTTTAATGGCTCCATAGGGACCTCAATCCCAAATTTTAACCTCCCATTAGCCTACTTGGTCATTAGAAAATTAGAAGAGATCTAAGCCAATTTTCCCTCTTCACCCTAGGTCTGATCAGCTCTTAGTTGGGTTGAAGGCCCTTTATCCTATTGATAAATGTGTAGAGGATCCTTTGAGATCTACTCTTATTGTTTAAGAGTCTTATAGACCTCCTCTTTGACATCCATAGGGATTTTTTGTATCTCCTGGTATTGTGTGTTCATGGAGGGAGTTCTTGGCTTAGGTTTTATTGGCTTGTTTTAGATACTAAGACCCACTTGATTGGTCTCCAATTGTTTATTTGGGAGAGATACTTTATCTACATTTTATTTGAATATATCCATTATCAAGGTAGTAAGTTGATCCCAATCAATAATTTAATTTAGGGCCAAAGGGTTGTATCCTTGGAAAGTCTTACATCTTAGTTAATCAACTAGTAGTCTTAGAGCCACATCCTACTCTATAACATTATGTATTTGATATAAGAATTTTATCTTTAACAAGGCTCTAGTAAGATTGTTGGTCCTTCATCAATGTATTCTAATAGAATTTCCAACGGTGATTCTAGAAGCTTTTCCTAAGTAACTAGTGGTTCTAGAGGTCATAATGGGATTTTATCCTCCTAGATTGAGGAGAGTCTATGGGGTAGAGTGGTGATGCTTGAGATTATGGGTTCTTTGAATTATAGCAAATTTGCCAAGTGAATATAGCTTGTGCTCTTAAAAGCAAATATACTAAGGACTCCACTAAATTCTCAATCTAATGTCCTCCATAATGGCTTCATATAATTTTTGTTCTAGAGAAAAGTCACCAGGTGAGTTAGATACAATTCAACAAGTGGGAATAGATAAATACCCTCACCAAATATAAGCCTAATTTATTTTTACAATTGCAATAGTAATGATATGTCATCGGTGTCCCACCAAGCATGCCATTAAATTATTTTTCTTTCTGGATTTCCTACAGCGGAGAGTTGATAAAATCATGCCTCACACAAAGTGACATAGCAAGGACTCTCCCAAGAGTGCAGGGTTCAACTCAATCAAGGGATTTTGAGATTTTTTAACAAGTTTGGCTCCTTATTGAGATGTGATAATTAAGAATACGATAGACTTAGGGGGGAAAGAGATGTAAGAGATAAAATAAAAATAATTAAAAATATAAAAACCTAAGATTAAAAAGGTGGTGATGCACCAAAGAGAAAATAAGATATCCTTTCACAACATACTTAAATGATATGTTCTAGTAGTTAACACTTGCTCTCCTTGACACAAATGATATCATATGATATTTTCAAGCATACACACATATAGAGATAGGTTAGAGCATGAGAACCATAGAGTTCTACTAAAAATATATGTGTAGGCCTCTAATATATATAGATACATACATAGTTATATAGATAGATAGATATGTATATATGTGCAAATATCATTGCCAAAAATATGCCAAAAGTGGGGGTTTGATTTACCACAAGCCACTCAAGATTCTGCTAATTGCTATATAGGAAGGAAAGAAAGGAAAACTTATAAAACTTGTAGATACAAACTTGTCAATCCTTTTTACAATCTAAACTACAATTGTTTATAAATTGAAAAAGAGGAGGATTTTCCTCCAAAACTCATGTAGATATTTCAAGATGACTTCTACTTCTTAGCATCTAGTCATATTCATTTAATTTGTTGTTCCCCTA
The DNA here is from genome assembly GCA_028583015.1 of Wollemia nobilis. Classification (NCBI taxonomy): domain Eukaryota; kingdom Viridiplantae; phylum Streptophyta; class Pinopsida; order Araucariales; family Araucariaceae; genus Wollemia; species Wollemia nobilis. Next base: position 3,848,357 of record JAQPPZ010016414.1, read on the forward strand.
AGGTCTTTGGATCTAGAGTAATGAATATCAAATCGTTTTGAATTTGTGGATGAGTAGCTACCATAATTATTTACATCTATTCATTTTGGGAATTCCCATAATATAGATGTAGAAGATCTCTTCATTTAATACTTCAAATTTGTGGGATACTTTTGTTGTAGCTCTCATGTCATTGTTATCCTTTTGAAGAGATATGCAATATTATTTTTTAAGAAAGGACCATATTTCTAGAAGATTGTACTCCTTAACAAATTTAGTTTTTTAGGATATAGGTGTTTTTCTTCTTTAGAAATTTTCTCACAATTTAACATCAAGATTTTTCTTATCTTGGGTCTTTTGACTATAGGGCCTCCATGTTAGAGCTTTTTCTTCCCATACCTAATAAAAACTTTATAACTTTCCAACTTTTGGACATATCCTTCTTGCACCTTTTGAGGCTTGCCTTCCAATCCTTGAAACTTTTTTTATCAGAGGTTTCTTCTACACTTTATTTTTTGCTTTCACTTTTTCTTCCTACCACTGAAAATGGTATAGTTGGAATTCACTATAGTACAAAGGTATATATTTTGCTTCACAATCTAACCATAAACATTAAAATTAACCTTATAAAACCATTTGTAGCCAACAATATTCTTACAGTTATAAAAGAAGACCATATATTGAATTTAATTATTTGTAAGAGAACCTTACTTGGTATACATCACACATTCCTTCTTAGGAAATCCCCTAGTCTGAGAATAAGTAGTAGGGTCTCCAGTTCACCATTCTTGATAATCAAAGAACAAGGAGGTGGCTTTCTATGGCACTTTATAATAGAATATGCATCTCAAAGGATAATTCAATCCAATTTAAGTATAAGGTAATTCATAGGAGAAAGAGGTTATAGATGTGAGGGTTGAAAAACCCAAATAATTAAGGTTTTCTTAGACAAAACCCTAAAAAAGTGAAATTATGCCCTGTCAAGGCCAACCACAATTTTGCCTATGTGAAATTGTGCTCCATAAAGGGTGAGTGCAATTTTGCATAGAGAGAAAAAAAGCAAAATAAGGGGGGAAAACCCTTACCCTTACCCTAGGGAAGTCTAAGGGGTATCCCAGAGGGCTCAGGGAAGATTGCCCACTAAAGTGGATCAATTTTTTGTGTCTATAGTATCATAGTTCTTAAGAGGATAATATTACTTAGGAAATCAACTCAAAGGAAGACCAACTATAGAAGTATAAAGAACCATTTTGATAAAAGAAAAATTACCATGATCCAAGGCCAAAATAACCAATTATATAAGAGCATAATGAAAAAATCAACAAAGGAAATACATGACAAGGAAGAAACAACAAGAATAGTCAAAAGGGATGTAGAGATACTTGAATATTGAATCTCATAAAACTCTATACCAAAATATATGATGACATCTCATTCAACTAGATTATAAAGTTCATAGGTGTTTGATTCCTCATTACACCCTAAAAGGATGTAGTTATGACCCTTTAGTTGAAGTTTGTTCCTCTCCTCCTTAGTAGTGTGATCCCAATTTATTGAAACACAAATACTTAGATATAAAACTAAAGGTTTCTCATGTACATCCTCATAGGGATTCATAACTTTGATCATATGGGTTGAAATTCTATTGATAATATAGGAATCACAATATATAGCTTCATTCAAAAATGAACTCCATGTTTTTGACATGCATTACGTAATGATTCATTTCCATGACATCTCTATTATTCTTCTCCACAACTCTATTCTATTAATTATAATGAATAAACATAAAGGTAAAGTACTTTTAAATGTCCATGAGACTTTTGAAATTATAATCTAATTCATGGCCAAGGCTGAAATTACATGATGCATTGGATATGCCTAAGATAATTTCATTGTATAGTGTATAAATTAATTATAATATTTTATTATGTAGGCCCTATGGACCATGATTAACCTTGTTATGGCTAAAACATATTTATAACTTATAATTAACCTAAATTCATCTTATAATGTAGGCTTATGTTAAACTTTATTATGTAATTAGGGTTTTGGTATTGGTATAAATACCCCCTCCCACTCATCTCTTTATCATAGTATTGTGATTATTATCTTCAAATAATACAATGATTACTTATAGTGCTTAATGGCACCCTCAAATATTTTGTCTATTCATCCTTGTACACTTTTTGTATAGTATTTGAGTGGATGTATTGCTTATGCTTGTTTCTAGAAAATATTTTGAATTCTAACATGGTATCAGAGCAGGTATGGAACTTCATCATTTGGTCATTTAGAAATTTTATTTGGATCCACCAATATTTCTTATAACTTGTAGGATGAATTACTTCTTAGAGATTAATAAGTACCTTAAATAAAAGAGGCAAAGGAAAGATCCAATTTTTTTCCTTCAATCATTTTGAATTTTTTTAGAATTTATGCCTACTCAAGGTTATGTTTTCCTTGCCATAAAGTTAGAAAGAATTTATTTTTAAATTATGTTTTTCAAAAACTTCACACTAGGGCTATTTTGGAGGAGAAACTTCTAAAGGTCATAGCTTTTGCATATAGAAGCATTTTTATCCCTTTTTTCATATTGTATGATTTTTTGAGCTCTAAGTATTGGTGGATTAGTTTATGGACATGTTCTAGTATTAGGGGTTGATTTGTATGGAATAGTCCTTAATACATATTTCCCTATATTGAAAGTGAGGATTTATCAAATTCTATGTAATTAGAATCTTTGGCCTAGTTTTTTGGATATATAGATGGATTTGTGATAGTTGCAATAGATTTTGAGTCTTTTGGGGGCTTACAAGAAAAGAATTTGAGATGTGCTCTAGTCAATTATTCTTCCTCCTTTGGACAATTGATTCAGCTTATTTATGAAGATCTAATATTTCATGATCTCTTCCTTCTATTTCTTGTATATGTACTCTTGGAAGCTTGTTAGAACTCTTTATTTAAGCAAGTTCATGCAAAGCCTCTTTTGGCGATTGAAATCAAGTCGCTCAAGGGCAAGAAGAAGTATTCAAATAGGATGGTGTATGTTGTAAGAGAAAAATATATACCTACAAGTCATACCTTATATGGCTATGGAATATTAAAGAAACTTATCTTTAGATGAGATGGTGATCTTGACTTCTCTTCTTGATTTGAAGCCCTAGTCAAAGTGTCTTTTCGATGTGTGTAGGAGTGTCTAATAATGGCAATGATGACTATGGTCTAGCCTAAGAAGACTCTTGTGCAAGAAATATTGAGACCCACTAGAGAATCCATTATGGGGATGATATTATTGTTATAAATGCCTCCTCTCCTTGGCTTCTCATTCAAGTTATAGGGGAGTTTTTAAAATGTAATATAACTCATGGCCAATGCCAATATTGCATGATGTATTGGATAGTCCTAAGGGTATTTAATTGTGAAATGTATTAGTTAATTATAATATTTTATTATGCAATCCCTATGGGTCATAATTAACATTATTATGTCTAAAGCCTCTTTTTAACTTATAATATACCTAAACCCTTCTTATTATGTTAGCTTAGGTTAAACTTTATTATGTAATTGAGATTTTGGTATTGGTATAAATATCCCACTCTCCCTCCTCATTTATTTATTGAATTGTTTTAATTATTATATATGGATAATATAGTTATTATTTATGGTGCCTATGGGTAACCCCAAATATTTGTGTTTTTTTTTCTTTATTTCATACTTTTACATTTTTTGTATAAGATTTGAACGGGTGGATTGCTTCTATTTTTCTTTAGAAAATATTATAAATTCCAATAGATACCATAGGACATATTAAACAATCATAATAGAGGATTTTATTTACCCAATATATGTTTATCGAACCAAACTTTGGTTATTAAAGTATGGTGTATAAATCTTTCCCTAATGGATTTGAATCATGAACCTCCTATTCAAAGTTCCAAAGTCTTACCATTAGGCCCACTCAAGTTGTAAACCACTAAGTAATGCTATGAGATGCAATAAAACACTCAAATTCACTACTAATAAACTCATCCACCATAAATCCCTTTGATACTTTTTCCACTCTAATTTTGTGTTGATGCCTTTAAGTACTTCCAACTTATCAAAGACCTCATCCTTACATTTGACGGTATAAATCAACATAAAAATTTTAAAATCCTCAAAGAAAGTGATAAAATATATGTTTATATAAATAAAAAAATCATAGGCCAATAAAATAAGCTCTAAAGGTTAAGAGAAACCATGTTCTTTTGATTTAGATAAAATACACAAAATTATGTTTCCTCCAAATACATCCCTCACATAGTTCACTAGGTGGAACTCCCTCAATTATACCAAGATGAATCATCTACCTTTAGGATCGAGTCCCTAAGCATTAATGTCATCACTTATTAATGTCATTTTCCTTGGCCACTAGAGCAATAAATTTTTTCCAATAATACAAGGAAGAAGGGGTCTCACAAATCTTATGCATTGGATATGTTCTATTACAATATCTTAAAGCATCTACTCTTAATTCATCATAAATATCCTCCATATATGTAGCAAAAATTTTGATATTGTATTAATATAAGCAATGTGATAAATAAAGATAATACTAGGGTCAACACTTAGAACATGAAGAACATCCTCAAAAATAGATGATCAAATTATCACATCAGCAACACTCCCAAGGAAAAATCAATATTAATTATCAACCTCTCAATAATTTATTGCTCCTTATAGACAGACAAAAAATGACGATGATTGGTCATGTGCCTAGTTACCCTAGAATTTGCAATCCACTCCTAAGAAGACACAAATGATCATTAGGCCAAATTAGAAAGAAAATTTACTTGGTGTATCTCACCATTATTAGTTTCTTAATCAATGAAGAGGGAGATATCACCTCTACTATTCCTTGAAATTTACTCAAGTTTCTTCATTTTGATATTTTAAAATTTAGATGTTTTTTTTATTGTAAAACTCACAAGTAGGTCCCTTTGATATCTTCCTAGAATTATTTAGTCCATTAAAATTTGAGTTCTCTAATTATTTATTAGGATACTCCTTTGGATGATATTAAAACGTTGTACAATATTTCCAATATTTTTCATATCAGCTTGATAATGAATAAGTAAAAGCAACATCAAGAGTAGTAGCATACATAGAAAAATACATTTGGTGTAAACTAAAAGATACATGTATAGTATCTTTTAACATCCATAGGACCATAGTACACATGGTATGATCCTCATGGAGGATGTTATTTACCCAATATATATTTATCCAACCATAGTTCAATTATGGAAGCATGGTGTATAACTCTATCCCCTTTTGGATTCAAATCTCGGACCTCCTTTTTTAAGAATGTGGTAACTAAATCAAGTTCAACAGAAAAATTATTGAATGTTAAATTTTAATGCTTTGAATGTACTATACTATGGTAGTAAAGGGTATTTAAGTACATAAGAAGACTAATTTATGTATAACAAACTCTCAAACAACCTTACAACTATCTTATCTAATATCGCATGAAGGTACTTTATGAGGGGTGGTTCTACCACTTGATTTCTCACATGGCCTATGATGTAATAACTCCTAACATACCCCCCTTATTACATCATAGTCAAAAGATTTATTTTTCTTATGATCAAAAGACAATGTCTAGGGTGATATAGAAAAATGAGAGAGAAATTCCCCCTTAATATTAGACTTACTTCTTATATACTCAGGAGTGTTGGGTTCTATCGATAATGTACTCCAAAATACATTTATTACAAAAATAATTTATTCAATACTTAATGCTTTAAGGTTTGAGGTGTACACCAATTGGTTCATCCAAACCCCATAAGGGGGACGAAGGTCATCAGGCTGAATGCTTGTCCCTTTCTTGGTGCTTTCAACGGTGTAAAAGGTTTAAAATGAGTGTGGCATGGTGGTTATAGGGGTAGACTGCACAAAGATCTGTGTGGCAGCTTTTAGGGTGGACAACGTAGAATACTATGGCGGCCATAAAATCTGGACAACCTGCTCTAATTTATGGTGGCTATCGATTCCACCATGATAAAAAAAAAACTTAATGCTTTAAATGTGTTTCTTCAATATCTTCAAGTGAAGTAGGTGGTACCATGCATTAAATGTCATTTATGTCTTGCATATGGTGGAATGGAAGTTGTGTATAGCATACCTTGTTGCTTTCCCTTTATTTGCTTTTCATAATGATAAAATATTGGATACTTTCCAAGTTATTCTTTTATCATAAGCTCTATGATATGAAAAATGGGATGTAAATTTTGAATGCAATATCTAGTAATTTTATGCACTTGTATTAGTCCTTTGAATAGTGCTATAGCTACTATAGTTTTTCCTTGAACTATAATTTAACAACCTATCAATTGCTCTATGGTATTTAGATTTGAAACATTAGACCCCAATAAATATTATTGTTTTCTAAAAAATTTACATTTATAATGAACTATGTTTTCATTCTTGATGATATCGTAATGCATATCATTTAACATCTTGATTGTGTGTATTATTGGTACACTTCTTGATAGCAATATTATGAGATCCTACGCTTTGATGATGATGTATACATTTCTTTTTTGAGTCACCAAGATAGATATTATTATTTCAACAAGATCTAACTTGCAATCTATTCCATATATTTTTAATGCTTTCTTCACAATAGTCCATTCACCCTATAGATGCTTTTCTCTATATTTAGGTAAGTGAGTAAAAAATGAATTGAATTTCAACTTACCATATTTGTTTCATGATGTATTGAACCTCTTGTTCTTATAGGTATCCCATTGCTTATGCTTGTAATAATTCCTTTTATATTCAAGCAGTGTTGTCTCCTGTTGGTTTCTTGGCTTAAAATTATCAACTGGTGCAACTCTTCTTATATGATGATTTGGATGTTTCCAAGTTTCTCAAATTGTTATATATTTGATGTTATACCAAACATTAATGTGTTTGCTCAAGTGTGCTTAACAAACATTGATTATTTTCTTCTTTTTCATTATTTTATTCTCCTTGGCTACATTACTTTGATGTGCCTTTCTCCAAATTTGATATTTTTGTTCTCAAGATGACCTATTTTGTTATTGTTTCATCTCTTATGAAGGTGATAATTCTTGAATGGAATGTGTCGATAATCCTTCATGGTGTGTTTGTTTCTTCCATAATGTTTACATGTCCTTTACATGTTGAAATTGCTCCTTTGAGAATAATTCCTTTGATTCTAAAATATTTTAAGATTATTTCTTTTTTGGAAGTGTTGTGGAAGTCTCATGCCTCTTCTAAATAGTTGCTTCTCTCTTTGAATTGTAACTAGTAATTGTTATTATTTTGTAGTATTTGAGGCTTCTGCTTTTTGAATTAGGTTCATCAACTTCATAAACTTAGTGTTTGCTTAGAAATATTTAATATTATCACAAATACATTTTACTTTGATGTGAGTGATCTCAAAACAATAGGAACTAATATTTCATCAAATACCTGAGTTCCTAGTACTTGCAATGATGCTTGTAATTATACTATTCTCCTCATAAATGCTTATATATTTTGTCTACTCTTTTTTTAAGCAAAAAACCCCTTGTGGGGCCACCTTGGTCTGAGATACCATGACCAGGGTGTTCTACACCTTCAAAGTCACCCAGAAGTCACACCCGACCCTACCCGCACCAACATTATCAAGTTTATTTTGGGTACCCAATTCAAATTTTTGGTAGGGTGGAGATTCGGACCTGGGACCTCCCTTGGAGGATTGCCCTCTCCTCTCCAACTCACCTACAAAACCTAGGTTATTTTTTCTACTCTTTATATTTAGGAAATGAAGTTGGATTTGGAGGAATATAATATGATTTTTATTATTGGATTCAAATATTATCTTCAAATTCTTCCATGCATCCTTGGTTGTGGTCATATCTCTAATGTATGCTTGGACTTCATCTACTAATTCAAGCATGATGATGTGTATTGCATTTCTATCTACCTTATCAAACATTGTTTGATATTCTCCTTCAATAATAGGATGGTTAGTACTTCAATATACTACATGCTCAAATTCCTCAAACTCAAGTTTTGTCATGAGTTTGGTCTTCCAAGTAGCATAATTGTGTAGACACCAAAAAGTCACACATTGTCCTTCTCCCCATTTCCACAGTCAATCAATTTTCAAAACCATCAAAAATTACATAAATTGGCTAAAATTACTATTCATCATCATTAGCCTCTTTGGGCTAGCTAAGCCCCTTCCTACGCTTAACCATAGGTTCTCATGTGACCTCATGCAAACTCAACTAAGGTTGAAAACTCTCACCATGGTCAAAAAGTCAACATTTTGGTCTAAATATGCTTTATGGCTAATTACATACTTAATTAGATCTAATATTGATTTAATTAAATCCTCCACCTCACCTAGTCTACTTTGACTAGCCTAGCCTTCCACCTCACCTAGCCTAGCCTAGCCTAGCCCTACCACCTTTCCACCCATATATTTCTCCACCTCACATCCCCCTGGGTCATTAATGCAATATGGAGAATTTTGCACACAAAAATCATTGTTTAATCCTAAGATATTTCAATAAAGCTAAATATTAATGACAAATTGATATTTATGCTAAATCATAATTACTTATGGATGGGTGAGGGATTCTCTCACCCAACCTCACTTATGACCTAGGACACCTCAAGGGACACCTCTTTGGAGGACACCTTACCACTGCCACCTCACACGGGACACCTCATCCCCTTTCTCTCACCCTGGCCCACTCTATAAATAGAAGGCCATTTTCACCATTTCATAACTCACTTTTACATACCGAAACTCTACCGAAATCACTATTGTCATTACATACATCGTACATCCATCACACAGCCATCATACGAGCATCACAATAAATTGGTCTCCTTCACAATACTGTTTAGTGAATGAGATAGGTTGAGAATTTTGCCAACAATACATTTTTACAAATAAAATCGAACAAATCACCGTCAACATCCAATCCTGAGCATCCAGAGAAGCTATCTGAACAATACGATCGAAAAGGGACCGGTTTGTACCTCACACATGCAAACCACCCGATTCACACCCTAGGAGTGCAAACCTCTACAACAGGCACCAGAATCACTCGAACTGGTAAGAATAGATTAGTTTATTATTTTATGTTATTTTTAACAGTTTATTTTATGTTTTGAATAGTTTTTATGAGTATTTTGTCTTCATAACTATGAGGTTTGATTGAGGTAAATCTCCCAATGCACTAATAGGATTTTGCAGGTTTATAGGTCCAGTAAAATTATAAAGAAATATCCCCAATAAGTGATGGATCACGAGCAAGAAGCCCATCTACATCGAGGAACCTAAAGAGACGAATCTTGCTATATTTGTACCACATCTGAGAGGGCTTCCTTAGGAAATACCCCATTATAGCCTTCAGGGTAAGATTGTAAAATGATATCACCTCTTGTAACCCCTTTTATGATTATCAATACAAATACAGTAGATTCTATAATATTGAATGAAGTGTTATAGCATATTTTTGGTAGTTTCATTCTAGCACGCCCATTAGTTTCATAAGTGAGGTTGGGTAAGAGAATCCCTCACCCATCCAAAAGTAATGATGATTTAGCATAAATATCAATTTGTCATTAATATTCAGCTTTATTGAAATATCTTAGGATTAAACAATGATTTTTGTGTGCAAAAGTCTCCATCTTGCATTAATGACCCAAGGGGATGTGAGGTGGAGAAATATCTGGGTGGAAAGGTGGCAGGGCTAGGCTAGGCTAGGCTAGGTGAGGTGGAAGGCTAGGCTAGTCAAAGTAGACTAGGTGAGGTGGAGGATTTAATTAAATCAAGATTAGATCTAATTAATCATGAGATTAGCCATAAAGCATATTTAGACCAAAATGTTGACTTTTTGACCATAAAGTGCTTTTTGACCATGGTGAGAGTTTTCAACCTTAGTTGAGTTTGCATGAGGTCACATGAGAACCTATGGTTAAGCGTAGGAAGGGGCTTGGCTAGCCCAAAGGGGCTAATGATGATGAATAGTGATTTTAGCCAATTTATGCAATTTTTGAGGGTTTTGCAAATTGATTGACCATGGAAATGGGGAGAGGGACAATGTGCGACTTTTAGGTGTCTACATTTTGCCCCTTTTTGTACTGGATTGTGTGGAAACACGGTTTAGTACAAAAATTGATGATATGGATTGATGAATTGTGGATGATTGCGAGAGAGACGCATTGATAAAAAGTGGTTTGTGAATGATTGCTTTTGGAGGAAAGCATATGATTACCTTGCATTATGATCAATTATAAATGCTTCAATTTTGAATGAACAAATGCCTTTGCTAATGTTTGCTTTTGATTGATTGATGAGCTCTTTTGACAACATTTGATAGATTGTTGGAGCCATGGGGTAGAACTTTTAGGAGCTTCATTCACAAGTGGTCTTACGACTGCCACTATGAATATTGGAATCCATGAGGTGTCTACAGTCAGAGGCATTTTGGAGCCTATCAAACATTGATTTGTTTTTGGATTGGATTTTGATCGAGAAGAGAAATTTCCTTGTTTCGTATTTGTCCTAGCATAAGGACTTGAGATAATCTTAAGCAAAAAAATTTCTTGGGCATTTGTTGTATCCATGATTGGATGTTTGGTTATTTGATCATGTGCAAGGTAGCTTTTGATGTGTTGAATGATTACCCCCTCAAGCGATGAATTGGTGATGGAGGAGATGAAAATCGGCGATGAAACGATTGATGAAGAGAATGATGAAATGTATAAAATTGGGCATGAAAATGAGTGAAAATGATGATGGGGTAAGATTTTGGATGCAATTTGAGGTGAATGGCAGATTTTGGGGGTCATGCGGTAGGTTCACATGGCTGGCATGTGAACCAGGTGGTTCACATGGTTGGCGTGTGAACCGGTGTGAATGGGGTTTTTAAGGGGGATTTTTGAAATTTGACATCATTTTTTTGCATGACGACGATGGTGGAGAGGTGGAGAAGAGAAAGAAAATGGAATGGAGTGTTATCAGAGGGTGGATCGGATGGGAGAGGATGGTGAGCGCATCGACGAGCATGAGTTCGAGGGTGGGAATGCCCGAGGTAGGCGTATTTTTCTCTCTCGATAACTATGTGTTTTAAAGAGGGTTTTAAAATGAACTTTTTGCTTTAAACACCATGAAACGAGGGTGGGGGTAGGAATTGGTTGTAATTCATGCACTTTGTGTAAAAGGGGCCAAATGGGTATCCAGATATGTGGTTTGTTTTTTGCTGTGACTTTTTGGCATGTGGGAATGCGTGCATTGAATGTGATGTGGAAAAATGGAGTGAAACATGAATGGATGGGAAAATTGATGCATGGGATGTTTTAATTGGCCAAATGGGTATCCGGATCTACTGCATTTTTGTTTTGACCTCGTTTTAACTACCTTGTCTTGCGTGCCAATGGGGAGGGTTTTTTCATTTTTTTTGCATGTTTTGACATGTGTCTCATCATTTTTTGCATGGAGTGCATGATATGGGGATTGCATGATTGTGAACCGGGCCATGCAATTTATTTCTTATTCTAGGGGTTCGCATGGCTAGCATGTGAACCGATGGTTCGCACGCTTGGAGTGTGAACCATTGGTTCACATGTGTGAAGTGCGAACCACTATTTTTGTGTTTTTGTGTGTGTTTTTTGTGTGTATGTGGAAGGAAAATAGATACAATGTAGATGTGAGTATTTATGTACAAGAATACATATTTTCTAAGTGATGACAAAAAAATAAGTAAAATACATGCATTTATTTTACATTGCTATGTATAATGATTATGTATAAGACCTTGATGGATTTCTGACATGTGATGTGTGTGTGATGGCAGGTGAAGAAGATATTTACATGCCATCGACTTCGAAGGTGTAGGAAGTCCTTGGAGGATGAGTGGTAGGCGGATGATGTGGGGTGGTTGAAGACAGTGGGATTATATGGAGTATGGGTGATGCGCGAGGTTCATGTGAACCATGCCTATATAGCGGCATTGTGTGAGAGGTGGGATCCAGATAGGAACACCTTTCATTTACCTACAGGGGAGATGACGGTGACCCTGGAGGATATCTACCGCATCTATCGATTGTCGATAGATGGGATTACAATGATGACGATGGAGAAGGAGGTGCACGAGGGTATTTTGGAGAGGACATTTGGGGAGCGTTGGTGCTAGGTGGAGGTGAGGAAGGGTGTGGATTACATGGCCTATTGGAGGAAGGAGTGGCTCTCCCTTCATCATGCGATGGTGATGTTATTGATAGCTAGCCATGCATTACCAGATGCTTTAGGGGTTAAGTTCCCCTGGAATATGATGGGGGTGGTTTGTGATATGGTAGAGTGAGGGATTAGGTATGCATGGGCACCTATATTATTGGCATAGGTATATCGAGAGCTGCATGGGGTGGTGAGGACTGAGAGGACAGGACTGAGTGTGAGTCCCCTTCTATAGATATGGGCGTGGGAGCATGTGACCATCTTGAGACCGGTACAACTACCATATGAGGCACATGTGCATGAGGGGAGTGAGGTACCTTATGCGATGAGGTGGAGAGCGGACAAGGAGAAGAAGAAGAGGACCCACGCAGGTGAGCTGATGTATCATCGAGAGGAGCTTGAGCAACTGACGATGGATCAGGTTAGGTGGAGGCCATGGCGTGGAGGGCCTGAGTGGGGTGAGGATGCAGTGCACTTGGCATGCATTCGATGTAGTCGATGGTTGGTGGGGAAGTACACATCGTAGGTTGAGTACTTTCCATTTTCTAGAGTACAATGGTAGTTTGGGTTGGTGTAGGGGTGGTAGACCCGCCTGTAGAGATCTATAGGGTAGAGGGTGACACAGGGCCACAACCCATAGTGCCACCTCTAGATGTGATTCTTGATGAGCCTATTATTGTCCTAGATGTGGACAATGTAGGGACCACACCAGAGTATGATGTGTGGTGGGCGAGATAGAGTTGGCAGCTAGGGTGGGGTGTGGTAGATGAGTGGGTGGAGGTAGTAGGAGCTCTACCCTATGTAGGTCTACCTAGAGGGGTGAGAGTAGGGTCACCAATGTGGGATATGGAGGAGCAGGAGGATGTGGGATCACCCGAGCTAGGTGAGGAGGAGGAGGAGTTAGATCAGTTGAGGAGATAGGTGAGGCCATGACGAGATGACCAAGATAGGTTGGTGAGTGATAGTGGTGTGGGGTCATCAGTCGAGGGTGGTAGGGAGATGGGGGTTGGTATGGAGGAGAGGGAAGACATTCCCTTGATGGATGTAGATGTGGAGGTAGATGATTGGTTGGTGAGGGTCTTTGATGGATGTGGGGAGGATGACTTTGGTGGGGATTTGATAGTGGCTATCGAGGTTGAGGGTGAGGTGGTGGCTTTGAGGAGGGAGGTGAAGAGGCTAAGGGACATGATGTTTGATAGGGAGACATATTGGGTGATTGATCACTCAACCTTGGAGGAGGAGAGGTGAGAGGTAGAGGTAGACCTAAGGGCCACCTTGGAGGAGCGAGATGAGGCTAGGGTACACATGGATCAGATGGTAGAGGAGATGAGGATGCTCAAGATTGAGTGGGATGAGTTTAGGCATGAGTATGATACCATCTAGGGAGAGCGAGATGAGATGATTGAGACCATAGAGTGGTTTCAGAGGTTGTTGGAGGAGGCACAGAGGGAGACAGAGGTTATGAGAGCTAGCCATATTATGAGGGTGGTGGAGCTAGAGCAGACTATGTGAGAGGCATTAGCCTCAAAGGCATGGGTGGAGCAGGATATTGAGGGCTTGGGGGATGTGGTGTCATAGCTAGAGGCATCATGGAGGGATGTGGCATGGCTAAAGGTGGTAAGTGAGAGGTTATTAGTGGTGAATGTGAAGGGGGTAGGGAAGAGGTCGAGGTGTGAGGGTGAGTTGATAGTGCATGGGTTGGATATCCCGACATATTCTAGATCACTTGCCTCATCACAGTGTAGCCACAGTAGAGCGAGGCATCGATTGAGGGTAGGGCTCAGGAGATAGTAGCACCTATGATGTCACAGGCACCAGTGAGGATGGGGCCACCAGCATAGGTGGAGAGGGCACGATTAGTAGGGACCAGAGAGGTAGAGTCATCACAGTGGGTGACGAGAGGAGGCCCAACGGGTGAGGGGAGTAATGAGACATCTGGAGGGTAGCAGCCATGAGGGTGCATTACAGTGGTGGTGGAGGATGGTCTTCATTTTTGTACTATTGCATATGGATATATGTACATGATGAGACATGTTTTGGTAGTGTTGTATGTATGCACAACGCATTGTAGCCATATGGTATTTTTGAGATGTAGATGTACAACGATGTTGGATTTCTGATATGAGGAGGCCGCAAGGGCCTTCACACAGTTTTTTATTGTAGCCTGATGGTGTCAGTTTTTGGAGTACATATACATATGATATTCGGTGGTACTTGTGTTCTACTTGCATTTTTGTGTTTGCTTCTTTCTGCTTATGGTAGTGTATGATTAGCGTAGATGTGATAATATATAGTTGGATGGAAATGGAATAATGATATGCTTAAGTAAATATGAACTAAAAATGAGTTGTGAGATGAAAAATAAAATGACATGCATAAGATTACATGATATAAACACTTTTCTTAGGGATAGCATTTGCATCGTTACATTACTCAAATGATGTGATCCATTCCATTATTCCAAGGAAGTTGGATATGAGGAATGTCATGAGGAGATTCAAACATTACAGTTTGTAAAATCAATCCCATTGACTAACTGAGCGAAACTTCTTGACTCACTTGGAGGCTATCTTGGTAAACAAGACCTCTATCCTGGACTTGTGTGTGGAAAGTGATGTTCATTTAACCATTCTGGAATAGGGTGGGTTATAATTGCATGCCAACTTAGCCTGTATGCTAGCTCATTGGTAAAGACCTGAGGACTGTAGGGATTCAAGTGGGTAATACTCTTGAGGCCTTTGCTTTTGTTTTCTGCCTTCTATGATATGACTATCTCTTTGTGGGTAGTACTCTTTTCTCTTTTTTTTTTTTTTTTTCTTTTTTTTTTTTTGGATACTTGCTCAGATTAGATGTAGAGCAAGGGATTTTTCTTTCTTTTGTTTTTTTTGGGATACTTGCTCAGATTAGATGTAGAGCAAGGGATTTTATTTAGGTAGAGGGGAGCTTGTCCTTTTGTCATTCCTCCGGTTCAAGAGAAATCATGTGAATGATTTAATGAGCGGAGTGATTTTCGCTAAGCATCAGCTAGCATGCAATGTAATCAACCCCATTTCCAGAATGTTATTAGTATGTAAGACGTGCAGGTAAGTCCAAGAAAGAGAGCAAGGTGACCAAGGGAAGCCTAGAAGTATTTCTAAAATATGCCAACTTTGGATGGTGGTTGATTATGTAACTATTTGTGGTCGAAGCAATCAAAACATGGCTCTAATCCTGTCTCCTAAAAAGGGGTTTTGGACATCAATATGGTATGCTAGCATGTGCATTTTTAATTCCCTTCGCATGTTATTTACAATGAATATATGTAGATGCCTACATGGATGCAAAAATCAAGTATTTATGTACAAGGTTGCCCCAGTGTTATGGACAATGGAATGGGGTATGAGGTGGAGTGGTATGAAAATGGAGAATGGAAGGAAGAAAAGAGGGGATAGAAGGAGGAAAGGAGAAGAAATGAAACTTATCAAAGGTATGTAGCCACTCGAAGCGTGACCATACAACATTGACAAGTAACAAGAAGAAAATAATATAAGAAAGAAAATAAAAGAAACCCATCAAAGGTATGTAGCCACTCGAAGCGTGACCATACAACATTGACAAGTAACTAGAAGAAAATAATATAAGAAAGAAAAGAAAAGGAAGAGAGAAAGGGGAAAATGAAAGGTATGTAGCCACTCGAAGCGTGACCATACAACATTCACTTATAGAAGAAGTAGAGAAGGGAGGAGAGAAATGGAGCAAGCAGATTTAAATGTATATGCAAGTGAACTTAGTGCCACCGAACATCAAAAATGGTGATTGTTTTTTTTTTGTTTGTTTTTTGTTTTTTTTTTTTATATACATATATACACAAGTGATGATGAGTTGTAATGCCTACAACTAGGCATAAAATGCTCATAGATGAATAATGTTAATGGGCTCAAGTTCGGCTATTCCTTCCAATATGGCCAGATGATATGCCCCAGATCCAAATTTATGAGTAACCATGTAAGGGCCTAGCCAATTTGGTGCAAATTTATCATGGAGATGGTACGGTTGGCTAGTAATCTATTGGTTTTCTTTGAGGACTAAGTCTCCAACTTGAAATTCATGTTGGTGTACCTTGGAATTGTAGGCACGTCGGAGATGGTCTTGATAAACTCATGTGTGTTCAATAGCATGAATGTGATGTTCATCCAATAAGGTCAATTGGTCAAGTCTAGCCTGATGGGTTGTTTCATCATCAATGAATTCTTGCATAGAAACCCGTAAAGATGGTATTTCAAGCTCCAAGGGCATGATGGCCTCAATGCCATAGACAAGTGAAAATGGGGTTGCCCTAGTTGGAGTATGAATACTGGTATGGTAGGCCCATAGTGCTAGTGGCATTTGATTGTGCCAATCACGGTGTGACTCTGCAATAGTTTTGTGAAGAATGGCACAAATGGTTTTGTTTGTAGCTTCTGCTTGGCCATTACCCTATGGGTAGTATGGAGTAGAGAAACTATGTTGTATGTTGAATTTTTCACATAGTGCATGAACATTCTTGTTCTTAAATGGAGTGCCATTGTCTATGATGATTTTGGATGGGATGCCAAAATGACAAATGATGTGTTGAGTGATGAAATCAACAATTTTAGGACCAATCATTTGAATTAAAGGAATGGCCTCAACCCATTTCGTGAAATATTCGGTTGCAGTAATGATAAACTTATGATTGGCAGATGAGGTGGGTGTGATTTTGTCGATGAGATCCAAGCCCCATTGTGAAAAGGGCCACATTGATTGGATAGGTTGTAGAGCCTGAGAAGGTAAGTGTGTGAGATTGGCATGATGTTGGCATTTAACACACTTTTTGACATAGGCACAACAGTCATGCTCCATTGTGGGCCAGTAATAGCCCATCCATAGAATGCATTTGGTGATAGCCATGCCACTAAAATGGCCACCACAAGTACCATCATGAGCCTCTTGAGTAATGCGTTGGGCTTCGAAAGGCTCAAGACAACGTAATAAAATGCCATCATAACTTCGCTTGTATAGGATATCGCCTAGCAATGTATAGCGAATGGCACACAATTTAAAAGCTTATTTGTGAGTATGATTTAGATCAGGTGGGAGAATACCGAGCTTGATGTAGTCCTTGACTTGGGAAAACCATGGGTCGTGTGGGTGAGCTTCGACGATATTGATGCCATCATCACGAGAAGGTGGATTGGTAGAAATGGCAGAATGGAAAAGGGTGTGGATGGACACGTGTGTTGTGTCAGAGAGTGGGTTTTGTGGAATGAGGGAGCCTAGTGAGGCCATGGTATCAGAAAAATGATTTGTAGATCGTGGAGTAGCGGTGATGTCATACCATTCAAATTGAGCCAATAAATCATCCATGACTTGTTTGTATTGTTGCAAGACTGGGCAACGACATTGCCATTCTCCCTTGATTTGATTCACAATGAGGAGGGAGTCACCAAAGATGTCTAGGTGATGAATGTGCATGGAAAGGGCTTGCTTTAGGCCAAGGATAAGAGCTTCATACTCAGCATTGTTATTTGTGCAAGGAAAGCCTAATTTGAAGGAAAAGGGGAGAGGCTCCCCATGTGGTGTGAAAAAGACTATTCCTGCACCCCCAATGTGTGTGCAATGAGAGCCATCAAAGAACAAGGTCAATTCAGTAGTGGATTCGAGCTCGAATAGCTCTTCGGCTTCACTTATATGAAATACTGAATCATCGAGAAGTTGGATAAGCAATGGTGCATCACTGGGCAATGGAGCCTCAGCTAGCTGGTCAACAATGACTTGGCCTTTGATGGATTTTTGACTGATGAATTCGAGATCAAATTCTATGAGGAGCATGATCCATTTGGTCATTCGACTATTGTGGTAGCTCTTACCCATCATGTAGCGAAGTGGGTTATCATGGGCAACTACGTAGGTAGTATGGTTGATCATGTAGTGGCATAGCTTTTGGGTAGCAAAGACAACAACAAGGTAAAGTTTCTCCATATAAGCATACCATGTCTCGTAATCAATCAATGTGTGACTGATATAGTATACAACTTGCTCTTGGTCACGTTCATTATTTTGAGCAAGAAGCGTGCCCAAGGCGACATCGGTAGTGAAAATGTACAGGTGGAATGGGTGATCTGGATGGGGTGGAATGAGGATGGGTGGAGATGTAAGGTATGATTTGATGTCATCAAAGGCAGCTTGGCATTTACTATCCCATTTAAATGGGACCCCCTTCTGTAAAAGATGATTGAACGGCTGACACTTGTCTGAAAGTTGGGTGATGAATCACCGTATGGATTGGATCCTTCCTTGTAAGCCACGTAACTATTTGAGGTTCGTAGGGGGAGGCATGTCAAGAATAGCTTGGACTTTGGTGGGATCAACTTCGATGCCTTTCTGTGAAATGATGAAACCCAATATTTTTCTAATGGTGACACCAAAGACGCATTTCTTTGGGTTTAATCAGACATTATGTTCCAAGAGGTGATCAAATATTTGATGCAAGTCTTCAAGATGTTGACCATGAGTTTTAGATTTAGCGATGAGGTCATCAACATAGTCTTCAATAGTTTTATGCATCATATCATGAAATATGTAGGTCATGGCATGTTGATAAGTTGCCCCAACATTTTTGAGGCCAAATGGCATAACCTTGTAACAAAAGGTCCCCTAGGGGGTCATGAAAGAAGTCTTGTGTTGGTCTATTGGATTGACATGAATTTGATTATAACCTAAAAAACCATCCATGAGTGATAGTATTTCATGTCTGATTGTAGCATCGACCAAAGTGTCGATATTAGGGAGTGGAAAATTATCCTTGGGACAAGCTTTGTTAAGATCCCTAAAATCAGTGCAAATGCGGATACCCCCTTTTGGTTTTCTGATAGTAACCATGTTTGAAACCCACTCAGGGTAATCGATAGGTACTATGAAATCAACATCAAGGAGTTTTTGTAACTCCTGTTTAACCATAAGCGCAATGGTGGGATGCATGCGATGCAACTTTTGTCGGACAGGTTTGGTAGTGTCATCCAAGACAAGGTTGTGCACAACTAGCGATGGGTCGAGGCCAGGCATATCCATATAGGACCATGCGAACACCTTAATGTAGTACCTAAGGAAATTTGTATAGAGAACATGCTCTTCTTCAGATAAACTGGTGGTAAGGTAGATGATGTGAGGGTTTTCTGGATCATTGCCAATGTCAACTTCAATGGTGTCCTCGACAAGCATGTGAGAACCATCATGAAGTTGGGCAGGTGTAGGAATGAGGTGGAGGTCATCGATGGACTCAGGGAGCTGGAATTCATCATCTAGATAAAGATCTGTATGATTGATCCATGGTAGGTGAGGTGGGATGGTCGGTAAAGGTGCATTGGCAGAGTGAAGCATGTGTGGTGTTGGGAGGAATTCGGTAATGATAGGGGTTTCGGAGATATCATCGAGAATGATGAAATCAGGGATAGGAGGTGGGGTGTAAGTGGGATGGTTTGGATATCATAGTGGAGCATACAAATCAACAGAGATCATATTGACCGAAGCGCTAGATATAGGGGATGTAGGTGATGAGGGTTGGGATGAATCAGAGGAGGATAGCAATGAATCTAGAAAAGGTTGATTTCGATCGGGGTTTAACACCATGGGGGGTGATGGGGGATGAGAATGTGGGCCAGAAGGTGGTGGCAAGTCATGAATGGGGAAGAATGGAGTAGCCAGTGGTGGCAAAGAAGGAGGATCTTCGGGCAAAGGTGGATCAACTATAAGCGGTGGATCGAGGGATAGGGAGTGGAAGTGGTGAGCAAGGGTTTCGACTTCATGGGGAGAGAGTGGCTCATGCGGTGGGGATGGTGGAAAGAATGTGGAAGGAAGATCAATTATGGAATGCGGGGAAGAGCTATGTGTCGGAGGATTAAGTTCAAATTCCTCATCAGGCAAGAGGTTGATATGATCAAGATTCAGATGCTGAAATTCATGCTCAAGTGTACTGATTGTTGGGGAATGGTAACCAATGTCGGATCGATCAGTAGGTTTGCGTGGGGGAGGATGAATGTAGGTGTGACACCCCTGTTCATATTTCCCAAGGCCATAACCATGCCAATTATACATACGTAAATAATTCCAGGAAAAATCTAGATTGGACATGTGGTCAAGGTTACCACAGAAGCGGGTTTGTGGTGGTGGAGGTGTTGGAGGATCTACGGATGAGTCAAGTCCCCCATATACAAAGTTCATGCAATTATCGAGAGGACCTAAAGGGACCACTACCCCAATAGTCAAGGGCATACCATGAGGATGGCCAAAGTCACGGGTGGATTGGATGTTGGATGGAAGGACCCGAGCATTGCTAATGTTATACTCACCAGGACCTGGTGTGGTCATGAGTATGGAGACATGAGGAGGGGCCGTATGCTCAGGCGAAGGGGAGGACCCCCTGGGTGGCATGGTAGATGATGGGACTGGTGTAGGTGGATTGGTAGGGGAAGGGGGGAAGTGGAAGTATCAGATTGAGCTAACTGGTCATCAAGTTGAGAGGCGCATTGTGTCCACTCATAGCATTCAATAGGTGTTCCAGTGATTGGATGATTGGCATGGGTGAATTGGGAAGTGGGGATGGAAGCAGTGGTGGGTGAGGTAGAAATTACCCACGTTTGTACTGAGCGAGGTACAAAGCGGTGGGCGGATGTAGGAGGTGTGGGAAGAATTGGTGGATTGCTAGAGGAAGATGGAGTGGAAGGTGTAGCAAAAAATGTAAATGAAGGGAGTGGCATGAAAGGTGAGGAGGGTTGATGAGAAAATGTGGGCATGGGTTGCGTGGAGGGAGGTTGAGGTGGATTGGAAGAAGTGGAGGTAATGTTGCTTGGATCGGGTGGTGGAGGAGGGGATTGTGAAGTGGATGGGTACGTGTTATCAAGGGACCAACGTGGAGTAGGGGCAAATTGAGTGGATGATAAGGGTGGACCAGGTGGAAGAGTGATGATATTACAGAATTTGAATGGATCACCATCGGTGGGGATGCAGTGGACTAATCCATTATGGACATATTTAATACAATGATGGAGCATGGAAGGGATGCATTGCATGTCCCGAATCCAAGGGCATCCCAATAGGATGTTATACTGCATCTCACCTTCGATAACATGGAAGAGGGTGGAAATGGTTTTGGCACCCGCCTTGATGGGCAAGACAATAGTGCCAAGGGTAGGACACATGGAGCCATCAAAGGCTCAAAGGTCCATGGATGGAGTGGCAATATGGGAAGGGGGAAGGTGAAGGTGGTTCAGTGCGGTGGTAGAAATGATGTTGATGGATGAACCGGTGTCGATGAGAACACGCTTATAGGTGACGATATTGATGGAGGCTTGAATATGTAATGGAGGATCTGCTCCCTCACCTACAACTTCTATGATTTCATGGTCATGGAAGCTGATAGAAGGTTGTAGGCATCTCTGGACATTGCCAATGAAGTTGGCAAAGGCATCTGCATCATGGGTCTCAAGATCGAGGGAGCGAAGGATAGAATCAAGGGCTTCACGATGAGGTTGGGATTGTTGCAGGAGGTCATAAATGGATAACCTTGCAGGGGCGGTTCGGAGCTGGTGAGAAATACTACCATGGATGGTGATGATATTCCATGGAAGGGGTGGGGGAATTGGTGGTGTGATGATTGAGGTTGTGGGAGGTGGTGGTTGAGAAGTGGAAGGTTGTTGGTCGGCGGTAGGGGGTGGATAGCATTGATTGCGAGTGGTGATGTTGATCATACCCACAAACCCCTATTGGGAAGGACCTCGATTGACATGATTAACCTAGCATGGATCAGTTTGAGGTGGATTACCCCCATGTTTGGGTAATGGATTTTGATATATCCCCAAGTTTTGATTTTGTGGTGTGAGGGGATT
This sequence comes from Wollemia nobilis, assembly GCA_028583015.1. NCBI lineage: Eukaryota > Viridiplantae > Streptophyta > Pinopsida > Araucariales > Araucariaceae > Wollemia > Wollemia nobilis. The sequence goes on from JAQPPZ010016414.1 coordinate 3,870,470, forward strand.
TGAGACCTGAATAGTGCCTCGATCAATAAGGTCTTGCACGACATGGCGAAAGATGCAACATGAATCAATAGTGTGGTCGTGTTGTCGATGAAAATCATAGAAGGCTTGTGGATTGTAGTCCCATGGGAGAGGATGATTTGGGTCAAGAGGTTGGACATTTGGCAATGTGATGAGACCTCCATCAGTTAACCTATGAAATAGAGTGGGCATGGGCTCAGATAAGGGCATCCAATTGCATGGAGGGTGAGGTGGATGTGGATTGCGACCTTGGTATGGATTAGATTGAGGTGGAGGATTACCTAGTTGTGGAGTGGGAAGAAGTGGGGGATTGGCTTGATATTTATTTTGAGGAGAGCGTGGAGGAGTGGGTTGTGGAGCTTGCGCAGATGCCACTTGCACCGGTGGATATGGAGAATTGAGAAGAACCTGATTGGTTTGAGGTGGTCGTGTGGTAGGTGGTACATATGGAGGATGGTTGTAATGGTAATTGGTGGGGTAGGGTGGTTTTTGATGCAACATGATTTTTCCCATGTGGACCTTGATGTCCTCGATGACTTTGGCTTGGGAAATGGCTTCCTCAAATGTTCGACTCTGATGTATCTACAGTGTTTGGGAGATTTTTTTATGACAACTCTTGGCGAAGAGTTTGATGAGCTCTGAAGGTGGGAGAGGGAAGGCTAGATCATGAATGACCACTCTCCAACGGGTGACAAAATCGGTAATAGGCTCGTCGTCCCACTGATGCAAAGCATATACATCGGACAAGGTAAGCTTGGTCTTGATGTTGATTGAGAAATGCTCTAGAAATAGATTGGCCAATTGTTCAAATGTGAATAAACTATGGCGAGGCAAATGATTGTACCAATCTAATGCTTGTCCCCCAAGTGAAAGTGGAAACGTGCGAAGCATAAGGGGGTCACTACCGTGCAACTGGTAACAAGCAAAGCGATAATTATTAAGGTGCTCTCTAGGATCTTCCTTACTTTTAAATTTGTCAAATTTAGGGATCTCAAATCTGTAAGGATATGGATGAATAGGAATAGATGGGTGAATTGGTTCATTGCACAACTCATCATATGTGGGTTTTTGAGGCCCATAACCAGTTGTACGCAAATCCAATGTACGAAGCTGCTCTTGCATGGCTTGAAATTCACTAGAGAGCACCGTGGTAGTATTTGGTGGGGCCAAAAATGGAGGTGATGATGTGGGTGTAGGTAATGGTTGTGATGGGGGTTGCAAATAATCTAGATGTGGTGGATACTACAACTATTGTTCCTCCCATGGATGATAGTAAGCAGCCTGATTTGGGTCAGGTGCCGACATGGTCTAATATTGTGGGATAGGAACCTGAGATGGTGTTGAGCAAGGTGCAGCGACAGTATTGTCATTGTTGTCAACATAGTCAGATAGATCGGTTGATGCAGTGGACAAGAGTTCAGAGGTTATTCAGAGTATGTACAGTGATGTTAAATGCTTATGAGGATGTTTTTGATGTTTGGGTGAAGTTGTTACAGGTTGTTTGTGCAAATTTGCAAAAGTTGAAAAAATCGTCAGAAAGTTGTCAAAGCAGCAAAATAGTCAAAAAGTTGCAAAAGTCGCCACGGGCACAGTTGGACAGGATGGATCAGTTTGGAACATGCCAGCATGTCAGGAAATAGTCCAGAACAGCATTGGAGATGTCAGCATAGTGTTTGGATTGATCGGTGATGTTTTCGGTATCTTGGCGGATGATTTGGCAAGTGGTTGTATAGGCTGAAAAAGTGCAGGTTTTGTCAGAAGCACTGCGAACAAACCGTAAGGATTTATGTAGAAAAATTTTAACTGGAGGTGGTCGTTATCTTCAAGAACATGTGTTCCAAATTTCAATGAAAACGGAGAAACGAGGCGAATTTTACAAGCGTTGCAAGACTGTCACAAAAACGCTCTTTTTGGAAAAAGTGTGTCAGTAGCAATTTTTGTGGAAGTGGTACAGGTGAACCGTAAGGAGTTAGGTAGTGAGTTTTGGTTTGGACATATTCAGTGTTGCAAATATTCTACGTTTCAAATTTCAGAGAAAACCGAGTTACGAGGTGAGAGTTATGATTTTTGCAAAAACGTTACAGGTCTCTTTTATGTCAATTTGTGCCACTTGTGCAAAATCCTTTAGTTGGCCGTTTCGACCTTGAAGAGTCACCAGAGTTTCAGTTTCAGTGTTGTTACACCTTCAAGGCATCAAATAGATCATCTTTTGTTTTTGGTTTGAGTTGTCACGTGGCTCCGAAGTATGAGATCGAGTAAGGTGTCAATTCTTTGCATGTGACGTGTTTGATGAAATGCCTTCTCAATATAAACAATATGGACTAGGTTGAAAATATAAAAAGGGAGTTACAATTGACAAGTGGCATAGGAGAATATTGTGTCATAAAGGAGTTACATAAAGAAGGAGTTACAATTGACAAGTGGCATATGAGAATATGAAAGAAGGAGTTACAATTGATAGGTGGCATATGAGAATATGGAATTTACAAAAGGAGTTACAATTGATAGGTGGCATGTGAGAATATGGAAGTTACAAAAGGAGTTACAAAGAGAAAAGATAGTTATAAAAGGAGTGTTGCTTGGAGAATTTTAGTTGGGGATTTTATTTTGTGAAGTGAGAAGAGTGTGTGGAGAAAAATAAAGAGTGAAAATCCGTGTTTTTGGGAAAAAGGTGAAAAATGTCACTTTAGTATTTTGGGCATAACTTTCTCATACGATATCAATTTTGGCTGAAATTTTGAGAGGAGGTCATAGACAGAGTTATGCACAATACCCAGAAAGCGTTTAGCATTTGATAGAACGAGCTAAGAGAACGGTCAATTTTTTGTGAGAAGAGAAGATTCATATATGTCATTTTATTATCAATATCAAAATCAAGTGGGTGCTTGGTAGAGGGGTTGGTGCTCCTTTCTGTTGGTGCAGATAAATCAGGGGTTGGTGCTCCTTTCTGTTGGTGCAGATAAATCAGGGGTTGGTGCTCCTTCCAGTGGGTGCTGGTAAATTGATTGTAAAGTTGGTGCTTTGCAAAGGCTGGATTTGGATGGGAGTCCAAACAGTCATTTTGAGGATGTAGCCAAATCGGTGAACCTCGGTACATCTTGTGTTGTGTGATGTTCTCTTGTTATACTTGCTTTATTTGGTTTTAAGTTTTCATTGTTTCGGCTTTAAGAGTTGAAGATTTAAGTTTTAAAGAGCTACACTGATTCACCCCCCCTCTCAGTGTCATTGTGAGACTAACAATTGGTATCAGAGCGAGGTTCCTGAACAAGCTTAACCGGCTAGGGTGATCTTGGAAGTGACACAATGGCAGGTGGTGAAGGCTTCTCATCAAACAAAGCACCATTGTTTGATGAAACTAATTACGCATTTTGGAGACTCAGGATGCAGACATATCTTTGTGCTTTGGGATACGACATTTGGGATTCAGTAGATAGTGGATACACAATACCCACCACTTCTCCAACCGATGTTGTCGATAAGAAACTGTTTGAGAATGACTCAAAAGCAAAGAATGCTATCATGTGCGGATTAGTGGACAGTGAACTGGTAAAGATTATGAGTTGTAAAACGGCAAAAGAAATATGGGACAAACTGAGGAGCATTCATGAAGGAGACGTTAAGATCAAGGAGGCCAAGTTACAAACACATCGAGCTCAGTTCGAAGTATTAAAGATGAATGACGATGAGAACATAGAGGCATATATGCTGAGAGTTAATGAAGTCATTAATGCGATTAGAGGACTCGACGAGGAAATCAAAGATTCTGTCATCGTGAAAAAGGTATTAAGATCTCTTCCCCAAAGATTTGATTCTAAAGTTTCAGCTATAGAAGAAGCTAAAGATCTAAATTCTTTTAGTATGGATGAGATGCATGGTTCTTTGACTGCATATGAGATGAGAATAGGAAAATCTAAACCCACAGACAGAGAAGCTACTTTTAAAGCCCATAAAAATATGAAAGCAAAACAAGAATCCGAGGAAGAAGAGACATCAGATGAAATGGAAGCAAACTTTGTTCAAAAACTAAAAAGGGGAAAAGGAAAATACGAGAGGAAAGTTACCGTTTAAATGTTTCAATTGTGGAGGCATTGGGCATTTTGCAGCTAAATGTCCACTTAATGAGAAGAACAAAAGTGATGAAGGATCGCACCAAGAAAGAAGTGACTGGAAGAAAAAAACAAATTTTAGAAAAGGCAACTTCAAGAAGAAAAGTTTCATCTCCAAGAATGTCAGTTCATCAGAAGACAACTCAGGTGAGGATTCTGAAAAGGAAACAGGTGAAGCTCTTTTCATGGCACTCAAAGAAGAAAAAATAGAAAAAGAACAGGAATGTGATGAAGAAGAAATTGATGCAGAAGTAAATTTGGAAGAGGAACTAATTGCGGCTACTGGATGAATTGAAGATAGAAAGAAAAAAGAATAAGAAAATTTCAAGAAAGCTTGAGGATGCAAATGAAATCATAACCAGTTTGAAAGTACAGATAGAAGAATCCAAGAAAATATCTGAAGATCTCGAAGTGCAAATAACCATGAAAATAGATTATTGCAGCAAGCTAGAAGAAGAGATTGTTGGTTTAAGGATGCAGATAGAAGAGATGAATCATAAAATTAGTTGTTATCACAAACGTGAAGAAAGTTCTATGAAGCTGGATAAGATCATAAATAACCAAAAGACTACAAGCATCAAATTTGGTTTGGGTTTTGACGAAGGAGAATCATCAAATGGATCAAAGGCCATAAATGAAGAATCCATAAAGAATGAAGATAAGAAACAGGTTGATCAAGAAAAAATGACTCATGCAAAAGAAAGCAATAATGCAAGGCACGAAAGGAGAATTGACAATGATGGATTCACCAATGTCACACATCAAAGAAGAAGAAGATTTATGGCTCCTACGACAACATGGCAAAGACCATCACCCAGGTTCAATCATCTCTTTTTTGGTTCACTATTTTAAATGCAATGGTTATGGACATAAGATTTCAGATTGCAAGTATAATGTAGGACCAAGGAATTTTACCAGTAGAAATGTTTTTTCACCTTTGATGGATTATGCAGTAGAATGTTATAACTATCATAATTTTGGGCACATTGCAAGAAATTGTCGAAGTACATTTGCATCAAATCAATTTTAGGGAAGAAAATTTCAACCAAATGGAATGAGACAAAATAGAAAATTTCTCGAAAAACATGCACAAGCTACTGAAAAAGAAAAGTCAAAACAAGAGCCCAAAACTGTAATCAAACCAGAGTGGAAAGAAAAAGAGTGACCTAAGGAAGAAAAGGAATCCCTGATCGTACAAATAGCATTTAAAGCACAGAATAAATCTGCACCATGGATACTTGATAGTGGATGCTCCAGTCATATGACAAGTGACAAACAAAAATTTGAGAAGTTACAACAATATGAAGGTGGTTCAATAAAATTTGGAAATAATGATGGAGCTAAGATAGTTGGCAAAGGTTCAGTTAAGATCAGTGACGGAAAAATCAAGTCAAAAGAAGTCTTGTTTGTGGTTGGTCCGAAGCATAACTTGTTGAGCGTAAGTCAGATTTGTGATAGAGGTCATGAAGTGATTTTTAAGAAGCAGGGTTGTGAAGTCAGAAAAGCAAATAGTGGAAAGTTGATAGCAAGCTGGATCGAGGACATCTGGCAACCTGTACACTCTCTCAGAGACTTCAGAAGGAGCTTGCTTGATTGGACAGGAAGAAGAAAATTGGTTGTGGCACAAGAGGCTCGGTCATATCAGTTTTGACAATCTAGTAAAAATCAGCTCAAAAAAGGCAGTGAGAGATATTCCCACCATTGGCAAACCATCAAATAGCATTTGTGCTTCATGCCAAAAGGGGAAGCAAACTAGAGTCTCATTTAAAACAAAAGAGTACTACACAAGCAAACCTTTGGAACTAGTACATACTGATTTATGTGGACCCATGAGAACGCAAAGCATAAATGGTGACAAATATTTTATGTTGTGTATAGATGACTATTCTAGGATGACATGGGTACTATTTTTGAAGCATAAATCAGAAGCTTTTGAGATGTTCAAGGTTTTCAAAAACCAAGTTGAGAATCAAACAGGAAAAAGGATTAAATGTTTAAGATCAGATAGAGGAGGAGAGTTCATTTTAGAGGATTTTACAGAGTACTTGTGAAAAATATGGTATTAGGAGACAATTTTCAGCAGCCAGGACACCTCAAGGAGAATGGTGTGGTAGAAAGAAAGAACAGGACAATGCAGGAAATGGCACGGACTATGTTGACTGAGAGCAAAGTAGCAGACATATTTTGGAAAGAGGCAGTCCATACTGTGGTATACATCCAAAATAGGTGCATGTTGAGGACGCATGAAAGCAAAACTCCTTATGAGTTGTGGTTCGGTAAAAAGGCAACAACAAGATACTTTAAAGTTTTTGGCAGCAAGTGTTACATCAAAAGAACTGAAGAAAACCTTGGTAAGTTTGAAGATAGAGCGGATGAAGGTATTTTTCTTGGCTATTCGTCAAAAAGCAAAGCTTACAAATGCTACAACAAGAGGCTAAGGAAAATTGTGGATAGTGTCGATGTTAAAGTTGATGAAGGTAGGGAACGAGTAATTAGCTATGAAGAGAACTACCCAATTTATGAAGAGGTTATTGAAGGAGATGAGGAAAAGGAAACGAAAAAGAAACAAAAAATTGACTCAGATGATTCAAACAATGATTCAGAAGTGGAAGAAAATAAGAAATTCAAAACAAGCAGCTGGCAGAAAGATCATCCTAGAGAGCAAATAATTGGAGACCCCACAGTTGGTGTTCAGACAAGAAGAAGAGTAGTAAGCAACTACTCTCTATTATCCAGCATTGAACCCAAAAATGTTGTTGACGCAAGCAAAGATGAAAGTTGGATGAAGGCAATAAATGAAGAATTAGATCAGATCGAGAAAAACAAAACTTGGGAGTTAGTACCAAGACCTGCAAATAAAAATATAATCGGTACTAAATGGGTCTTTCGAAACAAATTGAATGAAGACGGACAGGTAGTCAGGAATAAAGCAAGATTGGTATGTAAAGGCTATGCACAAGTTGAAGGTATTGACTTTGAGGAAACCTTTGCACCTGTGGCTAGACTAGAGGCAATTAGAATGTTTTTGGCTTTAGCAGTTTACAAGAATTTCAAAGTTTATCAAATGGATGTGAAATCAGCATTTTTGAATGGGAAACTTGAAGAAGAGGTTTATATTGAGCAGACCAGATGGTTTCCAACTTGGTGATGATCCCAACTTGGTTTGCAAGTTGAAGAAAGCATTATATGGCTTAAAACAGGCACCCCGAGCATGGTATGCAAGGCTAGACAACTATCTTACTCAACAAGGGTTCAAGAAAGGTATGGTGGATAGTAATTTGTATGTCAAAACAGAAAATGGCCATCTTATTGTTCTTGTTGTATACGTAGATGATATCATATTTGGCGACAACAAAGATGAGTCGTGTAAAGATTTAGCAAATAAGATGCAGAAAGAATTTGAAATGTCAATGATTGGTGAACTTTCGTATTTCCTCGGGTTGCAAGTTAATCAAAATGAGAAGGGCATATTTATTTCTCAAATTAAATATGTGAAAGAGATGTTAAAAAAGTTCACAATGGAGGATTGTAAGCCAGTTAGCACTCCCATGACGACAAAGTGCAAGTTGAGCAAGGATGACAAATCTCCACATGTTGATCAAACCATGTACGAATCTATGATTGGGAGCTTATCGTACTTGACGGCTACCGGACCAGATATTTTGCAGGCGGTATGCATGGTAGCACGATTTCAGGCTAGTCCCAAGGAGACTCATGTGACGAAGAGTGAAGAGGATTCTTCGGTACCTCAAGGGTACTATGGAGTATGGGTTATGGTATCCGAAAGGTAAGGACTTCACCCTTATTGCGTATTCAGATGCAGATTGGGCAGGATGTGTAGATGACAGAAAGAGTACCAGTGGAGGTGCATTCTATCTTGGAGACAGGTTGGTCGCGTGGCATAGTAAGAAACAAGAGTCAGTCTCCTTATCCACAGTAGAGGCAGAATATATTGCAGCGACAACGTGTTGTACGCAGGTATTATGGATGAAACAAACCCTGAAAGATCTTGGTATTAACTTTAGTGAGCCAATTTTAGTTAAGTGTGATAACACCAGTGCCATTAACATCTCAAAGAATCCGGTTATGCATTCTCGCACAAAACATATTGCTATCCGGTATCACTTTTTGAAGGAGAAAGTTGCGGAAGGTGAGGTTAAGTTGGATTTTGTTCCAACAACAGAGCAAGTAGCGGATATCTTCACAAAACCGTTGCCCAAGGAAGTCTTTGAGTACCTTCGCAATAAATTGGGAGTGGTCACGCTTCCCAAGAATTGACTAGCTATCGGGACCACATTCTCAGGGGGAGCATTTGTGTATTTGTTTATCTTTTTGCTCATGTTTGTGATTTTTGCTAAGTGTAATAATTTTTGCTTGAGAATGTTGTGCATGGACTCAGGGGGAGTTTGCAGCAGCCCTTTGGTATTGTTGTCAAAGGGGGAGAAGAGTTACGGGATATTGCCCGTGTGTTGCCAACAATTCCAAAGGGGGAGATTGTTGAGCTAGGTGTAGCGACAATATTGTCATTGTTGTCAACACAGTCAAATAGATCGGTTGATGCAGTGGACAGGAGTTCAGAGGTTATTCAGAGTATGTACAGTGATGTTAAATGCTTATGAGGATGTTTTTGATGTTTGGGTGAAGTTGTTACGAGTTGTTTGTGCAAATTTGCAAAAGTTGAAAAAATCGTCAGAAAGTTGTCAAAGCAGCAAAATAGTCAAAAAGTTGCAAAAGTCGCCATGGGCATAGTTGGATAGGATGGATCAGTTTGGAACATGCCAGCATGTCAGGAAATAGTCTATAACAGCATTGGAGATGTCAGCACAGTGTTTGGATTGATCGGTGATGTTTCCGGTATCTTGGCGGATGATTTGGCAAGTGGTTGTACAGGTTGAAAAAGTGCAGGTTTTGTCAGAAGCACTGCGAACAAACCGTAAGGATTTATGTAGCAAAATTTGAACTGGAGGTGGTCATTATCTTCAAGAACATGTGTTCCAAATTTCAATGAAAACGGAGAAACGAGGCGAATTTTACAAGCGTTGCAAGACTGTCACAAAAATGCTCTTTTTGGAAAAAGTGTGTCAGTAGCAGTTTTTGTGGAAGTGGTACAGGTGAACCGTAAGGAGTTAGGTAGTGAGTTTTGGTTTGGACATAGTCAGTGTTGCAAATATTCTACGTTTCAAATTTCAGAGAAAACCGAGTTACGAGGTGAGAGTTATGATTTTTGCAAAAACGTTACAGGTCTCTTTTATGTCAATTTGTGCCACTTGTGCAAAATCCTTTAGTTGGCCGTTTCGACCTTGAAGAGTCGCCAGAGTTTCAGTTTCAGTGTTGTTACACCTTCAAGGCATCAAATAGATCATCTTTTGTTTTTGGTTTGAGTTGTCACGTGGCTCCGAAGTATGAGTACGAGTAAGGTGTCAATTCTTTGCATGTGATGTGTTTGACGAAATGCCTTCTCAATATAAACAAAAGGAGTTATATAAAAAGGGAGTTACAATTGACAAGTGGCATAGGAGAATATTGTGTCATAAAGGAGTTACATAAAGAAGGAGTTACAATTGACAAGTGGCATATGAGAATATGAAAGGAGTTACAATTGATAGGTGGCATATGAGAATATGAAAGTTACAAAAGGAGTTACAATTGATAGGTGGCATGTGAGAATATGGAAGTTACAAAAGGAGTTACAAAGAGAAAAGATAGTTATAAAAGGAGTGTTGCTTGGAGAATTTTAGTTGGGGATTTTATTTTGTGAAGTGAGAAGAGTGTGTGGAGAAAAATAAAGAGTGAAAATCCGTGTTTTTGGGAAAAAGGTGAAAAATGTCACTTTAGTATTTTGGGCATAACTTTCTCATACGATATCAGTTTTGGCTAAAATTTTGAGAGGAGGTCATAGACAGAGTTTTGCACAATACCCAGAAAGCGTTTAGCATTTGACAAAACGAGCTAAGAGAACGGTCAATTTTTTGTGAGAAGAGAAGATTCATATATGTCATTTTATTATCAATATCAAAATCAAGTGGGTGCTTGGTAGAGGGGTTGGTGCTCCTTTCTGTTGGTGCAGATAAATCAGGGGTTGGTGCTCCTTTCTGTTGGTGCAGATAAATCAGGGGTTGGTGCTCCTTCCAGTGGGTGTTGGTAAATTGATTGTAAAGTTGGTGCTTTGCAAAGGTTGGATTTGGATGGGAGTCCAAACAGTCATTTTGAGGATGTAGCCAAATCGGTGAACCTCGGTACATCTTGTGTTGTGTGATGTTCTCTTGTTATACTTGCTTTATTTGGTTTTAAGTTTTCATTGTTTCGGCTTTAAGAGTTGAAGATTTAAGTTTTAAAGAGCTACACTGATTCACCCCCCTCTCAGTGTCATTGTGAGACTAACAGATGGATGGGGTGAGATGTATGAAGAATAGTAAGCAAGTGGCTATTGTGTGGATCATAATACCCTGGGACCTACTGGGTAGGCATAGGCATTTGTTGCTGCTATGCATATGGATAAGTCAGTTGCACCTGAGCAGTGTTGGTAGAAGACCATGTAGGGGGTGATGTAAAGAGAGTGGGTGGTGTAGAATCTGGAGGTGAAAGAGATGTCAATGTGGTAAAAGTGGACTGGTGTGAATATGGAGTTGGAATGGATACAAATGAAGGAGGTATGGTGGGGATGGTGAGAAGGAACTTAGGCTAAACCAAATACCTAGGTGGATTACCTTGATAAGCAGGTTTCAATGGCGGTGGTCAAAAGGAAGGTGGGGTTGGTAAGCAAAATGATGATGGAGTCGATGGAGATTCATAGGAGGATAATGGTGGGTAGCTATTGGATGTATAGGAAGTGAACTATGGGGTAACTGGAGGTGTCTGAGAGGATGAAGAAGCCTGTTATGGATGAAGCTATATCAAAGGATGGGATAATTAGGTGATTTTAGGTGGTAATACCATGAAGGGTGTGAATAGTGTTGTGGAGAGAGTGAGGAAGGTGGCTGGGAGAAAGGCTGGTGACTCGATAAAGCCTATTAATATGGTGGGGTTTGGTATGAAGTTACGATAGGAGGATCCATGGAGGAAGGGGGAATGGATATCATACCAACTATATGTAAAATGGTGAAAATATCAGGGATGATTTGGGAAACGACAAGACTAGATTCATCTCCCAAAAGTGGATGGGAAGAGTGCTCAAGGAACGGATGGGTAGCGGAAGGTGATGCTGGTGGTGTAAAATCATTCACCACCATAAGCAGTATGGGGCAGTGAGGGGGAGTGTATATGACATGCTAGAAATATGTGGATGGGGGATTTGGCGAGGAAAAATCTTCCAAAGGAGGGGTCTCCTCGAAAGTCTCATCCAAGAGGTGATATGGGGAGGAAGAGGTCATGTGGGATGTGGAAGTAGTAGTAGGGGTGTAAGGCCCATTCAATAGGTCAGGAGGACCTATAGTGGTAACTCAGTCAGACTTAGAAGATGGATCAATGGTCTAAGAACTATAAGCACCTACCATCATGATAGTCTGTTAAGCAGCCTCAATGGCATGATGAAGGGCTTCACGCATCTGACTACACATAACTGGCATGGTAATATGTGGAAAATTTATGCTAACAATCAACAAGTGTAAAATTTGAACTCAAGGAAGATCTGTGACTGATTGGGACACTATTTATTATGGAAAACATAGGTTTGCACAACTATCCTGTAAACTAATCAAAATAAAAAATAGATGTCAAATATGTGTTGTGTAGTATGTCTGTGTCCTGTGTGTGCAATCTAGAACCTAAAAAATAGTTTCACACTTGAGAGGTGTGAACCAACCTGGTTTTCACTCTAGGGGTGAAGACCACCCAACACTATGACAAAGAGTGGATTTTGTGTTCTGTATGCCCTATGTGTACTATGGAGACCTGGGAGATGCAGTTTTGTAGCCTGACAACTAGATTTTTGCACAAAATCATGCGAAATAAGTCTAAGTGTATGGGAATCACATTGTGGGGTGCAAACCTCCTAAAAATATATTGTGTAGTGTACATCACGGTAGTGAAACTTTGGAACAATCAGTAAGTGTGTTATAGCACATTTGATATGTTGTTTTAACCACTTTTTTGAGACTCAACGATAACCAAAAGTTATTTATTTTTTGTTTTTGTGTGTTTTGATGAAAGTGTATCCATCCTAGGAACAAATCTAGTTAATGGGTGAACTTCTATTTTGAATCAAGAATTTCGTAGCATAGAACCTTTTGCAACGCCCAAAAGTGCATAAAATAAAACTATGTTTTCAACAGGCGAATGGCAACCTATATGTATAAGGTATAATAAAATGGTATCCAAAGGGGGGAGACTCAAAATTCTCTAATGAGTCAAATAAAATCTCATGAAGAGAGGTTGTGTTTTCAATGTGGTGCTATCGACATACCCATGCTTTTGCTTAACCCTCGCATTTAAGGCACCCACAGTAATGATCATCTGCACCCACTAATTATTTGAAAAGCCCTATGGTAAAGGGGCTTTCTAAAACTACCCACTCTGAAGGTACCTTCCAGTGATGAATTTTGGATAACCAACACTCAAAGTGGGAAGAATCGGCTAGGTATTAATGTTGAAATGATCCACCTGGGGGGATACTATGGTGACTAATCCGGAGGTGAGCTAGTGGAGGGTAGGACTCCAACCTCACTAAACTCTGGTGTTGAATTGGTGATGAAATCCAATTTGTGTTGAAGATGAAACCCAATGCCTTACATCGTTTAAGTAGAATGTGGGTGTGTGATGTTTGTTTTGTGCAGTACTATTTTAGAAGCAAATATAGATTAAGTGCATTTTCAAAATAAATTATTCTATGATGCATTTTAGAAACAAATATATTTACTTTGTTGGGGTGCAAAAACAAATTTAATGTAGTGATTCGTGAAATGGAAATCTAATTAGGTGATTTGCACAAAAACAAAGTTACTCTATTGGTTTTTCAAAAGGAAATCTAATTTAATTGCTTTTAAAGGGAAATGACTTGGAAATAAATTATTGGAATTTAAAAGCTATACTAGAAAGCAACTAAAAATTCTAGCTAAAACAAACAAGAATGTGTGATGCTTGTGGAACTTGTAGCTCAACGTGTTAGATTAGCTTTAGAATAGAGAAGAATGAAATAATTTCACACAAAATTTGCATCTAAGTGAGTGTAAACATCTCCAGAATGCCCTCTGGTCCAATACTATGTAGATATGGGAGGTTCACACTCCTTGGGTGTGAATCTATGTTCTGCTAAGGAGTTCATACTCCTACCATGCGAACTGAGATCCAAAGACAAAGCTGACTGGTTTTGGGGTCCTGATGATGATTTTGATATCTCTAAAGGATTTTGAGTACAGGTACCTGCACAAAATATTCCAAAAACCCAATTTAAGTGTAGCAACACGACTAAAACTCACAAATATTTCACAAATACCTACAATAAATAAATGACAGAAGGTATATTAACTACTGATTTGGTACCAAAATATAAAAGGATGCTTTAACCTTTCATACGCCATGGCAAGAGAAAATTTGTGGTCTAGGTATGAGGGCATGCAATCCTCGGGAACATGAGGCTCTTAACCTCCCCTGCCTTACCTTGTTGTTGGTTGTGGGCGTCTGAACCAATACCTAGGTATCAAGTAGTAGTTTGAGGCAATTTGGGGAATTCACACACCCAAGTGTGTACTCACTACTTTCTTTGTAAGCTCATCGGTTCACCAGTGAACCTTTTGTGGTTTGGCACGAGGCTTCTTTCAGGGTATTTTTGGTTTGTGGTGTTCTTCAAAGATGACAACTACCTGCCATACAAAATAGACCATAATTTTTGGTTAGAATGCGATTAAGCTTATGCTTGGTGGAGGTCCCACCAGGTGTACCAGAATGAAACTACCAAAAAGATGCTAAACACTTCATTCAATAATATAGAATCTATTTTATTTTTACTTTTAGATACCTAAATCATGTAATTCTTAGGAGAGCTACTCACATAGACACATTCTTAAGATCATAGGATATAATATTGGACTTTCCAAGCATCAATAGTGGTTCTCACCACTCATTTGGGGCCTTTTCAAGCCATACAAACCTAGTCACTCAATCCAAGAGTGGCTAGATCCTAGCTACTCAAGCCTAAAGCAGCCAGACCTTAGCCACTGCATGTAATAACAACCAGATCTTAGTCGCTACAGATGATAGCGGCTAAGCCATAAGAAGCAGTTTTGCTGACAAACAGGCCTAATCATAGGTGGAAGTGGCAGTATGCATGCAATAAAGGTGAGCGGGAGTAACTTTGCATTCCTTTTGATGACCAGTTCACATAAGAGACTTGAGATTGCATTTAGAATTGAGTTAACTGACCTCCAAACATAAAAAAAGGATAAAAGCTTCTCATGCTAAGGACCAGTTCACATAGGAGACTCAAGTTGGCAGTTATATTTCATTTAACTGGCTTCCAAACATAGAAAAGACAAGAATCCTCTCATGCTAACATACACTATGCATGAGAAATTCATTTCTAGGGCTTGGACATAGACCTAGGGTTTCACACTATAAAAGGTGCAAGCCTAAGAGCACCAAATGAGATATAGAGAGGGAAACATAGAGATCTTTCATCAAAGAATTAATCTTTTATCAATATTGGTCATTGAGGAGAGCTTTTGAGACTTGGAGAGTTCCCTTGGAGATCACGAGTACGGTGAAGCCCTGTCATATTGGAGAGCATAGAAACCATTACTTCAACATCCTATACAAGCTTTGATCCATAGCTTTGGAGCAAAGAGGACGAGAGTCATTTTAGCGACCGCTGTCTTGGACAGTGGCCCACAGGCTAGCTTAGGATTTTAGACATTAGATTCATTATTTTAGTATATCATTAGCATAACATAATTTCCATTCATTTGCATCCATAACATTAGTCTAATTTACATTTTCTTTCATTTATTATATTCAGTACTAACAACCTCATCCGAGGAGGCATTATCAGACATCTAAGCATGTGTTCTTGTTTCATTGCTTACAAGGCCACAAGTTTAATCAGATGGACTCTACAAAATATGAGAGCAAAATGGATCCCTCCAGGAAACAAACCTGGATAAGGAGGCATCTGTAATCCCTCATACATTTTCGTGTGTGGAACCTAGAAGCTTTTCGAAAGCACACCACCTCTTCGCGAAAGAGGTACTATTTTCCTATTTGTAAACTTATTGTATCGACATGGGTATCCCTAAGAGGGACCAAAATGTAACCAAGTTTCAATACGAATAAAGAGATTCATATTTATTATATGCTCTTTCATCGTCTTCCATTTCATATTGGGTTTTTAATAACATTTCAAGTAGAGTAAAGAGCAGTGCATGCGTCCCGGGGTCGCTACAGATGGCGATCACGGTGGGACCTCCAATCATTTTTTATTTTCTATCGGAACACTAACTTAGTTTTGTGTGTAGTTATAGCTTCTCTGAGCTACAGTGGCCAAAAATTAGCCGCTCTAAGCTATAGCGGCCAATAGATATTTAGTTGCTCTGAGCTATAGTGACCAAGAACCAGCCACTCTGGTCAACAACAACCAGAAATGGAGTGCAACAGAGGTCAAAACATCAACTCTCTGAGCTGGATAAAAGGTTGGTATAGCTTATCTAATATTTTATAGCTTTCTATCTACTTTTGTGTGTCTAAAATAGATAACTTAAAGCACATTTATGTTTAGAAATTGAAATAATAAAATAAGAAATAATTAAGCATTTCGCATATCTTAGATCTTCTTTTAAATTTTTCCACTAGGCGTTGCTAGGAACAGTGGCTTATGCCTAAAAATTTTGCCCTAGAATCCAATGTGCTAGACATTGTATGTTGTTTTCTTGCTTTGAGGCCCTACTAGAGGCCATAGCTGCATGAAATAAAGTGCGCTCATACAAATCATAGTAGTTCATGCATCTTTCTGAATATTGAAACATATTTTTTGCACCTAGACATATAGGAAATATTCATTGCTACTATATGATGCACTTTATGTTATGCAAGCTTAAAATGAACACCACACATGCACGTATCATTTAAACATTGGGGCATTGGATTTTATCACCAACCCTCAATTCAGTCTAGTGACGTTGGAATTCATCTCCTTCCACTAGTTTTCCCCCTAGATCTTCCTAGAAAAATATTGGGAAACTTATTTATAGTGATACTAAGTTACTTGTGCTCAAACTCTCTCCCATTGTTGGAACAATCATTGGTTCAGAGTGGAAGAGCTAGGTGAACCCCCCACTGGGTCTTCAATGGTATACCCTAGCTTCTTTTGAGAAAATCATGTTTGGCATGAGTGTACTTGATTGTCACTATGGATGAGTCTTCTAATTCTTAATCCAAGAACAAGAGCAATAAATCGAAATAAAAACACATAAAAACACACCAAACAGTTTAGGGCACACTTAAATCGATAATCAAGATAAAAATTTATTTGGTATTGTGTGGCTATTCCTAAATTGCAACTCAAAATATCAATTCATAGACAACATGGTCAAAACAAGAAGCAAACATCCTCGGTCTGATATCGATGGAGAGACTAAAACAACTCATACCCATAGGTGGAGTCATAGTAACATTGAACGACCTACTCGTAAGACCATGAGACGTAGCTCCATGAGCCTAAGGGGTGATAATTCAACCATTGGGGTATCTCCTCAAGAAACCCCAAGTAAGTGACCACATCATGGAACAAAGTCACATAAACAAAAAGAGGTTTCACAACTATCCTCATCAAGAAGACATGAGGATACCTCAAGGGCCTCCTCTAAACACAGAAACATCTCAAAGACATGAGGAAGCTTCAAGGGGTTCCTCCTCACATGGACATAAGGAAGGTTCTAAAACTCATTCTTCACATAGGGATGACAATACTACTACATCTCCATCCACATGGAGAAAACATGTCACAAAGCCATCTTCATCAAGAATACAGGAAAGAATCACAACACCTCAAGATTCACAAGAAACATATGAAATAGGTCTATCCACTGAAGGGTAGGAAACTAGAGCTACATCTAGCCATGGGAATAAAATAGAAGAAACCCTTCACACAAAAGGAAATATTCCCATAGACTATGACCTCATAGGAGTGAATGGCACCCCAAGGGACCAACCATGGAAAACAAGACAGCTAGACAAGTTGGATCGGTTTCCTACACGACAAATTCAAAGAATTGTAGCTACTGAGAACTCTACATTTGGAAACTCATGAACTGTGACTTCTAGGCATATCTCTCATTTTGGGGGTACCTCATAGTGGCCCCATAGTAAATTCCTAGAATCTGATCATAGGGATACTCAATAGTAAATTGAACAAATCACATTAGTTATCAAGAGTACAGGCACAAGAAAAACCTCCTCAAGGAATCTGCGAGTCAAGACAACAAGAACAAAGTCAGATAAACATGAGTCTTCTATGAAAACACAAACTGACCAAATGAGGCGGTTAGAAAATAAATTACGTAAGGAGCGAGAGCTAGTGCAAGCTCTCGAATAAGATAAACAAAGAGAAAGACTCTTGCACCAACATGAGCAATGTTTAAGAGAGCAGGTTGAGAAGCTAGCTCTTAATAATTTACATACAAATGGTGGTGACCACCAAGGAACTAGACGCGCTGACTCACCTAAGGAGAGGCACACTAGACAAGATAGCCCACAATGAAATACCCCATAAAACCATGAATGAAATCCAACTAATGGGGGAAGGGCAAATACAACAAACCAGGATCATGATCTTGAATCCCCTCGTAGGAGGGAGGAAAATAAAACAAACCAAATGGATAGAGAGTTACCTCCATTGTCACTGCGGGTAGGCCTACAAGAGGAAGAAATGTATGCATCAAATGCATTTCAAGAGCTTGCTCAAAATATGAAAACCTTTGAAAAACAAGAGGTAGCTAGGAACTCACCAACATTAAGCAAGATACACAACCACATTGTGCCCATCAATCCCTATCCCTCCATATCCTAAGCACTTTGATATGCCTAGGTTAGAAAAGTTTAAATGTGAAGAGGATGCACAAGAGAACATCACCAATTTTATCAATGCCTACTTTCATCTTGAAGATAATGATGCTCTCATGCTAAGAACATTCATAATGATATTTTTAGGTGTTGCCACTCAATGGTTCAACCAACTACCTAAGCATAGCATAACCAATTTTGAACAACTAGTAAATGTATTCTTGAAGCATTTCTCCTTTGGTTCTAAGAAGAAGGTGAACCTTTCAGACCTGGCCAACTTGAAACAATATGATGATGATCTAGTAATGGATTATGGGAATAGGTGGAGAAAAGTCATGGTAAAATTATCATTATCCATTCCCATAGAAGATATCATTCGCATTTTCACAAAACGTTGCTCTAAACACATCTTCCTCTTGCTACAACTTTAGCAGTATCCTTTGTTTGAGTAAGCTTTGGCATAGGCCAAGCTCATCGAAGAAATAAAAGTAGATGAGAGAACCATTAAAATTTGAAACAAAAAGGAGTGGAACAAGAATGGTAAGAATGACAAGTTCAAGCAGAAGTAGGCCAACCTTGCTCTAGTCAATCAAGTAATATTGGCTACACCCAAGGATGGGGGTGCACAACAACCCCAGAACTATCAAGAACATTCCCGCCAGTCAATTACGACCAAAGGAACAATCAGGGGCAAAATAGAGAACGCAAACCACCTTGTTATTTCATGCCTCTGACAGAATCAATGCAATCAATCTTTAATAAGTTAAGCGAGGCCATGAGGATCAAATTTCCTAATATACCTCTTATAGATCCCAACCATCCTAAGCCAAAAGGATATAGGGAAGATCAATTTTACCCTTATCATAGGATACCGGGGCATGACATTGAGGCTTGCATTGGTTTTAAGCATCAAGTATAAAACATGATTGAGGTGGGAGAACTCAAAGTTGACAACCCACTTGCTCTCGATAACAGAGACATGTGCATATACCAAAACCCATTACCCAATCATGAGGTCCCTAGAGAGCAAGGGGTCCAAGTCAATCAGGTTTGAGCTGATATACCTACCCACGGATGCATTGGGATGGTTGATATTGTTAACATAGCAACAAGTACTAGGCAGTATGGTCAACCACAATCCCCTGTAGCTCCCATGAATGTCCCAGATGCTCCTGGTTGAAGGCAAGACAACCTTCCAGGTCCACCAACATGACCTGTGGTAACTATCTGAAGTAGATTAGAACAAAACCTATAGACGACTCTAGCTAAGTTATCCATATATGAGCTCATACAATAGTCCCCAAAGCATAGGAATAATATAATGGAACTTTTAAGGACAATTGAGCTCCAACCACAAGATGCGAATACATTCACTCACTTTGTGGGACAAGTACAAGAATTCTAGGAACCTGTAATCCGATTCTATGATCATGAGATTAAGACAGTTCTTACTGCCTTACCAGACCCTCCGTTAAACATTGTAGCAGAAATCAACAATTTACCTTTCAAGAGAGTCTTTGTTGATACAATTTCATCGATAAACATCATCACAACAACAGTAATAGAGCACCTCAAGATCCCCAAGTCCAATATCATTCCAAGAGATTACACATTGAGAGCTTTTAATGATGCTTTATGTAATACAGTGGGAACGATCATCCTACCCATAAATATGGTGCACAAGACCATCTCTATGATGTGTAATGTCTTGGAAGGAGCTATGTAGTATAACATCCTCTTAGGGTGTCCTTGGATAAGGGCCATGCAGTGTGTGCCTTTGATATTACACCAGTGCATCAAGTATGTGCACGATAACAAATTCTATGTGGTTCTAGCCGATCAAGAGCATTTTGAATACATCAATAAAGTGGGCATTTGGAGGGACTTTGTAATTACTTCTACCCACCTATACGTAGCACCTTCATCCCCAACCACACAAATGGATAATGAAGGCAAAAAGTTAAGAAAAGACCCATTCACATCAACACCTCCTGATGCACTTAAAGTAGTCAATGCTTCTAAAGTACCATCCACATCAAAACCAAAAGATCATCAAAAGCTAAAGGTGCCCTTAGTTAAGGAAGAAAGGCCCAAGGTAGTTCCAACCATAGCCATTATTGAAATGCCAAGACCTATGGAAGAAGAAGAGCTTGATGAAGATAGTTATTACCACCCTGCTTTGCTAGTGTCATCCGTAGGGTCATCTACATCACATGCATAAATACACTTGGCAAGTATAGGCATAGGGGAGTATCTTGTGTAGAACATTACCTTTATTCCTATCATTGAGTCTACACAAAACATGGGAAGGCCTAAGGACTTGAGGCTACTAGTGGGAACAGTGATTCCACTTGGAATCCCTCCCAACTAAACTAATTTTGTCTATGTTGGCCTAGACTGTGCCCATAAGTCTTCATCCATAGAAGAGGATAGTGACAAATTATTCACGGTCAATGTTCCTTACCTCTCTAACCTTGATTTTTCTTTGAGCTACTTTGAGCTTTGCCATTTGCATGGCTATGGCCTTGGCATATATGAGTAGGGGTGCGGTCTGTTAGGATCTCATCCTAACCCTTAATGTAATAACTTCCCTAATGTAATAATTCCTAGTGAACGTGGGTAGTACCCATGATTAATATTTTGTAATGTTCTAAGTTTTAGCTTAGGTAGTGCCTATGACAAATGGCACCCTTTTTATGTAACACATGGTAGATAGGTGGCATTATGCATGTAATTCGGGTGGCATTGTGCATGTAATTCGAGTGGCATTGTGCATGTAATTCAAAGTGGCACTATGCATGTAATTCGGGTGGCATTATGCATGTAATCCAGGTGGCATTTTGCATGTAAGCCAACCTTGGAAGGAAACTCCTTAAATACCCGAAAAGGCACCAATGTAACTATCTTTTGCAAAATTAATGAAGTATTGAAGGAGGTTGCCCCCTCGAAGAGGCCCGCGATTCTGTCTTATTGTGAGATTGTTCTTTATGCAAATTTCTGTTATATTAATGTGATGTTTATGTGAGTTTATTTCCAAGCAATTGTGTGAGAGTGTGTTATTTGAGTTTATTTTATAGCAGGATCTTAACAAGTGGTATCAGAGCGCTTTCCAGGGCCAAGTTCTGCTGCAACTGCAACGATTCTTGCCATCCAATCCGCCTGTTAGGTATAAATTCCGTGTGTTTTTTCCATTCTGTTTTTCCTTATTAAAAAAAAATCCAAAAAAAATACAGTGTTTTTTTTTTCCAGACCAAAAACAAAAAAATATATTGTTAGTTGAGTAGGTAGAAACCCTGTACCGGGGGTTTTAAAATATCGCGAAGGATCTGTCGTTATTGGCTAAGCTAGATAGCCCATAAAGCGTCTAGTGAAGTGAGGGGCGATCGGGCTCCAATACCCGTGCCTCGGACAGTAACTCGCGCACGGACTTGAGCTCCCACGTATCTTCGGGTATATCGGGAGACCATCTAGGATTAAACAAACTTTTAGCCATTAGGAAGCTCTTCGGCCTTGTATTACTCATAGTCTACGGGACACAACATCCCGGACGATTACCCTCCCGTATTGTCGGAGAGGCAGGTAGTGTGCTCAAGGGTATGTGTGGAATCCTCCTTGAGTAGTGGCCTGAAATATTGGTCCGAGCACTATTGTTCATCACTGTCGGTATATTAGAGGGCCTATGGGTGGTACATACTCCTATACTTAGCATTCCCTGGTTCTGTTAAAACTTCAACCTGTAAAAAATGCCAAAAAAAAAATAAATAAATAAATAACAATAAAAATCCAAACCTCCCTGTTCGTAAACCTGCATTTCAAAAGTGAGCATATGAGAAAGGAGTCCTCTACTAAAAAAATAATAGAAGGGACATGCATTCGGGATAAGCCATGAGGGTGACACTTAAGCTGACAGTCTGGAGAATAACAGTAAAATTTACAGTGGCAGTCACAGTCAGGTCAGTCAGGTCAGAGAGGTCAGCACAGTCAGGGCAGAATTCACAGTCTTCAGGGTCAGAACAGAACTGTCATATCAGTCACCTGCAAAATACAGAGAATCTTGAGTGTGAAACACGGCCAGTTATAGATAGTGCTCCAGTACCCAACTTTTGCTCAGTAGCTCAGAATTAAAAACTGTAAACACCGTTAGACTCAGCAAAACAGGAGATAAAAAAAAAAGTCTGGGGTGCCAAAAAGTAGTGTTGAGAGATATAGCTCATTGTGACCACCTCCTTCAGCTGATCATTTTGATATATAGCACCCAAGCACTTTTTTGGGCACTTACTAAAAATAGTAAGTCCAAAAAAATTCAATTCTATTTTTAGTAACTGGTCACAAAGGTCTAAAAAATGGCCCAGGGTACCCGTGGACACCGGAAAGAACTAGAACACTTGGAATCCCTCACAAAAGCCATTGAGAACTTGAACTCGGCTTTTCACTCCATAAGGGAAGAAGTCCAAGGTCTTCGCCTAGAGCATGAGGCCACTAGCAACCGCCTAGAAGAAGCACTGACAGAAGTGGACAGTAAACTGAGAAGAGAACCACCCAAATCAGAATACCAAGCTGAGAGTTCTACAAGGAATCGTGACCATGATCCATCCTTTAGAATGCCCAAATTGGACTTTCCCAAATTTAGTGGGAAGGATGTTGATGGGTGGCTATGTCGGGTTGACCAATTCTTTCGACTTCATAATGTACCCATATTTCATCGAGTCCGGATGGCTTCCTTTAACTTGGAATCTGAGGCTCTACACTGGTTCCAATGGTTGCGTCTTGCCTACCCAAATCTCTCTTGGGAGGATTTTGAATCCCAACTACTCACTCGATTTGGTCCTAGTGAGTTTGAGGACTTTACAGGAGCCTTGACCAAACTGCAACAAACAGGGTCAGTCCGAGAGTACCAAGCCCAATTTGAAAAATTGGCCAATAGGACAAGAGGATTGAGTGAAGGGTTCTTCCAGAGTTGTTATATCAGTGGGTTGAAGATGGAACTCCAAGCGGAGGTAAAAATGTTGAAACCACGAACTATGATGGAAGCTATCAGTTTGGCCCGTTTGGCCGAATCTAAACTCTCTCGCCCAAAGACACCCATCAAAGTTTCCTCAAAATAGACCTTCATTTCCTCCTAGAGGCCAACACCTAGATGATAATAAACCGGCTGCACCCAAGCGCCTCACCACCGAAGAGATGGATGCACGTCGTGCCCAAGGATTATGCTACAATTGTGATGAAAAGTTTTTCAAAGGGCATAAGTGTGCACACAAAAAATTGTTCTTGATAGATGTTGAAGAACCTGATACCGCTGACGAGAGTGATGAGGATGAGGACCCTCCAGAACCACCTCCTCCACAAGCAGAAGTGAAACAGGAACCTAAGACAACAATTACAATCCATGCCCTTGCAGACATTACTACTCCTCAAACCATGAAGGTTACAGGATTTTTCAAGGGCCAACGTCTTTCCATCCTGGCCGGATTCAGGAAGCACGCACAACTTCATTGACCCTAGAGTTGCTCAACGGGCAAATTGCTATATCCACACTTGTAATTCCTTTGAGGTCATGGTAGCCAATGGGGGAACCTTACCTTGTAAAGGAAAGTGTCGCAATGTTAAAATCAAGATAGGGGACTATGAACTCAAGCAGGACATGTTTGCCCTCCAGTTGGGTGGATGTGATATTGTTTTGGGATCCCAATGGTTGAGTACGTTGGGCACTATCAGTTGGAACTTTGCTGAACTCTGGATGCAGTTCTTCCAGAACGGACAAACACACATCATCAAGGGCTCCCCGGTAAGAACACCTCAAATTATCAGTTCAAACGGCATGGAGAAATTGCTAAAAAAATCATCACGTGGGGTCATTGCACAACTATTCTCCATCCAACCATCCACATCTCCAATGGGTGAAATCCCACAAGACATGCAACAGATTCTCCACAAACAAGAGGCCATATTTTCAGAACCAACCACACTACCACCGCATCGCTCTCACGACCATGCCATTCCATTATTGCCGGATAGTACACCTCCCAATGCCAGACCACCTTATGAGCGACTCAAGCGCACCTTATTTTGGAAAGGTAGGAAATAGGACATTCGCTCTTTGGTGGCAGACTGCGACACAGGTCAAAGGATGAAAGGAGAAACAATGCGCTCTCTGGGCACTCTTCCACCATTGCCGATACCGGATCAGGTGTGGACTGACATCTCTATGGACTTCATAGAAGGGCTACCTAAATCTGGAGGCAAGTCTGTTATTTTCGTGGTAGTGGACCGCCTTTCAAAGTATGCTCACTTTTGTGCCCTAACCCATCCTTACACAACATTCACTATTGCCCAAATTTTTCTTGACTCCATATTTCGCCTTCATGGCATGCCAACCTCCATTGTATCTGATCGTGATCCCACCTTTACTAGCAATTTGTGGCAAGAGTTGTTTAAGTTGCAGGGGACTCAGCTCAAAATGAGTTCAGCCTACCATCCGCAAACGGATGGTCAAACAGAGGTTGTTAATAAATGCTTGGAAACTTACCCTTGCTGCTTTGCCTCCGATCATCCTACTCATTGGGCAAAATGGCTTCTTTGGCCGAATGGTGGTACAACACTTCCTATCATACCGCCACCAAACTCACACCGTTTGAGGCAGTTTACGGGTGCCCTCCACTCACGCCTTCCTCCTACCTTTCGGGCAGCTCCAAGGTACAGGTTCCATCAACACTCCCCGAATTGGATGAAGAAGGCTCCATCTTACTTGCACCAAAGCAGCTGCTGGATCGTCGAACTCGCACTCTGCGCAACCGTACCATTACAGAGGTCCTGGTTCGGTGGCGTGGACTTCAACCTGAGGATGCTACATGGGAGTCTCTCCATCAACTCCAGCAACAGCTTCCTCATTTTCAGCTTTGAGGACAAAGCTTCTTCAAGGAGAAGGGCATGTTAGGATCTCATCCTAACCCTTAATGTAATAACTTCCCTAATGTAATAATTCCTAGTGAACGTGGGTAGTACCCATGATTAATATTTTGTAATGTTCTAAGTTTTAGCTTAGGTAGTGCCTATGACAAATGGCACCCTTTTTATGTAACACATGGTAGATAGGTGGCATTATGCATGTAATTCGGGTGGCATTGTGCATGTAATTCGAGTGGCATTGTGCATGTAATTCAAAGTGGCACTATGCATGTAATTCGGGTGGCATTATGCATGTAATCCAGGTGGCATTTTGCATGTAAGCCAACCTTGGAAGGAAACTCCTTAAATACCCGAAAAGGCACCAATGTAACTATCTTTTGCAAAATTAATGAAGTATTGAAGGAGGTTGCCCCCTCGAAGAGGCCTGCGATTCTGTCTTATTGTGAGATTGTTCTTTATGCAAATTTCTGTTATATTAATGTGATGTTTATGTGAGTTTATTTCCAAGCAATTGTGTGAGAGTGTGTTATTTGAGTTTATTTTATAGCAGGATCTTAACACAGAGCAGACATACGAGCCAAAATATCATCTTCCCTTCGACAGATTTGGGTTAGGCTATTATATTGGAGTTTGAGATGACTCTCTTGTAGTAGCATTGGACAAATTAATATTAGGGTTAGGATAAGAGATTTATTTCATTCCTTATCACCCCCTAAGAATAGGAAAATTTGAGCAACAGACAAGTGGCTACGGTAAACATACTGCCACTAGAAATTTATCATCCAAACATCTCAATTGATTCCATCCCAACAGGGTACAACTCGTGGGATGAGGAGAATGGATATGAAACAAGCAATGATGAAGCTCAACTTGGCTTAACCTATTACGGGCCTCGCTATTTACAAAGATTTACATGGTCCATCCATGATGAGAGTGGGTATAAGATCAGATGCAAATGATTATGAATCAGAAGAATCAATAGAAAAATCCTACTTAGGCCTAAGCCATAAACCCCTCACTTTGGGGTAAGAGACAAATGCAAATGGATTATTCATGAGTGATGAATAATATGAAGATGAAACAGAGTTGGTCTACTTAGGGCCAATACATGAGCCCCTTGTCTTGGGACCACATACCAATGCTAACGGTTTCTGGATAAGTGATGATGACTTCAAATATGAGACTGATATGGCTTATCTTAGACCTCACCACTTGTAGCAAGTCAATGAGCTAGTAGAGAGAGAGGCAGTACTCCATGCCATAGACCCTCATCTATAATTTTTTGGAAGACCTGTTGACCTAGCTACCATTTACCAGATGGTCAATCCCCCTCTGCCTACACTCAGAGAACTATTAGAGCCCAATGATCCTATTATCTATCCTATCCATGGACCAGATGTAGAAATTCCCATTCCTCCAGAGCCTCATCATAAGTATGGAAGGGAAACCCCTGAGATAATATTTCACCCATGTGGTCCTGGAGATTTCATCCCATCCATCAATATGATCTCCATTGATTTGACCACTCCACTTCATAATCTAGTAGATCCTAAAAAATCATTGTATCTTGATATAGAGGCTATTTATTGGCATCATGCTAATTCACCCATAGATCCTAAAGATCTCTTCCCCACCGAAGAGATGTTACAGCCATTCCATTTTGCATCAGGTTGTGCGTATGTCGTCTTCCATTTTGGTTTGGAACCTGAGTCAGTAGGTCCTATAAATCCTATCGATGGCATTCATTTGATACCCATGCCTCATTGGCTAGAGGATGTGTCACATATGGCTATAGAAAAAGTTTTTGAGGTGGAAATCAGCGATGATCCTACCCAACAAAGAAAATTCAAGTTTAGAGAAAGTCTATCTCCAGAGGAACAAGCCATCCTAATTCCTCTCCTCAAAGAGAGGCCAAATATTTTTGCTTGGACTTACAAATACATGCTAGGTATAGATCCAAAGTTAATCATTCACAACCTTTCATTGGATTCTATGAAGAATCCAGTCAAGCAAAAGCTAAGGAAAATTCACCTAACCGTCGCTTTGATGGTGAAGAACGAATTGCAAAAACTACTAGAGGCAGTATTCATAGTTCCTATCGACTACCTTGAGTAGGTGTCAAACATGGTACCTATGGGGAAACCTGATGGAAGAGTTCGTATCTACATATATTTTAGATATTTAAATAGGGAAACACCAAAGGATTCATTACCATTGTCAAACATAGACGCTCTTGTAGATGCAACCGCAGGTCATGAGATACTCTCCTTAATGAATCATTTTTTCGGATACAACCAGATCCGAATTAAGCCTAAAGATCAATAATGAGGCCCAAAAATGCCTCATTATTGCACAATGTTTGACTACCATATGATAATTTAATTTCCAAACAGTTGACTAAAATATACTATTTGTTAAGTGTTTACATGATTTTATGTTAGGAATACTATATCTCTGTTTTTTACTATTTTTAACATTTTGTGACTGATTTTGCTTGATTAAGTAGCAAGTAAAAACATGCATTTCAATTAAAAAAATGTGGTATGCTGATATCCATTAACTTCTCAATGGTTTTTGAATGTTTTCCTGCCCTTCAACTTGTTTCAAATCCACATTGAAGCCAAAATTTTAGGACTGTCATAAATCTAAAAATCTAAAAAAAATAGCCATATAAAAATCAGCAAGTTGTCACTTTATAGGAACACCTTGAAGTTTTCAAGAAAAGCATGAGGATATGGATGGAATGAGTTTATAAGGACTACATAAGACATCTGACCTATTTATAATCATTCCCACATGGTCTAAATAGGTAGCAACAGGGTATAACAGAGCAAGGACAATTGTGCAGCACTGTTGCACTATTTCAACATTGTTACTTGGTGAATGAAGTGTATAAATTTAGTAGCAACTTGATGTACTCCTTCATGTTGATATTTGAATAATTTTTCCATGTTCTAATTTGTTTGAATTTGTAAGAAATTTCAATATTTTACAACTGTGCAGCAGATTTGGAAAATGCAGTAATTTACCATGTAAATTACAGCAAGCTACCAATAAATGGCAAGGCATGGAATTCACACATGGAGAGGAATGAAGGTTATTGCAATATGATCCTAAGGGCTAATACACCTGAGAAATGTAGATAAAATAACTTGAAGAGCACACAGTTGTTCATTTTGAAGATCTTCAAAATGAGAAATGCAGTCTCCTCGGAATGAGCGGACATCTTTGGAATGAGAAATACAGTCTCTTCGGAATGAGCCACTTATCTTCGGAATGAGAACAAAAAGTGCTTTTTAACTTTTTGAATATTTTTTGATGGTGGAAAAATGGAAAGAAGGTTGATAAGGTTAAGGGAAAATATCTCCCATCTGATTTTGCCATCCTTGTCGTCCAAAGCCACCATTCATGGAAAAGATAAATTTTGATCCTCTTCTAGGATAAACACAGAAATAACTGCAGCATAATAGGAAGTTGTTTGCAATATAGAAATGGAATATTCTAAAGTGAAGAAATATATGTGAGATATTTCTAGACTTCTCCCACGTACTCCCACCACTGAAGATGCTTTCTAAGGGCCAATGACTAATACTGCAACACAAACCGTCCGGATTTGCATTTATTTCGGATCCAAAATTATTGGCAAATCATTGTAAAGTAGCACATAGGCTGATTTGAGCATGGGATATGTTGTAAATATTTATATAAATAACATAGCTCCCTCCTTGGTTGAGCCAGTTAGGAATTAGAATAGAGGGGAGTTTTCAATAGCAACAATTAGGACTGTATAGTATTTTTTTATAACAATTTTCAGTATGTTTTGTCATCAATAAAAGTGTAGTTATTTTATCATTTTCTGTTCCAAGTGTTAATTAGTTAAGGAGTGCTTTTCACCTCATTCTATATCAAGAAGTATGGGCCCATTTTTAGATCTAGAATGAGGGATTTTATGGCAGGTTTTAATTTGTAATTTTGTTACAACATAATTAATAGATTGCTTGCCAGATTTTATTTTCTTGTTTTTATTTTGCATTATGTGAATGATGTTTTCAATTATGTTTGTGTACAATATTTATGTGTGTGTCAGCTAAAAAATTAGATTAAACATTTATTTCTTGTTTCCTTTACTTTCCATGTTCTGTTATTTTTATGTTTCAGCAGCTTTCAATTTCTAATAGATTTCATTTTTTTGTCAATTCCTATAGCAGAAGCTTGACGACCTTTTGTAGCAGGGCATTGATAGGTGTTTTATTTCCAAGCATCACTTCCATTCTGTAAGAGTAAAATAGGTTTCAATTTTACAAGTGTAATTTAGGATTTCATTTCAGCAACATTTCAATTTAGCAATTTCAATTCTGTTATTTCAATTCGGCAAAAGTAGTTAGATTTCAATTCTTGCAAATTAGAATTAGTTTTTAGTTCCTACAAGTTTCCATTCTACAGATTAGGTTTAGTGTGACACCAAAATGCTAAACCAAATCTATCTCACCTAATAAATGCTTGAAATTTGAATGCCTAAATTGTACTCTACCCTAGCCTTCTATCGTAGACAGCCTTGGACACCACCCCGGATTGATAATATCTTTGAGATTTAATGATGTGCTTAACGACAACGTATCATTTTGGAATAATTTTTGGAGATCATGGTGTTGTTAGAGGGTAAAAGCAGTCAAATAATTATTATTGTGCTAAGTTATGAAATTCAGAGTAAAATCTGAATGTAATAGCTAGTATAAATAATAATTATTGATAGTTGCATTTCAGTCCATTTAGAAAATAAACAACCACAGGGATGTGATCTTCACACTTGGGGGTTAAATTGTCTATGTTTGAAATTCTTGATAAAAATTGAAAGAATTCATCATCCTCATTATCAAGAAACATAAGATCTCTTAAAATATTTAGAAGAGCCATCTGCTAGTACTACCCTTTTTATATCCATATCATCAGGGTAGTATAAAAAAATTTGTACTAGGTGTTGGGAAGATATCATGGTAGATATACAAGACTATCCCTTGAAAAAAATAGCCATATCAGCTACTTGTAGCATTTTTTCACAGGGACATATCATTAATAAATGCCATTTACTTCCACAACTTAGAGATGTAAAATTTGTTGCCTAGTCTAAATTCTTCTCAAAGAGAGATCCCAAAAACAACAAACAGGGCAAGTAAATCAACCACCACCTTCAGCCCAACCTATGGCCAATATGAATAATACAGGACAGGCAACCCCTATCTATGTAAACTAAATTTATTAAAAAAAATCACAAAAACTTTTGCATAATCAAAATAGGAGTTTACAACTTATTGATGATCCTAGAGTTTTCCATTATTACTTAAATATTGATAGGATTTTACCGCGTTAAACCGCAACCTAGAAATTCTTAGCCTACATAGACAATAGTTGATCTCATTAGAGGTGATCCTACCTGACAAGTAGTTGATCTGCTAAAGTTGTACACTTCTTGTCTTATTGTACAAACCAAAAATATTTCTTTTTTAGCCCAACTTGTGATCAGTCTAAATAATACATGATAGGCAACCCCTGTCTATATAGCTAAATCTGGTATAAAAAAAAAAACCTGCAAGAAATGTTATTGACTGCATCAACATCCAACTGTGCTCAAACAAGAACTTACCTGAGCTTGAAGAGACAAAAATCAATGGATATACATAGAAAATATTTAGTCCAAACATACAAAAATTAGCCTTGGATAAAGGAGAAAAACTAGAAAAACTGCAGATAGAAAATTTACTTCCATTGAACTCCTTAGTAAGAAATTACAAATGGGTAAATTTTGTCCTCCTAGGAATGAAACAAATTGAAGTGCAGTCAAGAAAATTCTTGAACATTATTAGCTGGTTGTCTTATAAACAAAAAGCAAAATTGTTGTTATTTTGAAACAATATTTCAATCCCTTTACATGGAATTACAAGGGTATATCAAGATTTTATCTTGATGTAAGCACTTAACATATTTTGGGAATTGGTATTTAATTGTTTCAAGAACAGATTGACAAGATTTTGTAGACTAGGAGGCATGGACAACACTTGATTGAATAAGTTTTCATATATGGAGTAGTGCTTCTTTCTCCCATTGGTAATTCATTGAGGATGTTAGTGGTGAATGGACATTGCCTTCGGGTATACCATGCACCATTAACTAAGGAGGAGTTCTTGAAGGAGATTCCATTGGATGTACACATAATGGAAGAGAATTTCTCTTAAATATCAGATTCAGAGTGATGATAAAAAGTTTGACAAAAATAAAAATAAAAAAAAATACAAGAAAAGTAAAAAGAAGAATAGTCTTGTTTGTGAACTTCCTTCTTGGGTACAAGCAAGACAAGAAAAATTGAAAAAAAAAAAAAGAAAGAGAGAGAGAAAAAAATTTGCAGCAAAGGCATGTCCCACAAAATGGGGATACATGAGGACAAGCATCAATTTCAGAAAGGAAGAGGAACAATGGAGCCAATACTTCATTTCCATTAATAAGGAGGCAATTATAATGTATGAAGATTCTTACTGCTCATCTATAAAGGAAGGTTGCATCAATGTTGCAGGTTTTAATAGAAAAAGATGGTGTTTTCATACAACAATTGACATGTTTTTGCAAAATAAGGATTGGTCTTATCCAAATAAGAGTGAGAGATGTTCTCTCTCATTGAAGTACTTGAAAAAAAAAAGGACAGAAGTTGGTTGAAAACCAAAAATGGCAGCCTCTTTTGATGAAAAAAATGAAAAAAAGGAGATGAAAAAAAAAAGAAAAAAAAAAAAAAAAAAAAAATGAATAATTCAGTAGTGAAAACCTTCTTGGAGGCACTACTGAGTTGGCTTGCATGAAAACCAATTTTTCGGTATGCATTACCTTGTTGATCTACCCATCATTTTTCCACCATTGTACAAATCTCACACTGCACATGTGTTATGTTTATGTTTTCAGATAGCCTCGCTAACAATCATCAAAAGCGGCTTGTAAGGTGCATGACCAATTTTTAGGACAGTAAGGTATGTGTTTCTTGCATTTAATTCATAGTAAACATTTAGCATTTAGTGTATGATAATCGGTATTTGGCATAAACTATTCATACAATATTGACAAGTTGAAAAAGGAACATGTTCAAGATGTCAAGAAACACCCCCTTATGCCCTTAATTGCATGGAAATTCTAAAATTGTGCAAAAACCTGATTTTGGGATAGACATGGCAGCAATTCTATTTCAATTTATAGGGCAAGTTTCAGAAGGAGAACTGCAAGTTTATATCTCACAATTTTCTAACAAATTGAAAGAGGATAATCAACAAAATGCACCTATAGGTTCTATTTTAGTACTACTGGAATAAAATAGCAACATAAAAAACAAAGAATAGCATCTAAACAAAAGGATGAAGAAGGGATTTTTGATGTTAAGGAAGGCTTATACACTCTAGAGATGGGCCCATAATAGAATCTATAGCTAAATTTTGCATAAGAGGTCATTTCTACATTTTTTGATGCATATTCAGAATGAACAGTCATATCTTCGGAATGAACAAGCATATCTTCGAAATGAGTAGGATATCTTTGGAATGAGCAGAAATTGTACCAAAATTGCTGAAAATGCTATAGAATAGCAAAAAGAGTAGGGTACATCAAATATTGAGGTTCATAAGGCTCTACCACAAGTAAGTACATCCCTCAAGCATTTCAAATCCAAAATTTTTATCAATTTTGTTCAAAAGGTGCAAACAATAGAAATAAGCATTTAGGTTGAAATGTTGTTAAGAACATAAAATTCCATTAGTAGTAGTGCATCTACCAATTATGGTTCCACAATAAGACTATTGCAAGATGAATCACATGATATCAAGCCTTTAAGAGGTACCTTGTAGAACTAAAATTTGTAGAAAGACAAAAAAATAGGCATACATGTGCTTAATTGCAAAATACTTGATATAGTGCAACAAGGAGGAATTTCTTAGTTAGCAGGTAGCAAAGGATGTTGTTCACAAGAATAAAACCTGCATATTACTATGGCCTACTAAGATGCATGAGGGCATGCATCATTTCAAGTTGGGGGGATGATGAGGCCTATAAATACCTCATTATTGCACAATGTTTGACTACCATATGATAAGTTAATTGCCAAATAGTTAACTAACATATACTATTTGTTAAGTGTTTACATGATTTTGTGTTAGGAATACTATATCTCTGTTTTTGACTATTTTCAGTATTTTGTGACTGATTTTGCTTGATTAAGTAGCAAGTAAAAACATGAATTTCAATTAACCAAATGTGGTATGCTGATATCCATTAACTTCTCAATGGTTTTTGAATGTTTTCCTGCCCTTCAACTTGTTTCAAATCCACATTGAAGCCAAAATTTTAGGACTGTCATAAATCTGAAAATCTGAAAAAAAAAACAGCCATATAAAAATCAGCAAGTTGTCACTTTATAGGAACACCTTGAAGTTGTCAAGTAAAGCATGAGGATATGGATAGAATGAGTTTAGAAGGACTACATAAGACATCTGACCTATTTAGAAGCATTTTCACATGGTCTAAATAGGCAGCAACAGGGTATAACAGAGCAAGGATAATTGTGCAGCACTGTTGCACTATTTCAGCATTGTTACTTTGTGAATGAAGTGTATAAATTCAATAGCAACTTGATGTACTCCTTCATGCTGATATTTGAATAATTTTTCCATGTTCTAATTTGTTTGAATTTTTAAGAAATGCCAATATTTTACAACTATGCAGCAGAGTTGGAAAATGCAATAATTTACCATGTAAATTCCAAAAAGCTACCAATGAATGGCAAGGCATGGAATTCACACATGGAGAGGAATGAAGGCTATTGCAATATGATTCTAAGGGCTAATCCACCTGATAAATGCAGCTAAAATAACTTGAAGATCACACAGTTGGTCATTCCAAATATCTTTGAAATGAGCAAACATCTTCGGAATGAGAAATACAGTCTCTTCGAAATGAGCGGAAATCTTCGAAATGAGAAATACAGTCTCTTCGAAATGAGCCACTTATCTTTGGAATGAGAACAGAAAGTGCTTTTTAACTTTTTGACTATTTTTTGATGGTGGAAAAAAGGAAATAAGGTTAAGGGAAAATATCTCCCATCTAATTTTGTCGTCCTTGCCGTCCAAAGCCACCATTCATGGAAAAGATCAATTTTGATCCTCTTCTAGGATAAACACAGAAATAATTGCAGCATAATAGAAAGTTGTTTGCAAGATAGAAATGGCATATTATGAAGTGAAGAAATATGTGTGAGATATTTCTATACTTCTCCCACGTACTCCCACCATTGAAGATGCTTTCTAAGGGCCAATGACTACTGCCGCAACACAAACTGTCCAAATTTGCATTTATTTCAGATCCAAAATTATTGGCAAATCATTGTAAAGTAGCACATAGGCTGATTTGAGCATGATATGTTGTAAATATTTATATAAATAACACAACTCCCTCTTTGTTTGAGCCAGTTAGGAATTAGAATAGATGGGAGTTTTCAATAGCAACAATTAGGACTGTATAGTAATTTTCTGTAACAGTTTTCAGCATGTTTTGTCATCAATAAAAGTGTAGTTATTTTATCATTTTCTGTTCTTAGTGTTAATTAGTTAAGGAGTGCTTTTCACCTCCTTCTATATCAGGAAGTATGGGCCCACTTTCAGATCTAGAAAGAGGGATTTTATGGCAGGTTTTAATCTATAATTTTGCTGTAGCAAAATTAATAGATTGCTTGTCAGATTTCATTTTTTTATTTTTTTATTTTTTTATTATGTGATTGATGTTTTATATTATTTTTGTGTACAATATTTATGTGTGTGTTAGCTGATAAATTAGATTAAACATTTATTTCTTGTTTCCTTTACTTTCCATGTTCTATTATTTTTATGTTTCAACAGCTTTCAATTTCTAGTAGATTTCATTTTCTTTGTCAATTCCTATAGCATAATCTTGACAACATTTTGTAGCAGGGCATTGACATGTGTTTTATTTCCAAGCATAACTTCCATTCTGCAAGAGTAAAATAGGTTTCAATTTTGCAATTGTAATTTAGGATTTCATTTCAGCAACATTTCAATTTAGCAATTTCAATTCTGTTATTTCAATTCTGCAAAAGTAGTTAGATTTCAATTCTTGCAACTTAGAATTAGTTTTTAGTTCCTACAAGTTTCCATTCTATATATTAGGTTTAGTGTGACACCAAAAGGCTAAACCAAATCTATCACACCTAATAAATGCTTGAAATCTGAATTCCTGAATTATACTCTGCCCTAGCCTTCTATCATAGACAACCTTGGACACCACCCCAAATTGATAAGATCTTTGGTATTTAATGATGTGCTTAACAAAAATGCATCAATCAACATAAAATTGCTTTCATTACTTTGTGGGGGAAATTTTGTTACAAAGTGATGCCATTCGGTCTCAAAAATGTCGGTGCCACATATCAGCAGGCCATGACATACATATTCCATGACTATATGCATATGATCTTGGAGGATTACATGGATGACTTACTAGCCAAGTCCCTATTGCGGCAATAGCATGCTGAGGTCCTTAGACAAGTCTTTGATTGCCTCATAGAACACAATGTCCAATTAAATCCTAAGAAGTGTGTATTTGGCGTAACTTCTGGAAAGCTTTTGGGATTCATCATATCTAAGAGAGACATCGAAGTAGATCCTACAAAGGTAAAGGCTATATTGGAAATGGCCACCCCAATGAACATTAGGGAGCTAAGGAGCCTATAAATCAAGATAGCATCCATCAAAAGATTCATCATGAAATTATCAAACAAATGCCGACCTATGAATCATTTGCTATGCAAGGAGGTCCCTTTTTAGTGGGATGAAGAATACCATAAAGCCTTTGCAAAGATAAAAACTTATCTGGAAACGCTGCCAGTATTGGCTCCACCAAGGCCAGACATACCATTCTTACTATATATATTGGCTATTTATTTTGTATTGGGCACCATGTTAGCCCAAAAGAATGCACAAGACAAAGAGCAAGCCATATATTACATTAGTCACACCTTGGTGAGTTATGAGCTAGGATATGCGTATGTCGAAAAGTTGTGTTTAGCAGTAGTCTTTGCTACTCGAAAGTTACAACACTACATGTTGAGCCATACGACCTACGTCATATCAAAACAAAATCCTTTGCAATACATGATGAGCAAGATATATCACAATACACGTACCGCAAAGTGGATCATGTTATTGACAAAATTTTATCTAGAGTTCATAAGCCAAAATTCCATCAAGGGACAATTCATAGTAGATCAATTAGCAAAGGTGCCTCTTTAGGATAATAAGCCTCTCACTATAGAATTGCCTAATGATGTGGTCTTTGCATTATCAGATCCTCCAAAACTTGAAGAACCTAAGAAATAAGGAGACATGTCATTGTTTTTCAATGGTTCGATGTGTGAACAATGGGAAAAAGTAGGAATTGTCTCTATCACACCACAGGGCACTCCATTATCCTTATCATTTAAACTAGATTTCCCATGCATAAACAGTAACACAAAATATGAATCATTGATCCTAGGACTCCAAACATCTGTATCAATAGGCATTAAAATATTGAATATCTTTGGTGACTCCTTGCTCATAGTAAACCAGGTCAAAGGACTATTTCAATGCAGGTGCCCACTCCTGAAAACTTACAAGGAACTCGTTGACACCTACCTAGCCTAGTTGTAATGGTATGACATCGATGCAATCCCTCGTATGTCAAATATATTTGCAAACACCATAACCTCTTTGGGATCCTTAATCCCTTAGAATCCATCTCCTAATTTTATGACCATTAATGTAAAAGTACTTTCGCACTCAGTAATACACCATGAAGCTCTTGACAATCAAGAATCAGTCAACATGATCAACATAAAGCCAGATCAAAATTGGTCCTTCGCAGCTAGATATTTCTTGCAAACAACACCTTGGGGATATTTGATCTCCCAAGGACTTTTGTAGTGTTGTGCAACCATACACCATATATTTGTTCCTTAATATGTGTTTACCATATCAAAAATACAGGAAGAGCAAGTCATATTTTCTATAGAAGTCATGGCTTATCAAGATTGGTTTTTCCAACTGTGGGACTTCCTGAAACTTGGAATAGTACCTCAATTTTTGTTGCATACTAAAAGGTAAGCTTTCAAATAGAAATCAACAATATACATCTTGCTAGAAGAAATCCTCTACATACAAGGATATTATGGAGTATTACTCCGTTGTCTTAAGCCCCAGGAAGCATCCTGGGCGATTTTGCAAGCTCACAACGACACATGTGGAGGTAATTTTAGTGGCATGGCCATCGTTAAGTGCATCTTGAGAATGGGTTACTATTTTCCCACCATAGAAAAGGACTGCTATGAGTATATCAAGAAATACAGTAAGTGCCAATATCATGCAAATCTAATGCACTTACCATCGCAAGCCTTGTAACCCATCTAGGCAACATGGCCATTCTTGTAGTGGGGACTAGACTTTATTGGGAAGATCTCACTCCCATCCTCAGGCCGACACACATTCATAATAATAGCCACAGAGTACTTCACTAAATGGGTTGAAGCGATCTCCTTAACATCAACAACTAGACCAAGGATTGTGGAGTTTATACTCCATAATATCATAAGTCATTTTGGGGTCCCTTC
This sequence comes from Wollemia nobilis, assembly GCA_028583015.1. Taxonomy (NCBI): domain Eukaryota; kingdom Viridiplantae; phylum Streptophyta; class Pinopsida; order Araucariales; family Araucariaceae; genus Wollemia; species Wollemia nobilis. Next base: position 3,908,168 of record JAQPPZ010016414.1, read on the forward strand.
GAAAATAATATCGAATAATAGGCCATCTTTAAAGAACAAAAATATGTGTGCTTTAATGAACAAATATCATATTCAACATAGTTTTTCAATGCCTTATTATCCACAAGCAAATGTGCAAGCAGAAGCCTAAAAAAAACAATAGTCTCCATCTTGAGGAATATGGTGCAAGACAATCACAAGGATTGGCACATGCAATTGCATTTTTATCTATGGGCATACAAGACTAGTATACGGATGCCCACTGGGGCAACACCATTTTCACTAGTATATGGCACTGAGGCCATCATGCCACTAGAGTTAGAAATTCCAACTCTACACATAGCATTAAAGGACTTCATAGATGATGATGCCACGTGGCAAGGCCACCTTGATCAGTTGATGCTTCTTTATGAATGTTGATTCAATGCTTTAGACCATCTTCGCGTTTACTAGGAATGCCTTGCACGAGCTTACACTACTAAAGTCCAGTTAAGGTAATTCAAGGTTGGAGATCTAGTACTCAAATAAAACCAACAAAATTCAAATCTGCCATCGCATCTACGAGATAAGTTTGTGGTAAACTGGATAGGCCCATACATTATTTAATAGAGGGTTGGTCCTGGAGCATATTACCTTATATCATTAGATGGTGTTAGAGGAGCTTGAACCTCTCAATATCATTCACTAAAGTCATTCTACACATAAAATACAAAAAAAAAAAATCAAATATGTCATAAAACACAAAAAAATTCAAATATGTCATAAAACACAAAAAAATCAAATATGTCATAAAACAAAAAAAAATCAAATATATTATAAAACACAAAAAAAATCAAATATGTCATAAAACACAAAAAAAATCAAATATGTCAAAAACACAAACAAATCATAAAAACATAAAATTTCAAAAATACAATCAAAAGCTCCAAGGGTAATTCATCTCGCTTGGTCAAAATCAATTCAAAACGCTCCAAGGGTATTCAAACTGCTTGGTCAACACCAATCAATTCAAAAATGCTCCAAGGGCATTCAAGCCGCTTGGTCAAAATCAATTCAAATAGCTCCAAGGGTATGCAAACCGCTTGGTCAAATTAAATCAAAATGCTCCAAGGGCATTCAAGTTGCTTAGTCAAAATCAATTCAAAACGCTTCAAGGGTATTCAAACCGCTTGGTCAACACCAATAAATTCAAAAATACTCCAAGGGAATTCAAGCCACTTGGTCAAAATCAATTCAAAATGCTCCAAGGGTATTCAAACCGCTTGGTCAACACCAATCAATTCAAAAATGCTCCAAGGGCATTCAAGTCGCTTGGTCAAAATCAATTCAAATAGCTCCAAGGGCATTCAAGTCGCTTGGTCAAAATCAATTCAAAATTCTCCAAGGGCATTCAAGTCGCTTGGTCAAAATCAATTCAAAAAGCTCCAAGGGTACTTCATGCCACTTGGTAAAAAACAAATCTCCAAGGGTACTTCATGCTACTTGGTCGAAATCAAAAAGCTCCAAAGGCATAATAAGCCCTTTGGTCAAATCAAACAAAAAGTACAAAAATAACATAAAAATCAAAAGTACAAAAACAATTGCATATCACATCTAGCATCCACATAATTGCATTGCATTTTCATATCCACTACAATTGCATATATCATGAAAGCCTTAAAAGTGATACCACATTTTGTTGTGCAAATCATTCAAATCCATACCTCCATTAACACGTGTGTAATTGTGTTTTTCAACACAACCATTATTTGTTGATATACATAATATATTAAGGTTTTTCGGTTAATCAACCACACCTAGTGATCTTATCAACTTTTGAGGAAAACCACTTTAATTAGTAGAAGGTAAGTTCTAGCCATTATAATGCCTTGGATATTCAATATCCTATCACTAATTGAAACACTAAAATCCTAGCTGGTACAAGGAAAATATGAAAGCTGCAAAGTGGTCTAGGTTACCTTAAGTGAAAAGGATCTTCCTTGCTTATCCCCTTGTGCAACCGGTTTAAAGGTGCTAAGAATTGGCAAAAGGACAAGCTTTACCCTATCCAAATACCTTGCTTAAATAAAAATAATCAAAATCCCAAAGCAAAGTACATATTCAAAAGGCCAAGCATACAATCCATATTTCATAGCAATGATCCAATAATCAAATCAAAAAGTTCAAAAAATCCTAGCTCAAAGAAAAATAAATAAAAAATAAATAGTGATTCTCATCACTATATATGAGTAAAATAAACAGTGATTATCATCACTACAAAAATCCTCGCTCAAAGAAAAATAAAAAATAAACAATGATTTTCATCACTACATATGAGCAAAATAAACAGTGATTATCATCACTACAAAAATCCTCGCTCAAAGAAAAATAAAAAATAAACAATGATTTTCATCACTACATATGAGAAAATATCCAAAGCCAAAAAGAAGCCAAAAAGGGAATAAAGCTTGAATCCTTGGAATTCTCAGTATTGTACAAAATCGAAAGGAGAAATCCTTACACATGACGATATGTCTATTATAATTACTTCATGTATTTGTGTAGACCAATGTTTGAATGTGGATGAGCTAGCTTAGGTAACCCAATATTGCCTAGTGGTATAGTCAAACTAAGTACAACATAAGGATGAGATGAACACTTGAGAATCCTTGATCTTAGCAATGGGTTGAAAGAATCCCGCCTGACATCGGAGGAAATGCTTGAGTTCTACCTCAAAATATACAATCACTTGCACACATAGAGATCATGAAAAACTAGGTCCATGGTAAAAGCATTACTTTTAAAAAGTCTAAGTGGCCAGTAGACAACTGTTTGTAGGGTAACTAGAATGTTTGAATCTCCAGAAAGCCCCAAAAAATTCTTAAATAGCAACAAATCATAACATCATTCACACCATCATTTTATTTATTAGATTCTATAAATTAGGGGGTATCAACATAGTAGGACAAATACCGCATATATATTAGAAATAGTATATAGACGACCATTGACTACTTTATATATTTTAATTTATAGAAACTTATTAAGAAAATACATTGCACACCATTACATGTCATATATGAATACTTAATAAATTCTTATGATAAGAGTGATTATTTTTTACTTTCTGTGGGATCACCCATTAATATTGTCAATGTCATATGCATTCCTTATGTTTTAAGTGATTAGAGCATATAGGTTTGTTTATACCATATCATCACATAAGTTAGATGCATACAATTAAAAATAAAATAAACATGCATTTAACAATAACATTGCATCCACAAACACAAGTCATGAATCGTCCATCATCACATCATAAAGTACATCATAAAACATATAGGCATATCCATTTGCATATAATCATGAATTCATCATGCATCATCAAAATACATCACGTCATATCATAAAATCATATACACATCCATATAAGCATATACAATATCATCTATCATCTAACATATAAATCAAATCATTATAATGCCATCATCACATCACATCATAAAACAAAATAACAATAAAAACATGAGCAATAAATGATACATATAATGAGTCATAATGCAAAGATATCATAAAAGTATGTGTGTCAAGTCCATGGATGTACAAAAATGCCCATGGATGATAGTCATATAGGTCAGCTTGACCTCAAAAAAAGAATCAAAACCAAGAGTATCATCAATTAAATACTAGGCATGTGCCCCTTGTAGCACCACCCCCTGTGGTCGAATCTCTGGGAGAATGGTGTGAGCTAGACCCTGCTGGTCTCTCAGTATGAGTTCGAGCCCCATGACCAGGTCAGATGGAAGATTGCCCTGCTATAGAACTCCTGCTAACCTGTGACCCACTTGTAGCCCCTCTCTCCCTAGGGATTCTCCTAGCCTCATGATATTCCTTGAGAACATAGCAATATAGATTGTGTCCTCAGTAATTTGTACATCACTCTCATCTAGAAAACCTCGTAAATGAGTGATCTCAATCTCAAGGGATACCCTCGAAGGATCCTTGGAAGTAGGAGGGGCAACAACAACCTACATCTAGGCAACTCCTCCTAGAGTTGCCTACAAAGCTCGTATCTGATCTAACAACTGAGCTATAGTAGAATCCCTCTGTGCTATGGTGGCCTCACGCTATTGTACCTATATCTTGGCTGATTGGAGCTCAGCCTCCACATCATGTAGCTATGCCCTAAGAGGAGAATATCTCTCCTCAGGCTCTATTTCCTCCTCCACCTCCTTGGGAGCCTCCTGCTCCTCCACTGCCATCTACTCTACCTAGTCCTAGCACAGACCCTACACCTTGCTAGGTTTGCCTCATCTTCACCATCCTCCTCTCAACCCAGGATGCCCTCACCATACCACATCAAGTCACTCCACCATTGTGCAAATGCCTCTATGACTCCACCAACTACTCGAGGATCAACAGCTGGGGCATCCTCATCATCAACAAGCTTTGTAACCTATTGGGGAGGGTGGTATCTCTTTGCTCTGATGCACCTATACAAAAAGGATACTAGTGGTACATCCTGTTGTAACCCGTACTGATGAAGAACCTAATAATAGAAAAAGTGATCTTGTATGTTGACCTTGTGGCCAATGAGCCATCGCTCATGCCATGTCCTAGTAGTAAAGCTATCAGGGTCATCCCAAGTGGGACACTCATGATACGGGTGCCATATGATATCTCCATCCTAGATTCCAATAAAAGTGTTAATGTAATGAGTCATCTCCCTTGTGAATGTGTGGCTCTTGCACTCCTCACTCTCTCTGGTCCACCTAGCACCATAGCACTACATCCTCCCATAAAAAGTTATTATCTCAATGCAAATCCCCTTAGGGAAATCTACCCTAATGTGCTCCCATACCAAGATCTATAGAATCCAACTACAGGTGATGCTGACATGACCCCTCTAGCGGATGTGGTACAACTCATCATAACACTAAGCCAATAAAGACCTACCCCATGCATATATGATAGGCTCCTCACTGTCCATCAGGTCCTGAACCATCGCAAGGAGGTTCTAAAGGAACCTCAAGCCTGAGCAATTTGGGATGAAGACATTGCTAATGACCATCAGTAGCATTGCATGCCTCGCTATGAAAACCCACTCTAGTACCAGTGGATGATAGACACTCCTCCAGACTTGGTGTCCTTAAGATAATCCTTAGAATGCCTCCTAAAAACCTGAGTTAAGACAACCACCTAATCAGTAGTGGCCAAAGAAACAATAACCACTCCATCAAAATGGATCTAGAAGATCATGTACACATCCTCTGGCATAATGGTCATCTCACTGGTTGGGAGGAGGAAGGTATTAGTCTATGGGTCCCAATGATGGGCCAAAGTTGTAAGATAAGCCTGGTTCGACATGAGGTGAGGTAATATGGTAACATACTGGAGCCCACAAGCCTTGAGCCATGCCCTATTCATGTCATCCAAGTGAGGAAGAAGGTCAAGCAAGAGCTTAGGGTCCCGATCCCAAGCAGTAAGGATCTAAGTAAAGCAAAAGAAAGATGAAACATAACTATAATGCATTTAGGGCATAATTCACAATAAAAATGAAAACGGTGCAATAGAGGATGGGCTATTCTAAGTCTAAACAAAGGGACAATATTGCACCTAATCAAACAAATCAAAAACTCAAAAGAAAAATAAAAAAATTATCTCCAAAAAACAAAAAACTAGCAAAAATTATGCAAAAAATGGCTAAGGGATTTAGTCATTGTCGCTACAGTGGCCAGAAACTGGCCACTGGAGATAGTAGTAGCCAAGACCCAATGGTAAAAATTTTAACCATTGGGGTTGTAGCACCCTAAAATTGGCACAGTTAAACCCTTAGTAAAAGATAAAAAGATAAAAAAATTGAATTTTAACCCCAAACCGCCCGTAAACCGCCTGTTACCCGCTTCCCTTCTTTTTCATGCCATTTTTAGGATTTGTTTTGACCGTTGGATGATATCATCGTAGATCAAATGAAATCATCCCAGATCTGATGAATTCATTTGGAACAGAACGTCTAGATGATTTCGTCCCAAAACCGAATTTTCATAATTAGCTTTTGTTTCAATAGCCTCTCTAACCTGGGTAGAAAGCGTGTCTACGTAGTTAGAGTCTCCCTCGTTGGAGATCTCCCAAATTGGGATGATCTCCAACCTCCTAACCTCCCCCTAATCCTATATAAACTGGGATTTTTCTAGTTTATCCCCCTAGCTGATCCCCCTGATTCCCCATGACTTTTTGCCTGAAACTCTGCTTAAACTTCCCTGAACTTCCCCGCACCTTAGAGCATCCTCACACCATCTTTTGCATTCGTTATTTCATGTTTTCTTGTAGGAACTCTACTATTTTTCATTCGAAGCTAGCTCGGATCATCGCAAGTGATCCTGGACGATTTTGAATGATCTTGTCAAGGAGCGCAGATGATCTCGTATGATTGGAGGCGATCTCGACTGTAGTCTAGATTGGGGGCAATCAGAGTCTAGAGTTTGCAACTCTTTATCATTTTTCTACATTTCTTTATACATTATTTTAGTTATTATGTTTATGCATCTTGGAGTTCACCTCATTTAGTATAACCACATGATAAAGTTAAAATCAAAACATTAAATCTACTGCATTTCTCTTGTTTGTTATTTGAATCCATTATTTAGGCACATTTACTATTATTGTTATGATTCTCTGTTGCTTTTGCAGTTGCATATTTGGTATTTTGTATCTATTTTTTTTATTGCAAGTTTCGGACGAATTCGTCTAATGAATTCATCAAATTTTAGATGATTTCGTCTGATCTCAGATGACCGACTGTGATTTGAGATGACTATGTGAAATATTAGACGATTATGTACGAGTTGAGACGATTTGGACTGCTACAAAACTCAGAATCTTCATCAGACATTCGGAATCAGGTATGTATTGTTCTAGTTAGCATATTCTCTGTGTTTAGCATGCATTTCTATTTTCTATATTCATCTAAATCAGAATTGGCATATAGAATAGCTTAGATTCATCTTGGCCAAACCTAGGAGTTGAATGATTAAAGTACAAAATAAACACATCAAACTCACTATCAACCTAGGTGTGGAAACTGCCACTCAAAAGTTTCCTGGTGAACCCACCATCCATCAAAAATTCACCTTTATACCCCTCCCTCGAGAGGCGGGACCTTCAAAGGGCCTCTCTGTCCGAGGTATTGTCCCATCCTTCTCGCATCCCCCTTTCGGGCGCGGATCCTATAGCCTGAGGGTAAGGATGTAAAAAATTTGGAGCGATACATTTTGGTGAACCCGACATGAATAACATAGGCATATTTCTGATTCAAAAATAAATAAATAAAATAAAATAAAATATATATATATATACAAAAAATAATAATATAACAAAATCATCATTTCAAGTTTGTATGTTTTATATTCAACTCTAAATAGTAGATATTAAATATTACTTTTAGAAGTACTAAAGAAACCATGAGTTTTTACTCAAATCAATATGAGCCCATCAATAATGTTGGAAGAATTCAGCCAAATACATTTGTTGATTATGACCAACCTCATCCCTATTCAACATCACCTCCATCACGCTTTTCTCATTTTTCATCATTACCCCAATAGGACAATCCCTTTTCCAATCCTCTTCATAACGATATTATCTATTCTCCCATATATCCATATTATGTCTATCAATCCACATATAATCCTCCTCCATCCTTCCAATATTCTTCTTTCAATACAACACATTCATTTCAACAAGAAAATACTTATTCTTCCAATCCTACCATGCACTCACATCATACTTCACAATATTCCTATCATCATTCTACCCATAACAAAGAAAAGAGAGGTAAAAAACCATTAGGTCCTTTTATGACTGAACTCCTAAGGCACATATCAAAAACCTCTCGAAAACCTTCATCACGTACATTTACAAAGCTCAATCAACCAATGGATATAATTCTCAAGCATTTATTTGATACAAATAAGATTGAACTCCCTTCCATAAGACAACATGATACCATAGCAGATTGGTTTAAACCTGAGCTACATTGTGAATATCATAGAGTTTATGGACATATGACACAAAATTATAAATATTTAAGATGTGCAATTCAATATTTGATTGATGAGGGTCTTTTTAATATAAAGGAATTACAATCTACAACTGATTATAAATCTCCAGTAAACAATCAAACTCCTAAACAACAAATACCAATAATCAATCAAGACATGGAGATCCCCCAAGAACCCCTTTTCAATTATCAACAACAGAAAACCAATCAAATATTGCATGTTAATGTGTCCCATCATGATGATATTACTAATATTATAACTAAAACTACAAATGAGCAACCTCAAGTTCAATCAACTCAATCCGATATTCAAGATATGGATTCCTCATTTGACCAACCTTCAAAACTATCTTTGGCTCTAGAGAATGATACAAAATGGAATATAAGCATAGAAAGCTCATCTTTAGAATCAAAATCTCAATCTGAAATCCACTTTGATAGCCAACAACAAGTGATTAATCCTAAAGCAAAGATGTCCCTTTTAGAAGTATTACAAAGTTCTCATAAGGAAACTTTGTTTAAGATACCTATCCAACAATGTGTTCCTCATGATATTTTCCCTAAGAAAATAATTGATGGTGTAAGCCCTCTTAAGGTTAACCATATTTCATTCTATGATGAGGATATTCCTTCCTCTACTCCACAAGAATACTCCTCTCTTTACATTACAGGATCTAGTAAAGAAACACCTGTTAAAACTATCATGGTAGATAATGGCTCCTCTCTTAATTTATGCACTTATCAAAAACCCAAAATAAAGGAAGAAGATCTTAATGAATCAAATGTTATTATAAAATTTTTTAACAATGAAATTCAAGAAGCTCAAAGTACTATAATTCTTCCTCTTAATATTGGATCCAAGATCCTGGATACTTTGTTTTATGTAGCATATTGCCCTTCACCTTGCAACCTACTTCTCAGAAGTCCTTGGATTCATACGATGATGGTTGTCCCTTCCACTCTTCACCAATGTTTGAAGTTTGAACTTGCAAATAAAATTGTTACCATACATAATGACCCGACACCATTTGAAGAATATTTAACGATTGAAAAATCAAGTTCTATACATTCTCCATTGTCACAATTACCTTCTATCCATCACTTTTCTTCATCAATATATGATCATCCTTGTTTACCAAATAACACCCATGCATATCTTTCACATATGCTCCCTCCATCTTATCAAGCCTTGGAAGATAGTGCTAAGAATGAAGAACCTTCTTATCCTTCTGACATTTTATTTTGTAACATGATCAATTTTACACATATAAAAGTAAAATCTTTTGCTACATTATTCTACATCATAACAAAGCTTTTGTTATCACTACCTTTTATTCATCACCTTTTGTTCTTACCTTCACCACAAACAAATTATCCTTCAAAACCGCATTTGATTTTGAAGCAACCTTAGACACGCTATATTAAAATAACCTTGTATAGTGTATATAGATCATCTTGTATATACCACCAATTCCATCATCTAAAAATTCATATAAAAATAAAAATTTTCAAAAACAATCACATTGTGTTTCTTTCAATTCATAAATTAAAATCAAAATATAAAAACATCAAAATCTTCAAAAACATATTTTATTTTTGTACTTGTCAATTCTTGAAGTATTGCAGTTATATTTTCAATTATTTTGGATAAATTAGCATTTATTTGGAATCCCGCACTTTCACACTCACATGAATAAATATCTTGATTTTATTTGGCATGATTATTAATCTCTCTTATATCAAAGTCCACAGTTGAATTAAATAAAGTTTTGAGCATAGAGAACTGATCTTGTTATTTACTTGAACCAAACATATCTCTTCACATTAAAATTATTTCATTGCAAATTCGATATGATGCTACATAGTAGAAGTGGTTTCTTGAGCAAAAAGTTTCCCCTGCTATCCTATCATGCACATGGTCTAGAATCTTTGAGAATTGACAAAAGGACAAGCTCACCCCTACCCGGAATAAAAATCCCTTGCTCTACAGCCAATCCGAGCAAGTATCCCTAGTATAGGAAGAAAAAGAAAAGTCAAAGAAAATAAGAAAAAGAAAATTATTATTTTGTATCATCACAGCAATATTTTAGTATTATCTCAATTCCAAGCAAAAATACAAAAAAAAAAAAAAGAGAAAGAAAAGCAAAAGTGAAAAGAAAAAGCAAAAAGCAATAAAATCCCTTTCCCTACCCCTTGAAAAGAAAAGAAGGGTGAATGAGCTTGAATCCCTGGAATTCTCAATTATTCAAAAACTGTGAGGTAAGCCCCATAACAGGTGGTTTGTGCCCAACCCGCTTGGCCTTGGGTAATCCCTAGCATGGTGATATGTCTGTCACATTAGCGACCTTCTTTTGTATAGACCTATGTCAGCTTATGGATTAGCTAGCTCTTGATAACCCGACTTACATAGTAGTTTGGTACGATTACATGCATATAAATCATGGTTAAGGAACACTCATTTGGTTAAGGCAAATTACTTGTATCAAATTATCTTGCTCAAAATTGGTGAATGAACAATACAATCGCACACACATTTGTATTTGAGAGATTTTGTATCATTATGATAAATCAAGATTGGTAATGAACTCACATTTGCACATAAGGGTCCCTTATAAATCTACATTTGTCTTTGAGATAATTTAAAATATTTCTACAATTCTTTTTGAAATAATTTTATCTTCTTATTTCAGAACTTCTGTTTTGTATAAAAACAATTACATACATTGTTTTCAAGCAATCAAAATTCTTTCAAACAACATATTACAAAATCTAGTAAATAAAGTCATGTTTATATATTATTATTTTCTTTTTATCTCAAAATCAAAAATCAATCATACAATAAAACTAAAATATCAATTTTTCTTTGGATTTCACGATGATGGTATAAGTCTATACCTATAAGTCTATGCCTAGCGCAAACCATTGCTCTAATTTTATTTTCCCATTCATTTTAATTTATAAAAACATATGACTTACATCATTATGTTACACAATTGAGCTTTAAAATGAACGAACACTTATTCCATTTCATGTCATTATGTCAACATTCAATTTTGCAATAATGGTATAGTTCACACTTAGGAATTTATGCCTAGCCAAATCATATTTCTTTAATATGTCATGCATAATATTTTATGAAAATCTAAAAACAAATCATCACCATCATCTCTTCCATCATCACAACACAAAGTCTTAAGATAGTCTCTTAAGCACTCTTCCACTTTTAACAATATTTCTCTCCTGGGATTAGTTTGACGACCTAGTGAGTGGCGACTCCATGAAATGGTCTATAACAGCGACAATGTCCTTTGAAATCATTATTAGAAGTCCCTTTTATTTTTCATCAAATTACACCAAAACAACCAATTTATTTACATCATATTATTTCATTTACAATTTTATGCCATGACATTAAATTATAATATTTCAAAATGACATAATTACATGAATACTCAATCACAAAATTCAAAATCAAAGCATCATACAACATATACACAAGTCACCTCATCAAAAACAAGACTATATATATATATATATATATATATATATATATATATATATATATATATATATATATATATATATATATATCATATCAAAACTGGATTGGTATGCCACAATATATATCCTAGCATACTCAATCCTCTCAAAAATCTATATAATCTCTATGCAGTCTATAGCCATCTAGTCTCGAGAAGCCCTCGAGCTCTCAGCCTCATCTCCTCCCCCACCCTGACGTGGAGGAGGTGGTCCCATAGAGGTTCATGCTGTGTCTCGGGTCCTCACTGTCGATCGTGAAGATGTCCTCGTCGATCCCATCCTGATTGGTTCAGCAATGTTGGTTGGTAGTTGAACCCTCTGGCCCTCTGGAACCAGCTGGAAGTATACCCCCTGGTAGAACGTGGTCTGCATCATAGACCGCACCAGCTCATCCCTTCTCGCCCCTCTAATCTATGCCCTGAGTCGTGTAGCCTCATCCTGCAGTGTCTGTACCTGAGCCCTGAGTCAAGTAGCCTCGTCTTGTAGTGTCTTTACCCTATTTTTCTTAATTTTATTTAAAAACAACAACATTTTTTTTATTTTTGCTTTTTCGCGTTTTTACCTCAAATGTTCGATTTGGGTAAAAACACGAAGGGGGCACCATAGTAAACAGTTGTACGATTCGACCAAGAATCGTCGTCTAGAAAATTGAATAAATTTTTGCTTTCTTGTAAAATGGAAAAAACTCGTCTTTAACACTTTTTCTTCAAAAAATTTGCTTAAGAGGGGGCAAAATGTAGCACGCCCTAAAATTGGCGAGGTTAAACCTTTAGTAAAATATAAAAAAAATTGAATTTTAACCCCAAACCGCCCGTAAACCGCCTATTACCCACTTCCCTTCTTTTTTGTGCCATTTTTAGGATTTTTTTGACCGTTGGATGATATCGTCGCAGATCAGATGAAATCATCCCCGATCTAACGAATTCATCTAGAACAGAACGTCCAAACGATTTCGTCCTAAAACCGAATTTTCATAATTAGCTTATGTTTCAACAGCTTCTCTAACCCGGGCAAAAAGCGTGTTTGCATAGTTAGAGTCTCCCCCGTTGGAGATCTCCCAAATTGGGATGATCTCCAACATCCTAACCTCCCCCTAATCCTATATAAACTGGGATTTTTCCAGTTTATCCCCCTGGCTGATCCCCTTGATTCCCCATGAATTTTTGCCTAAAACTCTGCTTAAACTTCCCTGAATTTCCCCGCACCTCAGAGCATCCTCACACCATCTTTTGCATTCGATATTTCATGTTTTCTTGTAGGAACTCTACTATTTTTTACTTGAAGCTAGATCAGATCGTTGCAAGTGATCCCGGACGATTTCAGACGATCTTTTCGAGGAGTGCAGATGATCCTGTATGATTGGAGGCGATCCTGATTGTAGTCTAGATTAGGGGCAATCATAGTCTAGAGTTTGCATCTCTTTATCATTTTTTTGCATTTCTTTATACATTATTTTAGTTATTATGTTTATGCATTTTGGAGTTCACCTCATTTAGCATAATCGCATGATAAAGTTAAAATCAAATCATTAAATCTACTGCATTTCTCTTGTTTGTTATTTGAATCCATTATTTAGGCACGTTTACTATTATTGCTATCATTATCCATTGCTTCTGCAGTTGCATATTTGGTATTTTGTATCTATTTTTGTGATTGTAGGTTTCTTATGAATTCATCATATTTCAGACGATTTCGTCTGATCTCAGATGACCGACTGTGATTTGCGACGACTATGTGAAATATCAGACAATTACGTACGAGTTGAGATGATCTAGACTGCTATAAAACTTAGAATCTTCATCAAAAATCTGAAATCATGTGTGTACTATTCTAGTTAGCATATTCTCTGTGTTTAGCATGCATTTCTATTTTCTGTATTCATCTAAATCGGCATTGGCATATAGAATAGCTTAGATTCATCTTGGCCAAACCTAGGAGTTGAATGATTAAAGTACAAAATAAACACATCAAACTCACTATCAACCTAAGTGTGGAAACTGCCACTCAAAATCTTTTTGGTGAACCCACCATCCATCAAAAATTCACCTTTATACCCCTCCCCCGAGAGGTGGGACCTTCAAAGGGCCTCTCAGTCTGAGGTATTGTCCCATCCTTCTCACATCCCCCTTTCGGGCACGGATCCTAAAGCCTAAGGGTAAGGATGCAAAAAATTTGGAGCAATACAAGGGTTCAAACATGTTCGCTTTGAGCAACAATGGCTCAGAATTGGTCGCTCTGAGTGACAGTGGTCGAGGGATGACACAGAAAACCCATGAACCCTCGGCCAAAAAAAAACATGAAAAATCAAAATATTACAAAAGTGACATTAAAAAAAAGGCAAAGAGAGAGGGGAAACAAAAAAAACTAAAGACAAATTCCCACTCAGACATCAAAACAAAGCTAATTTCAAACATGCTTAAAATGGCAGTAGTAGGTGAATGATAGAAAATTTAGAAAACCCTAGACTAAAGCCACTAACAGAAAAACAAAATCAAAAATTGGGGACTAACCCATCAAAGCAAAAAATAAGTTAAACCTAGCTATGGTTTTTGATTCATTGCCAACAGGTATAGTGAGGTTCATTTGCCAATTACTTAGTGAGGTTTAGTTTTACCCAAAAAAGGAAAAAAGAGATAGGGTTTTGAAAAAGAGAAATACCCAAGAAGCTTTGGCTCCTCCAGCAGTTGACGTCTCGCCCTGCGCAACCATGTCCTCAATGCCAAGTGAGCTCCAAAGTTGCAACCGTCACTGTCACACCAAAGCTCTAAAAAATGAATCTTCAACAATGAAAATGAAAGGTCAAACCCTAGAAAATGCAAATTTTATATTTCTTTAATTATGCCTTGGCCGTTGTTGATGTCAGTGGCCTAAACTTCATGGTCGCTCAAGGCGATAGTTGCCACAAGTAGAAACTCAAAGGCCGCTGGACCTGACAGTGGCCAAATCCATAGATCAAAATAAAAGGTTTCCTCCTTGAGAAATCACACAAAAACAATAAATATACACACTTTGATGGTTTAATATCATTAGAATGTCCAAAATAACAAAAAATCACACAAAAGCACAATCTCAGGTAGGCCTCGTATTCAGTCACCTACTCTATCAACTCGATGATTGCAGTGATTCACACTCCATGTATTTTGGTGAGATGAGTAGGTTACCATAAGGTCACTTGGGGAAAAAACAAATCATTTTGGAATTACGATGTGCCACCCTTCAATCTCGAAAAAGACCAATATGGTTGTACTACTCCACAAGTGCGAAAGGATCATCCTAATTCCCCTATGATACCAAAAACATTAATCCAAAGTGATACAATCTAAACATAAATAGAATCACTCATCCTAACTCCCTAAGAAAACTATTGATAGTTGGACCGCTCCTTGGGATAAGGATGGATGATTATCATAAACAATTGGAATCACACTTGGATGTGGGATTGCTCATTAAAAGCAAAAAATGCTAGAAAGGAACCAGATTAGTCATATTGGTCAAGCGACTTGTCACTTCATTCATTGTCATTTCTTCACCAATTCATTGTGTGAGGAAGTAGTTCAAAACTTCGACATAATCATAATCAAATCAATAAAATATCACTCGATCATAGCACAATTGTGTTTGTCATACGAATCATTGCATACAACAATTACAAATTTTCCTTATTTGTTGGGAACATAAGCAGACATGACATATTCAATTGTAGCTCTCCTACTGGTTGGAATTGTTGTAGCAGCTGAAGCTACTCGATTGAGTTTGAGGAATGAGTGCAATTTAACATGCCCAAGACACTCAACTAAGTCCTTCGAACATTGATGCAATGATTCAAAGGATGCATGCCATAATGCATGATTGGGCCATCCAACGTTAATCAGACCATTGATCATCATACACCCTATAAACAGATCAGTCTATGTTTTTCCTCAGTGTTGTGTTTTCCACATAGCACATCGCAAAAAGGGGCATCTTTAGACACCTAAATTGTGTCATGATTAGGATATCTACTCACATAGACACATTCATAAGATCATAGGATATAATCTTGGATTTTCCAAGCATCAACAGTGGTTCTCACCACTCATTTAGGGCCTTTTCAAACCATCCAAGCCTAGCCACTCAAGCCAAGAGTAGCAAAATCCTAGCTGCTCAAGCCTAGAGTGGCCAGACCTTAGCCACTATAGGTGATAGTGGCCAAATCTTAATCATTGCAGATGACAGTGGCTAAGCCATAAGAAGTAGTTTTGTTGACAAACATGCCTAATCACAGACAAAAATGACAGTCTGCATGCAATAAAGGTGAGCGGGAGTAACTTTGCATTCCTTTTCATGACCAGTTCACATAGGAGACTTGATTTTGCATTTAGACTTGAGTTAACTGATCTCCAAGCATAAACAAAGGATAAAAGCTTCTCATGCTAATGACCTATTTGCATATGAGAATCAAGTTGGAAGTTATATTTCAATTAACTAGCTTCCAAACATAGAAAAGACAAGAAGCCTTTCATGCTAACTTACACTATGCATGAGAAATTTATTTCTAGGGCTTGGACATAGACCTAGGGTTTCACACTATAAAATTTGCAAGCCTAAGAGCACCAAAGGAGATATAGAGAGAGAAACAGAGAGATATTTAATCAGAGAATCAATATTTTATCAATCTTGGTCATTGAGGAGAGCTTTCAAGACTTGGAGAGTTCCCTTGGAGATTACGATTACGATGAAGCCCCGGCATATTGGAGAGCATAGCAACCATTACTTCAACATCAGATACAATATTTGATCCATAGCTTTGGATCAAAGAGGACGAGAGTCATTTTAGCGGCCGTTGTCTTGGACAGTGGCCCATAGGCTTAGCTTAGGATTTTAGACATTATATTCATTATTTTAGCATATCATTAGCATAGCATCATTTCATTCATTTGCATCCATAGCATTAGTCTAATTTGCATTTGCTTTCATTTGTTATATTCAGTACTAACAACCTCATTCGGGGAGGCATTCTCGGACATCTAAGCGTGTGTTGTTGTTTCATTGCTTACAGGGCCACAAGTTTAATCGGATGGACTCTGCAACATACGAGAGCAAAAGGGATCCCTCTAGGAAACAAACGTGGATAAGGAGGCATTTGTAAGCCCTCATACATTTCCCTATACATAACTGGGAAGCTTTTTGAAAGTGCACCACCTCTTCACGAAAGGGGCACTCTTTGCCTATTTGTAAACTTATTGTATCGAAATGGGTATCCCTAAGAGGGACCGATATGTAACCGAGTTTCAATATGAATAAATATATCCATATTTGTTATATGCTCTTTCATTTTCTTCTATTTAATCTTGGGTTTTTAATAACATTGCAAGTAGAGTAAAGAGCGGTGCATGCGTCTCGGGGTCGCTACAGTATTGATAATCATAAAATGGGTTACAAGAGGTGATATCCTTTTACAATCTTGCCCTAAAGGCTACAATGGGGTCTTTCCTAAGGAAGGCCTCTCAAATGTGGTATAGAGATAGCAAGATTCATCTCTTTAGGTTCCTTTATGTAGATGGGCTTCTTGCTCATGAGCCATCGCTTGTTGTAGATATTTCCTTGTAATTTTGTTGGACCTGTAAACCTATAAAATCATATTAGTGTGTTGAGTGGTATACCTCAGTCAAACACCATAGTTATGAAGATAAAATACTCATAAAAACTATTCAAAACATTAAATAAACTTCTAAAAACAACATAAAACTAATCTATCCTTACCTGTCTGGGTGATTCTGGTTCCTGTTGCAGAGGTTCGTACTCCTAGGGTTCGAATCGGGTGGTTCGCACGTGTGAGGTACAAACCGGTCCCTTTTTGACCATATTATTTAGATAGATTTTCTAGATGCTCAAGATTGGATATTGACGATGATTTGTTTGATTTTCCTTGAAAAAGTGCATTGTTGGCAGTATTCTCAACCTATCTCATTCACAAAACAGTACTATGAAGGAGACCAGTTGATTGTGATGCTCATATGATGGTTGTGTGATGGATGTAATGGCAGTAGTGATTTCGATAGAGTTTTAGTCTGCAAAAATGATTTGTTGTGAAATGGTGAAAATGGCCTTCTATTTATAGAGTGGGCTAGGGTGAGAGAAAGGGGATGAGGTGTCCCCTGTGAGGTGGAAGTGGTGAGGTGTCCACCAAAGAGGTGTCCTGGGTCATAAGTGAGGTTGGGTGAGAGAATCTCTCACCCATCCATAAGTAATGTTGATTTAGCATAAATATCAATTTTTCATTAATATTTAGCTTTATTAAAATATCTTAGGATTAAACAATGATTTTTATGTGCAAAAGTCTTCATCTTGCATTAATGACCCAGGGGGATGTGAGATGGAGAAATATCTAGGTGGAATGGTGGCAGGGCTAGGCTAGTCAAAGTAGACTAGGTGAGGTGGAGGATTTAATTAAATCAAGATTAGATCTAATTAAGTATGTAATTAGCCATAAAGCATATTTAGACCAAAATGTTGACTTTTTGACCATAAAGTGTTTTTTGACCATGGTGAGAGTTTTCAACCTTAGTTGAGTTTGCATGAGGTCACATGAGAACCTATGGTTAAGCGTAGGAAGGGGCTTAGCTAGCCCAAAGGGGCTAATGATGATGAATAGTAATTTTAGCCAATTTATGCAATTTTCAAGGGTTTTGCAAATTGATTGACCATGGAAATGGGGAGAGGGACAATGTGTGACTTTTTGGTGTCTACAAATTGTTTTCCCTCAACAACTGGAAATCTGGCAACAAAAACTTTAGTACTCCACTAGCCATGCTAAACTTTCACAAAATCTAAATATTCTTCTTTTATCAATTCCATCTTGAAAATCTAGTTTTGATGTATATATATGTCTATACTCAAATTTCAATTGCTATTTCAAAAATTTGAGAGAATTGTGTCTCGTGGATAAACGAGAATGTTTCTTCCTCTATGGAATATTTCTTTGGAAAATTCCCTTCTTTATATTTTCAATTTTCAAATAATACATTTTTCCAATTTTTTTTAAATAAAAGGCGTGATCTATTCCATTTTTTTCTTTTGTGATTTGTAATATGTACCTCTAAAAAATGCCTTTCAAAAACCTATACCTTTTTTTTCCTTAACCAACATAAAATTCTCTTTGTTAACTTATGTTTGCTTTTCCTTTAGGAAACATGTCTTGATTTCTTGGAACCTTTTTTCAAATTTTACTTCAAATTTTAGTGTGTCATATATCCAAGACATTAGTGGATAATTTATTGCTAATTGTTCCTTCTTCAATTGAGATGGTCATTTTGACACCTTTGTAGCTCATTGTTCAGTCCCCTTAGGTGTGAATTATATCCTTTGGGTGCTCAACATTTTTATCTACTTTCACATATAATGTCTATGTTTTTCTATTACTTTGACATCTATATTTTTCCCCATTTTCTTTGTCTGCTTTCATATCTTCCTTGATAATTACAATGTTCCTTTTCAATTATACTATGATATTGTTACTTTGTCCATGAGTTTCTAGTTTCCTTCTGATATTATTCTAGGGTTGTGATCGCCCATTCTTTTTGTATGATGTAGTAAAATCCATGTGAGATAATGTAGTAAGGTGCTTTACTTTATTTTTCTACAATGATACTCACTCTCCCTTATCTCATTTTGTGTTGTTCTTGCTTTATAACCTTTGCCTTAAGGTCATCTAGTTAAAAACATGGGATTTTTTCCCATTCAATGTTCCAATTTTTTTAGTTATTTCCTTATGACCTCTACCTTGAGGTTTTTTTATTGAAACACAATATTTCTACCCATTCAATGTTCTATCTTTATTCTTCCTTATTCACCTATCATTCTCATAAATATTAGTGATCATTCTTTTCATGTCCTTTTTTAATTGCTACTTTCTTTTGTTCATCTTGATAATGACAAAGTTCTTTGCTTGATTTGTTATCCACTTGGACTTCATTTTGGTGTTCTATTAACACTATTCTTGTATTTGTATAGCTCTTCTCCATATGATTTTATTTCTTCTATGTGTAGTAGGAACCTACCTCACATTCATAATTGTATTAGCAACTTTCTTTCTATTTCTTAGACTAGATTTCTCTCGTAGCCAAACTTTGGCAAAAATACTTAACGATTTCTCTTTCCTTCTTTCTTTCAAGTTCCAAATACCAGAGAGCCTTTGAATGGATTATACATTCCTTTAAAATTTTCCTTTTAACATGTTCTCTTGGAATATCTACAAATATCTTCAATAGGCTATTTTAAATTTCATTTCAATTTTCTTTTCAATACCTTTCAAAAAAGGTTTCAATGGGTTGTTTCAATTTTTCTTCAACTTATTTTCTAGTGTATTTCAAAAAAGGCTTCTTTGTAATCTTCAAAAAGGAGATTCAAATGGCTTCCTTTCTTGAAATTTTTTAGGATATTCAAATGGCTTATTCTCTTGTCTTAATTTGACCTGGTTGTTTACTTTTAGGTGTTTGCCTTTGATAGGGGTTTTTCATCCTGATATTCTTTTTTTCTACTATGGAATTTCACTTCATGATGACAAATTTCTATAGGGTAGTTTTTACCCCTTGAAACTTCTTATCTCAAACTTATTTTTTCTTAAATAGAATGCACTTTGGCTTTCTTTGTGTTGAAGCTTAGAGGAGGATCAAGAGGATATTTCTTTCTTCCTTCTACCTACTCTAATACCACATGTATTATGTTATTGTAGTGAAAGGTATTTAAGTACATAGGATGCCTATTTTAGGCATAACAAACCATCAAATAACCTTGCAACTATCTTGTTATATATCAAATGCATGTACCTTGTGAAATATGTTGATACCACTTGACTTATTACATGGTCTATGATATAATAACTCTTTATATTGAAAACCATATTTATATATCCAATAAGATTTTTTAGTTTCCTGTTGTAACTTTGATATCTCCTTGTAATTTCTTAAAATTATTGATGTACATTTCAACATTATTGAAATTAGCTAGCTTCAAGGTGGAAAGCTCAGATTCCATTCACTAACATGTATGGAATTAATCTTATGTAACAACTCCTTAAATGTCTCTTATAATTAAATAGGACTCGTATGATCTTGGATATGTTTACATGTGTATCCAACTTCTTATCCATATACAAGTCAATAAGATTCATCATTCCACTTGCACATAATCTTCTATTTCTCAATATTTTCTATAAGGGTGGATATATTTTGTCCATATATCCACATACCTTTATATCAAATAAGAACCTCCATATTGATCTTCCATGAGGAATAATATTTGCATTGAATGCTAGAATAAGTAGTTTTCGGTCCATTTGGTTAAAGCACAAGTTTATCTTTCAAATAGTAAAATAATATTACCAAATTGGCATCAATGTGAAGGTATCAAACAATGTGTGACCTAAAAAAGGTCTCAAACTATTTTCATACTAGTGGAGATATGCTTTCTAGAAGATTAACCCCCTTTACAACTAAAATTATCCCCAAAAACTATGAAATTCAATTTTTTTTCTAACTACTACATGATTGCCACTTATCACATGTTTATTTGAATTTCCCCTAAGAAAATAAAAGTCTTTCACTTAGATATTTAGAAAATTGGGAAATGACAAGTTGTATCTTCCAAGTAGGAAAGGATATGTTTACATACAAAAAGAAGTGTTTTATGGTTTTAAGTGTCATATTAACCTTACAAAGATCCACATCATTAGTATACAACCAATTTGTAGAGAAACCATAACAATAAATACCAACTATAAAGCTACCACCAATGGTAGGAAGGGAGCAAATTTGGAACCCTCAACCTCCTTTGTATGAGCACCTTTGGCTAGGAATGATTTCAAAGGGATTCATGGGTATTTTTAATACTACAAGTACCCTATGCTTTGAAAAGGTATATTAGTAACTTAGATTATCCAAAATAGGAATGGGACTCAAAACTTTGTCCTATTTCTAAATACATTCATTGAAAACAATGGGCATGCCACCTATAAACTATACCAAGAAAATGTGTATCTCAATACTAATTAGGTGGAAACACTTTTTCTTACAAAATAATCACACAATCCATAGCCATGAGGGGATTCAAACTCTAGTTTCCTAATACAAATATACAAGGTAAAGGATTAAAAAACACTAAGTTGATTTATTTCATTTCAAAAATGGCTATAAATATCTAGATTACACCACCTCTAAATGATCCTTCTAGAAGATTTTAGATAGGTTCAAATTAACTTCCATATCAGATAACCCATTTGATCTATCAAAAATTACATTCAGATACCTAACTTTTAATTAATCCTTTTGACAAATAAAATGGTTGGCCTACAAATCTTATGCAACATGATTTGTTGGCCAACACACAAAATATAATATTAAAAATAATATTAAATGCTAATCCCTATCATTTCCACATTAATAAACATCCAAATAATATAATGGTCAATATTTTTATTTCTTGATGTTGATGGTAAAGGTAGGTCTCAAAATGAAAACTAGGCTTGTAATCCATGAAAAACATGCCATACTTGGATACCACAAGGATGGAACTCAAGTTTCCAAACACTATGAAGATCCTGCAATGATAAACCCTCTAAAGCATCAAAAAATCATGTCATGAGTTGAAATAAAATCATCAAAACAAGCATGTATCCCATCCTCGATTTGGTAACAAACACAAACATTCTCCAAAAGCATACCAAATTTTAAAGATAAATGTTTTCCCTCCTAAATTCAAAATTGTGAATGTGATGGAGAAGAGTTATATGTTTTGGCTTAACAAACAAATCTTCACATGAAAAATCATTAAAAAAAATTATTGAGCTAAGACACCCATATTTTTTTGCAAAGATTTTTAAATAATAACTATTTCTATTTTTTTATTGTCAATATTGTACAGTCATTCATGAAATTTTAGTAAACTAGAATATGAAATTTTAATAAACCATATTTCATCTATGCTCCATGGGAGTCTAGGTAATTTTTAACGACTCTTTTGTAGACACGAAACATGGAGTATTCATAGTGCACTTCATTCCACCCAAAAAACCATCAGTAGTTAAGGATAGCCTACTAGCATACAACACTATCTTCAGTCCATTTGATGTTAAACACTTTGCTCATTCAACTAAAGTATTTTTACAACAAAACATTTAAAGTATAAAGGAAATATGTTTTTTAAGGGAAAAGTTTGTAAAATTTAAACAAATATTTTTAGAAAACCCGACAAATTTAATCAAAATTCTTGTTTCATAGCTACTATTATAAGAAACACTTCCTAGAACTTGTAATCACAAGTTAAAGAGTCGAATATCCATACAAATGAAAGGATATGTAGTAAACCTTATCCAAAAAAAACTTTTTTTTCGTAAACAATTCTTTAAAAAACAAATCCTTTTATGCAATGCCACAATATAGTCATGATCCAAGCTCCTAAAGTGCAAATTGGGTGTTTTAGAAAATACTAAAAAATAATATTAGTCCAAAAATTCTCACTTCATAGCCATTCCACTATAAATTTAAATTCTCTAGAATTATTGTTATAAGAGATCAAGAATCATGCCCATGAGATTTATAGCATTTGGTAGGGACTAAAGAGTTTCACCCCCTTAACCAAGGATGAAATATCATGGGTAAATCTTAACTTTTAATAAAAATGACATGATCTTAATTGATTAAATTAACTAACTTCTAAGAATAAAACCAAAGTTTAAATTTTATTGAACTTTAAATGAATAATTGGCAAGACTCATAATACCACTATATGGTGCAATATGGATGGGATCCATTTCAATACCATATATCAAATAAAATCATAAAAGAGAGAGATCAGGAACTATATGGTTCATACTCTAATAACCTATACAATTATGCAATATAATCAAGAATAAACAAAATCAAGTGCATTATCCAACCAAAAAAAAAAAAAAAAATAGCGCTTAGAAATAATGAAGAACACATATATGGTACTCCCAAGGTTGGTCATAAAGATTGACCATTTGCTAATAAAAACACTACAAGGGTCACCTCATAATATTAATATGGGATCATAAGGAAAATATAATAATCACAATACAAAGACAACTATGACCCCAAGTAAAGTTTAACATTATCTCAATACCCAAGAGGCACTATACATATCCCATAATTTTAAGATATCCATACAACTTTATTTGATCAATTTTGTGATGATGGTAGTGGTATGTTGTTAAAGTGGGTAAAAAAAAAAAGATACATGTATCCATAATCAATTTGTTTATGTAATAAGGAAAATTTATTTTTTGCAACTTGAGTTTTAATGTGATTATTCAAACATCCTTCATAATGGGTCCATACCAAATGTGTAGACCTCCTAGAGCAAAAGTTCTCAAGAACTTGGGATAAATGTAAATTTTAATGGATCTTTGAAATAAAAACTAGAAAGGCAAGTGGGGAATATGATTTCAAAAATAATTAAGATGAAATTTTACTAGCATATGTAAACAAATATGGGGTCAAACAATTTGCAAAAGCAATGTCAGCTCTCTCCAAGATAAGTATGGTAGTATAAAATACTAGCATAATATACATATATAAGGGGACTCATTAACTATTAAAGTTATCTAAGAAGATTTGATGTAAAATCAAGATGACTATCAAAGATGTTAACAATAGATATAGTCTATAGCATAAGAGATACTTTTATGTATATAGGGATGGCAATATCTTGGCTAATGGAGTGGTTTAACTAGATATTAGAAAACAAATAACTTTATGTTACTCTTTCATCAATATAGAAGAGATAAGACCATACATTCTCTTTATTCCATTAAAAACTAGGTATGCTTATGAAATTAGGTATAAACAAAGCATATAACAAGCTTTCCTAGAGTTTTCTACTTGACATTCTTATAAAGTTTGGTTTTGTTTATAGTTGGTGTGAATAAATTAAAATTTTCTAGAACACTATCCTATTTTTATCAATGGTTCTCCTATTAGTTACTTTAATTCATCAAGTGAAATCCACTAAGCTAATCTACTATCACCTTATATATTCATTATTCTTGTGGAGGCATTAGGGAGAGATTTCGCAAAGGTGAAAATGGAATAAAATCAAAGTTATTTATGATGCAAATTGATCCAATCATATGACCTTTCTACAACATGGCTTCATGTTTTAATATGCCTAAAAAACTATTTTTCTAAACCTAATCGCATTGTTAAGGGTGTAGAGAGACTTTGATTTGATGCATTCAATATGCATTGAAAATATTAGAGAGAAAAAATTTCATGATAGAGTTGTTGCTACTTATTTTTCTTTAGATCACTGCTCCTTATATTGAGAAATATTTTGTAGTAATTTATTGTTAATAGTACCCAAAAAATACAACCAAGGACAACCCAAAACAATATCCATAGCTTCACTCTCAATGGCATAAAAATTTGAGTGTAAGACATATTTATCCATTCTTATCTTGAAGTTGTGTTTATAATTTTTTGAACCTGCAACTTTTTAGCCAAAGCAATATTAATGAAATTAAATTGGTTACTAGGGTTTATGGAAATAAAAACCCTTTCCCTCTGAATGTACCCATAAACCTACAAAATATATTTTTTTGGCTCAAACAATTCTTCTTGATCTGAATTATCTGACACAAAAGATGATCTTCCTCTCAAAAAAAAAAAAATTTGCCTCAAAAATTCTTCTTGATCACTACTTGTATTATCTAACACAAAAGATGTGTTTCCTTTCACTTGCATATTATTATCCTTATGGTTTATTTTTGTCAATTCATTGAAACCTTTCCATTTTAATGACATGACTCTCATTTGTTCAATTAGTTCTCTCATTCTCTCTTTTTGCTCATTAGAAAACTCCTCTAACTTTGTGACCTCAACCCAAAAAAAAATTCACTAGTGTTTTAATTAATGAAAATTTCTTAAAAATAAAATTTATAGGATCTCATCTATTTATTTCTTCAAACAATTAAATTTGTATAGTTTCTTCAAAATAAAACAAATGGCAACTGATTTGCTTACTCGGATTGAGAGTTATGAATTTTTTTCCCTTTTTCATGCAGCCCAAAAGTCAACACGAAAATTCCAACTTGCAACTATTGTAACTTCCTTAATACTTAACATAATTTAACAAATGAACAATAATTTTTGTAGTACTTAAAATAAACTATATACTGGTGCAAAAATATTTTGAAAATGACTACTAAAAATTAATATGAATTCTTTATTTTTGAAAAAAAATTGTACCACCAAAAAAACAACAAAAATATCTCAACTTCAAACAGACATAACTTTCTAGATACTTATCATAATTTCACAAGTGAGCAATCATTTTTATAGTACTAAAAATAATATACATGTTGGTGCAAAAGTCTTCTGAAAATGACTACTAAATAATTTAATACATTTTTTTCTTTTTGAAAACAAAATCCATGCAACCAAAAATAACACAAATATCTCAACTTTAAATAGCCATGACTTTCTCAATACTTATCAGAATTTAACAAATAATCAGTTGTTTTGCAATACTCAAAATAATCTATATGCTAGAACAAAAATATTCTAAAATTATTTCTAAAATAAGAATTATGGCCTCTACAAAATGTGATTTTTTTTGGAAAAATGTGTCCTAACTATGCAAAAACAATCCCACTTTGTCTGAATTATTGCTCTGATACCAAATGTTATGAACCTCTTTTCTTATTAACATA
Source organism: Wollemia nobilis (assembly GCA_028583015.1). Classification (NCBI taxonomy): domain Eukaryota; kingdom Viridiplantae; phylum Streptophyta; class Pinopsida; order Araucariales; family Araucariaceae; genus Wollemia; species Wollemia nobilis. The sequence continues at coordinate 3,934,432 of JAQPPZ010016414.1, forward strand.
AATAATTCACCAATATACTAAAATATCAAACATGCATCCATAAATAAGTTGCACAATAACAATACATGCAATAAAATAGAGATTTATAATATCCTTGAGGTAGGGTAACACCATACAATGCTTCTTATTGGAAGGAAGCCAATAAGAAGCAACTACACTATGCATGGATCGGATATTGTGGTTTCGAGTCCCACTATGATTACCTCTGTAACCACCAGAAAGGGTCACACCCGATGGCGTATCCTATTGCAATGAATGATAAAATATAGCATGCATACAAGAAAATGAAATTGACAACAAATGAAACAAGAAAGAAAACACTTTATTCCATTGTATTCAAAGCCAAAATCCAATTACAAGTACGTCCCTCTTAGGGATATTCATTTTGATACAATATTACAATAGGAGTGCACAATTGTTTTCCCTCTTAAGGGTAGGTGTGATTTCCAAATGCCTTTCAGAATGGCATGAACTGCTCTAGGGTGGAGGTGCCCTCTTCTTCGCGATGGGGAAGGAACTTGATGGTTTGTTCTCCTTTGAAACTATTCCCTACGGTCAAGAAACAACACAAGAATGTCAAAAATATAGGCAACCTCTCATGATGAGGCCCTTTTAGGTAAATTGCATAATGACACCATTAACATGCATAATCAAGAAAACGTAAAGAATGCTTCTAAGCTATGCAAAGTGAATCAAGATTCATGTAATAGCGTAAAGGAAAGTAGCAACTACACTATGCATGGATCAGATATAGAAAATGAAGCATAAACATGCATAAAGAAAGCATTTAAGTCCTAATTGAAGCATAAACATAAGAAGTAAATCTAACCTAATTCTACGGTCAGAAGTCTGCTAAAATGCTATTAAACCATGAAAACAACTAATCTAACCTAATTAGCTAGACAAAAATGAAAATAGGAAGGTGGTTATACCTCTGCTGCAAACCGTAGCTCTAGTGCGTGGTCTGCACTGTAAACCATGGCTGACAGCCATGGTTAGCACTTTGATAGGCTTACCCTCAATTCCAAGGGTAGTGGGCTTAACCTCCTTGTCCAATTGATGTTCAAGGGTCACCTTCGATGTCCTTCTGACAGGTTTGGTGGTTGAATCATTGTGATGGGCCTTCATTTGCCTAGATTTGCATTTCTTGATCCTCCTAGGCTCCTAGAACTTCCATGGCAAACTGATCATTGGATGAATAGCAAAGTAGCCTTCGAATGCACAAATTTAGTATGCAATCTGATAGGGCTTCATTGCTCACTTGATCAATTCACACTCACTCGATAATTCATCAGTGCTTCGCTATACAAATCATCTATATCTTCTCCCCATTTGGAGGGGGTATTTATAGGATGCCCTAGGACTAGGGGTGGCTTCCTGGAGAAGCCAAGATCAAGAAGAGGTGGTTAGGATAGTTGGAATGGAAGCCTTTGGAATCTTCCATCCATTAACCACCTTCTTCTAGATCCAATGGTCGTTCCAACCGATTTGGCTCGGATTGAAGGCCAACTGAACTTGAGTTAAGACCGTAGGTCACAACTGTGGTCTAGACTACAAACCGTAGGTCTCATGGTTCAGCTATAAACCATAGGTCTGGGCTATGGTTCAGACTGATTAGGCCAAGGAGCCCAAATTGAGTGGTTAGAACCACTGCTCTATCTTGGAGTCTATCCAAGATCTTCCATATGGTCTTGTAGCATGTCCATATGAGTAGTCGCCCTCGACATGATGCGTTTTAGGTGTCTACAGATGCCCCTTTTGAGATGCATTGTGAGATCGAACAACGTTGAGAAAAAATAGACCTCCTAAAATGATGTCGAAGGTTCTATGATGATCATTAGTCAGATCAACATTAGATGCCCTAGGTCCAACAAAAGGATGCGCATCCTAGAATCATTGCTTCCAACTCTTTGGAGGCTTAAACTTGAAAAGCTTGTGCACTCATCATCATCATTCGGTGTAGCTGTGACTTCAATAGGTATCGTGGCCTATATATCCGAAAGGGAGAGAATTACAAATAAATTATCATATTTGCTATTTTCCCCAAGCAAAGGGGTAAGCTTATGATAGTTATTGACAATGATTCACAAGGATGAACACAATTTTGACAAGATCAAGGGATCTACGATCTCAGAGATCTTCTATTGATTTTGATTATGATTTGATATTATGACTACCCCCTCAAGCGATGAGTCGATGAGGGTAATGACAATGAATAAAGTGACGATGTCGCTTGACCACCATGGATGATCTGAACAAATTTAGATTTGAGCAAATTAATGCCTTGGCTAGGCCTAGTTCAGCTTTTGATTCCAACTGTTAATAGTATTTGCATGCTTCTATCCCATGGAGCAGTCAGGCTACAATAGTCATCTTAGGGAATCGAATTGATACAAATCCAATCAGATTTGTGTTGAATCAAATTATCGATGATTTGCTGAAAAAGAGGTCATAGAAGAAATGGCATGCAATGCCTCATTCTCGTGGAGCAGTCCAATTGTGAAGGCCTTCTTAGGGATTGAAAAGAAGCATATCAGATCAACGATGATAATTTTTGCCCCAAATGTCCTTATGGTAATTTACTCATCTTGTCGGATTGCATGGAGCGCAAGTCGCTGCAACCGCCAAGTGTATAGGGTAAATTACTGAATACGAGGTGCATTTGGTGTTTTAATTTATTTGATTTTTTTGAATGTTTTGAATTATGCATTGAGCTTATTTATTTGGTTGGGAGGTGCATCACTCCATGAAAGGATTGTCATAGCGATGACCTCGGTTGAATGTACTTTATAATCTCAGCCAGATTTTTAATTTTTAATTGGATCTCGATGCTTGATTATCACCAAATTTCCAAATTAGTTTACTTTTATTGAGTTCTGACCCAATGGGAGGCATTAATTTATCTTTTTGGCCCTTCCCATGGTGGGAATTTTCTAAATTTCCTACCAGTTGCAAACCATGGCTAGGGTCTACGGTTCCCATTTGCAAATTTGGGAACCACGGCTAGGGCCTACGGTCCGCATGGAATATGAGAAGCCTATAAAATGCTCAATTTTCAAATGTCTCTCATTATTCCTTGATAGTGACTTGCAAACTAGAGCTCTGATAGTGACAGCTGACAAAACTGACCTGCAACCTACCATACTTTACCCGCACACCGACTCACAACACGATGGCAGGGCGCGGGCAAGCGTCTTCTAGCCATGAGGGATGAGGCGAGGGCAAGGTAACTCAAAAACCAAGACCTCGCATCCATTACCAATTAAAATGAACCCAATTAAGTAATTGGAAAATCAATTTCACTAAATTGCTGGTAATGAACCTCATCTTAGGCTAGGGTAGCTTAGATTTTAATTTTTTGCATTTTTGGCCATGGTATCGCACCTAGCCGGATCTCAATTGGAGACCACAGGTACCAGTTATGGTTCCCAATTGGTCAATTGGGGACCATAGCTACCATTATGGTCAACATTCAAAATCCCAATGGTCAATTTTTGACCGCATGCGGACCGTAGGGTTGACCCGCGGTTCACCAACTTTAGGAAAAATTTGCAAAATTTTTAATTTTTCTAAATTTTTAGAGGTAATTAATATCATTTAATGCATTTTTGACCTGTATGATTGACAAATTTAATTTGTAGGCCTGCATGATGACATGTTTTTGCAATTTTATCAATTTTTTACTATTTTTGATGATTTTTAGGTCATTTTTAAATGTTTTTGCTTGTTTTAGTTAGATTTTTCCTTATATTATGCTATTTATTTTAGAGATTGACCTCTAGAGCATGAGAGCCTGACATTCTAAAGACTCTCCATGGAGAGCTCACTGATGGTGAGTGAGAGTGGTTCGGAGCTATCGGCTTTAGCTACGTACTGGATCTACCCACTATCAGGGTAGATCAATCCTATCTGACTACGTTGGCCCGATGTTGGAATGTGTGGACCAACACGTTTCACCTACCTACAAGTGAAATGATAGTGACATTAGAGGATGTATATAGGATCTTTAGGATCCCCATTGATGGTGAGGCCATCGTCTCCTCGACCTCTGGTGCCAAGGAGTCCATCTTCGATGCTATCTTTGATGCTCGGAGCGAGGAGGCTCAGTGAGCCATTGACCATGGAGGGGTCCACATTGGCTATTGGTAGGGGAAGAACATCTTCTCCATGTGTGAGGCCATTTTCATGCACCTGGTGGTGCAATATGTGCTTCCAGACTCCTCGAGCATGAGGATTCCCTAGAACCTCTTAGCTACTATGCGTAGAGTTGTATAGAGCTCTATCCACCAGCCACTACTCCTAGCCTAGGGGAGCACTCTATTGGCTCAGCTATACCATGAGCTATATCAGATCACTGATCGGAGCCATTAGGGGATCAGCTGTAGTCTTCTTCTATAGATTTGGGGTTGGTAGCATATCAGGATAGAGCATCCTAGGGAGCTGCCCATACACATCATAGAGATCGATGATGATCATCAGTGCTATGTTACCTACTAGCCTCAGGAGGAGGAGGGCTTCCATAGTAGGACCCATGCTGGCGATGTCCAACATTACATTACCTGATTTGTAGGACTTAGGCCAGATGATATCGAGTGGTGGCCCTACATGGAGTGTCCTGACTAGCCTGAGGCCGACGAGCGGCTTCGATAGTCTCATCGGGATAGATGGTTACTCAATAAAAGGTCGAGATCAGAGAGTACCAATTTTTCTCTCATATCCTATGATAGTTTGGCATGGTGCAGGACATCCCGGAGATCCCATTTTCTTATAGGCACTTAGCCTTGGAGAGGGATCTATCATGGATTCAGCCTCCAACTCTAGGGGATGCTCCCGATGACTTCCAAGAGACTAGGGTTGACATAGTAGCGACCATGCCAGAGTATGATGGATGGTGGTCTATATTCCATTGGTATGGGATAGGGCCTCTAGGTCGAGTGATAGATCAAGCCAGAGTAGAGGTGGATCCTAATGGGCGCAACATGTGCCAGTGGATAGAGGGTGGCTGGGGTATAGAGGCTACCACTAGGGAGGCTCCTGAGGTTGACCCTGATGAGGATGCTCCCGAGGAGGGTGAGGTCCCTCCTGATAGTGTAGAGGGACTACTCTTAGCATAGGTGGCTAACTTGTAGAGTCATCTTGGGTGATTCTAGATGTAGTAGAGGGAGCGAGACACTACTATCGCTACTCTACAAGCATAGTTGATAGATAGAGATCACGATTGACATAGGCAGAGTAGCATATTGCTAGCCTGACAGCATGGGCTACCATAGTAGAGACCCAAGTTGGTGAGCTCACCCATGCTCATGACTTGGCACTAGCACAGAGGGATGCAGTAGTGGTAGAGCGAGATCTGCTCAAGGCACAGAGGGGGATCCCTCATCCTCTAAGGTGATTATGGGGCCTTCGAAGACACCAGTAGTAGTACTACCAGGTGGTTGAGATCCTATGGTAGAGATTCAATACCTATAGGGTTTGTTGATGAGTGCCAATGATAGGCATGCATCCAGGGTTGCTCGGGTAGACCAGCTAGTTGGCTACATTCAGATGCTAGGTGTAGAGGTTCCTAAGGATCCATATGCTCTAGAGTCCCAATGGACTAGATCTCGAACTACAGGATAGTCCACTACTAGCTCTAGCCATCGCACCCATCAGAGTGAGAGGACACATAGGTCCTCTAGTACACATGGTGGTAGTAGTCATACCAGGACTAGGGAGGTAGGGCAGTCTTCTACAGTATCCAGCCATAGATCCCGATGCATAGAGGTGCCCATTGCATAGGTGGTAGTTGGATGAGTGCTAGGCCTCTTCGAGCTAGGTGGTACTCAGGGTGCTCAGCAGGATCCATAGCAGACAACAGGGTAATAGGTAGAGTAGGCTCCTGAGCATAGTACTGAGGGAGGTGGTGAGAGCTCCGGTACAGGGGGAGCAGATCAGAGCTAGAGCTCTACTATTGTAGGATACATTTTTGATATATATCATTTTTGGTGTAAGGTCGAGGACCTACACATTTGTAGCCTATGGGCATTTTTGTACTCCCGATGTACTTTGAGACACACATTATATATATGATATGATCATTATTATGGCTCATTATTGTGTACTCATTTATTTTTGATTTTATGTTTATGTGATGCACATGGATGCAATGCTTATGTTATGTTGATGCTATATGATGTGATGTATGGATGACATGCACTAGATAGCTATTTGATTTATGATGATGATATGCAGTGATCTAGATGCTTAGATGTGCTTTTTATGATAGATGCATATGGATGTGATGTTTTTCTCTTAACGCATATTTGATATTGCTTTATTTTCATGCATTAATGTATGTAATGCTTTATTTACATGATGCTAATCTAATGTAAATGAACCTGTATGCTTTAATCACTTAAAACATAAGGAATGAATGCAAATATGTTTATCAATCTAATGGATGACACCACAGAATGTATAAAAATCATGAATGTAATTGAAAATCCTTAAGATAAGAATTTAATCAATTAATCACCCATATATGAAATGCAATGGTATGCAATGTTTATGATGTGAATGATATAATGTGTCATTCGATTTTCTTTTGCAAATTTGAAAAATGTGCATGATATAGTCAGTGGTCATCTAAATATTATTGCTAATATCCATCCGGTATCTATCCTATATGTTGATTGTGCTTTATATAATGATGTATCATGGATTTGATACTTTGCAATTTGATGATTTATATGGTTGCAATTTTTGACACTTTGTTGCTATGGGAGAAATTTTTGAGGTTTTCCATGAGACTCAAACACCCTAATAGACTTATCAAAAGTTGCATACTAACCACACTAGACTTCTGAGATAAAAGGCTTTTGCTAGGATAGACCCTAACTGTTCATTATCCCTGTGTGTGCAAATGATTATTTTAAGATAAGACACGAGCGTTCCCCGATGTCAGGCGGGATTCTTTCAGCCCATTGCTAAGATAGGGGTTCCACAAATGTCTTATCCAATCTCAAGTTTAGATTTTAGTTGGACTAAGCCACTAGGCAATGCAGGACACCTGAAGCTAGCTCTTCCACATTCAAACATTGGTCTTGTTCATAAGCGAGATGCTAATGCATCAGACATATCATCATGCGTAAGGTACAGTAGTGCTGACAATTCCAAGGATTCAGGCTCATTCCTTTCTATCCTTCAATTTTTGGGATACTTGCTCATATGTAGTGAAGCAAGGGAGTCGATTCCATATTCTTTTTGAACTATCTTTGGATCTTCATTTGATCTCTCTTCGAACTGGATTTTGGATCTTCATTTGATCTCCGCTCGAACTTTTGATTTATGATCTTCATTTGATCTTCACTTTTGAACTTCACTTTGAACTTTGATTTAAGCCTATTTTTTGATCTTCACTTGATCTTCACTTTTTAGCATTTACATTTGATAATTTTCTTCAAAAACTTTCCTTTGGGGGATTTACTTGGAAAAACTATTTCTAGTATATCGATTGAGAATATCGATCTTATGATATCAATATGGGATATCACTCTAGGGAGTCGATCTATGATATCGATCTAGGGTATCAATCATGAGGATTGATGTGGGATATCTCTTTGGGATATTGCTCATTTTATCATAAGCAAGGGATTCTGAATAGGGAACTAACCTGTCCTTTTGCCAACTGCCAACATTTCCCATACCATCCGCATAGAGGGATAAGCAAGAATAACTCTTTTCACTTCAGGATACCCGGTCCTGCTTCATGGCTTTCATCTTCCCCTAGTCCTTGTTAGGATTGTTTAAATTTGTTGATTAGTGATAGGCTTCTGATATGCTAAGGGCTATACTAACTGAACCTTAGCTACAAAAGCAAAGCAAGCTTTCTACCAACTCTTGATAAGACCACTAGGTATGGCTGAGTGACCGAAAAACCCTAGTATATCTCCATAGCAACATTATAGGTTGTGTTGAAAAACATAATTACTCACATGAATGATGGATTATGATAAATGCAGAGATGCATGATTTAAACACAAACGTGGCATCATTTGTAAGACTGACAAACACAATGCCTTCTATTATAAAATGCAACGGATGACGAATGCCTATATGCAATGCAGTAATGCAATGAATGCATGTGTAAATGCAAAATAAAAATGCAAAATTCAAATGCAAATGCAAATGTTTTTGGATTTTATGCTTTACCAATTTTTTGGATTTTATTGATTTTATAATTTTTATGGGTTTTGAGCCTCATAATTGACCAAACGATGAGTACATGCCTCTAGAGCCTTTAGATTGACCAAGCAATTTTTAATAATCCTTGGAGCTTTTAGGATTGACCAAAGGGATTATGGGTACCTTTGGGGCATTTTGGGATGACCAAGCGATTTTGAGAATCCTTGGAGCCTTTGGGGTTGACCAAGCAATTTTTCAAAAACTCTTGGTGCCTTTTGCATTTGACCAAAGGGATGACAGATGCCTTTGGAGCTTTTTAGGATGACCAAGTGATTATAAGCAAATCCTCGAGGCTTTTAACTGACATGACCAAGTGGTTTCAAGGACCCTTGGAGCCTTTTGGGATGACCAGAATTTTGCAAACCCTCGAAGCTTTTGAGGTTGACCAAAGGGCTTACAGATGCCTTTGGAGCTTTTTAACTGACTTGACCAAGCGGTTTTAGGAACCCTTGGAGCCTTTTGGGAAGGGCATGCTGCCCTATATACCCCTAGTGAGTGTGCCATTCGAAAATGGTGAGGGAGGTGCAATACCTCTAGATTCCTCATTTTTCCTTATCGAATGTGGCATGGCTGGTGGGAAAGGTATGCTACCTTGAAGACCCCCAATGTGCATGCTATTTACTAAAAAGTAATCAGCTTGTTTAGGAAGAGTGATAGAACTCAACTCCCCTAGGTGAATATTGGACCTCATCGGTGTGCCTATGCTTTGGCATGGGTGAACGAGAGAGCCATCCTCATGGATCTCATCTCATTCGACTAGGTCTTCGATGACCCTCTTAAATGATTGGCAACTCCGAATATCATGTCCATGCACTCGATGATACACACAAAAGGGACCTCTATTAGGTGACCTAGTCTTGGATGCCCTATGCTTAACTTTAGGTAATATGAATGCATGTGCCTCATGTAACTTTTGAAACAAAGTTAGAGTAGTCATCTAAAATGAAACTACTCATTGCACTAGCCTATTGGGCCTACGAGGTGACTGATGACTCTGAGGTCACTCATGAGGAGATGTGACCTCCACTTCATCATATTGGGGCACTCTAAGAGAACCATCTACATGGTAAACCCCTTATCTATCAAATTTTGCACCACACTCTTAAATTCATGATAATCTCGAATGCCATGACCCTCTATTCGATGGTAGAGATAGTAGTGATGCTCCCTATAACCCATAGGTTTAACTCTATTTGGGTTTAAAGGGATGACATTAGGCAAGGTGATGACCTTAGCCTCTTGCAGCTTCTGAAAGATATCAGACATAGACTCTTGTAATGGAGTCCCACTATGCTATGACTATTTTGGGCTCTTGCCCCGCATTGGTTTGCTTTGAGAATCCAATGGTTGGGTTGGCCGCATGGGCTTTTGCTTCCATTGAGGCTTTTCCTGTACTTGCATAGGAAGTGATTCATCCTCAGGCAAGGGTTGCTTTTGTAATTCCAAATTTTCAATCCGGTTCTTGATAAAATGCAATGCTTTATCTTGCTCATCCATTCGATGCTCCATCCATTCTAGATGGCTTAAAATGGATCGCAAGACTGACAAAGAATTCATATGTATTTCCAATGACTGATTCGAAATACCTTTGTCATTTGAAGGAAATAGAAAAGTGGATGCTATGGATCCATTAGGTAATTGCAAATCACCTATTTCCTTCACTTGAGTTGATGTGGATGCTTCTTGATGATACATTTCATCAATGTTATCCACATGCTCATGCATATGACTCAGCTCAAGCTCTTGTTTCACTTCATTGTGTTGAACTGTGTCACTTTTAGTACCCCCAATCTGATGTGAGGAACCTACTTGTTTGTGCTCTCGAGATGGTGCCATGAGAAATGAGTCAGGAGTGACTAATCTCAAAATTTCTGGCCCTGGCAATGTGGAAACACCACTGGGTTGCCCCATCTCCTGCTTTATGTGATTAAGAATCACTTGATCATCTGGCCTAATGTCGACCATCCCCACAAACTCATGAGAAAACTCCACAACTGCATGCATCATGGGTACTTCATCAACATACTGAGGTTGTTCTATTTTAGTTATGATAACTGAACCTTCCTCATGCTCACACGATGTCTCCGAGATAGGATCCGTAGGTGGAGACTCGATGAAAAGCTGACCTAAATCCTCAGTGGACTCTATGGTGGGTAGCATCATAATACTAGCCTCCATAAGCTCTTCATATTCACCATAGTCCTCGTAAGAACTATCTGGTGTCATGATGGATGAAGAGGGTGTGATACACTCGGGTGCATCCATGACCATGCTAGGTTCTTCCTCCTTGATAGGAGTGTGAAGATCCTCTAATGATACCTCCGAAGTGGCTGTGAGCAACTCCGTAAGGGCATTCATTAATCCTTCCCTGCTAAGTGGTGTCGAGAGTGCAAGGGTTGTAGGTGACTCCATAGGTGATAGCGGTGGGGATGGCAATTCCAACACCGTCTGTGAAGCTGCATCCACACTTTGGATAGGCTCATCCAATTGAGCTTGTAGATGCATAGGCACCTCATCTGGTTCCTACGGATTATCCTTAGGCTTATAATACTTGAAGGGATCTGGGTCCACTTCAACTACATGAACTTCACCTCCATGAGTGTACTTAATGCATTGATGCACTATTGATGGTACGCACTCCATGGCTCTTATCCATGGTCTTCCAAGCAATAGATTATACTATCTTGATCCCTCTAAAATGTAGCACAATGTAGGAATAATCTTCTATCCCACCTCGATGGGGAGGACTATTGTGCCTACTATAGGGGATTCCACATCATTAAAGGCTTGCAATATGAAATTTGTTTCCTTGATGTGAGAAAGTGGAATTTTGAGATGCTTGAATGCTGAGGTGGTAATGATATTAATCGATGATCCTGTATCCACCAACACTCGCTTATACGCAATCTGTTGTATCCTCGCTATGATATGCAATGGAGGATCAGATTCCCTAATAGGGATAGGTTTGACTTCCTATTTATGGAAAGTAATCACAGGTTCCTTATATGGTGGAATAGACTGTATATGCCCCAAGGATTGTGATGACCTTCGAGCGTTGACACTGCTCACCTATCGAACTTGACTACTCTCGACCTCATGCTTATGCATGGGATCCCTAGATGTCTCTTTTGATTGCTCTTCGATAACCCTAGGCATGTCTATCTATCTATAAGCATGGCTATCTACTTGCTTAAGTGGCAACTCTTGATGATGCACTAGGTGCGTCACGTTGACTTGTTGCCTGAACACTCTAGGTATGAGCTTCTTTTTAGGAATTACCTCACATGATTGTTCTTCACATGCTTTCTATTGGTAAATCCTCTCTTCATGTCATTGGAGCTCATCCAACCTTTGTTGATGTGCTCTCTTTCTCTCTGTGGACTCATGCTCTAGGCGCTTACGCTGATGGTGTGCTTCCTCCAATTGGTCTTGGAGTAGTTGCCTCTCATGGGCTGCATGAGACTCAGATTCCCTATAGGACTGACTCATGGAGTATGATCCATAACTCTCTATCTCCTTAGATGGAGACCTAGGGACTTGGGTTCTCACCATATGTGAAGAAACCCCATGATCTGTATGGGTGAACCCCCTGCGTGATGAAGGGAGCTCACGATGACTCTCAGAAGGTCATGCTTGGAGGATTGGATCCTCAGGTGCACAATGAGTGTGATGCCTAGCAAGGAGGCGTACGAGGTTTGAAATATCCTTAGGAGAACATCGAGAGCGTTCAGAGCCCCTCCATGAACTCTCTGACTCATTAGCTCGTGATTGAGCTCTATCATGCCTAGTCATCATGATGAACCGACTAAACAAGACTCGAGAGGTTTCCTCTCTTACTAAAAATTGTGGCCTCAAGGAGGGCCTTATCTTGATGAATTAAGCAATAAAGAAGCATACAAAGTAAACAATGTGATTATCTCCTTTATATTTTAAAATTTGAGCCCTAAACTATTTGATGTGTTTTCAATATTTGTTGTATCAGTTGTAGAAACTCTTATCGTGTTTTGCAAAAGTTGATGTTATACTCAAATTGTTCAAAGGTTTTCACCTATATACTTGCACAAGCCGAATATGGGAGTGAAGTCCATACTCAACGAGGTAGCATAGGTACTACCAACCCTCACCCATACACATCTTGTGCAATGATACACTCTTCCGAAGATGAGTGCATGCTATTTTGCATGGATAGGACAGTTCTTGGGTCGGCCTTGGCCACGAGCGGGTCTCGATAATACAATTTCAAATGAGCCAACCAAGTGGTAATGACATCCACTATTGGTCTCAATAAAATGGGTTGGATGTGAGAGCCCAACGCCACTAATGTTTAAATGAAACGTGGTGTGTGTGGTTCCTTTTAATGTACATAAAATAAATGCATCATATAGCACACATGCTCATTTTCTAAATGCTATGCAAATGAAAGACATTTCAAATTCAGAAAATGCAAGCTACTCTAGATGCTCTTTAAGACTATGCACATTACGATGCTAAATGGCCACTAATTGGGCCTCACACATGCAAACCATCAACACATCTCTATCAAGCATGTTGTAGCCTAGGGCGGACTACAATCAGAGGTCCATTATTCCCAGTAACACCTTTCTATTGAAAGCAAAGTACGAAAGCAAACTAGGACAATTGATTTACCATTTTTTTAGTTCTTTTCCTAATTTGCATTCAAAATAGACCTACTATAAAAACACAGAGAACAAAAAAGTGATAGAGGTCTAAAAATAGGACCTACCTCAAGTCCTACACTATCTAAAATTCTAAATTTGTTGTCTATGTTGTCAATAGGAAACCATAGGTCTGACCTATGGTTCTGACTATAAACCATACCTTGTACCTACGGTTCAGTTGTTGGGCCATAGCTGATAGCTATGGTCTGTACCTACAAGTGCAAAAACCAACAAAGCATAGTCAGATCCTAAAAATATGGGGTGCCACCATGATCACCTCTATAACCACCAGAAAGGGTCACACCCGATGGCGTATCCTATTGTAATAAATGATAAAATATAGCATGCATACAAGAAAACAAAATTGACAACAAATGAAACAAGAAAGAAAACACTTTATTCCATTGTATTCAAAGTCAAAATCCAATTACAAGTACGTCCCTCTTAGGGATATTCATTTTGATACAATATTACAATAGGAGTGCACAATTGTTTTCCCTCTTAAGGGTAGGTGTGATTTCCAAATGCCTTTCAGAATGGCACGAATTGCTCTAGGGTGGAGGTGCCCTCTTCTTCATGATGGGGAAGGAACTTGATGGTTTGTTCTCCTTTGAAATTGTTCCCTACGGTCAAGAAACAACACAAGAATGTCAAAAATATAGGCAGCCTCTCATGATGAGGCCCTTTTAGGTAAATTGCATAATGACACCATTAACATGCATAATCAAGAAAACGTAAAGAATGCTTCTAAGCTATGCAAAGTGAATCAAGATTCATGTAATAGCGTAAAGGAAAGTAGCAGATACACTATGCATGGATCAGATATAGAAAATGAAGCATAAACATGCATAAAGAAAGCATTTAAGTCCTAATTGAAGCATAAACATAAGAAGTAAATCTAACCTAATTCTACGGTCAAAAGTCTGCTAAAATGCTATTAAACCATGAAAACAACTAATCTAACCTAATTAGCTGGACAAAAATGAAAATAGGAAGGCGGTTATACCTCTGCTGCAAACCGTAGCTCTAGTGCATGGTCTGCACTATAAACCATGGTTGACAGCCATGGTTAGCACTCTGATAGGCTTACCCTCAATTCCAAGGGTAGTGGGCTTAACCTCCTTGTCCAATTGATGTTCAAGGGTCGCCTTCGGTGTCCTTCTGATAGGTTTGGTGGTTGAATCACTGTGATGGGCCTTCGTTTGCCCGAATTTGCATTTCTTGATCCTCCTAGGCTCCTAGAACTTCCATGGCAAACTGATCATTGGATGAATAGCAAAGTAGCCTTCGAATGCACAAATTTAGTATGCAATCCGATAGGGCTTCACTGCTCGCTTGATCAATTCACACTCACTCGATAATTCATCAATGCTTCGCTATACAAATCATCTATATCTTTCTCCCCATTTGGAGGGGGTATTTATAGGATGCCCTAGGACTAGGGGTGGCTTCCTGGAGAAGCCAAGATCAAGAAGGGGTGGTTAGGATAGTTGGAATGGAAGCCTCTAGAATCTTCCATCCATTAACCACCTTCTTCTAGATCCAATGGTCGTTTCAACCGATTTGGCTCGGATTGAAGGCCAACTGAACTTTAGTTAAGACTGTAGGTCATAGCTATGGTCTAGACTACAAACCATAGGTCTCAACCATGGTTCAGCTGTAAACCATAGGTCTGGGCTATGGTTCAGACTGATTAGGCCAAGGAGCCCAAATTGAGTGGTTAGAACCACTGCTCTATCTTGGAGTCTATCCAAGATCTTCCATATGGTCTTGTAGCATGTCCATATGAGTAGTCACCCTCGACATGACGCATTTTAGGTGTCTACAGAAGTCACTCCAAAAGATCTCTATATGCTTGAGCCAAGACTTCCACAAGAATACTTCATATATCCCCTTTTACAATGGGATTACATCTCTCTTTATACAAGATTATGATGGTTCACTTTATTTAAGTTGTAAGATCACCCATGTGGTGATTCACCTTCTATGAATAATAATATGACAATATGACAATATTACTTGATGGTTACATATGACAATATTCCCTGATAGTTACATATATTATTATTTTTTTAAATAAAGGGGTAAAATTTTAATGATAAAAATTTTGGATTACAGAGTACAACTGAGCTTCCAACCAGGACTCAAATAAATAGCCAAACAGGCTAAAACCACTAGACTAGAATGACACCCGGAAAAGACAACAAGAACAAACCACATTAAGTTTGTACATCCTTGTGGATCAACTCCCATAGGTGTTGAGAGTCCCCAAATGGGAGACTCTCCCAATTATCGATACTCTAAGGATCTAGCAGCTCAAAAGCTCTTTTGGCCAGGTAATCAACAACCACATTCCATTCCCTTGGAATGTGTACAAAGGATATAAATTTGAACTCTTCACTCATTCTGAGAATCTAAACGACTACAGAGGCCAACTGCTAATTAACTTCCTCCACCCTTTTATTGTTTAAAATATTAACCATAATTTGAGAGTCAGACTCACAGATAATCCTATGCCATCCAAGATAAAACCCCCTCCGTGAGACCTCAATAATTGCAAGAGCTTCCATAAAATTATTGGAGTGAACACCTTTATAAATGGAAAAATAAAAAACTGACACCACCAGTAGAATCTCTCCCAACACCACTAATGCCAGCATGTCTAATATTACCCTTGGACGATCCATTAGTATTAATTTTTAAAACTCCTCTAGGGGGTGGCCTCCACCTACCATCTCTCTTAACCTTCTTGCTGAGCTGAGGAACCCTACTAGGGCTAGAAGATTTCACACCATCCCCAAAGAGACCAAGGGATTTTTGTACCTTCTCCTCCCTAAAATCTAAAATATGGTCCACATCACATTTGCTATGGATGGTTTCCTGAACCATATACAGGATCCTTTTCCAGATCTGTTGAAGAACCAAATAACTACCTTAAAATATGCATCGGTTCTATTCAAGCCAAATTTTCTAGATGATGCAAGAAGGTCCCAAATTCCAAGACACCCGAAGGAAGGGGTCCTTGGTTGAAGGTCTGCCCAGACTACTCCAAAAATCCACTAGGGACAACACATGAAAACATGGATGGTTCCAAGCACTCCACCAACGGTGCCAAATATCTCTGGCAAAGAAGCATTGGAAAAATAAATGAGAAGAGTCATCCTCATTATTACTGCAAAGGACACAAAAAGAGGGACCCTGAAATCCCCTCTTCCTCACATTATCCCAAGTGAGGCATTTATTACGAGCTACCAACCAAAGAAAGAAGTTATATTTTGGCCAAGCAAATTTGTTCCACACCTTTTTCCACCAAGTGACAGGAAGACTCCCATACTTTTTCTTATCAAGAACCTAATAACCATAGGCTACCGAGTAGGTTCCCTTAGGATCAGGGTTACAAACTAGAATATCTTTACCCCTCAATGAAGAACAAGGACTCCCTATAATAATAAGAGCAAGCACCTCTATGTCCTTGGTCAATCCCCCCTGGGGCCATTCTTGCAGATATTTCCACCTGTACATCTCCATATTTCCAAAAGACTAGATTTTTTTAAAGTCCTCCACACGAGACCAGCTTGCTTCCAAGAAAAAAATGCTTAGGGAATGTAACCTAGGATATTTATTCAATATAGGAGGATGACCATCCCAATAATCCTCCCAAAAAAGAGCATTTGATCCTTGATTGCAAATCCAAAACAAACCCTGCTTGATTAAATTAGCTCCTCTTTTCATAGTGTCCTAGATAACTAAACCTTTCCCAACCAAGCTGACTCTAGGGATCTCAGCCTTAGAAATACCTCTCAAGTATTTACAAGATAATATTTTAGCCCAAATATGATCTTGAGAGGTACACCATCTCCAATAAATTTTTGCAGCCAAAGCCTACCCAAAAAGAGTTGTCTGTCGCAACCCAAGGCCTCCCTCTTCCATAGGCCTACATATAGAATCCCACCTAACCAAAATCCATTTAGATTGATCAAGTTTTCTAGACCATAAAAACTATCTTGACAAAGCATCCATGTCCTTGATGAAGTGAGAGGGAGCTATTTTTATAAAACATCTATAAATGGGTAAATCTTGAACAACATATTTTAAAAGCAACACTCTACCTGCAGTGGATAGCCATATGAAAGTCCAGTGATTCACCTTCCTTCTAAACTTATCAAGCATATACTACCAAGCAGATCTAGGTAGAGGAAGAGATGAAATTGGAATACCAAGATCAATGAAGGGGGGAGTCCCAACCTGGAATCTTAGAATGCGAGCAATACTAGCTTGAATAAGAGGAGGGGTATTGAAGAAGAAAATAGAAGACTTGTTCTCATTAATAAATTGTCCAAAAGCACCAATATATATGTCAAGAGACTATCTAATATTTCTAGCTTCCTTGATAGTGGCAACTCCCAACAAAGCAGTATCATCAAAAAATTGAAGGTGGGAAAGAGGTGGCAAACTACTATCCCACTTCCACCCCTAAATGAGACCCTGCATGAATTGAGACTTGAGCAATATTCCCAACCCTTTCGCCATAATGATAAACAAATAAGGAGATAAAGTATCTCCTTGCCTCAATCCCTTTGAGGCCTCAAATATCTCTGATGGCTCGTTATTAACAAGAACAAAGAATGAGGAAGAATAAACATAGCTCATCACCCATCTAATCCATTCCTCCTCAAATCCAAAAGTAGCAAGAAATTTCTAAAGAAAGGACCATCTGACCTGATCATAGGCTTTGGCCATGTCCAACTTAATGAACATAGTTTTCTCCTTAGAATTTTCCATCGAGTGAATATCTTCTATAGCAATAACAACCCCATCCAATATTTGTCCACCAGCAACAAACCCTCCTTGCTCCTCAGAGATGATTTTGCTCAACCATATCTTCAACCTCTCAGCAATAATTTATGTGATGATATTATACACAATATTGCAGAGAGCAATAGTCCTGAACATATCCAAGGAATTTTCTCCCTATTTTTTGGGTATAAGCACCACAAAGGTAGCATTTAGGGCCCTTAGCATCTGTTTGTTCTTTTGGGACTCATGGACCACCTCCAAAATATCAAATTTGATTAAATTCCAAAACTCCTAATAAAATTAAATCGGGAATCCATCTATGCCTGGGGATTTTCCTTTTTCATCTTGAATACAACATTTTCTAATTACTCAAGGGAAATTTGATCCATCAAGTGCTCCTTCATCTCTCTAGAAACAATCGTTGGAATATAGTTTAGAATAAGCTTTTCATTCTCATCATCTGATAGAGAGTCCTCCTTGAATAGAGAGGAAAAATACCTCTTAGTCTCTTCTGAAATATACCTAAAAGAAGAGATCAGGGCACCCTAATAATTCACAAGAGAGGTAATCAGGTTACCATTATGACGAGCCTTAACTAAGTTATAAAATAAGGTTGTGTTCCTATCCCCTTCCTGAAGTCAATCTACTCAAGCTTTTTATTTCCAAAATTTTTCTTTCTTCAGTTCCCATTCAGCAAGGTATTTCGTGGCCTCAGATTCCTCAATAAGAATCTCCTTCGTGAATCCTTGATCTCTAATCTTCCTTGAAGCTTCTTCCATCCTCCTAAGAGCTGCTATCTTAGCCAAGGAAAGGTTCCCAAAATTTAGTCTATTCCGTCTCTTCAATTTATGTTTTACAAATAATAGTCGCTTCATAAAGGAATACATGTGGTGCTATGAGGAGGTTTGCCAGTGGTCCATTAGCCTCGCATGAAATCATGAAGCTTAGGATCACAAATCCACATAAGTTGAAACTTAAAGGAGGGATTATTTTTTAGCCCTAACTCCAAAGCAGAGAGTTTGATAGGCCAATGATCAGATCCCCTACCCTCCAAAATCACAGAACTAGAACTTATGTTATTACCCATCTAATAACTGGATATCAAAAACCTATCTAGTCTCTCTAAGATGGAAGCTTCCCCACACCTTATATTATGCCAATTAAATATCCCATTATCTGGCTATATGTCAACCAAGTTTAGGGCCTGGATATGAGCACTAAAGACAGAATAAAAAGGCTCAAGACTGTCCACCCCACCACATTTCTCCTCCAGACAAGTGATAGAGTTGAAGTCCCCAGTCAAAATCCATGGGTACAGGGGAACCAAACTTTTCACAAAGCAAATGTGCTCCCACAAATTTACTTTACCATTGTAATCAACAAGAGCATACACATTTGTAAGTAGGATGGTTTCACTAGATTCATTATCATGCTCAACCATCAAAATAGACCATCTACTGGAAATCCAAGTAAGATGGGATATCTTAACCTGATCCCATAAAAAAATGACACCACCAGCATATCCACATGCACCAATACACTAGCATTGCCCCCTTCTCCACAACTTGGAAGAAATATTGAACATACTATCAATAGCCAATTTAATCTCCTGAATAAACACCACATCCAGAGAATGCAAATGAACCAAATCATAAATAACTTTTTATCTGGTGATTTTTTTCAACCCCCTTACATTCCATGAGAGGATAATCATTTTTGGGGGTTATAAAATGGGATTACAATGTTCTCACCAAACCTGACTCCACCAAAATCTCCCCCATTAACTTAATTTTATCCTAGTCCTTCTTCCGACCCACCTTCATATTCTTATCTAAAAAAAAAAAAATTAATTATTTTCTGCTGCAATCCCAACATCGTAGGAGTTTTGCAGTCCAAGGATGACTGCATCAGTGCCTGAGTAGGATAGGGCATAACTAAATTTGTACCACTTTCCAAAATAGTTTCCCTTATAGGGCTAGACCCAACCATGTCCCCTATACTCAGATCCAAATCCCTTTGTTCTTCATTTAAACCCCCTAGATCTAATTCCTTAAATTCCCCCTCAAGAAGAGATATCTGATTTGACCTTATTATATTTACATCAGGTAGTGACATTTTAGGTATCTCCATGCACTGATAAAGATCATCTAATATTTCAAAATGGTTGAGTAGAGCATCTGGCTGGCTATCCTTAAGGTCTTTATTTTCCCTTCATCCTCTATTTCAAGATTTTACCGGAACAAAACCTTCCTTATCCCGTTCCCCTTCCTTTATCGAGGCTTTTCCTTTATTCAAACTTTGTATAGACTTATAGGGCCCAGGATTTGAAGCCACATGTGGGATAAACTTAGGACATTTTCTTTACAGGTGGCCATATTCACGGTAAATCCGACAATGAAATGGAAGAGCTTCATAGTCAAGTATTTGAACCCATGTAGTTGATCCAAATTGTATTTCAATAGAATCTATAATAGGATTATTTAAGTCAATTTCAACACAAATACGAACAATAGAGATTACCTTTTTATTCGTTGTTTGTTGTGATGGTCCAACCGGCTTCCCAAGCAGAAGGGCAATCTTATGCAAGATATCTATTCTCCAGAATTCCAATGGGAGCCATGGAATCCGCACCCATACTACAACCCATGATGGTCGCTCCTCTGATGGGTTGAAACCCACATGCCAGGGTTTAATAAATATTCCCACTTGGTTATAGAAATAAGGACCCCCTTCAAATGCTTTGTTACGATCTGCAATACAAGAGAAAACCACCATAAAATAGTTTTTCGCACTCAGCATCACCTCCACATCACCTTCAAGATTCCAAGTCTTCCTGACCCAAGCCTCCACAAAGGGGAGAGAAATTTGGATGCCCAAAAATTTACCAATAAGGGCATGTTTGGTTAGATACTCCACATCTTTTGCCATCGATTCTGGTTGAACCACTAGAACTGGCCTAGCTTCACATCGTTCCAAACATCCATTGTTCTTTAACAAGCGGTTCCTAACATGCACTGGAAAATATTGTTCCTTCCAATAATTTTTAGATGAAAAAACATCACGAGCATGCACTCTCTATGCCGGACCCGATGCCATCACGACATTCCTCCAATTTTTTAGACCTCCTTCGAAAGCTGCTGCCATCCCCGCAGAGCAGTTTTTCTTCATCAAACCCTAGCAAAGTAGTTTTTCCTCATCAAACCCTAGTAGAGCCCTCTCTAGTCCCCCATGGTTACATATATTATTATTCTCCTACCTATTTCTAATTTGACATGTGGCCTTCCTTACTAATGAGTAATGGTTACATAAGTAACATTTATATCATAGCAAGTCCACATTAGCCAATAATTCATTTATGGCTCAATACAATATTAAATTATTAAGTACCCATATTGGGTACCTAACAATCTAGTACTCATATACCTTTTAAGATGTATGATAATTCTGATATTACTACTTTTGAAGGAAAACTTAATGCTAATGCCCTATAAAAGTGGTTGGATTATTTATCTTCATAATTCTCTATAAATAAATTCAAGATGATGAGAAAATCACTTTGCAATCTTGAAAGCTTCATTACCTATTCAAAATTGATTGGATGTATATTATAACAAGGCTACAAAAGAGAATGAGATGTAGTGTTCACATGAGACACTTCCATTGAGGCCATCAAGGAAGAATATTATCTTGCGGGAACCTATGAAGACCAATACATATGATAACAATAGTTGTGTCAAGGTAAAGATCAATTTATTTAATATTATGTCAATGCTTTCCACTCCATGGCAACAAAGCTAGGTATTAAAGATACCAAAAGGTATTGAATCTTATAGAAGTATAGTTTGTTGCAATGGTACATTCAAGAGGACATGGATCTTCTTGAATTCAAAATATTGGGAGGTATATAAACTTGTTAAATTAAAGAAAAATCATTAAAACAAAAATAGAAAATGAGGAGGAGAAAATAACAAAAACTAGAACGCTAAGAACCAACCAAAGAAAGGTAATATTGACTCTCCAAATAATTAGGATAAACGAGATCATCCCCAAAATCATAATTGAAAGAAGAAAAAACTCCCAAGAAAAGAATCCCTTTAAGGCCAAGAGTGGAAAATGGTGTGATTATCACAAGAGCAATCAACATTTGAGGAAGGAGTATCAAGCAATCCAATAAATATTTATTAAGTCACAACCCTCTACATCCACTCCACCATCGTCTCTACATCCAAAGACTACAAATAGAGGTAAGAAAATCATAAAATTTGAACCAAATATGACCATGACCATCTGACATATTGCACCAGAGGAGGAATTCATATTTCACTCATAAATGTGGGTCAATGGTAAGGTATTACATTTAATTGTTGATAGTGGAAGTCAAAAGAATTTAATTTCTACTTAAATGGTGAAGGATTTGAATCTTCCTATCACACCACACCCACAACCATATAATGTTGGATGGTTACAACATGAGAGATTTATTCATGTCACTCAATAATGCATCCTCTCATATGCCATCAAGCCATTCAAAGATAAAGTTCTATGTGATGTTATGCCCTTAAATATTTATGATGTGATCTTGGGTCAACCATTTATGTGGAAGAGGTATGGTATATATGAGTCTAGGTCCCAAAGTGTTATCACCACTATCACAGGTTAGTGATTTAGGATCCCATTGGTATTTCATCCTACCTTTGTTTCCTTAACCAGTGCTAGACAATACATAAAGATGATATCTAAAACAAGAAATTCATTCTATTGATGGTCAAACCATAAATAAAGAGGACTATCACTACATCAATTATAGGCCTTGTCTAGCAAAAGTAGATGAACAAAATTTTAGTGAAATATGATAACTTGTTCAAGTCACCAACTAGAATTCCACTTCATTATGATGTAAAGCATTCTATTGATTTAGTTCATAGTTCTCATTTTTCTAATGCATCTATTTATTATAGATAAATCATTGAAAATGATGAAATAAAGACATAAATACAAGAATTGATTCAAAAGGGCATATCAGAACAAGTGCTTCATCATGCAATAGTCTAATTTTCTTGGCTCTATTACATACTCAAAACTTGTGTTGTGGCTGCTCCACAACGTACCCCAAAATTGGGGACCCACATTTTTTGCATGTTTTCCAAGAAGACCGAAGTGGCCCATAGGCTAAAGATCAAAGAAAAAGCAAAACACCGCAAGGAGGAAAAAGTGTCGCGATATCGTGACATGTTGCATTTTCACGGTCCAAAGCAAAGAGAGAGAGCAAGGAGGAAAAAGTGTCATGATATCGCGACATGTTGCATTTTCGTGGCCAAGAGCAAGAGAAAAAATAAAAGTGTCGCGATATCGCGACATGTTGCATTTTTACGACCAAACAAGAAAATAAAGAACAAGAAATAAAAGTGTCGCAATATCGCAACATGTTGCATTTTCGTGGCCAAGAGCAAGAGAAGAAAGAAAAGTGTCACGATATCGCGACATGTTGCATTTTCGTGACCAAAAAAGAAAAGAAAGAACAAGAAATAAAAGTGTCATGATATCGTGACATGTTGCATTGTCGCAGCAAAAAGAGAAAAAGTGTCGCGATATCACGACATGTTGCATTGTCACGGCCAAAAGAGAAAAAGTGTCGTGATATCGCGACATGTTGCATTTTCATGGCCAAAAGAGAAAAAGTGTCGCGATATCGTGACATGTTGCATTTTCATGGCCAAAAGAGAAAAAGTGTCGTGATATCGCGACATGTTGCATTGTCGCGGCCAAAAGAGAAAAAGTGTCGCGATATCGCGACATGTTGCATTGTCGCGACCAAAAGAGAAAAAGTGTCACGATATCATGACATGTTGCATTGTCGCGGCCAAAAGAAGAAAAGTGTCACTATATCGTGACATGTTGCATTGTCGCGGCCAAAAGATAAAAAGTGTAGCGATATCACGACATGTTGCATTGTCATGCCCAAAAGAGAAAAGTGTCGCGATATCACAACATGTTGCATTGTCACGGCCAAAAGAGAAAAAGTGTCACGATATCGCGACATGTATTTTCACAATTCAAAAGGGGCAGGTAAGCAGAGAAACAAGAAGTGTCACGATATCGCGACATGTCCAATTTTTGCCAAGGGAACAGAGCAGTTGACAGTGCGTCTGATAATAGTGATGTGGACATAAGGACAAAATCCAATGAATAAGACAAAATGTTACATAAGGAATATTTAATGATTTGAAATCATTTAAGATGGTCGTTACACATGGAAGGAAACAGAAACAAGCCCATGTGGAGAAAAAGAAACGTTCTTTCGAAATCAAATGAAAAGTGAAGCCAAACCATGGAAATGAAACGAAGGGCCACAGAATAGAAACAAAATTTTTTTTTTTGGAAATCAAAACACATGCATGCACAAGGGAAGGTGAAAATGAACAGTCATGGAGGGAGAAACATATTTTTTTTTAGAGGTTTTAAATATGCCATTAAAGAAGTGGAGAGGGGCTGGAAATTGTAAAAAAACAAAGACTATTTTTTGGAATAAAGGATTTTTTTTTGGCAAGAGCAACTCTTGTGTGTGAAATCAAAAGGAGATTGAAACTAAGACTGCGACTATTTCTGTAAATCTTCCCTTTGCATTATTTTTTCTTGTATCTATTCATTTATGCCATAAAGTGGGTTACGATAGGTGAATGATAGAATGATGCAATTATTTGTTTCCTTAGAATCTTGCATCTGATCTAATTTGATTGTGTTTATGTTGCAGGTCTATTAGGTCAGGTTGTTTTAGAATTTCATCTCATAACTTGGGGTTTTGCAGGGAGGAGATTGCTAACCAAATTAATGTCCTGTTTTATTTTTCTAGCTAACTTTTGTAAATAATGTTTCTATTTTAGTTTTCTGATATTTAGATTAGTCTTGCTTTAAAATCTACTGTTTCGATTCGGGTCTTCTAGAATTTTTGCATTTGTTTTCATTCTTGCATCTCCAAACACCTTCATCTAATTTTTTGATAAAATATGGGTTTAGGAGGGCTACTAATTCCAAATGCACACTAAATCAGATCAAGTGAATGAATCCTAGCTTGCTAATTTATTAATTTTTTGCTAACATTTAATTCTAACATTGCTAACTTTACTAACACCAAATGCTAACATAGGGATCGTGGAACACTGTTAAATGAAGATAAAATGAACCCGCTAACTCTAAAAATGAATCTCATGTTAAAGGCACGGAGCTTAAAATGAAGTGGCTTATACCACACACTTTCTCATTTGGAATATTTTTAAGCTGAAGATAAAATAGGTTACTAACTGGGTTTTGGGTAGATCACTTTAATCTCAAAAACATTAAAAGAAGCTATATTCGCATTTGGTTGATTTAATGGATTATGGTTGCAAAGTACTTGTTCGAATCATTAAAGGCCCCTTGTTAACAGTTACTTGCATGGTTTAAGTTATTCTGGTATACATTCGTTTATTTGCTTTAGTCTTGATTGATTATATGCACATGAATGTTTGTTCACAAGAACCTTGGAGAAATGAATAATGCTACTTAATTTCTTTGCAAGAGAGATTTTCCTGTTTGATACTCTAGTTGTGGTGATCATTTTGCTATAGGGCAAAATATTCACTCAACTTGTAATACATTGAGCTATGTATTATTGTAATAATGTGGACCATGTACTTAGTTAGAAATGGGTCACTTATTAAGTTAGAAGAATTTGTTATCATAGAATATTATATATAATTGTTTTGTCATAGAATCTCTTTTTTGTAATAGAATTATGAATGCCATCACCATTATTATGAATATAATTATCAATTATTAATGTAATTATTGGTATTATGAATGTAACTGCTATAAATTAGGTGAATCAAAAATATTGTCATAGCAAGATGTCATAATATTATAATTAGATATCAACAAATATTCTTGCAATTGTTATAAAATGAGAAAGATGTAACTCTCACAAGTTAGAGAAGAATTTGTATATTTTTTAAGGAGGTTGCCCCCTTGAAGAGGCATGTGATAGTAGCGATAGTAACATTTCTCATTTTGAATTCCTAATGTTTCATGCATGTATGTTTTTGTTATCAAAATTAATGATGCTTTCATTAATCTTCTATGAATCGTGGTTATGATATCCTTGGAATTGAATTCCTTATCTCAGTTTAGTATTATGCTAAGGATTTGAGGTGAAATATCGGAATGAGCAGAAGAGGTGTATTGCAAGTGGTATCAAGCCTTTTTTAAATCTTGGTAATATTGTGTTGTGAGCAATTTTTTTTCTTTTTATCATAGGTCTATAGGTTAGAAATAGTGTTTTGGTTGTTTTAAAATAATACGAAGGATTTGTCATTATTGGCTAAGCTAAATTGTATGTAAAGCATCTATTGAAGTGAGGAGAGACCAGGATCTAATAGCCAGGCCATAGACAACACCCATACATGGTTTTGAGATTCCACATGTCTTTGGGTATTTAAGGAGACCCCTATAGGAACCCATAGCCAAACCTTCATATATAGGAAACTCGTTTACCATGTAAAATCCATAGTGCATCATGCACAACACTCAGTAATATTGCCTTCTTATACTGTTAGAGAGGTAGGTAGTGCACTAAAAGGTATCTATGAAATCTTCCTTGGGTAGTGGACTAAGATATTGATATAAGCACTATCATTCATCACTATAGTATAATAGAGGGCTCTAGAGATTATACAAACCCTAACCTAGAATCCATACCTTCCCTACTCACCATATCAGTAGCAAAGCTTACGAGACAAAAAAAAAAAGTAAAATTCAAAAATTTTAGGAGCAAAAATGCCAGTTGAAAACCCCTACAAAAAAATTTTGGGCTATCTGAAAATATCACTTTGGAATATAGCTTATTGTGATCCTCTCATTGAGTTGGTTGTTTGGATATGTAGTACCCTAACACTTTATAGGACCCTTACTAAAAATAGTAGTCTAGGTTACCAAAAATTATCATTTTTTGATATCTTCCATTATGATTCTCTTCAAGATGATCATACTGGTATATAACACCCATACACTATTTTGGGATGTAATGATCCACTCGTTACTCAACTCAAAAAAACCCAAGAGAGAATAATTTTTTTAAAGTGCAGAATTCACAAGCAAAGGTTGCACAAGATATTTCCATAGAATCATAAGCCATTCATCATTAAACAATGTAAAAGACTACAACATTCATTCATAATTGATTATAATCAAAGACTTCCTCTTTGAGCATTCCATGTAAGATAAAAGCATAGAACATTGCATATATATTCAAATGAAACTCATTGTAACAACCCTAGTTGTCACTACTCATCCGCTCATTATATATATATATACATTTATCTTTCATGAGACAGGGGACATAATCATGATCTAAGGTAGAACCATTCCAAATGGATTGTAAGTTATCAAGGTAAATAGCATCAAGATATTTTAAGACTTGATTAGAGTCACTCTTGAGTAGAAGTGATCAGCTTCTATGAAACCCTCATACCTCTCGGATATGAGTATGTTGGCCAAGTGTTAGGTTTCATCCCTCATAATAGGTAAATCGCCATCAACCATACTGTCCACCAATATCAGTATGTAGTGAATGTCTTGAATATGGTAACCCATATTACATGATATAGCCTCAAAAAAGGTCAATCATAAATCTTATATCCCACCCACATATTTTTGATGGGATCACTAAGACAATAAATTCACTTACATAATCCTTGGAATGTCCCCTTAAGCATGACTATACTGCTTGAAACATATCAATGCTTATTTGACCACCCTTATTTTAGGCATCCCTTATGTTTAACACATGATACAATTAAGTGATTACAAAAGGGTATTACTTAGTCAATATGCCTCATGTTCATGAATTTATTTTCATTTCAGAATATAAGGAATGCATTAGATCCACAACTCAAGTTTTGTTTGTCTTTTCATGGGTTTCACCCACTCCGAGCTCCTACTCGGATTATCCATAATTTGTAATCATATTGTTTCAGGTTATTCCATCCAAGAATGTTTGTGTAATGTTTAGATCAATGCACATCCAATTATCCCTTAAGAATTAACTTGTGTTACATAATAGTTCTTGGAACCTACATGAATATAATCAATGCTATATGTTGAAAGGTATATCATTCATAAATAGTTATCCCATAACATTATAGAAAGTAAATGACATAATCAAATCCCATTAATTTGTCAATACATTTAAGAAAGCATACATCATTTACATCATGTTTACCAAATGAACACATTTTCATAATAGAAGATATGTCTAACATTTCATCAAAGCATCTAACATCTCATTAACTTATATCATTTTTATTTTGGAAATAAATGCAACATCCACAAGAAATAATAAAGCAAACCACCAATTATTGACACATTGTTTACCCTGGGAACCCTCATGGGGAATAAACCCAGCCTCCAAAATATGCTCTCTCCTCATAATCATAAACTTGAGATGTCAAATAATACAAGTGAAGAAGGGCATCTACAGATCCCATTTAATAAATTAGACCAATCAAGGGATATAACTATCCCTTTTTCCAGGATCATGATGTAATTAAGGAATTTCACAATTCCTTTCTCATAATTATAACATTAAGATACTC
The DNA here is from genome assembly GCA_028583015.1 of Wollemia nobilis. Lineage (NCBI taxonomy): Eukaryota > Viridiplantae > Streptophyta > Pinopsida > Araucariales > Araucariaceae > Wollemia > Wollemia nobilis. The sequence continues at coordinate 3,962,756 of JAQPPZ010016414.1, forward strand.
TTCATCCCCATATGGAATCCATTAAAATAAATGATTCAATTAAGGAACCTACTGATTCCTTTTTCTAAGCCATATTAAGAATTTATAATAGATTCATGTGTTTATGATAATCATTGGAATCATATTTTGGAGAAGCCTTATCGACATTAGAGGGAATCTCTCAAATACCCTCAGGAATGAATTTCAAACTTCTTTATGATTGATTTATAATCAAACATTCGTTCAATAAATTAAAGTCACATACCTTTAATTTATTAAATAATTTTATTATTATTATTATTATAAATTTTATTTGTTAATATAAAGCTAATTCCTCCTTGTGGTCTAATCATACATAAAATTCATTTTATTCAAAATGACATCATGTTGTAATCTTATCTCCCTAATTAATTTCCATAACATCATCATTTCTATTCTATATGCATCATAGAGTATCATCATAGTTTACTTAAAATGGTGGATCTTTTCTTTATGTTATCCTCATCATAATTTTAAGAATACCTATACATTGTTAGTATAAAGCCCTAATGATATCGATTATTCTTGATAACCTTCTAAATAGGATGCACCTAATTCTTCATTACAATATTTACTTACACTATCCGATGGATACTCTGAATAGGAGGTCCAACGGTGCTTCAGGTTATTCCAACTACCACCATATCATACCTATTCATGGTTAGTCCAACCATTTTATATATTTCCAAGATGTCTAATCTCGATTGTGGGCATAAAGGGTAAAGGTGGGTTATACCAATTGAAAACTACTACATATCATAGTCTGATTGCATGAGAAGATGAATAGCCACCACATGGCTTTTTTATTACCATCATCGTGGTCGAATATCATATCTCATCACATGTGTAAACATTTTACTGGACCGTCAATGAGGTGGAATTTTCTTCTTTGATTCATTACATTTTAACAGGCTCTACAATGCATTGTGTTAGTCTTTTAGTAGGGAAAAAACAAGAAATTGTGTTCCCAAAAGACCAACATGGATAGTCTTCCATCTATCAAAACTAAAACTTTGATTCCTTTCTTCAAAATTTTGATTACATCGAATATCCGTGCATAGGGAGCTATAATTAATAGGTAATATTATAGTTTTTCAACTTCACCTACTTCAGGATCTGTAGATCAAGGAGGTCACATAGGGCTTGCACAGACTTAATGGTGTTTCTCTGCATTCTTAGGAGTGTTAGTGAATCTAGAGGGCGGTGAAGCTACTCGTAGAGGTTTGTAGTCCTTTTAGGTAGGTGAAATAATGATCACAAGAAGTCTTAGACTTAGCATAGTTACAGTCACACAGATCAGTTTTATAATATCCATGAGCAAGAGGGTTTTGGTTCGAAGATTGCCATATACAATCTGCATAGTAAGTCATACAAACCAGGGTCTATATATTCGAAAGTCATCATTAGGGATGCTCTCATGGATATATATGTCAATAAATAATTTAATCATTATAAATCTCATAAAACAATGAGGAGACCCAAAATCAGACCAAGTTGCTTCTAGGTTTTCACTTATTGATACCTCCTTCGATGAACGATTAGGGATTTAATGGCTTGGGAAAAATTTCTATTTCATAAATAAGGGTGTTGATTTGTGACACCCTTTCATTTGGGAATTTGTGGGTATACAACTATTGTTCTAATTGAGGTGCCATGAGGTCATCGTAGTACAACCCAAACCAGTCCTTATCATTCCCTTAAGACCCGTTTCATTCCCAATGTAGGGCATAATCATATTTCCAGATGTGATACTCGTAGATGGTAATATCATAATTTAATTAATGGAGCTAGGGATATGTCCACATTTAAGAGCCCATGATTATAATATAATATATAAATGCTTATGCCATAGGGTTTATTAACCATCCGACGGGGATATTAGGGGTATCCACGTTAATGACTTAATTGTGAAAAACTATTGAATCATGAAATCATATGAAGAGAGGAAAACCTTTACTTTTAAGCTCAAGAAGAGCCTTTGTGTAAATGATTTCTATAAAAATCTCGTTGAGGTTATATTGGGGTTTTATAATCAACTACATATCCCAAATATGGAATAAATATCTTTACAACTAGAGTATAGATAATCATGTTGTTAAATTCAAAGTAATACTACAATTCAACCAGTATAACTAGTAGTGCAAAGGGATTCATCATAGAATCTGAATTTAGATCAATATGGTTACATATAAAGGCATTTTACTAAAATTCAACTTCAATTTATACCAATAATAGGACCTCGTGAAGAAAAAAGAGATCCAACCTTATTCTCCCAACTTCACTTCCCTTTTGGGGCTTGCCTTCAAAGAGCCTCTTCTTAACCTTCCTCCCTTGATTACTCCTAATATTCCAAACTTGCTCTTTTTACTATGACTAGAAAATATTTCAAGCCTTCTGGTTTCTGATCCACCAAGGTGGAGAGCATACTCCCTAGGCCTTCCCAAACTTCCTAGATACCTTCACTTCACAATATGTCCTCTATTTATAGGGCAATTTCTCCACTCATGGGTCAAATAATGGCCATATTATAATAATATTAAAAAGATTCCTTGGACCCATTGTGACTTATCATGTCTTGTAAAGTATAACCAAAAGTAGAAAAAGGTTCCACTGGGGATAAGGTGAGTGTCCTTATTTTTTTTTTGTACCCCTTATGGTTCACATCCCTCCAAGACACCTCTAATTAAAAAATAGAGAAGATAATCTCACTTTTCTCTTTACCAATTAGATTATGCCATGAGGGAAAATAAGATAGGCTTTTAGTATTAAATAATACAAGTGCCTAATTTGGTCCAATAAAAAAATTGGAATTTTAATTTATAATTTTTTTTTTGGTAGATAAGATACTATAGCATTAAAACCGATTTTTACAGGTTGACACAAAACCTTTTACAAAAATCAGCCCAAGGCAGTTGATGAACATGTCCTTACTAAGGATCCTATATATGTAAAATCTACATACCACCAAATCCATTACATCCGGTAAGGCACATAGCCTGTTATAAAAAAAAAAATTCCCATACAAAATTTTGGGTATACCCCAAGAAAACACACCTGCATCATAATTACAAAAAAATAAACAGACACAAATCCCTTCCTTGAAACAGTGGAGAAACAAAAAGTTGCAGACACACATAGTAGAGTACTGAAAAAAACTCCCACAAGCTCTGTATTGACAGTTACTCTTAATATTTTTTTGGTAATTGCTTTCTACTGTATATGACATGCTTTGGGACCACATCCCGTCTTGGCCAATCAGCCTTGGAGAAGTGAACATGTTGGCTAGATTTATTGTGGTGGCTATCTACTGGTCCATGTGGCTCTGGTTTGAAGTCTTATATTATCATTTATTTCCTACCCTATGATTATCATCCAACCTCAAATTACTAATACAACTAGGATCCATGTTATCTGATATGTGACTGGCCCCATTAGTCTTTGTGGTATTTCCAAGCAGCATCCACCAAGACTGACAGCTCGAATAATTTTTATTGTGAGTCCATTTCAAAAAAGAGACGGGAATACTCATAGCCTTTAAACTTACAGTGCCTTCCCTATTGGTAAATTCGACTATCATTCTTGGAATTCTTGTTGAATAAGCTCCTATACTTCACTTGGGACACTGTTTTCCCATTTGAAAAGTCCGTCACCATCGACACCCAAATTGGCCAACTTATCAGCAACTTTGTTAGCTTCTCGAAAGACATGTTGGGCTTTTATGTCCTGTCTTCCCTAGAAAAGGATCCTAGCCTCTTCAACAATTGTTTTAATACTCCAAGGAGGTGTTTTCAAATTATTGAGGAGATTTATAACATGCATAGAGTCTCCTTCTATGATCAAATTGCCTTCTAAGTCTTGAGTCATTTGAAGGCCTCTCCACATAGCTCTAGCTTTAGCTTCGTTGTTCATCCTTGTTTCCAAATATTTGGAAAATACAAGCATCATATTCCCATTATGATCTCGTATAATGCCACTAGTTCCTGCTCTACCAAGATTGTCCTTAGTTGCTCCATAAAAATTAAGCTTAAGCCAACCCATAAGAGGTGAGGACCACTTAACATTGGCTCTGGGGTTGACTACCCTAGGCATAGACTCATCTAACAAGGTTAAGCCTAAATATTGAGCAATTGTGGTCTCCTACAGATGAGGTTTACGGCTATAAAAAGGGATAAGGTCCATATTCTCATTGTCAAAGGATAGGATCCTGGCAATGATAGTTTGATGATCATGGATAGACTCATTAAAGAATCTATGGTTCCTTTCTAACCACACATGCCAAATATAGTGATTGAGACAAATTTTCCACATGTATCTAAGTCTTTGGCTTGAAAAGGGGTAAGGCCACTAGATGAACAAATCAAGTACAATGGTTGGTTTAACCCAAGAAATATTGAAGGCCTAAAAAACCCCACTTAGGACAGTCAAGTAAAAAGGGCACTCAAGGAAAATGTGATAAATGGTCTCCTAATTAGCCCTACACAGATAACAATTATTAGTGATACAAATACCTTTACACATCATATTATCAATGGTTAGAATTCTTCCTTGGATAACCAACCATTAAAAGACTACAATTTTTGGAATAAAATTTTGTATCCAAACTAAGTCCTTTTGGAGGAAAAAATCCTTGTCATCAAGCAAAAGCTTGTAAGATGATTTAACAGTGAACTGCCCATTTTTCCTAGTAGCCCAGGTCACTTGATCTTCCTTGGGTTTCATGGGGATAAACTATTGCCCAAGAATATTACAAAGATCATTTTATTCTGCTTGAAGTCCTTGAATTCGTATTTGTTTCCACTTCATTCTGCCTCTATCCTCAACCATATAATCGGAGACATTTTTACCAATGAGTTCTTTCATGATATCTCTGATTTGGGATAAGTTAGGATATTGCATCAGTGGTTTGTCCTTAGCCCACCTTCCATTCCAATAATTGATCCTCTCACCATTGCCTAAAACTCATATTAAACCTTTTTTGATGATTTCCTTACAATTGAGAATTGCTTTACTGTTGGCAATTTTGGGTACTTTGGGTACATTGCCTTTGCTCAAGTGTATAAGTTGTCATTGATGTCAAGAAGCTCTTGAAGGAATTTGGTTTGATGTCAAATAACTTGTTTTGATGAAGGTTCGGCATGACAGTTTCAAAGGTCTTTTGTTAACCCCAAGTTGGCAGGTTTAAAGATTACAGGTGGATGCATTAGTTTAATGCAATTGGGTCCAGGAGGAAATATTTATTTAAATAATTAAAACCTTGTTAAGGTTCCCTTTAATTATTTTTAAATAAATATTAATTTATGGTTTGCAATGGGTTCTCCTAATCCATGGCGCAAATGTCTAGGTGGGCACTATGTTTTAAACTCGGTGGGCGCTAGCCCAAGACCTCCGTCGACGTGGTAAACTCCCCGTCGACGTCAAAGAGCTCATGGCAAGGATTCATATTAATACCCCTCGGTGAAAACAAAGATCATCCCCATCCGATTTTTGAAGAGTTGCTCGTTGATCATTTCTGTGTCTTCGCCGGTTTTCGTAATCCGTTGATCGTTGTGTGTCTTCGTCATTTTTCGTAATCCGTTGTTCGTTCGTTTGTCTCGCCGTTTATCGAATCCGCCGTATAGCTTGTCATCTAGGAGTTCGCGTCAGAAGGAAGGGAGGACTGTGTTTTATTTTTCCTGACATAGAAGGGACAAGTGTAACAGCATGAGGTTTTAACCTCATCGGGTGCCTTTGGCACACCGGTAGCGGCTAGGCTATTGGCACGCTACCCGAATGGGAGGTTCCACGTTCGAATCACGCAGAAGGGTTTTTCGTCATGGACGCAGTGGGTGGTGTTAGATTTCGGGCACAAATTTCTCCAAAGCGATTTTTGATGTTGGCTAAGGTATTTTCGAAATTAATCTTTTGCTAAGTGTATGTTGTGGATGGAGGAAGTTTGTTAAAAGAAAAACAGCTTAGGAGTTATAAGGAGTTTCAAAGCTTGTTGTTATTTTGATAAAATATTATTTTGAAAGTGTTGTTGAAATATCTTATTGCATTCTTATAAGAGATAAACTTTATTTTTGATGAGACAATAAGGGAGAAATAAGGTGTATAATGGATAAATTTTTCTTGTAATGTTGAGAGTGCTTTTGGTTGATTATGGAAATGAAAGCATGATGTGTTAAGGTTAATTGCTTCTTGTGTGAAAGTATGAAACCTTAAGTGGACAGCTTTGAGATTGACATTTGCTTTCATTAAGTTGGTTATAATCAAGCTATTCTTTACTTGGTTAAAGTGTTGGGCTTACTCCTTTGTTGATGAATTGAAAAGTTGTTTTATGCTATTGTGAGTTGAGTTGGTGGATGCTTTTTGTTCAAACAATATTGGAGAGAAAAGGAGTTCTACTTGTTTCCTTTTTCGATGTTGATTGTGAAATGCTTCAAGGTTGTGTTTTGAGCTGAATGGTGTTGATTGAACCTTGTTTGATGAGCATTATTGTTGAAGCCCTTATTGATGGTGAAAAGAACATGAGTATCATTGTTATGTGATTCTTTGCATAGTTGGCAATTGTTGGGGTTTCATGTTCTTGAAAGAAAGCATTCTATCCTATCCATTTCAGATATTGAGTTGAGTTTTCAGATTTGAGATTGAGTTTGAGCTGAGTTGATTTGAGTTGAGTTTTGAGATTGGGAGTTGAGTATAGAACATATTGAGTCTCTAACAATTCTCTTTATGCTTCTATGAGTTTGACAAATCACATTGGGTCTCTAACAATTCACCTTGTGATTTCCTACTAAGAAAGTTTTTCTTGGTGAGCTTGCTGAGGTTTTGGACAGGTTCCAGTGGGGACTTGTGAGCAGTTTTGGACAGGTTCCGGTGGGGACTTGTGAGCAGTTTTGGACAGGTTCCAATGGGGACTTGTGAGCAGTTTTGGATAGGTTTCGATGGGGACTTGTGAGCAGATTTGGATAGGTCCTAGCAGAGGACTTGTGAGCTGAGTTTGTTAGTTCTATCAGAGAACTTGAGGACAGAGGAGCAATGGTTCTTTGAGAAGAACTTGAGGACAGATTTGGCAAGTCTTTGAGAAGGCTTGTGTGCAGAGGATTGATTTGTTCAAGTGTTGGACAGATCTGACAGACAGAGGAAGACTTGTACTAGACCGACTGACTGTGTTTGGTACAGGTTGTTGAGCTGCTGTGGACGTGATCATAGAAGGCGAAGGTCTCTTAGGCTAAGCATTGAGGACAGGAGGTCTTCGGTGGAAAGGAGTTCCACGTGCTGGCAAGAGGTAGAGGCAGTTGATCTTCTGAGGGATCATTTCCAGAGCAGAGGGGAAGGTATCTCCTTTGAGCAGAGGCTCATAAATTCAGATTGGGGGAAGGTATCTCCTTTGAGCAGAGGCTCATAAATTCAGATTGGGGGAAGGTATCTCCTTTGAGCAGAGGCTCATAAATTCTGATTGGGGGAAGGTATCTCCTTTGGGCCGAGGCTCATAAACATTGTAATTGGGAAGGATTCCCAAAGAACTTTGAGATAACTTTTAGAGAAAAGTTTTGTGGACGTAGCTCAACCATTCTGGGTGAACCACGTTAAAATTGGTGTCACTTTGTGGATGATATTGTGCATTGTTTTGATATTGCTTTGGGTATATTGCTTTACTATTTTGAAGTATAAAGGAAAAAGTAAAAAGAGGTCTTATACTATTCACCCCCCCTCTTAGTATAAGCTTGTGTTCTTCAATTGGTATCAGAGCGGGTGCCTTCGAAAAGTTTAACAACTTGAAGGAAAAGCTAGTAAAGAACACAATGGATCATTCAAGTGGCAATGCAGCACCTATTCTTGATGGGTCAGATTTTGGTCTTTGGAGTGCAAGGATGAAGGTTCATCTAATGGCACTTGGTAATGAGGTATGGGAAGTGATTGAAGATGAGTACACTATTCCTGTACATGGTCCTAATACTAAAGAAGAAAGGCTCCTACATCACAGCAATTCAAAAGCAATGAATGCAATCCTGAAAGGCTTACGAAAGCAGATCTCACCAAAGTGATTCACTGCAAGACAGCTAGTGAAATGTGGAAACAGTTGAAGGTGGTTCATACAGGTGATACAAATGTCAGAAAGGCCAAGTTGAGACACTTCAAAGGTATGTTTGAACAACTCAAGATGAATGATGATGAAAATATTAGTGACTACATGCTTCGTATGGATGAGGTTGTTAACTCCATGAAAGACTTAGGTCTTGAGCTTGCTGAAAATGATGTTTGTGATAAGATTTTAAGATCTCTTCCTAATAGATTTAGTGAAAATATTTCTGCTATTGAGGAAGCTAAAGATTTGGATAAGTTGAAAAAGGATGAGCTCCATAGTATACTTGCAGCATTTGAGTTGAGAACTCAAGTGAAGGTTGATGTCAAGAAAGAGGCAGATTTCAAGGCTACCAAGGAATCCAAGGGTAAACAACTTCAAGATAGTGATGAGTCTTCTAGTGATGAAGAGGCATATTACAACAAGAAAGGCAAGTTCTCTAGAAAACACAAAAGTATGAAAAATATAAGATGTTTCAATTGTGGAAAGTTTGGTCATTATGCTACTAACTGTACTGTTCCCAAGAATGAAAGTGATGAAGATAAACAGGATTCTAAGAGCAAGGATTCTGAAAAGCACAAGCATCACAGGAAGAACAAAGATGAGCACAACAATCAAGGAAAGAGGTATTCTCACAAGCACAAGAAGAGTTTCTACCTAGACAAAGCAAGTAAGTGTTCTAGTAGTGATAGTGAGAGTTCTTCAAGTGATAATGAAAATGAGATGTTGTTCATATCAGAAAAAGAGGAAGAACCGAAACATAGATTCATTATCATGAAATGTCTTAGATGTGGAAATTTTGGTCACCTTGAGGATGATTGCACAAATAATGATTTGGTTTCTAGTATGTATGAGGATGCTTCAGAAAACTATAAGGAAGATGCATGTATGGTTTTTGAAAAAGGTAGCACCTCTAGTGATAAGAAATCTGAAAAAGGCTTTGATGATTCAGAAAGCAAACAAATAAAGGATCTTGAAAGTGAACTTATTAGTGCTCTTAGTGCTTTGAAAAAGGAAAGAAAGAAGAATGCTAGACTCAAGGATAAGTTAGATGAATGTTGTATGGAGAGAGATGATCTTATAGAAAATCTTGATTTCTCTATAGCTAAGACACAAGAACTCAAGGATGAGTTAGAGTCTAAGGTTCTTGAGTATAGTGAGTTAGAACAGAAAATGGCTTCTTTGAAAGAGGAAACTAAAGAGTACAAGGATAAGCTTTACTAGTTTCAAGATAGCTCCAAAAAGGTTAAGTCACTCATCAAAGGTCAAAGAAAGACAACAGATAAAACAGGCCTTGGTTTTGTTAAGCCACACAAGGAACAAGTTGGAGAGTCTAGTAAGAGACTCCAAAAGGAAGAGAGTTCTTATGAGGAAAGTATTTCAGATCATGAGTCCTTGAATGATAGATGCACAGAAATAGAAAATAGAATTCAGAATGAGAAGAAGAAGTTTTCAGAACCTAAGAGGTCAAATAAAGGAAAGTTTCAAGGCAGATGTTTTGCTTGTCATAGGTTTGGTCACATGGCTTCACATTGCATGGCTCAAGTGAAGAAGGTAAATGACAATTTCAGAAGTGCTAGTTTCTTTCAAGGGTATTGCTACTCTTGTCAACAGTTTGGGCACAAGGCAGTCTATTGCAAGGTAAATAACAGGAACAGGTTTGGTCGAAAAGGTTTGGTCAGAACAGGTTTGGTCAAAGGTTTGGTCAAAACGAGTTTGGTCGAACAGGTTTGGTCGAAGTTTGGCCAGAATAGGTTTGGTTAGAACAGGTGGATTCAAAGATCAGGTTTACCTCAGAGAAACAACATCGTCAAGTGTTTCAAGTGCAACAATGAAGGTCACATAATCAGACAGTGTAGAGCTGAAATTCTAGAATACAGGAACAAGAACAGTGGCATGATCAGGTCCAAGGATCAAGGCATGGACAAGAACAGGGATGAGAACAAGAACAAGAACAGTGACAAGAATAGGAATATGGACAAAGAGTTCAAGAGAAGGCCCGACAAGGAAGTTATAGACGCTGATGATGATCAGTGCCTAATGGGAGTTTTACTCCCACCCCAGAATTAATCACCTCATCAGGAGGTGGGGGAGGGACTAAGCTAAGAGGCTCATTCTTAGTCCCGAGCCCCAAAGGTGGCCCTTTGCCATTGATGACAAAGGGGGAGAGATATGAGTAAGGGGGAGAGCTTCAAAGTGAAGAGGAAAGCTTCAAGTCAGGGGAGCAAAACTTCAAAGGAAGATTCTCAGTTGTGGGCACGGTTGGTCGAGTTGTTAGCACGAGTTGGTTTTAGTTTTGGCTCTTGAGAAGTGTTTTCAATAAAGGTTTGCCATCAATGACAAAGGGGGAGATTGTTGGCAATTTTGGGTACTTTGGGTACATTGCCTTTGCTCAAGTGTATAAGTTGTCATTGATGTCAAGAAGCTCTTGAAGGAATTTGGTTTGATGTCAAATAACTTGTTTTGATGAAGGTTCGGCATGACAGTTTCAAAGGTCTTTTGTTAACCCCAAGTTGGCAGGTTTAAAGATTACAGGTGGATGCATTAGTTTAATGCAATTTGGTCCAGGAGGAAATATTTATTTAAATAATTAAAACCTTGTTAAGGTTCCCTTTAATTATTTTTAAATAAATATTAATTTATGGTTTGCAATGGGTTCTCCTAATCCATGGCGCAAATGTCTAGGTGGGCACTATGTTTTAAACTCGGTGGGCGCTAGCCCAAGACCTCCGCCGACGTGGTAAACTCCCCATCGACATCAAAGAGCTCATGGCAAGGATTCATATTAATACCCCTCGATGAAAACAAAGATTGATCCCATCCAATTTTTGAAGAGTTGCTCGCTGATCGTTTCTGTGTCTTCACCGGTTTTCGTAATCCGTTGATCATTTTGTGTCTTCGCCATTTTTCGTAATCCGTTGTTCGTTCGTTTGTCTCACCGTTTATCGAATCCGCCATATAGCTTGTCGTCTGGGAGTTCGTGTCAGAAGGAAGGGAGGACTATGTTTTATTTTTCTGATACAGAAGGGACAAGTGTAACAACATGAGGTTTTAACCTCATCGGGTGCCTTTGGCGCACCGGTAGCGGCTAGGTTGTTGGCGCGCTACCCGAATGGGAGGTTCCACGTTCGAATCATGTAGAAGGGTTTTTCGTCGTGGACGCAGCGGGTGGTGTTAGATTTCGGGCACAAATTTCTCCAAAGCGATTTTTGATGTTGGCTAAGGTATTTTCGAAATTAATCTTTTGCTAAGTGTATGTTGCGGATGGAGGAAGTTTGTTAAAAGAAAAATAGCTTAGGAGTTATAAGGAGTTTTAAAGCTTGTTGTTATTTTGATAAAATATTATTTTGAAAGTGTTGTTGAAATATCTTATTGCATTCTTATAAGAGATAAACTTTATTTTTGATGAGACAATAAGGGAGAAATAAGGTGTATAATGGATAAATTTTTCTTGTAATGTTGAGAGTGCTTTTGGTTGATTATGGAAATGAAAGCATGATGTGTTAAGGTTAATTGCTTCTTGTGTGAAAGTATGAAACCTTAAGTGGACAGCTTTGAGATTGACATTTGCTTTCATTAAGTTGGTTATAATCAAGCTATTCTTTACTTGGTTAAAGTGTTGGGCTTACTCCTTTGTTGATGAATTGAAAAGTTGTTTTATGCTATTGTGAGTTGAGTTGGTGGATGCTTTTTGTTCAAACAATATTGGAGAGAAAAGGAGTTCTACTTGTTTCCTTTTTCGATGTTGATTGTGAAATGCTTCAAGGTTGTGTTTTGAGCTGAATGGTGTTGATTGAACCTTGTTTGATGAGCATTATTGTTGAAGCCCTTATTGATGGTGAAAAGAACATGAGTATCATTGTTATGTGATTCTTTGCATAGTTGGCAATTGTTGGGGTTTCATGTTCTTGAAAGAAAGCATTCTATCCTATCCATTTCAGATATTGAGTTGAGTTTTCAGATTTGAGATTGAGGTTGAGCTGAGTTGATTTGAGTTGAGTTTTGAGATTGGGAGTTGAGTATAGAACATATTGAGTCTCTAACAATTCTCTTTATGCTTCTATGAGTTTGAAAAATCACATTGGGTCTCTAACAATTCACCTTGTGATTTCCTACTAAGAAAGTTTTTCTTGGTGAGCTTGCTGAGGTTTTGGACAGGTTCTGGTGGGGACTTGTGAGCAGGTTTTGGACAGGTTCCGGTGGGGACTTGTGAGCAGGTTTTGGACAGGTTCCGGTGGGGACTTGTGAGCAGTTTTGGATAGGTTTCGGTGGGGACTTGTGAGAAGATTTGGACAGGTCCTAGCAGAGGACTTGTGAGCTGAGTTTGATAGTTCTATCAGAGAACTTGAGGATAGAGGAGCAATGGTTCTTTGAGAAGAACCTGAGGACAGATTTGGCAAGTCTTTGAGAAGGCTTGTATGCAGAGGATTGATTTGTTCAAGTGTTGGACAGATCTGACAGACAGAGGAAGACTTGTACTAGACCGACTGACTGTGTTTGGTACAAGTTGCTGAGCTGTTGTGGACATGATCATAGAAGGCAGAGGTCTCTTAGGCTAAGCATTGAGGACAGGAGGTCTTCGATGGAAAGGAGTTCCATGTGTTGGCAAGAGGTAGAGGCAATTGATCTTCTGAGGGATCATTTCTAGAGCAGAGGGGAAGGTATCTCCTTTGAGCAGAGGCTCATAAATTCAGATTGGGGGAAGGTATCTCCTTTGAGCAGAGGCTCATAAATTCAGATTGGGGGAAGGTATCTCCTTTGAGCAGAGGCTCATAAATTATGATTGGGGGAAGGTATCTCCTTTGGGCCGAGGCTCATAAACATTGTAATTGGGAAGGATTCCCAAAGAACTTTGAGATAACTTTTAGAGAAAAGTTTTGTGGACGTAGCCTGACCATTCCGGGTGAACCACGTTAAAATTGGTGTCACTTTGTGGATGATATTGTGCATTGTTTTGATATTGCTTTGGGTATATTGCTTTACTATTTTGAAGTATAAAGGAAAAAGTAAAAAGAGGTCTTATACTGTTCACCCCCCCTCTCGGTATAAGCTTGTGTTCTTCACTTTCCAAAAAGCAGAACCTCTAATTGGAACTGAGTCACTTAGAAATTCCATATTTTGAATATACTTTCGTTTGATGATAGTTGTCCATTCATTTTATTCACAAAAAATGGGGCACCACACTTGCTTAGCTAGTAAAGCTAAATTCATATGAGTAATTCTCCTCAGACCTAAGCTCCCATTTTCCTTGGGTCTGCACACTTTGGTCCATCCTACAAGGTGTATCCTTTTTTTCTCCTCTGATCCAGTCCATAAAAATTGACCTACCCTGGACAAATCTTCCCTGGCATGGATCTATGATGTGGGGCAGAACATATCTCATTCTATTTGCAATGGCTTTAGTTAGGATCTTGTAAGAAACATTACATAGACTGATTGGCCTAAAGTCAGCCATAGATTCAGGGGTTTTCTTCTTAGGAATTAGAGAAATAAAAGTAGAGTTGAGGCATTTTGGGATATGATTGCTTACTTGGAATTCTCTGATAGCAAAAATTACATCCTCACTTACGATGTCCCAAAAATATTGATAGAAATGAGGGGCAAATCCATCGGATCCTGGGCCTTTATCTGGCTCTATGCTAAACAAGGCTTCCTTAATTTCCTCATCAAAAAAGGGAGCTAGAAGCTTAAGGTTTATATCCTCATTTATTATTCTAGGAATGGATTTCAAGAGAATATCTTTGGCCTCATAATTTCACTGTGATTCCTGACCAAGGATAGAATTGAAATAAGTTACTGCCTCCTTTCTTATTTTTGTTAAGTCCTGAGTAATAGAACCATCTACATTTTTTAAAAATTTTATATTGTTATTGCTTCTATTTCTAAGCGTGGTGACATGAAAAAAATTGGAATTTGAATATCCATATTTCAACCAAATATCCCTTGATTTTTTCCTCCAATATATTTCCTCATAGGTCAAAATGTTATGAAAATATGCTAGTTTTGTTCGTTCCTCCTGCCTAGTAGTTTCATCAACATCACCATGTTGAATCCTCTGATCAATTATCTTCAAAATTTAAACAACCTATTTTTTATTTTCAAAGAGGTTCCCAAAGACCTCTTTGTTCCAAGTTCGAATATTTTCCTTAACAAAATTTAATTTACCGGCAATTTTAAAAGTTGCACTACCCCTGACAGGTTGTTGCCACCACTGAATTAAGTTATCTCTGAAACTGGAATGTTTGATCCACATAGATTGAAATATGAAATGTTTCTTGAAGGATAGAGAGTTAGGGATCTCCAAAAAAATGGGATTATGATCAGAGTCAATTTTAGGAAGGGCTTACAGGGTAGAATCACCGAACAGAGTTGTAGCCTCCTTTAATAGAAAAAACCTATCAAGCCTTTCTTGAATGAGATGACACCCTATCCGCTGATTGCTCCAGGTATAATTCACTCCTCTAATTTTTACATCCATCAACATGTTGGAGTTCAAAAAATATTTGAACTCATCTATGCTCCTGATAGGTGGTCCATTTCCACCCATTTTGTTTGAAGGGTAAAGAGGAGTGTTAAAATCCCAGCCATAATCCAAGGGACATTATGGAATATTTCACTTATATTGCCTATGTACTCCCATAGTAGAGCTCTCCCTTGAATTGAAGTTGGGGTATAAATATTTGAAAGAATCCATGACCTATTGTTGTTTATTTCCTTAAATAAAATACTAAGAACCCTGTCATCTTTCTGAATAATGGTGCATTCTACTATATCGGTATCCTACAATGTCATAAGGCCTACATGCGCTCCTTTGGATGATTTGCAAACCATCTCCCCTTGATTCCAAAAAATTTTCACTACTTTTTTTGATTGAATCTCATCAATTTTTGTTTCTTACAACATGATAATAGTTGGATTCACTTTATTTCTTATTGCATTGACTTCCCTATGTTTGGGTAGGCCATTGAGGCCTCTCACGTTCCATGATAGGAACTTCATTTAGATTGTTTGTGATTTCTTCCTATCCCCCTCCCTTGAGGGGTTTTTCCTAATTTGTTGTCTTCAGAACCCGAAATAACCTGTTGAAACAAGGTTCTTTGTTTTCCATTGGCAATGTCATTATTAGTTTTAATTTTTTTATGCTCAACATTTGATATTCTCCCTCTCTTTTTTTCACTGCAAAAATCTATAGGATACTTCACAGTGCTCCTAGTTTTTTTAGGACTAAACTGAGGGGAGGTAATTTGTTCGTGAGCCGAGTATGCCATATTCCTCAGTCTGAAGAGTTTCACATATCTCCACCCCTACATCCAAATCTTCTCCTTTTTTATAAATTAGATGCAATTACACTAGTCATTAAACATTATACATGCCTAATAATATTTTTATTATTTTCCTCCTAAACCCCTTCAAAATTCCTAAATTAGAATTTTGTAGAATTTCTTAGGGTCTATGACCTCTTTCTGTGGAACATTAATTGATCACAAGACCAATTAATGTCCCATTAATAGGGTTTGAGGATAACGGATCATGACACTCATGTCCATGATTTATTCTATTAAACATCTTATTGAAGTGCAAACATAAATCCAATAACTAGATCTAGAAAGCATCAAATGTAAGATCACAATATGAAGATACAACACATCATATATCTTGGGAAACCCCTAAGGGAAAAACCCAGCTTTGAAACATCCATTTTATTTCATAAGTTTAATTATCTCAAATACAATGATATAAAGGAATCCCATAATTCATTTTTCCAAATCATATATACAAATACAAATACATAAGAACCCCATAATTCTTATGTCCCCAAAATCATGAATTGCTCATTTAATTCATTTTACAAAATTAATGAGGGAACCCCATAATTCCCTCAAGAATGAATTCCACATTCATTATTTAAGATTGAAATTCATTTTATCATTCAATAATTTTGTATAAAATAAATTTCAAGAAGGGACCCCATAATCCCTTCAAGAATTAACTCCACATTCATTCTTCCATAGTTTGCTTATCAGAAGGTTAGAACTTCCACAGTTCTATCATTAGCTTAGAACTTCCATAGTTCTATCATTAATCACATTTCAAGGAGAAGAGCCCATACTCTTCTCAAGAATAGATCTTCTCATCTATTCTCTCTAATATAGTTCATAACAACTATTTAATGAGCACAAGTGTTTCCTCATGAAGAATAGCATCAATAGAAGTTTGAATTTCTTTATCCAATCATAAATAAATCATTTAATGTATCCTTTATCTCTAAAAGGACACTCTAAGAGAAGCCCATACTTCTCTTATAAAATTTACAAAAGGTATACTAAGAGAATCCCATACTTCTCTTAGTCATTCCTTCAATTTTTATGAAAGCACACTAAGGGGATCTCATACTTCCCTTAGAAAATTATTTGATTTCCACAAAATATGCTTAAGGAAAGGCCATACTTTCCTTATATAATCATTCAGTTTCATGTTATGAGAAGCTCATTCTTCCCTTAGACATTCTATCTATTTAAAAACTCAAAATTTCAGCATTTGGAAAGCCCAAATCAAGTCATCCATATTTATTAACTATTTTCATTACAAAACAAGATTCTCTCGTTTGTAAAGAAAATCAAGTTTTATTTTCCAAAATACAATAAAAATTGCCTTTCCAAAAATATGCATTCATTAAATCAAAAGGGATATTAATCCACTTAATCTCTTAGTAAATCCAAAAGGGGAGATTAATCCATTTAATCTCATAATTAACTAGAGAAACACCTAATAAAAAAGGTGGGTAATTTACAGTCAACTATTCAACTATCAAGGTCAATTAGTCAATCCTAGTCAGGTTCGATCAACAAAATTTAACTCATTCAAAAACTTTGGTTACTAAGTCATTTTAGAGCATCCACCATTGACACCCAGCCTAGTCCCACCCTAACCATTGCCTTGTGGTCAAGCTAATAGATGTATCCTCCTCTATATTAAGGCCTCACATAAATACCATGAGCTACTTATAAGAAATTTTAATACTAATGCACCCCACAATCGGTGCAGTCAATCAACCAATCACAAGAGACCAACAACCTACATGCATCCACATGGAAAAAATATAGGTGAGTCAACTAATAGATCTAACACTAATAGCAACCAACTGATTCTAGTTAAGTGTCTTTGAGCCCTAAACTAGTGTGGAGTGGCCCCCACTCGGTGGCCACCTTGACCACCGAGTGGTGGTCACTTCCATAAGGGGCACCAAATCACTTATGAACCACCAATATTTCCCCACACAAGCAATGTGGGATATTACATCCCATGAAAGATAAAATATGGTGATATACCTACACACAACCAATATCTATAGACACCAAATTCTAGTCATTTGCACTAGAATTACTATTCATCTTCCACTATTCACTATTCACTATTCACATACCCACCATTCATTTACATTTAACTATTCACTATTTACTATATATTATTCACTATTCACTAATCCCTCTCTCACATATATCTCCTAGTAATCAGTGGCCATCCATTTAATCTACCTTTATAAAAGGTCTAAAGCAAGGTCTAATTTTCATTACTTTTCAAATTTCAAATTGGTCTCTACTACATTCTTACAAGGAATCACACCATTCCTTCTCTTAAATAATTAGTACAAATTGTGGGTGCACAAGAACCCCATAATTCTTATGCTTCATACTGTTAGTTGATCCCTTTAACTCACATTTCAAGAACAATAATGGAATCCCCATAAATTCCCTCGAGTGAACTCCATGTTCATCCTCCTAAAGATAACCTCTATCTTTTAATCCACACTCAAGGAACATCTTTCCTCCAAGAGTCTAATGTATTATTCCATCCAAATAAAAATATGCATAACAACTCCAAATTATTCAAAATGAAACATACTATCTATTATATATTTCAAGTCCAATCCATCTTAAATGAAATATATTGTCTATATATTTCAAGTCCAATCTATCTAAAATGAAACATATTGTCTATCATATATTTCTCATTCTTAATAATCAGATGGAATATACTATCCACTAATATATTTCTCATTTTAATTAACTAGGTGAAATATACTATCCACTAATATATTTCTCAATCCAATTATCCAAATGAAATATACTATCCACTAATATATTTCATAACTAAATCATTCCATTGAAATATATTATCTATTGATATTTTCTAGACCATTCTATCTATAGTGAAATACATCTGCCATTATATTTTGAGATCACTATAGCTACAAAATAAATACAACATCCACCATTATATTCCAAGTCCACTCTAACTAAAATGAAATACAATATCCACTATTATATTTCAAGTCAATTCTAAACAAAATGAAATATCCACTATTATATTTCAACTTCATTCTAAGTAATAATGAAATACAATATCCACTATGATACTTTTCAATTTCATTCCATTAAATGAAACATAATATCCACTATTATATTTCAATTCCATTCCATTAAAATGAAACATAATATCCACTACTACATTTCAAATTTGTTCTATTAAACTAAAACATAATATCCACTACTATATCATCAAATCAAATGAAATACATTATCCACTAATGTAATTCAAACTCATTAAATCCAAATTAAATACGCTTTTAACCATTGAAGAGATTAAAGGTAGAAACCAAATTTATATACCTTAACTCAATATACAAAGGAGTAGCATAAATCATAAGGAATAAGATATTCTCATACCCTAGACTGAGTTCTAAATCAAGCTCATAAAAACAAGCATTGTATTCCAAAAACAAACTAGATTTTAATATTATTTTGTTGTTAAACATATTGAATGTAAAGAGGATGGAAAGATCCAACCTTAAATTCCTCCAAAATCTCCCACATCCACCTTCTAGTCTCCAAATTCTTGCTCCTTCTAGTCATCTCCTCCAAGCTAGCTTCTAAGCCTCCTCCTAGCCTTCTCATGCTAGCCTCCATGAATCCTTCTAATACTCCCAAGTTTGTCTTAGCTCCTCTCCTCCTAAGAGGTTCTCAATTTATAATAAAACTCCTCCCCCATGTAGAAGAGATTCTCTAATAAAATAATGGTTTTCACCATGATAGATAGGGACAAGGGAGAGATTTAAATATTCCCACATGTGTAAGCACTATGATAACTGAGGTCTTTTCCCTATTAAAATAATACCATACCCATGCTATGTGGAAGGAGATATAATTTATAAAATATCCACTTAAATCATGATAAGAGGCACTCATAGGATCCCCTATCGCTTACCTCTTTTTATAATGCTTTAACCCCTTTAGTGAGGATATAGACCTATCCTTTATTAAATAAAATATTGCTCTCACTAATGAGTTATAAATATGAATCAATATTAAAATATAAAATGATCCTCTTTTATGGCCCCTTTTTCTCTCCTCCTAAATAAAATATTGCTCCCACTAATGAGTCATAAAGGTTAATTTAAAAGGTAAAAATATTGGGTAGAGGTCCAAGGTTCAAATCTAGGGCCTCGCCAAACTGAATGCTTGTCCCTTTCCTGGTACTTTCAATGTTGTAAAAGGTTTAAAATTATTATGGAATGTTGGTTATAGGGGTAGACTACATGAAGAACTATGTGGCAGCTTTCAGGGAGGACAGTGCAGAATACTATGGTGGCCATAAAATCTAGACAATCTATCCAAATTCATGATGGCTACTGATTCCACCATGTAAATTAAAAATAAAAAACAAAAATATCCTTCTTTATGGTCCCATTTTTCTCTAATCCAAAAGGACTACTATTGAAATAGTATGATGCCTTAATTTAATTAATATTAAATTCCCATTAGCAAAGATGCTCTTCCTCCTCCCTTCATTTGGAGGAGGGGTTAGTTTGATAAATATTATTTAATTCCTAAGGGAAGATGCCAAATTATCTACCATTGAATTAAAAATAGGGATTTAAAAAATATGGTTAGGGTCTCTATCATAGCACAATCCCTTATGACAATCAATTAAACCCTCTTATTAATGCTAAATATTATTAATAAGTTAAGCTAGTTATTCAATAACGAGAAGAGCAAGAAGGCCTTGTCAATGAGTAGTTTTATAGGTGCTAGGTTTGAAATTTTAAATGGAAAGAACCCTACAGTGGATGATCCCAGAGGTGGGGGTAGGCTTTTTGATCTTGACAGTTCTGGGTTTGGGTCCCATGAAACTCTCGACAACACTTTTGATGCTTCAATTTATAGGGGACCCATGTCCCCTACAGTAACTGTTGTGGAAGCAAATAAAATGTCAGGTTTATCCCCATGAATGGCCCCATCATGACACACCTTCCTTTTATAATAAAGTTCGTTGTGGCTCGAAGACCACGCTTACCCAAAGTGAAGCCTTGGTTCCCAAAGGAAATGATGTCATCATTCCTAAAATACTTATGGCTAACTTTGTCTCCATTGAATCCATGTCCCTCATTAGGAAGTTCATTTGAGGATGACCAGATATGGAATCTATTTTAAAATGGACCACAACCAAGTGGTATCCCTAGGGAAGTCTGGAACTAATTGCTTATCCCAGAGGATTTTTTGAAATACACCTAAATAACATGGAGGATACCAGTTGAATCTTAATGGGTGAATCATGGTTTATGGTAGAAGAATTTTATTTTTGAGGAAATGGGTAGAGTACTTGGACCTAGACTCCCAAAGCATAAGCTTTACCCCCATATGGGTTCACCTCCTAGGGCTCCCTAGTCGGTTCTGACAAGAGGATATCTTTTGTGGGATTGCCAGAACAATTGGAGAAATAGTTGCTATTGACCTAGCCACCAGAGCAATAAGTTTCATGGTCTATGCTCACATATCCATCAATGCTAATTTGGATTCTAAGTTTCCTACCCACATCAATCTCATCTGTGGCTCCTTCCATAGGTGTCAAGCAGTGGAATATGAAAACAAACTAGATTTCAGTATTGAATGTCATACTCAAAGGTATATAAGATACCAGTGTTCATATCTCAAACCCCCAAAGGAGATCCCTTCAAAGGAGGTAGGCCACCCTAAGCCTCAGATGGCTCCATCCAAGACTGGCCTCATTCCCCTCATGCATAACCATCATAGGGCTAGAAGCTCGTAGAGACTCCCTATTGTTGGTAACCATCCTATAGGCTCCCCATATCTAGAGAAAGGCAAGAAAGTTTTATCCCAGTCTCAATACTCCTTGAAGGAGCATGTATGTTCCATTTTTTCCCTCCCCAACCATTTTGGCATTTTATCTGAATACCTAGACTCATATTTAGACCCCTTTGACCATGATCCAAAAGCCAAGCTTGGTTTCCTCTTCACTCAGCTTGAGTCCTCAAGGAATTAATCACCTCCCTCTCCAACCAAGTCAGGCCCTTCCTTCCCACCAAGCATCGGACCCGCCCAACCCCTCCTTAACCCCCCACCCCAACCCTAAACCCTCAAACCCACCTTCCATAGCTCACCCAAACCCTCAAGTTTCCCTCCCCCCTAAACCAGTCTCAAGCCTTGTAAATCCTTCAACCTTTCCTAGTCCTCCCATGCCCTTAGGATTTCCCAGTCCTTCCAAATCTGCCCAGAGTCCTTGTCCCTCTAAGGGGATCACTAGCCCATCCAAAACCTTGACCTTCCATAGTCCTTCCAATATTAAAGGCATACAATCCCCTAATACACTCAGCCCTTCCAATATTAAAGGCATCTAATCCCCTAATGCCCTTAATCCTTCCAAGCCTAAAGGCATTAAAACCTAGGATGCTATTAGTCCCCTTCACACTCATAGTTCCAAAAATCCATCATCAATGTGGGAAGTGATTAAAAAAGAGGATGGTCATCCTTCAATGAGAAAAGGAGGAAAGAAGCTAATGACAAGATCGCTAATGGCACTCAATCAACCCTATTCCCATCTTTACCCGAATAGTTCAAGGAAGAAACCAAAAGAACCAAACCCTCCTCACACCAGGGTAGAGGGGGGAAAAGATCAACCACCAAGAATCATAAATGAAAGTCCTCTCATGGAATGTGAGAGGCCTTAATGGCCCTACCAAGCAAAGGCTTGGAGCAAGTATGAGAAAGAAAATCAGACCCACTATCTTTATTTTCCAAGAAACCAAACTGGAAGAAAGCAATTCCAAGAAAGCAACAAAAAATATTTGGAAGAATGCGGAGTTTATTGCCAGCCCGACTCAAGGATCATATGGTGGTCTCCTATGCCTATGGGACCCCACCATGGTGGAAGGGAGGCTTCTATCTCTCATATAGAATTATGAATATACTATTCTTTTGTAAGGATACCAAACTTAGTTGGGTTCTTACAAACATATATGCTCCCAATTCACCCCTCGGGAGAAGCAACCTATGGAACACTCTTAGGTAGATGAGAAACATTTTTTCCAACCAGCCTTGGATTCTAGCCGAGGACTTCAATTCACCCCTCTACCCTTCTGATAAGTGTGGGGGTACCTCCATTTCCCCAAGGAACTATGAGGATTTCAATGAATTTGTAGACTCAAATGAGCTCATGGATGTCCACCTCAAAGGAACCAAGTATACCTGGAGCAACAGAAGAATTGGAGCTATGCACATTCAATTGAGGCTCGATAGATTCCTTCTTTCCAAAGAAGTTATCCCTTTGTTTGGGGATGCAACCCTCAATTCTCTCCCCAAAGTCGGGTCGGACCACAATCCCCTAGTTTTTGAAGTTGTTCACCAAGCTCCAATGTTCAAAACCCCCTTCCACTTTGAAGCTATGTGGATGCAGCATCCTAACCTTAGGGAGCACATTTTAGAGTGGTGGGGTCATCCCTGTCTAGGAAGTCCCATATATCAAGTTACCAACAAGCTCCAATCTATAAAATATAACCTAAAAGTTTGGAACAAAGAGGTCTTTGGAAATATTTTTGAAAACAAACAAGCAATCAAAGAAAGACTCCAATTAATTGAGAACCAAATTCAGCAAGGAAGCCTTGACATCAAAACCAAGGATGAAGAAAGGAAACTATAGGAAGACTACCACAATACTCTTGTAAGAGAAGAAACATTTTGGAGGTAGAAGTCCTAAGTGTAGTGGCTCAAATGGGGAGACTCTAATTCAAAAAAATTTCATGCTTCCACACTCAGACACTGTAGCTCTAACAGAATTAGAGAGTTGACCAAAGGGGATGGTACCTCCACATATAATATCCAAGAGATCAGGTTTGAGGTAGTCAATAATTTCCAATACATCCTATCCTCATCCTAGCCCAGCTTTTACCTCTCACACCAGTACATCATTTTTCACATCCCTAATCTTATTTCCAAGGAGTTGAACCAGTGACTCCTCCAACCCTTCTCTGATGATGAAGTCAAATCTGCTCTCTTTTCCATGCAACCTAACAAATATCCTGGTCTTGATGGGTTCTCCCCCTGATTCTTCCAATGCTTCTAGGATATTGTTGGACTTGATGTCTATACCTCTATCCGATATATCCAAATATCAAAAGTTATTCCCAGGGATATCAACTCAACCTTTCTAACCCTCATCCCCAAGTAGGCTCAATGCATATCACTATCTAATTTTTGTCCCATTAGTTTGTGCAATGTGCTATACAAAATAATGACCAAAGCCATGTCAACTAGAATGAAGGAAGCCCTTCCTCTCATCATTGACCCCTATCAAGGCAACACAGTTCAAGGGAGAAATATCACTGATGGTGTCATTACCATCCACGAGATGATCCATTCTATGTCACGAAGCAAGAAGGTGGGCTTCCTCCTCAAGCTCGACATGAACAAAGATTTCCATCGGGTCTCATGGGACTTTCTTTTTACTATCTTGCTAAATTTTGGGTTTCATCCCTAGTGGGTTGACCTTATTCGAGCTTGCATCTCTTCATCTTGGTTTTCAGTTATTGTCAATGGGTCTATTGTAGGATATTTTAGAAGCAATAGAGGAATCAGGTAGGGGGACCCCTTATCTCCATGCTTGTTCATAATTTTAGCTGAGACCCTAGGAAGAACTCTCAAAGCTACTCATGCTAGTGGGGCCATATCTAGAATCAAACCCACTTCTATGCTAGAACCAATGACTCACCAATAATTCATTTATGATACCATCTTAGCTACCTTGGCCTTCATTACTAAAGCCAATACAATCAAGTTAATTCTCAACCTGTATGAGGATGCATCTGGTCAACTAGTAAATTACACCAAGAGAAAATATACTTCATCAACACACCCCTGCTCACTAGCAATGCATAGCCCAAGTCCTCCAGTGCTCAATTGGTGATTTTCCCATGTATTACCTGGGTCTTCCTCTCTTTTCTAGTAGTCCCTTGGATAGCATGTGGAACAATATCTTGGATAGACTCCTCAAAAGGCTCGTAGGGTGGAAAGGAGCCCTCCTTAGCCAAGCTACTAAAGCCACC
Organism: Wollemia nobilis; assembly: GCA_028583015.1. Classification (NCBI taxonomy): domain Eukaryota; kingdom Viridiplantae; phylum Streptophyta; class Pinopsida; order Araucariales; family Araucariaceae; genus Wollemia; species Wollemia nobilis. The sequence continues at coordinate 3,987,235 of JAQPPZ010016414.1, forward strand.
CTAGTTCATGTGTACCTCCAAAGCATCCCTATCTACTTCCTATCCATATTCAAAGCTCCTGCACTAATATGCTCTAAAATTGAGCAAATCTAGAAGTAGTTTAACAAAAGGAAGTTTCACCTGGTTTCTTGGGATAAAGTGTGCAGTCCCAAATCTCAAGGGATTGGCCTAAGAAGAGTGAGAAAAATGAACCTTGCCCTCATAGCTAAGCAAGCATGGAAGATAGTCACCAATGCTGACCTAGAATGGGTCTCCATTGTCAAAATAAAATACCTTCAGAACCATGATTTTCTGGAGGATGGGACCCCCCTTCTGGTTTTACCTTTTGGAACTCCATTACTAAAGCCAAATATATCATCAAAAAGGGTATCATATGGCATTTCAATAATGGGTAGACCATTGAATTTTGGCATGATCCTTGGGTCTGTGATCACCCTCTCATTGATGATCCCTCCCTTACTACCCTTAAGCCAATCATTGATCACCTCTTTGGTAGCAAGGTCTCCCACTTCATCACTTTCAACCTCGGTAGACCCTCTTGGAAATCCATTCCATCCTCATCCCTCCCTATTGACCTCATAAATACCACCAACTCCCTATCATCCATTCTCCACCCCTTCATCATCCCCATCCCTATTGAGTCTTTCGACATACCTATTTGGAGAGAGTGTGATGATGGCTTATTCTCTATCAAGTCTTCCTACCTCCTACAAGATCAAACCCCTACTTGCAACATCCCTATCAAGACTATCTGGCACAAGAACCTTATTCCCAAAATTAGGTTCTTCTCCTGGCTGGTAGCCCAAAAATAAGATCTTGACTCTGGATAATATCATAACCATAGGATTATCATTACCTAACTGTTGTTACCTCTGTAATTCTGGGTGGGAGTTAGTGCACCATATCTTTATTGAATGTTCTTTCACTGACTCAGTCCTCAGTTCCATCCTTAACACCTTCAACATTGCTTGGGCCCATCCTAGCTTAGTGGTCAATCTCTTCAACCAATGGCCCAACCCCTTTAAGAACCCCAGAATCAAGTCTCTCTAGTCCATGTGCCTTCATCACCTCTTATGGAAAATTTTTCTTGAGCATTATAACCATACCTTTTCCAATGCTCTCAAATATCCCTCTTCAGTTGGCAATAGAATCATAACTTTTGTTATCAAAAATGTATACTTGTGCCCCTGCTCTAAGCCTCTAAACCCTAGGATCGAGTCCTCCATAGCCTCTTCCCTCCATCTCTCCATGGATCCCCTCAAATCACCCGTGCATTCCAACACTAGATCTAATGCAAAGTGGATCCCTCCCCTAGAGGGATGGCTAAAGCTAAACTTTGATGGCTCCTCTAGAGGAAATCCTGGACCAGCTGGTAGAGGAGGAGTTGTTAGAAATCATGAAGGAAGAATCCTATTAGTCTTTTCTAGAGAACCTTGGAATCCTCACCAATCATACTATGGAAGCTAAAGCCCTTTATCGAGGGTTATCGATCACAAGCAACCTCCAGTGCAAGCTCGTTGTTGAAGGAGATTCCCTAAATATCATCAATTACATAAATACCAACAAGAATCCTAATTGAAGAGCCAACAATGTTATTTTCTATAGTTAAGAGAGTCCTCCTTAACCATCCAGAGACCTTGGTTCAACATGTGTTCAGAGAATCCAATAGAGCGGGTGATTCCCTTGCCAACCTGGGTCACTCCCAACAATCCCTTTGTGTTTGGTATGATGATTTTCCCCCAACCCTCATTGATGTTATTACCCATGATTAATTTGGCCCCTTTTGATATGTGGCACCCATCCTATCCCTTGAGCCCTCTAAATTGTGGCTACTTCCCCTTTACCTCATCATGTGTATCCCACCCCCTCTTATTACCTAGTACTAGCATGGCCCCTCTGGCCTACTCCTTCCACCCCCTCCCTTTGCCTAGTCATCATGAACCCCTCCCCTTGCCCTATCACCATGTATCTTGTACTTCCTTTTGCCATGTGGTATCTACCCATGTGTAACCCTCATTCCATCCTAGCTCTTCACACTTTTCCCATGGCACTTCACTGTAAGCTCCCTCCTTACCTCATGCTCGGTCACAAGATCTTAATTGATCCTCATGATGGTGTCATCATGATTTTTCATGTTTCTTCCAATCAAACCATCCCTCTCAATATTGGATTGTAGAATATGTCTAGTCACCATGGTGTGAACAATGGTACCACCATAACCCCTCACATGTGCAATCACAATATTGCATTTGATTCGCGTGGTACATTTATCTAGGCCACCTCAAAAATTCTCAATAATTCCACCACCCCGAGAACTACTCCTTCCTAAAATTATGTTATACCTAGAGCCACAATCAATTACCCTGAACCGTGGTTTATTCCCACTACATATTTTGGTCTCCATTGGTAAGCATGCAACCCAAAAAGCATAATCCTTTGAACTCTTCTTCGGTCCAGTGCAAATCTTCTTTCATCTCCTTTGGCATGTGTGCTAAAAAATATTTTAAGTACCACCCTTACCCAATGCTCAACCACACTATCTATCCCCATTTCATTAGCCCCCATGCCAAGTCTCACATTCCCCATACCCATCCCTCCATGGCCCTCCTTGATCCCTCTGTGCTTCAGATCGACCCCATCATTGAAGATATCTTGAAGAGCCATAATTTCCTACCCTTCCTCCAAAAGTTCATTGGTAATGAGGAATATGTATCTAATGAAATCATGAAAACTTGGAATGGTTTCCAGGTCACGGTTAGATACCTCTACTTCACAATCGATGTATGCTTGTTGGTTGAAGTTACATGGTTCCCTCCTGATGGCAAAACCATTCAATGCAATAAGCACACCATGGTGGCGGAGCTTGAGTACTTTCTAAATAAAGGTAAGGATTTACTTATTTTTTATGGTGGTATCAAAAGAACAAAGCTTCTTGGGCCATGGGATCATGTCATGGTGCCTATCCTTCAATATTTCACCATTGACAAGATTGACATCACCCTGCGTAGCTTCCATTTAGCATTCTTGAACCATTTTAGGGGGAACAAAAATATGAATATCCCTGACTACCTCTTCAAGTCCATAGATCTATTTGTTACCAATGTTAGGACTGGGAAATCCCATCACTCTATTCACCAGGGATTGCACCTCATCCTTTACAAACATACCCTAGATTCATTCACCAAGAATGCTTTGATTGTTACTTCCCCTACCCCTCCTAGTGCCTCCCTCTACCCTAATAAATCCACTCCCATCCCTCCTAGCTCCTCATCTAGATCCAATCTACTAGCCCTAGCCCCTTTCAATTTATCTATTAGCCTCAACTAGCTAGTTCATGCCCCTTCCAGTTCATACACCAGCCTCTTTCAACCTACCCCTACCCCTACCCCTCCAAGTTCCTCGCTTAATTCCATTCAAATCACCCCTTCTAAATTTACGGATAACAGTAGTTGCAATATGCCCATCCATGAGGTATCGAGTGATGAAAATGACCCTAACTTCTCCTCCCCTGCCCTGCCAAATTCTAAGGATGAACCCATGTATGCTGAGTTTGAGCTTAAACCTAGGTCTATTGAGAGTTACTCATCTAAGTTCCTCTAGAACCTCAACCTATAATTTGTTCACACTTCACCATGTCTGAAGAAGCTAAATAAGGAGATGTCATCTCTGATGAAAATGATTCAGTTGACCAAGGAGGTATACTGTGAAGCGGTTCACTCAAAGGATATATTGAATTAGGAGGGCATGGTTGCTTTTGCTACTGCACTCCATAGAGTTTTTCTCACCCACATTGCCAGCTCGATGACCAACCTATCCATAGTTGCCAATTCATTCAAGGCTACTTGAATGATCTACAACCGGGGGGAAAAGGACCTTGATGCAGCACATGGTCATATCAACACCATTTTTAAGGATATGGACAAGTCCTAGAACACTAATTATGGGAATTGAGTCTCAAGTTACTACTATGGGGTGTCCTCCTGATATGGCTGCATTTTTCTTTTTTTGGTCAAGATAGGGTCATCCTCTAGTTTTATTTTATGTTTTTTAGTTTGCTTCCTTGTAAGGTCGGACCCCTCATGTAGATTGCCCTCTACTATGGTCATTGGGTCTGAAATTTTGATGTGTCTTCTTTGGTTGTAATAAGGTTTTGGGGATCCTTTCAAACCTATTTTTAATGAGATTCTCTTTCATCGACCAAAAAAAAAAATTAAGCAAATTATTCTATCATAGTTGCTTTATTTAATACCAAAACTAATATTAAATATTAGCTTGGTATTTATGCAAATTAGGTATTAATTGATCCTCCATATCAATTAATACCTTTTTGAAAGTCCAATTTAGGCGAGGTTATGATATGGAATACTTACTAAAAATAGCATTTCTATTTTTAGTAAATACCCTTGAAGACTCGTTATCAGATAATGGAGGCTAGACTAAACAAGATGGAGGAAATTTTTTCCAAATTAGATGCCATCATGGGTCTCAAGGATCAACTATCTTCTCTTGTTACCATACTAGTAGATTACCAACATTAGGATCAAATAAGTCAAGACATTGAGGTGCTCAAGATTAGAAATCCAAATTTTGATGGGTCTGATGAGAATAATCCAAATGCTTATAAGGGAAAAACTATTGACCATCCTAATTATTCCAGAATCATTATTGGAGAGAACACTCAACAGCAATCAAACAATAGAGGCATGACTCCATGACTTCCTAAAATAGATTTTCCAAGGTTTGATGGAACAAAGCCACAAAGTTGGTTGATTAAGGTTGACTGATGAAGTTTTCAAGATTTGTTTTATTAGTGGCCTTAAGGAAGATATAAGGACTAAGGTGCAAATGCTTAAACCAACCACTTATATGATAGCCAAAAAAACTTGTAGAGAACAAATGAAATGCTCAAAGGAAGGATTCCTAACCCCCTATATTTCAAAATAGAAATTTTACATCCAACAATAACAATGCTCTAAAAGCTCTAGTGATTAAGAGGTTAACATCAAAGGAGATGTCCAATCATAGGACCAAGGTACTTTGCTATAACTATGATAAATATGGTCCATGGGACACAAATGCAAAATCCAATGACTCTACCTCTTAAACATGAGCAATCCTTTAGATTCATCCATAGACATACGGGAATATTTTATGGATCCAATGGATGTACACCTAGATTTAGTGGATGTAGAACCTCCAACTGATAGTCAGGAAAAAGAAATTCCCATTTTTTCTCAAGGGGTATATGGTTTTGATCCTATTGGAATTTGGTAGTATTGATAATTCCATTAATCCCACTATGGCAAAATGAGAAAGATTGCTTTTTTTATGGTTATGAATGAGTCCAAGTGAAATTTGCCAATGGGGACATCATGACTTGTACTAGGAAGTGCAAAAATGGTCACCTATCCATTGTGGACTATAACTATTTGACTAATTTATATGCAGTCCCATTGGGTGGAGTCGATATGGTATTGGGGTACCCCTGATTACAAACATTGAGAATAGTGTCTTGGATTTTTTTTGAATTTTGGGTGTAGTTCACTGTTAACAATAGAACACATATCTTTCAGGGTTTGAAAATTGGTAATCCTAATATTGTAACATCCCACCAAATGCAACAGTTCATTAAGAAGGTCCATTGGTCAGTTATGGGAAGATTTTATTAAATGCAGTTGTGTTATTCAAGATGATTATCCTCTAAATTGTTAATAGTTCTAATTAAGAATCACTAGGTCTTCATTAAATCCAAATAGCTACCTTTAGGATAGTAGAAAGATCACAAAATCGATTTAATTCCTAGGAGTAAACCTCCAAATATTAATCCATATAGGTATCTGTATCACCCAAATTTTGTGCACCCTTACATTTAGGCTAAAGGATTCATGCCTAAAAGGGGGATGCGAAAAGGATGGAACAATACCTCGGATGAAGAGGTTTTTTGAAGGTCGCACCTCTCGGGGAAGGGGTATAAAGGTGAATTTTTGATGAATGGTGGGGTTCACCAAGAAACTTTGAGTGGCATTTTCCATGCCTAGGTTGAGAATGGGTTTGATTTGTTCGTTTTATGTTCAATCATTCAGATTCTTAGGTTGGCCAAAATGAATCTAAGCTATTCTATATGAAAATTCTGATTTATATGAATACAGCAAACATAAATGAATCCTAATGCGATTAAATGCAAAGAATATGTTAAATGGAGAAGAGTACACCTGATTTCTAATGTATGATGAAGATTCTGAAGCTTGTAGGAGTCCAGATCATCCTAGATATGATAGGATTGTTTGTAATTGTATAGAATCATCCCAAATCACAGTCAATCATCTGAGATCACCCAAGATCATCGACAACCTGACGCATTCGTCAAACAAATTCATCAGAAACCTACAATCAAGAAAATAGACACCAAAACCCAAGAATACTATTGCACGAATGATGTAAGGTGAAAGAAATGAGAGTGTAGATGCTTAAACAACAAATCCAGATATCAAATTAAATGAGATGCAATATTTTGGTAACTTATTTTGAATTTTATCATGCAATTATGCTAAATGAGGTGAACTCCAAGATGCAAAATAGAAGTAAATTAATCTAATGCACCAATAAATAAAGAAACAAGGTAGAAAATGCAAACTCGGGACTCTAATTTCCCCTAATATGAATTGTAGTCAAGATCATCTGAAATCGTATGAGATCGTCACCGATCTTGATAGGATCATTCGAAATTGATGTTGAATCACCTACAACGATCCGAGCTATCTCCGACTGAAACACAGTGAAATCCTGCAACAAAACTTGAAAACACAAATGCGAATGATGGGAGATCAGGGAGGGAGAGTCAGGGGAGGCAGGGGAAGAAGGCAGTCATGGAATTAGAGGATCAGGGGGATAAACTAGAAAAATCCTAGTTTATATAGGATTAGGGGGAGGTTAGGAGGTTGGGGATCATCCCAATTTGGGAGATCCTCAATGTGGGAATCTCCAACCGCACAAACACACTTCTGCCCAAGTTGGAGAGGTTGTTGGAATAGAAGCTAATTATGAAAATTCAATTTTGGGATGAAATCGTCTTGATGTTCTGTTCCAGAAGAATTCATTCGATTTGTGACGATATCATTAGATCGGCGATGATATCATCCAACGGTCAAAACAACTTTTAAAAATGGTGCAAAAAATGAGGTGAGTGGTTAATGGGCAGTTTCGGGGTTAAAATTCAAATTTTTACTTTTTACTGATGGTTTAACTGTGTCAATTTTAGGGTGCTACATTTTGCCTCCTCTTTAGTGAATTTTCTGAGGAAAATGTGTGAAAGACGAGTTCCTTATGCTTTATGAGAAAGCAAAAATTTATTCCATTTTTGTAAACGACGATTCTAGGTCGAATCGTACGACTGTTTGCTATGGTGCCCCCTCCGAGTTTTTACCCAAATCGAACGTTTGAGGTAAAAGCACAGAAAAGCAAAAATTGAAAAATGTCATTTTTAAAATAAAAATAAGAAAAATAGGGTAAAACCCTAATTCATTTTTACTGTTCACTATCGCTATTTCAGAGCCCTATAAGCGAAATGGTGGAAACGACACACAGATCGATAGAGGTTCGACGCGGGTTGTGGGTAAGGATCTAAACCTAGTGTACTATGCTTTTAACTTGATTTACTTAATTTTTTATTTGAATTTTAATTGTTTTTGGGCGTCATGGCCATTTTTAGGCCGTCGATAACATCGGGACAAAATCGTCCCAATTTCATCGAAATCGTCCCTATATTGCTGATTTCATCTAAGGACCTAATCGAAGAAATAGGGGCGATCCCGTCCAATAAGGGGCGATCTCCAAATTGAAGAACGGAGATGATTCCGTCCTATGAAGGATGATTTTGTCTAAATTTGGTATGATATCATCCAATAATGGGCGATATAAACTTTTATGGGATGATTTTAATTTTAATTGATTTTTTAATAATTATGTACTAATGATTTTTGTTGTTTTATTGTTTATTTTGCAGATGGTATTACTAAAAAGTCAAAAGTGGAAATACAGAGGTCTAAGGGACAACTTAGCCACACTCGATCAGGTCAAGTGAGACAGACTGGCAGAGGTAGGACTACAACATGTGGCAAAGATGCCACAACTTCCTATAGACATGGGGCTACTGATAGCCCTAGCAGAGAGATGGTATTCGAAGTCGTCCTACTTTTGGCTACTGACAGGGGAGATGACTCCCACTCTAGAGGATGTATGGAGGATCTTGATGATCCCCATACATGGTCGATTCATGGCCCCTTCGGCCAATCAGGGCCATGTTATGATGAGATTGTGCAGTGACCCAAGCTTCACCCTAGAGAAGGATAGAGTGAACATCGAGGCTTTGAGGCAGATGCCTAGGGCATCTCGGTTGACCCGAGTTTTGGCAGGGGTGGTGGGTGGCCTTCTTCTATACCACTAGAGTGGATGCAAATTACTGTGGCTATTGTCAGATGTGGTCTATGACATGAGAGACCACAGATACAGGTTTGCTTGGGGCAGCTTTGTATTGTGTCGGTTGTATAGGATCCTTTATGGGGTCGTATACAAGGGAGGTCGATGTCTGGTGCTAACATCACTCCTAGAGGTTTGGTGCTGGGAGCACATTACGGTGTGAAGGTTGGTAGAGCTTCCACTGATAGGAGTTGATCGGGAGAGACATCGGGTTTTCTATTGGTGGCTCCAGAGAGGGTCACAATGACGGATAGATCTACCGACATCTCGAAGGTTGCTGGATGACCTCACCCCAGATCAGATCACTTGGAGACCATAGATAGAGCATCCATGGTGGGCAAAGGATGGACAAGAGTTGGCTCATATCAAGTGAGTCATATGGTTGATGATAGAGAAGGGAGAGGTAAAGCTCCATCGCTACGATCGAGTTTTGAGGTAGTTCAGTCTATAGTAGGGAATCCCTAGCCTTAGAGATTATGAGTACTCCCAGACTATGCAATATAGTACCACATTGAGAAGAGCTCCAGATATGCAATGGTTCTGGAGTTAGGATGCCGATGATGCCCCCATTTAGCCAGTGGATGGGGATGATGTAGGGGTAGCAAACAGGTATGATGTCTAGTATGTAGACATCCACCCTCCTTGGATGATGATGGCACAGGGTCCGATGCATGCTATAGTTAAATGGATGGGGAGGCAGTGCCAGGCTACCATCGATGTAGTGAGGGGTCACAGAGGGAGGGATCAACGACAACCTCCTCAGGAGAGATGTTGAAGAATACCAGAGGCTCCAAAGATACAACAGTAGCCAGAGAGGAGGGAGGAGAAGATAGAGAGACTCCCTTATCAGTAGAGGGATAGGCCACTATCGCTTGATAGGGGCAAGGGTGTCAATGTGGGGGAGAGTAGCGATATGGTAGCTCTCTAGGAGGAGAATGCCTACCTACGATCTTAAGTGTAGACTCTGTAGGATGAGGCTACAAGGCTCAGGACTTGGAGCAGAGGGGTGAGCATTTTAGAGCTAGCGCAGTTGGTTGCTTAGACTGCATTCTATTAGGAAGTGTACTATCTATTGGTTTTAGAGGGCCAGAGGATACAGTTGCCAGTCAGCATTATGGATCCAATCAGGATGGGGTCATCGAGGACATCATCATGATCGACATCGAGGACCCATGACATAGGAAAGGCTTCGATGGGACCACCTCCTCCACCTCAGGGTGGGAGAGGAGATGAGGCTGAGAGCTCAAGGGCTTCTCCAGACTAGATGCACATTGTACATAGACTTTATTATTTTGAGATGATTGAGTATGCCAGGGTATAGATTGTGGCATACCAATCCATTTTGATATGATGTATATACTTCTTGATATATATATGATGTTGTTTTTGTGATATGACTTGTGCATATGTTTTATGATGCTTTAATATTTTAATTGTTGATTGACTATTCATGTAATTATGTCATTGAAAATATTATAATTTTATGTCATGCTATAAAATTAAATGGAATAATATGATGTAAACAAACTGGTTGTTGTGGTGTGTTTTGATGAAAATAAAGTGACTTCTAACAATAATTTCAAATGACATTGTCATTGTTACATGACCATTTCATGGAGTCACCGCTCGCTAGGTCATTAAGCTAATCTCGGTATGAGAGAAATATTGCTAAAATTAAAAGGGTGATTAAGAGACTTTCTTAAGACTTTGTGTTGTGATGATGAAAAATGATGATAGTGATGATTTGTTTTTAGATTTCCATGAAAATATTATGCATGAAATATTAAAAATATGATTTTTGCTAGGCATAAAATTCCTAAGTATGATAGAAATTTGAACAATTCCCTAGGAATTATACCATCGTCACAAAAAAAATGAATTTTGACATAATGAAATGAAATAGAAAATTTTCCGTTCTCTTTAAAGCACAATTTTATAACATAATGATTTAAGCCATATGCTTATGGATTAAATAAATGGGAAATAAAATTAGAACAATGGTTTGCGCTAGGCATATAATTTTAGGTATAGACTTATACCATCATCGTGAAATCCAAAGAAGAAATTGATATAATAATTTTATTGCATAGTTGATTTTTGATTTTGAGATAAACAGAAAATATACAAATGAGGACTTGCACTAGGCATAAAATTCCAATTTAGGTTTAGGAACTATACCATCATTGCGAAAGTTGAAAATATATAAATGTGACTTTATTGCTAGATTTTTGAACATGTTTTGCAAGAAAATTTTGGATTTAAAAAAAAATGTATTTAATTGATTTTACGCTAAATTTGCATAAATATTCCAGAGAATTTGCATAAATCTTTTAAATTATCTCAAAGACAAATTTTAGATTTATAAGGAACCCCGTTTGCATATGTGAGTTCATTGCCGATCTTGATCTATCATAATGATACAAAATCTCTCAAACACAAATGTGTGTGCAATTGTAATGTTCATTTACCGATTTTGAGAAAGATAATTTGATACAATTAATTTGAATTAACCAAATGAGTGTTCATTGACCATGATTTATATGCATGTAACCGTACTAGACTACTATGTAAGTCAGGTCATCAAGAGATAGTTGATCCATAAGCGGACATAGGTCTGTACAAAAGAAGGTCGCTAATGTGACAGACATATCACCACGCTAGGAGTTACCCAAGGCCAAGCGGGTTGGGCACAAACCACCTGTTATGGGGCTTACCTCACGATTTTTGAATAATTGAGAATTCCAAGGATTGAAGCTCATTCACCCTTCTTTTCCCTCAAAGGGTAGGGGGGAGGATTTATTGCTTTTTGCTTTTGATTTTTTTTTTCTATTTGCTTGATACTGAGATAATGTTGAAATATTGTTGAGATGGTACAAAATGATACTACAATAGTGCTTCTGAATAATTTCTCTTTTTCTCATGATTTTTTCTTGATTTTCTTTTTCTTTTTCTTCCTATACTAGGGATACTTGCTCGGATTGGCTGTAGAGCAAGGTATTTTTATTCTGGGCAGGGGTGAGCTTGTCCTTTTGTCAATTCTCAAATATTCTAGACCATGTGCATGATAGGATAGTAGGGGAAAATTTTTGCTCAAGAGACCACTTCTACTGTGTATCATAATTTTGAATTTGCAATGAAATCATTTTAATGTGAAAAGGTGTACTTGGTTCAAGTAAAAACAAGATCAATTCTCTATGCTCAAAACTTTATTTAATTCAACTGTGGACTTCGATATAAGAGAGATTAATAATCATACCAAATAAGATCAAGATATTTATCCATGTGAGTGTGAAAGTGGGGGATTCCAAATAAATGCTAATTTATCCAAAATAACTGAAAATATAAATACAATACTTCAAGAATTGACAGGTGCAAAATAGAAGATGTTTTTGAGGATTTTGATTTTTTTTTTTTTTAATTTATGATTTGAGAGAATACATAATATTACTATTTTTTTTTTTTTATATATGAATTACTAATATGAAACAATATGTATAATATATATAGTGACAAAATTATCATATTTATGCATAATAGCGCTTAAGATGCATAATGTTCATAGGTTCTTTAAGGTATTTACCATCTAAGGTAGCTAATCTGTATGCTCCCGATCCAAATTTAGCAGTGATAATATATGGCCCAAGACAGTTAGGCTTGAATTTGCCTTTAAGGTCTTTAGCTGCATTAGTATTTTTTTTATTTTCTTTTAAGACGAGGTCGTCGATCTCAAAAGATCGATTATGAACTTTCTTGAGATATGCTCGTTTGAGCTTGTTCTAGTAGGCACGAAGATGCTCCAAAGCATTAATGTGCTTATCATCTAGGAGTTCCAGCTGACTAAATCTACCAACACGATATTCATCTCCTAATTTAGTATCTTGAAGTAGCAGATCCAAAGAAGGAACTTCTAATTCAAATGGAAAAACAACTTCAGTGCCATAAACCAAAACAAAAGGTGAAGTGGTCGTGGGAGTACGAATTCTAGTTCGATAAGCCCACAAAGTAGGATATAATTGAATGTGCCAATCACGGCCAGATTTATTGACCAGTCTCTTGAGGATTTTAATTAATGTTTTATTAGATGCTTCTGCTTGGCCATTACCCTGAGGATAATAGGGAGTGGACCAATGATGTTGAATTTTATATTTTTGACATAATTTCTTTACATCTTTGTTTTTGAAACAAGTTCCATTATCCGAGATGAGATTTGCAAGAATTCTGAACCTACAAATAATTTGATTAAGAATAAACTTGGAAACTTGTGTTCCAGTGCAAGAAGCTAAGGGCATAGCTTCGACCCACTTTGTAAAATACTCGGTGGTGGTTATGATGAATTTGTGTCCATAAAATGACACAAGATTGATTTTTTCGATGATGTCTAAGCCCCATTTTGAAAAGGGCCAAGGAGATGAAATAGCTTGTAGTTCTTGTGCAGGCACATGGACAAGGTCAGCATGTCTCAGGCACTTGTCACAATGGTGCACGTAATCGTGTGCATCATTCTCCATGGTAGGCCAAAAATATCCTATCCTAAGGAGCTTCTTAGAAATGGCGCTACCACTAAAGTTTCCCCCACAAGATCCATCATGGGCTTCACTCAAAGCTGATCTAGACTCTTCTAGATTCAAACATCTTAATAGGATACCTTCAAAATATCTCCTATACAACATATTGCCAATTATTACGAAGTGACTTGCTCGTCTACGTAATAATCGATGCTGGTTTCTATTAAAACCTTCAAGGAAGGCCCCATTTTGAATAAATTGAGGATGTCAGTGTACCAAAGTTTAGGAATAGTTTCATTGATTAGAAACACGTCCAAAGGTTCCAAGCATGATTTAGTTGAAGCGGGTTCCTGGAGTTGATGAATAATGATGGTAGCATATTCGTCATCTAACTCCAAGGGTAAAAGAGATGCAGCTATGGCCATAGCGTCGTCTCATGATTGCTAGTTCTAGGAATAGCTTCCAAGGTAACTTGATTAAATAAAGATATTAATTGTAATACATATGCTTTATATGGGTGCAATTTATCATCTCTGGTCTGATAAACATCTTTAATTTGATTTATAACAAGTTGAGAATTACCAAAAACTAATAGATTTTTAATTTTTAATGCTAGGGAAGCTCGTAATCCAAGGATTAGAGCCTCATATTTAGCAGTGTTATTAGTACAGGCAAACTTTAATTTAAAGGATAGAGGTATGAGATGTTTCTATGGAGATATCAAAATAATACGTGCACCAACCCCACTCATGCATCGAGCTCCGTAAAAGTATAATGACCATTGCTCTGAATGATCTGCCTCTAGGTTAAGGCATTCGTCAGGAAACTCAATGACGAGGGGATGGGTGGACTCTAATGGTGCAGTAGCTAATTTATCTGCTATGATTTGACCCTTAATAGACTTTTGTCCTATAAACATGAGTTCAAACTAGCTTAGAGCCAGAACCCACTTCATTGTGTGACCAAATAAATAAGGTCGACTCATGAGATACCACAAGGGATCGGATTTAGCAATAACTTATGTTTTTTGATTGAGCATATAATGGCGTAGTTTCTATGTAGAAAATACAACTGCTATACATAACTTCTCTAATGTTGTGTAGCGGGTTTCATAACTAATTAATGTTCTTCTAATGTAATAATTAGCACGTTCTTTCAAGTTTTTCTTTTTTTCTCAAAAAAAAATAATTAGCACGTTCTCTTTTCTCATCATCAAGTTGAGCTAACATAGCTCCTAAAGCAAAATATGAAGCAAAAATATACAAGATAAATGGGCGATTAGGTTTAGGTGGTGAAAGTATAGGTGGGTTAAGAAGATATTGTTTGAGGATTTCAAATGCTTCCTTACATTCGTCGTCCCAATGGAAAGAGACATCCTTCTTAAGAAGCTTAAGAAAGGGTCCAGTTTTATCTACCAACTTATCGATGAAGCGACGGATAGCTTGAAGCTTACCTTGTAGACTCCGTAATTCAGATATATTTGTAGGTGCAAGCATATCAGTGATAGTCGTAATCTTGAGAGGGTCGATTTCGATGCCATGTAAAGAAACTATAACCCCCAATAATTTATCTAACTTAACTTCGACTATACATTTGGCTGGATTTAATCGGATAAGATATTCCCTTAACCGATCAAATACTTTTCTCAAGTCATCTAAATGGTCATATTCTTTAGTAGAATGTGATATAATATCATCTACATAATCATGTAGTATATCATGCATCATATCATGAAAGATATAAGTCATGGCTCGTTGATAGGTTGCACCTGCATTCTTCAAACTGAATGGCATCACTTTCCAACAAAAATTCCCCCAATGGGTAATGAAGGTTGTTTTAGCCTAATCTTCAAGAGATATCTTGATCTGATTATAACCAAAAAATCCATCCATTAAGGATATCATTCCACTCCCAGCAGTAAAATCAATGATCTGATCCATATTGGGAAGGGGAAAATTGTCTTTAGGGCATGAAGCATTAATATCTCTAAATTATGTGCAAAACCTAATCTTAGTAGCTTCTTTCTTAGTTACTAGAACTACATTCGAGATCCATTCAGCATAATCAATGGCTTGTATAAAAATAACATTCAAGAGTTTTTCTAACTCCCCTTTGACTAGTAAGGCCACTTTAGGATGCATTTTTCTAAGCTTCTCTAATGGATTTAGCATCCGGATGCACTACTAGGTGATGCATAACTACAGAAGGGTCTAAACCTGGCATATCTTCATATGTCCAAGCAAAGACATCTTCATATTATTTAAGAAAAATAATGTATTTATCCTATTTTTCTTGACTCAATTCTGATCCAATGTTGGTTATGTGAGGGTTATTGTTTGTTCCAATGTTAATTTTTATGAAATTTTCTACTTCCATGTGTAGATATTTCTCAAAATTAGGTGGGGTGGGTGAAACGCCCAATTCTTGTAATTCTTCCAAGGTTAGCTTGGATAATTCGTCTTGATTCATGGCCTCAAGATGGGCTATACTAGGTATAAAGCCATCAAAATAAAATCCATTATGTAATAATTGCTCAACGGAGACATCGTGAAAGATATCTCCCTCCAAATCATCATTGGATTCAGCGATCATCTCAAGATAAGCTATAGATAGCCTATTACATGTGAATGTCTTATTCATTAAATGCAAAGCATCGCATTCATATAAATAATCTTGGTAACATATAAGATGGTTATCATCCTCAAATGGGAATGGTTGACCCTTACTATAAAATAGGCCCACACCACATCGGGCGGGCCACGCTTCTATCTCAAAAGGTTCTTTCATACCATTCTGGAAAGGTCCCAAACCTTTCCCTTTATATCCCAATTTAAGCATTATAGGTTTGGCTTTAATATGCTCATTAGTAAAATAACATCGAGCATATCCATCATAATGGGTTCTGATGTTTTTGGGTATTCTACCCCAGTCATATCCCTTATAAATAAATGCACAGCTCCGGACTTGGTAAATACTTCCCATAGGCTGTGGGAGGCCCAAGGTATGATGAGATGGTGGCAAATTATTTAAAATAAGGAAATATTGCATAGAATCATTCATTTATTATGATATAAGGATTTTAGATAGATCGGGTAAGAGCTCATCAGTAAGAGCATAAGAGGTAGAAGGAACATTCCATATGTCTTTCGATGCAAAAAATATGAATTTGGTGGATGTAGACGGTGTAGAGGTGTCGATATATGGGTCTATTACAGGTATGGAAGTTATAGGAGTAGAACAAGAGACATTGGTTATGATATTAGGATCTTTCTTGGGTCCTAATGTGGTTTATTCAGAAGATGGTTGAGCTATATGTGGAGGTGCAACTGATGGAGAAGAAGTATATGACGTTGTGGGTGAGTTTCATACGTTTAGATTGATAATGAGAATTAGGATGTGTGGATGACAGAGCTAGGCAAAATTGAACTCCAATAGGTTCTGCCAAAGCACACATATCAAAGGGTCTTGGATCACCATGAATGGTAACCAACTAATTCTTAAATTTGAACTTAACACATTGATGTAAAGTTGAGGGAATAGCTCACATCGCGTTGATCCAAGGACGACCCAAGAGTATATTGTATGATGCAGGACAATGTACAATAAACAAAGTTGTATCCAAGGTTCTCGGACCAACCTGCAATGGAATGGTAATAACTCCACACATTTCTTGTATTTCACAATTAAAAGCTTTTATGATCATATCAGTTCTTTTCATTTCATCACTTCTAAACCCAAATCTTTGGTAGAAGTTGAAAGTGCAAATATTTAAAGATGAACCATTATTAATCAAAACTCGTTTGACTGCTACATCTCCAATTAAGGCAGTAATATACAAGGGGTTATATTTATGTAAATTGTGTTGCGGTATGTCTCTATCCTGGAAGTCAATACAATCAACTTCACGAGTTATTATAGTATCGTCCATGGCTTTAGGTTGAATGTATTATGGTACAATAATCTGACTCAATGTGAGCATTAATTCATCTCTATGTGTAGGAGAAGATCTTAAAAGGTCCAAGAGTGAAATTCTAGTTGTAATATTTGATAATTGTTCATTAATATTACAAGGATGTTTAGGCTAAACATTAGGTGAATGATTCCCTTTATTAGGAACCTTCAAAACAAATGGAACTGATCCACCATTCTGAATTTGATCTTGTTGATAATTTTGAGCCTATTTTCTAGTAACAGTTTCGAAGGTACCCACAATATTATTCTATGGATGATGAATGGGTCTTGGTCTAGCGTTTATAGCTAGTTCATTAGAAAGTAATTTGTGAGATGATGGTCTAGTTCATTTGATATTTGAATGTCTTGTGGTACCATCATCTAACTCAATGTGAGCATTAATTCATCTCTATGTGTAGGAGAAGATCTTAAAAGGTCCAAGAGTGAAATTCTAGCTATAATATTTGATAATTGTTCATTAATATTATAAGGAGGTTTAGGCTGAACATTAGGTGAATGATTCCCTTTATTAGGAACCTTCAAAACAAATGGAACTGATCCACCATTTTGAATTTGATCTTGTTGAGAATTTTGAGCCTATTGTCTAGTAACAGCTCCGATGGTACCCACATTATTATTCTGTGGATGATGAATGGGTCTTGGTCTAGCGTTTATAGCTATTTCATTAGAAAGTAATTGGTGAGATGATGGTCTAGTAGTGACTCTTCTTGGAAATTGTTTTTTTGGAACCATATAACTTGTGATAGGGTGAATAGGATCTGATTCATCATTAGAACTATCCGATTGATTTGATGTGATTTCCATATCACTCTCAGTCTCGTATTCTTTATCACTAAGATCGGGTATCTGAATATTATATAGAGGCCTGGTTGTAACCATGGATAAAGTTGTGTCAAATATTTCTAGATCATGAATAGGTAAATGCCCACTAATAGTTCCTACATATCGGGCAGGAGGAGGGAAATTATGATGTTTAACTTGATTAGCCACCTCCTTACCATGTTTCGGTAAGGGATGTTGAAATATGTCCAATGACTGATTGGCATTCTGATTCTAGTTTTGTGGGATGTTCTTTTGAACATTATTAGGAGGATTTTGCTTAGGTTGAAAGGCTTGCACCTCCATATCATTGTTATCAATCAAGTCCTATATTTTATGTTTTAATCTTTTACAAAAGTTGGTAGTGTTTCCAGGTCCTTTATGGAAGTCACAGTGTAAATCTGCTCTGTATCCGGGTATAGTTGGATCAGGTTCCTAAATATTTGGTAATTGAATCAAACCTCATTCTAATAATTATGGTAGAATAGTTGATAAAGGTTGACTTAACCTTGTAAATTCTCGAGGAGGTCTATCAAGAGGTTTCAGTACAAAATTCTCCATTGCCTTTGCAGCATTAATATTAGTAATATTTCTGCTATCGGTGACTCCATCACCCACAAATTGTTTATTCTTATATTTATTTTTGGATGTTTTCTCATCGTCTCTCTTTTTAAGCTGGACTCTCCTAATGAGAGCATCTTCCACTCTTCGAGCTAAGTCTATAGCCTGATCGAAGGTGGTCAAAGTAGCAGTTGATAATTCGTAAGATAGTTGCTCTTGCAAATTATTAATAAAGATGTCCAACATCTCCCTATAAGGTAACACAAAGTGCAATTTTTCTATCAACTGTCTCCACCTATCTAGGAAATCAGCAAAGCATTCATCTTTGCCCTGTTTTAAGTTATACAAATCTTTAATGGTCACATATCTTTCGATGTAGGCACTAAATTGATGAACAAAATACTCGACAGTTTCTTCAAAATTCCTCAAATAATTAGTGGGTAATTGATAATACCACTCTAATGTCATTACTCCCAAGCTTTTTAGTAATATTTTTAGTAATAACAAGTCATCATGTGATATATCATGACATGCTATCCTAAACATACAAAGATGCTCTATGGGATCTTCGGTTCCTTTATATATGGGAAGAATAGGCATAGGAAAATGTTTAGGATATGGTTGTGCTACGACTATAGGATCTAAAGGCTGACTACACATCTCTTGATAGTTGTACGAGGGACGGTAGGGATATATCTGGTCCATGCGGGAAACTAACTATTTTACCACGGCTTCCAGATTGCTAGTTTGTCCACCATATTAGTTTGGTGGCACATAGGTATGGGACCTATGAGCATATGATGGTATGACACAAGGATTAGATGTTATATAACTATTATGGAAAGTGTTGGTAGGAAGAGTATTATGAAGGGGATTTGTAATAGTATTATGTTGTACCTTAGATTATTGGTAATTGGTGTTCGATGTTGTTTTGGGTTTTTGTTGATTTAAGGTATGTTGATCAAGAGCTTGGCGAAATAGAGTGGTAAATTATGGTTTCTTTTGTGCGGGAATGACCCTAGGCTTGTTACTAGGCACTTTAGATTTTTGGGTAGCCTGCTATTGTTGCATGCTCTGGATCACAGCTGCCATATCCAAATTGGATGGTCCAGCTTGATCACTCTCTTGATCAATAAATGACAAGGTATTAGTGTGTGTTTGAAATACTTCTTCTAGAGTTGCTTGAGTGTCACTAATTCGATCCTTGTCCATATGGACTGCTCTATTAAAAACACCAATATTAGTGTTAATGAACTTCCAGAATTGTTCCATGTTCTCAAAAGTGATAGCTCCTCCCGGAGACATTTTAGGGGATGAGGATCCTTCCTCTCTAATAATTTCTTCTTGTTCATTTGCTACAGCAAGCTCTTCTTCTTGTTGGTCTAGGGTTTCTTCTTCCTAAACTTGGTCCTCGGGAGGGACATTTTGGTCAGTTAATGGTCTTCCTAACAAATCTTCATCTTCTTCAGTTTGTTTTCCATTACTAAGTCTAGGCATTGTGCTAAACTTAGGTTTTAGCAAATATATATACTTATATATATATATATATATATATATATATATATATATATATATATATATATATATATATATATATATATATATATATATATGCGATAGGTTTTTTCCATCTCTTTCTATCCATAATAATGACTTCTTGATCCTCTATACGAGATAGAAATCTATGTACTACAACTGCGTTCTCAAGGTATTCCTCAAAGGTGTATAATTCAAAAGACACAAGTGCTCTTTTATCGGCTAACCACCTATGGCAAGCTCTTTGAAGTTCATGATACAAAGTCACCTGATCAGGATCCAAGATTCTATCTAGGACAAACCTCTTAATTTGCCTAAGTTCTATAGATCTAGATTTAATAATACCCAATCTCCTATCAAGTTCGTCCCACAAAGGTTGGGCTCTATATGTTTGAGGTACTCTAAGCACAGAAGTAATCTCTATGGCCGTTAATTTATTTTCAACATTTATGGAGACTACTCGTCTTCTATTATAATCTACCATCTAAGTATGATATGCAAATTTAATAGTTTTCTAATGATTCTAGATGTTCTTAATAATGTGTGTTTTTTTTTGGATTGTTTTCAAAAGGTGTTTTAGTTTCATGTCGGGTTCACCAAAATGTATCGTCCAAATTTTTTGCACCCTTACCTTCAGGCTAAAGGATCCGTGCCCAAAAGGGGGATGCAAAAAGGATGGAACAATACCTCGGATGAAGAGGCCCTTTGAAGGTCGCGCCTCTTAGGGGAGGGGTATAAAGGTGAATTTTTTACGGATGGTGGGGTTCACTAGGAAACTTTGAGTGGCAGTTTCCATGCCTAGGTTGAGAATGGGTTTTATTTGTTCATTTTATGTTCAATCATTCAGATTCCTAGGTTGGCCAAAATGAAGCTAAGCTATTCTATATGAAAATTCTAATTTATATGAAGACAACAAACATAAATGAATCCTAATGCGATTAAATGTAGAGAATATGTTAAATGGAGAAGAGTACACCTGATTTTTGATGTCTGATGAAGATTCTGAAGCTTGTAGGAGTCCAGATCATCTTGGATATGATAGGATTGTCTGTAATTGTACATAATCATCCCAAATCATAGTCGATCGTCTGAGATCACCCAGGATCATCGACGACCTGATGAATTCATCAAAAACCTGTAATCAAGAAAACAGACACCAAAACCCAAAAATACTATTGCATGAATGATGCAAGGTGAAATAAATAAGAGTGTAGATGCTTAAACAACAAATCCAGATATCAAATTAAATGAGATGCAATGTTTTGGTAACTTATTTTGAATTTTATCATGCAATTATGCTAAATGAGGTGAACTCCAAGATGCAAAACATAATTAAATTAATCTAATGCACCAATAAATAAAGAAACTAGGTATAAAATGCAAACTCAGGATTCTGATTGCCCCCAAGTTGAATTGTAGTTAATATCATCTAAAATCGTACGAGATAGTCGTCGATCTTGATAGGATCGTTCAAAATTGAGGTTGAATCGCTTGCGACGATCCGAGCTATCTCCAACTGAAACATAGTGAAATACTACAACAAAACTTGAAAACACAAATGCGAGTGATGGGAGATCATGGAGGGAGAGATTCAGGGAAGGCAGGGGAAGAAGGCAGTCAGAGAATCAAAGGATCAGGGGGATAAACTAGAAAAATCCTAGTTTATATAGGATTAGGGGGAGGTTAGGAGGTTATGGATCATCCCAATCTGGGAGATCCTCAATGTGGGAATCTCCAACTACGTAGACATGCTTCTGCCCAAGTTGGAGAGGTCGTTGGAATAGAAGATAATTATGAAAATTCAATTTTGGGACGAAATCGTCTGGACGTTCTGTTCCAGACGAATTCATCCGATTTGGGATGATATTGTTAGATTGGCGACGATATTTTCCAATGGTCAAAACAACTTCTAAAAATGGTGCAAAAAATGAGGTGAGCGGTTAATGGGTGGTTTCGAGGTTAAAATTCAAATTTTTACTTTTTACTGATGGTTTAACTGCACCAATTTTAGGGTGCTATAGTATCTTTATCACCAAAATAATGAGATTGAGCAATTAGTAAATGAATTATTGAATTTAGATTCATTCATCCAAGCACAAGCCCATTTTCAACTCCAATTTTATTGGTTATGAAGTATAGGTCATGGTGAATGTGTATATACTTTTGTAAACTCAATCGTATCACCATCAAGGATAAGTTTTCCATTTCGATGATTGATAACTTATTGGATGAGTTGCATGGTGCTTAGTAATTCACCAATGACATCCCCAAAATATCTTTCAAAATCCATTAATGGAATTATGATTTCTTGGTTATATATTTTGGTCTCAACAATGCACCATCAACTTTCCAATGCTTGATGGAACAATTTTTAAAACCCTGCCTTTAAAAATTTGTATTGGTTTTTTTTATGACATACTATTCTACAAAAAAACATGGGAAGAGAACCTACAATATGTCAATCAAGTTTTGAAGCTCTTGTAGTAGAACTAGTTGTATGTCAATCAATCTAAATGCACCTTTGTGGCAATTGAAGTAGAAAAACTAGGGCATATC
Organism: Wollemia nobilis; assembly: GCA_028583015.1. Lineage (NCBI taxonomy): Eukaryota > Viridiplantae > Streptophyta > Pinopsida > Araucariales > Araucariaceae > Wollemia > Wollemia nobilis. Next base: position 4,009,659 of record JAQPPZ010016414.1, read on the forward strand.
ATGGCCTGAGATGGTGTCAAAGTAGATCCAAGTAAAATTGAGGTAATGAAGGAATGGCCCAAGCCCAAAATATTGAAGAGCCTTTCAAGGATTTCTTGACCTTATGGAATATTACCTAAATTTTTTTAATTACTATGGTAAGATAGAAGCTCTTTTAACAGTTATTCTTAAGAAGGATGCATTCACGTGGAGAAGTGTAGTTGAACAAGCTTTTCTAACTTTAAAATATGCCATATATCATACACCAGTCCTAGCTATACCAAATTTTTCTAAAATATTTATCATTGAAAGTGATACCTCATGAGTTTTATTAAGTATAATACTTATGCAAGAATATCAATCACTTGCTTTCATAAGAAAGGCCCTTTCTGGGTAAAACCTTACCAATTCAACTTATGAGAAGGAAATGATGGCCATTGTCTTCATCATCCTCCATTGGTGACCATACTTATTGGGGTAACATTTCATCATTAAGATTGATCATCACAGCCTTAAGTATATCTTGGAGAAAATAATTTCCTCCCTTGAGTAGTAAAAATGGATCACTAAGCTATTGGGATATGATTATGAGATAGTCCATCATAAAGGGAAGGAAAATTTTATTGTTGATGCTCTTTCTAGGTTTCCTAAAACACATAATAGTATATATGTAGTATTCATCATTAAGACTAATTAGTTAGATACACTTAAGTCTAAATGATAGGTAGACCCCACACTTGCAAAGATTATTTAGGATTTATAGATAGTAGCTTAGGACCATCCCAATTATTAATGGAAATAATGGGAGCTACGATGTAAGAATTTGATTGGTGTTCCACCCTCCTCTCATCTTAAATCTCATACTCTCCAAGAACTTAATTCTTATCCAATTGAGGGAAACATAGGGTTCTTACAAACCTATGAATGAATAAAGTGTAGTTTCGATTGGCCAAGGTTGAAATCAGATATCAAATAGTTTATAGATAGTTGTGACACTTGTGAGTGCCAAAAGGGGGAAATAATTAGTACACCAATATTACTTCAACCATTACCCATTCTAGAGTCCATGTGGACTTATATCTCCATGGAATTCATTGAAGGCCTTCCTCTCTTAGGAGTTAAATCGATCATAATGGTAATCATGGATTGATTGACCAAATATGCTTATTTTTTATCCCTTAGTCATCCCTATACTTCCAATATAGTAGTACAGATATTCATGGATTATATCTTTCAACTCCATGGGATCCCAAATTCCATTGTTAGTAATCATGATAAGATATTCACTAGTAAGTTCTAGGAGGAGCTACATTGCATTCAAGGGACCCAATTGAAAAGAATCACATCATATAACCCCTATATAGATGTTTAGATAAATATGATGAATAAATGTCTTTAGACCTATATTTGTTATTTTATTTAGATAATCAATCCAAGAGGATTCAAAGGCTTCCCTTAGACAAATGGTGGTATAATACCATGAAGAACACAAGCTTATACTGAGAGAGAGGGGTGAACAATATAGTGCCCACTTTTTACTTTCTTTCCAAACCAATATCAAACATTGTCCTTAATTGTAATATCCAAATATAGCAATGTGCATTAATGACATAGATAGAAATAGTAAATAAGAGAACAAATCACCACACATAATTGAGACACAAGATTTAACGTGGTTCACCCAATGAGGGGTACTCCACAAGATAATCTCCTTATAATATTTCACAAAGAAATAGGAATCATTATCCCAATACAGATGATTACTTTGATTTGATCAAAGCTAGGCTATCCACTTATCTGCTCAGCAAGGCAATTCACTTATCTGCTCAGCTTGGCAATCCATTGATCTGCTCAGGTAGACAATCCACTGATCTACTTAGGTAGGCAATCCACTGATCTACTCAGCTAGGCAATCTTGATATGCTCAGGTAGGCAATCCATTGATCTTCTCAGCTAGGTAGTGTTGGTCCGGATTTCATGCACACCCCGGGAAAGGATGAAGCAAGGAAGCTCCGGAGACACCCACGGGACGGATCCCACTCATCTTTAGGATCTAGCTGGTTATCCAAGGTGCGAGTTACAGAGTTGGGTCGAATGGCAATTCACTCTTTTCCACTTCTGGAATAGATTTCAATATGGACTGCTCTGTTACCTTACAGGGGGTTCTTGAACTTGTTCAGTAGTTGCAAAAGTTGTTGACAATCAGATTTAACTTGAATTCTTGATCTAGCTCTCATGGGTCAGCAGATTTAAATAAAAGACAAACAAAGAAAATAAAAATGGATCATTCACCGAAAACAAAGAGAGGGTAGGGTAGGGCAGAAAGAGAAGTTTATCAAACATCAACTGTAAAACCCTAAACTATCAATTTTATCTATGCTACTAGCTTCACAACAGAACAAATCAAAGAAGAAAGTGTCCAGTCAGTCTAAGATCACTTTCAACTAAGAGCACAAGGCAGAGTGAAACAGATCTAGCAAAAAATTATAAATCCAAGGGCAGCTGGTTAAAACTGGTATCTTTCACCGGCAGCCTAGCTCACACAGTGAAGACAGAGCAATTAGAACAAACTTAACCTCAAATCTGTAATTTCCCCTAGCAGACAAGAGAACAACTGAAGCCTAACAACATATTTAAACTTGATAATGGCAGATTTATAGCATATATCTAACAAACTTTAAATGGAACGGATAACAAAAGAAGATACACTTATCACACTCTGCAAAAGATTAGGCTCCTGGCCATGCTATCACAGAAAAGCTAAAGCACATCAACTCCAAGTCCAGAAACAAAGGATTTCACAAAATTTGCAAGAAATTGCTTATAAGCCTTTTATTTCTAAGTCTCCGCCTCCCGCAATTACATTGAGAAGAAGTATTTATAGACTCAGGACAGACCCTGATCTTTTCAGAAATATCTTCTTCTCATAACTGCAAATATTATCACATCTAAACCCTAGGACCCGGGTTTTACAATAAAAATCCATTTAAAAATCAAAGTCCGGATAGAACTTAACCCTTCTGCAAATCTGGGGAGTCAACTGCCATAAATGGAGAAGATAAAATCTAAAGCCACTTGCATTCATCCGTAGCTGCAAATAAATGCCTCCATTAATTCTGCTGGTGAGCCGGATGAGTCACCACTTCTCCATCAATTTGATCTCCGCAAATCCATCTTTGAGTTGAAATGGTCTTCATGCTATCAATTCTGTCATAAATTTGCTATTGAATGCTTTTATCGGCTTCTTCTCCTCTAGCATGGCGGTCCTTGATCAAATCTGCACTTTAAATTTGCCTTTATGGTCTTTCCCGGTTGTCCCGCAAGTGCCAGATGGAATCCTGCATGAAAGACAAAAAGATTATATTAGCACTTTAATAAACATTAAATTAAAGCATTAAAACATTAAAACAGATTAAAAACCGCAAAATAAGCTTGCATGTCGGCTTCTGCTTGTCTGCCTCACGCTTTGACACGTGTCGCTACCCCAGGATGCCTTCTGTTTCCCGTTGGAATGCACTTCTGGTCAACTTTGAGGACTTTCTCTCTCCTATCGCGATTCTGCGACATGTCGCGATTTCGCGACATGTCGCGAAATCGCGACGTCCCCAGTGCATCGGCAACTTCTTCCCCTGTCGGCCGCGAAAATGCGACATGTCGCGATTTCGTGACATGTCACGAAATCGCGCCTCCTGCCAGCGGCCGTACAACTTTGCTCCAGCATGTCGCGATTTCGCGACATGCTTGTCTTGCAAGACTTCCTCAAAACGTGCAGCGCGTCGCTACCATTTTTCACCCCGATCTTTGAAACATGCAGCGCATCGCTGCACCCTTTACCTCTCGACTTCGAAACATGCAGCGCATCGCTGCACCCTTTAGCCCACGATTTTGAAGCACGCAGCGCATCGCTGCAACTTTTGGACTTAGTCAATTTTTTATTCTTCAGCCCACTTTCTCTCTCCTACCGAAAATGCGACATGTCGCGATTTCGCGACATGTCACAAAATCGTGCCCTTCCGTACAGCTTGCTTCTCTCTCCAAAAACTGTCGCGATTTCGCGACATGTCGCGAAATCGTGACCTTTCTGGCACTTAGCCGATTTTCATGCATTTTCTCTCTCCTATCGTGAAAATGCGACATGTCACGATTTCGCGACATTTTTCTCCCCGACTTTCTCTCTCCTCATCCTGCAGCGATTTCGCGACGCTTTCCAAAAATGGAAATGTCGCGATATCGCGACACTTCCAAAAATGGAAATGTCGCGATATCGCGACACTTCCAAAAATGGAAAGTGTCGCGATTTCGCTACGTTTTTCGACTTAGCTGCATTTGTATTTTCCTGTCGCGATTTCGTGACATTTTCGAAAATGGAAGTGTCGCGATATCGCGACACTACCAAAAATGGAAAGTTTGATTTTTCATGAATTTATGCAACTGTTTTCTGGATTTTTCTCGTATCGGTGCAAGATTTTCTTAAGCATGAATGATTTCTAGCATGTAAAAAGTGAATTCTTGGATAACACAGCTAGAATACAAGAAAAAGCACAACTTTAAAAAGGAGGCAAGCAAATTTGGATTTAAAACCTGAAAAGGATCAAGAGGGTCCCTGCTGCAAAATGGAATTTCAAAGTTTTCAAGAGGATGGAATCTCATTTTTCAGTGGGGGTGTGTTGCTTCTCAACAAATGGCGATATCTGCGGGTAAAATAGTAGCACTATTTTAGAACCCAAGACTCTGGTTTCAAAACAAAAAGACCATGCATCATGCCTTGCCACAGACATTCTTCACAATAAATTGACTGCTAACTGCTAGCTGTTAAAATTTCCCAAGGACATACTAGGCTGGATTACTTCAAGGAAGATTTCTGATGTGCAATTTCAAAGGGTATAAAACTTTCTTCAAGGATGACTGAATTGAATGATAAACTTGGATTAATCAACTTTTCTAGATTGTAAAAGGGGAAACCGAGTAGAGCTCTGTTTACTAGTTTAGCCTTTTACAGCCTAGACAGAGTTACCCTTTAGATTTACACGACCCAAATTTACAACTGTAGGGCAGAATCTAATATTTAGAAGAAAATATTTTTGGAAGTATTGGCTGCCTCTTTTAATTGTTCAACTCTTTTTTCTCTTTTCTTTTTCTTTTTTTTATCTCTTCTTTTTGAAATATATCACTATCTGGAAGACCTTAGAGAAATTACAATTTTCTTTTATCATTTGATCAATCTGGAACTGTTTCAGTCTAGGCATTGATAGCCTCTGGTGACACCCAAATAATTGCATGAACCATAGTCCCCTCTCATAACCAGCTTTTCTTGGATTCCCCGGGAGTTCCTCCAACAAAACAGTATAGCAGTTTTTCTATTATTAAAACAACTGTGGCAAGCAAGACACAAAATCCAATCATCTCTCTACCTTTGTCCTGAATAGCAAAATAGTTCTACAGTTCAATGCAAGCAGACTATCTCAATTAGAATGGTGAACAACATGGGGGCACTGGATTGTGGATTTATCAGCTCAGAATAAAACAATTTTCAGCAGGCTGACTTTTCATTGATTGCTCAGGCAGAGGTTTAAAGGACAGAATTTTTAGAAGCCAAAGGACTTTATACAGGCTTCCAAGGACAGGCACAGGCTTTAAAGCAAAACAGAATAAAACTGTATAGACTAAAGCACAGAACTGTACAGGCAAAGGGAATAAAATAAACTGAATAGACAGCAAAGAAAAAGAACTGCAATAAAGAACTAAAGCAAATAAAACTGAAACAAAAGACTGTACAGACTTAAAAGAAAGCAAGCTGACATAAAAAGACAAAGAAAGGAAATAAAAAGCACTGACAAAAGAAATAAACTGCACAAGCTAAAACTAAAAAACAACTAAAGATTAAAAATTAAGATGAAGCAACTAAAAGAACTGCAGAGCATTAAAATTAAACTGAAACAGATTAAAACTGTACAGACATAAAAAAATAAATAAAACTGCACTGACAAAGAAATAAACTGAAAAACTGAAATAAAAATAAAGAAATTCAAAATTAGACAAATAAAGCAAAATAAACTGCAAAGTTATTTACAATATGTACACATATTACAACTTCCCTTCATACTCAAAAAATGCAGCAGTTGGGAAAGCAGAGAAATGGTGCCTTAAAAAATTTTGACCATGTGCAAGTAATTTAGAAAAATTACCTTTCAGGTCCTGTTGACGAAATGCACTCCAGACTGTGCTTCAAAAATTTGCTATCCGGGAAAGACTTGTGTTTACTTTCTTCCCTGTCCCATTTGAAAAACAAATCTGCAACTCCTTCAAATTAAACAAATCATATAATAACAAATCATATGATAACATGTTTATGCTTCTAATTGAAGGGTTTGCAGAGTTCTTTCAAAAGGACTGAATGTAAAAAACCCCCAGGATCAAATACCTTAAAATCTTGACAGACCCAGACCACCACATCTTCAAAATTATGTGACAACTGAAAGAAATCATGTTTTATCTGTATGCCCTGGTTCTTAACAACTTGAACATTTTGTGGTTGTTGTCATCGCTTCAATATCCAGGACTTCAATTTTTATCCCTCTAGAAGGATGTTTACAATTTTCCTTTTCACCTGAGCCTTGCTTAGATTTAACCTCATCAATGTGCAATGTCCAAACATCATGGTTGTGATGGATTAGAGCTGTAACCGTTCCCATCTTCTCAGTTGCCAAATTATAAACTCCAATATCTGCATCAACACAGTTTATAGCCTTTTCTTTGACATTATGTTCAGAAGTTGCAGGCTTATGTTGAGACAGTTCATCAATTCCAAGTTGGCTGACCACATTCATATTTACTATCTTTTCCTCCTTTTCTTGAAATCCAACAGGTGGTCCAGAGTAAGCCTCAATCAAGTTAACCTTTTGTTCAACAATCTGAGGCAATTCATAGAGGGTGATGTCAGCTTTAAGTTCCCTCATATCCTCAATGATGTTATCCTCCTCAGTTACTTCTGCATAGTGACATTGAATCTCACTTTCATCATCCTCTGATGAGGAAGGATCATTATTAAGTTCTGGACTCTGACATCTCAAGTCATAACTGTCTCTTTTGAACTGTTGAAAATCTTGCATTTCATCCATAGGAGTCTGTACAAGACTTTCTGTCTCTTCAAGAAAAGTGAAAGAATCGAAACAACCCTGGTTGTACTATTTTTGGGTGAACTAGAAATATCAATATTTCTTTGATCTCTAGGAAAATTTAACTCACCGAGAAAAACTTCGGATTTGGGTGGTGCCGGATCACAACTCGTTCGCTTCAAGCACTTCCACTTTGAACTTGTCGAACTTTTCTCTCGTATTTTGCACATGCTGAGTGGATGTCACAATTAACGGAGTCTCCTTGGGTAGAGCATGACATGTTGGCACTAACTCATGATGTGGAATGGGGTCTGGAATAGGCATGTTCTGTGTAACATAGGATATCAAAGGACTGCTCAGAATTTGAGGCCCTAAGCTGTCTTTCAAGAATTAAGGCTTCTTTATAAGCCCTTGCCAGGGTTGTGATATTGATGTCTCTCTTGAGGAAAATAGAGGTCACCGAATCCAATGCATTCTTGTAGATTTCTAAGGCCAGATTTGCATTTGGGATGTAATGGCCGGTCATTCTACCGTAAGCTCTTTGGAACCTCATATTGAAAGACCCGACAGTTTCTCCCGACTCTCTCTTGATGCTGGAAAATTGTTGGTATAACACACTGGGTCTATCACTTCCCCAAATTATGATATAAAAGCTTTCTCTAGGTCATCCCAGCTAGTAATGGAATTGTTGGTGAGGTTTAAAAACCAGTCATAAGCTCCCTCCTGGAGAGTGAACGGGAACAATCTGCAGGCAACATCTTCATGTTGTATATTCAACAATTTTAAAGCATTTTTAAAAGCTAGCAGATGTTCTTCTGCAGTTCTTGTCCCATCATGTTTATACCTGGGGAGATACCTTTTCGGGCTTCTGGGCAGGTCATGGGCTATACCCGGGATATTCAAAGCAGTGGGGCCCAACCAATTTGCCATTATTACTTGGCTGACAGTGATGTTCTGAGTTGTGATTGGATAACTGCCAGTGGAGATAAAACTGTCTGTGATAGAGATGTGGCTCTTCTGTGGCTACTTCTAAAAACTGTACTGACAACTTACAAAACTGTACTGACAATTTACAAAACTATACTGACAATTTACAAAATTGTCCGGAGTTCACTGTGGGTCCTTCAAATGTTGTTGTTATGCCCTTACAATACTTGAACTGAGTTCAGGCCCTCCTTCTAGCGCCAATTAGGTGTTGGTCCGGCTTTCATGCACACCCCGAGAAAGGATGAAGCAAGGAAGCTCCGGAGACACCCACGGGACGGATCCCACTCATCTTTAGGATCTAGCTGGTTATCCAAGGTGCGAGTTACAGAGTTGGGTCGAATGGCAATTCACTCTTTTCCACTTCTGGAATAGATTTCAATATGGATCGCTCTGTTACCTTACAGGGGGTTCTTGAACTTGTTCAGTAGTTGCAAAAGTTGTTGATCAGATTTAACTTGAATTCTTGATCTAGCTCTCATGGGTCAGCAGATTTAAATAAAAGACAAACAAAGAAAATAAAAATGGATCATTCACCGAAAGCAAAGAGAGGGTAGGGTAGGGCAAAAAGAGAAGTTTATCAAACATCAACTGTAAAACCCTAAACTATCAATTTTATCTATGCTACTAGCTTCACAATAGAACAAATCAAAGAAGAAAGTGTCCAGTCAGTCTAAGATCACTTTCAACTAAGAGCACAAGGCAGAGTGAAACAGATCTAGCAGAAAATTATAAATCCAAGGGCAGCTGGTTAAAACTGGTATCTTTCACCGACGACCTAGCTCACACAGTGAAGACAGAGCAATTAGAACAAACTTAACCTCAAATCTGTAATTTCCCCTAGCAGACAAGAGAACAACTGAAGCCTAACAACATATTTAAACTTGATAATGGCAGATTCACAGCATATATCTAACAAACTTTAAATGGAACGGATAACAAAAGAAGATACACTTATCACACTCTGCAAAATATTAGGCTCCTGGCCATGCTATCAAAGAAAAGCTAAAGCACATCAACTCCAAGTCCAGAAACAAAGGATTTCACAAAATTTGCAAGAAATTGCTTATAAGCCTTTTATTTCTAAGTCTCCGCCTCCCGCAATTACATTGAGAAGAAGTATTTATAGACTCAGGACAGACCCTGATCTTTTCAGAAATATCTTCTTCTCATAACTGCAAATATTATCACATCTAAACCCTAGGACCCGGGTTTTACAATAAAAATCCATTTAAAAATCAAAGTCCGGATAGAACTTAACCCTTCTGCAAATCTGGGGAGTCAACTGCCATAAATGGAGAAGATAAAATCTAAAGCCACTTGCATTCATCCGCAGCTGCAAATAAATGCCTCCATTAATTCTGTTGGTGAGCCGGATGAGTCACCACTTCTCCATCAATTTGATCTCCGCAAATCCATCTCTGAGTTGAAATGGTCTTCATGCTATCAATTCTGTCATAAATTTGCTATTGAATGCTTTTACCGGCTTCTTCTCCTCTAGCATGGCGGTCCTTGATCAAATCTGCACTTTAAATTTGCCTTTATGGCCTTTCCCGGTTGTCCCGCAAGTGCCAGATGGAATCCTGCATGAAAGACAAAAAGATTATATTAGCACTTTAATAAACATTAAATTAAAGCATTAAAACATTAAAACAGATTAAAAACCGCAAAATAAGCTTGCATGTCGGCTTCTGCTTGTCTGCCTCACGCTTTGACACGTGTCGCTACCTCAGGATGCCTTTTGTTTCCCACTGGAATGCACTTCTGGTCAACTTTGAGGACTTTCTCTCTCCTATCGTGATTCTGCGACATGTCGCGATTTCGCGACATGTCGCGAAATCGCGACGTCCCCAGCGCATCGGCAACTTCTTCCCCTGTCGGCCGCGAAAATGCGACATGTCACGATTTCGCGACATGTCGCGAAATCGCGCCTCCTGCCAGCTGCCATACAATTTTGCTCCAGCATGTCGCGATTTCGCGACATGCTTGTCTTGCAGGACTTCCTCAAAACGTGCAGCGCGTCGCTACCATTTTTCACCCCTGATTTTGAAACATGCAGCGCATCGCTGCACCCTTTACCTCTCGACTTCGAAACATGCAGCGCATCGCTGCACCCTTTAGCCCGCGATTTTGAAGCACGCAGCGCATCGCTGCAACTTTTGGACTTGGTCAATTTTTGATTCTTCAGCCCACTTTCTCTCTCCTACCGTGAAAATGCGACATGTCGCGATTTCGCGACATGTCGCAAAATCGCGCCCTTCCATACAGCTTGCTTCTCTCTCCAAAAACTGTCGCGATTTCGCGACATGTCGTGAAATCGCGACCTTTCTGGCACTTAGCCGATTTTCATGCATTTTCTCTCTCCTATCGTGAAAATGCGACATGTCGCGATTTCGCGACATTTTTCTCCCCGGATTTCTCTCTCCTCATCCTGCAGCGATTTCGCGACGCTTTCCAAAAATGGAAATGTCGCGATATCGCGACACTTCCAAAAATGGAAATGTCGCGATATCGCGACACTTCCAAAATAATGCGACGTCGCAATTCTTGCTACGTTTTTCCGACTTAGCTGCATTTGTATTTTCCTGTCGCGATTTCGCGACATTTCCGAAAATGGAAGTGTCGCGATATCGCGACACTACCAAAAATGGAAAGTTTGATTTTTCATGAATTTATGCAACTGTTTTCTGGATTTTTCTCGTACCGGTGCAAGATTTTCTTAAGCATGAATGATTTCTAGCATGTAAAAAGTGAATTCTTGGATAACACAGCTAGAATACAAGAAAAAGCACAACTTTAAAAAGGAGGCAAGCAAATTTGGATTTAAAACCTGAAAGGATCAAGAGGGTCCCTGCTGCAAAATGGAATTTCAAAGTTTTCAAGAGGATGGAATCTCATTTTTCAGTGGGGGTGTGTTGCTTCTCAACAGGTAGTCCACTGATCTGCTCAACAAGGCAATCCTAATCTTCTCAGGTAGGTAATACACTGATCTGATCAACAAGGCAATTCACTGATCTACTCAGCTAGGCAATCCACTGATCTACTCAGCTAGGCAATCCATTGATCTTCTAAGCAAGGCAATCCTAATCTACTCAGGTAAACAATCCTGATCTGCTCAGGTAAGCAATCTACTAATCTTCTTCAGCAAGATCACCAAGAAATTACTCAAAATATTATCTAGCAATCTCATCAAGAATGGTAACAACAATAGAAATAGATAGAGAAGGAGCTTTGCTAGGGTTTGATGAGGAAAGCTGCTTTGCTGGAATTTTTTTGAGACCTATCTGGTGGGCTCTACGGGGATGGCAGCAGTTTTTGGAGGAGGTATGAACAACTAGAGGAATGTAGTGATGGCATCAGGTCTGTCATAGAGCGTGCATGCTAAGGTTGGTATTTCTTTTAAAAATGATTGGAAGGAACAGGATTTCCCATTGCATGCCAAGAATCGCTTGTTAAAGAAAAATGGATGTTTGGAACGATGTGAAGCCAAGTCGGTTCTAGTGGTTCAACCAGAATCGGTGGCGGAAGATGTGGAGTATTTAACCAAACATGCACTTATTGGTAAATTTATGGGCATCCGAATTTCTCTTCCCTTTGTGGAGGCTTGGGTTAGGAAGACTTGGAACCTTGAAGGTGATGTGGAGGTGATGCTGAGTGCAAACAGATATTTTATGGTGGTTTTTTCTTGTCTTGCAGATCTTAACAAAGCATTTGAAGGGGGTCCCTATTTCTGTAACCAAGCGGGACTCTTTCTTAAACCCTGGCATGTGGATTTCAACCCATCAGAGGAGCGGCCATCATAGGTTCCAGTGTGGGTTTGGCTTTCGTGGCTCCCATTGGCATTTTGGAGAAATGACATCTTGCATATGATTGCCCTTCTACTTGGGAAGCCGGTTGGGCCGTCACGACAAATGTTGGATAAAAATGTAATCTATGTTCCGTTCTGTTGAATTATTTAAACAATCCTATTCTAGTTCTATTGAAATACATTTCGGATCAACCAAATGGGTTCAAAAACTTGACTATGAAGCTCTCCCATTTCGTTGTCGTATTTGCCATGAATATGGCCACTTACAAAGAAAATGCCCTAAGTTTGTCTCACCCGTGGCTTCAAATCCTGGGCCCTCTCGAGTCTGTACAAAATATGGATAAAGGAAAAGCCCCGATAAAGGAAGGGGATCGGGATAAGGAAGGCTTTGTTCCGGTAAAACCTCAAAACAAAGGAAGAAAGGCAAAAAGAGACATTAAGGATAACCAGCCGGATGCTTAGCTCAACCATTTTGAAATTCTAGAGAATCTTGATCAGTGCATGGAGATACCTGAAACATCGCTACCTGTTATAGATATAACAAGACCAAATCAGTTGTCTCTTCATGAGGTGGAACCAAGGGAACCAGATATAGGGGGTTTAAGTGAAGAACAAAGGGCTTTGGTTCGAGTATAGGTGATATGGTTGGCCCTAGCCCTAGAAGTGAAGTTATCTTAGAAAATGGTGCACAGATTTAGACATGCCCTCTCCTACCCAGGAACTGATGCAGTCATCCATGGACTGTAAAACTCCTACGGTGTTGGGATTACAGCATAAAATAATTAAAAAAAATGCTTCAAATAAGAATATGAAGGTGGGTTGGAAGAAAGACCAGGATAAAATTAAGTTAATGGGGGAGACTTTGGTAGAGTCAGGTTTGGTGAGAACATTGGACTCCCATTTTTATAACCCCAAAAATGATTGTCCTTTCATGGAATGTAAGGGGAGTTGAACAGCATCCCCAGACAAAAAGTTGTTCGTGATTTGATTCGTGTTCATTCTCCGGATGTGGTTTTTATTCAGGAGACTAAATTAGCTATTGATAGTTTGTTCAATATTGCTCCCAAGTTGTGGATAAAGGGGCAATGTCAGTGTATTGGTGCATGTGGATATGCTGGTGGCCTTGCTTGTTTATGGGATCTAGTTAAGATCTCTCCTCTTACCTATATTTCCAGCAGGTGGTCTATTTCGATGATCGGGCATGATAATGAATCTAGTGAGACCATCCTACTTACAAATGTGTATGCTCCTATTGATTACAATGGTAAAGTGAATTTATGGGAGCACATTTGCTTTGTGAGAAGTTCGGCTCCCCTGTACCCATGGATTTTGGCTGGAGACTTCAATTCTAACTGTATGGAGGAGAAACGTGGTGGGATTGATCATCTTGAGCCTTTTTCTTCTGTCTTCAATGCTCATATCCAGGCCTTGAACTTGGTTGACATCAAGCCAGATAATGGGATATTTACCTGGCATAATAGAAGATGTGGGGAATATTCCATTTTAGAGAGACTGGATAGGTTTTTGATCTCTAGTTTTTGGATTGGCAATAATAGAAGCGCTAGTTCTATGATTCTGGAGGGTAGAGGATCTGATCATTGGCCTATCAAACTCTCTGCTCTGGAGTTAGGGCTAAAAAAGAATCCCTCATTTAAGTTTCAACTTATGTGGCTACGAGATCCTAAGCTTCATGATTCATGTGAGGCTGGAGGACTAATGGCAAACCTCCTCATGGCACTGCTAAGTACTCCTTTATGAAGCGGCTTCAATTTGTTAAACATAAATTGAAGAGATGGAATAGACTAAATTTTGGGAACCTTTCCTTGGCTAAGCTGGCAGCTCTTAGGAGGGTGGAAGAAGCCTCAAGGAAGATTAGAGATCAGGGACTCACAGAGGAGCTTCTTGTTGAGGAATCTAAGGCTATGAAAGACCTTGCTGAATGGGAACTGAGGGAAGAAATTTTTTGGAAACAAAAAGCTCGAGTAGATTGGCTTCAGGAAGGGGATAGGAACACAACCTTCTTTTATAACTCTATTAAGGCTCATCATAATGGTAACCGGATTACCTCTCTTGTTAATTCTCAGGGTGCCTTGCTTTCTTCTTTCAGGGATATTTCAGAAGAGACTAAGAGGTATTTTTACTTTTTCTTCAAGGAGGATGCCCTCTCAGATGATGAGGAAGAAAAACTTATTCTAAAATGTATTCCCTCGATTGTTTCTAGAGAGATGAATGAGCACTTGATGGGTCCAATTTCCCTTGAGGAGCTGGAAAATGTTGTATTCAAGATGAAAAATGGGAAAGCCCCGGGTCCAGATGGATTCCCGATTGAGTTTTATCAAGAGTTTTGGGAGTTAATCAAATTTGACCTTTTGGAGGTGGTTCGTGAGTCCCAAAAGAACAAACAGATGCTAAGGGCCCTAAATGCTACCTTTGTGGTGCTTATTCCCAAGAAAGAGGGAGAGAATTCCTTGGATATGTTCAGGACTATTGCTCTATGCAATGTTGTGTATAAGATCATCACAAAAATTATTGCTGAGAGGCTGAAGATATGGTTGAGCAAAATCATCTCTGAGGAGCAAGGTGGGTTTGTTGCTGGCCGACAAATCATGGATGGGGTTGTTATTGCTACGGAAGCTATTCACTCAATGGAAAATTCTAAGAAGAAAACTATGTTCATTAAGTTGGACATGGCAAAAGCCTATGACCGGAGTTAGATGGTCCTTTCTTCAAAAAATTCTTACTACTTTTGGATTTGAGGAGGAATGGATTAGATGGGTGATGAGCTGTATTTCTTCTTCCTCATTCTCTATTCTTGTTAATAACGAGACTACGGAGCTATTTGAGGCCTCAAGGGGATTGAGGCAAGGAGATCCTCTATCTCCTTATTTGTTTATCATTATGGCAGAAGGGTTGGGCAGATTACTCAAGTCTCAGGTCATGCATGGTCTCATTCAGGGGTGGAAGTGGGATAACAGTTTGCCACCTCTTTCCCACCTTCAATTTGTTGATGATACTACTTTGTTGGGAGTTGCCACTATCAAGGAAGTTGGAAACATTAGACAGTCTCTTGACATATATCTTGGTGCTTCTAGACAGGTGATTAATGAGGACAAGTCCTTTATTTTCTTCTTCAATACCCCCCCTCTTATTCAAGCCAGGATTGCTAGCATTCTAAGATTCTAGGTCGGGACTCCCCCCTTCATTTATCTTGGGATCCTAATTTCATCTCATCCTCTACCTAGATCTTCTTGGTAGTCTATACTTGATAAGTTTATAAGGAAGGTAAATCATTGGACTGTCAGATGGCTATCCTCTGCAGGTATAGTATTGCTTTTAAAATCTATTATTCAAGCTTTACCCATTTATAGATGTTTTGTGCAAACAACTCCTCGTTTCATCAAGGACATGGATGCTCTGTCAAGACATTTTTTGTGGTCTGGAAAACTTGATCAATCTAAATGGAGTTTGGTTAGATGGGATTCCATTTGTAGGCCAGTTCAAGAGGGAGGCCTTGGGTTGCGACAGGCAACTCTTTCTGGGTAGGCTTTGGCTGTGAAACTTTATTGGAGATGGTGTACCTCTCAAGATCATATTTGGGCTAAAATATTATCTTATAAATACTTGAGAGGTATTTCTAAGGCAGATATCCCTAGAGCTAGTTTGGTTGGGAAAGGTTATGTTATCTGGGACACTCTGAAAAGAGGAGCTAATCTAATTAAGCAAGGTTTGTTCTGGATTTGCAATCGGGGATCAAATGTTATTTTTTGGGAGGATTCTTGGGATGGCCACCCTCCTATCTTGACTCAATATCCCAGGTTACATTCCCTAAGCATTTTTTTCTTGGAAGCAGAGCTGGTCTCCATGTGGAGGACTTTAAAAAAATCCAGTATTTTGGAAATATGGAGATGTACAAGTGGAAATATCCACAGGAATGGCCCCAAGGGGGATTGGTCGAGGATAGAGATGTGCTTGCTCTTATTATTGTGGGGAGGCCTTGTTCTTCATTGAGGGGTAAAGATATTTTGGCTTGGAACCCTAATCCCAAGGGAACCTACTCGGTAGCCTATGGTTATCAAGTTCTTGATAAGAAAAATTTTGGGAGTCTTCCTATCACATGGTGGAAAAAGGTGTGGAATAGATTTTCTTGGTCAAAATGTAACTTCTTTCTCTAGCTAGTAGCTCATAATAAATGCCTCACTTGGGATAACTTGAGGAAGAGGGGATTTCAGGGTCCCTCTTTTTGTGTCCTTTGTGGTAAGAATGAGGATGACTCTTCTCATTTATTTTTCCAATGCTCCCTTGCCAGAGACATTTGGCACCATTAGTGGAGTGCCTAGAACCATCCTTGTTTTCATGTGCTCTCCCTAGTGGAGTTTTGGAGTAGTCTGGGCAGACCTCCATCCAAGGCCCCCTTCCTCCGAGTGGCTTGGAATTTGGGCCCTTATTGCATCATCTGGTAGATTTGGCTCGAACAAAACTGACGCATTTTTGAGGGAAGTCATTTGGCTGTTCAACAGATCTGGCAAAGGATCCTGTGTATGGTTCAAGAAACTATCCATAGTAAATGTGATGTGGACCCTCATTTGGACTCTAAGGAGGAGAAGGTACGATAGGCCCTTGGTTTTTTTGGGGTTGGTGTGAATTCTTCTAGCCCTAGTAGGATTCCTTAGCTTAGCAAGAAGGTTAGGAGAGAGGGTAGGTGGAGACTACCCCCTAGAGGAGTTTTAAAAATTAATACTGATGGGTCATCCAGGGGTAATCTTGGACATGCTAGAATTGGTGGTGTTGGGAGAGATTCTGCTGGTGTGGTCAATTTTTTCTTTTCCATTTATAAAGGTGTTCACTCCAACAATCTTATGGAAGCTCTGGTGATACTTGAGGCCTTGCAAAGGGGGTTTTATCTTGGCTGGCATAGGATTCTTTGTGAGTCTAACTCTCAAATTTTGGTTAATCTTTTAAACAGCAAAAGAGTGGAGGATGTTAATTGGCAGTTGGCCTCTATGGCCATTCAGATTCTTAGAATGAGTGAAGAGTTTGAATTTATATCCTTTGTGCACATTCCAAGGGAATGGAATGGGGTTGCTGATTACCTGGCCAAAAGGGCTTCTGAGCTATTGGATACTCAGAGTATTGATAACTGGGAGAGTCTTCCATCTAGGGATTCTCAACACCTAAGAGAGTTGATCCATAAGGATTTTTATACTTAATGTGGTTTGTTTTTTTTTTTGGTTTTCTTTGGGAGTTGACCTTGTCTGGTGATTTAGCCTGTCTTTTTGCTTATTTGAGTCCTGGGTGGGATCTCAGTTGTACTTTGTAATCCAAAATTTTTATCAATAAATTTTTACCCCTTTATTTAAAAAAAAAATCTCATCAAGAACTTGCTCAAATATGCTCCAATAAGCTCACCAAGAACTTGCTCAAAATCTACTCTAGTAAGCTCACCAAGAACTTGCTCAAATCTGCTCCAACAAATCTATCCACAAATCTATCCAAAAGCCTTATCAAAGGCTCAATAAATCATACACAAAAGCTACCACAAATATATCCAAAATATTTCTCAAAGGCTCAATCAATCATGCACAAAAGCTACCACAAATATATCCAAAAATCTATCCCAAAAGCCTTCTCAAAGGCTAAATAAATCATGCACAAAAGCTGCCACAAATTTGTCCATTAATCTATCCCAAAGCTCTTATCAAAGGCTCAACCAATAATTCTCAAGTAGCACTTAAATCTCATTCACAAATCTATGAAGGCAAGGCTCAATGATGAACTCAACAATGAATGGCAATACACTCTACAATGAATGACAACAATGATCCAAAATGATCTCAACTCAAATCAAAATATAGAATAGTTTATTTTATGGAACTTGAATAGCCACTTCACTCATTCACTTGACTAGGCTCAAGCAACTCTACTCAACCAATCACAACAAGGAACAACTCTTTCTCACAATCCCTAGTCCAAGCATGTATCAACCAACTCAAAATATTTCCAACAATGCTTAACCACAAATCTCACATAACAATGATACTCATGTTCTCCTCTAAATCAAGTTCAAGTTATTTGTACAATCAATGGGCTTCAACAACAATGCTTATAAACATTCTTCACATAACAATGATACTCATGTTCTTATCAAACCCTATCTCAAATTTTTCACACAACTAATGGCTTCAACAACAGTGCTTATAAAACAAGGTTTAAACACAACTCTCAAACCAAAAAGCCTTGAAGCATTCAACAAACCACTTTCGAAAAGGAGACCGCAATCAATAATTTTCTCTCCAATGATATTTTAGAAATCAACCACCATAAAAAAATTCAATGGAGAATATTGCTCATACCTTTTTGATGCCTTATTAGTTGTCCACTAAATCTGCCACACTCAACAAACTTTCTTTTCAACTTTCAATAAGGGTTAGGGATCATGATTAATAACACAGCAATAATATCCAAATAACACCTTATTACTCCTACTCAATAAAATACATCATGTCCCCTCATGAAATAATTAATCCTCTTTGAAAAATAACAAAGCAACCTTTACTTTTGAACCTCTTTACAAAATCAAAAACATCTCTTTACACACACCTTATTTCTCCCTCTAATCAATTTAATCAAATATCCCTTGAAATAAGATTTCCAATGATATATAATATACTTCTAAAAGGAAAATCACCAGAAATCTCTATTTTTCCTAAAGTGCATAACAACCCTTATTTCTCCTAGGGCAACTTTAGAAAAATAAAATAATAAAAAAATATTAACTTGCCTCTGTCCTTGACGGGATTCGATCTCTTGACGCCTCCTTGCTCAGTGCCTTAACTGAGGCCAAGCGGTTGTTGGGCCACACGTCCTCACATGTTCAAAGGGGTATGAACCAAAATAAATACCTCAATATTCTATGCCCTTCGAAAACTCAAAAACACTTTGAGCCTTTCAACACAGCAAGCATCCCCGGCATGACTCGATCGTAGGACCTCCTACTTATTACATAGTGCACAAACCACTGGGGAAAACGTGCCTATGCATTTGGTTATCATCCGCAAATTATTCTTCAATGGAACCAAATTTCGTAAACCCTTAACGCACCTCTTTACACATGCTTCAACACAGAGGCTCTTTTCGCATTACATTATCAATTCGAATGCATTCGAAAATCGAGGACAAGGATTTATCGAAGCTTTTGGTGGCATATATATATATATATGTATGTATGTCTTTCATCATTTATTTATATGTCGGTGCTATTATTTTTAATATATGCCTTTCCTCCTTTCTTTAGACGTCGATGCTATAATTTTATTTTTAATTTTAAAATTATAATTTAAATTTTAAATAATTTAAAATTTGAACTAAATATTTAAAATTAAATATCTCCATCACCTGGGCACCTTTTTTGATGAAACGAAAAGCCATCATGGATTTTCAGAAAACCCATTTCAAATATGTCATCCATGGTTTTAAATAAAACCTTTTATTTTGTCTGCCTTGATTTTCACAAAAACCCTATATATATCCATGCTCTCCAAAATATCATAAATGATATTTTATGAAGTGTTTTTGCCACCAAAACTCAAATGTGATCAATGTGACATCAATGACAACATAAAATACCTCAAATTTCCAACAATATCCCCCTTTTTTATTGATGGCAACACCTCTAATACAAATCACCACAATCATTACAAAAACCATCTTTGAGAATCAAAGCTGCTCCCCCTGACTCAATACTCTCTATGGAGGCTGATCCCGCTAACTCAATGCTCTCTTTGGAGGCTCCTCCTCCTAACTCAATGCTATCTTTGGAGGATTCTCCCCTAACTCAAATCTCTCCCCCTTTGACATCAATGGTAAAAGGAACACCTATGGGGCTAAAAGATATAACTCTTAAGCATAGCCCCCTCACCACCTTCTCTCTTGAGGTGATTAATTTTGGGGTGGGAGTACTTTTACTCCCATCTTACATTGTTTCTTTCCTCTATCAACTTCCTTCCATATTTTTTTGATATCATTTTCTTGATGAATTTATTGGAAATTTGAGTTAGTTTATGTTGTCATTGATGTCACATGGATCATTGATGTCATATGGATCACATTGGGTATATTTTGGAGAGCATGGATATGTACAAGGTTTTTGTGAAAACCAAGGCAGGTAAAATAAAAGGTTTTATTTAAAACCATGGATGGCAGATTTGAAATGGGTTTTTCTTAAAACCCAGGTTGGGCTTTTGTTTCATCGAAAAATGTGCCCCGGTGATGGAGATATTTAATTTTAAATATTTAAGTTTAAATTTTAATTATTTAAAATTAAAATTAAATCATAAGCGTCGACGTCAAAGGAAGGAAATCAAATAAATCATAAGCTTCGACGTCAAAGTAAAATGAGAGGACATATATATATGCCCATAAAGTTTCAAATGATTTTTCCTAAGTCCTCGATCGAAAATAATGGCCTGCAAATGAGACAGAGTTTGCATCGTGGTCGAAGAGTGTGAAAAGGGTTTTTCTTAAGGCCCACGATCTTGGTGTATAATAAAGTGAGCGTGTGGAGCAAGGAAAATGTGTAGGCCACCTTGGCCTAGTGGTTAGTGTGCTTGGTGAGTTGCAGGAAGTCCTACGTTCGAATCCCGTCGGAGGTGTTTTTTTGTTGAAACGCGTGGAACGCGTTTTGCTTTGGAAGGTGCAGAAATTTGAGGCATAAAGTTTATTGGGTGCTCCTTTTGAGCACGTGTGGGCGTGTGGCCCAATGGCAGGCTTGTGGTGGTTAAGGCGCTGAGCAAGAGGTCATGGGATCGAATCCCGTAGGGACAGAGGCAAGTTAAAAATTTTTAATATATTTTATTTTTCTAAAGTGCCCTAGGAGGAATAAGGATTATGATGCATGTTTAGAAAAACGAAATTTTTGGTGATTTATTTTTCTGAAGTATATCATATTATATATCGTTGGAAAGCTTATTTCGAGGGCTATTTGATTAACTTGCTTAGAAGGAGAAATAAGGTGTATGTAAAGAGTTATTTCTATTTTTATAAAGAGGTTCAAGAGTGAAGGTTGCTTTGTTCTTTTTCAAAGGGGACTAATTCTTCCATGAGGTGACAAGGTATGCAATATTGTGATTTATTTTATTTTAAGGTATAAGTGGTTTTGGGAGTGATAAGGTTATGCAATGTTTTGATTTATCTTATTTTATGGTACAAGTGGTTTTAGGAGAGATAAGGAAGTTGTGAAATTAAAAGCCTTGGTGATTATTATTGAGAAGTGGAGTAATGTTGATTGTTTTGTGATCTACTAACCCTTGTGAAGATTGGCAAAAGAATTTTGTGATTGTGGTAGATTTACAAAGAGGTTTTTTCATCATCATAAAAGGTATGGGCACATTCTCCTATTGATTGGTTATGGTGGTTGATTTCTGAAATATCATTGGAGAGAAAAGGATTGATTGTGGTTTCCTTTTCGAAAGTAGTTGATTGAATGCTTCAAGGTTTTTTGGGTTGAGAGTTGTTATTAAACCTTGTTTTATAAGCATTGTGGTTGAAGCCATTAGTTGTGTGAAAAACCTGAGTTAGGGTTTGAGAAGAACATGAGTATAATTGTTATGTGAAGAATGTTATTAGCATTTTTGTTGAAGCCCATTGGTTATGTAAAGAACTTGAACTTGAAAAGAACATGAGTATCATTGTTATGTGAGATTTATGGTTGAGCATTGTTGGAAACATTTGAGTTGGTTGATACATGCTTGGACTAGGGTTTGTAAGAAAGAGTTGTTCCTTGTGGTAGTTGATTGAGAAGAGTTGATTGAGCCTAGTCAAGTGATTGTGTGAAGTGGTTGTTCAAGTTCCATGAAACAAACTATTCTATATTCTTGATTTGAGTTGAGATTGAGATTTAAGGATAGAACATATTGAGTCTCTAACAATTCTCTTTATGCTTCTATAAGATTGATTTGAGTTGAGATTGAGAATTGAGGATAGAACATATTGAGTCTCTAACAATTCTCCTTATGCTTCTATAAGATTGATTTGAGTTGAGATTGGGATTTGAGTATAGAACATATTGAGTCTCTAACAATTCTCTCTATGCTTCTATGAGATTGATTTGAGTTGAGATTGGGATTTGAGTATAGAACATATTGAGTCTCTAAAAATTCTCTTTATGCTTCTATGAGATTGATTTGACATATTGATTGAACATTTGAGTATAGAACATATTGAGTCTCTAACAATTCTCTTTATGATTCTATGAGATTTGGGCAAGTTCTTGGTGAGCTTGCTAGAGCAGATTTGGGCAAGTTCTTGGTGAGCTTGCTAGAGTAGATTTTGGGCAAGTTCTTGGTGAGCTTGCTAGAGCAGATTTGGGCAAGTTATGTGTGAGCTTGTTAAGCAGATTTGGACAAGTTTTGTGTGAGCTTGTTAAGTAGATTTGGACAAGTTCTGTGTGAGCTTGTTAAGCAGGTTTTGTGTGAGCCTATTGAGCAGGTTCTTAGTGAGCCTATTGACAGATCTTTGGAGGTGACAGAGTACAGAGGATAGAGTCTCAGTGGATAGAGATCCAATAGCCAGGACAGTTGAAGATAGATCTGAGTGAGGAGTCTTCAAGTGGAGAGAGGTCCACCAGTCAGTGCAACAGAGAGATAGAGTCTTCTAGAAGATCACATAGCTAGAGCAGAAGGGGAAAGAGTTCTCCTATGGAAGAGATCCATGAACTTGAGATTAGGGGATCAGCATCTCCTTTGGACAGAGATCCATAAACATTGTAATTGGGAGTGATTCCCAAAGAGATCATTGTAATTGGGAGTGATTCCCAAAGAGATTGATTGAGAAAGTTTTAGTAAAATATTTTCTCCATGGAGTAGCCCACATTGGGTGAACCACATAAACTGTGGTGTCTCTATTGTGTATGGTGTTTTGTGCATTGCTTGATTACTACTATTGATACTACTGTCTATACACTGCATAATATTGAATTGGAAAGAAAAGTAAAAAGTGGTCTTATACTGTTCACCCCCCCTCTCAGTATAAGCTTGTGTTCTTCAATTGGTATCAGAGCGGGTTCCTTCGAAAAGGCTAACAACTTGAGGGTAGATTCTACAAGAACACAGATGGCTTCACAGAATGGATCATCTACAAATAAGGCTCCATTGTTTGATGGTAACAATTATGCTTTCTAGAGCATGAGAATGAAGAACTACTTGATATCACAAGGATATGAGGTATGGCAGATGGTTGAAAAGAGTATAAGGTTGAAGGGAATCCCGAGATAGATAATACTATCAGGAAATTGATTGAGATCAATGCAAAGGCAATGAATTGTATTTTGAGCAGGCTACGTGAGATAAATTTTGCAAAGGTCATGGTATGTAATTCATCTAATGAAATGTGGACCAAGTTGCGGAATACCTATGAAGAATATTCCAAGGTAAAGTTGGCAAAACTACAAACTCATAGAAAAGGTTTGAGGAATTGAAAATAGAAGACTAAAGATATTGCAAAGTTTTTACTTTGAGTTGATGATATTGCTAACATCATAAGAGGTCTAGGATTTGAGATGAAAGAATTAGATGTTACTCAAAAGGTTTTGAGATCACTTCCCATGAAGTATAATGCAAAAAGTATAGAATAAAGGATGAATGAAGAACTAAGGGTAATAACGACAAGACATGACACATTAGATGAAAAGGTTTAAAAAGGAGTGGAAACTTATTCTAAGGTTGTATCTTACTTCCAAGAAAAGTCACACTCAAAAGGAAAGGAAGTTCTTGAAAATGAAAGCAAGGAAGCACCTAATATTTGTGAGGAAAGTTCCAAAGTTTCTATGACTCCAAATATTCAATTTGGATCTTGTTTTGAGATAGGTGAATCAAGTTCAAAAGGAAAAGAAACTCTTGAAGAGGAAAGCAAGGAAGAAATTAAGGAAGAGGATTTAGATGCTACAAAGAAGGTTCAAGGATACAATGCACAAGTCAAATATGATTACAAGGACAATGGTCAAAGGTATGAGGAACCAAGGCATAAACAAAGGACTTTTCAAGGACATTGTTTTTCTTGTAATAGATTTGGACATAGGGCTATACAATGCAGGATCCATGGATCAAAGAAGTTTGATTTTGCTAGAAGAAACTTCAAAGGAAGAAGGTATGGTTTTTAGGGACATTGCTTCTCATGTAATAGGATTGGTCATAGAGATTTTCAGTGTAAAGGAAATGAGCAACATGGTTTTGGTTTTAGAGCTACACAATTCAGAAGTCATGGTCATAATGGTCATGAAAATAGAACTTCACAATACAAGGTTCAAGAAAGGAATGGATATGGAAATTATTTCAAGAAAGAATTCAGGACATGGGCACCATCCAAAGGCTACAATATCAAGTGTTTTAATTGCAATAACTTTGGACATATTGCAAAATGGTGTAGGACTCAATTCCAAACAGGTTCAAGACAAGAAGATCAAGTAATTCATCAAGAGAAGGATATCAAAAAAACATGGAAGGAAGTTGACAGAGGAAAGGAACAATGTAATATGGGAGTAAAAGTACTCCCACCCCAAAATTAATCACCTCAAGAGAGAAGGGGGTGAGGGGGCTAAGCTTAAGAGTCATATATTTTAGCCCCATAGGTGTCCCTTTTGCCATTGATGTCAAAGGGGGAGAGATTTGAGTTAGGGGGAGCAGCCTCCAAAGAGAGTATTGAGTTAGGGGGAGTAGCCTCCATAGAGAGTATTGAGTCAGGGGGAGCAGCTTTGATTCTCAGAGATGGTTTTTGCAGTGATTGTGGTTTTTATAGTAGAGGTGTTGCCATCAATGACAAAGGGGGAGATTGTTGGAAATTTGAGTTAGTTTATGTTGTCATTGATGTCATATGGATCACATTGGGTATATTTTGGAGAGCATGGATATGTACAAGGTTTTTGTGAAAACCAAGGCAGGAAAAATAAAAGGTTTTATTTAAAACCATGGATGGCAGATTTGAAATGGGTTTTTCTTAAAACCCAGGTTGGGCTTTCGTTTCATCGAAAAAGGTGCCCCGGTGATGGAGATATTTAATTTTAAATATTTAAGTTTAAATTTTAATTATTTAAAATTTAAATTTAAAATTAAAATTAAAATTAAATCATAAGCGCCGACGTCAAAGGAAGGAAATCAAATAAATCATAAGCGTCGACGTCAAAGTAAAAGGAGAGGACATATATATATATGCCCATAAAGTTTCAAATGATTTTTCCTAAGTCCTCGATCGGAAATAATGGCCTGCGAATGAGACAGAGTTTGCATCGTGGTCGAAGAGTGTGAAAAGGGTTTTTCTTAAGGCCCACGATCTTGGTGTATAATAAAGTGAGCGTGTGGAGCAAGGAAAATGTGTAGGCCACCTTGGCCTAGTGGTTAGTGCGCTTGGTGAGTTGTAGGAAGTCCTGCGTTCGAATCCCGTCGGAGGTGTTTTTTTGTTGAAACGCGTGGAACACGTTTTGCTTTGGAAGGTGCAAAAATTTGAGGCATAAAGTTTATTGGGTGCTCCTTTTGAGCACGTGTGGGCATGTGGCCCAATGGCAGGCTTGTGGTGGTTAAGGCGCTGAGCAAGAGGTCACGGGATCGAATCCCGTCAGGGACAGAGGCAAGTTAAAATATTTTTTAATATATTTTATTTTTCTAAAGTGCCCTAGGAGGAATAAGGATTATGATGCATGTTTAGAAAAATGAAATTTTTGGTGATTTATTTTTCTGAAGTATATCATATTATATATCGTTGGAAAGCTTATTTCGAGGGCTATTTGATTAACTTTCTTAGAAGGAGAAATAAGGTGTATGTAAAGAGTTATTTCTATTTTTATAAAGAGGTTCAAGAGTGAAGGTTGCTTTGTTCTTTTTCAAAGGGGACTAATTCTTCCATGAGGTGACAAGGTATGCAATATTGTGATTTATTTTATTTTAAGGTATAAGTGGTTTTGGGAGTGATAAGGTTATGCAATGTTTTGATTTATCTTATTTTATGGTACAAGTGGTTTTAGGAGAGATAAGGAAGTTGTGAAATTAAAAGCCTTGGTGATTATTATTGAGAAGTGGAGTAATGTTGATTGTTTTGTGATCTACTAACCCTTGTGAAGATTGGCAAAAGAATTTTGTGATTGTGGCAGATTTACAAAGAGGTTTTTTCATCATCATAAAAGGTATGGGCACATTCTCCTATTGATTGGTTATGGTGGTTGATTTCTGAAATATCATTGGAGAGAAAAGGATTGATTGTGGTTTCCTTTTCGAAAGTAGTTGATTGAATGCTTCAAGGTTTTCTGGGTTGAGAGTTGTTATTAAACCTTGTTTTATAAGCATTGTGGTTGAAGCCATTAGTTGTGTGAAAAACCTGAGTTAGGGTTTGAGAAGAACATGAGTATCATTGTTATGTGAAGAATGTTATTAGCATTGTTGTTGAAGCCCATTGGTTATGCAAAGAACTTGAACTTGAAAAGAACATGAGTATCATTGTTATGTGAGATTTATGGTTGAGCATTGTTGGAAACATTTGAGTTGGTTGATACATGCTTGGACTAGGGTTTGTAAGAAAGAGTTGTTCCTTGTGGTAGTTGATTGAGAAGAGTTGATTGAGCCTAGTCAAGTGATTGTGTGAAGTGGTTGTTCAAGTTCCATGAAACAAACTATTCTATATTCTTGATTTGAGTTGAGATTGAGATTTAAGGATAGAACATATTGAGTCTCTAACAATTCTCTTTATGCTTCTATAAGATTGATTTGAGTTGAGATTGAGAATTGAGGATAGAACATATTGAGTCTCTAACAATTCTCCTTATGCTTCTATAAGATTGATTTGAGTTGAGATTGGGATTTGAGTATAGAACATATTGAGTCTCTAACAATTCTCTCTATGCTTCTATGAGATTGATTTGAGTTGAGATTGGGATTTGAGTATAGAACATATTGAGTCTCTAACAATTCTCTTTATGCTTCTATGAGATTGATTTGACATATTGATTGAACATTTGAGTATAGAACATATTGAGTCTCTAAAAATTCTCTTTATGATTCTATGAGATTTGGGCAAGTTCTTGGTGAGCTTGCTAGAGCAGATTTGGGCAAGTTCTTGGTGAGCTTGCTAGAGCAGATTTTGGGCAAGTTCTTGGTGAGCTTGCTAGAGCAGATTTGGGCAAGTTCTGTGTGAGCTTGTTAAGCAGATTTGGACAAGTTCTGTGTGAGCTTGTTAAGAAGATTTGGACAAGTTCTATGTGAGCTTGTTAAGAAGGTTCTATGTGAGCCTATTGAGCAGGTTCTTAGTGAGCCTATTGACAGAGCTTTGGAGGTGACAGAGTACAGAGGATAGAGTCTCAGAGGATAGAGATCCAGCAGCCAGGATAGTTGAAGATAGATCTGAGTGAGGAGTCTTCAAGTGGAGAGAGGTCCACCAATCAATGCAACATAGAGACAAAGTCTTCTAGAAGATCACATAGCTAGAGTAGAAGGGGAAAGAGTTCTCCTATGGAAGAGATCCATGAACTTGAGATTAGGGGATCAACATCTCCTTTGGATAGATATCCATAAACATTGTAATTGGGAGTGATTCCCAAAGAGATCATTGTAATTGGGAGTGATTCCCAAAGAGATTGATTGAGAAAGTTTTAGTAAAATATTTTCTCCATGGAGTAGCCCACATTGGGTGAACCACGTAAACTGTGGTGTCTCTATTGTGTATGGTGTTTTGTGCATTGCTTGATTACTACTATTGATACTACTATCTATACACTACATAATATTGAATTGGAAAGAAAAGTAAAAAGTGGTCTTATACTGTTCACCCCCCTCTCAGTATAAGCTTGTGTTCTTCAATTGGTATCAGAGCGGGTTCCTTCGAAAAGGCTAACAACTTGAGGGCAGATTCTACAAGAACACAGATGGCTTCATAGAATGGATCATCTACAAATAAGGCTCCACTGTTTGACGGTAACAATTATGCTTTCTGGAGCATGAGAATGAAGAACTACTTGATATCACTAGGAATAGAGGTATAGAGAAGAATGGTTGGCAAAAGAGTATAGGTTGCAAGGTGATCCTGAGACGGATAAGACTATCAAGAAAATTAGGATGAGATCAATGCAAAGAAGATGTATTTTGAGTGGGCTACGTGAGAAAATTTGTAAATCATGGTATGTACTTCACTAATGAGATGTGGACCAAGTAGAATACTATGAAGGATATTCCAAGGTAAAGTAGGAAAAACTACCAACTCATAGAAAAATATTTGAGAAATTGAAAATGGAAGACTCAGAAGATATTACAGAAATCTTCGAATACAAGATTACTAAACATAAGAGGCCTAGGATTTGAGATGAAAGAATCAGATGTTACTCAAAATCTTTGAGATCACTTACCATGAAAATGCAAAAAGGATAGAAGAAATGATGAATGAAGAACTAAGGGTAATAATGGCAAGACATGACACATTATATGAAAAGGTTCAAAAAGGAGTGGAAACTTATTCTAAGGATGTATCTTACTTCCAAGAAAAGTCACACTCAAAAGGAAAGGAAGTTCTTGAAAATGAAAGCAAGGAAGCACCTAAGATTTGTGAGGAAAGTTCCAAAGTTTCTATGACTCCAAATATTCAATTTGGATCTTGTTTTGAGATAGGTGAATCAAGTTCAAAAGGAAAATAAACTCTTGAAGAGGAAAGCAAGGAAGAAATTAAGGAAGAGGATTTAGATGCTACAAAGAAGGTTCAAGGATACAATGCACAAGTCAAATATGATTACAAGGACAATGGTCAAAGGTATGAGGAACCAAGGCATAAACAAAGGACTTTTCAAGGATATTGTTTTTCTTGTAATAGATTTGGACACAGGGCTATACAATGCAGGATCCATGGATCAAAGAAGTTTGATTTTTCTAGAAGAAACTTCAAAGGAAGAAGGTATGGTTTTTAGGGACATTGCTTCTCATGTAATAGGATTGGTCATAGAGATTTTCAGTGTAAAGGAAATGAGCAACATGGTTTTGGTTTTAGAGCTACACAATTCAGAAGTCATGGTCATAATGGTCATGAAAATAGAACTTCACAATACAGGGTTCAGGAAAGGAATGGATATGGAAATTATTTCAAGAAAGAATTCAGGACATGGGCACCATCCAAAGGCTACAATATCAAGTGTTTTAATTGCAATAACTTTGGACATATTGCAAAATGGTGTAGGACTCAATTCCAAATAGGTTCAAGACAAGAAGATCAAGTAATTCATCAAGAGAAGGATATCAAAAAAACATGGAAGGAAGTTGATAGAGGAAAGGAACAATGTAATATGGGAGTAAAAGTACTCCCACCCCAAAATTAATCACCTCAAGAGAGAAGGGGGTGAGGGGGCTAAGCTTAAGAGTCATATATTTTAGCCCCATAGGTGTCCCTTTTGCCATTGATGTCAAAGGGGGAGATATTTGAGTAAGGGGGAGAGCATTGAGTTAGGGGGAGCAGCCTCCAAAGAGAGTATTGAGTTAGGGGGAGCAACCTCCATAGAGAGTATTGAGTCAGGGGGAGCAGCTTTGATTCTCAGAGATGGTTTTTGTAGTGATTGTGGTTTTTACAATAGAGGTGTTGCCATCAATGACAAAGGGGGAGATTGTTGGAAATTTGAGTTAGTTTATGTGGTCATTGATGTCACATGGATCATTGATGTCATATGGATCACATTGGGTATATTTTGGAGAGCATGGATATGTACAAGGTTTTTGTGAAAACCAAGGCAGGAAAAATAAAAGGTTTTATTTAAAACCATGGATGGCATATTTGAAATGGGTTTTTCTTAAAACCTAGGTTGGGCTTTCATTTCATCGAAAAAGGTGCCCCGATGATGGAGATATTTAATTTTAAATATTTAAGTTTAAATTTTAATTATTTAAAATTTAAATTTAAAATTAAAATTAAAATTAAATCATAAGCGCCGACGTCAAAGGAAGGAAATCAAATAAATCATAATCTTTGACGTCAAAGTAAAAGGAGAGGACATATATATATATATATGCCCATAAAGTTTCAAATGATTTTTCCTAAGTCCTCGATCGGAAATAATGGCCTGCGAATGAGACAGAGTTTGCATCGTGGTCGAAGAGTGTGAAAAGGGTTTTTCTTAAGGCCCACGATCTTGGTGTATAATAAAGTGAGCGTGTGGAGCAAGGAAAACGTGTAGGCCACCTTGGCCTAGTGGTTAGTGTGCTTGGTGAGTTGCAGGAAGTCCTGCGTTCGAATCCCGTCGGAGGTGTTTTTTTGTTGAAACGCGTGGAACACGTTTTGCTTTGGAAGGTGCAAAAATTTGAGGCATAAATTTTATTGGGTGCTCCTTTTGAGCACGTGTGGGCATGTGGCCCAACGGTAGGCTTGTGGTGGTTAAGGCACTGAGCAAGAGGTCACGGGATCGAATCCCATCAGGGACAGAGGCAAGTTAAAATATTTTTTAATATATTTTATTTTTCTAAAGTGCCCTAGGAGGAATAAGGATTATGATGCATGTTTAGAAAAATGAAATTTCTGGTGATTTATTTTTCTGAAGTATATCATATTATATATCGTTGGAAAGCTTATTTCGAGGGCTATTTGATTAACTTGCTTAGAAGGAGAAATAAGGTGTATGTAAAGAGTTATTTCTATTTTTATAAAGAGGTTCAAGAGTGAAGGTTGCTTTGTTCTTTTTCAAAGGGGACTAATTCTTCCATGAGGTGACAAGGTATGCAATATTGTGATTTATTTTATTTTAAGGTATAAGTGGTTTTGGGAGTGATAAGGTTATGCAATGTTTTGATTTATCTTATTTTATGGTACAAGTGGTTTTAGGAGAGATAAGGAAGTTGTGAAATTAAAAGCCTTGGTGATTATTATTGAGAAGTGGAGTAATGTTGATTGTTTTGTGATCTACTAACCCTTGTGAAGATTGGCAAAAGAATTTTGTGATTGTGGCAGATTTACAAAGAGGTTTTTTCATCATCATAAAAGGTATGGGCACATTCTCCTATTGATTGGTTATGGTGGTTGATTTCTGAAATATCATTGGAGAGAAAAGGATTGATTGTGGTTTCCTTTTCGAAAGTAGTTGATTGAATGCTTCAAGGTTTTCTGGGTTGAGAGTTGTTATTAAACCTTGTTTTATAAGCATTGTGGTTGAAGCCATTAGTTGTGTGAAAAACCTGAGTTAGGGTTTGAGAAGAACATGAGTATCATTGTTATGTGAAGAATGTTATTAGCATTGTTGTTGAAGCCCATTGGTTATGCAAAGAACTTGAACTTGAAAAGAACATGAGTATCATTGTTATGTGAGATTTATGGTTGAGCATTGTTGGAAACATTTGAGTTGGTTGATACATGCTTGGACTAGGGTTTGTAAGAAAGAGTTGTTCCTTGTGGTAGTTGATTGAGAAGAGTTGATTGAGCCTAGTCAAGTGATTGTGTGAAGTGGTTGTTCAAGTTCCATGAAACAAACTATTCTATATTCTTGATTTGAGTTGAGATTGAGATTTAAGGATAGAACATATTGAGTCTCTAACAATTCTCTTTATGCTTCTATAATATTGATTTGAGTTGAGATTGAGAATTGAGGATAGAACATATTGAGTCTCTAACAATTCTCCTTATGCTTCTATAAGATTGATTTGAGTTGAGATTGGGATTTGAGTATAGAACATATTGAGTCTCTAACAATTCTCTCTATGCTTCTATGAGATTGATTTGAGTTGAGATTGGGATTTGAGTATAGAACATATTGAGTCTCTAACAATTCTCTTTATGCTTCTATGAGATTGATTTGACATATTGATTGAACATTTGAGTATAGAACATATTGAGTCTCTAACAATTCTCTTTATGATTCTATGAGATTTGGGCAAGTTCTTGGTGAGCTTGCTAGAGCATATTTGGGAAAGTTCTTGGTGAGCTTGCTAGAGCAGATTTTGGGCAAGTTCTTGGTGAGCTTGCTAGAGCAGATTTGGGCAAGTTTTGTGTGAGCTTGTTAAGCAAATTTGGACAAGTTCTGTGTGAGCTTGTTAAGCATATTTGGACAAGTTCTATGTGAGCTTGTTAAGCAGGTTTTGTGTGAGCCTATTGAGTAGGTTCTTAGTGAGCCTATTGACAGAGCTTTGGAGGTGACAGAGTACAGAGGACAGAGTCTCAGTGGATAGAGATCCAGTAGCCAGGATAGTTGAAGATAGATCTGAGTGAGGAGTCTTCAAGTGGAGAGAGGTCCACCAGTCAGTGTAGCAGAGAGATAGAGTCTTCTAGAAGATCACATATCCAGAGTAGAAGGGGAAAGAGTTCTCCTGTGGAAGAGATCCATGAACTTGAGATTAGGGGATCAACATCTCCTTTGGATAGAGATCCATAAACATTGTAATTGGGAGTGATTCCCAAAGAGATCATTGTAATTGGGAGTGATTCCCAAAGAGATTGATTGAGAAAGTTTTAGTAAAATATTTTCTCCATGGAGTAGCCCACATTGGGTGAACCACGTAAACTGTGGTGTCTCTATTGTGTATGGTGTTTTGTGCATTGCTTGATTACTGCTATTGATACTATTGTCTATACACTGCATAATATTGAATTGGAAAGAAAAGTAAAAAGTGGTCTTATACTGTTCACCCCCCTCTCAGTATAAGCTTGTGTTCTTCATAATTACTTGATCTTCTTGTCTTGAACTTGTTTGACCTTCTTGCCTTGAAATTGATTGACCTTCTTGTCTTAAAATTGTTTGGAATTGAGTCCTACACCATTTTGCAATATGTCCAAAGTTATTGCAATTAAAACACTTGATATTGTAGCCTTTGGATGGTGCCCATATCCTGAATTATTTCTTGAAATAATTTCCATATCCATTCCTTTCCTAAACCCTATATTGTGAAGTTTTGTTTTCATAATCATTATGACCATGAATTCTAAATTGTGTAGCTCTAAAACCAAAACCATGTTGCTCATTTTCTTTGCACTGAGATGCTCTATGACCAATCTTGTTGCATGAGAAGCAATGTCCCTAAAAACCATACCTTCTTCCTTTGAAGTTCCTTCTAGAAAAATAAAACTTCTTTGATCCATAGACCCTGCAGTGTATAGCCTTGTGTCCAAATCCATTACAAGAAAAACAATGTCCTTGAAAAGCCCTTTGTTCATGCCTTGGTTCCTCATACCTTTCTTGACCATTAACCTTGTGATCATTTTTTATTTGTGCATTGTATCCTTGAACCTTATTTGTAGTATCTAAATCCTCTTCCTTAATTTCTTCCTTGCTTTCCTTTTCAAGAATTTCTTTTCCTTTTGAAATTGATTCACCTATCTCAAAACAAGATCCAAACTGGATGTTTGGAGCCATAGGAACTTTGGAAATTTCTTCATAACACTTAGGTGATTCCTTGCTTTCATATTTTAGAACTTCCTTTCCTTTTGAGTGTGATTCCCCAAACCTGAAATATGAGACCTTTGGTGCTTTGGAACATTCCTCTTCTTTATCTTCATTTGTGTCAAATAGCAAATTAGCATCCATATTTATTGTCTCTGAAATACATGTTTCCTTCTTAGTGAAAATATCTTGACCTTTTGAGTCATGTGATGGATCAAACTTCTCAAGTATGGAACATCTCAATTCTTTTAGATTCTCCTTAACCTCTTGTAGTTGCTCATGGATATCATTGAAGTCTTCCTTTAGATCAACTGAGACATCTATCTTTCTTACAATATTCTCTTGTTTAACTTCTTCTATTTGGAGTGAATGTTCTTCTTCTACTTATTTTATCCCATATAAAAACCCTTCTTCATCTTCACTATCACTAATATCATTATAATCTTCTATAGCAAACAAACTTTCATGATTTCTTTGACCATGTTTGTTTCCTTGATGTGTCATCTCATCTTCACTATCACTGAATCCATTGCAATATCCTAATTTGTGATCTCTTTGACCACACACAAAGCATTGTTCTCTTTCACCTTCTATTCCTAGGAATAGATGTTCTTCCTTTTCATCATCTGACTTGTCTCTATCATTGTGATCTGAGCTATCACTTGCTTTCTTCAATGTAGAAAGTTTTCTTTGTCTTATGAAAACTTTTTTTCTTCTCATACCTAATTTGCTTGTATCTATCTTATTTTTCATGCTTATGCTTTCCATCTTCTTTTCTTCTGTGACCCTATTTTTCATCATCACTATTTTCTTCATGTGGACACTTGTTTGCATAGTGACCAAAATCACCACACTTGTAGCATTTGACTTTCTTCATATCTCTATAATTCCTTGAGTCATTTTTCCTTTTGATGAAGTTAGCTTCCTCATCATTATCTAAATCTCTATCTATCTCTAGAATTTTCCCTTTATTTTTCTTTGAAGCCTTGAATGCAATTTCTTTTATTGGAACCTTATGCTTACTTATCCTCATCTCATAATCTATGAGAGTTCCTTGTAGTTCTTCCATTGTTAGCTTGTTGATATCCATTGTTTCTTCTATTGCTGAAACCTTTGCATCATACTTCATGGGAAGTGATCTCAAAACCTTTTGAGTAACTTTTGATTCTTTCATCTCAAATCCTAGACCTCTCATGGTGTTAGTAATCTCATCAACTCGAAGTAAAAACTTTGCTATATCTTCAGAATCTTCCATTTTCAATTCCTCAAATCTTTTTCTATGAGTTTGTAGTTTTGCCAACTTTACCTTGGAATCTCCTTCATAGGTATTATGCAACTTGGTCCACATTTCATTAGCTGAATTACATACCATTACCTTTGCAAAATCTGTCTCACGTAGCCCACTCAAAATACAATTCATTGCCCTTACATTGATCTCAACCAATTTTTTGATAGTCTTATCTACCTTAGGATCACCTTCAACCTTATACTCTTTTTCAACCATCTACCATACCTCATATCCTTGTGATATCAAGTAGTTCTTCATTCTCATGCTCCAGAAAGCATAATTGTTACCATCAAATAGTGGAGCCTTACTTGTAGATGATCCATTCTATGAAACCATCTGTGTTCTTGTAGAATCTGCCCTCAAGTTGTTAGCCTTTCTAAAGGAACCCGCTCTGATACTAATTGAAGAACACAAGCTTATATTGAGAGGGTGGGGTGAACATTATAGCGCCCACTTTTTACTTTTTTCCAAACCAATATCAATTAGTGTCCTTAATTGCAATATCTAAATATAGCAATGTCCATTAATGACATAGATAGCAATAGTAAGAAAGAGCAAAAATCACCACACACAATTGAGACACAATATTTAACGTGGTTCCCCCAATGTGGGGTACTCCACAAGATAATATCCTTATAATATTTCACAAATAAATAGGGAT
This sequence comes from Wollemia nobilis, assembly GCA_028583015.1. Classification (NCBI taxonomy): domain Eukaryota; kingdom Viridiplantae; phylum Streptophyta; class Pinopsida; order Araucariales; family Araucariaceae; genus Wollemia; species Wollemia nobilis. Next base: position 4,044,858 of record JAQPPZ010016414.1, read on the forward strand.
CCTTATCCCAATACAAATGATTACTTTGATCTACTCAAAGCTAGGCTATCCAATGATCTACTCAGCAAGGTAATTCACTGATCTGCTTAGGTGGGCAATCCACTAATCTGCTCAGGTAGGAAATCCTCTGATCTACTTAGGTAGGCAATCCACTTATCTGCTCATCTAGGCAATTCCTAATCTTCTCAGCTAGGCAATCCACTGATCTGCTCAGCTAGGTAATCCATTGATCTGCTCAGGTAGGCAATCCACTGATCTACTCAATAAGGCAATTCACTAATCTGCTTAGGTAGGCAATCCACTGATCTGCTTCAACTAGGCAATCCACTAAGAACTTGCTCAAAGCAATCTTGATCTACTCAGTAATAAATACTTGCCATCTACTCTAGGTAAGAAGAACTTGCTCAAATCTGCTCTAGCAAGCTCACCAAGAACTTACTCAAAATCTACTCTAGCAAGCTCACCAAGAACTTGCTCAAATTCTACTCTAGCAAGCTCACCAAGAACTTGCTCAAAATCTGCTCTAGCAAGCTCACCAAGAACTTGCTCAAAATATGCTCCAAAAATCTATCCATAAATCTATCCAAAAGCCTTCTCAAAGGCTCAATCAATCATGCACAAAAGCTGCCACAAATCTATCCAAAAATCTATCCAAAAGCCTTCTCAAAGGCTCAATCAATCATGCACAAAAGCTGCCACAAATCTATCCAAAAATCTATCCCAAAAGCCTTCTCAAAGGCTCAATCAATCATGCACAAAAGCTACCACAAATCTATCCAAAAATCTATCCCAAAGGCCTTCTCAAAGGCTCAATAAATCATGCTCAAGTAGCACTCAAATCTCATCCACAAATCTATGAAGGCAAGGCTCAATGATGAACTCAACAATGAATGACAATGCACTCTACAATGGATGACAACAATGATCCACAATGATCTCAACTCAAATCAGAATATAGAATAGTTTATTTCATGGAACTTGAACAACCACTTCACTCATTCACTTGACTAGGCTCAAACAACTCTACTCAACCAATCACAACAAGGAACAACTCTTTCTCACAATCCCTAGTCCAAGCATGTATCAACCAACTCAAAATGTTTCCAACAATGCTTAACCACAAATCTCACATAACAATGATACTCATGTTCTCCTCTAACTCAAGTTCGAGTTCTTTGTACAATCAATGGGCTTCAATAAAAATGCTTATAAAACATTCTTCACATAACAATGATACTCATGTTCTTCTCAAACCCTATCTCAAGTTTTTCACACAACTAATGGCTTCAACAACAATGCTTATAAAACAAGGTTTAAACACAACTCTCAAACCAGAAAACCTTGAAGCATTCAACCAACCACTTTTAAAAAGGAAACCACAATCAATCCTTTTCTCTCCAATGATATTTCAGAAATCAACCACCATAAACAAATTCAATGGAGAATATTGCTCATACCTTTTTGATGCCTTATTAGTTGTCCACTAAATATGCCACACTCAAAAAACTTTCTTTTTCAACTTTCAATAAGGGTTAGGGATCATGATTAATAACACAACAATAATATCCAAATAACACCTTATTACTCCTACTCAATAAAATACATCATGTCCCCTCATGAAAGAATTAATCCTCTTTGAAAAAGAACAAAGCAACCTTCACTTTTGAACCTCTTTACAAAATCAGAAATATCTCTTTACACACACCTTATTTCTCCCTCTAAGTAAGTTAATCAAATAGCCCTCAAAATAAGTTTTCCAATGATATATAATATGATATACTTCTAAAAGGAAAATCACCAAAAATCTCTCTTTTTCCTAAAGTGCATCATAACCCTTATTTCTCCTAGGGCAACTTTAGAAAAATAAAATATTAAAAAATATTAACTTGCCTCTGTCCCTGATGGGATTCGATCCCTTGATGCCTCCTCGCTCAGCACCTTAACCATGGCCAAGCCGTCGTTGGGCCACATGCCCTCACGTGTTCAAAGGGGCACGAACCAAAATAAATACCTCAATATTCTATGCCCTTCGAAAACTCAAAAATGCTTTGAGCGTTTCAACACAACAAGCATCCCCAGCAAGACTCGATCGTAGGACCTCCTACTTCTTACACAACGCACAAACCACTAGGCCAAAGGTGCCTATGCATTTGGTTATCCTCCACGAACAATTCTTCAATGGACCCAAATTTCGTAAACCCTTCACACGCCTCTTTACACACGCTTCAACACATAGGCTCTTTTCGCATTACATTATCAATTCGAATGCATTCAAAAATCGAGGACAAGGATTTATCAAAGATTTTGGTGGCATATATATATATATATGCCTTTCCTCCTTTATTTAGACGTCGATGCTATTATTTTTAATATATGCCTTTCCTCCTTTCTTTAGACGTCGACGCTATAATTTTATTTTTAATTTTAAAATTTAAATTAAAATTTTAAATAATTTAAAATTTAAACTAAATATTTAAAATTAAATATCTCCATCATCGGGGCACCTTTTTCGATGAAACGAAAAGCCAACCTGGGTTTTAAGAAAAACCCATTTCAAATCTTCCATCCATAGTTTTAAATAAAACCTTTTATTTTGCCATCTAGTTTTCACAAACCCTGTATATATCCATGCTCTCCAAAATATCATAAATGATATTTTATGAAGTTCTTTTGCCACCAAAACTCAAATGTGATCCATGTGATATCAATGATCCATGTGACATCAATGACAACATAAAATAACTCAAATTGCCAACATACCACTTTTCATATTTCCACAAGGATGACACCATATAAATATGTTATGGTCAACCATCCCCAAAACTCACCTTCTACTTGCTAGGTAGTTTGAAGGTGGACACAGTCTTTAGTCACAGATAGGAAGTCTTAGTAACTCTTAAGTAGAATTTGGCCACTAGCTAGAATCACATGAAATAACAAGCAGATAAACACAAAACTGATGGGGTTTGCATAAGGTGACATGGTTTTCCTTCATATTCAACCTTATAAGCAATTATCCCTCAAAAAAATGGGTTGACATAAGTTGGAACCTAAGTTTTATGGGCCCTACAATATACTATGTTAGATAGGAGAGGTTGCTTACAAGTTAGAACTACCAACCACATCGAAGATTCACGCAATTTTCCATGTATCTTGTTTGAAGAAGGTGGTAGGCACACATACTCAAGTACAAACTATCCTTCCTGAATTGGATGAAGAGGGATCAATTATTTTGTAGCATACAACCATTTTGGATCATCAAAACTAACATCTTTTTTCATGGGATATCATTGAGGTGTTGGTGCAGTGGAAAGGGCTACCATGAGAAGATGCCACATGGAGCTATTGTAGGACTTTCAGTAGTAGTTTCCCACCTTTCATCTTTGAGGATAAAGCTTTAATAAGGGGGGTGGCATATTACATACCCGATACTTGTAATACATCAAGGTATATGTTATTGTAATAATATGGACCATGTATTTAGTTTAAAATGTGCCACTTGTTAAGTTAGGAGAGTGTGTTATCATAGAATATTGTATATAACTACTTTGTCATAGAATTTCTTTATTGTCATAGAATTATGAATGTAACCATCATTATTATGAATGTAACTATCAATTATGAATGTAACCACCAGTATTATGAATATAACTACTTTAAATTAGGTGAATCAAGAATATTATCATAGAATATAATCATAGCAGGATGTCATAGAATATTATTATAATATGTAAGGAAATATTCCTACAATTATTATAAAATAAGAAGGATGTAACTCTCAAGGGTTAGAGAAGAATTTGTCTATTTTGTAAAAAGGTTGCCCCCTCAAAGAGACCTATGATAGTAACATTTCTCATTCTGAATTCTTGCAATTATAATTCATGTATGTTTTTGTTATTGAAATGAATGTTGCTTTCATTGATATTGTTGGACATTTTGAGCAGTTGTCATTGATGTCCAAAATTAGTTGTCATTGATGTCAAGGTGCCGGGTGATAGCTCAACTCAAGTGCAAGTGGAAGTTTAATGAAATTCATGATGGGTTTAAATATCTATATTTTACACCCAAGAGAATGGGTCAAAATATGGTTTAATTCTCCCAAGGAAGCAATTTATCCAAGGCATCAAAAGGATATAATATTATAATAATTGTTATTATAATATTAAAGTGATATGGTGAAAACCCCAAATAAAATATTTATAATTTTCATTATAATATTTTATAAATCAAAGTGGATTTTATAAAGTTTAATTATATTTCATAAACCCAAAGTTGGGTTTGGAGGCAAAGGCATTCGAAGCACCTTATAAAGTTATTAAACCTTCGCCAACGTCGTGGAAGGAGAGTCTTTGGAAGCGTTGACATTCTCCAAGGAGTGGAGAAAGAAAATATAAATACCTTGCCCAAAGGGCATAAACATTATCCTTGCTCGAATTATTAATTGGCATGCGAAAAGGAAGAAGAGCTCATGATATTTCGATTTTCATGTACAGCAAACAGTTTAAAAAGGGAAGCGTTAATTGCTCGAAGGCCAACCGGGCATCATGGCCTAGTGGTGAGTGGGCAAGTGCAAAAACATTTGTTTGCAAGAGAGCCTACGTTTGAAATGTGGTAGTTGCATTGGAGATCATGTTGATTGAAAGGCGACCAAGGTGCACATTGTTTTTGCCAAGGGCAAAGGGAGCACTACTTGAAGCACGTGGTGCTTCATTGGTTTCAAATGAGCACGTAGCTCATGCGGCATTTGAGGTCGTGGTTAAGGCGCACATTGTGGGCATAGTTGAGGGTTCGATTCCCCCTGAATGCAAGGTAAATATTTTTGATTAAAACTTTTATTATATGCCTAAAGTTGGAGGTATAAGGGTGTTTAAGGTTTTATGATTATTTGCCTATGTTGGAGTTATAAGGGTTGTTAAGTGAAAATTTAGAAGGATTAATTATTGGATAAGTGGTGGTATTTGAGTATTGTTATTAGGAGTAATAAGGAGGTTTTTATTTTAATTTCTTATTAAAGTCTTAATTAATATATTGATATATTGGAGAATTAAGACTATTGAGCATTGATTTTATTTTAATAAGGGTTTTTCTATTAAAGAAGATCATGGTGAATATTATTTTTAAGTTGGAGTGATAAGGTGTATTTTTGTTATCATTTTGTATTGTGTTTTGTTGAGGAAAATTATCTTCTAACCCTTATTGAGATTGGCAAAGAAGTAATTGTGAGTGTGGCAGATTTGTGAGATCAACTCCTTGTCAAGTAAAAAGGTATGGGCAAATTCTTCCTTGGTTGAGTTGATTGATTGGCTTACTAGAAAATAAATTTTGGAGTGAAAAGGATTTGATTAGGGTTTCATTTTCAAAAGTGCTTGAGTTAATGCTTCAAGGTTTTTTGGAATTAAGAGTTGTGATTAAAACCTTGTTTGATAAGCATAGTTGTTGAAGCCATTGGTTGGAGACTTGGTTAGGTTCAAAGACCGGGGGAACTTTGTTAGAGGATATGTTTTTAAACAGGGGGGAGAGTGGGGTGTGGGGGAAAAAACTGGAGAGGGGTTGAGAGAAAGGGGGGATATATGTTTGGGGGGGTGTTGGTTGGGGGTTTGGAAAAAATTTTGGGTGGGGTGAAATAAAAAGGGGTGGGGTGTGGGGGGAGGGGGGGGGGAGAGAGAAAATAAGGGGAGAGGGGGGGGGGTGGATCTCGAGGGGTGTTGTGTGTGTTTTTTATACTTCAAAAAAAAAATGTATTGTTTTATATATGGTGGGGGGGGGGTGGTTGTGAAGAATTCTCTTTATGCTTCTATGAGATTGGACAAGTTCTATGTGTGGACTTGTTAAGCAGATTTGAGGCAAGTCTTTGAGAAGACTTGTGGATTGATTTTGTGTGAGCTTTTGTAGAAGCTTACAATATATATTTGGTTAAGTTCTAGAGAGGACTTATTGAGCATATTGGGAAAACCTCTGAGTGAGCTTGTTGAGCATATTGGGACAACCTCTGAATGAGCTTGTTGAGAAGATTTGGATAAGTTATGTGTGGACTTATTGAGCAGATTTGGATAAGTTTTGTGTGGACTTATTGAGAAGATTTGACAAGTTCTGAGTGAGCTTGTTGAGCAGATTTGAGCAAGTTTTGAGTGGACTTATTGAGAAGATTTGAGCAAGTTCTATGTGGACTTGTTGAGCAGATTTGAGCAAGTTCTGAGTGGACTTATTGAGCAGATTTGAGCAAGTTATGAGTGGACTTGTTGAGTAGATTTGAGCAATTTTGAGTGGACTTGTTGAGCAGATTTGAGCAAGTTTTTGGTGGACTTGTTGAGCATATTTGTGCAAGTTCTGAGTGGACTTGTTGAGCATATTTGAGCAAGTTTTAAGTGGACTTGTTGAGTATATTTGTGCTAGATCGAATGGACTGTGTTTAGTGTAGATTTGAGACAAAGATTTGGAGGTGATAGAGCAGAGAGGACAGTAGTCTCTAGTGGATAGAGATCCATCAACCAGGGTAGTGAGGATAGGTCTTCTGAGTGGGGATAAGAGTCTTCAGTGGAGAGAGATCCACAAGCCAGTGCAGTGGAGGTAGTAGTCTTCTAGAGGATCACCAACCAGAGTAGAGGAGAAGGAGTTCTCCTATGGATAGAGATCCATAAACTTGATTTAGGGGATCGATATCTCCTTTGGATAGAGGTCCATAAACATTGTAATAGGGAAGGATTCCCAAGAGATTGATTGAGAAAATTTTAGTGAAATATTTTCTCCGTGGATGTAGCCCACATTGGGTGAACCACGTTAAATTGGTGTCTCTATTGTGTGTGATGATTTGTGCATTGCTTTGGTTATTGCTATTGATATTGCCATTGATTATATTGATTAATACTGTTTGGGAAAGAAAAGTAAAAAGTGGTCTTATACTGTTCACCCCCCCTCTTAGTATAAGCTTGTGTTCTTCAATTGGTATCAGAGTTGGTTCCTTCAGAAAAGGTTTAACAACTTGAAGGAAGATCTTACAAGAACACAAATGGCAAAGAAAGGCAAAGGTAGAACCATGAGACACAAGAAGAAAATAACACACATGGTCATGAAAGAAAAAGAAGATGAATTTGATATTGTTGTTTTGGGAGGAAGAATGGAAATAGATTCAAGAGATGAATCAAGCAATGGAGAAATAACTAGGTTGATAAATTTTTGTACCAGATGTGGGAATACAGGTCACCATGCAGCTTATTGTCCACAAGAAGGTGAAGAATGTTTTGTTTGTGGTCAACTCGGCCATGATGCAGGTTATTGCAATGGGTTTAGTAGTGGTGAAGATGAAGATGACATTTTCGAAAATGAAATCCTAGAGGTTGGTTCAAGAAAGGATAATAGGGACAATCAAAATAGGTATGAAGAAAAAACTCTACTTTCAATATTAGAAGAAAATGCTCCTATAGAAGATTCAGAAAAAGAAAAAGGAGAAATCCACTCTTAAGGAACTCATTGAATTGAAAAGAGAGAATTTAGAATTGAAGGGTCAAATACAAGAAGATGAGAAATGTAAGACAAAGCTTCTACAAGATCTTTTTGACTTGAGAGATAAGGTTGAAAAGGCAAGAAGAGTTGAAAAAGGTATGGTTGAATAGTCAAAGGTAAAAGAGATAGAATGTGAAAGGCTTATGGTTACTCTTGAAGAATTAAAAAGGGAGAACTCAGGATTAAGGGTTCAAGCTCAAGAAGATGAGAAAGCAAGAGCAAGGTTTCTACAGGAACTCACCAACTTCAAAATCAAAGTTGAAGAGATAAGAAAAATTGAAGAAGGTATGGCCAAAAAATTAAAGACAAAAGATCTAGAGTGTGAAATATTAGAGCATGAGATAGTTTCACTAAGGATGGAAGTAAAAGGTTCTAAGGACAAGCTACACAAGTTTGAGGAAAATTCAAAGACTTTGGATAGGATTATCAATGCACAAAGGTCATCAGTCACCATAACAAGACTTAGTTCTAAATAAGAACAAGGGAAACAGGAAGCAGAAAAAGGAGAGTCAAGCTCAAACACCAAAAAAGAAGAAGTATCAAAAGAAGTAAGTAAAAGAGAGAGTGAGACTTCTAAGGATAAGTTGGACAATAGAAAGTTCAACAAGGAAAGGAACAATGCACAAGTAAGAAACGGATGGAACAAGAAACAGGTAGAAGAGACTAAGAGACCAATGGGGTCTAGGCAAGGTTTCTTCAATGGAAGATGTTTTTCATGTCACAAGTTTGGGCACATGGCTTCACAATGCAGGACACATGAAAAACAGGAATATGGGAACATACAACTTTTTCATGGGTATTGCTACTCATGTAATCATTTTGGTCACAAGGCAATGAATTGCAAGGTTAATGACAGAAGAGGATATGGCTTCACTAGGAGAAATCCTAAGACATTTGCACCTCCAAGGAATAATAACATTAAGTGTTATAAGTGCAATAATGATGGTCACACAACAAAGTGGTGTAGAGCAGACATTCTAGAGACAGGTATGAATAGGAACAGGAACATGAATAGGAACTAGAAAAAATATGTGAACATGGATGAAAATAGGAACAGGAACATGGATGTGAACAAGAACAAGAATAGGAACAGGAATGATGACATGGACAGGAACATGGACATGGATAGAAACATTCAAAAAATTCAGAAAATAAGAGAAGAGGATAAAGGTAAAGAACAATGCTTTCTAGGAGTAGAAATACTCCCACTCCAAAATTAACCACCTTAACAGAAGGTGGGGGAGGGGCTAAGCTAAGAGGCTCATTCTTAGCCCCGAGCCCCAAAGGTGACCCTTTGCCATTGATGTCAAAGGGGGAGAGATATTTGAGTATAGGGGAGAGATTTGATATTTGAGAGAGCATTGAGCCAGGGGGAGCAGTGTCCTAGGGGGAGCAACATAGAAGAAGAAGTCAAGCTTTCAATAAAAATAATTTGGGTTGCCATCAATGACAAAGGGGGAGATTGTTGGACATTTTGAGCAGTTGTCATTGATGTCCAAAATTAGTTGTCATTGATGTCAAGGTGCCAGGTGATAGCTCAACTCAAGTGCAAGTGGAAGTTTAATGAAATTCATGATGGGTTTAAATATCTATATTTTACACCCAAGAGAATGGGTCAAAATATGGTTTAATTCTCCCAAGGAAGCAATTTATCCAAGGCATCAAAAGGATATAATATTATAATAATTGTTATTATAATATTAAAGTGATATGGTGAAAACCCCAAAATAAAATATTTATAATTTTCATTATAATATTTTATAAATCAAAGTGGGTTTTATAAAGTTTAATTATATTTCATAAACCCAAAGTTGGGTTTGGAGGCAAAGGCATTCGAAGCACCTTATAAAGTTATTAAACCTTCATCGACGTCATGGAAGGAGAGTCTTTGGAAGCACCGACATTCTCCAAGGAGTGGAGAAAGCAAATATAAATACCTTGCCCAAAGGGCATAAACATTATCCTTGCTCGAATTATTAATTGGCATGCGAAAAGGAAGAAGAGCTCATGAGATTTTGATTTTTGTGTACAACGAACAGTTTAAAAAGGGAAGCGTTAATTGTTTGAAGGCCAACTGGGCAGCGTGGCCTAGTGGCGAGTGGGCAAGTGCGAAAATATTTGTTTGCAAGAGAGCCTGCATTCAAAATATGGTGGCTGCATTGGAGATCATGTTGATTGAAAGGCACCCAAGGCGCACGTTGTTTTTGCCAAGGGCAGAGGGAGCACTACTTGAAGCACGTGGTGCTTCATTGGTTTCAAATGAGCACGTAGCTCATGCGGCATTTGAGGTCGCGGTTAAGGCACACATCATGGGCATAGTTGAGGGTTCGATTCCCCCTGAATGCAAGGTAAATATTTTTTATTAAAACTTTTATTATCTGCCTAAAGTTGGAGGTATAAGGGTGTTTAAGGTTTTATGATTATTTGCCTATGTTGGAGTTATAAGGGTTGTTAAGTGAAAATTTAGAAGGATTAATTATTGGATAAGTGGTGGTATTTGAGTATTGTTATTAGGAGTAATAAGGAGGTTTTTATTTTAATTTCTTATTAAAGTCTTAATTAATATATTGATATATTGGAGAATTAAGACTATTGAGCATTGATTTTATTTTAATAAGGGTTTTTCTATTAAAGAAGATTATGGTGAATATTATTTTTAAGTTGGAGTGATAAGGTGTAATTTTGATATCATTTTGTATTGTGTTTTGTTGAGGAAATTATTATCTTCTAACCCTTATTGAGATTGGCAAAGAAGTAATTGTGAGTGTGGCAGATTTGTGAGATCAACTCCTTGTCAAGCAAAAAGGTATGGGCAAATTCTTCCTTGGTTGAGTTGATTGATTGGCTTACTAGAAAATAAAGTTTGGAGTGAAAAGGATTTGATTAGGGTTTCCTTTTCAAAAGTGCTTGAGTTAATGCTTCAAGGTTTTCTGGAATTAAGAGTTGTGATTAAAACCTTGTTTGATAAGCATAGTTGTTGAAGCCATTGGTTGTGTGAAGAACTTGAGTTAGGGTTTTGCAAAGATCATGAGTATCATTGTTATATGAAGATTGTTTTATAAGCATTGTTGTTGAAGTGAGTTATTGTGCAAAGAACTTGAACTAGGGTTTTTGAAAAGAACATGAGTATCATTGTTATGTGAGATTTGTTGTTGAGCATTGTTGGAAACATTTTGAGTTGGTTGATATATGCTTGGACTAGGGTTTGTGAGAAAGGGGTGTTTCATTAAGCAATTGGTTGAGTTGAGTTGGTTGAGCCTAGTCAAGTGGTTGTATGAAGTGATTGTTCAAGTTCCATAAAACAAACTATTCTACATTCTGATTTGAGTTGTGAAAGTGATTGAGCATTGAGTATAGAACATATTGAGTCTCTAACAATTCTCTTTATGCTTCTATGAGATTGAGAAAATTATGAAAGTGATTGTGCATTGAGTATAGAACATATTGAGTCTCTAACAATTCTCTTTATGCTTCTATGAGATTGAGAAATTCAGTGATTGTGATAGAGATATTGAGTTCTAATTCTCTTTATGCTTCTATGAGATTGGACAAGTTCTATGTGTGGACTTGTTAAGCAGATTTGAGGCAAGTCTTTGAGAAGACTTGTGGACTAATTTTGTGTGAGCTTTTGTAGAAGCTTACAATACAGATTTGGTTAAGTTCTAGAGAGGACTTATTGAGAATATTGGGACAAGTTCTGTGTGAGCTTGTTGAGCAGATTTGGACAAGTTCTGAGTGGACTTATTGAGCATATTTGAGTAAGTTCTGAGTGGACTTGTTGAGTAGATTTGAGCAAGTTCTGAGTGGACTTGTTGAGCATATTTGAGCAAGTTCTAAGTGGACTTGTTGAGCAGATTTGAGCAGGTTTTGAGTGGACTTGTTGAGCAGATTTGAGCAGGTTCTGAGTGGACTTGTTGAGCAGATTTGAGCAAGTTCTGAGTGGACTTGTTGAAGCATATTTGAGCAAGTCCTGTGTGGACTTGTTGAGTAGAGTTGAGCAAGTTCTGAGTGGACTTGTTGAGCAGATTTGAGCAAGTTCTGAGTGGACTTGTTGAGCAGATTTGAGCAAGTTCTGAGTGGACTTGTTGAGCAGATTTGTGCTAGACCAAATGGACTATGTTTAGTGCAGATTTGAGATAGATCTTTGGAGGTGATAGAGCAGAGAGGATAGTAGTCTCCAGTGGATAGAGATCCATCAGCCAGGGTAGTGAGGATAGGTCTTCTGAGTGGGGATAAGAGTCTTCAGTGGAGAGAGATCCACAAGCCAGTGTAGTGGAGGCAGTAGTCTTCTAGAGGATCACCAACCAAAGTAGAGGAGAAGGAGTTCTCCTATGGATAGAGATCCACGAACTTGATTTAGGGGATCAACATCTCCTTTGGATAGAGGTCCATAAACATTGTAATAGGGAAGGATTCCCAAGAGATTTATTGAGAAAATTTTAGTGAAATATTTTCTCTGTGGATGTAACCCACATTGGGTGAACCACGTTAAATTGGTGTCTCTATTGTGTGTGATGATTTGTGCATTGCTTTGGTTATTGCTATTGATATTGCCATTGATTATATTGATTAATATTATTTGGGAAAGAAAAGTAAAAAGTGATCTTATACTGTTCACCCCCTCTCAGTATAAGCTTGTGTTCTTCAAATATTCTATGAATCATCATTATGTTATCCTTGGCATTGAATTTATTATCTAAATTCAATTTTACACTAAGGATTTGAGGTTTAATATTGGAATGAGTAGAAGAGGTGCATTGTTGTAATAACCCATAAAAACAACCCAAATAGAAAGAGAATTTTTTATAACACAAGTGAGGTTCTTAAGAGTCCCAATATATTTCTTTTTAGAATTCTCAAGGCTTCACCACATTTGAGTTCAAAGTCATTGCAGATGACACTCAATGGAAAAAAGTGGCCAACATCTCATATTTTTGGGGATTCACCTTACTAAACCTCATCATTTAGAAGGATGTCAAAGTGGTCCCCCCACCTTTCCTATACCCTCATCAATATAGGATAATGTGACCATAGCATAGAGATTATCCTTTAAGATCCATAACACTTTAAGGAGAATGTATATTACCTAACCTTACCCTAAGTACATCTAGGTAGTTTAATCAAGCATAAATATTTGGTGCTTAGTTACCACACCTCCATGGGCTAACTAATGTCATTATCACTCATATAGCAATGAACATGATCACCTAAACCTACACGTTCAAGAGACCACCATCATTGTCTTGTGAATGATTCCAATAACTTCCTAGTTATGGAATACCCGATCCTCAATGTTCAAGGTGTATCAATTCATAATAATCTGGCTATTGCATCAATGCAACTCCTTCCAAATTCATGAGTTCCTAGCTATTGCATCCTTGCAACTCCTTCTAAGACTCACATATACCTAGTTATTGCATCATCGCAACTCCTCCTAGGATTGGGCTATTTTCTTTGACTCATATCCTAAAAAAAGTTCTAGATCCATCCCAAGAACTCTTCCCTAACCCAAGATAGCATTAAAGCAATATATAATAACTCTCTCTAGAAATAAATGCTTCACTTGAAAAAAACATGCTTAAGCTATAGCACAATTTTGAACTTGAGAAAAAGGATGATACATTACATCTCAAAATAACATAATATTCAACATAATGTTACCACTAAGAAGCATCTCACCAATTTAAAATCCATAGTTAAATTTATCCAAGTGCTATTATAAATCTATGTAAAGAAGCATTTCTTTAAAAATAAAATCAATAAATTACAATGCTATCTACTCCACTTAAATATTACAATAACATCCCATAAAAATTAGATCACAAGATAACATTTAATTCTCTAGAACAATAAGAACACTAGGCCAAAAATATTCCTTGCTTTTGTTCAATAATCAAGCTCTCTTCATCTTACAAAATTGCCTAGCTATTTAATAAACTTGGAAGTTTCATCTATGTAATACAAATCAAACTCTCATTTACATAACAACTTTTTATTCCAAGGTACAATAAATCCAATCTGCCTAAGTGGTCTTTGCCACATTTTTTTGTGACCTTCTTCATGAAAGGGATTACCCGTGAACTTGAGTAATACTTAGGGATCATGAAATATCTTTATGCAATTCATCTATCATGCTCTAAGTAAAATGCAAGAAACCATGCATAAAATATTAATAACAAACAAGGAGAGAATCCCATACTTCTCTCTATAATGGCTCCTTTACCTACTCAAGTCTCAAGAACCATTACAGGTGGTTTTCACTTGTTTTTAGCAAAATAAACCAAGATATATTTTCTTTCCTTTTTCTAAAAATAACATTCACCCATAGCCAAATATTTTATGCAAAAATAATGCTAACTCAACATGACAACACTAGCATAAGGCTTCATCTTTTATTTTGCAAAAATAATAATAAAAGAGATTCAACTTTTTCTTTTAAGAAGAAAAGAACATAAACAACTTCATTCATTACTTTTGCAACATCTAATACAAAAATATTCAACTCCTCTACAAAAGGAAAGAACATAACCATTTTATATTTTATTCCCAACCAGAATGAACTATAAAATTTCATTAATAAAATCTACAAAGCCCTTGTAATCCAACTTCTAAAATGATTTACTTCTTCCCATGAAAAACACCCAAGCTCCAAATAATTAATAACAATCTAGCTAACTAATAATAATCACAAAACATAGGCAACCAACACAAAGGAATAGTAAATGCTCATCAACCCAATTACCATTTGAGAAAAATAAGGGGCACTCTCTTATAAGTAAGCAAAGGGTGTCTAGGTGCTACCTAAGATGACTTACAAAGCTATTTAGGAGAAAATGAAACTTAAAAATAACCTTCTTACCAAGCAACAAAACATTATAGAGTATTCAATACTCTTCTATGTATATTAAGGACTAAAAAAAGTAGAGCTTAAACACTCAACACTTAAAGAACCTGCCATGGAGTTACTTTGACTCCTACAACTAAAATTAGATACAATAATACCTCGAAGGTTCCACCTTCATCTCCTAAACTAGAGATAGCATGGCAACAAATGAACTAGCCATGAATAGATCTTGAAGAACACATTGAGCCGAGTGGCTAGGGAATATGCTTAAACATATGCTAAGCTAGAAGAGACTAATGCACAACCAAAATAAAGTAACTACCATTCCTAAAATAGGTCTGTGGGTGACTCTACATAGCATCCTCTCAAGGAGGAGCCACTAGCTTAGCAAACCAAGTTTGACCAACTCAATAAAAATAGCAAGAAAGATAACTACAACACTACCATGCTTCACAAAGTAAGAAGAAAATTACAAAGCTTAGAAGGATAGAATCTATATCAAATGACACTATCTTTTCCAAGATTTCCCAATATCTTCTACTCCTGATCCATGAAATAATACTCTTCATTTCTCCAAGCTCTAGATTGCTTCTTCCAAAAGTCCCCAAAAACCTCCAACAACAAGTTTTCAAATAGGCTTGGGTGTGACCTTCTTACATGGCCAGAGTAACGTATGAAATGGTTCAATAATACATTTCTCAATTTTTCCACCTTTTAAATATCTTGAATTAAAGTGCCACTAATGCATGACATAATCATAATTTTTTTTAAATGGCTTACCAAACCTTAGCACTTTGAAGATTTATAAACCTCATTATTTTTAGCCATACATTATTTGAATCAATTTCTATATCAATTAATATCAATGGTTAATATTAATTATTAACCTTGATATTAACACTCCAAGTATTAATATTGCTAGCCATGTTAATACTCCTTTGGATTAATTAATTTTATGCTTCTAACCTAAGCAATACAAAAACTTAATCAAGTCCATAATACATCACATTGTTTTATCCTCGAGTAGGTGGATTTTTAAGATAACCATACATTATACCCTACCTAATAAGGATGACTCCTTTTCCAATGGAAATCTCATGGTCCAATGATGTATTCAAACGGAAATA
The DNA here is from genome assembly GCA_028583015.1 of Wollemia nobilis. Lineage (NCBI taxonomy): Eukaryota > Viridiplantae > Streptophyta > Pinopsida > Araucariales > Araucariaceae > Wollemia > Wollemia nobilis. The sequence continues at coordinate 4,060,329 of JAQPPZ010016414.1, forward strand.
AAATGCAATGCAACTATAGGAAGGGTATAATTTACCCTTGAATTATCGATAAAAAATCATCCATCACTTCCCAAATATTTCTCAACTCAAGTGGTTGTCCCTTTTCAATCCATCGATGAAAGTACTTGGTCCTACAACCAAAAATTAATTAGCAAGAGAGTATTCTAATAATAGAAATCAAACATAAAGTACAACTACCACTCTTATTGACATCATTAAATGAGACTATGCATTAAAATTCTATACAATAGTACATAAGTCAATTTCAAGAATAAGTCCTGCCAAGGAGGGGTGTTACATACTTCCCCCTTGGGCTAAACATAATCCTCTATGTTTTCTATAAATAAGCATACATATATTTTATTCAAATAAATATGGGAATTGCTTTCTTATTTCTTTAGCATCTATATCACTCCAAATTTTTCACATCCTTACCCTCAGGCTATAGGATCTGCGCCCAGAAGGGGGATGCAAGAAGGATGGGACAATACCTCGGACTGAGAGGCCCTTTGAAGGTCCCGCCTCTCGGGGGAGGAGTATAAAGGTGAATTTTTGACGGATGGTGGGTTCACTAGGAAACTTTTGAGTGGCAGTTTCCACGCCTAGGTTGGGAATGGGTTTGATGTGTTTGTTTTATACTCAATCATTCAATTCCTAGGTTTGGCCAAAATGAATCTAAACTATTCTATATGCCAATAATGATTTAAATGGATACAAAAAATAGAAATGGTTGCTAAACATAGTGAATAGGCAAATTAGGACAGATCATACCTGATTTTGGATGTCTGATGAAGATTCTAAGTTTTGTAGCAGTCCAGATCGCCTCAGTTCATACATAATCGTCTAAGATCAGACAGGATCGTCTGATATCTGATGAATTCGTCAGATGAATTCGTCAGAAACCTACAATCACAAAAATAGATACAAAATACCCAAGATGCAACTACAGAAGCAAAGGGAAATGATAGAAATAACTATAAATTTGTCTGAATGACAGATCCAAACAGTAATTAAAGAGGACAAGCATCAACTTCACAATCTATTTTGATTTTATCATGCATTTATACTAGATGAGGTGAACTCCAAGATGCATAAACATAATAACCTAAGATAATGCAGAATTATAATGGAAAAATGTAAGAAAGTTAAGAAGATGCAAATTTTGGACTCGGATTACCCCCAATCTGGACTACAGTCAGGATCGCCTCCAATTGTATGCAATCATCTGTGCTCCTCAACAAAATCATTCGTAATCGTCCAAGATCGTTTGTGACAATCCGAGTTATCTTCGACTGAAAAACGGTAGAGTTCCTGTAAGAAAATGCAAAATGTAGCATACAGACAGTAGTACGAGGATGGTCTAGTGAATAAGGATCTAAATCTGTCAGCTAAGGGGTTCAGGGGAATCAGAATCAGGGGGAGTTAGGGGGATAAACTAGAAAAATCCTAGTTTATATAGGATTAGGGGGAGGCTAAGAGGTTGGGGATCATCCCAATCTGGGAGATCTCCAACAAGAAAATCTCCAACTGCACAGACACGCTTCTACCCAAGTTGGAGAGGCTGTTGAAATAGAAGCTAATTATGAAAACTCGATTTTTGGGACAAAATCATCTGGACGTTTTGTCCATGACAATTTCATCAGGTCTGGGACGACCGCGTCTAATCTACGATGATATCATCCAACGGTCAAAACAAATCCTAAAAATGGCGTGGAAAACGAGGAAACAGGTAACAGGCAGTTTTGGAGTAGTTTTGGGGTTAAAATTCAAATTTTTATCTTTTATCTTTTACTAAAGTTTTAACCATGCCAATTTTAGGGTGCTACAGCATATTTCCAAGTTGTACAATTTTCATAATTATGGTCTCATTAGACCTTACATTGATCTAGGGTTTTTTTCCTCAACATCTTGGAATGAAACCCTGGAATATTTATTGGTATCACCTCAATGGTTGAGATACATACCATATACAATTTAGAAACATTCCAAACATGAGTAGGATTAGCAACATATTTTCTAAATAGGGATATGTGGAAAGTATCGTGGATCTTTGACAAGTTGGGTAGCAAGGCGAGCCTATAGGCTACTAGACTAATCTTATCAATGATCTCAAAAGACCCAACATAGATAGGATCCAACTTAGTTGACTCAATGGCACTTTTCATGGGTCTTAATCTTAAGAAAATTTTATCCTCCATAAATAATTCTCTTGGTGATCTTTTCAAATCAGCATAGCTCTTTTGGCGATTGCTCACTTCCTTGAGCCTTAGCAAAATTACTCTGAGTTGTTCCTCCTTCTCTTTGATGGTGTTTGGTCCAATCATCACCAAATCCTATAAATTATCCCATGATAGAGGTGTTGTGCATATTTTTCCACACAAGGCTTCAAACAGGGCCATTCCCAATGATGCATGGTAACCATTATTATATGTAAATTCAACAAGATGCAAAAATTCTTCCCACTTAGACTTTTGGTCCATGCAATACACGTAAAGCATGTCCTTTAAACTTGTTTTACCCTATCTATTCATCATCTATTTTTTGTATGATATGTATAACTGATGTTTACCGTAGTGCCCACTGCATGATGAAGAGCCTACCAAAATTATGATGTGAACCTAGAACCCCTATATGATATGATCACCTCAGGAAACCCATGTAACCTAGAAATTTCTTTGGCCAACTTTTTTGCCACCATTGGTGCATCATCCTTGATGTTCCTTGGTATGAAATATGTAACCTTGGTCAACTTATCAATCACTACCAATATTGCATCATGTTGGTACCTAGTCTTAGGTAAACTCACAATAAAATCCATAGATATTACCTATAATTTTTATGTAGGTATATCGTATGGGTATAATTTCCTAGTACTATCTTAACCTTTTGGTATTCTAAATATTGTACAATGAAACTAGTGATATCATATTTCATTCCTTCCCAATATGAGGTCTTTCTCATGTTTTCCCTTATTTTTTACCCTCCTAGATGAGCAGAATAGGGAGAACTATGTGTCTCTTGTATAATCAATATCTATAGTTCACTATTTTTAGGTATAACAACCCTATCCTTGAAAGATAAAAGTCCATATTTTTATGTTGAAATCCTTATTCTTTTAATTTTATCTTGGATTTCTATGCAATATGAATGTTGTAGTTGCATTTTTCTAATTTTAGCCATCAATTCTATATGAATCTGGATCAACATGGTTATGTGCCTTCTCCTACTCAAGGCATCTAAAACCTTATTTTGTTTCCCTTTGATATACTCAATACCAAAGTTGTATTTTGCTTAGAACTCTATCCATCTCTATCTTGTGTTCAGCATAGGTTAGGTAAAAATATACCTTAGACTTTTATGATATGTTTGGCATATTCCCAATAATACTAATGGAATTAAAACTATCTATAGCACCATTATCTATTAAAACTTTAAAATTATTATCAAATAATTTACCATTTGGTAGCATAGGTTTTGCTTTTCCATCCAAGTTTTGGTTCCTTGTAGGAGCATAAACCTGATGTTGTTACTACTCTGCTCTATTTCTTGACTAAAATTATTTGGGGCACTTATTAGCATAGTGAGGATCCCCATAGGTAAAGCACCCTATCCTAGGTAATTGAGTTTTTGTTGTACCCCTCTTACCGATTTTAAATCCCTCTCTTGAATTTCCTTTATCATTTCTATTTTTGTATTTATTTCTGACAATCCTCTCTAGCATCACTTGTTGTTCCATCTAGTCCAGCAATGATCGAACTAAGTAAGCCACCTCATTTCCTCTTGTAGTAACCCAAGTGAGGAAGAAATATATATCGTACTCCCATTAGTACCCTCCGATCCCCTAACTTCCTTGTTGGAGTCTACTACTTTTTTATATTTTCTACTAGAGCCCATTGTTCTCTCAATTCTCTACTTTTTTTAAGTTCCTTGTCCTTTCGGATCTCTTTGGAGGATGCACTATCACCTCCTTTTGCATAACTAGTCTCATCCTCTTGGATGATCTCAATATGGGGATAATTCTTTATCCATATAAAGCAGTTGGGTAAGCTAAAATTCTATTCAATTGTACTTACAATCAGTTAATTTCATTCTTCCCATGAATTAACTTACACCATTATCACTCACTTGATAATGATCATGGTCATGCTTGCTTCACTACAAGGTGCCTTTCCCAAATAAGAAATTATACTCTAGTATTTTTAATCCTTGGTTTGACTGGTCTAGTCGATGTGCAATACCCAAATTATACCAATCATGTTAAGGTCCTTTTGGTGTAAAATCTGCCTGTTATTACATTTGTTCCCAAGACCTTGCCAACATTGAAATACCAGGTTCAAAATAAAGTTTACCCAGTTCAATATTCAAAGGAGGTTGGTTCCTTGCTTTTTTAGAAAAAGGAAGAGAGAGTGAAATGCATAAATAGAGGTAAATATAGCTATTTCTAGAAGCATTTAATTGGTGCAGGTTAGATAACAGCAAAGCAAATTCAATAGCCTTTTACAGAAAAGCATTTATTAAAACCATCAAAACATAATAACTAATCCTCTGGTGTAGATTTAATCAAACACAAGCCTACTGAAACTATTAATTTTAGAGTTAGAAGAACTTCAGCTAAGAAATTCAGAATGATAATTAAAGCAATTTCTATTCAACCTAACTTTACACAGCATTTAACAACCCATACATGATAATAACACCAGTGAACCAGAAACCAGAATGGATAATATTTATTTGCTTTTATAAGTCTGTGTAAATTACCTTATAAACATCCAAGAGTCGACCCTTTGTTTGGGTTGCTCATCCTATATATATAGTTTTACATAATAGAAAAATTAAAATTTGTTACAACAATATGCCTGTAGGCTCATTCTTATAGAGTGGCAGTTAAGAGAGCATGAAGTCTTCAGCTAGAAATGGTTAGGATCTTCTTGTTATAGCAATCCGCCTTTATCTTCTTAGAGGTATCATGGTCCAGCTATCTTTCACTCAATAATGTTGCACCGTCATGACCTTTTCTCTTTTTTTAGCCTTCAAGCTCAAAAATGTCACGTCGTCGCAAATTTTTCCTTGGTCTTGACCTTCAAGTTCAAAACTATCGTGCTCTCGCGACCTTTTCTCTTTGTTTAGCCTCTTGGATCAAAAATTTTGTGTCATCATGACCTTTTCTCTTTGTTTAGCCTTTGGGCTAAAAATTGTCACGCTATTATGACTTTTTCTCTTCACTTAATATTGGGGCTTAGAAATATCACACCATCATGACCTTTTCTCTTCACTTAGCCTTAGAGCTAAAAATTATCGTGCTATCATGACCTTTTCTCTTCACTTAACATTGGGGCTCATAAATATCGCGTTGTCATGACCTTTTCTCCTGACTTCGCCTCTTGGATAAAAAATATCATATCATCGTGACCTTTTCTCTTCACTTAGCCTTGTCATGACCTTTTCTCCTGACTTAGCCTTGGGGTCCAAAAATTTCATGTTATCATGACCTTTTCTCTTTGCTTATCCTTGGGGCTCAAAAACGTTACACCATCATGACCTTTTCTCTTCACTTAACATTAGGGCTCAAAAATATCGTATTGTTGTGACCTTTTCTCCTAAATTAGCCTCTTGGCTCAAAAATGTCATATCGTTGCAACCTTTTCTCTTCATTTAGACTTGGGGCTCAAAACTATTGTGTTATCGTAACCTTTCCTCTTGACTTAGCCTTGGGCTCAAAAATGTTGCATCGTCACGACCTTTTCTCTTCACTGAACCTTGGGATTCAAAAATATCGTACCGTCGTGACCTTTCCTCTATACTTAGCAAAATTTTGAGAAGACCACTCCTTACTCCCCTTGATGTAGTCATTTTTACCAATGTTATTGGTGCCTCCTAGGGGAATTCTACCAGTGGAATGTTAGAATCTAGAGCCTTTATCCATTGGGAAACGAAGTAAAAAGAACAACTAAAAAAGAAGAGGAGAAAGGGGAGTGATACCAATCAAAAATATGCTTCTTGCTCTACGTGGTCATTCATTGAGAGTGTCTTCTTCTATAAATTTTGCTATTTCTTCCTACCCAGGTGCTGTTGCATTGCTTGCTATGGCTTTTTTAGCTTTTTCATGTTTCTCTTTTTCTTGGACAACTTTATTGTAGGTGGTACAAGCCCTTTTCCAAGTCTCTTCATCTGGATCTGAAGTCTCCTTAAAAGCTAGGTACAATTTTTCTAATTCTTCTACCTTGTCATAAGATAGAACTTTCGACTTCATGTACAATTCATGCAAGAAGGATTTGATTTGGGTGATATCCTGAGCCATACTAAATATTTGTTCTTCCTATACCAGCTCTTCCTAGCTATCTATATCCAATTCATCTTCTACAAAAAAAATCCAGGAAATCTTTAGCTCATCTTCTTCTAAGAAATTTAAATCCTTACCCCATAAGCTAGGCATGTTGTAGGTTTTTGCTATGCTTACATGTTTCAAAATTCCCTTAGCCTCTACCTTCAGTTATTGCATTATTTTGTAAATTTCTATTACCAACTTGTGCCTCTTGAAGAAGTTCTTGGCAGCTAGTTTGGCTTGGGACCATTTTTCATCCGGGGCTTTGTATTCGAATATTGCTTGTGTGCTTTCTGCTAGGACTTGGATTTTTGTTGCCGTTGATAACCTTGCTTTTAGGAGATTGATGGATGCTTCATATTCATCTTCTACCCGACCTAATGTCTCCTTAATTTTAACCAAGTATGATAATGTAGGCCTTGCATTTATGCTCATCTTTTGGATGGCTCTTATCATTTCTTTCTTGACTGCTTGGACCTTTTACTTGGATATCCCACTAGTCTTATCAATGTCATCTAAGATCTAATTTTAAAGATCCTCCACATGTTTGTTCAATAGTTGGATATTTTCTGCTGGTTTCTTGGCTTCTTCCTTATAAGGGGCTGCTTCATTGAACATTTGTTCCCACTTTTTTGCTTCATTTTTTAGTACCTTTTCAATTATCTTTTGATAATTCAAGGCTTCTTCCAAAGGTTTTCTCACCTACTCAACCCTGAGGTATTTCTCTTTGTAATACTTGACATTCAAGTATATTGTACCCATGTGAGCTTGGGCTTTTCCCCACTCGTCCTCCATCGAAATTTTAGTGATATATTTAGTGGTTATCTCAGCTTGATAATCTTCCAAGGTTATTTTTCCTTCGGGATTTTGGACCAACAACATCATCTTCATAGTAGAACATAGCATACTGATAGGGTCTAAGGCTATCCATTTCCTAATGCAAGCTATATTCTTGGAACTTTAAGTGTTTCATGACTTCAACCAGGCAAAAGCATTTAGGATTTCCTTTTTCGATCTCTTCAGTTTAGCAATTATGGGGTGACTTTTAGAAGAAAAGGCAGGAATGGATTGGAAGTTTAGAAATTTGGTGGTATAGTGGAAGGGAATGGTGGCTATAGAGGAATCCATATTTGTATGTTCAGTGAGGGCATTTGTGGGTGCATTTGAAGATGCTTTTGGGTCAATATGGATTGATGGTGGAGATGGTGGAGGCTGCTTAATGGAGGGAAAAGGAGCATTGCCCTGATCTGAATAATGGGAAGGTAAATTCCTTTAGGGATGAGAATAAGAATATGTAGTAAGGTTAATAGGATATATACCTGATTCCTTTTGCAAGTTGGTACCTCTAGTATCTGGTGCATTCTCAGGAGGGACCTAGTCTTCTGTATAAGTCTCTGTTATCTTCTACAGGCTAGTATCTCCAGTATCCATTACATCTTTGGTAGGGACTTATTTTTTGCCAGGGACCTCTCTGGTGGGAATAGATTTTTTAGTCGTTTCAACCACTTCTTGGTTGTTCAACTCTTGCTATCTAGAGAGTTATTCAGTACTTTCCCCTATGTTCTCCTCTTGGTCCCCTGTTTCTTCTTGGTCCTCTATCCTCAGAGTGTGCTTTTTCTTGTCTCATTTTCTTTTGTTCCCTTGCCTTTACCGACTCTACTTTCCTCTTTCTCTGGAAGAGAGGAGTATCATTTTCAGACTCTGTATTTGATGTGGAAGGGGGGATGAATTTATGAGATGCCTTATTTGGGGTTTATCTATTGGCAATTTGAGTTATTTTATGTTGTCATTGATGTCACATGGATCATTGATGTCACATGGATCACATTGAGTTTTGGTGGCCAAAGCATTTCATAAATAAGCATTTATGATATTTTGGAGAGCATGGATATATACAGGGTTTTTGTGAAAACCAAGGCAGGCAAAATAAAAGGTTTTATTTAAAACCATGGATGGCAGATTTGAAATGGGTTTTTCTTAAAACCCAGGTTGGCTTTTCGTTTCATCGAAAAAGGTGCCCCGGTGATGGAGATATTTATTTTTAAATATTTAGTTTAAATTTTAAATTATTTAAAATTTAAATTTAAATTTTAAAATTAAATATATTAATTTTAGCGCGACTAAAGAAAGGAGGAAAGGCTATATTAATTTATAGCGCCGACGTCTAAAGAAAGAGGAAAGGCATATATATATGCCAACAAAATCTTAGACTTCATGATCCCCAACGCTTATTTTTCGAATGCCTTCGATTGGGGAACGAATTGCGAAAAGAGAGAGAAGTGTGACTTTGGTCTATTGAAAAATCGTTCGCGGAGTTTAATAAGATGCATAGGCATATTTGGCCTAGCGGTTCATGTGTTGTGTGTTACACAGGAGGTCCTGCGATCGAGTCCCATCGTGGTTATTTGCTTTGTTGAAGCGCTCGAAGCGTTGTTAAGTTTTTCGAAGGGTGCAAAAGTTTATGATATAAGTTTTTGTTCGTGTCCCTTTGGACACGTGAGGGCGTGTGGCCCAATGGCAGGTTGGTTGTGGTTAAAGCGCTGAGCAAGGAGACGTCACGAGATCGAATCCCGTCAGGGACAGAGGCAAGTTAATAATTTTTTAATATATTTTATTTTTCTAAAGTTGCCCTAGGAGGAATAAGGGTTGTGATGCATGTTTAGAAAAAGAGAGATTTCTGGTGTTTCTCCTTTTGAAAGTATATCATATTATATATCGTTGGAAAGCTTATTTCGAGGGCTATTTGATTAACTTGCTTAGAGGGAGAAATAAGGTGTATGTAAAGAGATATTTCTATTTTTGTAAAGGGTTTCAAAAGTGAAGGTTGTTTTGTTCTTTTTCAAAGGTGATTAATTCTTTCATGAGGGGACATGTTGTATCTTATTGAGTAGGAGTGATAAGGTGTTATTTGGATATTATTGTTGTGATATTAATCATGATCTCTAACCCTTGTTGAAAGTTGAAAAAGAAGTTTGTTGAGTGTGGCAGATTTAGTGGACATCCAATAAGGCATCAAAAGGTATGAGCAATATTCTCCATTGACTTTGTTTATGGTGGTTGATTTCTGAAATATCATTGGAGAGAAAAGGATTGATTGTGGTTTCCTTTTCGAAAGTGGTTGGTTGAATGCTTCAAGGTTTTCTGGTTTGAGAGTTGTGTTTAAACCTTGTTTTATAAGCATAGTTGTTGAAGCCCATTGGTTATGCAAAGAACTTGAGTTAGAAAAGAACATGAGTATCATTGTTATGTGAGATTTGTGGTTGAGCATTGTTGGAAACATTTGAGTTGGTTGATACATGCTTGGACTAGGGTTTTGTGAGAAAGAGTTATCCCTTGTGGTGATTGGTTGAGTTGAGTTGATTGAGCCTAGTCAAGTGATTGAGTGAGGTGATTGTTCAAGTCCCATGAAACAAACAATTCTATAATTCTGATTTGAGTTGAGATTGAGCTTTGAGATTAGAACATATTGAGTCTCTAACAATTCTCTTTATGCTTCTATAAGACTTGAGTTGAGTTGAGATTGATTTGAGTTGAGATCATTGTGGATCATTGTTGTCATCCATTGTAGAGTGCATTGCCATTCATTATTGAATTCATCATTGAGCCTTGCCTTCATAGATTTGTGGATGAGATTTGAGTGCTACTTGAGCATGATTGGTTGAGCCTTTGAGAAGGCTTTTGGGACAGATTTGTGATAGTTTTTTTTTTTGAGCTTTTGAGATTTGAATTTGAGCAAGTTCTTAGTGAGCTTGTTGAGCATTTTGAGCAAGTTCTTGGTGAGCTTGTTGAGCAAATTTTGAGCAAGTTCTTAGTGAGCTTGTTGAGCAGATTTTGAGCAAGTTCTTGGTGAGCTTGTTGAGAATTTTGAGCAAGTTCTTGGTGAGCTTGTTAAGCATATTTTGAGCAAGTTCTTAGTGAGCTTGTTGAGCAGATTTTGGGCAAGTTCTTAGTGAGCTTGTTGAGCAATTTTGAGCAAGTTCTTAGTGAGCTTGCTAGAGCAGATTTTGGGCAAGTTCTTAGTGAGCTTGCTAGAGCAGATTTGGGCAAGTTCTTGGTGAGCTTGCTAGAGATTAGTGGATTGCCTACCTGAGCAGATCAGTGTATTGCCTAGCTTTGAGCAGATCAAAGTAATCATTTGTATTGGGATAAGGATCCTTATTTCTATGTGAAATATTATAAGGAGATTATCTTGTGGAGTACCCCACATTGGGGGAACCATGTTAAATCTTGTGTCTCAATTATGTGTGGTGATTTGTGCACTTGTTTACTATTGCTATCTATGTCATTAATGCACACTACTATATTTGGTTATTGCAATTAAGGACACTAATTGATATTGGTTTGGAAAGAAAGTAAAAAGTGGGTGCTATACTGTTCACCCCCCTCTCAATATAAGCTTGTGTTCTTCAATTGGTATCAGAGCGGGTTCCTTCGAAAAGGCTAACAACTTGAGGGTAGATTCTACAAGAACACAGATGGCTTCATAGAATGGATTATCTACAAATAAGGCTCCACTATTTGATGGTAACAATTATGCTTTCTAGAGCATGAGAATGAAGAACTACTTGATATCACAAGGATATGAGGTATGGCAGATGGTTGAAAAAGAGTATAAGGTTGAAGGTGATCCCGAGGTAGATAAGACTATCAAGAAATTGGTTGAGATCAATGCAAGGGCAATGAATTGTATTTTGAGTGGGCTACGTGAAACAGATTTTGCAAAGGTCATGGTATGTAATTCAGCTAATGAAATGTGGACCAAGTTGCGGAATACTTATGAAGGAGATTCAAAGGTAAAGTTGGCAAAACTACAAACTCATAGAAAAATATTTGAGGAATTGAAAATGGAAGATTCTGAAGATATTGCAAAGTTTTTACTTCGAGTTGATGAGATTACTAACACCATGAGAGGCCTAGGATTTGAGATGAAAGAATCAAAAGTTACTCAAAAGGTTTTGAGATCACTTCCCATGAAGTATGATGCAAAGGTTTCAGCAATAGAAGAAACAATGGATATCAACAAGCTAACAATGGAAGAACTACAAGGAACTCTCACAACTTATGAGATGAGGGTGAGTAAGCATCAGGTTCCAATAAAAGAGATTGCATTCAAGGCTTCAGAGAAAAATAAAGGGAAAGTTCCAGAGATAGATAGAGATTCAGATAATGATGAGGAAGCTAACTTCATCAAAAGGAAAAAGGACTTAAGAAATTATAGGGATATGAAGAAAGTCAAATGCTACAAGTGTGGTGATTTTGGTCACTATGCACACAAGTGTCCACATGAAGAAAATAGTGATGATGAAAAATAGGGTCACAGAAGAAAAGAAGATGGAAAGTATAAGCATGACAAAGATGACAAGTACAAGCAAAGCAAGTATGAGAAGAAGAAAAGTTTTTGTAAGACAAAGAAAACTTACTACATTGTAGAAGCAAGTGATAGCTCAGATCACAGTGATAGAGACAAGTCAGATGATGAAAAGGAAGAACATCTATTCCTAGGAATAGAAGGTGAAAGAGAACAATGCTTTGTGTGTGGTCAAAGAGATCACAGATCAGGATATTGCAATGGCTTTAGTGATAGTGAAGATGAGATGACACATCAAGGAAATAGGCATGGTCAAAGAAATCATGAAAGTTTGTTTGCTATAGAAGATTATAATGATCTTAGTGATAGTGAAGATGAAGAAGGGTTTTTCTATGGGATAAAAGAAGTAGAAGAAGAACATTCACTCCAAACAGAAGAAGTTAAGCAAGAGAACATTGTAAGAAAGACAGATGTCTCAGTTGATCTAAAGGAAGACTTCAATGATATCCATGACAACTACAAGAGGTTAAGGAGAATCTAAAAGAATTGAGATGTTCCATACTTGAGAAGTTTGATCCATCACATGACTCAAAAGGTCAAGATATTTTCACTAAGAAGGAAACATGTATTTAGAGACAATAAAGATGGATGCCAATTCTGCCAAGAGAAAGAAGAGGAAGGTCCCAAAGCACCAAAGGTCTCATATTTCAGGTTTGGAGAATCACACTCAAAAGGAAAGGAAGTTCTAAAATATGAAAGCAAGGAAGCACCTAAGTTTTATGAAGAAAGTTCCAAAGTTCCTATGGCTCCAAATATTCAGTTTGGATCTTGTTTTGAGATAGGTGAATCAAGTTCAAAAGGAAAAGAAATTCTTGAAGAGGAAAGCAAGGAAGAAACTAAGGAAGAGGATTTAGATACTACAAAGAAGGTTCAAGGATGCAATGCACAAGTTGAAAATGATCATAAGGATAATGGTCAAGAAAGGTATGAGGAACCAAGGCATGAACAAAGGGCTTTTCAAGGACATTGTTTTTCTTGTAATGGATTTGGACACAGGGCTATACACTCAGGATCCATGGATCAAAGAAGTTTGATTTTGCTAGAAGAAACTTCAAAGGAAGAAGGTATGGTTTTTAGGGACATTGCTTCTTATGCAACAGGATTGGTCATAGAGCTTCTCAGTGCAAAGAAAATGAGCAACATGGTTTTGGTTTTAGAGCTACACAAATCAGAAGTCATGGTCATAATGGTCATGAAAACAAAACTTCACAATACAGGGTTCAGGAAAGGAATGGATATGGAAATTATTTCAAGAAAGAATTCAGGATATGGGCACCATCCAAAGGCTACAATATCAAGTGTTTTAATTGCAATAACTTTGGACATATTGCAAAATGGTGTAGGACTCAATTCCAAACAGGTTCAAGACAAGAAGGTCAAAAAAGTTCAAGACAAGAAGATCAAGTAATTCATCAAGAGAAGGATATCAAAAAAATATGGAAGGAAGTTGACAGAGGAAAGAAACAATGTAATATGGGAGTAAAAGTACTCCCACCCCAAAATTAATCACCTCAAGAGAGAAGGTGGTGAGGGGGCTAAGCTTAAGAGTCATATCTTTTAGCCCCATAGGTGTCCCTTTTGCCATTGATGTCAAAGGGGGAGAGATTTGAGTAAGGGGAGAGCATTGAGTTAGGGGAGCAGCCTCCAAAGAGAGCATTGAGTTAGGGGGAGCAGCCTCCATAGAGAGTATTGAGTCAGGGGGAGCAACTTTGATTCTCAGAGATGGTTTTTGCAGTGATTGTGGTTTTTGCATTAGAGGTGTTGCCATCAATGACAAAGGGGGATATTGTTGGCAATTTGAGTTATTTTATGTTGTCATTGATGTCACATGGATCACATTGAGTTTTGGTGGCCAAAGCATTTCATAAATAAGCATTTATGATATTTTGGAGAGCATGGATATATACAAGGTTTTTGTGAAAACCAAGGCAGGCAAAATAAAAGGTTTTATTTAAAACCATGGATGGCAGATTTGAAATGGGTTTTTCTTAAAACCCAGGTTGGCTTTTTGTTTCATCGAAAAAGGTGCCCCGGTGATGGAGATATTTATTTTTAAATATTTAGTTTAAATTTTAAATTATTTAAAATTTAAATTTAATTTTAAAATTAAATATATTAATTATAGCGTCGACTAAAGAAAGGAGGAAAGGCTATATTAATTTATAGTACCGACGTCTAAAGAAAGAGGAAAGGCATATATATATGCCAACAAAATCTTAGACTTCATGACCCCAGCGCTTATTTTTTGAATGCCTTCGATTGGGGAACGAATTGCAAAAAGAGAGAAGTGTGACTTTGGTCTATTGAAAAATCATTCATGGAGTTTAATAAGATGCATAGGCATATTTGGCCTAGCGGTTCATGCATTGTGTGTTACCAAGGAGGTCCTACGATCGAGTCCCATCATGGTTATTTGCTTTGTTGAAGCGCTCGAAGCGTTGTTAAGTTTTTCGAAGGGTGCAGAAGTTTATGATATAAGTTTTTGTTCGTGTCCCTTTGGACACGTGAGGGCATGTGGCCCAATGACAGGTTGGCTGTGGTTAAAGCACTGAGCAAGGAGACATCACGAGATCGAATCCCATCAGGGACAGAGGCAAGTTAATAATTTTTTTAATATATTTTATTTTTCTAAAGTTGCCCTAGGAGGAATAAGGGTTGTGATGCATGTTTAGAAAAAGAGAGATTTCTAGTGTTTCTCCTTTTGAAAGTATATCATATTATATATCATTGGAAATATTATTTCGAGGGCTATTTGATTAACTTGCTTAGAGGGAGAAATAAGGTGTATGTAAAGAGATATTTCTATTTTTGTAAAGGGTTTCAAAAGTGAAGGTTGTTTTGTTCTTTTTCAAAGGTGATTAATTCTTTCATGAGGGGACATGTTGTATCTTATTGAGTAGGAGTGATAAGGTGTTATTTGGATATTATTGTTGTGATATTAATCATGATCTCTAACCCTTGTTGAAAGTTGAAAAAGAAGTTTGTTGAGTGTGGCAGATTTAGTGGACATCCAATAAGGCATCAAAAGGTATGAGCAATATTCTCCATTGACTTTGTTTATGGTGGTTGATTTCTGAAATATCATTGGAGAGAAAAGGATTGATTGTGGTTTCCTTTTCGAAAGTGGTTGGTTGAATGCTTCAAGGTTTTCTGGTTTGAGAGTTGTGTTTAAACCATGTTTTATAAGCATAGTTGTTGAAGCCCATTGGTTATGCAAAGAACTTGAGTTAGAAAAGAACATGAGTATCATTGTTATGTGAGATTTGTGGTTGAGCATTGTTGGAAACATTTGAGTTGGTTGATACATGCTTGGACTAGGGTTTTGTGAGAAAGAGTTGTCCCTTGTGGTGATTGGTTGAGTTGAGTTGATTGAGCCTAGTCAAGTGATTGTGTGAGGTGATTGTTCAAGTCCCATGAAACAAACTATTCTATAATTCTGATTTGAGTTGAGATTGAGCTTTGAGATTAGAACATATTGAGTCTCTAACAATTCTCTTTATGCTTCTATAATTGACTTGAGTTGAGTTGAGATTGATTTGAGTTGAGATCATTGTGGATCATTGTTGTCATCCATTGTAGAGTGCATTGCCATTCATTATTGAATTCATCATTGAGCCTTGCCTTCATAGATTTGTGGATGAGATTTGAGTGCTACTTGAGCATGATTTGTTGAGCCTTTGAGAAGGCTTTTGGGACAGATTTTGGACAATTTGATATAATATCTTTGAGAAGTTTTGTAGTTTTTGAGCAAGTTCTTGGTGAGCTTGTTGAGCAGATTTTGAGCAAGTTCTTAGTGAGCTTGTTGAGCAGATTTTGAGCAAGTTCTTAGTGAGCTTGTTGAGCATATTTTGAGCAAGTTCTTAGTGAGCTTGTTGAGAATATTTTGAGCAAGTTCTTAGTGAGCTTGTTGAGCAGATTTTGAGCAAGTTCTTAGTGAGCTTGTTAGAGCAGATTTTGGGCAAGTTCTTAGTGAGCTTGCTAGAGCAATTTTGGGCAAGTTCTTGGTGAGCTTGCTAAGCAGATCACTGGATTCTATGAGTAGGTGAGTCGATTACTTGAGCAGATCAGTGGATTGCCTACCTAAGCAGATCAGTGTATTGCCTAGCTTTGAGCAGATCAAAGTAATCATTTGTATTGGGATAAGGATCCTTATTTCTATGTGAAATATTATAAGGAGATTATCTTGTGGAGTACCCCACATTGGGGGAACCATGTTAAATCTTGTGTCTCAATTATGTGTGGTGATTTGTGCACTTGTTTACTATTGCTATCTATGTCATTAATGCACACTACTATATTTGGTTATTGCAATTAAGGACACTAATTGATATTGGTTTGGAAAGAAAGTAAAAAGTGGGCGCTATACTATTCACCCCCCTCTCAGTATAAGCTTGTGTTCTTCAATTGGTATCAGAGCGGGTTCCTTCAAAAAGGCTAACAACTTGAGGGTAGATTCTACAAGAACACAGATGGCTTCATAGAATGGATTATCTACAAATAAGGCTCCACTATTTGATGGTAACAATTATGCTTTTTAGAGCATGAGAATGAAGAACTACTTGATATCACAAGGATATGAGGTATGGCAGATGGTTGAAAAAGAGTATAAGGTTGAAGGTGATCCCGAGGTAGATAAGACTATCAAGAAATTGGTTGAGATCAATGCAAGGGCAATGAATTGTATTTTGAGTGGGCTACGTGAAACAGATTTTGCAAAGGTCATGGTATGTAATTCAGCTAATGAAATGTGGACCAAGTTGTGGAATACTTATGAAGGAGATTCAAAGGTAAAGTTGGCAAAACTACAAACTCATAGAAAAATATTTGAGGAATTGAAAATGGAAGATTCTGAAGATATTGCAAAGTTTTTACTTCGAGTTGATGAGATTACTAACACCATGAGAGGCCTAGGATTTGAGATGAAAGAATCAGAAGTTACTCAAAAGGTTTTGAGATCACTTCCCATGAAGTATGATGCAAAGGTTTCAACAATAGAAGAAACAATGGATATCAACAAGCTAACAATGGAAGAACTACAAGGAACTCTCACAACTTATGAGATGAGGGTGAGTAAGCATCAGGTTCCAATAAAAGAGATTGCATTCAAGGCTTCAGAGAAAAATAAAGGGAAAGTTCTAGAGACAGATAGAGATTCAGATAATGATGAGGAAGCTAACTTCATCAAAAGGAAAAAGGACTTAAGAAATTATAGGGATATGAAGAAAGTCAAATGCTACAAGTGTGGTGATTTTGGTCACTATGCACACAAGTGTCCACATGAAGAAAATAGTGATGATGAAAAATAGGGTCACAGAAGAAAAGAAGATGGAAAGTATAAGCATGACAAAGATAACAAGTACAAGCAAAGCAAGTATGAGAAGAAGAAAAGTTTTCGTAAGACAAAGAAAACTTTCTACATTGTAGAAGCAAGTGATAGCTCAGATCACAGTGATAGAGACAAGTCAGATGATGAAAAGGAAGAACATCTATTCCTAGGAATAGAGGGTGAAAGAGAACAATGCTTTGTGTGTGGTCAAAGAGATCACAGATCAAGATATTGCAATGGATTTAGTGATAGTGAAGATGAGATGACACATCAAGGAAACAGGCATGGTCAAAGAAATCATGAAAGTTTGTTTGCTATAGAAGATTATAATGATCTTAGTGATAGTGAAGATGAAGAAGGGTTTTTCTATGGGATAAAAGAAGTAGAAGAAGAACATTCACTCCAAATAGAAGAAGTTAAGCAAGAGAACATTGTAAGAAAGACAGATGTCTCAGTTGATCTAAAGGAAGACTTCAATGATATCCATGAGCAACTACAAGAGGTTAAGGAGAATCTAAAATAATTGAGATGTTCCATACTTGAGAAGTTTGATCCATCACATGACTCAAAAGGTCAAGATATTTTCACTAAGAAGGAAACATGTATTTCAGAGACAATAAATATGGATGCCAATGAAGAGAAAGAAGAGGAAGGTCCCAAAGCACCAAAGGTCTCATATTTCAGGTTTGGGGAATCACACTCAAAAGGAAAGGAAGTTCTAAAAGATGAAAGCAAGGAAGCACCTAAGTGTTATGAAGAAAGTTCCAAAGTTCCTATGGCTCCAAATATTCAGTTTGGATCTTGTTTTGAGATAGGTGAATCAAGTTCAAAAGGAAAAGAAATTCTTGAAGAGGAAAGCAAGGAAGAAACTAAGGAAGAGGATTTAGATACTACAAAGAAGGTTCAAGGATGCAATGCACAAGTTGAAAATGATCATAAGGATAATGGTCAAGAAAGGTATGAGGAACCAAGGCATGAACAAAGGGCTTTTCAAGGACATTGTTTTTCTTGTAATGGATTTGGACACAGGGCTATACACTACAGGATCCATGGATCAAAGAAGTTTGATTTTGCTAGAAGAAACTTCAAAGGAAGAAGGTATGGTTTTCAGGGACATTGCTTCTTATGCAACAGGATTGGTCATAGAGCTTCTCAGTGCAAAGAAAATGAGCAACATGGTTTTGGTTTTAGAGCTACACAAATCAGAAGTCATGGTCATAATGGTCATGAAAACAAAACTTCACAATACAAGGTTCAGGAAAGGAATGGATATGGAAATTATTTCAAGAAAGAATTCAGGATATGGGCACCATCCAAAGGCTACAATATCAAGTGTTTTAATTGCAATAACTTTGGACATATTGCAAAATGGTGTAGGACTCAATTCCAAACAGGTTCAAGACAAGAAGGTCAAACAGGTTCAAGACAAGAAGATCAAGTAATTCATCAAGAGAAGGATATCAGAAAAATATGGAAGGAAGTTGACAGAGGAAAGAAACAATGTAATATGGGAGTAAAAGTACTCCCACCCCAAAATTAATCACCTCAAGAGAGAAGGTGGTGAGGGGGCTAAGCTTAAGAGTCATATATTTTAGCCCCATAGGTGTCCCTTTTGCCATTGATGTCAAAGGGGGAGAGATTTGAGTAAGGGGGAGAGCATTGAGTTAGGGGGAATAGTTAGGGGAGAAGCCTCCAAAGAGAGCATTGAGTTAGGGGGAGCAGCCTCCATAGAGAGTATTGAGTCAGGGGGAGAAGCTTTGATTCTTAGAGATGGTTTTTGCAGTGATTGTGGTTTTTGCATTAGAGGTGTTGCCATCAATGACAAAGGGGGAGATTGTTGGAAATTTGAGTTATTTTATGTTGTCATTGATGTCACATGGATCATTCACCATGGATCACATTGAGTTTTGGTGGCCAAAGCATTTCATAAATAAGCATTTATGATATTTTGGAGAGCATGGATATATACAGGGTTTTTGTGAAAACCAAGGTAGGCAAAATAAAAGGTTTTATTTAAAACCATGGATGGCAGATTTGAAATGGGTTTTTCTTAAAACCCAGGTTGGCTTTTTGTTTCATCAAAAAAGGTGCCCCGGTGATGGAGATATTTATTTTTAAATATTTAGTTTAAATTTTAAATTATTTAAAATAAATTAATTTAAATTTTAAAATTAAATATATTAATTATAGCGTCGACTAAAGAAAGGAGGAAAGGCTATATTAATTTATAGCACCGATGTCTAAAGAAAGAGGAAAGGCATATATATGCCAACAAAAGCTTAGACTTCATGACCCCCAGCGCTTATTTTTTGAATGCCTTCGATTGGGGAACGAATTGCGAAAAGAGAGAGAAGTGTGACTTTGGTCTATTGAAAAATCATTCGTGGAGTTTAATAAGATGCATAGGCATATTTGGCCTAGTGGTTCATGCATTGTGTGTTACGCAGGAGGTCCTACGATCGAGTCCCACCATGGTTATTTGCTTTGTTGAAGCGCTCGAAGCGTTGTTAAGTTTTTCGAAGGGTGCAGAAGTTTATGATATAAGTTTTTGTTCATGTCCCTTTGGACACGTGAGGGCATGTGGCCCAATGGTAGGTTGGTTGTGGTTAAGGCGCTGAGCAAGGAGACGTCACGAGATCGAATCCCGTCAGGGACAGAGGCAAGTTAATAATTTTTTAATATATTTTATTTTTTCTAAAGTTGCCCTAGGAGGAATAAGGGTTGTGATGCATGTTTAGAAAAAGAGATATTTCTGGTGTTTCTCCTTTTGAAAGTGTAGGGCCAAAATGGCCACATACTTAGTAAAAAATTTTATGATTTTTACTAAGTGATAAAACTACCATTCCACTCCATAACAAGGTTGATAAGACGATTCCGCTCAACAGTCATACAGTTTTGCTTGTTTAAAATGATTTTGGGGAACTCCATTTTGGGTCTGGATTGGAGTAGGATTGCAAAATCCACAAAATTTTGTGAAAGGTGGTGACGTCAATAGAAAAAAAATGCAGAATGGCCCTTTTTCATATACCCGATTCCAAAAACTTTTTTGGTTCTCCGCCCCAGATTAGCGTTATCCTCAAATCCGCAAAAGTCTCAAGGAGATGATGATGTAAGCAGTAAAAAAGTGTGGATTGAAAATTTGTAGAATAAACATATTTTTCTATCCAAAATAAATGTAAGGCAGAACTGCGGAATGGTGTAAGAACTTAACTCCGGATTCGGATTAAGGAAGATGCTCATTCTATCCGGAATGGAATTCGCACAAGTTATAAAGAAGAGGTGACATCATCAATATTTTAATGTGGATTGGAAAATATAAAATATCTTGAGTAGATTCAAGGTTTGAATTTCCAAGATCCGGATTGGATGTTTTGTTGGTAAGTAAAATGACGTTAGCCAGTGGATGGGCTTTTAGCTTATCTGAATCTAATCTAGACCATGGGATAAAGAATATCAATGGTGGAGGTTAACCTACTAAATTTGGGTCGTTTAAAAGGATGTCCCTACACCAGAACTATAACATATTTGCTGGGAGAGGAAGCATCAAGGGTTTCTAGGAAGATCAAACCAAAGGTAGTTGCAGATCCATGGTGGTGCTCTACTCCCAAGAAAGATCTGCAGAAGTGTGTGATCTAGAATATTATGAACTATAGTTCTAATGAGTGACCAACAAGTTGCAAAGAACTCGTGCTGCCATGGTGGTTTCCCTTTTAGCGGATTTACTATAGGTTTGACCAATGAGCTAATGCCAGCTAAGTTCTTTGTTGAGTTGTTGTAACAAGATTTGATGTATTGTTTCTTGATTTTTAATATGAAAAACTATAAGTAGAGGTTGAACCCTCGTTTTGAAGGGATGACTCTAGCGTGTTTTCCTGTACCATTGTAAATATTTTTGAAGAGCTGAATGAAAGGATCAATGCATTGATCTTCACCTCAATGCTACATTTCCATGTTTTATGTCAGAGGTTCGGATTTCATAGTTGTATTTCTATGAATACTTAGATGGTTAGTTTGTGCCTATCTTGGATTACTAGTTTTTATGAGTAATTGAAATCTACTTTGAAGTTTGTTCTATGTTATTAGTAAGTACATTTCTATAAAATCTAGTTTTTATGAATTATGCTATTGGATTATCATTTCCTGGATATTGAAATTTCTTGCTATAACATTTCTCTACTATGCTTTAATATCTGAAACAAGCTATCTTGGGATAAGGGTTGATTTGAATGTATGTCTTTAATATGGTTTTTGGGAAGCTTTTTATGGTGATGCAATGTTGTTAACCTATCTATCCACTGATATTTACATCTCTCTAACCCTAACCTTCTCTTACCCTAAACTCCAAGCCCTAATTGAGCATAATTGTGTCAACAATCTGCTAAGTTGACAAGGAACCAACCTACTCTGGAGGTTGGATCAAAAACCCTAGTTTTGGTCCTTCCAATGTTGAGTGCTAAGCTGCAGCTATCGGGTGCAAGCCTAAATAGAAAGTAGGAAGATAGAAAGTCGTAGTATCTAGTAAAACTTGGTGCAATTCAGTGCCCAACTATTTTTGGCATGCCTGGCGAGACCGTTCACAAGGAACACAAAGCCCATCTAGAAGAGTTATTATTATCTCATCCTGAAGGAATCAAGATTTGGTGAATTGTCTTGACCTTATTAGTGGAGAAAATAAAGTTCACCTAGCGACTCCCTAGTCAGAAAATCCTAAAAAAGCATTGTATACCAGTACTCTTTCATGTATACCAGGTCTTATAAGAGGAATAACCTTGATTCTTTCTTTCATTGTGAGTTACCTCGAAGAGGGGCTACTATTATCAAAAGTTTAAATCAATATTTTATTGAATAAGAAGAGCTTCTATAAGAAAATCCAATAGTTCCCCCAAGAAGATCGACAGCCAAAAATATGGCATAAAATGTGGCTCCCAATCAGCCACTACAAAAGTACCCTAATTGGGATTCAACTGGGCCCCTTAGATTAGCACAAATGGATGCCATTCCTCAGGCTATGTCTAAGGTAACCCCCACATATGATGGACTTAGCAAAACAGCTTACGAACACTGCCAAGATATCTTGAATCTAGCAACAATTCACAACATAAAAGAAGAAAATATTATTATCAGAATTCTAGCCCTGTCCTTTTGTGGAAATATATTGCATTGGTTTAGAACTTTGGAAGATAATTCTATCACTTCATGGAAATCCTTGGCTGAGCCATTCATAGAAGAGTTTAATGAATCTACTAATATCTTTTCTCTGCTGAATTAGTTTACAACCATGCAAAAAACTCAGTAAGAGATTGTCTCAGACTTTATTTTGAGATTTAGCAAAACATGGAGGAGAATTCCCCCCACTGCTATACCAACTACTTTTTTGGCTTATATGTATTACATTCATGCTCTAGGATCAAAGCTATGTCTACAAACATAACAATATAGAATTGAAACTTCCTCCCAAGTTTATAATGTAGTCATCCATGCTGAGAATATCCTAATCAATGTAGAAATAATTCCCGCAAAGACTACGTTGCCCTACAACTTAGAAACCAGTAGTAGTCATGAGCAATCTACAAAACCTTCTTACATGGACCCCTTTTTTAACCATCTCCATATCCTAAGATAAATATGATTCTTGGACCTAAACTTGTATCCTCCATACCTTCTTTTCCCCCCATTTCTTCTCAACCTTCTCAATAATTGTTTGCTATTCTGGACATACAAAATACCATGAAAACTCTGAGCAATAGAATGAATTAAATAGAAAATAGAGATCATGAAAGGTCACAACAGAGGAGATTCCCATATGTAAATAAAGATCAAAGGTCTAGCCCTAGTAACAGTATCGGGGTTAGGGTGAATGCAGCATATGAAGATTTAGAGTGTTCTATAGATACCATTCTTACAAATGTCTGGTTTTTAGTATGCAATGACCCCCATGACTCACAGTCTTGTGTGATGTATCAACACCATGTTCAACAAGCTATGGATCAAGCTGAAAGAAATTAAAAAGGGAGAGTTAATATGTTATGGCACCCTAATCAGATCATGGTTGAAAAATAGTTGGAGGAAGAAAGCCCAATTACTGTTATGACAAGGTCTGGAAATAAAGCTTTACAAGTAGACCCTCAAAATATGGTACACTTCTAGGTCCCTTCTCAAAAGAAGGTTGACTTCCCTCCTCAGAGAAGTGACACTTTTCATATTCCCTGAGCCAAGGGAAAGGAGAAAAATGATAATTTCCCTAAAAATCTAGAAAGAGTAATGGAAGGAGATAGAATGAAATCCAAGGGTGAAGAACAAGAAAGGCTCAGGTTCCCCTCTATTACCAAAATACAAATGTTAGAGGCAACCCAACAATACAAAAGGAGGTATGGTGAGCCAAACATAGGACTGTAAAGACTATCCCTAACCAAGTCTGAGTATAACATTGTGGAAGATATGAAAACTATTCCATCAAAATCTAGCCTATATGATACTCTTTTCATCCTAGGCCAGATTGACCTGCTTAAAGCTTCCCTCAGCAAAAATCCCCAAAACAGACCGGTCACTACCATCCTCAATATACCATCAAAAAAGAAATAAATGACACCTACTGTACTAAATAACAAACCTCCCCCTTTTTATATATCTCTAAGAATGGAGATATTGGTAGTCCAAAATTGTATGATTGATTCAGAAGCATCAACCATAGTTATGCCTAAGGTAGTCTATGAAGAAATGGGTATGGAATATAACCGATCTTGTCTTGGAGTGTTACAGTTAGATGGGACACTTGTCAAGACAGTTGGGGTTATTAAAGATGTACTGATGAGGTTGCATAGAGCCCCTAAGGTGACAATAGTACAAGAAATAGTGGTGGTGGATTTAGAACCCTATTTTGGGTTGTCTCTCAAGAGAATTTATTGCAAAACTAGGAGGATGTATGCATATGAATTATTCTAGCATGGTAATACCTTTCAAGGAAAGAGGATAAGGATAACTCCTGAGAAACTAGTTGCTTATCATATTGAAAAAAATGAAGATATGTGCAACCTTAACCCTTTGCAGGAATTTGAGCTAGTAGAAAATATTGAGGAACTAGACATTGAAGATGAGTTACCTTTCAAATAATATTACAATCAATTTAGAACTGGTATGGGAACATACAAAATCACAAATGAATTGGAAAAGAAGCTCCCTACTATTTCTAACCAATCCCTGAGAAACTATGAAACATTGGTTATGCACTTTGATGGTTCTAAATGTAGAAATGAAGCAAGGGCTGGTGTGGTTTTACAATCACAGTCCGAAGGAAAGAAGAATTTTTCTTATAGATTGACATGGTCATGTACTAACAATGTTGTAGAATACGAGGCTTTGTGCCCTAGATTAATGCAAGATAAAATCATGGGTATCAAGATTTTGAACATATATGGTGATTTTGAGTTAATAGTACATCAAATAAGGAATAAGTGTAGCAGTAAGAACCATTACTTAAAGGCTTACAAAAATAGAGTATGGGATCTAATGGATTCATTTGATGCCCTGAACCTAACTTTTGTGCCTAGAGGAGAGAATCACCTAGCAGATGCTGAAGAACACAAGCTTATACTGAGAGGGGGGTGAACAGTATAAGACTTAACCAATTAATAATTTTAACTTTAGATAGCAGTGGCATCAACACAACATTAATCAAGATAGAAAGCATCACATATTGAAGACCCATTTTTAACATGGTTCACCCAAAAAGGTTGGGCTACATCCACAAAAACTTTTCTCTAAAAGTTATTCTCAAAGTTCTTTGGGAATCCTTCCCAAATACAATGTTTATGAGCCTCGGCCCAAAGGAGATACCTTCCCCCAATCAGAATTTATGAGCCTCTGCTCAAAGGAGATACCTTCCCCTCTGCTCTAGAAATGATCCCTCAGAAGATCAACTGCCTCTACCTCTTGCCAGCACGTGGAACTCCTTTCCACCAAAGACCTCCTGTCTTCAATGCTTAGCCTAAGAGACCTCTGCCTTCTATGATCACGTCCACAGCAGCTCAGCAACCAAATCTGTCCTCAGGTTCTTCTCATAGAACCAATACACCTCTGTCCTCAAGTTCTCTGATAGAACTATCAAACTCAGCTTCACAAGTCCTCTGCTCTCTCTGCGCAATCACAGTCGCATTTTGGTCGAACTTCAACCTTTGCACCTCTGCGCAATCATAGCGGCACCTTCGCACACTCTGCTTCCTTTGCGATCTTTCACACTTAGAATGATTCGACGAAATGCACTCTGCACACTATGATCAAATTTTGCACTCTGCTCTCGACGATTGTCGCAACTCCCAACATAGCCAACTCTTCAAAATAGCCTGCCTTTTATAATAACACTTTCAATATCAAAACCTTGATCTTAGTCGACTGTAACTATCTAGTCAATACACAACCCTAAACTTCGTCGGTTGCAAACCCTAATCTTCGTTGGCTCAAATTTGACTTTGTCGGCTTCACTGCCTCTGTAACTCTTCTGTAGCTTCTGTCGTGAAACTACAACATGTCGCGATATCGTGACACCTTTGCAACCGTACACTTTCTTTTGGCTTTTGTCATGATATCGCGACACTTCAGCCTTTGTCGACTTCAACTAAGCTCTTGTCGCGATATCGTGACACTTTTGTCTTTGTCAGCATCAACTTTGCTTTTGTCGTGATATCGCGACACTTCTCCCTTCGTCGACCTCCTTTATGCTTTTGTCGTGAAATCGTGACACTTCTCCTATAGAAGACCTGCTTTCAGTTTCTGTCATGAAATCGTGACACTTTCGCTTCCTTGCACTCTTCTCTGCTTGTACTAGCGAAAACATGACATGTCATGAAATCGCGACACCTTTCGCTTTCGTACACTCTTCTCTACAGGCACTAGCGAAAATGGAACATGTGAAATCGTGACACTTTCGCTGCCTTGTGCTTTTCTTTGCCTTACGCCCGCAAAAATGGAACATGTCGTGAAATCATGACACTTTCTGCATTCGTACGCTTTTTCTTCAATATGTCATGAAATCGTGACATTTCTTACTTCGAAACCTTTCCTTTGCTGCATGTCACGAAATCGTGACACTTTTCGTGTTACTTTCTCTCTCTTCGAACTTGTCGCGAAATCATGACAATTCACACTACGGACTCTCTCTTCTGCATTATGTCGTGAAATCGTGACACTTTTTCTTTCGGACTCTCTCTCCTGCAACATGTCGTGAAATCGTGACACTTTTTCGTCCGTACAACCTTCCTTGCAATATGTTGCGAAATCATGACATTTTTGACTCCATACATTCTCTCTCCTCTTTGAGTCGTGAAACTGCGACATGTCGCGATATCGTGACACTTTTCTAACTTGCTTTCTCTCTCCTACTTAAGTCATGAAAATGCGACATGTCGCGATATCGTGACACTTTTCTAACTTGCTTTCTCTCTCTTGCTTAAGTCACGAAAATGCGACATGTCGCGATATCGCGACACTTTTCTAACTTTCTTTCGAACCTGTCATGCCGTAACCTTCATCAAAACAAATTATTTTACATCAAATCAAATTCCTTCAAAAGCTTCTTGACATCAATGACAACTTATACACTTGAGCAAAGGCAATGTACCCAAAGTACCCAAAATTGCCAACAATCTCCCCCTTTGTCATTGATGGCAAACCTTTATTGAAAACACGTCTCAAGAGCCAAAACTGAAACCAACTGTGCTAACAACCGAGAAACTGTGCCCACAACCGAGAATCTTCCTTTGAAGTTTTGCTCCCCCCGACTTGAAGCTTTCCTCTTCACTTGAAGCTCTCCCCCTTACTCATATCTCTCCCCCTTTGTCATCAATGGCAAAGGGTCACCTTTGGGGCTCGGGACTAAGAATGAGCCTCTTAGCTTAGTCCCTCCCCCACCTCCTGATGAGGTGATTAATTCTGGGGTGGGAGTACAACTCCCAATTTCTCCCTTAGATACTCAAACGTATCTCTTGGAAGAGGTTTGGTGAAGATATCTGCAATCTGTTCTTTAGTAGACACATACTCTAGCTTGACCTGCTTGTCTTGCACTTTCTCCCTTAGAAAGTGATACTTGATGGAAATATGCTTTGTCCTTGAGTGCATTACCGGATTTTTGGAAATACTTATGGCACTTGTATTATCACAAAGTATGGAGATGGGTTGTTCATGCTTGACTTTGAAATCCTCCAAGGTGGTTTTCATCCATAAAACCTGTGTACACCCAGCCACTGCTGCTATGTATTCAGCCTCTCATTGTAGATAAGGAAACTGAAGGTTGTTTCTTACTTAGCCAAGAAACCAAATTCTTTCCCAGAAAGAATGCTCCACCACTAGTGCTTTTCCTGTCATCACTACTGCCTGCCCAATCTGCATCTATATAAGTCGTGAGGGTGAAATCATTACCTTTGGGATACCAAAGCCCAAAGTCCATAGTGCCCTTTAGATATCTGAATATCCTCTTAACTGCTGTAACATGAGAATATTTTGGAGCTGCCTGAAATCTTGCTACTAACCCAACTGTCTGCATGATATCTGGTCTGGTAGCTGTAACATATAATAAACTACCAATCATTGATCTATACAACTTTTGATCTGTCACTGGAGATTCATCATCTTTACTCATCTTGCACCCTGTAATCATTGGAGTACATACTTGTTTGCTGTCCATCATCCCAAATTTCTTCAACATTTCTTTGATATACTTCCCTTGAGAGAGAAATACACCATCTTTTGATTGAGCAATCTGAAGACCTAAAAAGAATGACAGCTCTCCAATCATAGACATCTCAAATTCCTTCTGCATGGTGTTAGCAAAATCTTTGCACATCTGAGTATTATTTCCCCCAAAAATAATATCATCAACATAGACAACCATAATCAACATATCATCACCTTCATCCTTAATATACAAATTGCTATCTGCCACACCTTTCCTGAAGCCTTGCTCATGAAGATACTTGTCAAGTCTTGAGTACCAAGCCCTAGGTGCTTGCTTTAACCCATACAAGGCCTTTTTTAGCTTACACACATAGTCTAACTGTTCTGAGAGAGACACTCCTTCTGGCTGTTCTATGTAGACTTCTTCTACCAACACCCCATTTAGAAAAGCTGACTTTACATCCATTTGATATACCTTGAATGATTTGAAGCTTGAAAGGGCCAAAAACATTTTGATAGCTTCAAGACGAGCAACAAGAGCAAATGTCTCTTCGAAATCAACACCTTCTACTTGAGCATAACCTTTGCAGACTAACCTAGCTTTGTTTTTGACAATCTTTCCATCCTCATTGAGTTTATTTCTGAATATCCATTTTGTGCCAATGACATTCTTGTCCTTAGGTCTTGGAACCAGTTCCCAAGTTTCACTTTTCTCTATTTGATTTAGCTCTTCATCCATTGCTTTTACCCAAAATTTATCTGCACATGCTTCACTAAAATATTTTGGCTCAATCTGAGATAATAATGAAACATTTGTAGAATCACGTGAAGGAATGACTCTTCTTCTTGTTTGCTTGCTGTTTGGATCACCAATGATCAAATCTTTGGGATGATGTTTCTGAACATATCGTGATGGAGTTTTGGGAAGCAGTTGTTGTCTTTCCTCTTCTTCATCTGAAACCTCTCTGAATTCTTCTTGACAAATTTCATCACTGAGTTCCTTGACTGGTTCTCTTATCCCTGTCTTTTCATCAACTATTACATTTATGCTCTCTACAATTGTATGAGTTCTTTTGTTGAAGCATCTGTAGGCCTTGCTTTTGCTAGAATATCCAAGAAATATTCCCTCATCACACCTAGGATCAAACTTACCCAAATTCTGATCTTCCCTTCTGATGAAGCACTTACTCCCAAACACTTTGAAGTATTTTACTGTAGTTGGTCTTCCTTTCCACAACTCATAAGGAGTTTTATGATGATTGACTCTAAGTTGGGCCCTGGTGATAATGTAGATCGTTGTACTGATTGCCTCTTTCCAAAAGCCATCTAAAATTTTTGACTCATTTAACATAGCTCTAGCCATATTTTCAATAGTTCTATTTTTCCTTTCAACTACTCCATTTTGTTGAGGAGTTCTTGCTCCTGAATATTCTCTTTTGATTCCTTGTTGCTCACAGTATTCCACAAATTCATTTGAAGTGAACTCTCCTCCTCTATCTGATCTTAAGCATTTGATTCTCTTGTCAGTCTCATTTTCAATCATTTCTTTGAAAGCTTTAAATTTTTCAAAAGCTTTAGATTTTTCTTTGAGAAAAGTAACCCAAGTCATTCTAGAATAATCATCTATAAACAACATGAAGTAGCTTTCTCCCTGAATGCTCTGAGTTCTGGTAGGGCCACATAAATCAGTATGAATAAGATCCAATGGTTTTGAAGAAGTATACCCTTTTGATTTGAAACTGGTTCTGGTCTGTTTTCCATGTTGACACGGACCGCAAATGATGTTATGGGGCCTTTTTATTTTGGGCAAGTCTCTAACTGCTTCCTTGTTGCTAATATTGACAAGATTATCAAAGCTCAAATGCCCCAATATTTTATGCCATAACCAACTCTCATCTTCTTGAGTTAGAAAACACTTTTCCTTTTTTATCTCACTTAGCATGTAAAGATTGTTTGGAGTCCTTGTAGCACTAGCAATGAGTTTTCCATTTTTTTCTTTACTTATCTCACATCTATCTGAAAAGAAAGATACTATGTGCCCTTGATCACAAAGTTGACTCACACTTAGAAGATTATGTCTTAGGCCTTCTACATAAAGCACATTTTTTGTTTTGGATTTCCCATCCAAACTAAGAGTCCCTTTACCATAGATTTTAGTTGACCTGTTATCTCCAAAACTGACTGTTCCTCTCGTTTGTTTTTTTTAAGACCAAAAACTTTTCCTTTTCACCAGTCATATGTTTTGAACAACCACTATCAAGATACCATTTTTCTACTTTGTCTTGAGCATGAAAAGCAGTTTGAACTATCATTGACTTAGATTTGATCTCATTTCTCTTTTTAGTGAACTCAAGGCTAGATCTATCCAAACTGCACATCCTTGCTATATGCCCAAAATTCTCACACTTGTAACACATGACATTTTTATTCATAAGAGGTGCAAAAGAGTTAACATTTTCCTTACTATGGCTATTCAAAGACTTATTGCAATGCATAGCTTTGTGACCAAATATCTTGCAGGAAAAACAATAGCCATGGAAAGTATTATGTAACCTATTTTGATGCCTTGGATGATTGTTCTTCTTGTGACCAACTGGAATCCACCGCTCTTCAGGATGAAGATTGATCTTGCTTGAAGACCCTATTTCATGAATGGTGATACCATCCTTCTTTTGCTTTTCACACGGAGTATTCTATCTGAGAGCCAACTGTTCCAACTTCACTCTAAGAGACACAACCTCTTCTTCTAGTTTCTCGCAATTAGCTTCCTTTCCTTTTAGAGCCTGTTCAACCTTCTTCCCTTCTTCAGCTAGAATTTTGAAGTCTATAACACTTTGAGACAATTCTGATCTTGCTATCTCTTCTTCCTGACATTGATGCTTGAGAACAGAATTCTCTTCCCTGAATTTCTCAAGCTTTCTTAAAGCCAAGAAGAATTCACCTTTGAGATCGAACTCAACCTCTTCATCTCTTTTTGAATCTGTATGTTCCTCCCGATAGATCCTTCTCCAAGTTGTTAGGCTCTTTCTAGAGAGACCCGCTCTGATACCAATTGAAGAACATAAGCTTATACTGAGAGGAGGGGTGAACAGTATAAGACTTAACCAATTAATAATTTTAACTTTAGATAGCAGTGGCATCAACACAACATTAATCAAGACAGAAAGCATCACATATTGAAGACCCATTTTTAACGTGGTTCACCCAAAAAGGTTGGGCTACATCCACAAAAACTTTTCTCTAAAAGTTACTCTCAAAGTTCTTTGGGAATCCTTCCCAAATACAATGTTTATGAGCCTCGGCCCAAAGGAGATACCTTCCCCCAATCAGAATTTATGAGCCTCTGCTCAAAGGAGATACCTTCCCCTCTGGCTCTGGAAATGATCCCTCAGAAGATCAACTGCCTCTACCTCTTGCCAACACGTGGAACTCCTTTCCACCAAAGACCTCCTATCTTCAATGCTTAGCCTAAGAGACCTCTGCCTTCTATGATCACGTCCACAGTAGCTCAACAACCAAATCTATCCTCAGGTTCTTCTCATAGAACCAATACACCTCTATCCTCAAGTTCTCTGATAGAACTATCAAACTCATCTTCACAAGTCCTCTGCTCACTCTACGCAATCACAATCGCATTTTGGTCGAACTTCAACCTTTGCACCTCTGCGCAATCACAGCGACACCTTCTTCGCACACTCTACTTCCTTTACGATCTTTCACACTTAGAATGATTCGACGAAATGCACTCTACACACTACGATCAAATTTCGCACTCTGCACTCTCAGCAATCATCGCAACTCCCAACATAGGCAACTCTTCAAAATAGCTTGCCTTTTATAATAACACTTTCAAGATCAAAACCTTAATCTTAGTCGATTGTAACCTAGATAATACATAACCCTAAACTTCATCGGCTGCAAACCCTAATCTTCATCGGCTAAAATTTAACTTTGTCGGCTTCACTACCTCTATAACTCTTCTGTAGCTTTTGTCATGAAACTACAACATGTCGCGATATCGTGACACCTTTGCAACCGTACACTTCCTTTTGGCTTTTGTCATGATATCACGACACTTCAGCCTTTGTCGACTTCAACTAAGCTCTTGTCATGATATCATGACACTTTTGTCTTTGTCAGCATCAACTTTGCTTTTGTCGTGATATCGCGACACTTCTCCCTTCGTCGACCTCCTTTCTACTTTTGTCATGAAATCATGACACTTCTCCTATAGAAGACCTGCTTTCAGTTTTTGTCATGAAATCGTGACACTTTCTCTTCCTTGCACTCTTCTCTGCTTGCACTAGCAAAAACATGACATGTCATGAAATCGTGACACCTTTCGCTTCTGTACACTCTTCTCTGTAGGCACTAGCAAAAACGGAACATGTCACGAAATCGTGACACTTTCGCTGCCTTGTGCTTTTCTCTGCCTTACACCCGCGAAAATGAAACATGTCACGAAATCATGACACTTTTTGCATTCGTACGCTTTTTCTTCAATATGTCATGAAATCGTGACATTTCTTACTTCGAAACCTTTCCTTTCCTACATGTCGCAAAATCGTGACACTTTTCGTGTTACTTTCTCTCTCTTCGAACTTGTCACGAAATCATGACAATTCACACTATGGACTCTCTCTTCTGCATTATGTCATGAAATCGTGACACTTTTTCTTTCGGACTCTCTCTCCTGCAACATGTCACGAAATCGTGACACTTTTTTGTCCGTACAACCTTCCTTGCAATATGTCACAAAATCGTGACATTTTTGACTCCGTACATTCTCTCTCCTCTTTGAGTCGTGAAACTGCGACATGTCGCGATATCACGACACTTTTCTAACTTGCTTTCTCTCTCCTACTTAAGTCACGAAAATGCGACATGTCGCGATATCGTGACACTTTTCTAACTTGCTTTCTCTCTCCTGCTTAAGTCGCGAAAATGCGACATGTCGCGATATCATGACACTTTTCTAACTTACTTTCTTTCGAACCTGTCATGCCGTAACCTTCATCAAAACAAATTATTTTACATCAAATCAAATTCCTTCAAAAGCTTCTTGACATCAATGACAACTTATACACTTGAGCAAAGGCAATGTACCCAAAGTACCCAAAATTGCCAACAGATGCATTGGCAACAAAGGGAGCTAATTTCAATCCTCCTATGGATTTTGGGACTAAGAAGACCAAGGGAATTAAAATGGTTTTCAGACCTACAGTGTCGGATAAGCAAATATTCTAGCAGGTTTTCGAAAGTGATGAACAGATTCTGGACTTTATGATAAAAGAAGCATGCCTCACAACTATCCAAGAGGAAGACTTGGAGGAGATAGATCAACAAGACTTCATCCAGCTGAGAAACAATCATATCCCGAGGGGATTGGTCACCCTTGAAAGTTTATTCGATAATGAAGATAGGAAGAAGGTTGGAGCTATGAAGGTTGGTGAGAAGATCTATAAGGAGGTAGAAGTTGGAATAGGAAAGAAGCTAAATATTGGGATCCAATGTTCTCCTGAGGAAGCAGAAGAAATCAAAGCTTTGTGCTTAAAATACCAAGACACTGTGGCTTGGTCATATGAGGACCTTAAAGTTTATGACAAAAGGATTATCCAACATACTATTGAGTTAGAACCTGATGCTAAACCATTCCAAAAAAAATAGAGGCCTGTCAATCCAAGGATAGAAGCCATTATGAGAGAAGAACTTTTAAAGCTGCTAAAGGCTAGGATAATATATCCGATAAAACATTCCACTTGGGTAGCCAATTTGGTACCCGTAAGAAAGAAGAATGGAGATATACGCCTATGTGTGGATTTTAGAAATCTGAATCAAGCTTCCCTCAAAGATCACTATCCCCTTCCTCAGATTGACCAGATCTTACAAGTGGTAGCTGGAGCAGAGAGATTCTCGCTATTGGATGGTTATTCTGGATATAACCAAATTTGGGTAAAAGATCAAGATCAATACAAAACAACATTTACTACAAAATGGGGTACATTTGCCTATCAGAGGATGCCCTTTGGTCTGTCTAATGCAGGAGCTACATTTTAGAGGGCCATGGATTATGCCTTTGGTACACTTATAAACAAAGTTATTCTGATTTACCTAGATGACATGACTGTGTTTTCTCATGATAAAAATGATCATCTATCTCATTTGGAACAGGTTTTTCAAAAATGCAGAGAATTTGGTATTTCACTAAATCCTAAGAAGTCATTCTTTGTAGTACATGAGGGAAAACTACTAGGACATGTGGTCTCAAAGGAAGGTATGGCCATAGAGCCGGATAGAATTAGAGCAATTCTAGCTATTCCATTGCCTACTAATCAGAAGATGTTGCAGTCTTTCTTAGGTCAGATCAATTTTGTCAGGAAGTTCATTTCTGATTTTGCATAGAAGGTGAGACCTATATCTGAACTACTCAAGAAAAAGGTAGAATTCAAGTGGACTGAGGTTAGGAAGCAAGCTTTTGAGATCATCAAGCAATCCATTTCCACAGCCCCAGTTTTGATAAATCCTGATTTCAGCAAAGATTTTATTCTCTATGCTTATGGAGCTGAACAAAGTTATGCTTCAGTGCTCACCCAAAGAGATGATCAAGGGGATGAACACCCTGTATTATTTTGGAGCCAGAATTTACATGACTATCAAGTAAAATATAACTTTATTGAAAAACAAGTGTTTGTTGTGATGAAGTCACTTAAGAAGTTTAGACAATATCTGGTACAGAGCAAAACTTTGGTGTATGTGGTTCATCTAGATGTGAGAAGTTTTATCTTACAAGGTGACCTAGGAGATAAAAGGGCTGGTTGGATTACTAAGATCCAGGAGTACGACATGGAAATACACCCCACCAAGCTGGTAAGAGGTAGAGCCTTGTGCCAAGGATTGGTAGATACTTCAGCATTGATTGGAGTGACAGCTTGTCAGATAATAGAAGAGGATCAAGTAGAGATTGTCCACACTCCGGATTCTGATTGGATCGAACAAATGACCAGGTATTT
Organism: Wollemia nobilis; assembly: GCA_028583015.1. Classification (NCBI taxonomy): domain Eukaryota; kingdom Viridiplantae; phylum Streptophyta; class Pinopsida; order Araucariales; family Araucariaceae; genus Wollemia; species Wollemia nobilis. The sequence continues at coordinate 4,095,020 of JAQPPZ010016414.1, forward strand.
CCAAACTGGAATTTTCCCACCTGATCTGAATCCTTCTCAAAGAAGGAGGTATAGACTTCATGCTCTAAAATATGTATTACTTCCTGAAGGGTTGTTCAAAAGAAACTTGGATGGTATTCTCCTAAAATGTTTGAAGGAGGACCAACAAAAAAGAGTCATTGAAGAATTCCATGGAGGGTCAGCAGGTGGCCATAGCTCAGGTAGGACTACAACTTTGAAGATAATAAGAGCAGGCTATTATTGGCCTACTGTGTTCAATGATGCTTTTAAAGTCACCCAGGTCTATGATAAGTGTCAAAGGTATGTTGGAAAGACTAGAAATGTTGCATCCCCCCTGAAGCCTATTCAAGTTGAGGAGCCTTTTCAACAATGGGGATTAGATTTCATAGGAGTCATAAATCCTAATTCTTCAGTAGAGCACAAGTTTATCTTGATAGCTATAGATTATCTTACCAGATGGGTAGAGGCTATTCCTACAAAGAAGGCAGACCAAGAAGTTGTGATCAACTTTATGGAGAGTTTAATTTCCAGATTTGGAGTTTCGAAAGCTTTGGTGAGTGATAATGGCCCTACTTTTATAGGAGCTAAGTACATTGAGTTTTCCAGCAAGTATGGCATCACTCTTAAAAATACTTCAAACTATTACCCACAAGGTAATGGACTTGCAGAATCTACCAACAAGAACCTATTAAGGATTTTGAGAAAGTCTCTGGAAGGTAACAAAAGGAGTTGGCACCTATTGCTCGACCATGCTCTATGGGCAGACAGAATTACTATTAAAAAGTCTATCAAAACTTCTCCTTATGCACTGGTATATGGAAAAGAGGCAGTATTACCGATTCACCTAGAGATTCCAGCACTTAAGCTTGTCAGTTCAGAAGAAGAGTTAGAGGATGATCCAGTAAAAATTAGGTTGACACACTTGCTACAACTGGAAGAGAGCAGAACTCAAGCATATGATCATTTTTAGAAGCATTCATCAGACATTAAAGCATGGTTTGATAAAAAGGCCAGGTTCAAAAAACTTCAAGTAGGAGACTCAGTTCTCAGGTGGAATGTGGATAGAGCAAAGCCGAGTAAGCATGAAAAGTTTGATTCCTTTTGGGATGGTCCTTTCAAAATTATGGAAGCAAAAGAGTCTAATGTATTTTAGTTGAAAGACTTAGAAGGAAACATACAACCAATTCCGGTGAATGGTTTCCACCTTAAGCTTTACTATATATGAGAAATAAGCTCATTGTAACATATGTATATACATTGTACAAATATTTCCCTCTCCTTTCTGCACTTTCTATTTCATTTTCTTTCTGCACTTTGTAATTAGTTATTTTTCGAAGAAATGCTAAAAAAAAAAAGAGAGAAAGAAGAAGTTTTGCAAGAAATGACTAAGTATTGGTCGGATTCATGGTAATCTTCCATCCCACACATTGTGCTGTGTAAAACTCCTCGGAGTGACATTCCGCCCTCAAGACCGCATGGTCAGATCCGGATTGGCGATTCCGCAAGAATGGTCCATCAAAAGAGAAACAAGAATGGCACTAATCTGGGAACCTCTCAAAGCTGGAGATAGTCGGAGTGGAATCAAGGTAAAGCCAAACAACAAGTTCTAAGTTGACACGTGGAGGCTAAATATTGCTCGTGCATTCAATTCTAACAAACTCGCATGAGGACTAAAGAGTAGCCGAAGGGATGCGATGAGTTGGCAACATGATTTCAAAATTTGGCCAATGAGAAGGGAAGACGCCACTTTTTGTGCCATCAAATTAAATAATGAAATGGATTGGAAAGTGTGCCTACGAAGATATCATGCAACAGTTGCATTAATGGTGAAAGATACATGGTCTCCAGAAGAGAGAAGTAATGAAAAGCATATGCCAAATTCATTTAGAGGCCCCTTGCATCTACAGAAAGGTAGAAGAGGTACAACCATACCTTGAAGGATTTACTATAAATCAGGAGGACGAAGCTTGCTACTGTCAAGATGGCACCCAAGAAATCATCCGCTGAATCAGTGAAAATAGTGACAAGGTTGCAGGTGCATGCACATCGCACCAGTCGAGTTGCAGATACGGTGATGGCAAGAGTAGGGAGGACCCGCCTCAGGACTGATTTTGAATTTCCATATTTTGAAGGGAAGTCGATGCAATGGTAAGGTATGGTAGCCATAAAATCTTTTTTGTTCTCTTATATATGTGATTATGTGCACCACTATCCCGAACTGGTCTCTGCTATGATTCAGTTCTATGATCCTGATAATAGAATAGTCAAAACCCCTGAGGGCACTCCCCTATTTTCTATTACCAGGGAGGCATGCTATGAATTATTCATCGTAGGGGTAGGACCACCATCAAATCTTAGACCATTTAGCATAGCAGAGCTAAATAGGGCTTACAATAACATGATGGCTATAGAAGAAAAAAGGGAGGCACTAGAAAAATGGCTTCACTTTAATTTCATAAGGATAAGGAATGAAGCCGAGATGCCTGAAGTCCCAATTCATATTGATGAAATTGCATACCCAAAATTATTTTCTATGTTGGCTTGTATAGAGGGTTTGGACTCTGACAGGATGGTGCACGGTTGGCAAATCACCGTGGCATATTGTATGTCTGATGAGAGGATGTACAAGAAAGGGGCGAGAGAGAGGGGTACCAGAGTAATTTACTTTGACTGGCTGACTTTTCTTGCTCAAAGAATCCATGAGCAGATGGTAAACATGAAGAAAGGTGTTGGTGCTCCCAGTTTTAGGCATTGCTCGAGTCTGGTATGGATGTTCTATGCAGCTATCAGAGATAGAATGCCATGGATTCTAGCTAGGGATAGAACCAGTGATGGAGAACCCTTGCCAGTCTATTATTGGATAGATATTTTGAAAAGTAGCAAGTCCCATTACAGATTCAATTTGGAATTTTTGGAACCTACCCTTAAAATAATGTACAATGAGTGCCCTAGGTTGCCTTCCTTAGCTAAGCAGATTCTGAGGAAGGAATACTCTGAAGAGGGAGATTGGTATCTGCTAACAGAGGGCACAGTAATCAGGTTGTACGGTTTCATAGGTAAACCCTTTCTCTTACCTCACTTTGTCACAGAAAGGCTATTCACCCTAGAGTATCTAAGGCAGGTGGTATACATTGATGCAAGCTATGGTTCTGGAAGGAAGAAGAGGTCTCTAATTACTTACCACCCTAAAAATAATATTATTGTATCCGAGTGGTAGGGCCAACAAATTGAGTAGTACCTTGATAGATTAGGTCTGTTCTATATTCCTCAAAGGTGGAGTTATGATCCTGACGGTATTTTCACTATGAGAAATAAAACCCTCAATGGAGACAAAGCCTATAAATTTGAAAGAAGGCCCAGGGCTAAATTTGAACAGGGGAGGAATAATGATGAAACTACGTTTTTGGAGTGGAAGGTTTCAAATATGGGTCAATTGCCTCCATGGTTGGATTTCTATGAACAGGTGGTAGATTTTGATCCAGAGCATGAGCTCAGTCATCGACTTACAAAATATGTGATTGATAAAGTAAGAATTGAATCTACTAATTTGAAAGACCTTCCTTCTAAAGAAGATATATCACAGAGAGGAAAACCGGTAGAGAAAGGGCCATGGAAGGTAAAAAATATTGCAGATTGGTGGCGTATGAGGGTCGAAATTGGAAAATTTTTTCCCAAATCAAAGTTTGGAATGAAAATGGATAAGGAATTTTTTGGAATTTATAATAAAAATTTTGAAACCTGGAGACCGAAGGATGTCAGGAATATGGTTTTGATAAGTGAAAAGCCCCAGAATGATTCTGAATCACTACTTCCTCTAACACATCAGAGAATTCAGATAGAAGTATGGGAAGTTCCTTCGACCATAGCTGAAATACCTAAGATCTCCAAACTTATCTCTGAGCAGGTGGAGAAGCTTCTCGAGAAGGCTAAATTGACAAATGAGACACAATATTCCAAAGAGATAGCGGTCAATATCCTGCTAATTGAAATAAGATCCCCACATTTTTCTATTATCCCCATAGTCTCAATTGAATTACTACCCATAGCTGAGCAGTCCCTACTTTCAAGGGTAGAACAGGGAGATGAAGAGGGGGAAAATTCTGAAGGGGAGAAGGCCACTTATCAAATAGTGTACAGAAGGACTAAGAGGGCCCTAGAAATAGAGGAGAGTGAGGTCTCCAAGAAGCAGAAAATAAGTGTAGGAGGAATTGTTGAAGAGGTAGTTGTTGCTACTACAGAAGGGTTAGTTGACCAAGAACAACAGCTGGCAACAGAAGCTGAAAAGGAGCACCCTACATCTATAGGCAAAGGTACGGTTTCTAATCCCTTTTCTCCTTCTCATCCCCATAAATCCCCAGAAGGGTTTCCCTCCCTTTCTAGTCAAGATGTGGTAAATTTACCTCCTCCACCTTACAGTTCTTCCCTCGCTTTATCATTAGCTATGGAGGTGTCGATCAGTTCTGTGGTGTCACAACCTTCTCCGAACCCACCTTCCACTTCTCAGATACCCACTCCTATGTCCACCATTGTCGCTCTCTCACCTCCTTCATTATCACCATCAATAGGAAGTTGCATTCTGAATCCATCCATCCCATCCACTATTAGTTTGGTCCCTATTTCTCTGAATTTACCTATATCGACAACAGTAGTAATCATGGAATCCACCATTGTAACAGAAGCTGTTGTCAAAGTGTCTTCATCCCTACCAACAAAGAGTCACTCCACCCTTATGTTTTTAATGCCATTATCTCCTTTGGTGGTCGATGTTTCAAGATCTATTGCTATATCCCAAGAGCAGGCAAGCGCTCAGAGCATAAATGATTATTGGGTAGAGAAGCTTACTAAGCCTTCCAATCGGATGGTTGTGACTAGGAAAAGTATGTATGTTAACCCCATCACTAGGCAAAGGGTTTCAAGGTCTTTGATTCCATAGGTAAGAAAACCCGAGAATGAGATGACTACTCAGGATTATAGAGTAGAAGAAGTCATAGAAGATATTGACAAGCTTCATGCTGAAGATGAATTGGGGATGGCCAAGGCTCATTTAGAAACCTTTTATGTGAAGATGGATATAGCTAAAGATAAGGTAGATAAGCTGGAACAATAGGTTGAAAAGCTTAGGAAGAGCTTCTATGATAAAAAGGAAGTAGAAAAATCTTTGAGAGAAGAGGTGAAGAGTTGGCAAGAAATATTTCAAAAGGCTAATAAGCTGAAGGATCAATTAGAAGAACAAAAGAAGTTGCATGAAGATCAGGCAAGAGAAATTCAAAATTTGAAACATCAGCTTCAGGTTGAGAAAACCAAATCCTTAGGGTTTTCCAAAGATGATTTGAAAAGAATAAAGTAGGAGTTGCTTTCTAAAATTCAAGGAAAATGTTCAGGTCTTCAACTTGTAATCGACTACCTGAAGGATGCCAGCCAATTGCTCTCCACCATTCAGAAGGATTTAGATCGAATCATGGGAGAGTTACAGTCTATGGTGATTTCGGTAGAGAAAATATATAGATTGGTTAGTAGTAGGCTTAATGGTGTTGCTAAACCAATTTCTAATAGAGAGTGGAATCTAGCTGGGGTAGCTTCAAGGATAGTGGTGAAGAAGCATAGGGCAGTCCAGAGAGCTTGGTTGTTGTGTGACAGGATGGACAGAAGAATCAAAGAAATCATTGACATAAATGAGGAGATGATTCATGTTGGTTTCGAAGGACTCTAGAAGGAGGATCACAACTTGTTATCTATGGAAGAAGTTCAGTAGAACATTAAAGATATCTTGCAGGATGAGGCTGAGATTGATTCACTAGAAGAGCCACTATCACAAGAACAAGCTGCTAAATTAATTGTGAGTTACACCCATTTAAGAGATCTCATGGAAGATCTGGTGATTAAAGGGAATGCTGCTAATTATGAGGATGTTGGGAAGCTACAATATGTTTATAAGCAGCTTAAAGAGACATCAAATCCCTCTGAGGAAGATTGGAAACATGTCCTCCAGTCTTTGGAATCAATGGTCAAGTTGTTGGGGGACACCTCCGGTGAGAATAATCAGAGAGTACAAACTCCAGAAGATGAGGATGAAGGGGGTGTGGAAGAATAAGGATAATATTGAGCACTTACAGGCCCAGGAGGGGCTCATGCTTAAATCATTTTTATTTATATTCGTACATATTCATCAGTTTTGTATTTCTATTTTTACCCTGACGATTGTCAGAAATAAGCAATAAAGGTATGAAGTCTACAGAACAACATTTTTGTGTGAAGGTATTCTTTGAAATAAAGCCTTATAAAGGAGGTAGAGTTGTGTATAGTTTTGGAAGACAGTAATAGTACTGATATTATGGACACAAGTCTATGGCCGAACAAGTGGGTTTTATGATGTTTTTGGCATGGTTTCTATATGAACCTTTACCCTCTAAGTAGAATTTGTGCTTTCAGAGGGTAAGGTTTGTATGGAAGTTATTCCTTAAAACATATCTTCAAAAAATCAGTTTTGTTTTGACTCCTAAGGCCCAATGGATAAGACTCTGGATTCGATTGGCTTTGCGAGCAAATCCACCCGGGAGGCACCAGAATGTAGGCCCAAAATGGCCACATACTTAGTAAAATTTTGTATAATTTTTACTAAGTGATAAAACTACCATTCCGCTCTGGAACAAGGTTGATAAGATGAATCCGCTCAATAGTCATGCAGTTTTGCTTGTTTAAAATGATTTCGAGGAACTCCATTCCGGGTCCGGATTGAAGAAGGATTGCAAAATCCATAAAATTTTGTGAAAGGTGGTGACGTCAGCAAGAAAAAAGTGCGGAATGGCCCTTTTGCATATACCCGATTCTAGAAACTCTTTTGCTCCTCGCCCCGGATTAGCGTTATCCTCAAATCCACAAAAGTCTCAAGGAGATGATGATGTAAGCAGAGGAAAAGTGTGGATTGACAATCCGGAGAATGAACGAGTCTTTTTCTATCCAGAATGAAGATAAGGCGGAATGGCGGAATGATGTAAGAACTTAACTCCGGATCCGGACTAAGGAAGATGCTCATTCTATCCGGAATGGAATCCACAAAAGTTATAAAGAAGAGGTGATGTCATCAATATTTTAATGTGGATTAGAAAAGATAAAAGCTCCAGAGTGGATTCAAGGTTCGAATTTCCAAGATCCAGATTGGATGTTCTACTACTAATTAAAATGATGTCATCCAACGGATGGGCTCTCAGCTTATACCGGATCTAATCTGGACCATGGGATAAAGAAGATCAATGGTGGAGGTTAGTCTGCTAAATCTGGGCCATTTAAAAGGATGTCCCTACACCAGAACTATAATAGATTGGTCGGAAGATGAAGCATCGAGAGTTTCCAAGAAGATCAAACCAGAGGCAGTTGCAGATCGATGGTGGCGCTCTACTCCCAAGAAATATCTATGGAAGTGCATGATCTAGAATGTTCTGAACTGTAGTTCTAATGAGTGACCAACAAGTTGTAGAGAACCCATGCTGCCATGGCGGTTTCCATTTCAATGGATTTCTTAGAGGTTTGACCAATGAGCTAATGCCAGCTAAGTTCTTTGTTGAGCTATTGTAACAAGATTTGATGTATTGTTTCTTGATTTTGTAATATGAAAAACTATAAGTAGAGGTCGAACCCTCATTTTGAAGGGTCGGCTCTAGCGTGTTTTCCTGTACCATTGTAAATATTTTTGAAGAGCTGAATGAAAGGAGCAATACATTGATCTTCGCCTCAAGGCTGCATTTCCATGCTTGATGTCAGAGGTTCGGATTTCATAGTTGTATTTCTATGAATACTTAGATGGTTAGTTTGTGCCTATCTTGGATTACTAGTTGTTATGAGTAATTGAAATCTGCTTTGAAGTTTGTTCTGTGTTATTAGTAAGTACATTTCTATAAAATCTAGTTTTGGTGAATTCTGCTATTTGGATTATCATTTCTTGGATATTGAAATTGCTTGCTATAACATTTCTCTATTATGCTTTAATATCTGAAATGAGCTATCTTGGGATAAGGGTTGATCTGAATGTATGTCTTTAATATGGTTTTTGGGGAGCTTTTTATGGTGATGCAATGTTGTTAACCTATCCATCCACTGATATCTACATCTCTCTAACCCTAACCTTCTCTTACCCTAAACTCCAAGCCCTAATTGAGCATAATTGTGTCAACAATCTGCTAAGTTGACAAGGAACCAACCTACTCTGGAGGTTGGATCGAAAACCCTAGTTTTGGTCCTTCCAATGTTGAGTGTTGAGCTACAGCTATCGGGTGCAAGCCTAAATAGAAAGTAGGAAGATAGACAACCATAGTATCAAGTAAAACTTGGTGCAATTCAGTGCCCAACAGAAAGTATATCATATTATATATCATTGGAAATCTTATTTAGAGGGTTATTTGATTAACTTGCTTAGAGGGAGAAATAAGGTGTATGTAATATTTCTATTTTTGTAAAGGGTTTCAAAAGTGAAGGTTGTTTTGGTTATTTTTCAAAGGTGATTAATTCTTTCATGAGGGGACATGTTGTATCTTATTGAGTATGAGTGATAAGGTGTTATTTGGATATTATTGTTGTGATATTAATAATGATCTCTAACCCTTGTTGAAAGTTGAAAAAGAAGTTTGTTGAGTGTGGCAGATTTAGTGGACATCCAATAAGGCATCAAAAGGTATGAGCAATATTCTCCATTGACTTTGTTATGGTGGTTGATTTCTGAAATATCATTGGAGAGAAAAGGATTGATTGTGGTTTCCTTTTCAAAAGTGGTTGGTTGAATTCTTCAAGGTTTTCTAGTTTGATAGTTGTGTTTAAACCATATTTTATAAGCATAGTTGTTGAAGCCCATTGGTTATGCAAATAACTTGAGTTAGAAAATAACATGAGTATCATTGTTATGTGAGATTTGTGGTTAAGCATTGTTGGAAACATTTGAGTTAGTTGATACATGCTCTGACTAGGGTTTTGTGAGAAAGAGTTATCCCTTGTGGTGATTGGTTGAGTTGAGTTGATTGAGCCTAGTCAAGTGATTGAGTGATGTGATTGTTCAAGTTCCATGAAATAAACTATTCTATAATTCTGATTTGAGTTGAGATTGAGATTTGAGATTAGAACATATTGAGTCTCTAACAATTCTCTTTATTCTTCTATAAGACTTGAGTTGAGTTGATATTGATTTGAGTTGAGATCATTGTGGATCATTATTGTCATCCATTGTAGAGTGCATTACCTTTTATTATTGAGTTAATCATTTAGCCTTGCCTTCATATATTTGTGGATGAGATTTGAGTGCTACTTGAGCATGATTGATTGAGCCTTTAAGAAGGCTTTTGGGACAGATTTGTGGACAGCATTTGAGCAAGTTCTTGGTGAGCTTGTTGAGAAGATTTTTGAGCAAGTTCTTGGTGAGCTTTTTGAGCAGATTTTTGAGCAAGTTCTTGGTGAGCTTGTTGAGTAGTTTTTGTCATTGTTTTCATCCATTATAGAGTGCATTGCCTTTCATTATTGAGTTCATCATTGAGCCTTACCTTCATATATTTGTGGATGAGATTTGAGTGCTACTTGAGCATGATTGGTTGAGCCTTTAATAAGGCTTTTGGGACATATGTATGGATATATTTGGGACAACATTTGAGCAAGTTCTTGGTGAGCTTGTTGTGCAGATTTTTGAGCAAGTTCTTGCTGATCTTGTTGAGCAGTTTTTGAGAAAGTTCTTGGTGAGATTTTTGAGCATATTTTGAGCAAGTTCTTAGTGAGATTGTTGAGAAAATTTGAGCAAGTTCTTGGTGATCTTGTTAAGAATATTTTTAGCAAGTTCTTAGTGACCTTGTTGAGCATATTTTAGCAAGTTCTTGGTGAGCTTGTTGAGCAAATTTTGAGTAAGTTCTTGGTGAGCTTGTTGAGCAAATTTTGGACAAGTTCTTAGTGAGATTGCTAGAGCAATTTTGGGCAAGTTCTTGGTGAGCTTGCTGAAGAAGATCAGTGGATTTCCTACCTGAGTAGATCAATATTGCCTTGCTGAGCATATCAGTGGATTGCCTACCTAACTAGATCAAGATTGCCTAGTTGAGTAGATAAGTGGATTGCCTACCTAATCATATCAGTGTATTTTCTAGCTTTGAGTAGATCAAATTAATCATTTATATTGGTATAAGGATCCTTATTTCTATTTGAAATATTATAAAGAGATTATCTTGTGGAGTACCCCACATTGGGGGAACCACGTTAAATCTTGTGTCTCAATTGTGTGTGGTGATTTGTGCACTTGTTTACTATTGTTATCTATGTCATTAATGCACACTGTTATATTTGGTTATTGCAATTAAGGACACTAATTGATATTGGTTTGGAAAGAAAGTAAAAAGTGGGTGCTATATTTTTCACCCCCCTTCTTAGTATAATCTTGTGTTCTTCATTCTCCTTATTCAATGATAATCTCTTTATCTTTGCCCTGGCTAGTCCCAACATTTTTGATGATGAGCATAACAGGGATACCATTGATTCCTAGTGGTATTTTATCTGCAAGAGTTTTAGACCATGTGGCATGATAATCGTCATACCTCTTGTAAAACTCATTATCAATTTTTATTCCATATCTGGTGTGCATCTATATCTGGCACCTCATCTTCCAGCAAGCTAGGATTTTTGCATGCATCCAATATTTACCCTTTTTCTTCATCCTTTAAATAACCTTTTCATCTAACTTGTGGTTTGGATTAACATTGGATTCCTAGTCTATCAAATTCTCATATAAATCATGTCATGGGGCTAATGGTTGAAGAACACAAGCTTATACTGAGAGGGGGGGTGAACAGTATAAGACCTCTTTTTACTTTTTCCTTTATACTTCAAAATAGTAAAGCAATATACCCAAAGCAATATCAAAGCAATGCACAATATCATCCACAAAGTGACACCAATTTTAACGTGGTTCACCCAAAATGGTTGGGCTACGTCCACAAAACTTTTCTCTAAAAGTTATCTCAAAGTTCTTTGGGAATCCTTCCCAATTACAATGTTTATGAGCCTCGGCCCAAAGGAGATACCTTCCCCCAATCAGAATTTATGAGCCTCTGCTCAAAGGAGATACCTTCCCCTCTGCTCTGGAAATGATCCCTCAGAAGATCAACTGCCTCTACCTCTTGCCAGCACGTGGAACTCCTTTCCACCGAAGACCTCCTGTCCTCAATGCTTAGCCTAAGAGACCTCTGCCTTCTATGATCACGTCCACAGCAGCTCAGCAACCTGTACCAAACACAGTCGGTCGGTCTAGTACAAGTCTTCCTCTGTCTGTCAGATTTGTCCAACCTAAGCTTGAACAAATCAATCCTCTGCACACAAGCCTTCTCAAAGACTTGCCAAATCTGTCCTCAGGTTCTTCTCAAAGAACCAGTGCACCTCTGTCCTCAAGTTCTCTGATAGAACTATCAAACTCAGCTCACAAGTCCTCTGCTAGGACCTGTCCAAATCTGCTCACAAGTCCCCACCGGAACCTATCCAAGACTGCTCACAAGTCCCCATCGAAACCTGTCCAAAACTCAGCAAGCTCACCAAGAAAAAAAACTTTCTTAGTAGGAAATCACAAGGTGAATTGTTAGAGACCCAATGTGATTTTTCAAACTCATAGAAGCATAAAGAGAATTGTTAGAGACTCAATATGTTCTATACTCAACTCCCAATCTCAAAACTCAACTCAAATCAACTCAGCTCAAACTCAATCTCAAATCTGAAAACTCAACTCAATATCTGAAATGGATAGGATAGAATGCTTTCTTTCAAGAACATGAAACCCCAACAATTGCCAACTATGCAAAGAATCACATAACAATGATACTCATGTTCTTTTCACCATCAATTAGGGCTTCAACAACAATGCTCATCAAACAAGGTTCAATCAACACCATTCAACTCAAAACACAACCTTGAAGCATTTCACAATCAACATCTAGAAAAGGAAACAAGTAGAACTCCTTTTCTCTCCAATATTGTTTGAACAAAAAGCATCCACCAACTCAAATCACAATAGCACAAAACAACTTTTCAAATCATCAACAAAGGAGTAAGCCCAACACTTTAACCAAGTAAAGAATAGCTTGATTATTACCAATTTAATGAAAGCAAATGTCAATCTCAAAGCTGCCCACTTAAGGTTTCACAACTTCACACAAGAAGCAATTTTAACCTTAAAACATCATGCTTTCATTTCCATAATCAACCAAAAGCACTCTCAACATTACAAGAAAAATTTATCCCTTATACACCTTATTTCTCCCTTATAGTCTTATCAAAAATAAAATTTATCTCTCATAAGAATGCAATAAGATATTTCAAACAACACCTTCAAAAGAATCTTTTATCAAAATAAAACAAGCTTTAAACTCCTTATAACTCCTAAGCTGTTTTTCCCTCTAATAAACTTCCTCCATCCGCAAAATACACTTAGCAAAAATTAATTTCGAAAATACCTTGGCCAACATCAAAAATCATGCTATGGAGAAATTGCACATGAATTCTAACACCACCCGCTGCATCCACTTCACGATGAAAAACCCTTTCACGTTATTCGAATGCGGAACCTCCCGTTCGGGTAGCGCGCCAACAACCTAGCCGCTACCGGTGCGCCAAAGGCGCCCGGTGAGGTTTAAACCTCACGTTGTTAGCCTTGTTCCTTCTATGCCAGGGATTAAATAAAACAACAGTGCCTCCCTTTCTTCTGACGTGAACATGAAGATGAAAACCTTACGATGGATTTACGACAAACGGCGAGTACAAAAAAAATGAACAACGGATTCACGAAAACGGCGAAGACACAGTCGAACGACGAGTTTACGAAAAGCGAAGACACAATCGGAGAAGAAATCCGAACAGCGGATCACGAAATCACAGCGAGCAACTCTTTTCAAAATATGGATGGGATAATTCTTGATTTTCATCGAGGGAGATTTATATGCATTTTTACCATAAGCTCTTGACGTCGGCGAGGAGTTTAACACGTCGATGGAGGTCTTGGCTAGCGCCCACAATCTTAAAACATAGCGCCCACATAGTTAAGACATTTGCGCCATGGGTTAGGAGAACCCATTGCAAACAATAATTTAATATTTATTTAAAAATAATTAAAGGGAACCTTAACAAGGTTTTTAATTATTTAAATAAATACTTCCTCCTGGACCCAAATGCATTAAACTAATGCATCCACCTATAATCTTTAAACCTGCCAACTTGGGGTTTACAAAAGACCTTTGAAACTGTCATGTCGTAACCTTCATCAAAACAAATTATTTGACATCAAATCAAATTCCTTCAAGAGCTTCTTGACATCAATGACAACTTATACACTTGAGCAAAGGCAATGTACCCAAAGTACCCAAAATTGCCAACAATCTCCCCCTTTGTCATTGATGGCAAACCTTTACTGAAAACACTTCTCAAGAGCCAAAACTGAAACCAACTGTGCTAACACGACCAATATGCACTGAGAATCTTCCTTTGAAGTTTTGCTCCCCATGACTTGAAGCTCTCCTCTTCACTTTGAAGCTCTCCCCCTTACTCATATCTCTCCCCCTTTGTCATCAATGGCAAAGGGTCACCTTTGGGGCTCGGGACTAAGAATGAGCCTCTTAGCTTAGTCCCTCCCCCACCTCCTGATGAGGTGATTAATTCTAGGGTGGGAGTAAAACTCCCATTAGGCACTGATCATCATCAGCGTCTATAACTTCCTTGTCGGGCCTTCTCTTGAACTCTTTGTCCATATTCCTATTCTTGTCATTATTCTTGTTCTTGTTCTCATCCCTGTTCTTGTCCATGCCTTGATCCTTGGACCTGATCATGCCATTGTTCCTATTCCTGTATTCTGGAATTTCAGCTCTACACTGTCTGATTATGTGACCTTCATTGTTGCACTTGAAACACTTGACGATGTTGTTTCTCTGAGGTAAACCTGATCTTTGAATCCACTAGTTCTGACCAAACCTGTTCTGACCAAACCTATTCTGACCAAACCTGTTCTGACCAAACCTGTTCTGATCAAACCTGTTCCTGTTATTTGCCTTGCAATAAACTGCCTTGTGCCCAAACTATTGACAAGAGTAGCAATACCCTTGAAAGAAACTAGCACTTCTAAAATTGTCATTTACCTTCTTCACTTGAGCCATGCAATGTGAAGCCATGTGACCAAACCTGTGACAAGCAAAACATCTGCCTTGAAACTTTCCTTTATTTGACCTCTTAGGTTCTGAAAACTTCTTCTTCTCATTCTGAATTCTGTTTTCTGTTTATGTGCATCTATCATTCAAGGACTCCTTTTCTGAAATACTTTCCTCATCAGAACTCTCTTCCTTTTGGAGTCTCTTACTAGACTCTCCAACTTGTTCCTTGTGTGGCTTAACAAAACCAAGGCCTATTTTATCTGTTGTCTTTCTTTGACCTTTGATGAGTGACTTAACCTTTTTGGAGCTATCTTGAAACCTGTAAAGCTTATCCTTGTACTCTTTAGTTTCCTCTTTCAAAGAAGCCATTTTCTGTTCTAACTCACTATACTCAAGAACCTTAGACTCTAACTCATCCTTGAGTTCTTGTGTCTTAGCTATAGAGAAGTCAAGACTTTCTATAAGATCATCTCTCTCCATACAACATTCATCTAACTTATCCTTGAGTCTAGCATTCTTCTTTCTTTCCTTTTTCAAAGCACTAAGAGCACTAATAAGTTCACCTTCAAGATCTACTTCACCTTCCTCTATATCTTCCTCTATTTGTTTGCTTTTTGAATCATCAAAGCCTTTTTCAGATTTCTTATCACTAGAGGTGCTACCCTTTTCAAAAACCATACATGCATCTTCCTTATAGTTTTCTGAAGCATCCTCATACATACTAGAAACCAAATCATTATTTGTGCAATCATCCTCAAGGTGACCAAAGTTTCCACATCTAAGACATTTCATGATAATGAATCTATGTTTCGGTTCTTCCTCTTTTTCTGATATGAACAACATCTCATTTTCATCATCACTTGAAGAACTTTCACTATCACTACTAGAACACTTACTTGCTTTGTCTAGGTAGAAACTCTTCTTGTGCTTGTGAGAATACCTCTTTCCTTGATTGTTGTGCTCATCTTTGTTCTTCCTGTGATGCTTGTGCTTTTCAGAATCCTTGCTCTTAGAATCTTGTTTATCTTCATCACTTTCATTCTTGGGAACAGTACATTCGGTAGCATAATGACCAAACTTTCCACAATTGAAACATCTTATATTTTTCATACTTTTGTGCTTTCTAGAGAACTTGCCTTTCTTGTTGTAATATGCCTCTTCATCACTAGAAGACTCATCACTATCTTGAAGTTGTTTACCCTTGGATTTCTTGGTAGCCTTGAAAGTTGCCTCTTTCTTGACATCAACCTTCACTTGAGTTCTCAACTCAAATGCTTGCAAGTATACTATGGAGCTCATCCTTTTTCAACTTATCCAAATCTTTAGCTTCCTCAATAGCAGAAATATTTTCACTAAATCTATTAGGAAGAGATCTTAAAATCTTATCACAAACATCATTTTCAGCAAGCTCAAGACCTAAGTCTTTCATGGAGTTAACAACCTCATCCATACGAAGCATGTAGTCACTAATATTTTCATCATCATTCATCTTGAGTTGTTCAAACATACCTTTGAAGTGTCTCAACTTGGCCTTTCCGACATTTGTATCACCTGTATGAACCACCTTCAATTGTTTCCACATTTCACTAGTTGTCTTGCGGTGAATCACTTTGGTGAGATCTGCTTTCTGTAAGCCTTTCGAGGATTGCATTCATTGCTTTTGAATTGTTGTGATGTAGGAGCCTTTCTTCTTTAGTATTAGGACCATGTTCAGGAATAGTGTACTCATCTTCAATCACTTCCCAAACCTCATTCCCAAGTGCCATTAGATGAACCTTCATCCTTGCACTCCAAAGACCAAAATCTGACCCATCAAGAATAGGTGTTGCATTGCCACTTGAATGATCCATTGTGTTCTTTACTAGCTTTTCCTTCAAGCTATTAAACTTTTCGAAGGCACCGACTACGATACCAATTGAAGAACACAAGCTTATACTGAGAGGGGGGTGAACAGTATAAGACCTCTTTTTACTTTTTCCTTTATACTTCAAAATAGTAAAGCAATATACCCAAAGCAATATCAAAGCAATGCACAATATCATCCACAAAGTGACACCAATTTTAACGTGGTTCACCCAAAATGGTTGAGCTACGTCCACAAAACTTTTCTCTAAAAGTTATCTCAAAGTTCTTTGGGAATCCTTCCCAATTACAATGTTTATGAGCCTCGGCCCAAAGGAGATACCTTCCCCCAATCAAAATTTATGAGCCTCTGCTCAAAGGAGATACCTTCCCCTCTGCTCTAGAAATGATCCCTCAGAAGATCAACTGCCTCTACCTCTTGCCGGCACGTGGAACTCCTTTCCACCGAAGACCTCCTATCCTCAATGCTTAGCCTAAGAGACCTCTGCCTTCTATGATCACGTCCACAGTAGCTCAACAACCTGTACCAAACATAGTCGGTCGGTCTAGTACAAGTCTTCCTCTATCTGTCAGATCTATCCAACCTAAGCTTGAACAAATCAATCCTCTGCACACAAGCCTTCTCAAAGACTTGCCAAATCTGTCCTCAAGTTCTTCTCAAAGAACCAGTGCACCTCTATCCTCAAGTTCTCTGATAGAACTATCAAACTCAGCTCACAAGTCCTCTGCTAGGACCTGTCCAAATCTGCTCACAAGTCCCCATCGAAACCTGTCCAAAACTGCTCACAAGTCCCCACCGAAACCTGTCCAAAACTCAGCAAGCTCACCAAGAAAAAAAACTTTCTTAGTAGGAAATCACAAGGTGAATTGTTAGAGACCCAATGTGATTTGTCAAACTCATAGAAGCATAAAGAGAATTGTTAGAGACTCAATATGTTCTATACTCAACTCCCAATCTCAAAACTCAACTCAAATCAACTCAGCTCAAACTCAATCTCAAATCTGAAAACTCAACTCAATATCTGAAATGGATAGGATAGAATGCTTTCTTTCAAGAACATGAAACCCCAACAATTGCCAACTATGCAAAGAATCACATAACAATGATACTCATGTTCTTTTCACCATCAATTAGGGCTTCAACAACAATGCTCATCAAACAAGGTTCAATCAACACCATTCAACTCAAAACACAACCTTGAAGCATTTCACAATCAACATCAGAAAAGGAAACAAGTAGAACTCCTTTTCTCTCCAATATTGTTTGAACAAAAAGCATCCACCAACTCAAATCACAATAGCACAAAACAACTTTTCAAATCATCAACAAAGGAGTAAGCCCAACACTTTAACCAAGTAAAGAATAGCTTGATTATTACCAATTTAATGAAAGCAAATGTCAATCTCAAAGCTGCCCACTTAAGGTTTCACAACTTCACACAAGAAGCAATTTTAACCTTAAAACATCATGCTTTCATTTCCATAATCAACCAAAAGCACTCTCAACATTACAAGAAAAATTTATCCCTTATACACCTTATTTCTCCCTTATAGTCTTATCAAAAATAAAATTTATCTCTCATAAGAATGCAATAAGATATTTCAAACAACACCTTCAAAAGAATCTTTTATCAAAATAAAACAAGCTTTAAACTCCTTATAACTCCTAAGCTGTTTTTCCCTCTAATAAACTTCCTCCATCCACAAAATACACTTAGCAAAAATTAATTTCGAAAATACCTTGGCCAACATCAAAAATCGTGCTATGGAGAAATTGCGCATGAATTCTAACACCACCCGCTGCGTCCACTTCACGATGAAAAACCCTTTCACGTTATTCGAACGCGGAACCTCCCGTTCGGGTAGCGCGCCAATAGCCTAGCCGCTACCGGTGCGCCAAAGGCACCCGATGAGGTTTAAACCTCACGTTGTTAGCCTTGTTCCTTCTATGCCAGGGATTAAATAAAACAACAGTGCCTCCCTTTCTTCTGACGCGAACACGAAGACGAAAACCTTACGACGGATTTACGACAAACGGCGAGTACAAAAAAATGAACAGCGGATTCACGAAAACGGCGAAGACACAGTCGAACAACAGGTTTACGAAAATGGCGAAGACACAATCGGAGAAGAAATCCGAACAGCGGATCACGAAATCACAGCGAGCAACTCTTTTCAAAATACGGATGGGATAATTCTTGATTTTCATCGAGGGAGATTTATATGCATTTTTACCATAAGCTCTTGACGTCGGCGAGGAGTTTAACACGTCGACGGAGGTCTTGGCTAGCGCCCACAATCTTAAAACATAGCGCCCACATAGTTAAGACATTTGCGCCATGGGTTAGGAGAACCCATTGCAAACAATAATTTAATATTTATTTAAAAATAATTAAAGGGAACCTTAACAAGGTTTTTAATTATTTAAATAAATACTTCCTCCTGGACCCAAATGCATTAAACTAATGCATCCACCTGTAATATTTAAACCTGCCAACTTGGGGTTTACAAAAGACCTTTGAAACTGTCATGTCGTAACCTTCATCAAAACAAATTATTTGACATCAAATCAAATTCCTTCAAGAGCTTCTTGACATCAATGACAACTTATACACTTGAGCAAAGGCAATGTACCCAAAATTGCCAACAATGGTTGTATTTGCTCAACGTGCCATTCTAACACTTCATCTTCTTCATTATTTTTGCCCTATTTGTTGATTTACCTGTTTGATGCATGAAACTTCTTGAAGAAAGTCTGATTGAGGGTGGCTTTTTTTTGAGTAAATGTGTCCATAGGATCATACTTCCATATCTATGGTAATTCAATTAATTTTAAATTTTTTAGGGTTTGAGTGATTCACTCATGGTCTCCCTTTTTTGAGACTGATACACCTACAAATTGGAAGGGCATGAGGTATGTACCAGTATTGCTAGCACCTATGCCAAATGTATAGTTTACATACTCAGTCTGCCTTACATACTCTAGAGCGAACAATCACTCAGTTACATAATATGGTAGTAGGAAGGGCTTCCCTATGAAGCCATACAACTTGACGACTATCCCTTGAGTCAAGATGAACCAGTATCTTTCTTCTGCATGGATATTTTGCAGGATATATCACATATTTTAGGGAATTCTTAGCATAGTGCCATACATATTTTTTAATGTGGGACCTAGGAACTCCATATTAAAGCAATAATATGATTCTACTTTTGAGAGGATTGACGTTCATTCGTATATAGGTAATTTATTTCCATCTTGATCCTTAGTTTTGGTAGAGATGAATTCAAAATTTTTGACTAAAAGAAAAATAAAAGCCATACCAAGTAAGAGGAAAACCTAAAGGTATCTAGGAGATCTCTCTATATCTTGAACAAACCTACATGTATCTGATGGGCCAGATATGTTGATCAATCGAAGAAAAGTGGTATTGTTTTCTTATCTACACGTGAAGCATCATAGAACTTGGGGTTTAACATGCACTATGCCACCACAATATGCCATTCGTAGATCTGTGTATCAAATTCTAGCCCTGCTACCATAGCCAGCATGGATAAAATCTCCTTGTTCTTGAATTTTGATAGGAAAATTGAAGATCTTGGTAGGGTCCCCTTGGGAGGAGGTTTCGACAAATGCTCTTATAGAAATAATTTTATATTGAGGGTAGGAGTATAGAACTTGGCTGAATTTATGGGATCAAAAGGAATAGGGTTTAC
Organism: Wollemia nobilis; assembly: GCA_028583015.1. Lineage (NCBI taxonomy): Eukaryota > Viridiplantae > Streptophyta > Pinopsida > Araucariales > Araucariaceae > Wollemia > Wollemia nobilis. The sequence goes on from JAQPPZ010016414.1 coordinate 4,114,741, forward strand.
CATGGGCCTTTTTTCACAACTTAATGCGACCCTAACCGCATCGGCATTGACGATAAAGATGACCTCATCCCTAGAATTTTTGACATCGTAAAATTCTACCATGGCTCTGATTAATTTAGGGTAGGAGTGTATAGGGGTGCAAACGTACTAAGAGAGTAGGGAGTGATAGGAGAATGTGCTCAGGAATTATGATGTGATGTTTTCACTACCCTAGCTTCTACATCTTTTTGAATATGCTTTGGATTTTTCCATGTTACTTTGGTATTGGTTATGTATGCATCTGGGTCTATGAAACTACTTTCGCTCTTAGCTGACCTACGTTTTTCTTTAGTGGCTAGAGGAGAGGCTGTCATGGTTGCTCGCTATGATTTTTGCATATAGAAAAACTTGGGAGGCACTTAGCAGAGCTCGGGGAACCTTGGGGAAATCCAAGAGTGCTGCAAGCAAGGGGAAATTTTTCAAATGATAAAGAAGTGATTAAAAAGCTTCTGCGGCATAAGTAGATGTGCATGCACATGCCAAGGTGACATGTATTAATTTTGGTTGGTGTTGCATACCTCACAACTAATTTTGAATGTTATTGGATGCTTTGTTTCATGTGCCACCTTCAATAAAACCAACTACCATGCATTACCATTTTTTTGAGGCCAATGGTGTCGCTCATCACTATCTTGGGCCAATAAATTTGCGTCACCTCTATTCTGGATCAATAACTTGGTACGGTGATGCTTTGAGAGGCAGAGATTTTAAAAGTTTAAGAAAATAGATTATCTCACCAAAATGTATGGTTGCATTTATTTTGGCCATTGGATGCCAAAATTTCATGCCATCGCGACAATTTTTCTTTGAGTAGCCATTGGATGCCAAAATGTCACAGAATCACAATAATTTTCTTTGAGGTGGTCTTTGGGTGCCAAAATGTCACAAAATAATGACAATTTTCTTTGAGGTGGTCTTTGGGCACCAAAAATATTGTGAAATCATGATAATTTTCCTTAAAGTGGCCTTTGGATGCTAAAATATCATGACATCATGATAATTTCTTTGAGGTGGCCTTTGGACGCCAAAATGTCATGAAATCATGACAATTTTTCTTGAAGTGGCCTTTGGATGCCAAAATGTCGCGAAATCACAACAATTTTTTTTGAAGTAGCCTTTGGATGCCAAAATATCGTGAAATCATGACAATTTTCTTTGAAGTGGCCTTTGGATGCCAAAATATTGCGCCATCGTGGCAATTTTCCTTGGAGTGGCCATTGGACACCAAAATGTCATGAAATCATGACAATTTACTTTGAGGTGACATTTGGGCACCGAAATGTCATGAAATCATGATAATTTTCTTTGAGGTGACCTTTGGAAAGAAAAAAAACATATTTACATATAATACATGCAAAGTAGAGAGAAAACTTTTACTTATATTACAACTTCATATGGAAGTCATTGACGAGGATCTATTGAACCTAACCCTATTTATTTCTCAATAGGAAGGAGTTCTACTATTTTTCTTCGATTACTTCGAAGGGACCTTCCTAGAATGCGTCAAATTTTTGGTGGTTCCTGGGTTTCGCTTTCTTTTTTTTCCACCTCAGAACCAAGTATCCTACTTTGAAATTCCTAAGAGTAGCTTTTTTGTCAAACCATTTCTTCATGGTGACCATATGTGTTTGATAATGGTTGTAGGATTTTTCTTTTTGTTCTTCTAATTGCAGGAGTTGAATCAGCCTATTTTCCATTGGCTCTACCTCCTTTGTGTTGGTTTGATTGAGCAACTTTAAAGCTGGTATTTCTATGTGTATTGGGAGAACTGCTTCTTTACCATAGACTAAAGAGTACGGAGAGGTGTTGATATATTTCTTTTTAGTTATCCTATTATCCCACAATGCTTGGTTTATCAAAGAGTGTCAACTCCTCTTATTGTCTTTTAGAGTCTGCTTTAATTTTCGAAGCAAGTTTTTCTTCATCAATTTGGCTAATCTATTTTCCTGTGGATAGTAATTTGAGGATATCTTCAAGTAGATCTCATATTTACACATAAATTCAATCATTTTGACACCTATAAAATATGTGTCGTTATCCAATGACTAACACATCTGGGATACCAAATCTTATGATCAAAATCTTCATGAATTCCATCACAACTTTCTGGTTTGCTTTCTTAGTGGGTACTGCTTTAGCCCACCTAGTGAAATAATATGTAGCAGTCAGGATGTATTTATGTCCAATGGATGAGTTGGGCTCTATTAATTCGATGAAATATAATCCCCATTATTAAAATGTCTCTTAAACCTGAATGGATTTCAAAGGCATCGAAGTATTTCTATTTCTCCCAATGTATCTCTGGCACTTTTCACATTTTCTTGTCACTCTAAAGGTATCTAATAAAATGGTTGGATAATAACACCCAGTTCTGATGATATTTAAAGCAACGGTTCTTCCTGAGTAGTGTCCTCATAACAGGCCACTATGGAATTCATCCAAGATCTTCTGCTTCTGATCGTCCTTTATACACCAAAGCAACACTCCATCTAACTTTTTTTTGTACAACCCTTCAAGTAACAGGGTGTATTTCAAATCTTGGATCCTATATCTCCTTCTATGTGAAGAGTTCAAACTTGTTGGACACTTTCTAGTCTAGAAATACCTGATCAATTCATCGATCCAGTCAAGCTCATCTAAGGGTTGATCATTCTTCGAGGTTTCTTCTTGATTTTTGCAAGCTACATATTCTGATGATGCTTGCTTGGTGAGTTCTTGACATAGTGCTCTGCCTCTTACTAGCTTGGTTGGATGGATCTCAACATCATATTATTGTATCTTTGACACCCAACCAACTCTTTTATCACTAATTTTCCCCCTAAATGATGAAATTCCTAACCTCGGGTGGATCATATAAACAATGGTCCTACTCTAAAAAATAAAATGTCTGGACCTTTTTAAAGATTTCATTATTGCATAAACTTTTTTTTCGATGAAGTTGTACTTCTCTTCATGTTATTGCATAGTCTGACTTATGAATGTTATAGGATTTTCTTCGTTGTCAGGCCCTTTTTGAGTGAGTGCTACGACGTAGCTCTCTTGTTCGCCTATAGCATACAAGATGAAACCTCTGGAATATTTTGGATTCACTAAGACAGGAGCTTGGGCTATCTGTTCTTTTATTTTTTGGAAGGTGTATTTCCTTAAGTCTTTCCACTTGAATTCAGCATCTTTCTTCAACAATTCGGTCATGGGTTTGACAATCTACATAAAATCTACTATGAATTTTCATACAAAGTTGATTTGGTCAAAAAGGGATTGCAAGCCTCTTTTTTTTCGAGGGTAGAGGGGGTTCTAACAGTGCTTTCACCCAATTAGAGTCTCTAGCTAGCCCGGCTTTACAAATGACATGATATAGTAAGATCCCCTCTTCCACGAAAAAAATATATTTCTTCGGGTTTAAAGAGATGCTGAAATATCTGCATTTCTCAAACATGATTCTAATATGATCAATGTGATCTTCCTTTCGATGAGATAATATTTTCATATCATCTAGATATATCACTATAATCTTGTTGACAAGTTTGTTGAAGACCACATCCATTGCTCTTTGAAAGGTTATCCCAGCATTGGATAATCCGAAAGGCATCCTCTGATAAGCAAACCTTTCCCACTTGCTGATGAATGCAATCTTGAACTAATCTTCATCTTTGACCCATACCTAATTGTACCTAGAGAACCCATCCAAGAGTGAGAATCTTTCTGATCCTGCCACTGTATATAGAGTTTGGTCAAACTATTGGAGAGGGTAATGATCTTTTAACAAAGCCATATTCAGGTTATAGAAGTCGACGCACAACCTAATATATCCATTCTTATTTCTAATTAGGACTAAGTTATCTACCCAAGTAGAATGCTTGATCGGGTAGACAATCTTAGCCTCAAGAAAATTTAGTAGTTCTTGCTTCATTAGACTCACCGGTATTTGCTTTTGTCGAAAGGGTTTTACACCTTCTTTGAGCTTGATTGTATCTTGGATGGTCACTTTAGAGTATACTTTAAGGTCACCATAAGTCCAGGCTATAATGTTAGGGAATTCCTTAAATAATATCTTAATTTGGTCCAGCTCTTCCTCTATAGTGTTTACTCCCACTTTAAATAATTTATTGGGTACCATTTGAGCTTCTCTATATCTGTGCTTGTCAAATTTCATTTTATGGATCGTTGACCTATCGTTGTTATAAAATAGTCTTTTGAGGGTGATCAATCCTTTTGGGATGTGGTTTTTTTTCAACTAGATCATACCTGCATCGTCTTTGTCTACGAATCCATAAAAAATTGGTTATATGAAAAGGGGGACTCCTCAGTTAAGCTGGAAAGGCCACCTTAGTCAAAGCCACCCTCTAGAGCATCCTTATTTTCTTTCTTTCCATATTTCATATTTCTATTGAAGTGTGCAATAAAATATATTAGATCTAGCAAAAATTCCTATGGTCAGGCTCTGAACTTAAGCAAAGAATTCATTTAGTTGTATGGGACCAAGTCTATTCCAGGAAAGAATATGGAGGTATCGGGCTCAGGAAAGTTAGAAACATGAAATCAGCTCTTATAGCCAAATAAGGGTGGAGGGTCCTTGAAAATGAAAACTCTATCTGGGTTGATAATATCAAGACCAAGTACCTTTGGAACCAAGAAAATTTCTTGGATGACCCCTCATCCATCCCAAGTTCTGCAGTCTGGAATTACATTATAAGATCAAGAGATATCATCAGGAAAGGCATCCTATGGAAGCTTGGCAATGGTCAAAAAATAAACTTTTGGGAAGACAGATGGTTGGGCAACAGTCCACTTCAAAACTGCACTGACCTAATCTACTTAAAACCTATTACTAATATCCTGATTGGTTCAAAAGTGTGCAATTTCATTGACACCAACAACAGGTGTTAGAAATCCTTTCCTATTGGTAATCTAAATGAGGAAAAAATAAGAGCTACTTCTATTTTATCTAAAATTTTGCACCTTTGTGTCATCCCCAAATCTCTAGTGGAATACAAGCTCCTTTGGGCACCTAGTGTGAATGATTTTTTATTGTTAAATCTACCTATTTCCTCACTGAGAGTCTAGGTCAATTGTGGTTCCCTTCAAATACTATCTAGAATAAACACCTCATACCCAAAGTCAGTTTTTTTTTTGGCTTGTTGTCCAAGATAAAATCATTTCCATTCCTCACTTTCAGATTCATGGACTCCCTATTCCTAATCATTACTACATGTGCAATCAAGCTTGCAAGTCCACCCAACACATCTTCCTATATTGCAATTTTTCTCTCAATATTATTTCACCCTTATTTTCCAATGTTGGTATTGTCTGGGCTCCACCCTTTCTCTTGAATAATTTGTGCTTGTAGTGGCCCAACCCCTTTAGGATCTTCCGCTTAAAAAAATTGGACTTTTTTTCTCCCCTATTTTTATGGGAAGTTTGGAAAGAATGTAAATCAAGAGCCTTTAATAACTCTACCCATATTTTCTAGTTTGTATTATCAAAAATCCTCCTAACGGATATTGAGAACCTCTCTATCACCCAAGGTTTTGGACCCCTAAACCTTCGGATGAAGCCATTTTGGCTATGTTCCTAAAGTTTCTCTCTTGTCCTATCTCTCCCCCAAAATCTATGGTGGATCGTTTGCTCATTAAATGGTCTTCTCCACTCCCAAGCTGGATAAGATTTAATTTTTATGGAGCAGCCAAGGGTAACCCTAGCCCTACTAGTGTTGGAGGTATTTTCAAAAATCATGAAGGGAATATCATTCTGGCCTTTACAGAAAACCTTGGGGTTCAAACTAATCATTTTTTTGGAGCTCGAGCTCTTTTTCCAGGTCTATCTCTTTTACCCCGCTTACATTATCCTAACTTAGTGGTTGAAGGTGATTCGATGAACATCATTAAAAGCTTTGTAGGGACTCAATCTGCTTCCTAGAACATCTTCAACCTAATTTTCAAAGCCAAAACCCTCCTGAGCTTATCCACCAATGTTACCATTCAGCATGTTTATAGAGAAGGTAACCAAGATGATGATCAGTTAGCCAATTTGGGCATCTCTAAGCCCAACCTTACCATCTGGACTGATAATTTCCCTACTACATTGCTCGATGGCAATGTCCTATTTGTCTTTTAAGTAATATCTCCCCAAAGGTTTGGAGGGATGTTTTTTTCCTTTTATGGGGCTTAGCCAGCATTACCATCATCCACATATTTACTGTAGCACAGATTTTTCATGTTCCTATGGAAGGTTTTACGGTGCATATCTAGCTATTTTAGGTCATTTGTTTTCAGAGAAATTTTTGAACTATGTATGTTCTTTTTTCTAAGCACATGGGAAATATGTGTATCAATGAAGATTTCACAAGATGACATCTAATACCTAGTTTCAATCCACCACAATGCAGCTCTCACAAGCGATAATAATTTCCACGTATGGAGGACATGTTACATTGTGGACTTCATAGACATTATCTAGTACCATGTATGGAAGATATGTTTCAGCATAGACAATATTTCTTGTTGCCCTAGGAGGACTTCTCTTCTTACCCTGTGAGGCTTTCTCTCCTGCCTCTACGTGGGCTTCTCCTCTTAGTTTTAGTAGTTTATCTCTAATAGCCCATAAATGGTCCATTGCTTTTACTATAGATTGGTTGAGAGCTCTTCTCTCAATCATCATCATTTTATAAAATATTACGAAATCTTTTCAAAACCATATTCACCAATAAAAAAATAATTATATTAGTTTTTTAATCTATAAATGTATAATCATCTAAAAAAATAAGTAATTGTTAGATGCTAGAAATATCTTCATGGGTCAAACTTCATCCTTCGAAAATTATCCAACCAACCCCTCTTACTCTTGGTCATTCTCCTAAGAGCATCATTAGATCCTATATTGACCTTTTTGATATGGTGATGATGATGAATGTGCTTTTACTTTACATCCCACTATAGATTAATTTTGGTGTTTGATCCATTGGAGCTCCTTTCTATCTCCATTGTATCTTAACTTCTAGATCTCTTAATCGTGACTTCAGCATGTCAGGTTTTTTCCATTTTAGGTAACTCTTGAGGTTACAGCTATTCGTATAGGCGCACGTTATCTTTAAAAAATTAACACAGCAAAATATAATAAAAATTGGCAGCAGAATAATATTATTAAAAAGTACCCCCTCAACAAACTTAAAACATTATAAATTATCATATATATATAAGTGGATGAAAGGGAAGAAGACGACGAGGAGAAGTTAGAGGGATAAGGGGAAAGGGATAAGGAGGAAGAAGGGATAGCGGAGAAAATGGAGGGATAAGGAGGGAATATAGGAGGAGAATAGGAGAGAAAATAGGAGGGAGGTTAGGGAGAATAGGGATTTTTAAAAAAAACTGCCAACAACACTTGTTGACAAAAGTTAGGGAGTTTTCACACTTAGACTTAGAAAAAGGATTTTTCTAAGCCACTTTCGAAGCAACCCTATTCACACTTGCAACATTCTCCCCCTTAAAGTTGAGAGGACTGACTACACAGTCTCTCAGCTTTACAAATTGAGCTTTAGTCATCGCCTTGGTGAAGATGTCTGCAACGTTCTCCAAAGTGTGACAATATTGAAGCTCAACAATTTCATGTTCCACCATATCTCTGATGAAGTGATACTTCATATCAAAATGCTTCGTTCTGCTATGGTGGACAGGATTATATGCCAACTGAATGGCACTGATGTTGTCGCAGTAGATTCTGGTCGGACCACTTTGTTGTTCTCCAATCTCTTCTAGTACTTTCCTTAGCCACAAGGCTTGAGTACTTGCATAAGTAACCGCTATATATTCTGCTTCTGTTGAAGATAGCGCTACTACTATCTGCTTTTTTGAACTCCAAGTTATTAGTCCTGATCCAAGACTAAAACAGTTTCCTGATGTTGACTTCCTGTCATCAATATTGCTACCCCAATCACTATCACTGAAGCCTACAAGCTTGATAGTGTTACATTTATGGTACTGGATTCCAAAATCCAATGTACCCTTCACATATCTCAAAATTCTTTTAGCTGCCTGCAAATGCAGCTCAGAGGGGTTAGACATAAATCTAGAAACAAGAGATACAACATACTGAATATCTGGTCTGGTGTTGGCGAGAAACATCAAACTCCCAACCATGCTTCTGAAAGTGGTCACGTCAACTTTTGGTGCTCCATCATCTTTGCTTAATTGGATCCCATGTCCAACTGGAGTTGCAACTGGTTTGCAATGCTCCATAGCAAACTTCTTGATCATATCCTGAGCATACTTATGTTGACAGATGAAGATCCTTGTATCTGACTGATGAACCTCCATTCCAAGATAGTAGTGCATTAAGCCAAGATCCTTCATCTCAAACTGCGTCATCATGGAGTGTTTGAACTCCATATTCATTTTTTCATTACTACCCATAAAAATGAGATCATCCACATACAAACAAACTATGAGGATGTCTTTACCTTGCTTTAGGTAGTAGAGTGTGGGTTCATTTTTGCTCCTGGTGAACCCATAATCTTTGAAGTACCCATCAATGCGTGAGTACCAAGCTCTTGGTGCCTGTTTAAGACCATAGAGTGCCTTCTTCAATCTGTAAACAAGGTGTTCCTTACCTTGCACTTCAAATCCCTGTGGTTGCTCAACGTACACTTCTTCTGTCAAGTAACCATTGAGAAATGCACTCTTGACATCCATGTGTTGGACTTTCCATCCTTTGTGTGCAGCTAAGGCAAGAACTGTTTTGATAGTCTCCTGTCTGGCTACAGGAGCAAAAGTCTCTTCATAATCTATTCCATATTTCTGAGTAAAACCCTTTGCCACTAATCTTGCCTTATGCTTCTCAATGCTTCCATCAGCATTAAACTTGGTCTTGAAGATCCATTTACAACCAACACATTTCTTTCCTTTAGGAAGCTTCACGAGCTCCCAAGTGTCGTTGTTTTTTATAGAGGTTATCTCCTCTTTCATGGCATCTTGCCAAATCTTCTGAGTACATGCCTTCTCATAACTAGAAGGTTCAAGTTGTGCACTAGTTAACAAAGCATAGTTAACTTGATCTCCCCTAGGTTCCTGTTGGGATTCATCATCACCATACAAGTGCATACTTTCTAATCTGTGTAAAACAGATTCCATTTCACTAGCTTGACTCCTAGTGTATCTTCTTGAAAAATTTTTATCCAACATCTGAGATGATGGATGATACTGTAAAGTTCTCTTACCTTTGGATGGAACATCAATGTCCATTGGTGAGGAACTTGCTGGTCTCTGTGGAGAAGGACTTGGTGAGGAAGATGAACTAGAAGAACTTGGGCTTGAAGGTGGAGATTTCTTGCCTTTCTGTGGTATCTGCTGTTGCACCTGCTGAGAACTTGAATCATGTGACTCAACATCACTGTATATTTGGGGCTTACCCCACTCTCCCCCTTCATCAAAAATCACATCCCTTGAAACCACTATCTTTCGAGTTGTAGGATTGTAGAGTCTATAACCCTTTGTGTTTTCACAATATCCTACAAAAATGCATGCCTGACTCTTTGGATCCAACTTCTTTCTCAGCTCATCGGGAATGTGAGCATATGCCAATGAACCAAATACTCGAAATACTTCACATTTGGTTTCTTACCATACCAGGCTTGGTAAGGTGTCTTCCCTTTCAAACTTGAAGTAGGACTTCTGTTCAAGATGTGAACACTAGTCCTTGTTGCATCTCCCCAATATGAATTACTCAAATGCTTTGTCTCGAAGCATTGATCTTGCCATCTCCACAATGGTGCGATTCTTCCTTTCTGCAACACCATTTTTTGTGGAGTGTAGGCGATTGTGAACCGCCTCTTGATGCCATGATGTTTACAAAAATTCAAAAACCGATTAGAGGAGTATTCTCCTCCTCTATCCGATCTAAGACATTTTATTAGAATATCCACTCTCACTTTCAACTTTTGCTTTAAAATCAACAAAGCATGCAAATGCTTCATCCTTATGCTTCAAAAAATATATCCAACACATTCTTGTGCAATCATCAATGAAAAGTAGGAAGTAAGAGTGATTACCTAGACTCTTGGTCTGCATCGGACCACAGATGTCTGAATGTACTAACTGAAGTGGATAGCTGGCCCGCCATGCTTGTCCATGAGGAAATTTCGATCTGGCATGCTTGCCCAAGGCACACCCTTCACAGACTTCCTTACTATCTTGAATTTTGGGAAGTCCAGTCACCATTGCTTGTGAAGTTAGCATTTTCAAACTTGCTGAATTCAAATGACCATATCTCAAGTGCCATAGGACACTTGGATTGGTAATTGCAACATTTGCTAACTTATTTCCTCCTGGCTGGCCAAACTTCAAAGGGAATAATCTATTCTTCGACATTGGCACTTGTGTAATGATTCTATTACTATTGTTCTTGTCAAAAATGGTGCATTTACCCTCATCAAAAATCAACTTATAATTCTTTTCTAGCATTTGACCAACACTTAAAAGATTGTGTTGAAGATGAGGTGTGTAATAGATATCACTTACTTGCTTGATGCCTTCTTTCGTTGGAACCTCCATGGCTCCAATGCCTTCAACTGCCAATGACTTGTCATCTCCCAATCGGATGCTGGATTTGTATGAGGAGTCTAAAGTAGCAAAGAGTTCTTCTTTGCCACTCATGTGATTTGAACACCCAGTGTCCAAAATCCATGTATCATTCATATTTTGCTCTGTCTGGCCATAAGAAAGAAAGAGATTTGTGGACTCTTCCTCTTCTCCAAAATTCCCAAACTGACTGCTCTGGTTGCTGTTGCTTCCTTGTGAAGTCTTTGACCAACAATCTCGAGCATAATGGCCAGGTTTGCCACAATTGTAGCAAACTTGCTTTGATTTATCTCCTCCTTTTCCTTTGCCAGATTGTTTCCCTCTATATTGTTGTTGTCCTCCTCTATTCTGATTTCCACCTCTGTTGGATGATCCTCCTCTGTTAGGAGTTCCCCCTCTTTGATTATTCCTGCCTCTGCCTCTTTGTTGACCTCTGCCACGGCCTCTACCTCTTCCTTCATGTGTGGCAAAAGCTTTGTCATCTCCTCCATAGCTGGTGGTAGGAGTTTCCTGTAACCTCTCTTCATGTGAGAGAAGTGAACCAGTTAATGCATCAAAAGACAATGTGGTTAAGTCTTTGGATTCTTCAATAATTATTGCAACAGAATTCCATTTAGGAAGAAGTGTTCTCAACACTTTCTTCACCATCATCTCTGGGCTTAATATCTTCCCCTAGTGTGACCATCTTGTCGACTACGGCTTTCACTCGCATGCAGTAATCTCCGACTCTTTCATTCTCTTGCATCTTGAGATTCTCAAAATCTCGTTTCAAAGTTTGCGCTTTTACCTGCTTCACTTGGTCACTACCTCTATAGCTTTCTTTTAGGGCATTCCAGGCATCTTGTGCAATTACATAAGATGCAACCCTAGGGAAGATACTTTTATCTAAGGCAGCATGTATGTGATAAAGGGCGAAAGCATTATTCTTTTGTGCTTCTTTTCTAGCCTTTTTATCAGCATTAGAGAAAGTTGCCCATTCAGCAGCAGTTGGTTCAGTATAGCCCTCTTCGACTACATCCCATAAACCTTTTCCTATCAAAAGGGTTTTCATTTTAATAGACCAATATTCATAGTCTCCTCCATTGAACTCAGGAATCGGAAGACTAGTATTGGATGCCATTGCAGAATAAAAACAAACTTTATTCGAAGCAAACAAGTACTATAAAGCAGTACAAAGAGATTAATTATTCAAATCAAATCTCGCCTTTTTAGTACATTCAAGTTCTGCTTCGAACTGCTGCTGATGACAATGACTTCAGGTTCTGCAGGATCCACTTCCTCTGGATCTTCTTCTTCTGCTTCTTCTTCTTCTTCTTCTTCTTCTTCTTCTTCTTCTTCTTCTTCTTCCTCTTCTTCCTCTTCGCTTCCTCTTCTTCTTCTGGTTCAGGTTCAGGAGAGCGTGGAGTATAGCTCTCACTCGATTCAGCTACCGGTACACCTGGTGTGTAACTGGCACTTGATCGTACATCCGAAACAAATTGCTCAGTCTCGGACTCTTCAATCCTCTTTCCGAAGATATTGTCTTCTGAATCTGCCTCGTACCCTGAATCCGGCTTTCTCAGATGATCAATCACCTGATTTTCCAGCTGACAAAACATTGTATGGAGACTTGTTCGTCGAACCCTTTCATCAAAGGATTTCGGTGTCTCTCGTCTCAAAATCGAGAGAAGTGCATTATAGCACCCCTCAGACCGGAACATCTAACATTTCACGGGCAGATTAATTCGCTTTTTTCAAAAAAAAGGCTCTTCAAACAAGGTTTTTAAAATTTTTCTAAAGTCTTAAAAAACATTTAATAAATTTTTATATTTTATTTAAATTACCTTTTAAATTAATTATTAAAAAGATAATGTTAAATAAAAATATAATTTAAATTTATTAAATAATTTTAAAACTTTAAATAAAAAATTAAAACCTTTAAAAAAAATTTCAACAAAAAGGTTTACCTTTGCGGGCGGGTGATTCGACCCCGCGATCTCCAAACTCGCAGCGGGCAAGCTTTGCCGCTGCACCACGGGGGTCAGCTGAAAAGAACAAGGGACAAACTCCCTTTTAAATTCGGCGGCAGCGACAATTTAAAAAAAAAAATTAAAACTTTCGTTTTAGCGACCGACGGGATTCGATCCCGGGTCGTTGGCAGGCTAGCGGACCGCCTTGTCCGCTGGGCTACGTCCCTCGGACGTGAACGAGAAGGGACGGGGACAGATTTAAAAAAGGGCAAATAAAATTTTTTTTTTAAATTGCGGTTGAATTATCCCACATTCGCTGGGAAACGGCCGCAGGAGGGTTTTTAAACCCAAAGACGCACAATAACATTCGACTGCCTTCGGGCAGTCACAGTTGCCGCAATTTTGCCGCTAATTCGACGAATCAAACGCCGCCACGTCACCAAATTTTGCACCACTTGCTCGCTGCCACGTCACTCACTCGCCGCCACCTCAGCCAATCGTACGACGCCACGTCAGCCTCTGCCTCGATCTGCGTGCCGTCAATTGCCAATCGATCGTCGCCACGTGTCGCCTCAGAATCCGTGCCGAGCCGAGCCTGCTGTCTGCTGCCACGTTGCACCTCGGGATCTGTGCCGCTGCCACGTGTCGCCTCGCCTGTGCACGATCCGCCCCGGGATCCGAGCCAGCTGACTCCTGCCTCGGGATGCGTGCCCGCCTGGTCGCGCCTCGGGAACCGTGTCCAAACGACTGTCGGATTCTGCCTCGAAAATCGTGTCTGGGCTGACTGGCTCTGATACCAGTGTTCGTATAGGCGCACGTTATCTTTAAAAAATTAACACAGCAAAATATAATAAAAATTGGCAGCAGAATAATATTATTAAAAAGTACCCCCTCAACAACATAAAACATTATAAATTATCATATATATATAAGTGGATGAAAGGGAAGAAGACGGCGAGGAGAAGTTGGAGGGATAAGGGGAAAGGGATAAGGAGGAAGAAGGGATAGCGGAGAAAATGGAGGGATAAGGAGGGAATATAGGAGGAGAATAGGAGAGAAAATAGGAGGGAGGTTAGGGAGAATAGGGATTTTTAAAAAAACTGCCGACAACACTTGCCGACAAAAGTTAGGGAGTTTTCACACTTAGACTTAGAAAAAGGATTTTTCTAAGCCACTTTCGAAGCAACCCTATTCACACTTGCAACAACAGCTTTATTCCTTTCTATCTCCATTGTATCTTGACTTCTCTCTTAATCATTACTCTGGCCTATTACAATTTATTCATTTTAGGTAACTTTCAAAGTTGTAATTCTATGTCATACAATTGTTCCACTTCATGGTAATTTACACTAGATTATTTACTCTAGTTTAACTTATTTTTGTAGTAATGATTTGTTACTATATTGCATTGTAATTTATAAACTCTTTTTCATAAGTCTCATTGACCTATTTTGGCTATCTGTGGACACTTCTAAAATTATCTTATCTAAAATCTTTAAAAAAAATCCTCAAATATAGGAAAGTCAAGTCAATTTAAAATTTAATAATAAATAAACTATGTAGTTTTTTTAATAATGAAAGCAACATTGAAATGAAAAGCATGTATATAAATAATATCCCACATCCCACCTACCTGATTAACCTTGTCAATGAATGCTTCTTAGGAGCTTGCTAACGGTTGCATAGTGGAAGATATGTCACAAGGCTCCTATAAAGTGGTAGAAGCATAAGCAATTGCTTGTGCATTCAACACATTAAATGGAACTAGATCCCACCCAGGTGTTGTAGGTGAGTTGGAGAGGAGAGGGCAATCCTCCAAGGGAGGTCCCAGGTTCAAATCTCCACCCTACCAAAAATATGAATTAGGTATCCAAAATCCAATTGATAATGTTGGTGCTGGCAGGGTCGGGTGCGACTCCCGAGTGATTTTGACGATGTAGAACCCCCTGTTCATGGTCTCTCAGACCAAGGCGGCCCCACAAGGGGTTTTTTGCTTAAAAAAAAATGGAACTAGATCCTTATGTGTCAACTCTTGTAATTGGCTAAATAACCAATTTGTAATTTTTGAGCAATATTACATTATTTGGTACATGCTAATGTACCCCTATGGTACCTTCATGGTACAATTGTAATAGATTAGAGTTGAGTCTATAGTTTTGGTGTGTGATTTATATTTTCCCTTTTAATTAAGTGTCAATGTGTAGAAAATGCACAAGTTTCATGTAAGAGTGCAATTGATATGGATATTTATAGGTATAGGATATTACTTTAGGATTATTATTCTAAAGTTTATTATTATTATTATTATTAAGTCAATATTTTAGAAAGTCATAATATCTATTAGGATTTTATTTTAGGTTGATATTTTCAGCTTATCGATAGCTTGTCGACATATATTGTATTTGGAATCTGTAAATGCCTATTAAAACTTGTAAATTTAATAAAATTCTAAGTTGGATTTTAAATCCTTCACAACAATGTGTAGGAAATGCACAAGTGTCATGTAAGTTATAGTGCAAGTGTAGATTGAGAGAATGTGCACAAGTGTCATGTATGTAAGTGTGCAAATATGTAATGTGAGGATGTGCACAAGTGTGTTAGATTAGGAATGCATGTAGAATTGTAAGAATGTAGATGTGTGTAAGTGTTTTAGATTCAAGTTTCCATGCAAGAATAAAATGAAAAGTCTAGTATGCAAGTGACAAGATGATAAGCCAAAGGTCATAGAACTTGTCATATAGAGAGCAATAGTCAAGTACTTGAAGAGTCATATTAGTATGGCTATATTATGGAGATAATGCTCCATAAGAAGAAATATTGAATGTAATCAGAATATCATATTACAGAGTTGTGATAGAAAGATAAGGAATAAATCTTGTATACAGATTTGAGTGATTAATATTGCAAGTTTTATTCATGCATAGTTCATGAATAACTCAGGCCATTTACATTCATATTTGATTATATAAGTGAATGTTATTTTCTTTATTATATTGGCCTTGATATACATATTAATTGGCTCATATATTATTCTACTCTTATATTATTATTTTGACCTTTAATATTGTGGCTATTTTATATTGGGACTTGTGATATTTTGTGGTAGTAAGGCTTAAAAAGCCAACAATTACTAATATAAAATAGAGCTAATACCATCCTCTCCTTTATAAGGGATAAATATAGCTAGCTACTTCTATAGCTTTAACATCAGTTAAATATCATTCTTATATTTTATGGGAGTGCCCCCTATAGATCCCACATTAATGAAATCCCAAAGAAAAACATAAATATATAAAAAAGACAAAAATACAAAATCCATAGGATAAATAATTTTAGTTATAATGGATAAAACATGTGTGGGCATGTGCATATTTGGATCAAATTATCCATCATTAGCCTATCCAAGAAAAATGGATGAATGCATCCAAATGAGATGAGATCAAATTTTTAAAGTGGGTTTCAATATGGAAATTCATATTCAATCCATGAGTAACTATAGTAACAGGTGACTACCTTGGGATTCCATCAATTTTAGAGAGGTGCAAAACATTTTGAATCGACCCATTAAGGCCTCCAAATCCTAAATTTATCAAAGTGAAGAGTTGAGGAGTGATTTGTTCAAGATAATACAATTGGTTCCTAAGGAGCAATTGGTTCACAAGAGTGAAGTACTCCTTGACAAAAGTGTTTTTCTCACCTCCTAGTTTGAATTGCTCATAGATAGGTAAAGGGATAAAAATAGATGCACAAATCATGAGGAAGATTTTTGGAAAGCTATATTTTGATGTTTCATGGCACCACCAAACATTCTAGAAGCCTTATAAGTGACTTAGAAATTTCTTTAAAGACAACATTTGAAGGTGCATCATTTTCCTAAAGATGCCTCAAATATTTACTTTTAGTAGAGAGTAAGAATTTGTCATCCAAGGCAAACTTAAGAGTGAATTATTCCTATAAAAAGGATCCATGGGCTCCATTGTAAACATATTTTGGCCTTGAGGAATTCAAAGCTATAGTTTGTGAGATCAACAGTGTACTTGATCCTTCCTAATATTAATGAAAAATTGATGAGATATTTTGTATACCACTAGTGGCACTACCCTACTAGATTGTGAAATGTGTGACAATTATAGCATTCCTCTTTGCCATTTTGCCATTCCTTGTTAATTTGATTTCATATGCATGGGATTCCAATGTTGCTATTCAATTTTCTCATGAATTAATTGATCACACCTCCTTGCTATAGTTACATTCATATTACTTTTAATATATCACACCCTCAACTTCCAAATTTATTTTTTATGCATTTTAATTTCCATATTTTACTTTATACATATTATTTTTTTGCATTTAGTTTCAATCTTAGATTAGATTGGTTATATTTTAACAAACATAGTGGGGAGTTGACCTAAATCTGGAGGTTAAAATGGACATTGTCCCTTTCTTACAAGTTGTTAAAACGGGAATGTGGGCACATAAGAAGTTAGACTTTTCTGCAATTCAACATATTTTTGGTGTATCCAATGGGACCAAGGACTTGATTTCCATGATGAGATCAAGTCTAGTCTTGAATTGAAATTTAATATTACATGTTTTTCATTTTTTTGTTCAATTTTTCTGGTGCTTTGTGAATGGTAACTTCATTATGAACCTTCAAATTCTAAAAATTTTGTAAGATAAACAAGCAAGGTGGCCTCCAGTTGGTTAAGTTTCATATTTTTTGTTCCAAATTTGCGTTTACCACTAGCAAATAGTAGTTGGTCCAATTTTAGAAAAATTTTGTCAAGTCTTCACTCAGGAAGCAATTTGCTCCAAACTTGGATTGATTCACTCTATTTCAAGTCATGTTGAATTTTTAATTTGATTACTAGCCAAGAGCCTATATCTTGCAATGTATTGTATAGTCCTAAGGGCATTTCATTGTGCAATGTATTTAATATTTTTTATTTTTTATTATGTAAGTTAAACCTTATTTAATATTTGTAATTAACGTAAAGCCCACTTGCAATGTCAGCTTAGGTTAAACTTTATGATGTAATTTAGGGTTTTAGTATTGTGCTAAATACCCCCTCAATATCCTCATTTATTATTGGAGTATTGTGTAATATTATATTTGGATTGTGATTATTTATGGTACCTACATCTAGCCCAAACACATTTCATCCCTTTCCTTCGCTTTATGTATAATATTTGAGTTAATAATTTGGTTATGTTTATTTCTGAAAAAATGTGATGGTATCAAAGTGGGTATGGAGTAGCAATGCTTGGTTATGAAAATGTTTCTTTGGGTGACTTCAGTCCTTTTTCTTCTTATTCAAAGGGCAACTTTTTCAAAGTTTCATAAGTATTTTCTACAAAGAAGCAATGGTAAATTAAAGCAATTTGTATTTTTCTTATAATGGCCAGTTTAAATTCTACTTTGGAGGGAAAATTTGTTCCCTTGTAACCAAGTGTCACCGCTTATTTCTTATTACTATTTATATTCTTTGTTGCATCTACCCCTAGCAGGATCATCATTATCCCAAAAGTGAATGTTCCTTTCCTTTGTACTCTATGGATTTGAAGAATATGTCATTTTCTTTGGCCATGGAGGATTGGCTATCACAGTCAAACAAGACGATGCTTCCTTTTTTTGAATTATTCCCCAACCATGATGACCATGCCCTTGTATCCCCACTTTTGATAGGATCGGTGGCTTTGGACTAGGATGACTCCCCTATCATGTCTCCTACTATAGCAAATATAGACAAGTAAGTAGGAGTCAATCCATTACTTCATTTGGTCTCAATTTCAATTCTTCTTGTTGTCCTAATGGTGAAAGTGCATGGTTAAATTATCTTTACCTTCTAGTTTGTATTCTATATAGGTGCATCCAAGCCACTATTCCATCTAAAATACATGGTGCAGTGGCAAAATAGTATCAACCCGAGCTTATCTCTAAAGCATTTAAGGTTTGATCCCCATAGAGTTTGGTTTGGGGGTACTTGAGTGATGTGTTATCTTCCTTTAGAGGAAAATACATCTTTTACCTATTATTACATTCACATGGGTTGTTGGTTAGCATGGCTACCTTAGGTCACTCATCCTGTTGAGATGTGGTGTTCAATCCTCACCACCTTGCATGTGTAGTTGTGATTCTACCAGTTGAGGTGGTAGCTAACATGGGCATTGAAAAATACATTTTTTTATATTTATATTGGTCAAACCAATGGTGAAAAAGCAAGTTTCAACAACCTCACAAGTTAGAGGAGTTGAGGTAGTGAATTGTGATTAAAGTGCAGCAACAAACCAAGATTCACCAGGTGGTAGGTTTGAATTGACTCTTTTTTTAATGGGTTATATGGGATTTTTTTTATATTTTGAGTCCCTAAGTCAAAGTTGTCATTGATGTCACCAGATGAAGTCATCATTAATATCAAGGACTTCATCAAGAAACAAAGTTGTCAAAGTTGTCATTTGATATCCAGGAAGAAGGCCAAAGGTCAAGAGAATCAGTGCAAAGTTAAAAAGGAGATATAATATTTATTTTATAAATTATTTAAATTCAATGAGAATTTAAATTTTATAAATAAATATTATTTACACCATGGTATGCAATGAGAATGAAGTAATAAACTCAAAAGGATATAATATTATAATATTTGTTATTATAATATTAAGTGATATGGTTAAAAGCCCAAAGTAAAATATTTATAATATTCATTATAATATTTTACAATACCCAAAGATGGGTTTGGAGTTAAAAATATTCAAAGCGCCTTTATCAAGGTCTTAACCTTCGTCGACGTTACATGGTGGTGAAAGCATTTGAAGCGTCGACGTTTTACAAGCATGGAGGAAATTAATATATATACCTATGCTCAAAGGGCATTAAACTTTATCCTTGCTCGATTGATTATTATTTGGATGCGAAGTGAAAGAAGAGCTCGTGAGAATTTTACGAATTTTGTGTGCGACGAATAGTTCAAAATAGAAAGCATAGATCGTTCGAAGGCCAACTGGGCAGCTTGGCCTAGTGGCGAGTGGGCAGGTGTGAAAGCATTTTTTGGCAAGAGAGCCAACGTTCAAAACGTGGTAGTGTGCTTGGCAGTCATGTTGGTTGAAGGTGCCAAAGGTGCACGTTTTTGCAAAGGGCAAGAAGGGAGGCACGACTTGAAGCACGTGGTGCTTCGTTAGTCTCAAACGAGCGCGTAGCTCATGTGGCGGTTGAAGCCATGACTAAGGCGTTCATCGTGGGCATTGTTGAAGGTTCGAATCCCTCCGAAGGTGAGGTAAATATTTTGCATTAAATTTTTATTATTTGCCTAAGTTGGGAGGTATAAGGGTTGTTAGTGGAATTGTTTAGAAAGGTTGCTTATTGGATAGTGGTGGTAGTTGAAAATTATCACTTGGAGTAATAAGGAGGTTTTTGGTTTTAATTTTTAATAAAGTCTTAAATTACTATATTGGCATATTGGAGGATTAAGACTTTTGAGTATTGTTTTAATTTTAATAAGGGGTTTTTGTGTTAAAGAAGATTATTGTGAAGGTGTTGAATATTATTTTAAGTTGGAGTGATAAGGTGTAATTATTGATATCATTTTGTATTGTGTTTTTGAGGAAATTATTATCTTCTAACCCTTATTGAGATTGGCAAAGAAGTGAGTGTGAGTGTGACAGATTTGTGAGATCAACTCCTTGTCAAGCAAAAAGGTATGGGCAAATTCTTCCTTGGTTGAGTTGATTGATTGGCTTTCTAGAAAATAAAGTTTGGAGTGAAAAGGATTTGATTAGGGTTTCCTTTTCGAAAGTGTTTGAGTTAATGCTTCAAGGTTTTCTGGAATTAAGTGTTGTGATTAAAACCTTGTTTTATAAGCATTGTTGTTGAAGCCATTGGTTGTGTGAAGAACTTGAGTTAGGGTTTTGAAAAGAACATGAGTATCATTGTTATGTGAAGATTGATTTATATGCATTGTTGTTGAAGTGAGTTGTTGTGCAAAGAACTTGAACTAGGGTTTGAAAAGAACATGAGTATCATTGTTATGTGAGATTTGTTGTTGAGCATTGTTGGAAATATTTTGAGTTGGTGTTTACATGCTTGGACTAGGGTTTGTGAGCAAGGGTTGTTTCTTGAGTAATTGGTTGAGTAGAGTTGATTGAGCCTAGTCAAGTGGATGTATGAAGTGATTGTTCAAGTTCCATAAAATAAACTATTCTATATTCTGATTTGAGTTGAGAAAGTGTTTGAGCATTGAGTTGAAACATATTGGGTCTCTAACAATTCACTTTATGTTTCTATGAGATTGGATAAGTTCTATGTGAGCTTATTGAGCAGATTTGGATAAGTTCTATGTGGACTTATTGAGCAGATTTGGATAAGTTCTGAGTGAACTTATTGAGCAGATTTGAATAAGTTTTATGTGGACTTATTGAGCATATTGGACAAGTTATGAGTGGACTTATTGAGCATATTTGAGCAAGTTCTATGTGGACTTATTGAGCAGATTTGAATAAGTTTTGTGTGGACTTATTGAGAATATTTGAGCAAGTTCTGAGTGGACTTATTGAGAAGATTTGAGCAAGTTCTATGTGGAATTATTGAGAGATTTGAGCAAGTTCTAGTGGACTTTGAGATTGATATGTGGACTTGTTGAGCAGATTTAAGCAAGTTCTATGTGGACTTGTTGAGCATATTTGAGCAAGTTCTATGTGGACTTGTTGAGAAGATTTGAGCAAGTTCTAAGTGGACTTGTTGAGCATATTTGAGCAGGTTCTGAGTGGACCTATTGAGAAGATTTGAGCAAGTTCTGAGTGGACTTGTTGAGAAGATTTGTGCTAGACCGAATGGACTATGTTTAGTGTAGATTTGAGATAGATCTTTGGAGGTGACAGAGTAGAGAGGATAGTAGTCTCCAGTGGATAGAGATCCATCAGCCAGGGTAGTGAGGATAGGTCTTCTGAGTGGGGACAAGAGTCTTCAGTGGAGAGAGATCCACAAGCCAATGTAGTGGAGGCAGTAGTCTTCTAGAGGATCACTAGCCAGAGCAGAGGAGAAGGAGTTCTCCAGTGGATAGAGATCCATGAACTTGATTTAGGGGATTGGTGTCTCCTTTGGATAGAGGTCCATAAACATTGTAATTGGGAAGGATTCCCAAGAGATTGATTGAGAAAATTTTAGTGAAATATTTTCTCTATGGAGTAGCCCACATTGGGTGAACCACGTAAATTATGGTGTCTCTATTGTGTGTGGTGATTTATGCATTGCTTTGATTACTACTATTGATATTGCTATCTACACATTGCTTAATATTGATTTGGAAAGAAAAGTAAAAAGTGGTCTTATACTGTTCACCCCCCTCTCTAGTATAAGCTTGTGTTCTTCAATTGGTATCAGAGCGGGTTCCTTCAGAAGAGTTTAACAGCTTGAAGGAAAGGCTAACAAGAACACAATGGATCCTAAGGAAGTGTCCTCAAATAATTTAGCACCAGTATTTGATGGAAGTGACTATATGTATTGGAGTATGATGATGAAGATCTACCTGATGGCACTTGGCAATGAAATTTGGGAATCGATGGAATTTGGATACGATCCCTTAATCAATCCTCCTACAGATAAGGAAGGTAAGCTTCTACAACACTATAATTCAAAAGCAATGAATGCACTTGTGAGAGGTTTGCATAGAATAGAGTCTATGAAAGTTATGCATTGTCAAACTACAAAAGAGATGTGGGATAAATTGCAAAATATATATGAAGGAGATAAAAGTGTCAAGAAAGCAAAGAGTCGAAATCTCAAAAGACAACTTGAAGAATTAAGAATGAATGAAGAGGAAAATATTAGTGCTTACCTAATTCGAATTGATGAGGTTGTTAATGATATGCGAGGACTTGGTATGAAGATTGATGAATCTGATGTTTGTGATAAAGTCTTAAGATCTCTTCCAAAAAGATTCGAGTGAACAGGTTTCTGCTATAGAAGTATCAATAGATGGTGATACTTTGACAAGAGATAAGTTGCTTGGTATGCTCACAATATTTGAGATAAGAACAAAATATCCTATGTCCCAGAAGGAAGCAACATTCAAAGCAACCAATAAGACAAAGGGTAAGAAGTCAGAATCAAGCAATGAGTCATCTAGTGATGAAGAAGCTAACTATGGTAGAAGAGATAAGGACTATAGAAGATCTAGAGATAAAATATATGTTAAGTGTTTCAATTGTGGAAAGTATGGACATTTTGCAACAGATTTTCAAGAACCCAAGAACAACAATGGTGAAGAAAAATAGGATCACAGGAACAAGGAATCAGAAATATATAAGTGGGATAAGCATCAGAAGAAAAGCAAGGATGGACAAAGCAGACAAGGAAAGAAGTTCTTTCAAAGGCAAAAGAGAAGCTACTATGCGGATAAGGCAAGTAAGTATTCAAGTGATAGTGATGCTAGTTTTTTAGAAAATGATAGAGATGAAGTCCTATTTATGATTGAAGAAAAAGAAC
The DNA here is from genome assembly GCA_028583015.1 of Wollemia nobilis. NCBI lineage: Eukaryota > Viridiplantae > Streptophyta > Pinopsida > Araucariales > Araucariaceae > Wollemia > Wollemia nobilis. The sequence continues at coordinate 4,137,774 of JAQPPZ010016414.1, forward strand.
CAGTTAAGACTCCAGTTATTCTCAAGTGTTTTAGATGTGGTAACTTTGGACATCTTGAAGATGATTGTACAAGGGATGGTTATAGTTTCAGTGATGATGAATATGAGAATGCACTTGAAGGACCAGATGAAAATCTTCTAATGGCTTTAGAAGAAGAAGTAAGTGATCCTATAGAAGATAAGCCAAAAGAAAATAGAGATGTGGACAAAGGTAAACAAATAGAGGAATATTCAGAAAAGGATGGTTATGATCTAAAGGGAGAACTTATCTATGCCCTTGACACAGTAAAGAAGGTAAGAAAGCAACACTCTAAACTTGAAATTCAGTTTCAGGAATGTGATGAAGAGAGAATATTGCTTATAGAGGATTTAGAAAAATCAAAGGCTAAGGCAAAAAGGTTCAAAGATAAGTTAGAAGCAAAGATCTTGGAATGTGAGAAGTTAGCACAAGAAGTGGCACTACTAAAAGAATATTTAGAGGACTCCAAGATCAAGATGAAAGGGTTTAAAAATAGCTCAAAGAACTTGGATAAGTTCATCAAGACACAAAAGACTACATCAAGCAAAACAGGTCTTGGATTTGAACAGGTTCAAAAGAAATGGGAAGGAGAGTCAACTTCAAGTTTTGGAGGAGAAGAAACTTCAGATGAAGATACTTCAGAAGAAGACAGTGTGAAAGAAAGTGAGACATCAGAGGATGAGTTGGACAATAGAGAGTTCAACAAAAATAGGAACAATGCACAAAGAAGATACAGATGGAACAACAATCAGAATAGGAGACCAATGAGGTCAAGACAAGGAAGCTTCAATGGAAGATGCTTTTCATGTCACAGGTTTGGGCACATGGCTTCACAATGCAGGACACATGTAAGACAGGAAATTGGGAACAGACAACTTTTTCATGGGTATTGCTACTCATGTAATCAGTTTGGTCACAAGGCAATAAATTGCAGGATTCATGATAGAAGAAGATATGGCTTCACTAGGAGAAATCCTAAGACATTTGCACCTCCAAGGAATAATAACATTAAGTGTTATAAGTGCAATAATGATGGTCACACAACAAAGTGGTGTAGAGCAGACATCCCAGAAATAGGTATGAACATGAACAGGAATAGGAACAAGAACATGAACATGAATATGAACAGGAATAGGAACATGGATATGGACATGAACAGGAATAGGAACAGGAATAGGAACATGAATATGAACAGGAACAGGAGCATGGATATGAACAGGAATAGGAACAAGGATATGGACAGGAATATGGACATGGAAAACAATCAAAGGAATCAGAAGAATCAGATAAGAAGGAAAGAGGATAAAGGTAAAGAACAATGCCTTTTGGGAGTAGAAATACTCCCACCCTAGAATTAACCACCTCAAAAGAAGGTGGGGGAGGGGCTAAGCTAAGAGGCTCATTCTTAGCCTCGAGCCCCAAAGGTGACCCTTTGCCATTGATGTCAAAGGGGAGAGAGATTTGAGTAAGGGGGAGAGATTTGATACTTGAAGAGAGCATTGAGCCAGGGGGAGCAATGTCCCAGGGGGAGCAACACAGAAGAAGAAGTCAAGTTTTTGGTAAAAGTTTTTGGGTTGCCATCAATGACAAAGGGGGAGATTGTTGGACATTTTGAGTCCCTAAGTCAAAGTTGTCATTGATGTCACCAGATGAAGTCATCATTAATATCAAGGACTTCGTCAAGAAACAAAGTTGTCAAAGTTGTCATTTGATATCCAGGAAGAAGGCCAAAGGTCAAGAGAATCAGTGCAAAGTTAAAAAGGAGATATAATATTTATTTTATAAATTATTTAAATTCAATGAGAATTTAAATTTTATAAATAAATATTATTTACACCATGGTATGCAATGAGAATGAAGTAATAAACTCAAAAGGATATAATATTATAATATTTGTTATTATAATATTAAGTGATATGGTTAAAAGCCCAAAGTAAAATATTTATAATATTCATTATAATATTTTACAATACCCAAATATGGGTTTGGAGTTAAAAATATTCAAAGCACCTTTATCAAGGTCTTAACCTTCATCGACGTTACATGGTGGTGAAAGCATTTGAAGCGCCGATGTTTTACAAGCATGGAGGAAATTAATATATATACCTATGCTCAAAGGGCATTAAACTTTATCCTTGCTCGATTGATTATTATTTGGATGCGAAGTGAAAGAAGAGCTCGTGAGAATTTTACGAATTTTGTGTGTGGCAAAAGTTCAAAATAGAAAGCATAGATCGTTCGAAGGCCAACTGGGCAGCTTGGCCTAGTGGTGAGTGGGCAGGTGTGAAAGCATTTTTTGGCAAGAGAGCCAGCGTTCGAAATGTGGTAGTGTGCTTGGCAGTCATGTTGGTTGAAGGTGCCAAAGGTGCACATTTTTGCAAAGGGCAAGAAGGGAGGCACGACTTGAAGCACGTGGTGCTTCGTTAGTCTCAAACGAGCACGTAGCTCGTGTGGCGGTTGAAGCCACGACTAAGGCGTTCATCATGGGCATTGTTGAAGGTTCGAATCCCTCCGAAGGTGAGGTAAATATTTTGCATTAAATTTTTATTATTTGCCTAAGTTGGGAGGTATAAGGGTTGTTAGTGGAATTGTTTAGAAAGGTTGCTTATTGGATAGTGGTGGTAGTTGAAAATTATCACTTGGAGTAATAAGGAGGTTTTTGGTTTTAATTTTTAATAAAGTCTTAAATTACTATATTGGCATATTGGAGGATTAAGACTTTTGAGTATTGTTTTAATTTTAATAAGGGGTTTTTGTGTTAAAGAAGATTATTGTGAAGGTGTTGAATATTATTTTAAGTTGGAGTGATAAGGTGTAATTATTGTTATCATTTTGTATTGTGTTTTTGAGGAAATTATTATCTTCTAACCCTTATTGAGATTGGCAAAGAAGTGAGTGTGAGTGTGATAGATTTGTGAGATCAACTCCTTGTCAAGCAAAAAGGTATGGGCAAATTCTTCCTTGGTTGAGTTGATTGATTGGATTTCTAGAAAATAAAGTTTGGAGTGAAAAGGATTTGATTAGGGTTTCCTTTTCGAAAGTGTTTGAGTTAATGCTTCAAGGTTTTCTGGAATTAAGTGTTGTGATTAAAACCTTGTTTTATAAGCATTGTTGTTGAAGCCATTGGTTGTGTGAAGAACTTGAGTTAGGGTTTTGAAAAGAACATGAGTATCATTGTTATGTGAAGATTGATTTATATGCATTGTTGTTGAAGTGAGTTGTTGTGCAAAGAACTTGAACTAGGGTTTGAAAAGAACATGAGTATCATTGTTATGTGAGATTTGTTGTTGAGCATTGTTGGAAATATTTTGAGTTGGTGTTTACATGCTTGGACTAGGGTTTGTGAGCAAGGGTTGTTTCTTGAGTGATTGGTTGAGTAGAGTTGATTGAGCCTAGTCAAGTGGATGTATGAAGTGATTGTTCAAGTTCCATAAAACAAACTATTCTATATTCTGATTTGAGTTGAGAAAGTGTTTGAGCATTGAGTTGAAACATATTGGGTCTCTAACAATTCACTTTATGTTTCTATGAGATTGGATAAGTTCTGTGTGAGCTTATTGAGAAGATTTGGATAAGTTATGTGTGACTTATTGAGCAGATTTGGATAAGTTATGTGTGAACTTATTGAGCATATTTGGACAAGTTCTATGTGGACTTATTGAGCAGATTTGAATAAGTTATGTGTGGACTTATTGAGTAGATTTGGATAAGTTCTAAGTGGACTTATTGAGCAGATTTGAATAAGTTCTATGTGGACTTATTGAGTAGATTTGAGCAAGTTTTGTGTGGACTTGTTGAGCAAATTTGAGCAAGTTCTATGTGGACTTATTGAGCATATTTGACAAGTTCTGTGTGGACTTGTTGAGCATATTTGAGCAAGTTCTATGTGGACTTGTTGAGCATATTTGAGCAAGTTCTGTGTGGACTTGTTGAGCAGATTTGAGCAAGTTTTGTGTGGACTTGTTGAGAAAATTTGAGCAAGTTCTATGTGGACTTGTTGAGCAGATTTGAGCAAGTTCTATGTGGACTTGTTGAGTATATTTGAGCAAGTTCTGAGTGGACTTGTTGAGAATATTTGAGCAAGTTCTAAGTGGACTTGTTGAGCATATTTGAGCAAGTTTTGAGTGGACTATTTGAGCATATTTGAGCAAGTTATGAGTGGACTTGTTGAGCATATTTGTGCTAGATCGAATGGACTATGTTTAGTGCAGATTTGAGATAGAGCTTTGGAGGTGATAGAGCAGAGAGGACAGTAGTCTCCAGTGGATAGAGATCCATCAGCCAGGGTAGTGAGGATAGGTCTTCTGAGTGGGGACAAGAGTCTTCAATGGAGAGAGATCCACAAGCCAGTGTAGTGGAGGTAGTAGTCTTCTAGAGGATCACCAGCCAGAGCAGAGGAGGAGTTCTCCAGTGGATAGAGATCCACGAACTTGATTTAGGGGATTGGTGTCTCCTTTGGATAGAGGTCCATAAACATTGTAATTGGGAAGGATTCCCAAGAGATTGATTGAGAAAATTTTAGTGAAATATTTTCTCCGTGGAGTAGCCCACATTGGGTGAACCACGTAAATTGTGGTGTCTCTATTGTGTGTGGTGATTTGTGCATTGCTTTGATTACTACTATTGATATTGCTATCTACACATTGCTTAATATTGATTTGGAAAGAAAAGTAAAAAGTGGTCTTATACTGTTCACCCCCCTCTCAGTATAAGCTTGTGTTCTTTAGGATTTAAATGGGTCCCACCTATATTACATCATCACCACATAGTGGTATTATAACAAATTTTGGATATTATCCATGTATCATTTAGCAATATTCAAACCTGGGTCTCCTCCTTGAAATATTGAATAATCTAACCTATTGAGATAATGTCACTTAATTACAAATTTGAGTTTACACAAGTTTTTATGAGGGTCTTGGTCCCCTCATACTAAGTGGGTTTGAACATTGGAGCTCCCAAAGAGAGGCCAAAGCCCTTACCACTATAGTAAACTTGCAGCTAGGTTTAGATTGACTCTTGAAAACCTAAGGTTTGATTATTTTATTTTTTATTTTTTCAATCCATTAGGGCAAAACTTTTAGAGACCATAACTTTTGCATACAAAAGTGTTTTGAGCCCTTTTTTTCAAATCACATGATTTTTCAAGCTCTACATATTGGTGGCATCAATTCAGGGACCTACTATGATGTTAAGAGTTGGATTATGTAATATGGACTATAAAACCCTAGTTACTTGCCTTAATGGGCAATTTGGTCAACTCAAATTATCGACCTACTAAAAAGTAAGAACCTATGGTGCATCTTTCAAGAGAATAAAGCAACATTTCTTGATAATGAAGCTTGAAACTAAAAGAAATAAAAGACTCTAGGTTTATTTTCCATGTTGATTGAACCATAATTGCTTTTCCATATCAAAGAAGAGAGTGACACTATCAAGGTATGGTCAAAGTTGCAAGAACTTTCTAGAAAGGTTAATACTATAGAATGAAGTTACTTGAATTATAGCTTTCTTTTCTTAATCTAGTTGAGTTTAATAGCTCTTAGGACTATATTGCAATATTCAAGGTTTTAAGGGTATATATTGCATTTTTTGGAGGTAAAAAGAAATATTATGCAAAATATGTTAATATTGTCCTTGCTAGTATCTCCCCCTTCTTCTAGATGTTGAACCTAAAGGTTCATATTATGCCTATTAATTTGGAATCCCAAAATACTCTTACTCTTTATCAGTATTTTTCTCTTCAAATTCACTTTCAAGTTGTAATGTGGAACTATGGTGGTAGAACTACCCACATACAGGCTCATGCAAAGAAATTCAAATCTAATAAGGCTAAGACTTAGGGTCTCATAGGCAAGCCTAAGTCTTCAAAGAGATTGAAAACCAATTGCAAATACTATAAAAGGGATGAACATCCTAAAAATAATTGCTTGGTGAAGTTGCAAAATATTTAAGCTAAGTTCTTGAAGCAAGGTGGACATCTTTCAGATGATCATAGAGATTCAAATAGATCTACCTCAACTATAAATACCCACTAGAGCATCCATTATGGGGGAATATTTTATTATCATTAATGTATTCTCTCCTTAGCCCCTTAGTTCAAATTATGGGGGTGTTGAATTTGTAATCTGATTCTTGGCAAAGAGTTGACATTATGCAATGTATTGTATAGGCCTAAGGCCATTTCATTGTGCAAAGTATTTAATGTTTTATAATATTTTATTATGTAAGACCAATAGGGCATGGTTAACCTTGTTATGTTAAACTTATTTAATATTTGTAATTAACCTAAATCCCACTTGTTATGTCATCTTAGTTTAAACTTTATGATGTGATTTGGGGTTTTAGTATTTCTATAAATACCCCCTCAAACTGATCATTTCTTATCATAGTATTGTACAATATTACACATGAATAGCGATTATTTATAGTACCTATAAGTTCCTTAAATATCTTTTTTTCTTCTCATTTGCTTTCTATATAAGTTAATGGTTTGCTTTTGTTCATTTCTAAAAAATATTGTGAATCCCATCAAGTTAATCGACTAGAAAAATTAGAGGGTCTTCAAATTTCAATTTAGGGAGTGATTCTCTTCACAACAACTAGTGATTCACTATAAAATAATAAAATCCTTCAAATTTATTTCAAAGAGCAATTCATTAAAAATCTCCTAACTCCTTCCAAGGGAGTGATTTGTACCAAAATTGAAGTAATTCGCTTGGCTTCTCCTTTTAATTTTTTTTCTAAGTTACAACCCTTGTATCAATTTGATCCAACTAGAAAGTGATTCACTTTATTTTTCAAAATTAACCCCAAAACTTTGTCCATATAGGTACATATGCGAAGGAATCTAAGCTTATGAATATACATTCAAAAGCAATGATCAAACAAATAAATTCAACTGGAAAAATTGATAGTGTACCAACAAAGGAATTTGAAAGGGAAAATAAAGGAGCAAATTTTTGCATGGAAACACCAAGACGATGATATAAAATATGATCCTATTCCAAATCCCACTCTATTGAAAGGAAAAGCTTCAATGGATGATCAAATAAGTTAAAACCTTGTGTCCTAAGAGATGGCATTTTTTTGTTTCCTATATTTTTACAAATATGACATTATTGTCTCCAATTTCCCAAACCAATCTTGGACCGTTATGGGACCCACCATGACACACTAATCCTTTATATAGGATACCCCTGATTGATGCAAATAACCTTTAAAATAATCATATAATCCCCCTATCCAAAATTTGCAAGCTCCACCAAATCAAAAATTGGCCTACCCTAATCTACCACCTTTCTAAAATTCAAACCCTTATTTTTTGCCACCATATTATGGTACACCAATACTTTCAAGGTTTTTTGCAACAAATCTTCCCTAAAATGCCTTTATATCTAGCATATGCAACCCCACCTCAATTTTATGCACTATACCCCTATTCGATGCAGTATGCTCAACCTCCCCAAAATAATCAAGCACCTCAATTGCCTAGGCCCCAAAATAAATTTCCAAATTGGACCTATCAAGGACCATCAAACCTAAGATCTTACTCCCCATTCTAGTCATTGTTATGAAAGCATTACCTACTTTTATGAAAATGGAACTAAAATGGGAATGGATCACCTCAACAAGCTTTCCACACTAAATTCAATCCATTGTATTCATGAGAAAGACATCATGGTGTTCTCACTCATCTATTCTTTACAATATAAAGCTACTTTATGGTATAGGATATTACTAGATAATTTTTCCACTAAGTGGGCATCAGTTGTATAACCTTTCATGCATATATTTTGTAGAATGGACAATAGGTGTTACGTATTATTTCAATTAAATGCTATGTAAAGGCATCCTCATGAAAAAATATGCTCATAACACTAGATTTATGATGATCTTGTATTTAGTTCCTCCAAATGTTAGACCTAATGAGGAAGGGGTTTTTCCATATTATATCAAAGGGCTACAATGTAATTTCACACTAATGGTCTATAATTCTAACCATGTCACTTTCATTGTAGTTTTTCAAGAGGTGGTCTGTATAGAATATGTCATGATTAGAGTAGGTAAATTGTCACCTACCCCCTTATGGATTACGTCGCTAATATCACCCAGAACCCTTAAAATCTCAAATCCATTCCCACCATCTCTCTCATTCCAAATGCCCAATTATCTTCTAATTCAATGTCCTCTCTATATCATGGCACACCCATGATAAAATTTGTCATCAACTATCCCTTTCCAACCTCAACTACCAATTTTATTAATCCCACTGCAAACTAGTGATGGTACTAAAGTTATCACCCAATGCTTAGACCTATGTTAGCTCAAAATGAAAAATATAGTGAAGGTAGTAAAGACTGGTAAATTAGAATAATATGGAAAATTTATAGTGGAATAAAAATAGAGGATGGCAACAGCATAATTGGCAACCAAATTAAACCTCTTACCTTACAAAGGATCAAGTATCATGCCAAAACATTGGACAAAGCACAAATCAAATGTAAAATTATATGGTGAATGTAAATTTAAATATCAACATATTGTGGTGTCTCCCGTGTAATTTGGGGCATGATCCCATTGATTGTGCAATGGCTATCAAGCATTCACAAATGAAACAATATAGAAAATAATGTCAAGCCCAAAAAGTCACCACCATGGGTCAAATAGTAGAAACAATGAATCAACCTCTAATGGTGAATTTTATACCCATCGTCCATTATAAGCCAACCAATTTATCAAGCTCCAAATTTAATACAAGAAGTAGTCTTGGCCTTACTAAACTCTAACAACATTGTCTTTGTCAACTTTAGTGTAATTGAGGGAGATGAAGATTCTATATTCAAGGATAGTGTTGTAAGCACTAATCAACAAGGGGTTGGGACCAGGAGCAAAATAATGATGGAAAAATGGTAAGCACTAGTTCAAAAATAGGCTTAAACAAACAACGGTACCATAGTATCCATCACTATGTGTAAAATTTAAGGGACCAATAACCACAATCCAAGGGAAACAAAATGAAAATGCTAGAAAATATTTTTTCAATGTTCCCCAGACATACAACAAGTTGAAAAGGAAAAGCATACAAATAAGGGAAAAGAACTAAAAACTAAAAGGGACAGTAAATATGGAACATACAAGCTCAAAGAGATAAGTAGTAGGGATAAGTTATAAAAAGCGACATCTTAGGTATCCTTCTATCACTAGTGAGGGATATACAATAGCCACCATGCAATACAAGAAATTCACATCATGCAATAAAAGTAGCTTTGTTGAACACATGTTTAATAGAATGGAAGAAATGAAGAAAACTCCTACAAAAATGATCATGTTGGAAGCTTTAACCCTACTTGAGAAAATATATTTGCTTAAAGAAACCTTCAAAGTGCAAGAAAGGAGCTACACCAAGAATGGACAATCTAACTCAACTCAGGCTAGTCCAATAGAGGAACATAAACTTGATAGTAGAATATCCTTTAAACATTTAGGTCAACACAACAAATATATAAAATGGTTGAAATCCTAATACCCTAAAGCCACCTCCATTTTATGTGACTCTAAAAATTGAGAACTATCTATTGAGGAGTTGAGTAGTAAATTTAGGAGTTATTATAACAAAGATGCCCAAGGTTGTGTTCAAATAAACGGGTTTACCTATACAAAGACTACCAAGAATCCAATCAATATGGATGGCACTCGAGTGAATATTATGGGATTTTTAGAGATTTAATCATAATCATGGTAGAACATCCTAAGTTAGTGGTAGTCTAAGTTTATAGTTGTTAACTTTCCTCCTTATTTTGGAATTATAATATCAAGAGAATGCACACACAAGTTGTCAAGAGATAGATCCGTGTGATGGACTACACACACATTAGAGTACCTCAGGATGGGAAGATAATCTAGATTGAAAATGAACCTCCATCTTAAGTACTTACTATATAAGTTGGATAAATATGGCATAGTGAAATGGAATGAACTCCCAAGTTTGTGAACGATGAAATAATGAAAGGTGAGCAGATGTTTGAAATTGATATGATCATAAATGTGCTTCAAGATGATGAATAATTAGAAGTTATATTTGAATAAACTAAGCTATGAAAGGACTTGATATATGTAGAACCAGCTAGTATCCCAACTCTAACCAATCAACAGGCACAAAGATCCAACGGAAAGCGGATTATGCATTTCGTTGGTAGTAGAACCAAGAATAGAGCTAGTGCAAGTATCCAATTCATTGACCTGCAAGGTATGCAAACTAAGTTTTCTTATAGGTAACTATTTAACTACACCAATAATGTGGCTAAATATGAAACATTATGCATTGTCTTAAGAAAGGTTTAAAATATGGGGATCAAGAACCTTAAGATATAACTATACCAATAATGTGGTTGAATATAAAACATTGTGCACTAGCTTAAGAAAGGTTAAAAATATGAATATCGAGAACCTCAATATATATGGTGACTTTGAGTTAGTCATTAATTAGGTCAATTCACAATGTGCCACTAAAAACAAACACCTAGATTCATACAAGCACAAGGTTTGAGATCTTCTAGAATGCTTCAAGAATTATAAAGTAAAAGTAGAATTGTTTTTAACATCCATGAAACCATAGGTCATATAAGATGACCCTCATAGAGGATGTTATTTACCCAATATATGTTTATTCAAATAAAATTTGATTACCAAAGTATGGTGTACAACTCTACCTTCCATTGGATTCAAACCTTGAACCTCCTATTTGGAGTTCCAAAGTCTTACCATTAGGCCCACGAAAAACTTATTCCTTGAGAATTGAACATGAATCTAGATGAATTGGCATTCATGGCAGCAAGGTTCGACCCTGTCACCAAAATATAGGATAAACCAAAGGAGTTGGAAGTGGATTTCAAAATAGTAGTCCCTAATAATATTGATCATTGGTAATTTTTCAATAATGACAAGAAAAAAATTAAATTCCTCATCAAAAAAGCTCAACATGTTAAAAATAAAATATGGAAATAATATAAAGGATGGGGTAATTCAATTGAAAACCAACCAATAGTCAAAGGATTTGATCACACTAGATATTTTATTTAATCCATATGAAAATGCAAGGAAATCCATCATCAAAGTAAATACATCCTCTCATCACCTTTTCAAAATCATCAAAGGGAAGAATTTGTTATTAGGTAATGAATGTACCAAAGAGGAATTATGTGTATTCAAAAAGCTTTGTGGGAAGTATGGAGACATCATTTCCTAGTCCTATGAAGATTTAAAGGTGTGTTATAGAAGCATAATAGAGCATACTATTGAATTCAAACCCAATGCAAAACATTTTAGGAAAAAATAAGGGCCTATGAACCTAAAAATCAAAGCAGTTGTGAAAAATGAGCTTCTAAAACTCTTGTAGGCCTAAATAATCTTCTTAATCAAGCACTCCACTTGGATAGCCAACCTAGTTCTAGTCTGGAATAAAAATGACAACATCATATTATGCATCAATTTTAGGAATCTAAATAGATCATCATCAAAATATCTTTATCCCTTGCCTTCCATAGATAAAATCTTACAAAAGGTCGTATGATCTTAGATGTCACTTATGGGTGGCTTCTCAAGATACAATCAAATATGGATCAAGGATGATGATTAGAATAATATGAATTTCACTACCAAATGAGACACCTTTGCATACCAACAAATACCTTTTGGATTTTCAATCTTCAAGGCCACCTTCATACGAGTTATGGATATTGTCTTTGCAAGTCTAGTGGGTGAAATCATACTTATATAACTTGATTATTTAATTATATTTTCAAAAGAAGTAAACATGTTGAGTAATTAGAATTCATCTTTCAAAGGTTTAAAGTATCTTACTTAATCCTAAAAAAGTAATTTTTATGGTACAATAAGGAAAACTGTAAGGCATGTAGTGTCTAAAGATGGCCTAGCCATAGACCTTAATAGGATAAAGGCAATAAAATGGATCCTCTTACCCACCTCCGATGGGTGTCGTTATTACCACACTTTATCAAGATCATTTTAATTTTACTAAACCAGGGATGGTGTCCTATGGGCAATATGTGCTAGGAAGTATCTAAATCAGGTATGGTTTTGGATATCTAAACTATAGTAATTTATAAAATAGAATTTAACTCTAACTACAACTAGAAATGAAAAGGTTTAAGCTAATCAAACACACTTGCAGGAATTTAAAATATTACAATAAAAAATAAAATGAAATTTTAGGAAATAAATTTAGCATGAAACAAATTAGAATTCAAGCTAAATTAAAGTGAAGTAAATCTGAAAATGATGTAGTTAATTAATATTTTTCTCAAGAAGTAAATGATGCAACTAATTAACTATTGTGAATGCAGTAAAATGATAGCAAAACTTAATCCAATAATGCAGCAAATAAAACATAAATTAGAGTACCCTCCACCTTACTAGAAGTGGGCCCTTGCTCGTAACAATATTGAAGGGAAGATGACTCATTTCAAATCACAAATATGTAGTATAATAGCATACTTAAATAACCATACTTAAATAGACTTATAGGATCCCAAACTCTATGAAAGTCCCTAGTTGTGTACAAAACTTAAATAACCCTTCTTTTTATTACATAATCTTGAAAAAAATAGCAATTTAGTCCTCTATTACCTATCATATAAAATGACTAAACTCTATCTAATTAAGTGAATATTTCCACCTATTTAACATATCTAATCACATAACTAATGCAATAATCAAAACAAGACACATTCTATTGATGTGAAAAGGTGATAAGAGATCAACAAAAATGAGGTATTTTTGTACCTCATCATTCCCCCCAACCTAACTGGAGGCATGTATTCATGCCTCAATGGATAATCTTGTAATTTCTACGCCTAAGGCACATCCCCTATCATAATTGCTACCTTACATACTTTGATGCCCTTGTCAAGGTTTGTAAGGGGATTTCCTTAGGAGTTTCTCCAATTAGCATGGATACACCCTCAAGGTGAAGAACACAAGCTTATACTGATAGGGGGGTGAACAGTATAAGACCACTTTTTACTTTTCTTTCCCAATCAATATTATGCAATGTATAGATAGCAATATCAACAACAGTAATCAAAGCAATGCACAAAACACCATACACAATAGAGACACCACAATTTACGTGGTTCACCCAATGTGGGCTACTCCATGGAGAAAATATTTTACTAAAATTTTCTCAATCAATCTCTTGGGAATCCTTCCCTATTACAATGTTTATGGACCTCTATCCAAAGGAGATATCAATCCCCTAAATCAAGTTCATGGATCTCTATCCATAGGAGAACTCCTCCTCTACTCTGGTTGGTGATCCTCTAGAAGACTACTGCCTCCACTACACTGGCTTGTGGATCTCTCTCCACTGAAGACTCTTATCCCCACTCAGAAGACCTATCCTCACTACCTTGGCTGATGGATCTCTATCCACTGGAGACTACTATCCTCTCTACTCTATCACCTCCAAATCTCTATCTCAAATCTACACTAAACATAGTCCTTCGATCTAGCACAAATCTGCTCAACAAGTCCACTCAGAACTTGCTCAAATATACTCAACAAGTCCACTCAGAACTTGCTCAAATATGCTCAACAAGTCCACTCAGAACTTGCTCAAATATTCTCAACAAGTCCACTCAGAACTTGCTCAAATATACTCAACAAGTCCACTCAGAACTTGCTCAAATATGCTCAACAAGTCCACTCAGAACTTGCTCAAATATGCTCAACAAGTCCACTCAAAACTTGCTCAAATCTACTCAACAAGTCCACTCAGAACTTGCTCAAATATGCTCAACAAGTCCACACAGAACTTGTCCAAATCTGCTCAACAAGTCCACACAGAACTTATCCAAATCTCTCAACAAGTCCACACAGAACTTGTCCAAATCTGCTCAATAAGCTCACACAGAACTTAACCAATCTCATAGAAACATAAAGTGAATTGTTAGAGACCCAATATGTTTCAACTCAATGCTCAAACACTTTCTCAACTCAAATCAGAATATAGGATAGTTTATTTTATGGAACTTGAACAATCACTTCATACAACCACTTGACTAGGCTCAACCAACTCTACTCAACCAATCACTCAATGAAACAACCCTTTCTCACAAACCCTAGTCCAAGCATATAACCACCATCTCAAAATATTTCCAACAATGCTCAACAACAAATCTCACATAACAATGATACTCATGTTCTTTTCAAACCCTAGTTCAAGTTCTTTGCACAACAACTTACTTCAACAACAATGCTCATAAAACAATCTTCACATAACAATGATACTCATGTTATTTTCAAAACTCTAACTCAAATTCTTCACACAACCAATGGCTTCAACAACAATGCTTATCAAACAAGGTTTTAACAACAACTCTTTATTCCAGAAAACCTTGAAGCATTAACTCAAACACTCTCAAAAAGGAAACCCTAATCAAGTCCTTTTCACTCCAAACTTATTTTCAGAAAACCATTCAATCAACTCAACTATGGAAGAATTTGCCCATACCTTTTGCTTGACAAGGAGTAAACCACACAAATCTGCCACACTCACAATCACTTCTTTGCCAATCTCAACAAGGGTTAGAAGATAATAATTTTCTCAATGAATCACAATACAAAAAGATATCAAACAAAATACACCTTATCACTCCAACTTTAAAATAATATCCAACACCTTCATAATAATATTTTTGGCAAAAATCCCTTTAAAAATAAAATCAACACTCTTAAAGTCTTACTCCTCCAATATGCAAATATAACAATTTAAGACTTTATTAAAAATAAAATCAAACTCCTTATAACTCCAAAAACAATTTCCAACAAACACAAATTTCCAACTAGCAACCCTTTCAACTATTTCCAACTAGCAACCCTTTTAACTCCAAACTTTAGGCAATATTAAAAATAATCAAAATTTAATTACCTTACCTTTGGAGGGATTCGAACCCTCAACGCAGCCCACGACCAACGCCTTAGCCATGGCTCCAACCTCGCTCGAGCTAAGCGCTCGCTTGGGAAGGGGAGAGCACCACGTGCTCTATGAACCTTCCTTTCTCTACCAAAGATAAAAATGTGTGCCTTCCCTTGGCGCTTCAACACAATGCAAACACTACCACCGCATTTCGAACGTAGGCCACTCGATGCCTCAACATTTTAGCCAATGCCTCCTTGCCACTAGGCCACGCTGCCTAGCTGGCTCCAAAATTTTTATCACTTTCAAATTATTCCCAATCGCTGCCACAAGGAAATACGAAATCATTGTTTTCTCACGAGCTTCCTCTTTCACAGTTCGCATGCAATCACATTTCGAAGCAAGGATAATTTTGAATGCCTTTAAGGCATGGTATATATAGCCTTTCCACCTTTATGCAAACACGTCGATGCTCCTCCAACTTTATTCGACGTCGACGCTCAAATTAATTTATAAATGATTTAAATTTATTTAAATTTAAATATTATAAATTAATTTAATAAAACCTTTGGTTTTATTAGGGCCTTCTCTAATTGCACAACTTGGTATTAATGATATTTATTTATAAAATTTAAATTCCTTTTGAATTTAAATATTTTATAAAATAAATATTAGACCTCCTTTTAACTTTGCAATAGGCCTCCTTTGGTTTTTATAAAAAACCTTTTAACTTATGCTCCCATATAATATTAAAATATTATGGAGCCCTTTTGCCTTTAACTTCTGCACTGTTGAAGCTTCTTCCTGGATATCAGTGACAACTTTGACGACTTTATTTCTTGCCGAATTCCTTGACATTAATGATGACTTCATCCGGTGACATCAATGACAACTTTGACTTAGGGACTCAAAATGTCCAACAATCTCCCCCTTTGTCATTGATGGCAACCCAAATTATTTTTACCGAAAACTTGACCTTTCCTTTGTTCTGCTCCCCCTGGGACACTGCTCCCCTGGCTCAATGCTCTCTCAAATATCAAATCTCTCCCCATTACTCAAATATCTCCCCCTTTGACATCAATGGCAAAGGGTCACCTTTGGGGCTCGGGGCTAAGAATGAGCCTCTTAGCTTAGCCCCTCCCCCACCTCCTTTTGAGGTGGTTAATTCTGGGGTGGGAGTATTTCTACTCCCAGAAAGCATTGTTCTTTACCTTTATCCTCTTCTCTTCTTTTCTGAATTTTTTGAATCCTCTGATTATTTCTATCCATGTCCTTGTTTCTGTCCATGTCTTTGTTTTTTTCCATGTCTATATTCCTGTTCCTATTCTATTCATATCCATGTTCATTGTTCCTATTCATATCCATGTTTCTATTCTTGTTCCTGTTCATACCTATTTTTGGGATGTCTGCTCTACACCACTTTGTTGTGTGACCATCATTATTGCACTTATAACACTTAATGTTATTATTCCTTGGAGGTGCAAATATCTTAGGATTTCTCCTAGTGAAGCCATATCCTCTTCTGTCATGAACCCTACAATTCATTGCCTTGTGACCAAACTGATTACATGAGTAGCAATACCCATGGAAAAGTTATATGTTCCCATATTCCTATCTTTCATGTGTCCTACACTGTGAAGCCATGTGCCCAAACCTGTGACATGAAAAACATCTTCCATTGAAGTTTCCTTGTCTTGACCTCATTGGTCTCCTATTCTGATTATTGTTCCATCTATATCTTCTTTGTGCATTGTTCCTATTTTTGTTGAACTCTCTATTGTCCAACTCATCCTCAGATGTCTCAATTTATTTTACACTGTCTTCTTCTGAAGTATCTTCATCTGAAGTTTCTTCTCCTCCAAAACTTGAAGTTGACTCTCCTTCCCATTTCTTTTGAACCTGTTCAAATCCAAGACCTGTTTTCCTTGATGTAGTCTTTTGTGTCTTGATGAACTTATCCAAGTTCTTTGAGCTATTTTTAAACCCTTTCATATTGATCTTGGAGTCCTCTAAATCTTCTTTTAGTAGTGCCACTTCTTGTGCTAACTTCTCACATTCCAAGATCTTTGCTTCTAACTTATCTTTGAACCTCTTTGCCTTAGCCTTTGATTTTTCTAAATCCTCTATGAGCAATCTTCTCTCTTCATCACATTCTTGAAACTGAATTTCAAGTTTAGAGTGTTGCTTCCTTACCTTCTTTACCATGTCAAGAGCATAGATAAGTTCTCCCTTGAGATCATAACCATTCTTTTCTGAGTATTCCTCTATTTGTTTACCTTTGTCCTCATATTTATTTTCTATTGGCTTGTCTTCTATAGGATCACTTACTTCTTCTTCTAATGCCATTAGAAGATTTTCATCTGGTCCTTCAAGTGCATCTTCATATTCATCATCACTGAAACTATAACCATTCCTTGTACAATCATCTTCAAGATGTCCAAAGTTACCACATCTAAAACACTTGAGAATTACTAGAGTCCTATTCTTAACTTGCTCTTTTTCTTCAATCATAAACAAGACTTCATCTCTATCATTGTCTAAAAAACTAGCATCACTATCACTTGAGTACTTACTTGCCTTATCCGCATAGTAGCTCCTCTTTTGCCTTTGGAAGAACTTCTTTCCTTGTCTATTTTGTCCATCCTTGCTTTTCTTTTGATGCATATATCTTTCTGAATCCTTGTACCTGTGATCCTATTTTTCTTCACCATTGTTGTTCTTAGGTTCTTGAAAATCTGTTGCAAAATGTCCATACTTTCCACAATTGAAACACTTAATAGATCTTAGATCTCTGGATCTTCTAGAATCTTTATCTCTTTTACTGTAATTAGCTTCCTCATCACTAGATGACTCATTGCTTGATTCTGACTTCTTACCCTTTGTCTTATTGATTGCTTTGAATGTTGCTTCCTTCTAGGGAATAGGATCTTTTGTTCTTATCTCAAAAGTTGTGAGCATACCAAGCAATTTATCTCTTGTCAAAGTATCACCATCCATTGATACTTCTATAGCAGAAACCTATTCACTGAATATTTTTGGAAGAGTTCTTAAGACTTTATCACAAACATATGATTCATCAATCTTCATTCCAAGTCCTTGCATATCATTAACAACCTCATCAATTCGAATTAGATAAGCACTAATATTTTCCTCATCATTCATTCTTAATGCTTCAAATTGTCCTTTGAGATTTCGTATCTTTGCTTTCTTGACACTTTTATCTCCTTCATATATACCTTGCAATTTATCCCACATCTCTTTTGTAGTTTTACAATGCATAACTTTCATAGACTCTGTTCTACGCAAACCTCTCACAAGTGCATTCATTGCTTTTGAATTATAGTGTTGTAGAAGCTTACCTTCCTTATATGTAGGAGGATTGATTAAGGGATCATATCCAAATTCCACTACTTCCCAAATTTCATTGCCAAGTGCCATTAGGTAGATCTTCATCATCATACTCCAATACATATAGTCACTTCCATCAAATACTAGTGCTGAATTATTTGAGGACACCTCCTTAGGATCCATTGTGTTCTTGTTAGCTTTTCCTTCAAGCTGTTAAACTCTTCTGAAGGAACCCACTCTGATACCAATTGAAGAACACAAGCTTATACTGAGAGGGGGGTGAACAGTATAAGACCACTTTTTACTTTTCTTTCCCAATCAATATTATGCAATGTATAGATAGCAATATCAACAATAGTAATCAAAGCAATGCACAAAACACCATACACAATAGAGACACCACAATTTACGTGGTTCACCCAATGTGGGCTACTCCACGAAGAAAATATTTTACTAAAATTTTCTCAATCAATCTCTTGGGAATCCTTCCCTATTACAATGTTTATGGACCTCTATCCAAAGGAGATATCAATCCCCTAAATCAAGTTCATGGATCTCTATCCATAGGAGAACTCCTTCTCCTCTACTCTGGTTGGTGATCCTCTAGAAGACTACTACCTCCACTACACTAGCTTGTGGATCTCTCTCCACTGAAGACTCTTATCCCCACTCAGAAGACCTATCCTCACTACCCTGGCTGATGGATCTCTATCCACTAGAGACTACTATCCTCTCTGCTCTATCACCTCCAAAGCTTTATCTCAAATCTACACTAAACATAGTCCTTCGATCTAGCACAAATATGCTCAACAAGTCCACTCAAAACTTGCTCAAATATGCTCAACAAGTCCACTCAGAACTTGCTCAAATATTCTCAACAAGTCCACTCAGAACTTGCTCAAATATGCTCAACAAGTCCACTCAGAACTTGCTCAAATATGCTCAACAAGTCCACTCAGAACTTGCTCAAATCTGCTCAACAAGTCCACTCAAAACTTGCTCAAATATGCTCAACAAGTCCACTCAAGAACTTGCTCAAATATGCTCAACAAGTCCACTCAGAACTTGCTCAAATATGCTCAACAAGTCCACTCAAAACTTGTCCAAATATGCTCAACAAGTCCACACAGAACTTGTCCAAATTTCTCAACAAGTCCACACAGAACTTATCCAAATCTGCTCAATAAGCTCACACAGAACTTAACCAATCTCATAGAAACATAAAGTGAATTGTTAGAGACCCAATATGTTTCAACTCAATGCTCAAACACTTTCTCAACTCAAATCATAATATAGGATAGTTTTTTTATGGAACTTGAACAATCACTTCATACAACCACTTGACTAGGCTCAACCAACTCTACTCAACCAATCACTCAATGAAACAACCCTTTCTCACAAACCCTAGTCCAAGCATATAACCACCATCTCAAAATATTTCCAACAATGCTCAACAACAAATCTCACATAACAATGATACTCATGTTCTTTTCAAACCCTAGTTCAAGTTCTTTGCACAACAACTTACTTCAACAACAATGCTCATAAAACAATCTTCACATAACAATGATACTCATGTTCTTTTCAAAACTCTAACTCAAATTCTTCACACAACCAATGGCTTCAACAACAATGCTTATCAAACAAGGTTTTAACAACAACTCTTTATTCCAGAAAACCTTGAAGCATTAACTCAAACACTCTCAAAAAGGAAACCCTAATCAAGTCCTTTTCACTCCAAACTTATTTTCAGAAAACCATTCAATCAACTCAACTATGGAAGAATTTGCCCATACCTTTTGCTTGACAAGGAGTAAACCACACAAATCTGCCACACTCACAATCACTTCTTTGCCAATCTCAACAAGGGTTAGAAGATAATAATTTTCTCAATGAATCACAATACAAAAAGATATCAAACAAAATACACCTTATCACTCCAACTTTAAAATAATATCCAACACCTTCATAATAATATTTTTGGCAAAAATCCCTTTAAAAATAAAATCAACACTCTTAAAGTCTTACTCCTCCAATATGCAAATATAACAATTTAAGACTTTATTAAAAATAAAATCAAACTCCTTATAACTCCAAAAACAATTTCCAACAAACACAAATTTCCAACTAGCAACCCTTTCAACTATTTCCAACTAGCAACCCTTTTAACTCCAAACTTTAGGCAATATTAAAAATAATCAAAATTTAATTACCTTACCTTTGGAGGGATTCGAACCCTCAACGCAGCCCACGACCAACGCCTTAGCCATGGCTCCAACCGCCACTCGAGCTAAGCGCTCGCTTGGGAAGGGGAGAGCACAACGTGCTCTATGAACCTTCCTTTCTCCACCAAAGATAAAAATGTGTGCCTTCCCTTGGTGCTTCAACACAATGCAAACACTGCCATCGCGTTTCGAACATAGGCCACTCGATGCCTCAACATTTTAGCCAATGCCTCCTTGCCACTAGGCCACGTTGCCTAGCTGGCTCCAAATTTTCATCACTTTCAAATTATTCCCAATCGCTGCCACAAGGAAATACGAAATCGTTGTTTTCTCATGAGCTTCCTCTTTCACAATTCACATGCAATCACATTTCAAAGCAAGGATAATTTTGAATGCCTTTAAGGCATGGTATATATAGCCTTTCCACATTTATGCAAACACGTCGGTGCTCCTCCAACTTTATTCGACGTCGACGCTCGAATTAATTTATAAATGATTTAAATTTATTTAAATTTAAATATTATAAATTAATTTAATAAAACCTTTGGTTTTATTAGGGCCTTCTCTAATTGCACAACTTGGTATTAATGATATTTATTTATAAAATTTAAATTCCTTTTGAATTTAAATATTTTATAAAATAAATATTAGACCTCCTTTTAACTTTGCAATAGGCCTCCTTTGGTTTTTATAAAAAACCTTTTAACTTATGCTCCCATATAATATTAAAATATTATGGAGCCCTTTTGCCTTTAACTTCTGCACTGTTGAAGCTTCTTCCTGGATATCAGTGACAACTTTGATGACTTTATTTCTTGTCGAATTCCTTGACATTAATGATGACTTCATCCGGTGACATCAATGACAACTTTGACTTAGGGACTCAAAATGTCCAACACAAGGTGAGGATTTTGGACTATCTTCCACCTAATTCTAGCCTTAACCAGTTGGTCCTGAAGTTGTTCAATCTCTTTGTTTCTATTCTATAACAGACTTTTAGACACTTTCAACCTAGTCTGCAATACCCAAATAACTATTTTTTCTCAATCTAGATCCAATTTTACTAGGTTCTCATCATATTTATTGGTCATGTCAAGCTATATTGTTTTTGTACTTGACAAGGGAGGCTATGAAATAGGTATTTATCTGGAGCTCTATCCCATATTTGAATGTGGTTTAGCCTCAAAATGTGTAGGTTGTGGTGGCTCTTCCATGATTGTTGTATCTTGTGGTACTTCTTCCTATACTTCCATGACTATTGCATCTAATAGTGCATCTTCATATTCTTCCATAGTTGTTGTGTCTTGTGGTGCATCCTCTTCTTACCTCTATTCTTCTTGAATCTATGCAATTGGAGATGATTCTCTATTATCGTTAACAACCTCAATTTTATCCTATGAGGTGTGAGTGGAAGGATATTATTCCTATTTTTTAGAAATTTATGCTTGGGTCCTTCTCTTGAACCTAAGGTCAACAAATTCTAGTTCTCTTATGGCTTCTAGTTCCTCAGGAGTAACCCTCTTGATCTTCTTACAACTTTTTCTTTTTGAAACTATTGAGGCCTCCTGCTCTGTTAATTTCTCTTCATATTTTATTGTAGGTGCTTTAGGCATTTTTCCTATTTTTGCTATCTTTATTTCATGAGTTTCATGCACCCTTGCCCCTATTTTAATTTCATGTGACTCAAATAGGTCATAGGGTGTCATAGGAGTATATTATGCTTCAAAATCCTTGTGCAGCAATTATTTCACTATACCTATGGGTGAAATTTTGTGTCCCTACACCCACTCTTCCTCTTTGAAGATGATGATGTCTTAGACCCGGCCAATTTTGAAGAATTGATGGAAGAAGCATATTTCCAAAACCAAATGGACAAACAAGTGAAATAAATCTCTAATTCTAGGATCGGACAAAAGAATGGGTAAGGATGTGCTCAAAGGAAGACCCGAAATCCCTACCCCAACTACTGGGTAGAATATTGGGATCCCAAATCCCTAGATGGAATAATCTAACTATAGTAGAATGATTACAAGTCCCAAGTTCTCATCCCCAAAGCTATACAAAACTTTGGGAAGGCAGCATTGAAAATCTAAGCCCAATATTCCATCCTTGTGGAGATTTGATGGGCGAAAGGTTGGAAAGGTGGTGCATAAATGGGCATCCATGACTATAGCTAATGTCAAAAGGAAGGCCTCAAAAAATTGGGTTATTAATAATCATAGCTACCTTGGTACAAGTTGATAAAGAGCAACTGGAAGTACACGGAGCCTAAAGTGATCAACCAAACTTTCTAGCTTCTCAAAAGGGTAAAGTACATGAAATTTATTGCTTGAACAAGTCTGGTAGGAGAGATCAAGGGACCAGATCTATGCAAACATACCTGACTTCCTTTGGATAGCCGCCATTCTTCTGAAGAGCAGAGCATCAGTAAATCTTCCAATCATTCCAGCATGATTCTTCTCGCCTAACTCCATTAATGCTTGTAATTTGAATGTATTGAAAAATCTTCTATAAATAGTGGAATGCTCACCATTCCAAAGGGTGATTTTGTGGCCTTTACAATTCATATGTAATTCTTCATTACCTATAAATAATAGTGTATCACTATTTGGTCTCTCAATCTATCTTTGCTTCTATTTTTGTTTATGTGTGGATGTTTATTTTTGTGATGGCTATCTGAGTTGGTTCACTTCTACTATCTGAATTTCATGGATCTAGATAGGCATTTTTGGAATTCGCATCCATCCCTAGGCATCATGGTTTTTTTCTACTAAATTTGATCAGGTGGGAGCACTATAATTCTACTACCTTGATTTCATGCACCCTCCCATTGGTTTTGGAATTCACCCCTACCCTTTGCACTGAACAAGGAGTGAAGATGATACAGGATGATTTGTTAGGTGATCCACTGATGTTTGCACTGGAAACATTGAATGAGTGTATCTTTATGCGGCCATACCCCATCCTTGTTAGTTTTTAATATGGCCTCCTTTGATTTCTTTCTCAGTTCCTTTTCCTCATTTCCTCTTTTACAGTGTAGGTAGCTAAAATCGAAGGATCCAACCTTCTTTAGAGATCGATTGCCTCTACCTCTCCCATGTCGAGTGGTCGTTCAATGCTGGTCAAGGACAGTCAAGCATGCCTCCCACTTGTTTGGTGATGATTTTTGCACCAACAATACCCCTCATTTGTCTTGATCTCCTAAGTACCAATTTTGTTAGCTTTGCCCTCCTCTATTTTTATTTCTCAATCATAAGCTTTAATTTTTTTGCCTTCTCCTATTTCTTGGATCTATGTTTTGATGCCTCGACCTCTTTCTATTTATTGAGCCCTGGTTTTGACACCTTAACCCCTTCTTGTTTTTATTTCTTAGGAATTGATTCTTATGCATCTTCCTCCTTCCCCTATTTCTATCTCTTGGGCATCTATTATGATGCATCTACCTCCTTCCCCTATTTTTGTGAATGCTTGAGAACTTTGTCTAGCACATGTCACTTCTTGGTGGATTTCCTTGGCTTTGGTTCAAGTAGTTTTGGTGCTTCCAAAACATCAACTTTTAGTCTTTTTAGAATCAACAAGTTGCTTTGTTGTTTCTGCAACTGTGTCATACTTGGCCACTCTATCCTTAGTTTTCTTTGGTGTATCCCTCTTCGACTGCAAAATTTTTTTACCAATACTAATCCATAAAGTACCAAATCTTGACTCTTTTCTCAAACAGGTTAAAGATCATGCTTAATCCCTCATCTAGGTTAATTAAATGTATCCATGCTTATATTTTATGCTTTAGATTGTATGTTTCTAGATATCTAATCTACTTATTAAATTGAAACTAAAACTTAGATATTACAGATATGAAATCACACACAATCACAAATGCCAAGAAGACACAAGATGTTTATGTGGAAACCCCAAAATGAGTAAAACCATGACCCAAATAAATTGGACAAGTTGTTATTAGGATTCAAAATTGATATAAATCCTTACTAATATTCATTTAATTATATTCTTGATCTTGTTCTCCCCAATCTCTACTCTTGCCTTTTCCTCCTCTGTCTCTCGGTTCTCTCAATGCAAATGTAGCAATCAAACCCTCACAATATGTTGTTCTCCTATTCTTAAATGAGTTTTGGTATTTATAACCAGCTCCTTTTCTTAAATGAGTGTTGGTATTTATAACCAACCTCTTTTCTTAAATGAGTGTTGGTATTTATAACCAACCATTTTTCTTAAATGAGTGTTGGTATTTATAACCATCTCCTTTTCGTAAATGAGTGTTAGTATTTACTATTCACTCACTTGCAAAATTATATGTAACATAATTGTAGGTATATTTTGGATATAGCTTTCACTACACTGCTCTAATCGACCTCTACTTATGCTCGTTGGAAGAATATTTGAATTACCTATTTAACGGTACCACTTGGAGCACCAGAGCACTTGAATTCTAGAAGTTGCAGCCAAATTTCTATCATTCTAAATAGCCAATTTTTTACTACCATCACTTTCTATGTTGACCTCTATTTTCTAAGAGACCAATCTATAAATATGCTCCTCGAAACCATATTTCTAACAATACTCATTTTGTCAAATTTTTCCCACTAACAAAGAAGTTACAACCTTTTAAATATGCCCCTATAAGCAGTTTTGAGCAACATTGAAGCACCCAAAAATTTTGGGACTTCAAAGTTCAGTAATTTGGCCATAACTTTGGCTTCGGTTTTCTATTTTGATCAATTCAAAAAGTGTCAGAAGGCTATTTTCAAGATGCATGTCATGGAGCCATACACATTCACCAAGTTTCCATGGATTTTACCCATAATTTATAAACATAGACCTTACTCCATTTATCCTCCATACTTTGTTCTAGCAAGTGTTGATTGCTTTGAAGCGAGGATTTTATCCGGAGCTCCTTCCACACTTCCTATAGATGATCTTTAGTTGGTCTCCTGATCAATAACTCCCCCATTGGAGGATTTTGGTCCCTTAAAATTATCTTTATTCAAATGGGGATATTTTTTCTTTGTTTGCTTCTTGGAGACCCACTTTACCTTAATTAGTATTTTCTCCTTAAAACATACCAACCATAATTATTTCTATCCTTTGTGTGTTGTCCATATTTTTTAATCAAAAATTAAACCTTTTGTTGCCTCCACAAAATCATTTGAGACTAAATCATCCAAATTAGGCAATATTGGAGCATCTTATTTCTCGTCCAACAAAGAGGGCTCAAACAACTTCAGGTTTTCCACATTGACAATAGAGTACATTTGCATATAACTTGGTAGTTTGAGTTGGAAGGTATTTGGCTCAACTTGGCCAAAATTTTTAAATGGCCCATATCTAAAAGGCTTCAATTTCTTACCTTCTCCCTTTAGTCATTCCTTGCTTAAATGCAACCATACAAGATATCCCACTTGGAAATCATGAGCTACCTTGTGTTTGTCATGGCGTTCCTTATAGTGCTACTGAGTTTACTTTAGTTTCTCCTCTATTTTCTATTGTATCAGCTGAATACATTGAATGAACTTCAATGCTTTCTCTCCTTCCAAATTTGAGCTACTTGGATATTACTCACTCTCAAAGGATCCATAAAAAGGTGAATGAGGTAGAAACCCATAACACACCTCAAATGATGATAATCCCATAGACGAATGTATTTCTTAGCTGTAGCAATATTGGACATATGCTAAACTTTCATCCTATGTCTTTGGATTTCGTAGATTATAGCCCCTCAGTAAGTTCACAATTGTCCTATTGACCACCTTTTTTTGTCCATTCATTTGTGGATGAAATGTTGTTGATCTCTTCAACTTAGTGTCCAACATTCCTCATAATACAAATCAAAATTTATTGAGAAAGTGAGTATCTCTATCTGAAATGATACTCTTAAGCAATCCAAAATGAACAAAAATATGTTCAAAAATAGTTTGGTTGTACCTTCTATTAGAACAGTTTTCTTACAAGGTACACAAATTACCATTTTACTAAATTTGTCCACTATAACAAATAGATAATCATTACCTCTCTGATTGGTTAGCAATCCACCCAATAATTCCATTGAAAAGTTCTCCCATGGTTGATTAGGAACTGGTAAAAGTGTGTAAAATCCCAATTTATGGTTGATGGGTTTTTTTGTGCTATAATTGGCACATCCATAGATATATTTAGACACATCATTCTGCATATTAGACCAGTAGACATATCATTGCAGGTTAGCTACTATTTTATGCATGCCAAAATGACCAGCAACTAGTGATATGTGAGCTTCCCTTATCAGTTGTAAGTGTTTATCTCCCTTGGGCACACATAACTTTTTCTTTTTGAACAAGTCATTTTCCAAATGAAAATCCTTATTGGACTTTTCCTGCACTCCATTTTTCACCTCATCTGATTCAATTACAAACTGCCTATATAGCCCCATATTAGATAGAGGTGAATTAGGTAAGAGCTAAATTTCATGCTCTACTTCTCTCTTTGTTGGTAAGCCTTTTGGTTCTTGCATCAATTGGTTAAATATTTGCAGTAATCCTTCCAATTCCTTATTTTTTTGGAGAGTATAGTTGGTTGCTTCCACCTCCTTACGAAACTTCATATTACTATATGCACCCCTTATCATCAATAGCATAAATATCTTGCTTACATTCACCAAATGCTTGGCTTGTTACGCTATCACAAGCTAGAATTTATTTTCCAACCCGCTAGGATTAATCACATATGTGATTCCACCTTTCTTCAACTCCCAAATATTTTACCTCCACTTAAACAAAGCATCTCTTTCCCATAAATATGAGCTACCAAAAGTTACTTGGCAAATATCAAGAGGTACTACATCACGAGTAATTCCATCATGGAATTTAGTTTTGATAAAAAATTGCAAAGTACATTGCTTGGTTACATGTAGATCCATGTCCTTCTGCACCCATTCCAATGGGTATGGTTGTGGATGATCCACAATATTAAATCCTAGTTGCTTAACTATATCCTCGAAAATTAAATTCCTTTGGGATCCATTGTCAAACAATGTTGTAACTTTCATCCTCTACACTTCTATGTAGACCCAAAATAACTCATCTTTCTTGGTCTCTGAAGCTTATTCCTCCTTCTTAGAGGTCATATCCTACCTTAAAGGTTTAATTAGGGTAGCACACACTACCTTTTCTTCATCCTCTTCCTCAAAACACCCTTCTTTCTCATGCTCAACCTTTTTGGTAGAATTAGCAAATTTCTTCTTTCCCTTGTTTCACCATTTTGGCCTCTTTTCAGGGTGTAGCTTCTAACAGTCCTCACTTAAATTTTTGGTTATGGAACTTGATTAATTTGGAGGCCTTGTTTTCATTTTCACTTGGATACACTCCATGAAGGGGGGGTGTAGGGAGGGCATTTCCCCTACTAGTGTTGTCATGGGGGATCTAGGGAGGGTGGAAACCATTTATTATTAGGTCACAAATCGAACGATGAATTTTAGGTGAGCTTTTTTACTCTAAAATTGTAACACACTTTTTATCCTAAGATTGTTATGCATTTGTTTGTCCTAAAAACGTAATGCACTTTTCTAAGAGTATGATGTACGATGGCTATATTGTATTGTAGTGCATGCACCTGTGTATGTTAAATTGACGATTATAGAGCAAAGAGAAAGTTACAGTGGATCTATTGTAGGTTGTATCCCTTCGCAATTTTTCTAGATGGAGTAAAAGGCCTGGTTATTTTCTCTATGGACGTATCCCATATTGGGTGAACCACATTAAATTTGTGTCTTGTGTATTCCTTTATTCTTTTGCGTTCCTAACAAATGGTATTAGATCTTGGGGTTTGAAATACGATCTTGAAAGGAGATTTTTGGTTTGAGTGGGAGTAATGGTAGAAGAAGGCAGATTTAGGATTAAGAATTTTAATGGCCAAAATTACCAGATATGGAAGATGCAAATGGAGGACTATCTTTATTAGAAGGATCTTTACCTACCATTAGGAAGAATAGCAAAGAAGCTGATGAACACATCAGATGAAGAATGGGAATTTTTGGATAAAAAGGCACTAGGAACAATATGGTTGTGCCTGGCATCGTTGATGGCCTTCAATATTTCAAATAAAAAGACAACAAAGGATTTAATGAATGTGTTGGCTAAACTATATGAAAAATCCTTAGCTTAAAATAAGGTATTTCTTATGAAGCATTTATTTAATATGCAGATGTCATAAGGTGGGTCTATTACTAATCACTTAAATGAGTTTAACATGGTTAGTAATTAGTTAAATTCTATTGGAGTAAATTTTTATGATGAGGTTAGGGCTCTTTTGATCTTATGCTCATTGCTAAAAAATTGGAATGGCTTGGTTATGGTGAGTAATTTTTTTTCCCATACAAATACTTTAAAATTTGATGATATTAATATTATCCTTAGCGAGGAATGAAACGAAAAAGCACTAGTGAGAGATCGGGTAATCCGTTGACTGTGGAAAATAGGGGTAGACAAAAGGAGAGAGGAAAAATTCTAGGAAAACATGGAAAATAAAAAGGAAAGTAGTTAGAATTTTGGCACTACGGGAAGAAAGGACACCTAAAAAGAGACTGTTGGACTCGAAAAGAAAAATAGGGAGAAGAAAAATAGGATAATCAGGAAGTAAACATAGCAAGTGATGTATTGAAAGATGTTTTAATCCTTTCATTAGATAATATTAATGATTATTGGGTGCTAGACTCAGGGGCTTCATATCATGACACACCCCATAGAAAATATTTTCTAAATTATATTCAAGGTGATTTTGAAAAGGTCTATTTGGGTGATGATAGACCATGTAAAATCATTGGAAAGGGTAAGATACAGATAAAATTACTGAATAGAAACCAATATTTGTTGATCTATTTAAGTGATGTTAGACCATCTAAAATCATTGGAAAGGGTAAGATACAGATAAAATTACTGAATAGAAACCAATATTTGTTGAAAGAAGTAAGGAATATTCTTTATTTGAGAAGAAATCTAATTTCCATAGTGTATTTGGAAAACTAAGGATGTACAATTACATTCTTAGCAAATTCATGGAAGGTTGCTAAAGGATCATTATTATTAGCAAAAGGAAAGAAGGAAGGTATGTTGTATGTATGTACTGGTAATACTGATCTTTCTATTGATTTAGCTTCTACAGGAGTGGATATAGTTTTGTGGCATCATAGGCTTGGGCACATGAGTGAGAAGGGGATGCAAATTCTCCACTCAAGAAATTTGTTACCAGGTTTGAAGCAGATTAATTTGAACTTTTGTGAGCACTAGTTTATGGAAAACAAAAAAGTCAGATTTCTCAAAGTTGAAAAATAAAAGAAGAGTGAAAAGCTAGAGCTTGTGCATACAGACGTATGGGGACCAGCTTAGGTATCATATTTTTGTGGCTCTTATTATTATGTTATGTTTATTGATGATTCAACTAAAAAATTTTGGGTTTATTGTATTCGAAAGAAATCAAATGTCTTTGATACTTTTAATAAATGGAAATATTTGGTTGAGAATGAGATAGGAAATAAGTTGAAGTGTCTCAAATCATATAATGGAGGTAAGTACTACAGCAAAGAGTTTTATAGTTACTATTCATACCATGGGATTCGTAGAGTGAATATGGCTCCAGGAACTCCACAAGAAAATGGTGTGTCAAAAAGGATGAACATGAATATCATGGAACATGCTAGGTGTGTGAGATTACATGCAATATTGCCCTTACAGTTGTGGGCAGATATTGTGGATACTGTAGTTTATTTAATAAACAAAGGGCCTTCAAGTTCCCTGGACAGTGGGATTCCAAAAGACGTATGGACAAGTAAACCTATTAACTACTCATTTCTAAAGAGTTTCAATTGTGAAGCATTCATGCATATTGATAAATAAAATAAAACTAGGTAAAATCCAAGAAGTGCACTTTCATTAAATATGGAGTTAATAATTTTGGTTATCATTTTTGGGATTATGAAAATCACAAAATCATTAGGAGTAGAGATGTGGTATTCAATGAGAAAGTCATGTATAAATACCAGTTGCAATAAAAGAAATAAGAAAAGGTAAATATAGAATACACAGTGCTTGATGAAATTGAAACTCCAAAGGTGCTAGAAAATCAACAACAACGGTTGCAAGCACCTCAAACTCCTGCAAGTGTTGTTAGAAAATCTACCAGGATAAGTAGACCTCCTGATTGTTACTCTCCTTCATTATATTATGTATTATTGTCTAACTCTGGTGAACCAAAAACATATGAAGAAGTGATGCAGGTAGAAACCAAGAAGAAGTGGGAGTAAGGCATGAAAGAGGATATGGACTCCTTGGTACACAATCAGACTTGGGATCTGGTTCAATTTCCTATAGGAAAAAGAGCATTGCAGAATAAATGGGTTTACAAGGTGAAAGAAGAATATGGAGGTAAAAATAGGTATAAGGCTAGACTGGTTGTAAAGGGGTTTGCACAAAAGAAAGGTATTGATTATGATGAATTTTTTTTTGCTATTGTTAAAATGACTTCAATTAGAACTGTTTTAAGCCTAGTGGTTGTAGAGGATTTGCATATTGAATAATTAGACGTAAAAATAGCTTTTATCCATTGGTATTTAGAGGAAGAGATTTATATGCAACAAACACAAGGGTATGAGGTCAAAGGGAAGGAGGAATTAGTATGCAGGTTGAAAAATATCTTGTATGGCCTGAAACAAGCTCCAAGGTAGTGGTATATGAAATTTGACAAGTTTATGTTAGAACAAGGTTATAGTAGATGTTATTAAGACCACTATGTTTATTTTAAGATATTGGATAATGGTAACTATATTATATTGTTATTGTATGTAGATGACATGCTTGTTGTAGGGTCTAACATGCAGGATATAATTATGCTCAAAAGAAAATTTGCAAATTTATTTACAATGAAGGATTTGGGTGCTACAAAGCAAATCCTTGGTATGAGAATAACAAGAGACAAGAAAAATCATAAATTAACATTGTCTTAGGGTGAGTACATTGAGAAGGTGTTGGAAATATTTAATATGCAGGATGCAAAACCTGTTAGCACACCTTTGGCCAATCATTTCAAACTGAAAAAAGAGATGTGCCCTAAGCCACAAGAGGAGATAGACTACATGTCCAAGGTTTCTTATTCATAATTAGTTGGCGATTTGATGTATGTGATGGTGTGCAAAAGGCCAGATATAGCACATGCAATGGGATTTGTGAGCAGGTTTATGAGAAATATAGGAAAACAACATTGGGAGGCAGTGAAGTGGATTCTTAGGTATTTGAGAGGTACTGTCACTCAGGTATTATGCTTTGGAGGTTCTAACACTGCTTTACAAGGATATGTTGATTTATATATGGTAAGTGATATAGATAGTAAGAGTACCATAGGGTATGTTTTTACTATATGTGGAACTAAAGTAAGTTGGATATCAAAATTATAGAATTTTGTTGCTCTTTCAACAATGGAAGCTGAGTATGTTGTTGTTACAGAGGCTAGTAAGGAGATGATTTGGTTACAAAGGTTTATGGAGGAGTTGGAAAAGAAGCAGGAGAATACCATATTATATAGTGACAATTAGAGTGTCATTCATCTTGCAAAGAATTCAACCTTCCATTCTAGGACTAAACATATACATACTAAGTACCATTTCATACGCTCAGTATTGGAATATAGACAGTTAAAACTGGAGAAGATACATACTAGCCAAAATCTTGCAGATATGTTCACAAAGGCAGTAACCAAGGAGATTGATTTCTTGCTCAATTTTAGTTGGTCTTCAAACATGATAGTAAAAGGTGAGAAAATTTCCAAGTCCAAAGTTGAAGCATAGTCCAATAGGTGCAGTAGCGATGGAGTTACTGGGATCAGTCTCCAAGTGGGATATTATTGGTTGTAGAGCCTGATTAATTTAGAGGCCTTGTTTTTAGTCACACTTGGACCCACTCCATGAAGGGGGGTGTAGGGGGGGCACCGCCCCCTACTAGTGTCGCCATGGGGGGTCTAGGGGGGCGATGACCATTTATTATTAGGTCACAGATCGAACAATGGATTTTAGGTGAGCTTTTTTGACCTAAAATTGTAACGTGTTTTTTGCCCTAATATTGTTATGCACTTTTTTACCCTTAAAATTGGAATGCACTTTTATAATAGGATGATGTATGGTGGCTATATTGTATTGTAGTGCATGCGGCTATGTATGGTAAATTGATGATGATAGAGTGAAGAGAAAGTTACAGCATATCTGATGTAGGTTTTATCCCTTCATAATTTTTTTGAATAGAATAAAAGGCCTGGTTATTTTCTCCATGGATGTAGTCCATATTGGTTGAACCACGTTAAATCTGTGTCTCATGTATTTTTTTATTCTTCTACATTTTTATTTCCACATTTAATTATTGCTCGCATTTATTATTTAATCCTAACATAAATGAGTGTCAATATTACATTCCTTGTAATGCCTTTCACCCTTTTGTGATTTTGTGGTTGTTGCTCCTAATTTCTTCTTGTATTTACTACCAGAACCCTTGGTTTTCTCTACAGGCTTGGAGATTTTAGATGAATTTTATGCCTTATTATCCTTTATTGGCCTTCTGGCCCTCATTTCCAGATATATGGCTTTAATGCATACCTCATAAATGTCCTTGGCATCAAATAATGATATTTCTATCACGATCTAATAAGATAAGCCACCCTTATATTTCTTAATAATTTGAGGATCTCGAATATTAACACCCATTAACATGGCTTGTTTTCTACATTTCATGGTGTATTCTTGGATTGTTTGGTCCTATCTCTATCTCAAAAATAGCCATCTCTCCTCCATATTCTCTTGAACATGTTTTCCATGGATTGGGTGGCTCAGCTTGGATCTTGAACATGTTTACCATGCTAAATAAACAAAGCGAGAGGAGGTAGGAGCTACTTGAAAGGAGATGGTTGCGATGAAGGAAGAACTGACACGCATTTTGTGCTACAAAGGTAGAATCGTCATACCAAAATCGGGTGATTTAAGAAAGTTAATAATGCAAGAAGCCCATAGATCTCCTTATTCATCTCACCCTAGAGGGGAAAATATGAGGGAAAACCTAAAAAGAACCTTATTCTAGGTATAGCATAAAATTGAGCTCTTATAGCCTTCACAAATTATGCTCATGTTTCTATAGTTGGTTGTTGATTTCTTGCCAATCCAACGACCATGTGAGAGCATGGCCACCCAATTTCAATCTAGCAAAGTTGATTTGTTGTACCTCTGTATAAGACTTAGTACTAAATTAAACCTCCAATTTCTTCAGCCACCCATCTAATTTTTTAGGATCTAACTCCCCTTCATAGGCTGGAATATCAATTTTGACCTCCATTTTAAACGGATTTGCTATCAAGGGTTGTGATGAGATATTCTCAGGTTGTTTGGAGTCGGATCCTTCAACCTCCTTTTTATTATCACCATTAGAGGCACTAGACTCAGTTTCAAATTTTGAATCTGATTTCTTCCTTCCCTTGATTTCCTTTCTTCTTTAGAAAACATCATCTCCATCAAGCTTTGGAGAGTGTTTTTCATTTCAAGAAATCTTATTTTAAAATTCCTTCTTGGACATTGTTGGAGAGTTAAGTTTTAATTGTTTTACCATTTTCTCATATATGATCCTTCTTCTCCCAATATTTGGGTTGTATGGGGTTAAGTCCTTTCCTTGATATCTTTTGCCTTGCATACACAGTTCTTCAAAAAAAATAGCTTTGATACCAAAATTGATTCGTAAAGAGCCAAATATTTACTATTTTCTCAAACAGATCAAATATTGTGCTTAATCCATTAGCTTAGGTTAATTAAATGTATCCATGCTTATATTTTATGCTTTAGATTATATGTTTTCGGATATCTAATCTACTTATTAAATTGGAAATAAAACTCAAATATTGCAGAAATAAAATTCACATATACAATCACAAATTGCAAGAGAACATAATATTTTTATGTGGAAACCCTAAAATGGGTAAAACTATAGTCCAAATAAATTGGGTAAATTGTTATTAGGAATCAAAACTGATACAAATCCTTACTAATATTCAGTTGGCTATATTCATCAACTTGTTCTCCCCAATATCTACTCTTGTTTTTTCCTCCTCTGCCTCTCGGTTCTCCCAATGCATATGTAGCAATAAAACCCTCACAATGTATTGTTCCCCTCTTCTTAAATGAGTGTTGGTATTTAAATCTAGCTCTATTTCTTAAATGAGTGTTGGTATTTATAACAAACCTCTTTTCTTAAATGAGTGTTGGTATTTACTGTTCACTCACTTGAAACTCGTATGTAACATACCTATAGGTGTATTTTGAGCATAACTTTCATTACACTACTTTAATTGACCTCTACTTATGCTTGTTGGAAGCATATTTGAATTACCTATACAACAGTACCATTTGTAGCACCATAGCACTTGAATTTTGGAAACTACAACCAATTTCCTGTTATTCTAAATAGCTCTTTTCTTACTACCATAACGTTTTGTGCTGACCTCCATTTTTTGAGAAACTAATCTAAGAATATGCTCCTTGAAACCAGATTTCTAAAAGTACTAGTTTGGTCCAATTTGGCCTAGTAACAAAGAAGTTGTGGCCTTTTAAGGATATCCTTGTAAGTATTTTTGAGCAACATCGAAGCACCCATACATTTTGGGACTTCGGAGTTTAGTAATTTGGCCACAACTTTGGCCTCGATTGTCCGTTTTGAGCAATTCAAAGAGTGTTAGAAATATCCTTCTAAGACGCATGTCATGAAATCATCCACATTCACCCAACTTCCATGGATTATTTCTAGAATTTAAAAACATATACCTTACTCCATTTGTCCTCCATACTCTATTCTAACAAGTGTTGATTGCTTCAAAGCAAGGATTTTACTCAAAGCTTCTTCCACACTTCCTATAGATGACCTTTTAGTTGGTCTCTTGATCAAATGCTTCTTACTATTTTTGTTAGTCCCAAAATGGTGATGGCATAACAATTGTATCAAGTTGTGATTCTTTATTTTGGATTTGCCTTCCCTAAATCGAGAGGTCGTATTGTGTAAAGAAGCATTTAAAAAATAAGGTATATTTATGCTTAAATAAGTATTGCCCTCACCATGGCATATATGGATGAGCATTTCTAAATGGGATCCAAACAATGTAGCAAATTATCCATCACATTTTACGTACTTCATTATCCATGTGATGTCATCCCATGGTTTGGGCAAGTTGGTCTACTTAATTCCTTTACAATGATCATTTTGAACATCATAAATCGATTAAAAATCTCCTTCCTTCTTGAATCTAGAGAAAAGCATAGTGAGCCTCTCCTTGTTTAAAAAAATTCCACACTGGCTAGTGGAAATCCCGCCACCTTGTTGAGCACCATAGGATTCACAAGTATTTTAACCCCCTTGACATTAGAAAATTCATTGCATAAACTTCAATCAAATTCTTCTACAAGTTTAAGATAATGCATCTTTAAGTGACAGTAAAACTATAGCCATCCCATGCATTCAAAAATCTATGCAACTTCCTAATTATGCAACAATTCAGTGATGCCCTATGGTTCAAATCTTCATTTATGTCCCATGTTCCTTCTCTTCTACTCTCTATGGAAGCTAGTTCTATGAAAATGGGTGAAACATAGTGGATGGCAAAGGAAGGACGATGATGGCAGAGCTTTGTTTATATGTGCATGGGAAAGGTGGCCTATTTACTTCTATTACCTCATCATCATTCATCGAAATGGGATAAATCTGAAGGTAGATCCTCGTTCAATCATTGAGTGTCACTTGGACAGTGGGTAACTACCAGGGTGGATGGAAAACCAAGTCTGGAAGATGTGCACACATAAATTATTTTGAATCTCTTGCAAGGGTATGTTTTCCATACAAACCATGATTTCTTTTCTTAGCATTGGAATCACTTGAATTCTTCTACCAAGTTTCCATGGAATCATAACATTGTCATCCCTTTCCTTCCAATAGATTACTACCACATGGATATTTTAAACGTTGAGCATTTTGAAAGACCCTTGTTCGATGCTAAATAACATTATGGCTACCTGCAATTTCTGGAACCACCTAAACAAGTTCAACACCCAACCAAAGGGTATTGAAATAATCCTCATGCTAATCAAACTAATTTCAATCCTTCAAGGACCCCTATAAAACCTCTTTGTTGTGCACCATAGGCTATAACATTGTTATGGTTATGCAAAAATTATGAGATTAAACAAAGTAAGAGAAGAAAATATACCTTACTAAAAGAGATTGATTATGATGCTTTGAAAGGGTAGGGACCTGCAATTAAGTCAAGATAGCATTAGGATTAAAACAAGCCAAAATAAATACAAGGGCACACATAAAAACACACACACACACACATATATATACAAAAGGAACCTATATTTTTGGTTTTCAATTTGATTTTTCCCTGGTTGCATCCACAAGGTATTTTCACAACCAGATTTTTATTTTCAAGACTAGTATGCCAAA
This sequence comes from Wollemia nobilis, assembly GCA_028583015.1. Taxonomy (NCBI): domain Eukaryota; kingdom Viridiplantae; phylum Streptophyta; class Pinopsida; order Araucariales; family Araucariaceae; genus Wollemia; species Wollemia nobilis. Next base: position 4,174,799 of record JAQPPZ010016414.1, read on the forward strand.
AATTGGTTTACATACTAGTCTTGGCCCAATGGCATCCCCAAGAGGGTTTTCACCATTGGATCTCCTTTTTATCAATTTTTTTTAAAATGCAATAGGACACAATCATTTTTCATTTTTCATGGGAGAAGAGGTTTCTCCCACAAAATCCATATTAGACTATGAAAACAAGTAGAAAAGTCTTCCTTTGATATTGGTTAATGGTATAATGTCAACCGATGTCCATTGACCATCATCTTTCATCTCAAGCCATCAATAGGTACTAGTCACATGATGCCATTATCAAAAACTTGATCAATATCATATGGTCCTAGTCATTGAGTCTAGAGCTTGCCCTTGAAGTCAAGGTAGCAAGAATCGAACAACACCCAATCACCTGGCTTATACTAATTGCTTCTAATGTGTTTATCATGCCATATTTTTTGTTGTTGTTGGATCATCTCGATATGGTGAAGTAAATCCCTTCATATATCATCAAGTGCACTAAGTTGTAGAACTCTTTCCTATTGTACCTACGACAACTCAATACCAACATCAAGTGCAATGCATAAAGTTTGTAATTCAAATTCAATAGGCAAAATGGGTTTCTTTCCATACACTAATTCATAAGGGTGAGTCTAGTGGTGGATTTCCAAGTAACATTATAAGCCCACATGACCTCTAAAAATCTATTGGTCCAATATATCCTATATAAAGCTATTGTCTTTATCAAAATATTTTCTAGTTCCCTATTAGTAACTTCAACTTGGTCATTGGCTTGTGGGTGGTATGGTGAAGACTTTTTATGTTTTACTTGGTAATATTCCATGAATTAATGGATAATATTTGATGCAAAATAGGGTCCTTAATCTGACACAATCTCACGAGGGAAACAAAAGCGTTGAAATATATGTTCATAAAATAAATGAGCTATTTTGTCCTCGCAAGCATACTGAAGTGCAATTACTTTGACCCACCTAGTTACATAATCTATGTAGAATAGGATATGTTATTTTTCTTGAGATGGTGGATTAATAGGTCCTACAAAATCTATGCCCCATTTCTCAAATGGGTCTAGAACTAAGGTTGAAGAGGCATTTCATTTTGTGTTGTAGGTTTTCCCATTCTTTGATATTGATCACAATGGAAAACATATTTCTTCACATCCTTATGAAGTGAAGGCCAGTAATATCCTACTCCAATAATCTTTTATGTGGTTCATTCTATCATATAGTGACCTCCAAAAGGTTCATCATGATATGCTTGAAGGATGTCATAGACCTCATCTTCCCTCACACACCTTCGCAAAACATGATCAAGTCCACATTTAAATAATAGTCCTTTTATCCATTGGAATGATAAACTTTGTTGCATTGGTTGGCATATTTAATTTGGAGTGAGATGGGAAGGAATCTTCCTAGTGATTGAGTAGTTAGCAATATCTGCAAACCATGGAGTGAGAAAATATTATGAATAAATTTTCATTAAGGAAAGAATCATCCATTGTTTCTTTCTCTCTGATAGTATTTAGTCTTGATAGGCAATCAACAACTTTATTTACTCTATCGGGTCTATCTACAATAGTGATATCAAATTCTTGGAGTAACAATAGCCATTTGATCACTCGTCTACTTACCATTGGTTTATTCATTAAGTATTTAACTGCAAAGTGATTAGTATATGCATACATAGGGTATCTTGTGATATAGTGATAGAATTTTTAAATGGCATAGACTACTACCAAAACTTATCTTTTGGTTGTAGTGTAATTCTTCTCAGAACCCATTAAGTTTGTACTAATATAATATATAGCATAGTTTTTCTCATTTTCCTCATCTCATTGACCAAGGATAGCACCTACCACGGTGTTGGCAACATTAGTATGGATATGGAATGAAAGCTTCCAATTAGGTCCTCTTAGTACTAGTGCGGTGGTAAAATTTTTCTTGATAGCTTCGAATGCCTCTTGATATTCTTTGATCCATTTGAACTCAACGTCATTGGTAAGGAGAGTAAATAATGGAGCAATGAGCTTGCTAAATTTTTTAATGAAATACCTATAATAACCAGTATGTCCTAATAAGCTCCTAACATTTGTTTAAATCTAAGGTGGAGGCAACTAACTTATGACCTCTATTTCCTTAGGGTCTACTTTAATGCCTTGTGTTGAGATATGATGCCTTGGTATGATACCTTCATCCATCATAATTAAACACTTTACATTGCTTAAGGATATATTATGGGATTCACACTGGGTAAGGAATCAGTCTAAAGAACACAAGCTTATACTGAGATGGGGGTGAACATTATAAGACCACTTTTTACTTTTCTTTCCCAAACAATATTATGCAATGTATAGATATCAATATCAATAGCAGTAATCAAAGCAATGCATAAATCACCATACACAATAGAGACACCACAATTTACGTGGTTCACCCAATGTGGGCTACTCCACGGAGAAAATATTTCACTAAAATTTTCTCAATCAATCTCTTGGGAATCCTCTCCCTATTACAATGTTTATGGACCTCTATCCAAAGGAGATACCAATCCCCTAAATCAAGTTCATGGATCTCTATCCACAGGAGAACTCTTTCTCCTCTGCTCTGGTTGGTGATCCTCTAGAAGACTAATGCCTCCACTACACTGGCTTGTGGATATCTCTCCACTGAAGACTCTTGTCCCCACTCAAAAGACCTATCCTCACTGCCCTAGCTAATGGATCTCTATCCACTGGAGACTACTGTCCTCTTCTTTCTATCACCTCCAAATATTTGTCTCAAATCTGTACTAAACACAGTCCTTTGGTCTAGCACAAATCTGCTCAATATTTGTCTCTGGTCTGGCACAAACCTATCCTCAAATATGCACCAAACTCTGTTCTCAAATCTGCACTAAACACAGTCCTTCGGTCTAGCACAAATTTATCCTCAATATTTTTCCTCAAGCCTTAACTCAAAGCTTGACTCAATCTCAAATCAACTCTGTTGGATCTACCCTAAACCTTAACTCAAGGTTTGAACAAATCAATCAATCAACTCTGCTCTCAAGCCTTCTCAAAGACTTGTCTTAAATTTGCCTTGTAAGCTTCCTCAAAATCTCACACTAATCTATCCACAAGTCCTCTCTTAGAACTTGCTCAAATTTGCTCTACAAGTCCTCTCTAGAACTTGCTCAAATCTGCTCCACAAGTCCTCTCTAGAACTTTCTCAAAACTACTCCACAAGTCCTCTCTAGAACTTGTCCAATTTGCTCAATAAGTCCTCTCAAGAACTTATCCAAATCTGCTCAATATCTGTATTGTAAGCTTCCACAAAATCTCACACCAAATATGTCCACAAGTCTTCTCAAAGACTTACCTCAAATCTACTCAACAAGTCCACACAAAACTTGTCCAATCTCATAGACACATAAAGAGAATTGTTAGAGACTCAATATGTTCTACACTTATCACAATGCTCAATTACTTTCAATCACTCTCTTAGAAACATAAGGAGAATTGTTAGAGACTCAATATGCTTCAATTTCAACTCAATGCTCAATCACTTTCTCAAATCAGAATATAGAATAATTTGTTTTATGGAACTTGAACAATCACTTCACACACCCACTTGACTAGGCTCAACCAACTCTACTCAACCAAACACTCAATGAAACAACCCTTGCTCACAAACCCTAGTCCAAGCATATGATCACTCACTCAAAATGTTTCCAACAATGCCCAACAACAAGTCTCACATAACAATGATACTCATGTTCTTTTCAAACTCTAGTTCAAGTTCTTTGCTCAACAACTCACTTCAACAATAATGGTTATGAAACTACTTCACATAGCAATAATACTCAAACCCTAGTTCAAGTTTTTTACACAACCAATGGCTTCAACAACAATGCTTATAAAACAATATTCACATAGCAATGATACTCAAACCCTAGTTCAAGTTCTTCACACAACCAATGACTTCAACAACAATGCTTATAAAAAAATCTTCACATAGCAATGATACTCAAACCCTAGTTCAAGTTCTTCACACAACCAATGGCTTCAACAACAATGCTTATAAAACAAGGTTTTAACAACAACTCTTTATTCCAGAAAACCTTGAAGCATTAACTCAACACATTCAATAGGAAACCCTAATCAAGTCCTTTTCACTCCAAACTTATTTTCCAAAAAACCAACCAATCAACTTAACTATGGAAGAATGTGCTCATACCTTTTTCTTGATGATGAAGGAATCTCATAAATCTGCCACAACCATAAACACTTCTTTGCCAAGCTCAAAGAAATTATTAGATGATAAACTTCCTCAAAATACAATGTAAATATCAAGACACACATACACCTTATCACTCCATCTTTAAGAAAACATTCATCAACATTTTACAAAAAATAATACACCACTTACACCTTATAATCTCCCAATTAAAATTATATTCAATGCACTCTTCTTTTCAAGATAACTCAATGCTAGAAGTTCCCTCTATCCTTTTAATACTTCAACAAATCAATGTGACAAAAGCACTTTATTAAAATAAACCTAACACCTTATTCCTCCAACTTATCAAAAATAATTTTCAACAAACAATCCTTTTAAGCAACCCTTTTAACTCCAAACTTTAGGCAACACACAAAAATAATAATCAAAATTTATTACCTTGCCTTGGAAGGGATTCGAACTCACAACGCAGCCTCAACTAGCGCCCTAGCCGTGGCTCCAACCGCCATGTGAGCTAGGCGCTCGCTTGGGGACTAAGGAGCACCACGTGCTCCAAAAGACTCCCCACCTTGCCTAGCACAAAAAATGTGTGCCTTTCCTTTGGCGCTTCCAACACTAATGCAACCACCAAAAATGTTGTCGTCGCATTTCGAACGCAGGTCTCCTAGCGCCCAAACACTCTAACCATTGTCCTCTTGCCACTAGGCCATGTTGCCCAGTTGGTGCTTGGTACTTTGGCATTGTTCCCCTTAAACCTTATTCATTGGCACTAAAACACAAAAGTCGCTTCTCTTATTCCGCATGAATTCAACACAATTGCACACATTCATTAATCGAGCAAAAGGATAAGTTTTAATGCCTCTAAGGCATTGGTATATATATTGATTTCCCTCCTTCATGCATAACATCGGTGCTCAAATTTCCTCCAATAAATTAGACGTCGATGCTTTTTATTTCCCTTTGAACTTATTAATTTATAAATTATTTAAATTCATTTGAATTTAAATTTTATAAATTAATTCTTTAAAACCCTTTGGTTTTATTAAGGCCATCTTTCATTGTACAACTTGGTATAAATAATATTTATTTATAAAATTTAAATTCACTTTGAATTTAAATATTTTATCAAATAAATATTAAACCTTCCTTTAGCTTTGCAATAATCTTCCTTGGGTTTTTATGAAAAACCTTTTAACTTATGCTTCCACATAATATTAAAAATATTATGAAGCCCTTTTGCCTTTAACCTCTGCATTGTTCCTCTTGACCTTTGACATCATCAATGGCTTATTCCTGGATATCAATGACAACTTTGACAACTTTATTTCTTGACAAATTCCTTGACATTAATGATGACTTCATTCCTTGACATCAATGACAACTTGACTTAATGACTCAAAATATCCAACAATCTCCCCCTTTGTCATTGATGGTTACCCAAATTCTTTTTATTGAAAACTTGACTTTTTCTTTGTTCTACTCCCCCTAGGACATTGCTCCCCCTGGCTCAATGCTTTCTCCTTTTACTCAAATACAAAATCTCTCCCCCTTACTCAAATATTTCCCCCTTTGAAATCAATGGCAAAGGGTCACCTTTGGGGCTCGGGGCTAAGAATGAGCCTCTTATCTTAGCCCCTCCCCCACCTTATCTTGAGGTGGTTAATTTTGGGGTGGGTGTATTTTTTCTCCCAAAAAGCATTGTTCTTTACCTTTATCCTCTTTCCTTCTTATCTAATCCTTTAGATTCCTCTAACTTTTTCTTTCCATGTCTATGTTCCTGTCCATGTCTACATTCCTATCCATGTTCCTGTTCCTATTCATGTTCTTGTTCATATCCATGTTCTTGTTCATTTTCTTGTTCATGTTCTTGTTCTTGCTTGATTATGGAATGTCTGCTCTACACCACTTTGCTGTGTGACCATCATTATTGCACTTGTTGAGCAAGGTGCAGAAACAGTATTGTCATTGTTGTCAACACAGACAGATAGATCAATTGATGATGCAATGGACAGGAGTTCAGAGGTCAGTCAGAGCATGTACAATGAATTTCCAAGAAGACAGAAGTGGCCCAGATTCAAAGGATCAAAGAAAAAGGCAAGTAAGAAAAATGTCGCGATATCGTGACAAGAAAACTGTCGTGATTTCGTGACATATCGGAGGAGAGAGAAAATGCTAGCAAAAATGTCACGATTTCGCGACATATCGAAGGAGAGAGAAAATGCTGGAAAAATATCGTGATTTCGCGACATATCGGAGGAGAGAGAAAATGCAAGGAAAACTGTCACGATTTCGTGACATGTTGGAGAGAAAAAGCGCAAGGAAAAACTGTCATGATTTCGTGACATGTTGGAAGAGAGAAGGCATGCAAGGAAAACTGTCACGATTTCGTGACATGTTCGAAGAAGAAGAAGAAGAAAAATGTCACGATTTCATGACATGTTGGAGAGAAGGCGCAAGCAAAGACAACTATCACGATTTCATGACATGTTCGGAGAGAAGGAGCAGCAAAGAAAACTATCATGATTTCAGACATTTGAGAGAAGGAAAGAAAAGTGTCATGATTTCATGACATGTTTGAGAGAAGAAGCTTGCAAAGAAAAGTGTCATGATTTCATGACAATTTGCAAGAAGGATAGTACGGACGAAAATGTGTCACGATTTCATGACATGTTTGAGAGAAGGAGCTCGCAAAGAAAAGTGTCACGATTTCATGACAATCTGCAAGAGAGGCAGTACGGACAAAAATGTGTCACGATTTCATGACATGTTTGAGAGAAAGAGCTTGCAAGAAAAAGTGTCATGATTTCATGACATATTGCAAGAGGAAGCTAAGGAGAAAAAGTGTCACGATTTCACGACATGTCGGTTTTCTGACCAAGAGAAGAAAAGGCTAAGGAGAAAAGTGTCACGATATCATGACATTTTAAGCGAGAGAGAGGAAAGAAAAAGTGTCACGATTTCATGACATGTTTCATTTTCGCGGTAAAGCGAAGAGAAAGAGGAGAGAGAAGAAAGTGTCACGATTTCGTGACATGTTCTGTTTTCATGGGTAAAGGAAGGAAAGGCAAGGAGAAAAGTGTCACGATTTCGTGACATGTCATTTTTCCGGACAAGGAGAAGAGTGAGAAAGAAAAGTGTCACGATTTCGTGACATGTCATGTTTTGGTGCATGCCAAGAAGAGTGCAAGGAAGTGAAAAGTGTCACGATTTCATGACATGTCATGTTTTCATGGTGCATGCCGAGAAGAGTGCAAGGAAGCGAAAAGTGTCACGATTTCGTGACATGTCATGTTTTCGTTGGTGCAAGCCAAGTAGAGTGTACGGAGGCAAAAAGTGTCACGATATCGTGACATGTTGTGTTTTCATGCATGCAGGCCGAGAAGAAGACAAAAAGGCTATCAGAGCGACGGTTCTACTATCAGAGCTGTAAGAGAACAAAAAATGCTATCAGAGCCAAAATGAGCAGAGAAGGTTGTTAGAGAGCCATAAATGAGAAGATAAATCTGTCAGAATGGTGGATACACTATCAGAGCATAGAAAAGGTTGTCAGAGCCGTAAAGTGGGCAGATAAGGCTATCAGAGCCGTAAGTAAGCATTTAAGGCTATCAAAAGCATAGTAAGTAGAGCCGAAAGAATGTTTTCATGTACAATAAGTTAGGGTTAGGGTTGAGCTCTACACGTGGCATGAGTGTTGTGTATTGCCGAATAAAAGGAAAAAGGAGCTATGAAAAGAAAAGGGAATATAGTGCTAAAATATATAGAAGAGAGGGTTGTAAGAGAGAATAGCAGAGCTGAAAGAGAAAAATATAACAGAGCTGTAAGTATATGTAGTTCTTGTTAAAGGGCATTAGACCAGTGAGGGTCTTGTAGAAGAGAAGGCATTTTTATGTCATTGAAATAGTTCAGAACTGAAGTCCAAGTTGGTGCTTGGCATTAGGGGGTTGGTGCTCCTTTCTGTTGTTGCAGATAAATAAGGGGTTGGTGCTCCTTCTTGTGGGTGCTAGAAAATTGTTTGTAAAGTTGGTGCTTTGCAAAGGCTAGATTTGGATGGGAGTCCAAGCAGTCTAATTTTTGAGGAGTAGCCAAAACTAGTGAACCTCGTTAAATCATGTGTTGTGGAATGCTCTCTTGTTTAATTGCTTTATCTATTTTTAAGTTCTCCTTGCTTAAGTTTTAAAGAGTTGTAGATCTGAATTTAAATAGCTACACTGATTCACCCCCCTCTCAGTGTCATTGTGAGAATATCAATTGGTATCAGAGCAAGGTTCTTGAACAAGCTCAATCAGCTAAGGTGATCTTGGAAGAAACACAATGGCCGATGGTGAAGGATTTTCATCCAACAAAGCTCCTTTGTTCGATGGAACTAATTACTCTTTCTGGAGACTCAAGATGCAGACATATCTGTGTGCTTTGGGATATGACATTTGGGAGTCAGTAGACAGTGGATACACAATACCCTCTACTCCTCCAACAGATGTTGTTGAGAAGAAAAAGTTTGAGAATAACTCTAAAGCAAAGAATGCTATAATGTGTGGGTTAGTAGACAGTGAACTGATAAGGATCATGAGCTGTAAAATGGCAAAAGACATGTGGGACAAACTGTAGAGCATTCATGAAGGAGATGACAAGATCAAGGAAGCCAAGCTACAAACGCATCGAGCTCAGTTTGAAGCATTAAAAATGAATGACGATGAGAACATAGAGGCCTATATGCTGAGAGTCAATGGAATCATTAATGCGATTAGAGGACTCGGTGAGGAAATGGAAGATGCGGTCATCATGAAAAAGGTACTAAGAACTCTTCACAAAAGATTTGATTCTAAAGTTTTTGCTATAGAAGAAGCTAAAGATCTAAATACTTTTAGCATGGATGAAATGCATGGTTCTTTAACTGCATACGAAATGAGAATAGGACAAACTAAGCCCTCAGACAGAGAAGTTGCTTTTAAAGCACACAAAAATATAAAAGCTAAACAAGAATCTGAGGAAGAAGAGTCTTCAGATGAAACAGAAGCAAACTTTGTTAGGAAACTAATAAAGGGAAAAGGAAAGTACAGAGGAAAGTTACCGTTTAAGTGCTTCAACTATGGAGGCGTCGGGCACTTTGCAGCTAAATGTCCAATGAATGAGAAAAACAAAAATGATGAAGGGTCACACCAAGAAAGAAGTGACTGGAAGAAGAAACCACATTTTAGAAAAAGCAACTTCAAGAAGAAAAGTTTCATATCCAAGAATGTCAGCTCTTCTGAAGACTGCTCCGGTGAGGATTCTGAAGAAGAAGTAGGTGAAGCTCTGTTCATGGCATTTGAAGAAAGAAAAATAGAGGAAAAATAGGAATGTAATGAAAAACCTGAGGATGAGGCTGAAGTATATCTGGAAGGTGAGTTGGTTGTTGCACTTAAAGAGCTGAGCACAGAAAGGAAAAAGAATAAAAAGGTTTCAAGAAAGCTTGAGGATGCCAATGAAATAATAAATAACTTGAAAGTACAGACAGACGAATTTAAGAAAATGTCTAAAGTTCTCGAAGTACAATTAACCATAAAAATAGATGAGTGCAAGCAAGCTAGAAGAAGACATTGTTAGGTTAAGGATGCAGCTAGAGGAGATGAATCGAAAATTGAGTTGTTATCATAAGTTTGAAGAAAGTTCTGTAAAGTCTGGATAAAATTATAAATAACCAAAGGCCTTCAGGCATCAAATTTGGTTTGGGCTTCGATGAAGGAGAATCATCAAAGGGATCAAAGGCCATAAATGTAGAACCCATAAAGAAAGAAGATAAGATCAGGGTTGATCAAGAAAAAACAAATCATGCCAAAGAAAGCAATAATGCCAGACTCAAGAGGAGTACTTGACAAAGATGGATTCACAAAAGTCACACATCCAAGAAGGAGAAGATTCATGGCTCCTACTTCAAAATGGCAAAGACCTTCACCCAGGTTTAATCACTCCTTTTCTGGTTATTGTTTTAAATGCAATGCTTATGGTCATAAGATTTCAGATTGCAGTTATAATGTAGCACAAAGGAATTTCACCAGTAGAAATGTCTTTTCACCATTGATGGATTATGCAGTAGAATGTTATAACTGTCATAATTTTGGACACATTGCAAGAAACTGTAGAAGCACTTTTGCAGCAAATAAATATCAGGGTAGAAAATCTCAACCAAATGGATTGAAACAAAACAAAAAATTTCTTGAAAAATAGGCACAAGCTAATGAAAGGGGAAAGGCAAAACAAGTAGCCAAAACTGCTATCAAACCAGAATGGAAAGAAAAGGAGAAACTCCAGAAAGAAAAGGAGAAACTCCAGGAAGAAAAGGAATCTTTGATTGTTCAGACTACTTTTAAAGCACAAAAAATCTGCACCATGGATACTTGATAGTGGATGCTCCAATCACATGACAGGTGACAAGCAAAAATTTGAGAAGTTACAGAATTACGAAGGTGGTTCTGTGAAATTTGGAAATAATGATGGAGCAAAGATAGTTGGCAAAGGATCAGTCAAGATCGGTGATGGAAAGATCAAATCAAAAGAAGTCTTGTTTGTGATTGGTCTGAAGCATAACTTGCTCAACGTAAGTCAAATCCGTGACGAGAGGTCATGAAGTAATTTTTAAGTAGGGTTGTGAAGTGAGAAAAGCTAACAGTGGGAAGTTGATTGCTACTGGATCAAGGACTTCTGGAAACCTGTATACTCTCTCAGAGACTTCAGAAGGAGCATGCTTGATTGGACAGGAAGATGAAAATTGGTTGTGGCACAAGAGGCTCGGTCATATCAGCTTTGACAATTTGGTAAAAATAAGCTCAAAAAGGGCAGTAAGAGATATACCCTCCATTGGCAAACCACTAAATAATATTTGTGCTTCATGCCAAAAGGGGAAGCAAACTAGAGCCACATTTAAATCAAAGGAGTACTTTACCAAGCAAACCTTTAGAACTAATACATACTGATTTATGTGGACCCATGAGAACACAAAGTATAAATGGTGACAAATACTTTATGTTGTGCATAGATGACTATTCCAGAATGACCTGGATATTCTTTTTGAAGCAAAAATCTGAAGCTTTTGAAATGTTCAAGACTTTCAAAAACCAAGTTGAGAATGAAACAGGAAAGAGGATCAAATGCTTAAGATCAGATAGAGGAGGAGAGTTCATCTCAGAGGAGTTTGCAGAATACTATCAAAAATATGGGATCAGAAGACAGTTTTCAGCAGCAAGGACACCTCAGTAGAATGGTGTTGTAGAAAGAAAGAACAGAACTGTGCAGGAAATGGCATGGACGATGTTGACTGAGAGCAAAATTGCAGACAGATTTTGGAAAGAGGCAGTCCATACTGCAGTTTATATCCAAAATAGGTGCATGTTGAGGACGCATGAAAGCAAAACCCCTTATGAGCTATGGTTCGGCAAGAAGGCAACAACAAAATACTTCAAAGTCTTTGGCAGCAAGTGTTACATCAAAAGAACTGAAGATAATCTTGGTAAGTTTGAAGATAGAGCTGATGAAGGTATTTTTGTTGGCTATTCATCAAAAAGCAAAGCTTACAAATGCTACAACAAGAGGCTAAAGAAAATTGTAGACAGTGTCGATGTTAAATTTGATGAAGATAGGAAACGAGCAGTCACTGTGAAGAAAACTACCCTATTTATGAAGAAGTTATTGAAGGAGATGAAGAAAAGGAAACAGAAGAGAATCAAAAAATTGACCCAGATGATTTAAGTATTGATTCAGAAGTAGAAGAAAACAATAAATTCAAAACAGGAAGCTGGCAGAAAAATCATCCCAGAGAGCAAATTATTGGGGACCCCACAGTTGGTGTTAAGACAAGAAGAAGAGTAGTAAGTAACTACTCCCTATTATCCAGCATTGAGCCCAAAAATATTGCTGAAGCAAGCACAGATGAAAGTTGGATGAAGGCAATAAACGAAGAACTAGATCAGATTGAGAAAAACAAAACCTGGGAGTTAGTACCAAGGCCTGCAAATAAAAACATAATCGGTACTAAATGGATTTTTCGAAACAAATTGAATGAAGACGGACAAGTTGTAAGGAATAAAGCAAGATTGGTCTGTAAAGGCTATGCTCAAGTTGAAGGTATTGATTTTGAGGAAACTTTTGCACCAGTGGCTAGACTCGAGGCAATCAGAATGTTTTTGGCTTTAGCAGTCCACAAGAATTTCAAAGTTTATCAGATGGACGTGAAATCAGCATTTTTGAATGGAAATCTTGAAGAAGAAGTTTATATTGAGCAGCCAGATGGTTTTCAACTCGGTGATAATCCCAACTTTGTTTGCAAGTTGAAGAAAGCTTTGTATGGCTTGAAACAGGCACCCAGAGCATGGTATGCAAGACTAGACAACTATCTCACTGAACAAGGGTTCAAGAAAGGTATGGTGGATAGTAACTTGTATGTCAAAATAGACAATGGCCATCTTATTGTCCTTGTTGTTTATGTAGATGATATAATTTTTGGCAGCAGCAATGATGAGTCATGTAGAGACATAGCAAATAAAATGCAGAAAGAATTTGAAATGTCTATGATTGGTGAACTTTCATATTTCCTCGGATTGCAAGTTAACCAAAATGAAAAGGGCATTTTTATTTCTCAAGTTAAATATGTGAAAGAAATGCTGAAAAAGTTCACAATGGAGGATTGTAAACCTGTTAGCACTCCCATGACAACGAGGTTGCAAGTTGAGCAAGGATGACAAATCTCCAGATGTAGATCAAACCATGTACAGATCTATGATTGGAAGCCTGTTGTATTTGACAGCTACCAGACCAGATATCTTACAGGCAGTATGCATGGTAGCAAGATTTTAGGCTAGTCCCAAAGAGACTCATGTGACAGCTGTGAAGAGGATTTTTAGGTACCTCAAGGGTACTATGGAGTATGGGTTATGGTACCCAAAAGGTAAGGACTTCACTCTTATTGCATATTCTGATGCAGATTGGGCAGGATGTATAGATGATAGAAAGAGTACCAGTGGAGGTGCATTCTATCTTGGAGACAGGTTGGTAGCATGGCACAACAAGAAACAAGAATCGATCTCTCTATCCACAAGTAGAGGCAGAATACATTGCAGCAACAACATGTTGTACACAGATTTTATGGATGAGACAAACCCTGAAAGATCTTGGTATTAACTTCAAAGAGCCAATTTTAGTTAAATGTGATAATACCAGTGCTATTAACATCTCAAAGAATCCGGTTATGCATTCTCGCACCAAACATATTGCAATCCAGTATCACTTTTTGAAGGATAAAGTTGCAGAAGGTGAGGTTAAATTGGATTTTGTTCCAACTACAGAGCAAGTAGCGGATATCTTCACTAAACCGTTGCCCAAGGAAGTTTTTGAATACCTTCGCAGTAAGTTGGGAGTGGTCACACTACCCAAGAACTGACTAGCTATCGGGAACACATTCTCAGGGGGAGCATTTATATATTTGATTACCTGTTTGCTCATGTTTGTAATTTTTGCTAACTGTAATATTGTGTGCCTGAGAATGTTGTGCATGGACTCAGGGGGAGTCTGCAGTAGCCCTTTGGTATTATTGTCAAAGGGGGAGAAGAATTACAGGAAATTGCACATGTGTTGCCAACAATTCCAAAGGGGGAGATTGTTGAGCAAGGTGCAGAAATAGTATTGTCATTATTGTCAACACAGACAGATAGATCAATTGATGATGCAGTGGACAGGAGTTCAGAGGTCAGTCAGAGCATGTACAGTGAATTTCCAAGAAGACAGAAGTGGCCCAGATTCAAAGGATCAAAGAAAAAGACAAGTAAGAAAACTGTCACGATATCGCGACATGTTTTCTATCACGATTTCATGACATATCAGAGGAGAGAGAAAATGTTGGCAAAAATTATGATTATCACGACATATCGAAGGAGAGAGAAAATTTTGGAAAACTGTCATGATATCGTGACATGATCGAGGAGAGAGAAAATGCTAGAAAACTGTCATGATTTCGTGACATGTTGGAGAGAAAAAGCCAAGGAAAACTCGTCGATTTCATGACATGTTGGAAGAGAGAAGGAAGAAAAACTATCATGATTTCATGACATGTTGGAAGAGAGAAGTGCAAGAAAAAACTATCATGATTTCGTGACATGTTCGAAGAAGAAACGCATGCAGAAGAAAACTATCATGATTTCATGACATGTTTGGAGAGAAGGCGCAAGCAAGAAAACTATCACGATTTTCATGACATGTTCGAGAGAAGGAGCTTGCAAAGAAAAGTGTCACGATTTCACGACAATTTGAGAGAAGGAAGAAGAAAAGTGTCACGATTTCATGACATGTTCGAGAGAAGAAGCTCGCAAAGAAAAGTGTCATGATTTCATGACAATTTGCAAGAGAGGATAGACGACAAAAATGTGTCACGATTTCATGACATGTTTGAGAGAAGGAGCTCACAAAGAAAAGTGTCATGATTTCACGACAATCTAAGAGAGGCAGTACGGACGAAAATGTGTCACGATTTCATGACATGTTTGAGAGAAAGAGCTTGCAAGGAAAAGTGTCACGATTTCCGACATTATTTGCAAGAGGAAGGTAAGGAGAAAAAGTGTCACGATTTCGTGACATGTCGATTTTCGCGACCAAGAGAAGAAAAGGTAAGGAGAAAAGTGTCACGATATCGCGACATAGGAGAGAGGAAAAAGTGTCACGATTTCGCGACATGTTTCTTTTTGGGAAAGGAAGAGAAAGAGGAGAGAGAAGAAAGTGTCACGATTTCGTGACATGTTCTCTTTTCGTGGGAAGCGAAGAGAAAGGCAAGGAGGAAAGTGTCACGATTTCATGACATGTTCATTTTTCACTAGGACAAGAAGAAGAGTGTACGAAAGAAAAGTGTCACGATTTCGTGACATGTCATGTTTTCGCTAGTGCAAGCGAGAAGAGTGCAAGGAAGAAAAAAGTGTCATGATTTCGTGACATGTCATGTTTTTGCTAGTGCATGCCGAGAAGAGTGCAAGGAAGCAAAAGTGTCATGATTTCATGACATGTCATGTTTTCACTGGTGCAAGCCAAGTAGAGTGTACGAAGGTGAAAAGTGTCATGATATCGTGACATGTGTTTTCATGCATGCAAGCCGAGAAGAAGACAAAAAGGCTATCAGAGCGGCGGTTCTACTGTCAGAGCTGTAAGAGAACAGAAAAGGTTGTCAGAGCCGAAATGAGCAGAGAAGGCTATCAGAGAGCCATAAATGAGAAGATAAATCTATCAGAATGGTGGATACACTATCAGAGCACAAAAAAGGTTGTCAGAGCCGTAAAGTGGGTAGATAAGGCTGTCAGAGCCGTAAGTAAGCATTTAAGGCTATCAAAAGCATAGTAAGCAGAGCCGAAAGAATGTTTTCATGTACAGTAAGTTAGGGTTAGGGTTGAGCTCTACACGTGGCATGAGTGTTGTGTATTTTCGAATAAAAGGAAAAAGGAGTTGTGAAAAGAAAAAGGGATATAGTGCTAAAAGATATAGAAGAGAGGGTTGTAAGAGAGAATAGCAGAGCTGAAAGAGAAAAATATAACAGAGTTGTAAGTATATGCAGTTCTTGTTAAAGGGCATTAGACCAGTGAGGGTCTTGTAGAAGAGAAGGCATTTTTATGTCATTGAAATAGTTTAGAACTGAAGTCCAAGTTGGTGCTTGGCATTAGGGGGTTGGTGCTCCTTTTTGTTGCTGTAGATAAATAAGGGGTTGGTGCTCCTTCCTGTGGGTGCTGGAAAATTGTTTGTAAAGTTGGTGCTTTGCAAAGGCTGGATTTGGATGGGAGTCCAAGCAGTCTAATTTTTGAGGAGTAGCCAAAACTGGTGAACCTCGTTAAATCGTGTGTTGTGGAATGCTCTCTTGTTTAATTGCTTTATCTATTTTTAAGTTCTCCCTGCTTAAGTTTTAAAGAGTTGTAGATCTGAATTTAAATAGCTACACTGATTCACCCCCCCTCTCAGTGTCATTGTGAGAATATCAGCACTTATAAAACTTAATGTTATTATTCCTTGGAGGTGTAACTGTCTTAGGATTTCTCTTAGTGAAGTCATTCTTTTCTATCATGAACCCTACAATTCATTACCTTGTGACCAAACTGATTACATGAGTAGAAATACCCATGGAAAAGTTATTTGTTTCCATATTCATGTCTTTCTTGTGTCCTGCATTATGAATCCATGTTCCCAAACCTATGACATGAAAAGCATCTTCCATTGAAGCCTCCTTGTCTTGACCTCATTGGTCTCCTAGTCTCTCTTGACCTATTCTGATTGTTGTTCCATCTGTATCTTCTTTGTGCATTATTCATGTTCTTGTTGAACTCTCTATTGTCTAACTCATCCTCGGATGTCTCACTCGCTTTTACATTATCTTCTTCTAAAGTATCTTTATCTGAAGTTTCTTCTCCTCCAAAACTTGAGGTTGACTTTCCTTCCCATTTCTTCTGTCCTTATTCAAATCCAAGACCTATTTTGCTTGATGTAGGCTTTTGTATCTTGATGAACTTATCCAAGTTATTTGAGTTGTTTTTAAACCCTTTTAGCTTGACTTTGGATTCTTATAAATATTCTCTTAGTAGTGCCACTTCTTGTGCTAACTTTTCACATTCTAAGATATTTGCTTCTAACTTATCTTTGAACCTTTTTGCCTTAGCCTTTGATTTTTCTAAATCCTCTATAAGCAATCTTCTCTCTTCATCACATTCTTGAAACTGATTTTCAAGTTTAGAGTGTTGCTTTCTTACTTTCTTTACCATGTCAAGAGCATAAATAATTTCTCCCTTGAGATCATATCCATCTTTCTCTGAATATTCCTCTATATGTTTACCTTTTTCCACATCATTATTTTCTATAGGCTTGTCTTCTATAGGGTCACCTAATTCTTCTAATACCATTAGAATGTTTTCATCTGGTCCTTCAAGTGCATCCTCATATTCATCATCACTGAAACTATAACCATCCTTTGTATAATTATCTTCAAGATGTCCAAAGTTACCACATCTAAAACACTTGAGAATTACTGGAGTCCTTTCTTTAACTTATTCTTTTTCTTCAATCATAAATAGGACTTCATCTCTATCATTATCTGAAAAACTAGCATCACTATCACTTGAGTACTTACTTACCATATCCACATAGTAGCTCCTCTTTTGCCTTTAAAAGAACTTTTTTCCTTGTTTGCTTTGTCCATCCTTGCTTTTCTTTTGGTGTATGTATCTTTTTGATTCCCTGTTCTTGTGGTCATGTTTTTCCTCATCATTGTTATTTTTAGCTTCTTGATAGTCAGTTTCATAATGACGATACCTTCCACAATTGAAACATTTAACAAATCTTGTATCTTTAGATCTTCTTGAATCCTTATTCCTTCTACCATAATTTTTTTCTTCATCACTGTATGACTCATTGCTTGATTATGACTTCTTACCCTTTGTCTTCTTGATTTTTTTGAATGTTGCTTCTTTCTGAGGATTTGGTTCCTCTTTTATTCTTATCTCATGTGATGTAAGAATACCAAGAAACATATCTCTTGTCAAAGTATCACCATCCATTGACACTTCTATAGCAGAAACCTTTTCACTGAATCATTTTGGAAGAGTTCTTAATACTTTATCACAAACATTTGATTCATCAATATTCATTCCAAGTCCTTGCATAGCATTAACTGATGAAAGAAAATGAGAGCAAAAATAATTATTAATCAAAACTATTCATTAACATTAGCTTAGGAAATACTAAGCAATACATATAGGTTACAAAATAGTATACCAAACTATATTCCCACTACCCACGCTAACCAACATGCCATAGGAGGTAGAGAGTTTGGTTTAGGTTTGTTAACCTAGGATATTTAGGAATTAGCCATAGTTTACCATTAGATATTTGAAACAGTAAATATCTACATGGTAAGTAGTAAAAAGTAAATATATGTGGTAAAAAGTAAGAAATAACTTTTTACCATGTGGTAATATAAAATCTACCTAATGTAGGAAATAGGTAATTATCCCAAATGATGGAATATTACTCTAAAATCCCCCCTTATTACACTATTTGAGTAATGTATATAACTGTCCCAATACAGTGAGAAAAAAATTTTATCTGCTGGTTCTTGCTCTGTCACAGTGCTCTGGCTACTCCTAAGCAAAAAGTGGGTCATTCCTCACTTTGTCTTCACACCAACTAATGTCCTTATAGTAATCACGTCATCCAACCTAATTGCATGGGTAACCAACCGCTGCAATCGCTAGGTGTAGTAGAGTAGATCACTTCATACGAGGTTCATTAATTTACAATATGAGTTTGCAAAATATAAGGTAGCTAAGATGTCGATCGCTGTCGAAAATGCACCCTTATAAGTTCCTCCCTTATTGTTGCAAAACATGTAATTAATTTCTAAAATAAGTATGACTAAGGTGTCGATCACTGCCAAAAATGCACCCTTATAAGTCTTCTCTTTTTACAAAAATTGTGAAGAAAAGAAATGTATATCCCCCCTTAATTGCAAAAATATGTGCAACTCAAGAGTGTTGTGAAGGATTTTACAAATATTGCCTCCTAGGCAATTTTACACCAGAAAATTCCCTCCTTTTGTTACAAGAACTTCAAATAATGAGAGTTTGCTATTTACGAAGCCTAAAAGAGGTACCAACACCCCTTTATTACAAGTACTTCAAACAAAAACTTATGCTATTTATGAAGCCTAAAAGAGGAGAGAGAGGAAATGGTGCTTTGCCTAAGGTGACACATGTGTTTTCCCTCTACAATATTGTTTGAGCAATGACCACTCCCAGTGTTGTCTTTGAACCATAATCAGAATCAGAACGAGACACTTTACTAGAAACATGGATTCTATGATGTGCCTTTGCCATTTTAGTTTTGCTTTTTTTGAACCCAACGGCGAATGGTGTCTTGGTTGTCATTTTTACAAGTTGTGCAAAACTATGTTTTCTAGGCAATTTTATCAAAAAAGTTCACCAATTTGTCCTTCCTTATTGCAAGTACTTCAAGCATGGTTGCTATTATGAAGCCTAAAAGAAAAAGGTATGATGTTGATGACTTCTACTTTTATGATTGCCTTTACAAGTTTTATTTCCCTCTTATCAAAATCTATGTTTGAAGGAAGAAAGGAATTATCCCCCCTTAGTGCAAAGGATTGCAACTTGTAAGGTTCCTTATTTTCAGAAAACTTGTTCTTTCTTTTGATATACCCTAAAAGAGTACCAAAATATAATTCACTCAAACAAATATTTAATGGCACCTACCTTAAAACCCTTCAAGAAGTATGAAAAGTTTGAGGAAATTAAGCCAAACAAATAAGAGTGAATTAGGGGTTTTGTTGATTTAGGAGAGAATATCAAGTGAATTTTGGCTTTAACTCTATGCAAGGATTTACAAAAATTTGTGAAATTTTGGGGTTTAGTGTGTTCTTGATTCTATGAGTTATAATTGCAAAAAAAATAATGCAATAATCAAACAGGAATGCCCACAAAATTCTTAACACCTAGGTGTTGGATGCAACCGAAAATGCACCTAATTTGCCAATGAAGGTGTCGAGTAAAATCGAAAATGCACTTTTTAATTTTTGTAACAAAATATTAATGTGTGTTGTGCAAAAAATTGATATTTTTATGTCCCCTACTTTGTTTAACAATTTTGCAAAATTAGTACAATGTTGTCTTCCCCCCTCTATTTTGCAAAATTAACAATTTGAGCACTCCTTCCAAGATGTAATATTCCAGCCAAAAATAACACAAAAAATTGCAGTTTTACAGAAAATTACAGCAATCACACAGTTCTGATCACACACAGAAAACTCAGCGAAACTGATGTTTATTTGTAGCAAACATGCATAGCAGATCTAATTACTCCAGAATGAGTAATGGACTGCAACTCAGAAAATAAAACAGGAAACACACCAGATCTGGTTCAATGAACCAAGGGTCTTGGCTTGAATTGCCAAGTTTCGATACCGATGCAAAAACAGCTCTCCAAAGCCCGATGTAGTCTTCAAACCTCTCGAAATGGCCCCTCTAGGGCAGAACCTCTCACCTTGGGGTGAGGAATTGCAGATCTAGTCTCTCCAATTGATTTGTTCAATGAAGCACCAATGCAAAGCCTATGTGACTTTGCCCTAAGGAATATGTGAGCTTTGGGGTTTCAATGGAATTGAAATCACAAAGCCTCTAAGAGGTTGGAGTGCTCTTAGGGTTCCTTCTCCTGAAGCTTGTCCACTCTTCAAGAGCCAAATACAAATTGCTAGCCACAACAAATTGTCCAGAAATATCAAAATGAGAATAATAATCAAGTCTGTTTCACAAATGAGATGTCTCATCCTTATATAGGCTTCCCTTCTCAATGGATGATTAAATCGTGACCCTTAGATCCAATATGAAATAATGAATGGTGGGGATTTCATCTTGGAAACAATGAAATTCGGGTGTAATGTATTTAATGCCAAAATAGGCACTCAAACCACCCAACTTCTAGCTGAAATGGTCCCAAATGGCCTCACAACGCCCAATGTTGGCTTGGGATCTCTTCTAAGTCCAGCCATGCCCTTTTAGAATGCCTCTAACTTACTTTAATAGTCCAAACCTCATCCTTATCTTCAAATTAGTCTTGGAACTCACACAATATGAACCTCATCCTTATCTTCAAATTAGTCTTGGAACTCACAAAATATGACTAGGATCAAAGACTTTGACTTACAACTGCCAAATAGCATTAAATAATGCTTGGTCTTATCCACACATCACACCTTATCCTCAAAACAGTCTTGGGAGTTGTAATTTTCGGATATACACTTGCCAAGGCAATAAATGCACTTGGTCTTTATCCCAAAACATAACTAAACACCAAAATAACAATACTAAGACAAGTATTTACATCATACTTAGCAATTCTTGCTAAAGAACACCCTAAAATACTCTAAAACATGAAAAATAAAATATATACAATGCTGGAAAATATTTGGGACATCACAAGTCCTCCCCTCCCGAATTGCTTGCCCTCAAGCAATCCAAGAAAGTTGGGTGTTGAAGGATAGCAGGTCCTTCCCAAGTAGCATCCTCAATAGGCAAGTCTTTCCACTTAATCAAGTACTCACTAAGGACCTTGTTCCTTAGCTTCTTCTCCCTTGTGCCCAAAATGGTTTCAGGTACTAAAACAAGTTTTCCTTCCTCATCAAGGGGTGGTAAATCTGTAGATGGTACAATATGCTGTCCCAAAGCTTTCTTCAAACAGGAAACATGAAAAACATTGTGAATCTTATTGTTTGGTGGCAGTTCCAGCTCATAAGCAACCTCCCCAATACGCTTCAACACCTTATATGGTCCATAAAAACGTGGCTGAAGCTTCTCAGCTCCACTTCTTTTCAATGTGGACTGCCTATAGGGCTGTAGGCGCAAATATACCAAATCATTTACCTCAAAACTGCGTTCTGTTCTGTTTTGATCAGCATACTTCTTTTGCTGATTTTGGGCCTGTTGTATGTTGTCTTTCAATGCTTTCAGAATGTCATGATGTTGCTGTACAAAATCAGTTGCAGTAGGGACCTTGCTGTCCTCAAACAGAAAATCTGCAAACTGTGGTGGTTCATAACCATATAATGCCATGAATGGAGACATTTTAATGGACATATGGTATGAATTATTGTAACAAAACTCACCTAAGTACAGCCACTTTATCCAAGTATGCTGCTGTCCCAAAACATAGTTTCTCAAGTAGTTTTCCACCCATTTATTTACTATCTCAGTTTGGCCATCAGTTTGGGGGTGGTAACTAGTACTTGGAGTCAAGTTAGTACCACATAACCTGAACAACTCCTGCCAAAACAGACTTAGAAACTTGCTGTCCCTGTCACTAACAATGGTTTTTGGCAACCCATGGAGCCTAAAAACCTCCTTGAAAAATAAATCAGCAAGTTGTGGGGCTGTTGTAGTGACTGAAATTGCAAAGAAATGAGCATATTTTGACAGTCTATCAACTACAACATATATGCAGTCCTTACCTTGGACTTTAGGCAAGCCTGTGATAAAGTCCATAGAGATACTTTCCCATTTTTGATGAGGAATGGGCAATGGTTGTAACAAACCAGCAGGAAGAGTATGTTCAGCCTTGTTTTGTTGGCATATGGTACACTCCCTCACATGCCTCAAAACGTCTTCTTTCAGCCCTTTCCATGTAAACCTTTCTTTCAACAGCCTGTATGTCTTGTAAAAGCCCGGATGGCCTGCCATGGGTGCATCATGCAAGGCTGCCAACAATTTGTCTTTCATTTTTTATTCTGGCACAAGAAAAACCCTGTTTTTGTACAAAATCAGTCCATCCCTGATTTTATACCTGTCATCCACATGTTGCCCATCAAGTATGTTAGCAGCAAAAACATTCTTAACATACTCAGCCATGATTTGGGCTTTCCAATCAGCTGAAATAACAGAAATAATATGAAAAGAAGGGTTTCTAGAAAGTGTATCAGCTGCTGTATTTTTCTTCCCTTTCACAAATTCTATCTCAAAATCATAAGCTTGCAGTTTTGTAACCCATTTTTGTTGCCTATCATTGAGATCACGCTGCCCAAGGAAATGTTTAAGACTGTTATGATCAGTTTTGACTACAAACCTGCTGCAAACTAAGTATTGTCTAAATTTAGACAATGCATGCATTACAACCAACATTTCCTTATCATAAATGTTGAATGTCCTTTCAATAGGACTGAGTTTCCTACTCTCAAATGCTATGGGCTGTCCTTTCTGCATCAAAATTTTATCATAATGGTTTAAACCTTCAACTATTATATCATAATCCCAATCATATATTTAAATTTTGGATGAAAAGTAACATTTTCCTTCTTGAGGGTAGGTATCCTTTTAGCATGAAGAATGTGGCTCCCCATTTGATGTCCTTCTTCTTGAACAATCTTTCCATCCCATTGGCTGAAATCTGCTGTGGGAAATACTCCTTCATTCCTCTCAAAACAACCATCTTCCCATTGGATCTGAACTTGATTTCCAAGGTTTTATAGTTGCAGTAAATTTCCCCTAAAGAGTGCAACCATTGTACACCCAAAACAGCTTGGGGAATTCCTCCCATTGGAAAAACATAAAAATCATCAACCACATCATAATGTCCAAAACTGATTTTTGCTTTTCTAACCACTTGGTCACACATAGATACTACACCATTAGCATTTTTCACACTAAAACCAGAAAATGTTTCTGTTTTCAGTCCTTTCCTACTAACAAAATCAACATCTATGAAATTATGTGTAGCTCCTCCATCAACCAAAACAACTACACTATCATTACCAATTTTACCTTGCACCTTTATGGTCATGAATTTGGACTCTCCTGACATGGTAGCCAAAGCTCCTCCTTCACCATCATTTTCTTCTTCTTGAGGTGGCTGTAGTGGTGGTTGATCCATCTCAAACTCAGCAAAATCAGCCTCATCAATTTCTGGTTCATCATAAAACTGTTCTTCAAACTCAAAATCATCAACTTGTTCAAGGTTTTTATGCTGTCCACACTCATGGGTTCTACTCCAAGGCTGTTGACACTTCAAACACAGTCCTCTTTTCATCAAATCTCTTTTTGTGGCCTCATCCAAGACTGGTCTTTGCTGGTTCTGATTTCTCCAAGGCTGAGATCTCTGATTTTGACTGTAATTTTGCTGATTTGGAGGCTGAAACTTTTGATTTTGGGGCTGATTTGGCTTTCCCCATGACTGTCCACTTGGTTGGTGTGCTCTAGATGGCCAAGATCTATTTTGTGCACCAAATTTTGATGGCTGTCCCCATGTGGAAAATCTGGATCTGCTGCTGTTCAAGGTGGGTTCTAGATCCAATGCCCTATCTACAGCATCATTGAGGGTTTGGGGTTTGAAAGCCCTCACATGCCCTCTCAAGGGATCCATCAAACCATTTATAAAAAGATAAACAACCCTATCTTCAGCCATATCAGGAACCATTATAGAAAGCTTCTGAAATTCATCAATGTAATTTGCTACAGTATTTTTCTGTTTAAGGGCAGCCAACTCACCAAAATAATCATTATCTCCTTTCCTATCAAAACGCTCCAAAAGCCTTTGTGCAAACACATCAAATTTAGTAATGGTGCTATGCCCTTGAGTAACAAGGCCATGCTGCCACCAATCATAAGCTACACCATCTAAATGCAAAGATGCAAATTGAACTGCTTCCTCTTCTACCATAGGACTAAGACAAAGATATGTTTGTACCTTAAGCAACCATGCCCTAGCAGAAATTTTATCATCACCACCAAAGTAAGGGAGTTGCATCTTACTCAATTTATGTTGCAAATCTCTCTTGTTGTCACCTCCACGGTTGCCACCATGAGATCTAGCTCCATTTTGCTTCTTTCCCCTAATTTCCAAATACCCATCAAATGAGACTGCATCTTTGAATGCTTGGGATTTGGCTGCATATTGCTGAAAAAGAACATCAACTTCTTGATCTGTCACTTCAGGTACAACAACTTCAGTTTGAGGCTGAATGAACATGGATCTAGGGGGTTTCCATAACTTAGAAACCCTAGCCATGAAACTCCCATGGAAATTTCCTCCATAATTGTTCCCTCCATGTGAAGAACTCTCTCCTTGAGAGACATTAGGATTAGGAACTGTATTGGCACTTTGTTGTTGGGGCTGAATTATGTGATGGGGCTCTTGTTGCTGCTTGTCAAGCCTCTCTTGCCTCTCATTCATGGAATGAAGGGATCTCTCCATTCTTGCCAAAATAGTTGACAAAGGACTTTTCTCCAATGCCACAACCAAAGAATCTTCCATAACCTTGGCAAGCTTTTCCTCTTCAGAGGGTTCTTGTTGTTGTTCAACCCGTTGCTCAGGGATTCTTATACGCTGTTCTTCATTTCCATCTAAACCAGAGTGTGGTCCTCCACCTTCCATTGGCTTAGGGTTTTGCTTTCCCTTATTCTTCTTACTTCTGGTATCGTAATGATGAGAACCACTCATCCAAAATGATCACAGGATGGCAAGAATTTGGCTCTGATACCACTGTAATATTCCAGCCAAAAATAACACAAAAAATTGCAGTTTTACAGAAAATTACAGCAATCACACAGTTCTGATCACACACAGAAAACTCAGCGAAACTGATGTTTATTTGTAGCCAAACATGCATAGCAGATCTAATTACTCCAGAATGAGTAATGGACTGCAATTCAGAAAATTAAACAGGAAACACACCAGATCTGGTTCAATGAACCAAGGGTCTTGGCTTGAATTGCCAAGTTTTGATACTGATGCAAAAACAGCTCTCCAAAGCCTGATGTAGTCTTCAAACCTCTGAAATGGCCCCTCTAGGGCAGAACCTCTCACCTTGGGGTGAGGAATTGCAGATCTAGTCTCTCCAACTGATTTGTTCAATGAAGCACCAATGCAAAGCCTGTGTGACTTTGCCCTAAGGAATATGTGAGCTTTGGGGTTTCAATGGAATTGAAATCACAAAGCCTCTAAGAGGTTGGAGTGCTCTTAGGGTTCCTTCTCCCGAAGCTTGTCCACTCTTCAAGAGCCAAATACAAATTGCTAGCCACAACAAATTGTCCAGAAATATCAAAATGAGAATAATAATCAAGTCTGTTTCACAAATGAGATGTCTCATCCTTATATAGGCTTCCCTTCTCAATGGATGATTAAATCGTGACCCTTAGATCCAATATGAAATAATGAATGGTGGGGATTTCATCTTGGAAACAATGAAATTCGGGTGTAATGTATTTAATGCCAAAATAGGCACTCAAACCACCCAACTTCTAGCTGAAATGGTCCCAAATGGCCTCACAACGCCCAATGTTGGCTTGGGATCTCTTCTAAGTCCAGCCATGCCCTTTTAGAATGCCTCTAACTTACTTTAATAGTCCAAACCTCATCCTTATCTTCAAATTAGTCTTGGAACTCACACAATATGAACCTCATCCTTATCTTCAAATTAGTCTTGGAACTCACAAAATATGACTAGGATCAAAGACTTTGACTTACAACTGCCAAATAGCATTAAATAATGCTTGGTCTTATCCACACATCACACCTTATCCTCAAAACAGTCTTGGGAGTTGTAATTTTCGGATATACACTTGCCAAGGCAATAAATGCACTTGGTCTTTATCCCAAAACATAACTAAACACCAAAATAACAATACTAAGACAAGTATTTACATCATACTTAGCAATTCTTGCTAAAGAACACCCTAAAATACTCTAAAACATGAAAAATAAAATATATACAATGCTGGAAAATATTTGGGACATCACACAAGACAAGTCGACACACAACCCGCGTTTGAAAGGCTTCCAGACCAGTCGACACACGACTTGGTTTATGTCTTCAACTTCGAGCATTAGGATCAAAAAATAGGTTCAAAATATTTCTCAAGTTTACAACAAAAAAAGGTTGCAATTTTATGTCTTATATCTCCTTTGTGAAGGAGAAAACAAATGCAAATTTTAGATTTTGTTGCAAAAAAAAAACGACCTTTGTCCTTGCCCAATGTTTTAAATCTCTTTGTTTTGCAATAGAAGTTTGAGTTTCTATGTCTTTTTATCTCCAAAAAAGTGTGAAGAAAACTATAGAACTTTGAGAATTTTATTGCAAAAAAAATGTTGAAGAAATCCTTGGTTTAGCAAAATTTTGTTTTTTTTTGTCTCTTTATCTCCCAATTTGGAAGAAAACTAAAGAAAGTTTATTTGGATTTATTTTGCTAAGGATTTGTTTGAAGATATCAAATTTGTAAGGTTTAATACTTTAAAAAAAAAAAAAATTAATGATAAAAAATTATATAACAAAGAGTTTTGAGGGAAAAAAAACTTAAATTTGATCAAAAAAAAATTCAATTTCCTCCAAAATATTCTAAGTTATATAAAAAATATCAAAAAAAATTAAAATATTTGATTAAAACCTTAAAAAAAAATTGTACCTTTATAATTTTGCGTAAGCCAAAGTCGAATGCGTGAAAAAGGTGTCCTGGGCGAGATTCGAGCGCTAGATCTAGCGTTGTCAAGGCGAAAGCCTTGACCACTGCACTGTTGGGGTGGCTTTGAAATTTGTCTCGCAGTCGTAGTAGTTGAGGAAAGACTTTTGTTAATAAGCCTTTTCATGGGAATTATCCCACATGCATCCCGTGTAGGGATTCGAGGGTGTTTAAAACCCTCTCCTTGCCACTAGTCCCTCGATTGCCTACAGACAATCACCTACCAAACAACGACACCCCTCTGCCACTTGTGACTTGGATAACCAATCTCTCCTCGCCATGTGGTAGTTTGATGCCTAGCCAAAAAAAAAATCCATCGCCCCATGTCACCCAGCTGGCCCTGCCCCTTCTGCTTTCGTTGCCACGTGTCACTATGCAGTTGGCTCTTCCTCCAAGTGTCAGCAGTCTAGATTCACCATGTGTCACCTCGATGTGTGTGCTACATGTTTAACTTAGTAGGTCTAGGGTCCAACGTCAACAGTCTAGGTGGTCAGACGTGGCATTGTGCCACGTGTCCAGGTTTGGTTGGTCATTAGCTATTGAGATCTATCTCGAGTGGGTCGTTGATCTGGATCGGCTTGCCTAGAGGGCGCTCCTACCCTCTGGGCTTAGCCTGTGGATCACCACCATGTCGGATCGATAGGGCGCTCCTGCCCTCCTTGCGATCCTGTTGGCTGGTCTGCGAGCACGGTCCCAATTGTGGACCGTAGCCACGTGGGATTGGGAGGGCGCTCCTGCCCTCCTGACGATCCCGTTGGCTAGACTGTGGGCGCAATATCGATTGGCTAGTGGTGGCCTCAGGATCGCGTGCCTAGCAGGCTTCGACCTGATAGGTCGAAAGCCCTACGAGCGGTCGATCGACGTCGATCGCCTTGGTGGTCGATCGCGGCCGATCAACCCAAGGCTACTCCTTAGGCCCTGGTAGGTCGAGTTGATCTGGCCAAAATTTGGCCTTGCGTGGTCGCTCCCGCCACCAAGCTCACCTATTGAGGTGGGTTTGGTGGTGACCAAATATCACCAGCTCGTCCTTCGGGCGAGCAAAAAAGGTTGGCTCTGATGCCAATGATGAAATAAAATGAGAGCAAAAATAATTATTAATCAAAACTATTCATTAACTTTAGCTTAGGAAATACTAAGCAATATATATAGGTTACAAAATAGTATACCAAACTATATTCCCACTAACCACGCTAACAAACGTGCCATAGGAGGTAGAGAGTTTGGTTTAGGTTTGTTAACCTAGGATATTTAGGAATTAACCATAGTTTACCATTAGCTATTTGAAACAATAAATATCTACATGATAAGTAGTAAAAAGTAAATATATGTGGTAAAAAGTAAGAAATAACTTTTTACCATGTGGTAATATAAAATCTACCTAATGTAGGAAATAGGTAATTATCTCAAATGATGGAATATTACTCTAACATTAACAACCTCATCAATTCAAAGTAGATAAGTACTAATGTTTTCCTCATCCTTCATTCTTAATTCTTCAAATTGTCCTTTGAGATTTCGCATCTTTGTTTTCTTGACATATTTATCTCCTTCATATATATTTTGCAATTTATCCCACATTTCTTTTGCAGTTTGACAATGCATAACTTTCATAGACTCTGTTCCTGCAAACCTCTCAAAAGTGCATTCATTGCTTTTGAATTGTAATGTTGTAGGAGCTTACCTTCCTTATATGTAGGAGGATTAATTAAGGGATCATATCCAAATTCAACAGCCTTCCAAATTTCATTGCCAAGTGCCATCAAGTAGATCTTCATTCTCATACTCCAATATATATAGTCACTTCCATCAAATACTAGTGCTGAATTATCCGAGGACACATTCTTAGAATCCATTGTGTTCTTGTTAGCTTTTCCTTAAAGTTGTTAAACTCTTCTAAAAGAACTCGCTCTGATACCAATTGAAGAACACAATATTATACTGAGAGGGGGGTGAACAGTATAAGACCACTTTTTACTTTTCTTTCCCAAACAATATTATGCAATGTATAGATAGCAATATCAATAGTAGTAATCAAAGCAATGCACAAATCACCACATAATAGATACACCACAATTTACGTGGTTCACCCAATGTGCGCTACTCCACGGAGAAAATATTTCACTAAATTTTTTTCAATCAATCTCTTGGGAATCCTCTCCCTATTACAATGTTTATGGATATCTGTCCAAAGGAGATACCAATCCCCTAAATCAAGTTCATGGATATCTATCCACAGGAGAACTCCTTCTCCTCTACTCTTGCTGGTGATCCTCTAGAAGACTACTGCCTCCACTACATTGGCTTGTGGATATCTCTCCACTGAAGACTCTTGTCCCCACTTAGAAGACTTGTCCTCATTTCCCTGGATAATGGATCTCTATCCATTGGAGACTATTGTCCTTTGCTCTTTGTCACCTCCAAATCTCTATCTCAAATCTGTACTAAACATTGTTCTTCGGTCTAGCACAAATCTGCTCAATATCTGTCTCTAGTCTGACACAAACCTGTCCTCAAATCTGCACCAAAATTTGTTCTCAAACTTACACTAAACACAGTCCTTCGGTCTGGTACAAATTTATCCTTAATATTTGTCCTCAAGCATTAACTCAAAGCTTGACTCAATCTCAAATCAACTCTGTTGGATTTGCCCTAAACCTTAACTCAAGGTTTAAACAAATCAATCAATCAAATCTGCTCTCAAGCCTTCTCAAAGACTTGTCTTAAATTTACCTTTTTAAACTTACCCAAAATCTCACACTAATCTATCCACAAGTCCTCTCTTAGAACTTGCTCAAATTTGCTCTACAAGTCCTCTCTAGAACTTGCTCAAATCTGCTCCACAAGTCCTCTCTATAACTTGCTCAAAACTACTCCACAAATCCTCTCTAGAACTTGTCCAATTTACTCAATAAGTCCTCTTAAGAACTTATCCAAATCTGCTCAATATCTGTATTGTAAGCTTCCACAAAAGCTCACACCAAATATGTCCGCTAGTCTTCTCAAAGACTTACCTCAAATATGTTCAACAAGTCCACATAGAACTTGCCCAATATCATAGACACAAAGAGAATTGTTAGAGACTCAATATGTTCTACATTTATCATAATGCTCAATTAATTTCAATCACTCTCTTAGAAACATAAGGAGAATTGTTAGAGACTCAATATGTTTCAATTTCAACTCAATTCTCAATCGCTTTCTCAAATCAAAATTAGAATAATTTGTTTTATGTAACTTGAACAATCACTTCACACACCCACTTGACTAGGCTCAACCAACTTTACTCAACCAAACACTCAATGAAACAACCCTTGCTCACAAACCCTAGTCCAAGCATATGATCACTCAAAATGTTTCCAACAATGTCCAACAAGTCACATTACAATGATACTCATGTTCTTTTCAAACTCTAATTCAAGTTCTTTGCTCAACAAATCACTCCAACAATAATACTTATGAAACTATCTTCACATAGAAATGATACTCAAACCCTTGTTCAAGGTTTTTACACAACCAATGGCTTCAACAACAATGTTTATAAAACAATCTTCACATAGCAATGATACTCAAACCCTAGTTCAAGTTCTTCACACAACCAATGACTTCAACAACAATGCTTATAAAACAATCTTCACATAGCAATGATACTCAAACCCTAGTTCAAGTTCTTCACACAACCAATGGCTTCAACAACAATGCTTATAAAACAAGGTTTTAACAACTCTTTATTCCAGAAAACCTTGAAGCATTAACTCAACACATTCAATAGGAAACCCTAATCAAGTCCTTTTCACTCCAAACTTATTTTCCAGAAAACCAACCAATCAACTTAACTATGGAAGAATGTGCTCATACTTTTTTCTTGATGATGAAGGAATCTCATAAATCTGCCACAACCATAAACACTTCTTTTCCAAGCTCAAAGAAATTATTAGATGATAAACTTCCTCAAAATACAATGTAAATATCAAGACACACATACACCTTATCACTCCATATTTAAGAAAACATTCATCAACATTTTACAAAAATAATAATACACCACTTACACCTTATAATCTCCCAATTAAAATTATATTCAATGCACTCTTCTTTTCAAGATAACTCAATGCTAAAAGTTCCCTCTATCCTTTTAATACTTCAACAAATCAATGTGACAAAAGCACTTTATTAAAATAAACCTAACACCTTATTCCTCCAACTTATCAAAAATAATTTTCAACATACAATCCTTTTAAGCAACCCTTTTAACTCCAAACATTAGACAACACACAAAAATGATAATCAAAATATATTACCTTGCCTTGGAAGGGATTCGAACTCACAGCACAGCCTTAACTAGCGCCCTAGCCACGGCTCCAACCGCCGCACGAGCTAGGCGCTCGCTTGGGGACTAAGGAGCACCACGTGCTCCAAAAGACTCCCCGCCTTGCCTAGCACAAAAATGTGTGCCTTTCCGTTGGTGATTCCAACACTAATGCAACCACCAAAAACACTATCATCGCATTTCGAATACAGGTCTCCTAGCGCCCAAAAACTCTAACCGTTGTCCTCTTGCCACCAGGCCATGCTGCCTAGTTGGCACTTGGTACTTTGGCGTTGTTCCCCTTA
Source organism: Wollemia nobilis (assembly GCA_028583015.1). Classification (NCBI taxonomy): domain Eukaryota; kingdom Viridiplantae; phylum Streptophyta; class Pinopsida; order Araucariales; family Araucariaceae; genus Wollemia; species Wollemia nobilis. The sequence goes on from JAQPPZ010016414.1 coordinate 4,206,606, forward strand.
AACCTTATTCGCTGGCGCTAAAACACAAAAGTCGCTTCTCTTATTCCGCACGAATTCAACACAATTGCACGCATTCATTAATCGAGCAAAAGGATAAGTTTTAATGCCTCTAAGGCTTTGGTATATATATTGATTTTGATGAGCAAGGTGCAACCAAAGTATTGTCATTGTTGTCAACACAGTCAGGTTGATCAGTTGATGCAATTGATAGGAATTGATTGATGAGCAAGGTGATTGATAGGAGTTGATTGATGAGCGAGGTGTAGCCAAAGTATTGTCATTGTTGTCAACACAGACAAAGGATCGGTTGATGCAATGGACAGGAGTGCAGAGATCATTAGATAGATCAGTTGTTGAAGTGAACAAGAGTTCAGAGCAGTCAAAACATGTACAGTGAATTTCCAAGAAGACAGAAGTGGCCCAGATGCAAAAGCTCAAAGAAAAAGACAAGTAAGAAAACTGTCGCGATATCGCAACATGTTTTCTGTCGCGATTTCGTGACATATCAGAGGAGAGAGAAAATGTTGGCAAAGTTGTCGCGATTTCGCGACATATCAAAGGAGAGAGAAAAAGTTGGAAAAGCTATCACGATTTCGCGACATGTTGAGAAGCTAGAAAAGAAACTGTCGCGATATCGCGACATGCTGAGAAGCTGGAAAAGAAACTGTCGTGATATCGTGACATGTTAGAAGAGAGAGAAAATGCTAGCAAAACTATCGTGATATCGCAGCATGTTGGAAGCAAAGAAGGCTAGTAAGAAAACTGTCACGATATCGCGACATGTTTTCTGTCACGATTTCGCGACATGGACGAGGAGAGAGAAGGCGCAAGCAAAATTGTCGCGATTTCGCGACATGGCCGAGGAGAGAGAAGGTGCAAGCAAAATTGTTGTGATTTCGTGACATGGACGAGGAGAGAGAAGGCGCAAGCAAAATTGTCACGATTTCGTGACATGGACGAGGAGAGAGAAGGCGTAAGCAAAATTGTCGCAATTTTGCGACATGGTCGAGGAGAGAGAAGGCGCAAGGAAAACTGTCACGATTTTGCGACATGTTGGCAGAGAAGGAGGCAAGTAGAAAAATTGTCATGATTTCGCGACATGTTTGAAGAAGAGGCACAGGCAAAGAAAACTGTCGCGATTTCGCGACATGCTCGAGGAGAAGGAGCTTGCAAAGAAAAGTGTCGCGATTTCGCGACAGGTTCCAAGAGGAAGCGTTAAGGAGAGAAAGTGTCGTGATTTCGCGACAGGATCGAAGAGAAAGTGCCAAGGAGAGAAAGTGTCGCGATTTTGCGACAGGATCGAAGAGAAAGTGTCAAGAAGAGAAAGTGTCAAGAAGAGAAAGTGTCGCGATTTCGCGACAGGATCGAAGAGAAAGTGCCAAGGAGAGAAAGTGTCACGATTTCGCAATAGGGTCGAAGAGAAGTGCAAGGAATAGAAAGATGTCGCGATTTTGCAACATGTTCCGTTTTCGCTGGCCAAAGACAGAAAAGGCACAAGGCAACGAAAGTGTCACGACTTCGCGACATGTTCCGTTTTTGCGGGAGGAAGGAAGGAAAGGCACAAGGCAGAGAAATATGTCGCGATTTCGCGACATGTTCCGTTTTCACGGGCGAAAGGAAGAAAAGGCACAAGGCAGAGAAAGATGTCGCGATTTCGCGACATGTTCCGTTTTCGCTGGCCAAAGACAGAAAAGGCACAAGGCAACGAAAGTGTCACGATTTCGCGACATGTTCCGTTTTCACGGGAGGAAGGAAGAAAAGGCACAAGGCAGAGAAAGATGTCACGATTTCGTGACATGTTCCGTTTTCGCGGGCGGAAGGAAGAAAAGGCACAAGGCAGAGAAAGATGTCGCGATTTCGTGACATGTTCCGTTTTCGCGGGCGGAAGGAAGAAAAGGCACAAGGTAGAGAAAGATGTCGCGATTTTGCGACATGTTTCGTTTTCGCGGGCGGAAGGAAGAAAAGGCACAAGGCAAAGAAAGATGTCACGATTTCGCGACATGTTCCGTTTTCGCGGGCGAAAGGCAGAAAAGGTACAGGCAGAGAAAGATGTCGCGATTTCGCGACATGTTCCGTTTTCACAGGCAAAATGCAGAAGAATGCACAAGGTAGCGAATGTGTCGCGATTTCGCGACATGTTCCGTTTTCACAGGCAAAAGGCAGAAGAATGCACAAGGTAGCGAATGTGTCGCGATTTCGCGACATGTCAGGTTTTCGCTGGGGTTTGCGGAGAATAGTGTACAAAAGAGAAAGATGTCGTGATTTCGCGACATGTTCCATTTTCGCTGGTTGAAGCCAAGAAGAGTAGCGAGAAGGCAAAAGTGTCGCGATTTCGTGACATGTCTGGTTTTCGCTAGAGCAAGCCAAGTAGAGTGTACGAAAGCGAAAAGTGTCACGATTTCGAGACATGTATGGTTTTCGCGGGTGCAAGCGAAGAAGTGGACAAGGAGGCGAAAACTATCACGATTTCGCGACATGTGTTTTGGCGGGTGCAAATCGAATAATGAAGCAAGAAGGCGAAAGTGTTGCGATATCGCGACATGTCTTGTTTTCGCGGTCAACTACCAAGAAAAAGTCAAAGGGACAAAAATTTCACGATATCGCGACATGTCATAGTTTCGTGGGTAAAAGCCGAGAAGCATACACAGGGATAGTTGCAGAATAAGTTCATGCAGCAAAATAAGAACTGTTACAGGTGAAGAGTTAACTGAAGTCAGTGTAATAGTTAAATGTGCAGTTATTGATAGAAATCATGCAGCTAAAAGAACAGTGATTTGAAGTAATTACGGCAGTTATAGGAGCAGTTACAGTGACAGTGAACAGAAGTCATTACTGCAGTTACAGGAGCCATTATAAAGAAATTTCATGCAACGGTGGTTACTGAAAGTCGTCAAAAGAAGACCAAGAGTTGGACAGAGAAATGTTTCAAAGAACAGTTCTATTAATAAGATTGCATGTGAGAATAAAGAAGTCATTACTATTAATAAGCTGCATGCGAAAATATAGAAGTTAAAAATAGAGAGAGAACACTGTTATAAAAGCAGGTTTGTGTGAAGAATTGCGGTTGAGCTCAGTGCGGGAAGAGAGAGCAGCGTGTTGCAGAATAGAGGAAATGTGCTGTGAAAAAGGATGAATAAAAGGGCATGGCTGAGATAGAGAAAAATATAGAGAGTGCAGCAGAGAGAATACAGCATAGAGAGTGCAGCATAAAGAGTGCAACAGAGCTGTGAGAGCTGCAAGAGTAAGCTATAAGAAAGGGCTGTAAGTGTGCAGTAAGAAGTGTTGTAAAAGAGTGTATGCTTCCATGAGATTGATTTGAGTAAAGATAGACCAGTAAGGGTCTTGTAACACAGAAGGCATTTTTATGTCAATCAAGATTTAAAATAAAAGTCCAAGTTGGTGCTTGGAATCAGGGGTTGGTGCTCCTTTTTGTTGGTGCAGATAAATTAGGGGTTGGTGCTCCTTCCAGTTGGTGCTGGTAAACTGTTTGTAAAGTTGGTGCTTTGCAAAGGCTGGATTTGGATGGGAGTCCAAGCAGTCTATTTTTGAGGAGTAGCCAAAACTGGTGAACCTCGTTAAATCTTGTGTTATGTGTTGCTATCTTGTTACATTTGTTGCATCTGGTTTTAAGCATTCATTAGTTCTGAATTAAGAGATGAAGATTTAAGTTTTTAAATAGCTGCACTGATTCACCCCCCCTCTCAGTGCCATTGTAAGACTAACAGATTTCCATCCTTCATGCATAACGTCAATGCTTGAATTTCCTCCAATAAATTATACGTCGGTGCTTTTTATTTCCCTTTGAACTTATTAATTTATAAATTATTTAAATTCATTTGAATTTAAATTTTATAAATTAATTCTTTAAAACCCTTTGGTTTTATTAAGACCATCTTTCATTTTACAACTTGGTATAAATAATATTTATTTATAAAATTTAAATTCACTTTGAATTTAAATATTTTATCAAATAAATATTAAACCTTCCTTTAGCTTTGCAATAATCTTCCTTGGGTTTTTATGAAAAACCTTTTAACTTATGCTTCCACATAATATTAAAAATATTATGAAGCCCTTTTACCTTTAACCTTTGCATTGTTCCTCTTGACCTTTGACATCATCAATGGCTTATTCCTGGATATCAATGACAACTTTGACAACTTTGTTTCTTGACAAATTCCTTGACATTAATGATGACTTCATTCCTTGACATCAATGACAACTTGAATTAATGACTCAAAATGTCCAACATTGTCCATATTATGGAGGGCTTCATCAAAGGTATCCCCATAAACCGTGAAGTCATCTATATATACTTCAACACATTTGTTAGTCCGATCTGCAAAAAATAGAGAGAACAACCCACTGAAAAGTTGCAAGAGTGTTGCACAACCCAAAAATATGACTTTATAGGCAAACATTCCCCAATGGCATGTGAAAGTAGTTTTATCTTGATCTTTCGGTCAAACTTGTATTTGATTGTACATACTAAAACCATCTATGAAGGAAAAGTATTTCTTCCTAGAGAGGATATCAAGTGCTTGATCTATGAAAGGTAATGAAAAATGGTCTAATTTGTGTGGCCTTATTAAGTTCTTTATAATTGACACACTCACATGTTTCCATTATTTTTGGGAATAATGACCAATGGTGAGACCCATTTGCTATCAGAGATAGGGTATATAAATCTTACCTCTAGTAAATTTTTAATCTCGGTCTTTACCATGTCCCTCAAAGCAGGTTTTATCCTTCTTTGGGATCGATGGACAGGTTTCTTCTCCGTAGTATAAATTCTATGATTGCATATATTAGGATGGATTCTCTTCATATCACTATAGTCCTATGCAAATGCATTGACATGTTAGCTTAAAATATCGAATAGCTTAGCTTCTTCTACATCTAACAACCAACTTTTAATGTTGATAGATTTTCCTGCATGCAATTCTATTTTCTTGGTGCTTGGTAGCATCGAATTGATGCCTTTCCTTGCCAATGAGTTTAAAGGACAATGGTGGGGTAGTAGGGAATGAAATATTAGAGTATCTTTTTAAGTAACCCCTGTAGGAGTGATGTTTGCTAAAGGACATTTGAAGGATGTGAGGAGATTCCTTTGTTGTTTATGTGGTAGGGTGAATGAACTATTATGTAGTGATATATGTGACAAAGGTTCAAAATTTCCATCCTTGTCTTTCCATAGAAACCTATGGATTGTAGTCCCCTCATCATCTTAAAACGGTTCACTAAAATAATCCATCAAAATGGTTTTGTCCTCGAAGAGAGCTTCTTCTAATGGATCTAGCTCTTATGCATGCTCTTTCACTATCACCATAGTTAAAAGAGCAAGATAGTTTTATTCTCCAAGTTTGTCCACCCATAGATTTCCAGAGAAATCCATGGTAGGTCTAGCTAAAGGGTATAGAGATATTTTTTTGGTATTAAACCCATTAGAGATAGCCATATCCTCATAACGATAATCTATGAATGCAACAGTTGTAGCCAACTAGGGTTTCCAAGGATTAATGGGTAACCATTCATCTTGGTCCTTGGTTGGAGAGTCATAAAATCAACGGGATATTCCTGTGATTCTATGACTATAGACACATCTTCTACAATTCCTTCAGGTTATGTTGTAGATTGATCTACTAGTTGAGGATAGTGGACGTGGATTGCATATTAGTCAAGGATAATTGATTCATCATTTTGGTAGTCATGACATTTATTGTGGCTTCTAAGTCAACTAGGACATTGGGTATCTTTGTTGTACTGATAGAAACAAGAATAACAAGGTTTTTGGGATCTCCATATTTGGGTGGAATGAGCTTACCTATCAAAAGGTTAGCTAATTTCATATCCACTTGTACAGTTTTTGGATAAAGCCTTTCGTCTCTTTCTAGTCTTGTTAACGCACATATCTCGGATGACCTTATGAAGACTGGTATATCCTTGATGCTTGGAGTAAAGGGATTGTTATGTTTAATCTCTTTAATTCTCCTAACAAGTCGCATTCCTCTTATTGCTCTTTTTTAGGCTCCAATATTTCAAGATATGGTGCTTGGTGAATTTGTAAAGGAATACTTTTTGGAAGGTTTTCTTCTTCTTTTTTTTTGGGAATTGGAGTATTTTTTCTTTCCTCTTGAAGTTCTATTTTTGGAGGCTCTAGATCAGGCAATACCTTTCCCGAACGAAGTTGCACATTATCATAGCCAATAGCATTGGCATTGATTGTGTTGTTATGCTTTGAATTGTAGACAAGAGATGAATTTCTATTATTATTTGGATTGGCCATAGGTTGCATTGGTAGTTGAGGTTGTTTTGATGGTTTTGATCGTATTGCTTGAGAGGCACCAATGGGTCCTATAACAATGCTTATTGTTGACCTTATAAGACTAATTGGATTGGGATGGTCTTGCCCAATGTTTATTCTGATGTGACCATGATTGGTTTGGCATTTGTTGCATCCATGGTGGATTAAACCATCCTTGGTTATTCCATTCAAGAGATGGAGACCACAGGTACTGCCCTATTGTTGTGGTGGGGGTAAGTTCCATGGATTATTCCATGGATTTTGTGCCCATGGTGCTCTTTTATTATGGAAAAAAATGTTTCATTGTCCCATGTAATTGAGTTCCTCTATATTAGGACTCCTTCCAAGGTTAGCCTTGATTTCAAGTAAAAGATCACACCGATCTGTAGGGTGACTCTTTGGTATGAAATTAAATGGTGCGGGAAGCAGGATCGTTTTTATATTGAATCGCTTTTTGATTGTAAGGTAGAAAACCCACAATAGACTTAATTTATATATTTGTTCGATGATGCCTTATTATCATATGTGGATTGCATTTAAATACCTAGTCTAATAGTTGTAAGAGTGAAGGGTTGTGACCCTAGAATATAATGAATAAATAATATAAGTAATTAGGACATGTTAGGAGGGTCCTAACATGCCACCCCCTTAAAGGAGCTTTGTCCTCAAAGCTGGAAATTTGGAAATTGCTGCTTGATATCTTGAAAATTTTCCCACGTTGCGTCTTCTAAAGGTAGACCTTTCCAATGGATTAAAACTTCCGTGATATCGCGAGTACGAAGGTGACGAGAGCGGCGATCCAAGATAGCTTCTGGCTCGACTAGAAGTACTCCATCATCGAAGAATTCAGGGAGAGTGGGTTGTGTCGTGATATGGGCTCCCACCGCGAGCTTAAGGCAAGATACATGAAATACGGGGTGAAGTTTGGAAGAGGGAGGAAGCTCTAGTTTGTAAGCAACGGTCCCAATACGTTGGAGAACTTTATATGGCCCGTAAAATTTGGGTGCTAACTTTCGAGAACCTTTTTGTTTAAGAGAGGATTGACGGTAAGGTTGGAGACGTAAGAAAACCATATCACCCTCGTGGAAACTACGTTCGCTTCTATGTTGATCGGCTTGTTGCTTCATGCGATGTTGGGCGGTGTGTAGGTTCTCTTTTAGGATCCGTAGTATGTCATCTCTATTAGCAAGTTTCGTTTCCACCGCATGGACTTTTGTAGTCCCTGGAATATAGGAAGTGAGGGATGGTGGTGTTTGACCATATAGTGCTTCATAAGGAGTCATTTTGATGGACGTATGGTATGAAGTGTTATACCACCATTCCGCTAGTGAAAGCCACTTTACCCAATGGAGTGGTTGAGTAGAAACAAAACATCGAAGGTATGTTTCCAAGCATTTATTTACAACTTCTGTTTGGCCATCGGTTTGAGGATGGTAAGCGGAGCTCATACGAAGTTGAGTACCTTGTAATTTGAACAATTCCTTCCAAAAGGTGCTAGTGAAAGTTGGGTCGCGGTCACTAACAATTGTGGAGGGCATACCATGTAATTTAAAGATGTTATCTAGGAAGAGGTGGGCTATAGTGCTAGCGGTATAAGGATGAGCCACGGAACAAAAATGGGCATATTTAGATAAACGATCAACGACTACGAAAATGGTTGTTTTTCCTCCTGATTTTGGTAATCCTTCAATAAAGTCCATAGAAATATCTGCCCATGTTTTGGTGGGTATAGGAAGAGGTTGAAGTAATCCTGGAATAGCGAGGGTCTCCCCCTTTTGTCTTTGGCAAACTTCACATTCTTTTACAAAGTTTTTGATGTAATTTTTCATTCCTACCCAATAGAAGGAGGTAGTGGCTCTTTTATAGGTTTTTAAGAACCCTGAGTGGCCTGCAGTGGGTGAGGTATGTAACTCATGAAGAAGTTTTTCACGATAAGTTGAATTGGGGGTGAGGACCATCCTCCCTTTGTATCTTAATATATTGTCCTTCCAAGTGTATGGAGTTTTGCTACTAGGATTATGTTGAAGTTGTTGAATTAAGGCGTGGATAGTAGGATCATTTATCCATTCTTCATGCACCTCATCTACCCATTTAGGAATAAGGGAGGAAAGAGCATGGACTTGAGGCATATCTTCAAATTTTCTAGAAAGTGCATCGGCTGCCATGTTGTCCTTTCCCTTTTTATATGTAATTTCATAATCATAGCCAAGAAGTTTAGTAACCCATTTTTGTTGTTCCGGGGTATTAGTCCTTTGTTCCAAAAAATACTTCAAGCTATGATGGTCGGTGCGTATAATGAAATGTTGGCCAATAAGGTAAGGCCTCCAATGTTGAATAGCATGGACAATCGCCAACATCTCTTTTTCATACGTAGAGCGAGCTAAATTCTTAGGAGAAAATGCTTTGCTTATAAAAGCTAGAGGCCTTTCATCCCGCATGAGTACGGCTCCCATTCCTATTCCTGAAGCGTCACTTTCAATGACGAACGGTTTAGAAAAGTTGGGCATGGCTAGAACAGGGGTGGTACACATTGCAGTTTTCAAGGTGATAAAGGCCTCATCCGCTTTAGACGACCATTTGAAAGCATTTTTCTTAAGTAATGTTGTTAGAGGAGCAAGCGATTTTACCATAATTTTGGACAAATTTTCTATAATATCCCGTTAGTCCAAGAAACCCACGTAGAGCTTTTAAGGTTTTTGGAATAGGCCAATTTTTCACCTCCTCGATTTTGGAAGGATCTACCATAACTCCTTCCTTTGAGACAATATGCCCTAAGTATTCAATTTCTTGTTTTCCAAAGGAACACTTTGATCTTTTTGCATAAAGTTGATTTTCCTCCAAGATTTGGAACGCTTGTCTAACATGGTCCAAATGTTCTTCCCATGTTTTGCTATAAATCAAAATGTCATCAAAGAAAACTAATATAAATTTACGAAGAAAAGGGTGAAATACCTTATTCATTAGACTTTGAAAGGTAGAAGGAGCGTTGGTCAGGCCAAATGGCATCACCAAGAATTCGTAGTGCCCTTCGTGAGTGCGAAAGGCCGTCTTAGGAATATCCTTTTCATTGACTCGTATTTGGTGGTAGCCTGACCGTAAGTCTAACTTGGAAAAATAAGCTCGCCCGTGGAGTTCATCTAATAGCTCGTCTATGACCGGAATAGGAAATTTATCTTTGATGGTCATTTTATTAAGCGCTCGAAAATCGACACATAAACGCCACGAGCCATCCTTTTTTCTAACTAAAATAATTGGAGAGGAGTAAGGGCTTTTGCTAGGTCTAATGACTCCTGCCTTAAGAAGCTCTTGTACTAATTTCTCTATTTCGGTCTTTTGGAGGTATGGATAACGATAAGGTCTAATATTAGGAGGGTGATGCCCCGAAAATAGTGGAATAGTGTGATCGTGACTTCGTTGTGGAGGTAGTCCTTTTGGTTCATTGAATACCGCCTTATGGTGGTCTAAAATCTTTTGTAACTCTGGTGTCTCGTCTTCTTTGTGACTAGGTTGAATTGAAAATAATTGGGCGACCATTCCTTTGTTTCCTCTTCGGATAATTTTCTCCATTCTATGCGAGCTGACGATTTGGGAAGGTCCTGATTTCAAGCCTTGGATAATATAGGTTTGGTTCTTTGCTTGTGAATTTCATCCATAGTTCATCAAATTCCCATTGGACTACGCCCAAGGTTCGTAACCATTGTACGCCTAGTACAATGTCGCACCCACCTAGGGGTAGGACGTACATGTCGCCTTTCATGTTATAAACCCCCATAGTTAGTTTTATATTTCTGCATTTTCCTTTGCATGCAATTTTTTCGCCGTTTCCAATCATCACTTCGAAGTTATTGCAAGGGTATATAAAACAATTTGCTTGTTTAGCCACCTTTGGATCGATAAAATTGTGCGTGCTACCAGAATCTAGGAGCACGGTAAGGTTTTGTTTCTTAAAATACCCTTTAACTCGCATTGTTTGAGGGGCAAAAAATCCGGCAAGGGCGTTGAAGGAAACCTTTGGTGCATTTTCTTCGTCACTTTCAAGTGTGTTGGATAATACCTCTACTTCGAGTTCGGGTTCCTCTTCAGTAGAATTCCCTTCCTCCGTGGCATCTAGAATATATAATTTTCGTGAGGCACATTTATGATTTCTGTCAAATTTCTCATCGCAATGGTAGCAAAGACCCTTAGCTTGTCTTTCCTTCATTTCCTCGAAACTCGGACGCTTAATTGGTAGAGCGGGGTTAATTTTGGGGGTCTGTGTAGGAGTTTTGGGTTCGTCCATTTTGCATTGGTTTGGGGTTGGTATAAGTGTTTGATGGTTTCCCCCAAGTTGGTTTTGTGAACCGATTCCGTGCCTTGATTTTGTCCTCCGCTAATTTCGCCAAGCCGATGGTCTCTAACATGTTTGTAGGGTTATACATTTGCACCTCTATTCGAATTTCTTCTTTTAATCCGTCGACAAAACATTCTTGAAAGAAGGCAGCGTCTAATCCGGATGTTCGATTAGCTAGCCTTTCAAATTCTGCTTGGTATTCGCTTACCGAAGTGGTTTGGCATAATTTAGTGAGGGCCCCTGTAAAGCTTTGAAACTTGCTAGGGCCGAATCGCACTAATAGATTCTGTGTAAAGGTTGACCACATCGGAGTGCCGTTAGTTTTCTCGAACCATTGGTACCATTGGATGGCATCGTTTTCCAAGTGGAAGGAGGCGATATGCACTTTTTGCATTTTCGGAATTTGATTTAGTGAGAAATATTGCTCTGCTCGGTAGATCCAGTTTGTAGGGTCTCCTCCTTCAAATTTTGGGAAGTCTAATTTGGTCGTCCGTGGTAGAATGGAAGTTTGTGGACCTCCTAACATTGCTCGGTTTGATGACCCGTGGTTGGGTGAATTTGCATGTGTTGTTGCCTGATTTTGATTGATGGCATCAAGTTTAACATCCATTGCAAATATTTTCTCGAAGAGTTCTCTTGTGGTACGGGTATTCTCCTCTCTTTCCTGTTGAACTTCTTCAGCGAGCCTTTCGTGTTTCTCATGAATGGAATCCAGTGATCGTCGTCCTTCAGCCATTGCGGTTGGTGTAGGTAACGATCAATATGACTTGGTACAGGTGAGCAAAAAAAATAAAAAATAATAATTTTAATTTTTTTCCTTTGCGTTTCGGACGTCGAAAACCTTGATGCTGCGTTGAAGATTTTAGCTTTTTCAAAACAGCCACCGGTCACCACGCGAAAGGTCGAGCAATTTGGGTGTAAGACAACTTAATTCGTACCTTAGGAGAAGGTTTAATTTTTTGCGAGGATTTTGACACGGATCCGTGAAGCGTGAATGTTGTTTGCGTCCTCGCGAATGTGGACTGGCTGAAATGTGCGGTGGGAAAAAATTTTAATGGTGAATTTGCTCCTTGATCTAGCTCGATCTGGATGGTATGAAACTAAATGGTGCGGGAAGCAGGATCATTTTTATATTGAATCGCTTTTTGATTGTAAGGTAGAAAACCCACAATAGACTTAATTTATATATTTGTTCGATGATGCCTTATTATCATATGTGGATTGCATTTAAATACCTAGTCTAATAGTTGTAAGAGTGAAGGGTTGTGACCCTAGAATATAATGAATAAATAATATAAGTAATTAGGACATGTTAGGAGGGTCCTAACACTCTTCTCACAAATACTACAAATATTGGTTTTGTTAAGAGGGCATTCTTGTAAAGCATGTTTTTGCCTACATCTTGGACAATATAGAGTCAAGGTTCATTGGCCTTAGTTTTAGCTTGTGTCTCATCCAATGTTGTGTTTAAGTGGAGGAGAACATCAATTTTAAAATTAGAGAATTCTTCTAATAACTCTTCTACCTCACAGCCACTCTTTCCTACTCGGTGTCTACGTGTTCCTTTCCTGGTTCTGAAGTAGTTTCAACATAGTTCCATAATATCATAAAGATCTAGCTTATTCGCATTACCTTTTCCCATGAGGTTTAAGATATACCTTGACTCATCTTGTAATCCTCGCAAGAAGATCACTTTGATAAGTTTGAGGACTATGTTTTCCTCACATATTTTTTGAACAAAAAGGAATCTATCTAGGTAATCCTCAAGAGTCTCATCTTCATCTTGTTTTATCCTAAATAGTTCTTCCTTTTGATCCTTAACATGACAATACTCTTGATACTTTTCTAGAAAGACCTTTTCCATCTCATCCTAGCTACGTATGCATTTTGGAGATAACCCCATAAACCATAACATAGTTGCATCCTTGAGCGTGGAAGGGAACAATTTAAGTTTGTTATTATTAGTTGTGTAGTTGTAAGTTTGACATATGATTTTGAATTCAAACAAAAACTAGTATGGGTCCTCTGCAGTGGTTTCCCTAAAGATAGGTAGGTTTGATGGAGAGATGTTCTTCATTTGAGCTTGCACATTAGGGTCTAACCAAATACGATATGTAAATGTTCTAAAACCATTGTTGGTTTCCCCATTATGTACAACACTTTGTCCATCTCTAGTGTTGTTTGCTTCTTGCCTATCTCCCATCTTGTTATTTTCCTACCAAATATAATGGAATCCTTTGTATTCTTGGATAGTTCTAAATGGAAGATGTAGATCACTATCAGGTTCTTCTAATTCAAGGAATCGTTTAGATCCTAAGGTTGATGATGATTTTTCACTTGTGTCTCCCTTGTCTGATTGCAATAGATTGTTTGGAGGCTCAATTAGAAGTATAGGGTACTCTTGTGCAACATCTTGGTGTGGTTGTTGTGGTCCTTTGGTTTGTTGGGAGTTCTTTTTGATGAATCTTCCCTTGTTGTCTTGAGACCTATTCATACACTAACTTTTTAAAATAAACCTTTCTCTTTTCTTAATCTAATTGCCTCTACCTTCCTCTCTCAACATCACTAGCTTTGCTTAGCTTTAACTGATTGGTCTCATATTGGCATAAGCACAAATAAGGGCAATAGGTACCTTGGTCTATATTATTGGTTTTTTTTGCTCTGTCCTAGTAAATACTTATATCAATAATGGCCACTACGGAGGTCTATTACCTCTGCAACTAAATCAGTTTACTAACTAAGCAAGAGTTTTGCAATGTTGGATGTTTAACGGATCTAAATGTTCCTAGCAACACCATGCTCCCATCAACAATGTCAAAAAGTGATGGATGTCGTTATTACCACACTTCACCAAGGTCATTTTTAATTTATCAAACCAGGGGTGGTGTCCTATGGACAATATGTGCTAGGAAGTATCTAAATCAGGTCTGGTTTCAACTCTCTAAACTACAGTAATTTAGAAAATAAAATTGAACTCTAACTACAACTAGAAATGAAAAGTCTTAAGCTAATCAAACACACTTGCAAGAATTAAAAAGATTGCAGCAGAAAAGTAAATGAAATTGTAGGAAATAAATGCAACATGAAACAAATAAGAATTCAAGCTAAATTATAGTGACGTAAATCTGAAAATGATGTAGTTGATTAATCTTTCCTAGAAAGTAAATGATGCAACTAATTAATTGTTGTAAATGCAGGAAAATGATAGCAAAACTTAATCGAATAATGCAACAAGTAAAATATAAATAAAAGTACCTTCCACCTTGCTAGGAGTGGGCCCTTTCTCATAGCATTATGGAAGGGAAGATGACTCACTTCAGATCACAAATATGTAGTACAACAACAAACTTATAGCATACTTCTATTGCAAACTGAATTCAGCGAATAGCTCTTACAAATTGCAGTATAAAACCAGCAGCATAACAATACAATTCATCTCCTACTTGTTACTAGGTCCTAGGCTGCTGGTCTACATATAATAGAAAGGACAAGGCCCTCTCATACCTCTATGGTTAAACAAGTTACAACAGTAAATATTCAGCTAACAATTTAGTCTCCAAATCAGTAGGTAAAAGCAAAAGAGAAGTTACACTTGGCAGTCCAACATAGTAAACAGCCTCGGTGTACTTCAACTGAAATATTTGAGTGATTAGGAAAGAAAGAGTAAATAGAAACTATTCCTAACTCCTACACCCAAAATTTGGTGGTTTTATCTCTTTCCTAGCTTGTTGCCAGCTGTTAACAGCATTCTGTTTTGGCTGTTACAGCTGATTAAAAGCAGTTGATCAAAATTAACAAAAAGTTGTTTGTCTCCCAATTTGGTGTCTTGTTGGATGTCAGTTACATTCTTGTCCCTTAGTGCCATGTCACCTACGGAGTATTACAGAAATACCTCCAACCATTTGTTGCAACCACATGGAAATTTTGGCCAAATTAGGTTCCAGTGCCAGGTCACAGTCTTGTCCGATGCCAGTGTATAATTGTTGTCTTGCAGGTTGTTTTGTCCCTCACCCAGTGAGCAGGGCCAATTTTGTTGCAAGCTGAATAAACAGAGTCAAAACACCTCATCTAACTACAATCCTAGGCAAGGAGTGAACCTGAAACAAGATCCCAAACTCTGCCAAAATCTCTAACTGTATACAAAACTTAAATAACCCTTTTTATTACATAATCTTGGAAAATATCAGCAATCTAGTCCTTTATTACCTATCTTGGCAAATGACTGCACTCTATCTAATTAAGTGAACATTTTCTCCTATTTACCCTATCTAATCACATAACTAATGTAATAATCAAATCAAGACACCTCCTACTGGTGCAAAAAGGTGGTAAGAGGTCAACAAAAATGAGGCATTTTTGTGCCTCGTCAACCTCTATCAAAGGAATTTGGTCCTTCCTAGGTCAATTCCAGTAAGTAGCCAACTTAATATCCAATTTTCCATAATTGGTTAGGCCAACCACTAAGATGTTAAAAAAGGATGCAAACCTAGTATGGACTAAAGAAGGTAAAAGGGCCTTCGACGATATAAAGGATGCAATTACCCAAGCCCCAGTCCCCATCAAACCAGACTTCTCCATGGATTTCAAGCTTTGTGTTCAGGATAGATGAAAGCATTGCTATAGTATTGACTTAGAAAATGATAAGGATGAGAAGCATCTGATTTCCTTTATGCCTAAGTCCTCCATAACTACAAAGAACCTACACATTCATCAAAAAATAGGTATTTGCCATAATGAAAGCCCTAAGAAAAATCAAATGATACTTATCCCAAAGCAAAAGTACCATCTTTGTAGTATATCCCCATGTCTAATCCATTGTGTTGCATGTCTAAACTAGGGGGAAAGAGAGCAAGATGGATAAAAAAGATTCAATATTTTGATAGAAAATAAAACCCACTAAGCTTATCACGAGTAGAGCTCTATGTGAACACCTTGTTATGTCACCCCCAACATTAGTAGAAGAAATACAACCAGATGATTAGCCAAGATGGATGGGAAACATCAAGAGGTATATGATATCCGAACAAGTCACAGAAGAATTGACACCAAACAAGAGGGCCAGGTTCAAGCAGATAGCAATTATGGTTGGATAATGTACTTTTCCAAAAGGGATATGACGGAGTCCTATTGAGGTGCGTTGAGGAGGAAAGGTTAGAAGCCCTAATCCAAGAATATCATGATAATGGAGGGCATTATTCTACATAGACCACAACACATAAGATCTTGAGAACAATTTTATTAGCCTGCCATTTTTTCTAAATGCAATGGGTCAATGAGTGCAAGGCTTGTAATACTTTCATGGGAAGGAGAAGAAAAGTGTCTATGCCCTTGAAGCCTATCATTGTCATTGAAACTTTCTAGCAATGGGGCCTAGATTTCATTAGCAAGATCAAACCTTATAGTGTGTAGGACATGGATGGATTTTAGCTACAACCGGCTACTTCACAAAATGGTTTGAAGCGATGTTAGTCAAATCTACTTATCATGAGGAAATCTACTACCAATTTTTAGTTAACGAGCAACATCAAAGGCCCATCTGAAGGAGCATCCAAAATGAGAGAAAAGAAATCTATATATGTAGTTAGTTTCTTTTATATTATTCCCGATCATTTACCCTGTCTTTGATTTCCTTTCCCTTTTTCAACATATATAGCCTGCTTCTATTTTTCCTTTCTCAAAGAAACAAGTAAAAAAAAAGTTGAAAAACACAAAAAATAATACTAATAATAATAACTTTTTCGAGTCTAAGTGAAAACCTTGAAAAAGACACTTGGACTTCCCATTTTCTTCTTTTCTCTTCTTCCCTCTCCTTAGAATTTTGACTTGTAAAATTTTATGAGTAAGTTAAAATAAGCAAGCAATATGTCAAAATAGTCAAGCGAATCGCTATGAAGGAGGAGCAAATCGCTTGTCATCCAACACACCAACAAAAATAAAAGGGATCCCAAGCAAATCAACACATTTTGCACCCTAAACTTTCAAATTTCCTTTTCACGCATTTTACTTTTCACATCTTAAATTTATGCATTTACTTTTGTTCAATTAGATTAGATTAGTTAGATTTTAGCAAGGAGGTTGAAAGAGACACTATCCCTTCCTTCCAAGTTGTTGAAATAGGATAGTGGGTGCATAAGTTAGACTTTTCCACAAACTGAAACGATAATCAAACCATATAGTTTTAAGTTGCCATGAAAGAAGAAATGATACGAGTGTTGATTGTGTAAATTACCACATTTAAAAGAGGAAAAAAAAATATGAATACATAAGTAAAGGGATAGAAAAGGTATGATAGCGGAACAACCAAATTTGATTAATCATGTCAAGTTTATATAGTACATTGCAGCTCTAAATAGGCTCGGAGGGTGTGGAACCACCCGAGGCCAAAATAGGGTTTGTTAGGAAAATAACAATACGCCCTAAAAATAAATAATGAAATATAATGCTAATTAGGATACGCTAACATCCCCCCTTATTACATTATTTAGATAATTTGAAGAACTACTAGCTATACTAACATCCCCCCCTAATTACATCATTTGGCAATACAGAGTGAGCTGTGAAACAATTCAAATTTGACACGTGCAAGTGCCTTAGTGAAAATATCTGCAACTTGAGCATCGGGGAATGTACTGAAGCTGAATTCGGTGCTTTGGAACTTCGTCTCGAATGAAGTGACATTGTGTGTCAATGTGCTTGGTTTTCTCATGATGTACTGGATTCTTAACAAGATTCAAAACATCCTGGTTGTACCACGGACATATTCCATAGTACCACGGACATAGTGAAGAACACGCTTTGCTGCTTTCCAATGAGTGGTTTTAGGCTCCTGCATGAACCTCGAAAGATAGTTGACAGCAAATACGATATCTGGCCTAGTATTGGTCAAATATATGAGACTCCCGATCAACTGTCGATAGAGAGTACCATCTACCTAAGGTGAATCATCATATCGCGATAACTGAATTCCTGTTTCCATCGGAGTTGACATTGGCTTGCAATCAATCATGCGATATTTTTCCAATAGGGTCTTAGCATATTTTTTCTGAGACACTTTGATGTAGTGCTCCTTCTGGCTGACTTCCAGGACCAAGACAATAATGGAGAAGTCCGAGATCCGACATCTCAAAATATTGACACAAGTCTCTTTTGACGAGTAGAAATCATAGTTTCTGAACTCCCTATAATGAGCAGATCATCAACATAGAGTACAAGCAACACTATTTCAGAACCTTGTTTCTTAAAATAGAGGTTTGCATCTGACGGACATCTCTTAAATCCATGCTACAGAAGGTGATTATCCATTTTTATATACCAAGCCCGAGGGGCCTGTTTCAAACCATATAAGGATTTTACCAATTTGCAAACTTTCTGTTGTTGGCCTTCCACTTCAAATCCTTCCGGTTGAGTCATGTAGACTTCTTCTTGGAGATCACCATTTAGAAAAGTACTCTTGACATCCATTTGGTGTACTTTCCACCCATATTGTGCTGCCATAGCACAAAGAACTCGAATGGTTGTCATCCGAGCAATAGGTGCAAAAGTTTCCTCATAGTCAATGCCTTCTCTTTGAGCATAGCCCTTTGCAACAAGTCAGGCCTTATGCTTATCTATTGTCCCATCTGCCTTATACTTAACTTTATACACCCATTTGCAGCCTATGGGCTTCTTTCCGTATGGCAAATCGACAAGCTTCCAAGTTTTGTTTTTCATCAAAGACTTATACTCTGCATCCATAGCGGCCTTCCACTGAGGCTCACCAAGAGCATCTTGCACTGATACGGGTTCAAGATCGTCTATTGAAGACATCTTTTGTATTTCTCTCTGGATCTACAGAAAGTTCCTCAAAAGATTGACACAGATCATCAACCCCAGTATTCTCTGTTGCAGCTTTCTCCTATCGAGCCATGCTGCGAGTACGAGGCCTATCCAATGTCAAATCTGGTGGAGTGGATAGCTTAGAGTCTTTGATTGTATTTGTATACCACTTTGGATTCTTCTTCTGAGGTGTTGAAGAAGATGAAGAAGGACCTCCAACCTTTGATGAAGGAGATTTATCAACCTTAGTTTCCACAAGGTCTAGGTATACATCTGATGTGTTTTCTAATGTGAAAGCCTCATCAAAAACTACATCTCTACTAATGTGTATCTTATTGGTCAGGGGATCAATCAAACGATAACCCTTAGAGTGCTCATCATACCCAAGAAGAATACACTTCAATGTCTTCTCATCTAGCTTCTTCCTTTTCTCTTTTGGTATGTGCATGAAAGCTTTACATCCAAAAATGCGTAGATGAGAAATGGAGGGTTTCCTACCACTCCATGCTTCCCGTGGAGTCATTCCTTGTAGGGCCTTTGTGGGTGCCCTATTCAACGGATATACTGTTGTGGTGACAGCTTCTGCCCAATATAGTTGCTCAAGACTAGCTCCTGTGAGCATGCAACGAACCATTTCCATGATGGAACGATTCCTCCTTTCAGCAACTCCATTTTGCTTGAGGAGTATAAGCGATAGTTAACCGTCGTGTGATCCCATTTTCTTTCAAGAACTCGGAGAATTCGTTAGAGGTGAACTCCCCCCTCAATCCGAGCGGAGGGTCTTTATAGAAGTCCCCGACTCCTTTTCAACGGATTTCTTGAATTGCTGAAAAAGCCAAATGCTTCAGATTTCAGTTGAAGAAAGAATACCCACATCTTTCGTGAGTAATCATCCACGAATAATTGAAAATACCTCTTACCCCCACAACCGTTGGGAGTGAAGGGACCGCACAGATCGGTGTGAACCAACTCCAGAGGTTTCTTTGCTCTTGTAGAGTTCTTTTGAAAAGGCACTCTATGCTG
The DNA here is from genome assembly GCA_028583015.1 of Wollemia nobilis. Taxonomy (NCBI): domain Eukaryota; kingdom Viridiplantae; phylum Streptophyta; class Pinopsida; order Araucariales; family Araucariaceae; genus Wollemia; species Wollemia nobilis. The sequence continues at coordinate 4,226,078 of JAQPPZ010016414.1, forward strand.
CTTTCCCGCCAAGCGATAGAGCAAACTGGTAAAGTGGTAGAAAGGGAAGGAAGACCCTTTACCATTTCGTACTTACTTAACTCAAGTAACCAGAACTCAAATGTCCATATCTCTTGTGCCATAGGGAAGTTGCCTCCTTTGTAGAAGCAATCATGGCTACATCTGGAGAAGAGATAGTATCTAGGGCAAATAAGCCGTGCTTATATGAAGCGGTTGCAATGTTCTTACCTCTCCTGGTGATAGAACAACACTTCTTGCCCTCCTCAACACTGAAATTTACAACCATATTTTTGTCCAGAATTTGTGTCACTGACAATAAGTTGTTTGCCGATCCTGGAACATAGAGGACTTTCTCTATCTAGCACTTGCCATCGGGAAGAGTGACAGAGACTGTTACTTCTCCCCGAACCTTGTAGGTTTTATCATCGGCAATAGTGACCGGTTTTCCCTCTTTGGCCTCAAAAGACTCAAACCACGATTTGTCACCGATCATGTGCTTACCGGCTCCAGAATCAACATACCATATAGGATCCGTCTGCTTGGACACTGTGGTAGTCATGAGAACTTTGTGGGCTCTCTCAGAATCCGTGTCAGATTCTTCAACAACAACATTCACTTGTTTGTTCTTTTGTGGTTTGTTCCAGCCTTTTTGTTTTGATTGTTTATTCTTATGCCAACATCTGTTTGTATCATGACCTTCTTTGTCACAGATCTTGCAATATCTCTTTTTCGGTTGAGGTTGTTGAGTTTGTTTCCCTTTTGAATCCTTTTGTGAATTCCCTCCCTTCTGAAAATTACCCTTCTTCTGGTTCTGCCCTTTCCGATTGATGTAGAGGGCAGTGTTAGAAGAATCATCTCGTTGTAGTTGGCATGCCTCCTCCTCTTGAAGCATATTAACCAACTCTACAAAAGTAAATTTCCGTTGCGATACCTGAAGGGAAGTGATCAACACCCGATAAGAATCAGATAAAGCTCTCAATACAATTGAGGTAAGGAGCTTGTCATCAAGTAGTTCACCCAAAGAATTCAACTTTGCTTTCAATTCAGACACTTTGCAAAGAAAAAATTCAACAGTCTCCCCCTGCTTCATGCTTAGACTGTGTAATTGAGATTGAAGAAATAGAATAGTGGAATCATTATTTCCCTCATATATAGTATTAAGGGCATCCCATGCGTCTTTACTATGGTCACAGTCAGCAATATGGGGTTGAACTTCATCAGACACAGCAAGCAAAATGAGCACTTTTGCTTTCCTGTCTTTCTTGTCAAAGTCTTTTTGAGCAGTAGATGGAGCTGTAGCACCAGCAACAGATGAAGTCTTGTTGTTGCTCCAGATACAACATCCCATAAGTCATCCATTGCTAGGATTGCCTTCATCTTGTTTTTCCATGGTGTGTAATTAGGACCTTTCAACAACCGATGAGAATCAGTCATTAATTTTGCAGACATGGTGAAGGTTCCTTATAACACCAATTGGTCCCCCTTTCGATATACCTTTTGCTAGGCCGTTATATCGTACAAAATACCCGCCCTTACGTGAGGGAAACTATAGGTATTTAGAAAGATAAAAAAAAATCACTCGCCCTTACGTGAGGGAAACTATAGGTAATTTTTAGAGATCATACGATACGTGGTACTTAAGCGATGATCGAAAGGGAATAGTCTTGTTGATGGCACCTACCATAGAAAGTCTGCAATCCTCATTCCCCTAAACACTTTGGATTTCAAAACTGTCGTCAGGATTTACGCCTAAACACAAGAACTATTAGGGTAATGGATGGAGTAAAAAAATTCAAAATGACAAACTTATCTCTCCCCAACGATTTATAGAGAACAAGCTCAGACGTCGTTTTGGCAGCTATATTAGGCGGCGGATACAGTAGCGCAATCACGACAACTTTACCTGTAAGTGCTGGCCAGAGGTATCACAAATACCGAACGCTGCAATGCAATAAATTGCACGGATGGGTTTTAATTATTCCGGGGACTTAGGGAGTGAATTTGATTTTAACTTTTAATGTTATAGTGCAAAAAATCAAATATGCCACATACAACATAAAAAGTGCCCACAGAAATAAACCACTAGGTGTCGAACGCTGCCGAAAATGCACCTTTACAATAAGCCAATTTGCCTTAAAAACGTACTCATTATCCCCCTCCTTTTTCTTCAAGTTTTGAAAAAAATGGTGCTTTAGAAAAAAAACACCTCCCCTTTTACTTTGACAAATATTCTAATTTAATGTAATTTTCTAAATAATTTTAGTAATAATCTAATTAATAATAAAACTACTTTTGTTTTAAAAAGAAATCATAATTTAAAGAATGAGTAATTTTTTAAAAAAATGATTTTTTTTAAAAACAAAGAATATTAATATATTAATTAAAAAAAATACTAAAATTAATGAAGAAAAACTTCACAAAAAATTAAAATAAAAAAATTACCTCATTGGGGTCGATTCGAAGGGATTTGAACCCCTGACCCCACGGGCGCTAGCCTGGCGCTCCTGCCATCTAGTCTAGCGCACCCGATGAGAGGGAGAAGGGAAGATTTTCCCTTTCGTCCCTTGCGACCCTCGCGGGGAGCCAAAAAAAAAAGATTGTGGGACTTTAGTCCCACATTGCTCCCGCGGGGTGCATGAGGGGGAATAAAAGGGAAGATTCCCCCCTTTATACGTGATTGCCTTCGGGCAATCACAGCACCACTTTTGTCGCGCCACACGGCAGGGGTCAAGTCCGCGTCGGGTCACATGGCGGCCACGTCAGTCCACGTGGCGGTCCAGTCCAGTCCAACGTCCAGGTAAATCTGCCACGTCAGTCCACATGGCGGTTTTGTCCAATCAACGTCGGTCCAGTCAGCTGCCACGCGTCAGTCCAGATGTCGGTCTGACCTCGGGAAATGTGTCGAGTCAGAACCAGTCCGAATCGACCTCGAGATCCGTGCCCGTGTCCAGTCAGGTCCAGCGTCGGTCCAATGTCAGTCGATCTGACCTCGGGAAATGTGCCAAGTTGGATCCAATCCGGATCGACCTCGGGATCCATGTCCAGTCAACCGCAATCGTCAGATCTCGAGATCTGTGCCCGATGAAGCAGTCCAGCCGCCCTCGTTTCGAGTGCAGGTCTAGTTCCGATGCCTCGGGATGTGTGCCCAAGCAGGTCCAACGCTGCCTCCGGAAACGTGCCCGCGTCTACGTCGGTCTCCTATCAGATCTCGAAAAGCGTGATGCCGAGGTCAAGGAATGCTACTAGCTCTGATACCATGATAGCGGAACAACCAAATTTGATTAATCATGTCAAGTTTATATAGTACATTGCAGCTCTAAATAGGCCCGGAGGGTGTGGAACCACCCGAGGCCAAAATAGGGTTTGTTAGGAAAATAACAATACACCCTAAAAATAAATAATGAAATAATGAAAAATCGAACCAATGTTCAGCATTGTATTCATATTTGAATTTATACACACAACTGCAGATGAAAATAGGAGGTTACAGAGAGGTTACAACAGCATTCCAAACGGAGAGTCAGGACATGAGACTATTGTAACAATAATATACGCCAGATTACATTATATGCTAACAAGGTAATGTTTAAACCTTAGGAAAAGGGCTATAAGATACAGACCTAAAACCTTAGGAAGACAATTTGATATACTGCACAATATCCTAAGGGATGCAAAAAGATTATGAAAGGATTAGAAATAAATTAAAGAATTGCAAGAGATAAAGCAAGGCAAATATTTAGGATAATGGTTATTGTTGTATAATCCACATCCAACAGGGACAAGGAGATTGAAAGCTACATCTATAACAAGTAGATATATATTAAGATCTAGTACACCCAGGATACCAAATGTGAAACCTTCTCTTCATTAAAATTCTAATGCTAAGGTGCTTCAAACAATGATGTAGTTTGGGACAGCAAAGAAAACAAGAGGATTAAATTGCACATGGCTGGGTTCATTTCTTAGTAATAAGGCTTATAGATTGGAATATATAGAGAGAGAGTAATTGCACTGTATAGTTAGATCATTATCAAATGATGCTTGCAAAATATCTTTGAAACCTAACCAATACAACAACATACACTGGGAAACAGATGACAGGTATTCAACTATTCAAGAGTAAAAACATTTTCTATCTTAACTGAATTTATCATTGAAGCCTTCCAGGTTTCTTCTATAATTCAATTTGTTCTGTGTGTTCTAACAGTCTTTGCAACATGAGTGTACCTTGCAATGAGAGTGTACCTCACTAGCTAGGCATGCTATATTGTGTACTCATCCATACCATCGTTAATGTAAGTACCAACGAGAATCATCATCCATTCTCTCTGTTATAGTTCTCTTACCTCCTCCTTGTGATATCGATTAGATGCTCTCCTTGGTTTCTCATTTGTCTAAGGCATTGCAGACAACAATAAAAGGGTTGAACCTGCCACCTTAGCAGAAGCTCAAATTGCATTTTCATAAAATCAGTTACAGTTCTAACCACATAACTACTTTCGCATCAATATAAAAAAATGAAAGCAAATCAACTTTTTAGCAGTCTAAGGGGAACTAGTAAGTAACAGAAAATGTAACTCATCACTAATATATAGGATACAGTTTAGTATTGCATAAAATACAGGGCAAATGGAAGTGACCCCAGTGGGACTATAATTGATCATTGAATTAGGCAAAAACAATAGTAGTAATTGCTATCATTATAAATCCTATTCAACCAAAAATAATGGAAACTCATCCATATATTTGGGATCACCCTTTACGGAGTTAAAGCAGCATTCACCCTTTTTTCAGAAACATCCAGCATATGCAAGTTAAGATGGTTAATATCAAAGTTGCTTGCCTGGATATTCTAATTTCAAAGATGTCATTAAATGATGAAATGAAGACTCATCCATATATTTGGGATCACCCCTTACGGGATTAAAGCAGTATCCACTTTTTTTTTAAAAACATGTAGCATATGCAAGTTAAGCTGGTGAATGTCAAAGTTGCTTGCCTGGATATCCTAACTTCCAAAATGTCATCAAATGATGAAATGGAACAGGTTCTGTTAACAGCATGCTCTACTGGATGTATGATTTAAGTCTTATCAACTCACAAGCCACCCTCGCACAACAGAAAGAGATCCAATTAAGGAATAATGTTAACTAGCAACTATGGACAGGGACAGCCTCATTCGATCTTACATGATTTCATACATGAAGTTCTCGTTGTAAATACAGTGAATACTAAGCACTGGATAGGATGGCCATTGATTGCAAGTGCAGGAGGCAAAAGACCACAAGATGTGTTACTCCTAAAGAAACCTTTCATTGATACCCTGAATTGCAGTTGTTATTACTTGCTCAGCTTTGCCTCGCCTCTGGATATTTGCTCGACTTTTGAGAACTTAAAAAGGAAAGATCTGGCAGAGTAAAGAAGACAGAAGCCACCTGATCCTGCATCTTATTAGCAAGAACTGGCAGCATGGGAAGAACAAGGAGGAGAAAAAAACAAAATAAGAAATAGGCAACACCTATAGCACAAAGCCACGTCCAGAATTGAATTCATTGAGGGATAAACACTCTTATATGTAATCGCAACAGTCAAGATAGCATCTACTCAATGGGACTGAGACCCCAAGCTCTCATGGTCAACTAAGAACCAGATTTGTTGAACAAATTTCAATGGCTACATGGTACATCAAATAACCACAATGCTCCAAACAATTCAATGTGCCCTTAGATATGGCTGCATTCCCTTTTTCTAACTTCGCCATGTAGGACATTCATGGCTCATACCATCAAAACAAACTATTGGAGAGTATACAGTTATACACATAAATGAGTCCACTGCTCAAAATAAAAATTGACACTCATCTCATAAATTGTTAGCACGAATCAAATGATAGTTTGCTCTCATGGTAAAAAACATCTACTAGTTTGTAATGAAATAGAGTTGAAAACTAATAACAAGCTTTTCATTAAAGATGAACTATAATAGTTTATAGTGTTAAAACATCATACTTATAACTAGTTTTGTATGGGAATTTAGTCTCCCTGTAGCAAATATTGCATTCATCAATTTTGAAAGCAAGTGTATTAAAACTTTCCTTAGACAGGCCATGGCCTAGTCGTAAGTGTGGGCTGGGGGGCCATGGTCAAACCAGCAGGCTTGTGCTCCCAGTTACACAGCCAAAAGATATCTAGTAAACTCAAATCCACCGGTTAGAAAGAATCAATTTTTTCTTCATTATAGTTGTGAAATTTTCATGGCCTAGTCACCTTTTTAAAAATAGGCTTACCCCTTTGCCAACTGTGTATATTTCTTTTCCCGTGCATATCATGCCAATGTGACCAAAATGTTGAAAAGCTACATGCATAATTTACGAAGGCACAGGCCACACTATAGTGTAATCTGTTTGTAGTTGTAAGAAAACCTAGGTTACACAGATTTATCTTTCCCAGACATCCTCACTGCAAGTAGTGTTGCACAGATTTAACAGAGCACAATAGCTTCTAAGCCATTGCGCCCAACTGCTCAGTTTATTTTCCAATAGATTATAACAGACAATCATCGATCTCTTTTCAACAATAGGGTGTACCTTCTAATCTACCTTTGAACTCATACAAAATGGAGACAGGATGAATACCTCTCAATAAAATAGAGGCTAATAAACACTCTTAGAAGCATAAGGATTCTGAAAAAATGGTAAACAAAATCTTTATGAAAAGTGAATGTATTCTTTTTTTTTTTTTTTCTTTTTTTTAAATAAATATTACTTATATTACTAAAAAGAATTCATAATACATCGCAGATACAAAGATTACAAAAACCTACTCAAGGACATCCAACAATCAGATTTGTCCTGAGCAGAACAATCCTTAATGTCTTTCATCATCAGCCTCTTAAATGCTCTACATTGATCCTGGATATCAATAACAACCCTAGAAGCAATCCCCGAAGCACTGAGTGCTTCATCCTTGAAGACCAAACTGCACCTGGCCCTCCATATAGCATACATAGTTGTTGCTCTAATGGTAGTCCACACACCCAAAAGATGCCGAGGACAGCCAAAATCATCACCAAACAAAACCATTTTCCAGCTAAACCAATCCTCGAGAATAGGGAAATATGTCCACTCGAGGTTCTTCCAAACTTTCTTTGAATTTTTGCAGTCCCAAAAGATATGTTTGACAGTTTCCTTCCTTTCGCAGCTACTACATTGATCTGAAATCCTCATCCATTTTGCCAATCTAGCCTTACAGTGAATACCCTGAAAAATTAATAACCATAAGAAGACTTTGAGTTGAGGAGCTATCCTGAACTTCCATATCTGGGCAAGTCTCGTTTTCCATTTCTTTTCAAGGCAAACAATCCCCCAACGCCTATTCAACACAATATGTAAGGAAACCTTAGGCAAAAGAGCTCTATAAATCTTGCCAGATTTATAAGAAGTAATAATACCATGAAAACTCCAACGCCAATCGCGCCATATGGGACCCGGAAACCCACCATTTAATTTAAAATGCTGCTCGGACGGAAGAAGAGAATGAATTTGCATAATAGCATCTCTGTCAGAAGATTTCAGCTTAAACTTACTGCATAAATCAGTCCACTTGACCCAACCTCCAACCCCTGAATCCCAAAGATCCGACCATTTCACAATCCCTTTTTTAATCAGCCTCTTACATCTGAGGCGAGGGAGTTTTGAAGCATATACCCCATTCTTCTTCCAAACCCAAATAGATCTATACGGAAGAACCCAGCCCCTACATTCTTCCATATAAGCCCAGTAAACAGCTGAACCAACAGTCTTCCAAGCCTCCCAAATCCTCTTAACAAGAATACAGCCTCTAATTTTAAACTTGTTGGGATGGCCCACAATGTCCTCGCTATGAAAAGCTCCATGTAAACCTTCAACATGCTGAACGTTCTGAAATTTGAACTGCAAAAGACGTTGCCAAGCATCATTCCCTTCCAGAGCCCTAACCACCCATTTCGCAGCCAAAACCTTACCCTGTGTCTGGATATCCAACAAACCCAAACCTCCTTCATCCTTGGGAACAATGCAAAAATTCCAGGAAATAGAGAACATTTTTTTTATCCATCAAAATTAGACCATAAAAACCCACGAATAAATCTTTCAAGCTTCCCAAATTGCAAAGCATTAGGCAGCCAACATGAGGAATAGTAGAGGTGACAAACTTGGATAAACTTCCCAACAATGACCACTTTTCCAGCAAAGGAAATAAGTTTGTTTTTTCAAAGCTGATTCTTTTTTTCAAATCTAGCAAGACACCAATCCCACATGTATTCTATGCTCCATAGCTAGAAAAATCGCCTGTTTCACGTGATTTCTCGAGAAACTCATAAGAAATTGTGGGCGGTGAGTTTTTTTTTATATTATCTTGTCGCCAACTCACAGTGATATTTCTCACTGTTTCTTGCCGTTTTCTTGTAGAAACTCGGCAAGCCTTGGGAAGTTAGCAAAAAAATGGCAGGAAAAATTAATTTGTTAAAGGCCCTTTGGCCTTATTTTCGCATTTCTCCAATTGTAAACAGTTTTTTTATAATGTATCATTATTAATAATTTTGAAAATAATGTGTTTTCTATATTTAGAGGAGTTCAAAATTTCAACTACATCCACTTAAATCTCTAAGAAAGTCGCCATGGTATTTATGGTAAGCTTAAGTTCTTAAATGCAATAGAAATATAGAGATCGCTTAATAGTTCCATGCACCCTTGGGAAATAAGACTAATTGCTGAAATCGACAAATTATTTGTAACTGCAATTGATCAAAAACCTAGTATGTTCAATGTTGATCTCCATTCCTTTATTATTATACAAAACAGACTCTACTTATCACCTCTTTCTAATATAAGTACTAGAATTTATAAAGTTCCATTATTAATAATTTTGAAAATAATGTGTTTTCTATATTTAGAAGAGTTTCAAAATTTCAACTATATCCACATAAATCTCTAAGAAAGTCACCATGGTATTTATGGTAAGCTTAAGTTCTTAAATGCAATAGAATTATAGAAATATCTTAGTAGTTCTATGCACCTTTGGGGAAACTGACTAATTGATGAAATAGGCAAAATATTTGTAACTGCATTTGATTAAAAATCTAGTATGTTCAATGTTGATCTCCATTCTTTTATTATTATACCAAACAGATTCTACTTGTCACCTTCTGGATATAATATACTAGAATTGAAATTTGAGAAAATTGAAAGAAAATGAATGATAACAAAGAAAGGAAATACAAAGCTAAAATTGGTAGTAAGTTTCATTGAAAGTTTGTTCAATTTTTGAGGCACTTGAGGAGGAAGTAGAACATTTGAGAGGATTGGAGGAGTTATACCAGATGATCCTATACTCAAGGATCCTCCAATTCGACCACCCATTTAGAGCCATGGCCAACCATCTACTTTATGGGGGAGGAAGGAAAAACAAAATTAGTTTTAAAACTGTTTTATATTTTTGAAATTTTACATTTGTATGATATTATGATGTATTTGGTTGGATTTGATGATCATGAATTGTAATTGTGCTCTTTTTTATGAATATCTAATATAAAATTAGCTTTCTGCCTCTCCAATTGTTGTTTAAAATATTTTTTTTAATTGAAAATTTTTCTTCAGTTTTTGTTTCGGTCGCGTTCTTGCCAAGTTTTCCTGTGTTTTTGCTGAGTTTTCCTGAGTTATGAATAAAATCTCCAAATTTGGGGTGCCACATTTATCGCTAGTTGCATGTTTTCCAACTATGCTATGCTCCTGGCAATATGTTGCATATTTTATCTAGTTCAAGAATGTTCACCCACACCCCTATTCATCTTCATATTCGAATTTGCCCTCTTTGTCTTCCCCAATGATTTATCGAAAGAAACCAGGATGTGTTGCTGATCAGCTTCAAACCAATTACCAACATAGCATTTTCATTAAAAATAATGCTGCCTCGTTAGGTTTCATAGTATAGCCCAGTTATTCTAGATGCAAATGATCTTTTTTGTGTCAATCAGTTGGTATCATACTGATTTTCTCCTAAGTTGTATAAACTGCTAAAACTACTGCATAGCTTTGTGCATCTTTTGCAAGAGGCCATGTTATAATTCTACTTATTCCTTTCCCAAGTACAAAAGCGCTTACCCATTCCCTATTTCATCTTCAGAATCAGATTTGAAATTCCTTGTCTCCTCCAACACTGCATCAAAAGAAACCAGGACAAAATGGTTCAAAAGTTTCTTCATTCTTCGTGTTGATAATCAGCTTAAATCTAATTCCCAACATGACATCATCATTAAAAATCATGCTCTGAGGTATAAATAGGTCTCATAGTATAGCTGAGTTGTCCTAGAAGCAAATAGCTTCTCATAAGTCAATCAGTTACCCTCGTTGTACTGGTTTCTCCCATGTTGCACAAACCGTTAGAACTACTGCATTTCTTTGTGTGTCTTGTTGATACTGTACACCTTATAACATGATTTAGTTACACAAACAAAAAGGATGACAACATTAATGTCACACTGAATATGCTCTCCAAGTTATGAGGAACTTGGTAGTTATTAATAAATTAAGAACCTTCCCAGATGTTTAAAAAATGAGAAAGAAAAACAATATATTTATGTCTGGGAACAACCAGAACACAATAAACATTTAATATTATGGAATTGCATAGATCATGTAAAACTGGTGCAAAAGAAAGAAATACACGAAACAAGAGAAAGGGAAAATATAGAACAATGCAATCTTATCAACATAATTCAAAGTGGATTGGAGCCAGACTCAGCAAGACAAATACACTAACCAAAATGAACCTGACAAGAAGAACAGTTCCCCCCCAAAAACAAAAAAACCAAATCCAGCTGCCAGATTCTAAGTGGCTGTGTTGAATCTTCAACTTAGAGGAGGCTCAATAGTTCTATGAATCAATCCACTTCAACTCATTGTGTCACTCACTATTTCAACTCATTTAAACCATTAATAGTCACGAGAATGTTGTCATCAGCATTGCCATCACTTACAAATTCAGACAAACGCTGCAAGTTACAGAACATGTATTTCCCACTCTTAAAATCTTTAGATACAATGCACAGATCAGTGCTCGCCCAGATATATTGAAAATGCAAGCAAGAAGAACCACCCAGATATATTAAAACAATCTGAGAGAATTCAATGGCCTGTCAGAGAAAATGAACCCATGATTTAAAATTTGCTCTAACCTCTATATTACCTCAGTGCAAACCTACTTGAGGGGTCATCTTCTAGGCCCCTGGCATGTTATGAACAAGTCTTAGACAAGAAGGCATCAGCTGAATTATGCCTATGATAATTAAATACCTTCTATAGAGCCAAATCAACAGGATCAAGCAAATAAAAGGTACTATCTCAATTTTTGATGCCAAAGCTTGATTGGCTACCATGAAATTGGTATCTTGTCACTTATAAATTCATCTGTAAAATCACAAATGCACATGGCATGTAACAAGCATTAGAGCCAGACAAATCTCGTGGAACCCATAAGTACCCAAGAAACTAAAAAAAAAATTGCCAGAAAGGGTAAATTGATCCAGAGCTAGTAATCACTTTTGGAGAAGAATATCAGCTGGAAAAACAAGAATGTTGAAAGAGCTTGCAACCAATCTAGAGAAAGATATCAGTTGGAAAGACAAGAATGTTATAAATAAAAGAATCACGTCCACACCTTGCATTCTAAGGTTTCTGAGGTTGCCACAGTTTGCTGGTTTTGCCATTGTGTATTCTGAATTGATCTTTATTTGAACAGTTACAAAATCCATATATAGTGTCAAAACAATTTAGCTTTTCATCAAGATAATGGTTCCCACGCAAATGTCGAATTTGTAACTTTAAAGTTGTAAGAAAAGGTTTCATGGAATTTTTATTGCATTACATTAATATTAACCATTCTTTTAAATGACTTTTTTGAATGAGTGATCATCAACTTCTATGACATTTTATATCGTTAATTTGGTAATGATTATAATTTATGGGAACCCACAAACACACACAAGTACCTAATTGATGCTAATACCACCAAGAAAAAGGATGCCTCCCAAGGACTTTCACCCTAGTGACTGCTTCTGAATTGGCAAAGTTCTTAGTACATATAATGCCTTATAAGCCCATCGTATCTCACAATCACTACCAATGTGGGATAACCCATATACGTATATTGTTGAAATAAAGGGGATTTTTCATGCAAGGATATTTACTGTAAGAAAGCGTTTCATTGGATTTTTTGTTGCAGAATAAACAATAACAACACTTTTAATTGTTTAACAGGAACATGAAATGCACCTAAAACACCTTAAGAGGACAGCATTCAACAGAATTCAGACCAATTAGTAGAGAAGCCTTAAGATTTCTTGCCTTCAAACAATATTTAACACAAATAAACTCGTAACCTCGGTTTGCAACAGTTATTAACAAGTAACATAAAAAGTATAAGTTCTATAATAATGACCCAGTCCTAGTTATAGGATCAGAATATAAAATAATAAAAATATTATACAAATTTCCACTGAATCCAAGAGACATTTCTTATAATCTGGTATATTATTTAGGAAAAAATTAAAAAGAAAAGGTTCATTGCTGCACTTCTGGTGTCTGAAAGATGAATTTTAGAGCACTCACCAAGTATAATTTAGTTTTCATCATTCTCAAACCCCTGAAAAGTGCAAAACACAGAACATCCTTCTTCCAGAAAAGAATAAGACGCTAATTCTACTTCTCCTTCCACAATCTTCACAATAATATTCACATATATGAAAAAGGAGGCAAGGAACTTCCTTAATTTAGGGTTCCCTAGTCCACCCAAAACAGCATCATTTCATATGAAACTTTTTAAGATGCTTTTCCAACAAGATCAGTTCAAGACCGCAAGGCCATAGCTTCTTTGGCTCCGAAGACTGACAAGATTATAACTAAACAATTATATTCAACAGCTGTAGCTATTTTTTCCTTTAAAAAGAATGTGCTGTTAAAGATTTCTCTGACTGCCACATGCGGTCTTTGAAAATGCTTGCATAATATTCCTGCAGTGCTAGATATTTATCACGATACATCCTTCTCATAAAACAACAGGTAAGCTTCACTTTGGAGAACCTCTGAAAAGGGTAATTTACGTACAAATGAGTCACTAATGGAATACCATATGCTGTGGTCAGGATCACCATCATCATTTTTAGCCTTTTTGCTGCTCTCATCTTTAGGACCCCTGACATAAGCAACGTAATGCCCACCCCTCATTGAACCAGAGTGCTCAACTACACCTATTAGATGGTAAATGCATCTTTCTTTATCAGAACAACTGTAAGCACAATGTTAAATTTGGTTAGATTCTCTCTGACATTGACTTTAACCCATGTATATATGAGCAAACAGTTAACTTCATCATTTAATAAATGCAACCTTGCTTACTATACTAGTGTGAAAAATATACCATCTACTATAATGCCCAGATATACTTCACTACATTTCTCATTGCAAGGACAAGCAAAGGCAGGCATAAAACTTCCATTAAATTCATATGTTTAATTTCTACGTGCAATTTTATTCTAAAGCCAAAATCAGCTTCCACGTGCAATGTTATCATAAATGCATGGCTAAAACAAATGCTTCCCTCGGGCATTACTGCGAGATTGACAAGCATGACATCTCTGTCTTGTTGAGTTGTCAATGCAACTCCTTTGAATCATGGGATCATCCAATCAAATTTCATACTACAACATTGTAAACATAGAAAAATTGTTTTACGTAAATGCAACATGACAATCATGACACTGTATTCTCCAACAAATTCAATTTCTATGGAGTTTTTTGGATAATTTGAATAGAATAAGAAGTAATTTGCATGGTTGATTATGCTTGTCTAGAGGTGACGAACTTTGAAAAATTAAAATTTTCTTTGATTGATTCCCCATGTTAAAATAACATCAAGGTTACCGATTTAAGTCTATACTGCTATTTTTAATTCACAGGTATACTTTTTCCCACCTTTTCATCCTTGTCATGTCATAGCTCTGCTTGAGTGGGTTCGAAGGAAGGAAAAATATTCTCTTTTTTTTTTTGTTTTTTGGGGGGATGTTAAGCACACGCACTGGACCTAAGACCACAAAGGAAACTGTCAAAACCAAGAGGGGATTCAAACCCTGGACCTCTCTAAAATATTATCTTCACAAATATCAAAAGAGGTCATTGGAACTAATTAGTACAGCAAGTTACAGTATTAAGAATTGCCAAAAAAAACTGCAAGTAGGAATTTAATTGCCACTAGAAGAGAATCCACACTGGTCAGTATATTTCTATCTCGCATTAAAATGGATACAATATCTGATATGGACGCAGTATCTAGTACAAATATGACAAATTTTCAAGACCCCCTAATATAGATATGGCTAGTTACAGAATTATAAAAAACATATATATATTATATAGTAAATGAAAAGACAGATCAAATGGCGTTAGCTCAACCGGTTATATTCCTCTACTTTCAAGGAGGAGACCAAGGTTCAAATCTTACCAAGCAATACATGCATAATAGCCAAGCTGTTGTAATGCCACTATGTGGTCATGACGTAATACGGGTGGGGCGTGTTTCAATCCCGTATAAACCAATGAAAAAAAAAAATGAAAAAGCATATAACATAAAAATGCTTATGCAAATGCCCATGTGGTTTAGAGCAGTTGGTTAGGAGCAATGAATTTCATACCCTGGACCTAAGATTCAAATACCATGGGGTGAACTTTAACATTTTATCTTCCCAGGAGGTTTTGGTTAGGAGTGAAGAACTTCAGACCATAAATCAAGGTTCCAGTTTCATAGATGAACCTTAACATTTTATCAAAAGCACCGGTTAAATACCTTGCCTTTCAATGAGGAGATTGATCCAAGCATGCGACCTTTTTGGGGCATGGCTTAATGCCCAAAGCCACTATGTGGTCATGATGTAATACGAATGGGGCCCATTTTAATCCCATATAAACCATTGATAAAAAATGAAAAGCCATAGAACATAAAAATGCTTATGGAAATGCCCATGGGGTTTAGAGCAGTTGGTTAGAAGGAATAAATTTTATACCATGGAACAAGGTACAAATCCCATGGGGTGAACTTTAACATTTTATCTGCCTACAATGTTTGCGGCAATTGGTTAGGAGTGAAGAACTTCAGACCATAAACCAAGGTTCCAATCTCAAGGGTGACCCTTAACATTTTATCAAAGGCATGAGTTCAACCAGTTAAATACCTTACATTTCAAGGAGGAGACTGATCCAAGCATGTGACCTTTTTGGGGCATGGTTTTATGCCCAAAAATGCCTAAAAACTTATTTTTTGATCTTAATCGCATGGTTAGGGGCATAACATTTGCTTGAGACTCTGTTTTGATCTATTCAAGAAGCATAGGAAAGATTGGAGGGAGAAAAACAATTTCTGCAGGCAAACCTGTCACAACAACTGCAAGGAAAAAGCACTCCGAAGGCATCAAAAATGAAATCAAAATATTTAGTAATTTTCTATTTATATATTTTTGTAGCCAAAATGCATCTCTAGCCATGTTGACATATCAATAGAAAACAAAACACAAAAGGACAAGTCATATATATGTAATTTTCATTTAATATGGTGAATCACCAAATTTTCATATCGGTGACCTCCTAACCATGGAAGGTGAACTACCACATTTCCATGTGGGTGACCTTCCATATTCAATATAGTGGATTTCCAACACACCAAAAATATTGTATAAAGAGAGATGCACCCCTGACTGTAAATAGATAGTAATGGATGCAATGTTATAGCCTCACATATCTTCTCAAAGATTGTTTGCATTGTACTTTGTTTTTTGAGCAATAAAATCATTTTGTTATTTTTCTTATATATTTGTGTTCTGATTTTTTCCATACGAAAGGCCCAAGGGCCTAGGGGTGAGGACAGCATCGTCCTATGAGGTGTCCGCTCCACAACCTGGATCACAGGTGTAGCCGCCGAAGGGCCAAACCACCGCATGACAACATTAGGCAGACATTGTGGCAGGGGTTGTGGCAGCCTCAAACCACTGCCCGTCCAAAAACGGCGACGGCCAATCCCGAGCCCAACCGCACATAGAAGCTGCAAACCATATTTCTCCTTTTCAGCATTATAAAAACAACATTGCCCTCTTCTCTGGTTACTTTTAGAACTGATGACACCTTGGAAATTAAATGACAAACCTTTGTTGTCTAGCAACTTTAAGAAAATAAGGCAAAGAGTTGGATACCAAAGTCTATGTTGTTTAGTCCAAGCTGGGAATAATTGTAATGGATTCATGAAATTAACAAAGCAAAGAAAAGGGTTGCTATGTTACTTGCTAGGACGAAGTGCGAGCTAGGAGCGAGTGCAAGCCGAGAGGCAATGCGAGTCAATCTTGGGATCTTCTAATATGGAGGAAGAGCAGTGGATTCGTTTGAAGTGTATCAATGCTTCAAACCCTTACCATGAATGTGGCGAATATTGTTTTCAAAAAATCGCTTAAGCAAAGGAATGTCGGGAGAAAGAAGATTCGAGAGCAAGTGCGAGCCAATCTTAAGATCTTTAGATATGGTAGAAGAGCACCGGATTCATTCGAAGTGTATCAATGCTTCAAACCCTTACTATGAATGCGGCGAATATTGTTTCCAAAAAATTGTCGAAGCAAAGGAACGCCAGGAGAAAAAAGAGACAGAAGCGAGTGTGAGCTAGGAGGGAGTGCAAGCTAGGAAGGACTGAGAGCTAGGAGGAAATGTGGGCCGAAAGCGAGAGAGGGAGTGCGAGCCAAGAGGGAGTGCAAGCCAAGAGCGATCCCCAACCCTAACCCCACTAGTTAGTTTGGAAGGAAAGTCATATTTGAAAGCCCTAATGGGAAGTGAGGATGCCCTAATGGGAAGTGAGGATGCCCAAGTTGAAGAAAAGTGGAAGAGTAAATATATGTAAAGTTCGATCCAAGTAGCAAATGTTGCACCAGAACTAGCCATCAAGGATGAGATGATTGAGCATGATATAATGGTTTTGAAAAGCAGGGGGTTAATATGTAAGTTCCATAGATCCTGGCCAAGGTTTTTGGAGATTCAAGATTGGATCAAGTGGAAGTGGGGATTGAATTCAAATTACTCTGTGAGTTTTCTTCCTAAAGGTTTTTTCCTTGTCATCTTTTCTAATTCAGAAATCAGGGATAAAATATTGAGTGGTGGCCCATGGTTTAGAGGGAGAGATACCCTTTATTTAAGACCATGGAATGAAAAAATTTCTATTGAGACAAAACTATTAAGAAGCTTCCGATTTAGGTTAGGCTTTTTGGACTTCCATATCAGCTTATCAATAAGGATGTTTTGAAGAATATTAGAAATACCCTAGGAGAATTCATCAAGGAATGACTAACTATTAAGGAGCCATGCTATATATACCAGAATATGTGCTGCTATGGATATTTCAAAACCTTTGCCACAATCTGTTTAGATTAAATCTAAATCAAGAGAATGGGATCAACAAGTGGATTATGAAAACGTCACATTTTGTTGCCGCAATTGTTACGAGACCGGCCACTTGACAAGAGTTTGCAAAATGAAAACTATGACGAAAGAGACTGAAAATTTTGGTCCTAAGAAAAACTTCAAGGTGAAGCAAGGAAATCATACATTACTAAAAGGTAGATCAGATCAAGGATATTCCACTCCTAAAGAAGGGGCAAAGAAACCCTATCTACAACATCTTATGGAAAAGGCCACCATAACTCACTTGGATCAACAGTTAGAAGAAACAAAAAAGGATATAAGAGATGAGAAAGTACAATATGTAAGTTCAAGTTCAGAAGGAACTAAAGGTGCAAAGGTAAATGTGGAGGAAAATCCAAACACAAAGATGATAGAAGAGGTCAAGATCTTTCCAAGTAAATCATCTTCATTTTCCTCAAGTAGTATAGAATCCTCTCCTGGTAATAAAAGTGAAAGTGGTATAGAGGTTATCCCTTGCACTTTAAGGTTTCCAAGGCAATATAAAGAAGAATGGGCTTTTGAGGTTATTCCTTGCTCTACAAATCCTGCACAACAATACAAACCTATAGATGATAAGTCTTACTTTGAGTAGTGTGAGAAGATTGAAGAGATGGATAAAGATGAAAGTATTGGTGGAAATGAAAAAAAGAGGAAGACCTAAGAAACAAAAACAAAGAGAAAAAGAAACCCAGAAGGATACTGATATGGGAAAAGAAAAACAAATATTGCAAGTGTTAACAAGAATTGGGGCTAAACCCACAAATAAAAACAAATAATACCTTTGAAAATAATATCTTGGAATATTAGGGGCATGAATAAGAACCCCCTAAAAAAAAGTATTAAGAAACTCTCAGATTGTTATAGACAATATATTTATATTTATAGATATGAAAAATGGGCAGCAAATATTTTAGCCATTCATGGTGTTGAATTTTATCTTGACAAAATTTCAATTTTGGAAGGCATCTATATGAAATGATAAAAAGGAGTTGATTACAGAAACTTAGCAATGAGGAAGATGGAAAATCTCTTTGATAAGAAATGCAGATGAAGAATATTTTTTATAGAAAGGCAGGTTGGATATGATTTAATTAATTTGATAGAAATGTAATGAGAGCAATGTAATGTTTTGTTTTTGTAATGGGAGTGGCCCCCAATAGAAGCCACACATAGCTTATTCAAAAAAAAAATCAAAGCAAAGGAAAATAATACAAATAAAGAACTATGATAATCATAAAATTAAAGTAGAGAGTTTCTGAAAAAGGACTCCCAAGAAAAGACAGGCCCAAAACATTCAAAGGCAGTAAAGAAACATGAAAGCCACCAATGGCAATGGCAAGAGGAAACAAAGTATATAAGTTCCTTTAATTATAAATCAGAACAAGATTTTAACCTAGATTTTAAAAAATCCTCACAAGTTACATTAATTTATTCATATGTGGGTGTTTTTAGATTTAACTTTAGTGAACCGTAAGCTACTCTGACATGCATGAAGTTTGAACTGATATTTAGGTACTTGTGCACTTATCTTTTGGGTATTTCCTTTTCTTCTTCCCAGATTCTTTCTCCTGATCCAAACCAGAAGCCATCTAGACTAGGAAATTGTGTTTCTGAAAGGTTATATTTTTAGTTTATATCTTTGTTCTAAATACAAATTGCATGGCTATGTCATCCCATATACATTATTCTCAATAATTGAGAGGAACCTTAAAGATGAAACAAAAGAACACCACTCAAACCGTAAGCCAAGGTTCCAATCCAAGGGTGAACCTCAACATTTATCAAAGATGTTTGGGGCAAGTGGTGGAGAGTGATTTTCACAACGTAAGCCAAAGTTCTAATCCTATGGATAAACCTTAACAAAATTTTCATACCGTAAGCCAAGGTTACGATCCTATAGGTAACCTTTAACATTTTGCCCATTGGGTTTGGAGCAACCGTGGGTTGAGGGGTGCAAGGAGAGTTGCACCATAAGCTAAGTTTCAAATCCCACAAGTCAACTATTTTAGGCCCAAAGGCTTTGGGGCAAGTGGTGGGGAGCAAGAAGTTTCACACATAGTTGAGAAAATCGGAATCGGATTGAAATCGGCATGAAAAAAAATTGGGAAAAATCAGGAATCGACAAAAAAATAAGGAAAAGTCAGCAAAAAAAAAAAACGAAGAAAATGCAATTTTTCATTGAAAAAAAGCTTTTTTCATGCATATCATAATTGTTTCGAAAAAATCAGCAAAAATCGCCTATTTTTGAAAAAATTAGGATTTTGACGAAATTTGAATCGGCAACCCTGTCGAATCGGGAAAAACCGGATCAGATTGGGATTAAATCAGGATTTTGTAGCTATGGTTTCACATACAAGAATAGATGAAGGCACAATTTTTTATTTTGGTATTCTTCAACAAACGTACAGTATAATACAATGAAGGAGAATCCTTGCCACCAAGCCTACTCTCAAGACAAAGACAGATGCATAAATATAGTCCCCTGGGTGACAGGTGGCACAAGCTATCAACTACAACCATCCAACTACCCAAGCCTAATAAAATTAATTGTACACTATAATAATTGTGTGCATATCATGTCATTATCACATCATTTATTCAATTACATAAAACAGCAATGCAACAAAACATCATTGTAACACAACTAGTAACACTGTGCACCAAGTCTCATGGCTTGGGTCCACATGACACCCAAAAGGGAAACCTTAAAGATGCAACAAACAAATAACATTATCAAAATATTATCAATGTTCACAAACAAGAATATTAGTATCCAACAAAAAATTAGGAAATTTATAAAGATGAAAAAACTCTGTGAACATAGACAATTATGCAAGCAATGCAATCTAACGACAAAGAAACCATATACCCAACCAAAAAAATACAGAAAAGGTGCCCAGAATTCTCATTCCTCAAACATCCAAACAAAAGTTATTAAACTATAATAAATTTCTATTAGTAACCTCATGACCAAAAAGTGACATTAGACCTTCTACCTATCTTCATCATTGAAACCTTTTAATATATGAACTACCTTACAATATTGTAACAATTACAAAGTTCCTATATCCTAAAAACAACCCAGAAAAAAAAAGCCATGGATTAACTAGTTCCATTGAGGGGAAGTGATATTATAGTCCTAAACTTTTGCTGTCATTACAACATAAGATTGGTGTGAAAATTCGAAACCTTGCATAACTAA
Source organism: Wollemia nobilis (assembly GCA_028583015.1). Taxonomy (NCBI): domain Eukaryota; kingdom Viridiplantae; phylum Streptophyta; class Pinopsida; order Araucariales; family Araucariaceae; genus Wollemia; species Wollemia nobilis. The sequence continues at coordinate 4,246,798 of JAQPPZ010016414.1, forward strand.
AATTATAAACATTGTAGCATTATTCTAGAAAAAGCCTCTATATAGGATTAAATCTTGATTTCCCTAGCCTAACATTGTAGAAAATTATAGCTAAACGTGGGCCTATAGCAAGGAAAGGCAAAGTTAGAATGGTGAGACCGCTATTTCATCATGGAGTCTTCACAGACCACTCAACACCATTGATAACCATGCAGGAACTCATGGAAGAATAAACATACAGTAAATGATAAAAGATTATACGATATGCTTATAAACAAGGAATCAACTACTGGACAGACCAAATGAAACACAAAGGATAAAATTAAAGGGATTAAATAGAATTACCACTAAAAGAAATCTCCAGATTAAATGCATAGTGTCTCAAATCGCAGAGTCCAATAGTTTCAAGGAAAAATACCTGGGATCTAGAAATGGCCTTAGGTCCAGCCTATTGCAAAAAGTGACATGACCACTCAATTTATTTAACCGCCCCAGCATATCTTGTCCAAATCTCTTTAAATGAATGGTCAAAACAAGTGGTGCCTTGCTGATTTGCAGCACTTTAGTTGCATTCTGCTTCAATCTCCTCAGCTGAGGTTCATTTTCCTTGGAATGACTTCCCGCCAATCTTATGTCTCTACAATATGAACTCAAAGCTCCATTTTGTAGCTTGTCAACATCACATCTACAATATTTAGAATCAAAATTCTCTCTCCCCAACTTCAGACAAGATTGTTTGCTCTTTTCAATTGGGCTATGCCTAGCAGTGTGTATAATTGGGACTGCTTTGTCATTTTCTAAGTTGGTTTCAGCCTTCATATCTATTAATTTTTCATCCATAATCTTACTTGCTATATCAGAACAATTCCCTTTACCATAGATATCTGAACTTCTCTCAAGAGAATGAGTGGTATCTGAATCACTGAACCTAGCTACATGCTGATACATGTTATCATCCATTTTGGTGAGATTTAGGGAAGAAAGACTCGTGTTAGAATTTTCCCTTTTACCTAACCCCTTCAAATGGTGATATTTATGGATATTTCCTTCAAAATTCGACATTCCGTTGCACTTGAACATACATAAGTCTTCTGAATTTATTACTTGTTTCACAGGCAATTTGTTAAAATTGGCGTCTATTGCTCCCTCACAAACGCTAATACTTCCCCCTCCATTGAACAAATGCACCTGCTCTTCAAATGTACCTCTCTCATTTGTGGTTGTTTTTACAGTTTGTTTATACTGAATCAGTTTATTCTCTTGTTCCAACACACCCATACACTCCTTGAAAGAATTGTTTAAAATCTTATAACATCTTTCACATTCCCATCCATTTTCACCAGAAAGAAGCTCTGGCTTTGTGAAATCAGACAAACAACCATCGATGGTCATCAGAAGAATATCATCAGGATCTTCCTTGTTAATTTCAATGTCGTCTTCAGTGGTATCAGCTAATTCAGTCTCCCATAAATCATCTATATTGTTTACTTCATTTGACAGGAAACTCCCAGCAGCTTCTGTTTCTGATTTCTGAAAAACAGAGGTCTCTTCCTCATTAAACATCTCTGCAAACCCATCCAAATCTCCATCCATCACCTCATTATCTATACCAGATATAGCTTCATTGCCTGAGTGTTGTACTAAAGTTTCATCAGTGCTTACTACAGTCAACTTCTGAATATATTCAACCGTTTCAGTGCCTTCATATGCTACAGTGGGATATTCGTAAGGAAGCAACAGAACCTCTGAATCCCCAATCATTCGAAGAGTCTCCTCTTGCTGCACTGTCTCGTGATGATCTTTGAAATCAGATACAAGCATCACATCCTGGACACTGTTGATACCAACATCTCCTTCGGTGGTTGACATTTTTCTCTCCAATGTTTCTAATGTTTCTCCTTGAGAATATATAGCATTCTGATTCAAAGCAGTTTCACTGTTAGACAGTTGCCCAGTGGATGTCATCTCAGACATATCCAAAGAAGGTCCATCATGGGCAGGAACTCCCCTAATTTCTGATGTGCTCAAAATGCCCTCGGAAACTCCTGTAGATTGTGCTGGAGTATCCAAATAGTCCATCCATAGAAAGTCACATGGAACTTCGGACATGCTTGGGGTTATTGTGTCTACTCGAGAGGATTTGCTTTTATCTGAAAAGGAACTTGACATTTCTTCCACCTGAAAAACCAGCTCTGATTTATCCATTACTGAACCTAATCTTGACCCTTCCTTTCTCTGCCCTTCGTTCTGACTTTCAGTATCCTTGGAAGAATATGTTTTTGTCAGTCCCTTCCCCAACCCTAATGTCAAAGGCCGAGGGTTACAAGATGATAGTTTTGGCGGCTTGGGTTTCGATGGTATAGCCAAGGATAGATCAAGAAATGTTTCATAACTAACCGATGAATGTCCACACTCAGTGCAGCATATGGTGCTAGATAGTTCACTACCAAACACATTATAGATAAAGCTTGCAAACTTATTACCGTCATTCCTGTTTTGTCCATTACTGTCAACTTGTACTTTCGTTTTGCTATCCCCATTCTCATCTAACATTTCAGAAGAACTGCTTTGCATCTTTTTTGCACTCAATTCCTCTGCGTTCAGACCGTTAAGCAAGAAAAGCAACAACTCCTGGCTATCCTGCTGTTGAAATCCCTTGAAGCAAGGTGCCTCTTCACAAACAGCAGCAAATAAAGCACTAGGCCTTACACTCCCATTCCTATTCTCCTTCAATACCCTTCCCTTTCCGGTAAACTTGGAGAAAGTGTTGGAATCATCTTCGACTGCATCCTTGGCTGCCTGCCCCTCAAAAATCATGTCCGCATAGAGCTTTCTCAAACAAGAAGTCAAATGTCCTTCCTTAGCTGGTGCCGGTCTACTAAAATGTTCCTGAAGCACGCCTATTGCAAGCAAATTCTGCACCACCGAATTGAAAAAACAAGTGTTGCCTAGATTTACCAGACCTCTGACGATCCTCCTACCCCCGCCCCCATCATCTCCGACCTCTGAAACCATCGCCGCTTCCTCAACTGGCTTCTTCTCTACCATGACATCATTTAGCCGAATATCCTTAAATCTAGCAGACTCCTTGCGAAGCTTTTCCTGAACAACCTTCAGAGCCTGCAACATTTCCGGGCTCGCCGATGGCCCTATCATCAGCAAACCCTGATTGCCCTCCTCTAAGTTATCAGGCTCCACAAATCTGAATTCCAAATAAGCACCGCAGGGAAAGCACCAACAGGCAAGGTCCTCGCCGCACTGCAATGCATAGGGATGGTTCACATACAACCAATGCGACCATGCGTGCCCCATGCCCACACCCTCGTCAACAGTGACAATGCTACCGCAGCCCACAAGACCGCAGGCTAAGCAGACCCAGGTCCGAGGCCACTCGCCGCCCGATTTCTTCCCGGATATTTTCCCCTTCCCTTTCTTGTCTTTTTTCAAGGGAGCAACAAAAGACGAAGAACCCTTGGTTTGCTTCACGCATCCTTGACATTGAAGAAGAGAGAACTTCGCAATCTGAATTGACATCTTCTCTAAATCGATGCCCTTCTGTAAATGTTTGCAAGGTTTACTCTTCCATTCTATTACATTTTTCCCACTGCTTTCGGCTGAGAAGGAATTCTCCACGGCCGAACAAGACGATGATTCTCCCTCCATAGCAATTTTCCTACTTCACCTGAGGTGATTCTCAGATCCAGAAATTTGATTGAGTCTGATTATTTTCAGTGAAAGGGCTTGAATCCTGGCTTAAGCCTAAACCTTATCCTTGTTATTTTCAGAAAAGTGCTTGAAGTTTAACCTAAGCCTGATCTTTATCTTCATTAAGAAGGACGATTGAATTATAGCTTACCTAGAAAATACTGAGACACTCGCCAAAAATTGCGGCTGTGAAGGACGGCGGATCGAGGATGTACAGACTTAATCAGGAGGCGTTACGACACCGGCGCAGGTCCTCCGCCCAAGAAATGGGTATGGCGATGGCAGGAATTCTCGCCTTCTCCCCGGATTTTTCCCCTGAAAACAAAAGTACTCGTTTGCTCATCTCGGGCTTGAAATTACCAAACCTTAGACGAAGCCCAGCAATCTGAAGTAGGGGAGAGTTGTCAGTACTTGTGCCCCCTTGGCTGACGGACGCGTGTCAAGTGCCATGTCGTCAGTGTGATTATAACATGGCCACCTTTGAGTAAGTGCTACATTTGATATAAAGGTCGGATTTGACTGCTTGCAAGGGTTGCTGCTGTGGATCCTTTGGAGACCACCACTGAGATACTGATCTTCTTGTTTCCAGCTCTCAATCTCCTATATGGTTCGAGACGTTCAAGGAAATGGAGTTCTGATGTCAGCAATGGGCATCAACTTCCTTTAATTTTTTTAAAAGGTGTGAAATATAACATTGCGTATAATGGAAGGTTTTCACAAAAGCTTAAAGCTATCTTAATTTGGGTGTCTTTACACAAAAGTATGAACTTTTTTGTTTTTTTAGTAAATTAAAAAAAAAAATTAAAAGAAATAAGTGTGTAAACTTAAACTTGGTTGTGAAGTTTGGATGTTGTCACAGTTTTATAAAGTGTTGCAAACTTAAAGAGAGTAGTAAAGCTTTATTACTTAGGTTTTAGATGTTGTTTTTATTATCCGCTGAACTTTTTGTCAATCAAGTAAAGGTGTAGCAAACCTAAAGTAGTAGTAAAGTCACTTGTCGTTTATCGGCAAAATTGTCACTTGCCTTGATGTGATTTGGGTTCAATCCCCACGACAGATATGTATATGTATGAGAAGTATTTATCAATAAAAAAATAGTAGTAAAGTTTTACTTAAAAGTGTTCATTTGAGATTCTTCATCCTTATAAATTTATTAATTAACACATTAGTTGTTTAAAGGTGTAGCAAACTTAAAAGTATTAGGAAGGCCAATCTCCTCATGAGCATTCACCTAATATTTTTTATTAATATTAACTATTTAAAAGTTTAGCAAACTTAAAGTAGTAACAAAACTTTACTTTAGAAGTTTATAGTTTTTTTTATATGGGATTGAAACAGGTCATTAGGTCATCACTCCATAATGGTATTACAAGATATTATCCATGTATCATTTAACAAGATTTAAACCTTGAGAAATTTAACTGATTAAACTAATGCCACTTGATATTGTTTATAGTTTATTATATCATCTATTTAATGAAATTGTGTTTATAGTTTATTATATCCTCTATTTAATGAAATTTTGTTTATTTCATTACGATAAAGTTGTTATTTTCAATCACCTATTTTTAAGATGAAATATGGTTTATTTTCACTATAATAAAGTTATTTATTTTATGGAATATTTTTAAGGTGAAATATGGTTTATTTTCACTATAATAAAGTTATTTATTTTATGGAATATTTTCAATAAAATATTTTTATAATAAAAAATTATTATTATTATTCTTATTTTGTATAAGGAGTTGGTTACATTCATACTTTTTTTCTATTATTAAGTATGGTTCAAATCTTGGGGCTGCTTTTAAGAGCACCTATTCCACCTCATTTTATAAACTAGTGTGACGAGGACCATCAATCATCAATCAATCAATCGCTCGAGATTGGTACACCATGGGTTGGCGCACACTCAACAGATTTTATTTTATTATGACAAAGTTGTTTATTTCTAATAAGCACATTCAACGGATTTTATTTTATTATGACAAAGTTGTTTATTTCTAATAACATATTTCGACCATGGAATTTCATTTATTTTTATTATAATAAAGTTTTTTATTTTTATTTCTTTGGTACATGGGTGAATTGGTTACAATTACAATTTGTAGTAATTGCCAAGGCAGGTCTCATTGATAGTAACCCGACATGAGATGGGGACCACCAAACATTCAAGGAACGGACCATTGATAGTAACCCGGCATGAGATGGGGACCACCAAACATTCAAGGAACGGACCATTGATAGTAACCCGGCATGAGATGGGGACAGCCAAACATCCAAGGAACGGACCATCGTCGTCATCAGTCTGGTTCAACACACGATAGGAGATGGGGACTGCCCGGACATGCAGGGAACGTCGTCATCAGTTTGGTTCAACATGCGGCAGGACATGCAAGGACGTCATGAGATGGGGACCGCCAAACATCCAAGGAATGGACCATCGTCGTCATCAGTCTGGTTCGACACACGATAGGAGATGGGGACTGCCCGGACATGCAGGGAACGTCGTCATCAGTCTGGTTCAACATGCGGCAGGACATGCAAGGATGTCATCATCAGTTTGGTTCAACACGCGGCAGGAGATGGGGACCGTCGGACATACAGGGAACGGACCACTGTCGTCATCAGTCTAATTCAACATGCGACAGGAGATGGGACCGTCAGACATGTAGGGAACGTCGTCATCAGTCTGGTTCAACACAACGTCGTCATTAGTTTGGTTTAACATGCAGCAGGAGATGGGGACCGTCGGACATACAGGGAACAGACCACCGTCAGCGTTATGAGTCCATGAGTCTGGTTCTGGTTCAACACGCAACAGGAGATGGGGACCGCCGGATATGTAGGGAATGGACCACCGTCATTAGTCGGGAGATGAGGACCACCGGATATGCAGGGAACGGACCACCGTCATTAGTCAGGCACAGCACGCAGAGGAGTCAGATCAGACTACTAGTTATGCATGGGCACGCCCATGAGATTGGAACCTAGGTATAGCCATGGGCACGCCCATGAGATTGGAACCTAAGTCTCCTCTCGGTAAGTGCCCCATCTTACCAATCCACTTAGCCTCGCGTACATAAAGTTTTTTTTATTTTCAATTACAAATTCTTATAACAAACATTACCTATGTGACCTCACATTTTGTTCATATAACAAACATCACCTATTCCACCTTGGATTTTGTTCATTTTTAGACAAATTTGTTTATTTCTAATAACATATTTTGTCCATAGAATTTCATTTATTTTTATTATGATAAAGTTGTTTATTTTCAGTAACATATTCTTATAACAACACTTATTCCACCTCGTTGTTTTATAAATCGATCTGAAGAGGACCATCATCGCTTAGAATTGGTAGTAGGGTTGGCATACACTTGGCATATTTTGTTCATTTTTATTATGATAAAGTTGTTTATTTCTAATAACATATTTCTACCATGGAATATCATTTTTGTTCCATATTAGTATTTCTTTACAAATTGACGAGAAGACCACCAGTTGCTCAAGATTGGCACCACCATCATCGAGTGAGTTCCACTCAATTCTAATAACATATTTCGACCATGAAATTTCATTTATTTTTATTATAATAGTCGTTTATTTTAATGACATATTCTTATAACAAACATCACCTCTTCAAAACAAAAATAAAACAAACATCACCTGTTCCACATCGGATTTTGTTCTTTCTTTTTATGACAAAGTTGTTTATTTCTAATAACATATTTCGAACATGGAATTTCATTTATTTTTATTATGATAAAGTCGTCTATTTACAATGACAACTTCCTTATAACAAACAACATTTATTCCACCTCATTGTTGTTTATAACAACGGATTTGTTCATTTTTATTACAATAAAATTGTTTATTTTTAATAATGTGAATTTCATTTTTGTTCCATACTAGTATTTCTTTATTTCATTATAATAAAGCTATTTATTTTTAATGACATATTCCATGGAATTTCATCAATATCTCTTTTTCTCACCCACATCATTTATTTATTTTTATTTGGTTAGTGTGAAAAACTCAAAACCCTTAAGACCAATGCGTTGTGCTAGTCATCCCCATCCCATACGATCGATGCTCCATGCTAGGAATCCCCATCCCACCATGACCTGTTGTAAGGGAGAGAGCTAACGATGGATGCTCCGTGTTAGGCATTTTCATCCCACCATGACCTTTTATATAAGGGAAAAAACTAAGTGTATCAATAGAAAATTTAGCACACAATCATACACACCCTCCCCTCACACACTCGTCTACGTCGTGAGTTGAACCTTGAACCTCTAGAAGAAGGGTCAAAGCCCAATTTGTTGCGTTGTCCCCTAGACTCACCACATCATTTTTATTATGGTAAAACTATTTATTTTCAATAACATTCTTATGATAAAATTTCTTTAATATCTCATCTTCTCGCCATCATTGTTTATTACTTTTAGTGACATATTTTTACGATGGAATTATGTTTATTTTTAACGCCATTTTTACTATGAAATTTCGACTTTGCATTAATATATTTTCTAATAACATATTTCTATGATGAATTTTTTACATTAATATCTTTATAGTTTATTTCCAAGGACATTTCTATATGATAGAACATAAATACCTCTTTATAAAGTAATTTATTTATAATGGTATATATTTTTTAATTTACATGGTGGAATCGGTACCCGCCATGAATCCGGGCAGGTTGTTTGCCTTGGAAACCACTACACAGTTCTTTGCGCAATTCGTTCTTATAACCACCATACCACAATCATTTTAATACCACTTTTTATAATAAAATTTTGCTATTTGGAGGAATATATTTCTGCAATGAAATTTCGTTCCATGCTAATTAATAAAATTGCTTAAGGTTCAAACCGTGGCATAGACGAGTGTGTGAGGGGTGGGTGTGTAATTGTGTGTTAAATTACCTATTGATAAGCATAGCTCTCGACTTTAGGAGGGGTCATGGTTGGGAGTAGACTACTCAGTCTTGTGCGTTGATCGTAGAGGTTTTTCACACTAACCAACCAAAAAAAAAATTAATAAAATTGCTTATTTCCAATGTTATATTTTTATAATAAAATTTTATTTATTTCAAGTGATATATTTTTATAATAAAATTTCATTTGACATTTCAAGTCTCCTTCGAAGTCCCCTAGTGGAGTAAATGTTTACCGAGGCGGGACAAGTGGTTAGGTGATAGCTTTCCATTGATTTTTTTTTGTTAGTGTGAGAAACCCCTACAAGCAATGCTCAAGGTTGGGCATCCCATCCCATCATGACCTCTCATAATAGGGAGAGTTAAGCTTATCATATAGCCATACACACCCCCTCACACACTCGCTCATGCCACGGTTTCAACATCAAACCTCTTGAAGAAGAGCTAAAGCTCGAATCGTTAAGTTGTCCTCTCGGGGACTCATCCACAGATTATTTATTTTCAATGACATATTCTTATGATAGAATTTCGTTAATATCTCATCTTCTCACCGTCATTGTTTCTTATGTTAAATATTTTTAGTGGCCTATTCTTATGATGGAATTTTTTTTATTTTTAATGGCATATTTTTATGATGAAATTTGATACATTAATACGTTTTCCAATAACAATGTTTTTGGAAGTTTGGGATCCTATCATGAAAAATCTTTGCATTGCTTAAAATATAGCTTCTTGCATTACCATCAAGAGATTGAACAAGAAGAAGATCAGTTGTAAACATAGCTTCCTGTATTACCATCAAGAGATCAAACAAGAAGAAGATCAGTTGTAATTTGTTCTGGCCACCACCTAGGAGGATAACCATAACACTTAAAATCTCCTTTTTCAAGAGCCCAGTTTGCCATAGCATTTGTCACTTTGTTCTATTCTCTAGGCACATGATTGAAAATAACCTCTTGAAAATTATTTATGATTAACCTAATCTTATCTATAATCTTTTGGATTCTCTAATCCACCTTCTTAGATTCTGAAGTTGATTTTAGATAATTGATCATAACTTGAGAGTTTGATTCAGCAATCACCCTTCTCCACCCTGCCTTCAGAGCCCCTTGCAAACATTTCAAAATACCCTACCCTTTAGCTAAGTTATTGGATAGAATTAGTAAAAATTGGAGTACCATCCTCCAATCTACCTATCCCTCCTATACTAGCTCTTCCAAGATTTCCTTTGGATGCTCCATCAGTATTGATTTTTATGAAGTTCTTTGGGGGAGGCTACCATTGTTGAGTTCTATCCATCATTTGACCAGTCCCTTTCTTCCTTTTGTGTTGGGCTAATCCATTTCTTATCTTTAATCGAGCCATCATTTGTTCCCATAGTTGATTTGAATTTTTTGGATGAGTTAATAAATACTGGATAGTCTCTCTCACATTTTCTATGGTCTTTAGCCAGACATAGTGGATGTCCCTACTTTCTTGTTGAAAAATTCAATTTATTTCGCTCCTTCCAAATGTTCCAAGGAAGAATAGTTATACTTGTCCAAACTACTTGGTTCACATATCAATATTCTCCTTCTTGTTTGCTCCAATCTCTCCATAGTTGTTCTATGGATTGTTCATTGAACCATCTTAAATTTAGAAGGGAAGTCATTGATGAGTGTCGTCAACTCTTCATCATTTAATCATTATGTGTCAATCCAGGGCGGTGTCCAAGGCTATATACGAAAGCATGGGTTAACAGACTGATTTTTAGTTCATCTAGATCATGGCCTTATTCATGGAACAGTTAGTGTTTTGGGGTGTCAGGTGTCCCTTTTAATATCCTAGAAACTAAAATTGAGTGCCTACTTATCCTTGCATAATTGAAATTCACACAGTTGTAGAAAAGGAAACCTAGACTATTGCAAAAATTAAAGGTAACGGAATTTAAATGACAGGAAATACTCAAATTGAAATTGCAGCATTTACTATAAAAACAATGAAGTTTTTTTGAATTGAAATATCACACCTGCAAAAATAAAATAAATTGATGAAATTCAAGAACTGACAAATAAATGTGGCGAAATATGTAACCAACTGTATTGACAAGAAATTTTGGAAATGTTGATTAAGAATGCAGAATGTGAAATAGGAAATACTGTGTTTAAATTCTATCCTAGATGTTTCGACTATCATGCATTCATGTGCCACATGTTCTATGGAGTCTAAATTAATATTAACCATGCAAAAGCTGACATATTTTGTAGTGAATCCAATAGAGAAAGATTGATTATAATGCTAGAATAATAAAAAGGAATCGCTTTTATTAAGGAATCGATGTTGTATTGTATGGGGAACCCAACAATTAATTAATAATTATATTCTTCGATGCCTCAACTATACCAAATGAAATGCCTATTTCTACGAGTGTGAAGGTGTGATCAAAGGTCACAACCTTTGTGAAAGAGAGAGTGATTAAATAATTAACTAATAATGTGATTAGTATGGTGGTTAGGAGTAGAATCCTAACATGCCACCTTCCTTAAAAAGAGCTTTGTCCTCAAAGCTCAAAGTAAGGAGCTTCGTTGCTTGTTTTCCCAGTTGAATTTGTGCAAGTTCTTGTACTATTTTAATGTCACTTTTTCGAAGGCAAGGATATATTGAAGGTCGAAGCATTAGTGGGGGGTTGCTAGAAAGAATAGTAGAATCTTCCTTAGGAGAATTGTGATGACGGTAGGCTTTCGCTTTAGCCGATTCTTCCTATGTAGAATGAAGGGAAAATAAAGGTGCACTCACTCTTTTGCCTCCTTTCTGAATCAGGTTGCCTATACGACGAGAACTCACTATTGGCGATGAACTTGTGTGTAGTTCTTTGAGAGTGTATGTCTTGCCTTCATTGTTTACTGCATGGATGTCTACCTCATCTTTTCGTGGTGCATCGAGCACTTCTTGCACATCGACCTCATTTCCTTCATTGTTATGATCAGGTGCTTTGGTCATGTCGTGCACATCTTCCTCACCTTCTTCCTCTATGGAGTGACAGGGATCAACTATATTCAATAAATACAATGTTTGTGTAGCACAACAATGAAGGGGCCCAAATTGCTCATCACAAGTATAGCAGAGGTCGTTCGCTCGTCGCTCCTCCATTTCTTGTAGGCTAAGGTACTTAACTGGCAAGGGTTTGTGTTTTGGAATAGTGTGCGTGAATGTCGATTTATCAATAGGTTGCTCCCCATGTTGACGTTGAACATTGAATGTATCATCGGCTAACAAGGCTAATCCAATGGCTTCCTGTAGGGTGCGAGGAGTGTACATCATGATCTTCACTCTAATTTCTTCTTTCAATCCATTGATGAACCCACTTATGAGGACTGATTCGTCCAACCCTGTGATGCGATTGGCGATATCCTGGAACTGAATTTTATATACACTCACTGATGTGATTTGACGTAGGTGGGCAAGATTAAGTAGCAAAAGTAGGTTAGGGTCGTGAGATATTCTTCCATCGGCCATTTGCATAGTCGTTTGGCGAAAAGGTGTCACAAAAAGTGTTGAAAGTCATCAAAAAATTTCTTGAAAAATTATCGTAAAAAATTGCATAAAAGTCATCCTTCGGCCATTGCGGTTAGGTTTTGGAGATTTTATAACCTTCGTAAGTGGCAGAATTAGCGAGAATTTTCAATGCCTTGACAACTTTTAGCAAGAATTTGCAATAGTAACAAGTCTTAGCAAAATTTATATTAGGGGCAATTTTGGCAATGTTTAGCAAAAATTGTGTAATATTTTAGCAAAATTTCAAGATTAGCAGTTTTTCACAACTATGCAAAATTTGGTGTCAATTTTTTTTTTTTGTGGCGGCGCTCCACGGTAGGGTCGGGTGGAGACAAACGACACAAGGCACAAGGTCGGGTGGAGGCACAGGCGGGCGAAAATGACAGTCAAGGCGCAGGCACGAGGCACGATGCACAGGCGATCGACACGATAGACGAGGCCAGACACAAGGGACGAGAGGGGAACAAGGTGGTAGTGGCTGAACGAGCGGGAGGTGGCCAGACACAAAGGACGAGAGGGGAACAACAGACAGGAGGTGGGACTGACAGAACACGACAACAGGCGGGACTGGCAGAGCACGACAGCAGGCAGGAAACACGAGGAGCAGGCAGACTGACAGAGCACGAAACACGACAACAAGTGAGACTGTGGGGCTGACAGAGCACGACAACATATGGGGCTAATAGAGCACAACAACAGGCGGGAGCAAGCGGACTGAAAGAGTACGAGCATGACAGTAGGTGACCGAGGCGCAGGGTGGCAGGCGGGAACACAAGGAGTGGACGGTATGAATTTTGAGGAAGGACTGGCAGCGGTTGGTTTGTGCGAGGTACGGGGAAGGCGTGACCAAAGTCACGTTCTTCCTTGTGCACTTTGGTGTTTATAAAGCGCTACAAAGTTGTAGCACAGCTAATGTGGGACTTTTAGTCCCTAATTTTTTTTTTTTAATTTTCTTTCTTTTCGTTTCGGACGTCGAAACCCCTGACGCTTCCCGTAATTTATTTAATTTTTGATGTCGACGTTTATAAGACTTGGTTATAACGTAATATTTATTTTGTTTCATCGAAATTCGCTTCACGACACCGTTGATGAATATTTCAAGCGTATGGAAACTTCTCTACTTCGATTTTATTTTCCACGATCCGTAGGGAAGTGAGAGTGATAAACAGAATGAACTGGGCTGGAATATGCGGTGGGGGAAAAAAAATGACGGTGAATTGGCTCCTTGATCTAGCTCTGATCCAGATGTAGTGAACCCAATAGAGAAAGATTGATTATAATGCTAGAATAATAAAAAGGAATCGCTTTTATTAAGGAATCGTTGTTGTATTGTATGGGGAACCCAACAATTAATTAATAATTATATTCTTCGATGTCTCAACTATACCAAATGAAATGCCTATTTCTACGAGTGTGAAGGTGTGATCAAAGGTCACAACCTTTGTGAAAGAGAGAGTGATTAAATAATTAACTAATAATGTGATTAGTATGGTGGTTAGGAGTAGAATCCTAACATATTTTTGCTGATTTGTTGCAGCAAGAAATTAGCAGAATTCTGGCAAGAATAATCCCTCTTCTGGGCCTGGAAGTGGCCCTTGCTTCCTGAACCAAAAGAGGGAAAAAGTACTTGCTCTACACTATCAAATCCTCACACTGAACTCAGAAGCAAACATGAATGACAAATATTGCACCTTTATTTCATTCTCAGCATATCAATAGTGTAGGGGAAGTTCTGCAGACTACTGATCTATTGTAGTACACAATTACAACACTTGGACTGCTCTATCTCCTAGCACCTATATCCTTTATCCTCTATATGCTCAACCAAATGGGAGCACTTTATTTATACTAGCAAGGTACAACAGTGATAAGGTTTGGTGCTTCAATACAGGACTGTTACAACTGTTGCAGGACTGTGTTTCCCAAAAATGCAGGGATCTGATCCATTAAACCTTATCCATTCCAGATGTTGGCTTTATCTGGTGAGGGACAGGTGTTGGAAAGGATAGGGAGGTCCCTAGAATAGTTGCAACCACCGTTTACCTCCCTTTTACTGCAATTAAAGATGCATTTGACCAAATTTATGTCTTCTGCGCTCATTTCGGAGCTGCTCCAGAATATCAGGCAGTAGAACAGAGTTGGCATTAATTCATGCAACAGAAGCATGTGTGACCAGTTGTGATGGCAGAAATAATCTCCATAGGTACCCAGATGACTGATTCCACCTTTTGTATGAGCTAGAGTGGACAAATTCCAAGCCATGTTGTATATGTACAATTGGCTGGAATTTGTATGGAAAAATTCTTGTTTTCTACATAGTCAATTGTTGACAAAGTTCTTGGCACCTTTTTGATTATTCAAAGTGAGTAGATGGTGGGAAAATCTTGTGAAAGAAGCACAAAACCAAATAGATAGCAGCACCTTAATATTACAACATTAATTTAATGTAAAATATACTAAATAATACAACTGAAACAGATTATAAAACATAGATAAATTAGTCAAAATAGGTCATATGCACTTTATCATTCCAATATGCAAACATCATCATATAATGCATAGTATCACTAAAATTAGTACAAAATCATATCATAAGTAGTTCCAAATAGTTTAATAAGTTATCAAAAGTAGTCTTTGTATGAGGTAATGTTCTGCCTCATCATTTCCCCCAACCTATTGTAATGCATGTCCTCATGCATTATGTTCTGCTACAGTAGCACAAAGATCTATGTCAAGATAGTGCTCAACATATTTCCATAGTCTGCTTCCAACCTTGTAATATCCTTTGTGCTCTTTAATCTCCCTGAGCCACTCCTAGAATTGATCGTCTGATTGAGGGTCATTATCAAAGAAATATGGAACAGGGGTGATAATTGTTGGATTCCTATACCTGAGACCTATCCATTGCTCCTTTACCTCAAATATGGTCTGGATTATACATTCTGCCCTTCTTCTAGACCACATCAGGTTATTTGGTGAGATGGGTTCTCTCTTCTGTAGTGATATAGGTAACTCTCCCCATCTATTTTTGCAAGCTGATAAAGCATCAACAAAAGATGTTGCACAGAAGGTTTGAAAACCATCTATGCATTTTTGCAAGTTCCCCAGATACATTTTTCTTACTCTGTCATCCCTCATTAGAGTATAGTGCTCACTAGTGGAGGTCCTATGGTTCAGGTGAACAGGCCTAATGAGCAAAACTGCCTGTAATTCCATGGCTTTGTTGGTTTTCTTTTCCTGCTCCCAATATATTTGATTCTGGAGTGTAGACTGAAAAGCCCTAAGTTGAAGATCACCAGTGAAGACATGGGGAAGGAAGATAACTTCTAGTTGGCAAAAAGAAATTATGTAGGAATAACTCACATAGCAAATTCTAGTGTTCTACAGAACTTTCCCAAAAAGCTTCCAGAAACTCACTAGGTGTTTCCAATTTGTGAGAGAGACCAGAGGTGACCCTCATCATTTGCCAATGGAGGTATCTCTCTTTCAACATTAAGCTATAGAATCTGGCTGGCCTCCGACACTGAACCATACACTCTGCAATCTAGCATACATCCTGCACTTGTTCCTTCAATTTTTCAATTTCTGAATTTTTTTGTTCTAGCTCTTTTGTTAAGGTCTGTAATGATGAGACCTTTCCTTCTAATTGATGACATCTTGCCATCCAATATGCCACATCTTCATTATATTTTGCAAGTGTGATTATGTCTGGTGATCTAACAATTGGTTGCATTTGTGGAATGATATTAACTTGGATGCCTACATCCACCTTTTCAATTACAGGGGGCTCTGTCTGTGTTCCAATTTCTACTAGTTCAATCTCAGGTGCATTCAAATTAACAAGATTTTGAGGAGACTATGGAATTACCTCTTCTTGTACTATTATTTCTCCCTCTGTAGGTGTTATTGATTCGGTTATCTGTTGTGTCCCTGGATGCTCATCCCCTGGACTCTGTTGTACTTCTTGTGCAACTTCTTCTTCTATTGCAATTCTGCCAGGTGAGTTTCTTTCTAGATTTCCTGCTAAGTTCAGCAACAGACTAGCTAATTCATCCCCTGAATCAGTCTGAGGAGGTTGCTACTCCAGAAGTGTGAGTCTAGCCTTTACAACCTCTATCTCTTGCCATAACTTAGCAATAATATCATCTTTTTCTTTCAAGGAAGCTTCACTTTGTTCAATCCATCCTGTCTGAGTTTTTATGACACTCCTAGATGCATGCAACTGAGTCTTTATGTCTATTTCTTCTTCCTCTTCAGTGCTCAAATCATCTTTCCCTTCCTCAGCTGCCTTAGATTCTTCCTCAGAATCTGAATAATCCACAAGTGGTGCAGACATTTCTGCAATAGTGGTGTGTCCCTCTGCTTCTTCTGTTATGGTTCTATCTTCTGAATCTGGTGGGTAATTGAGGGACATTGTAGGCATAGCCATATCTGTTGCACTATCTATGCCCTTGGTACTTATATCTTCAACTTTCTCCATAGTTTCTTCCACCTGCAGGGTATCAACATGTGCAGTTCCTTCTTCCTTTTCCACATCACCTATGTTGGTGGATTTCTGAAGTCTTGAAGACCTTCTCAATCCCGAAGCTGATTGCTTTTGTTTCTTTTTAGATTGTGAAATAGGGCTTGTCAATCCTAGGGTAGGGTCTGCTTCAGGTGTTCCCTTCTCCATCTGCCCTTCCTTGCTTGAACTTCCAAATTGCTCAATGGACTGAGTGGGAAAAATAGTTACATTTTCAGAAAATGTAACCTTCCTCCTCTTTCCTACAGGATCAATCTTAGACTATTTCTCTCTTTGCTTCCTTGTCCTAGAGGATGGAGGTCCCTGTGGTGAGGAGGGAATTTCTTTTTTAGAGGATTCAGTTTCAATTTCATGTTCAAAACTTTCAATTTCTATTTCTGCTTCAGATTTAGGTCCTTCAACCTCTAACTCTTCTTCAGATCTAGGGCTTTCAACTGCCTCTTCCTCAATCAACTCATTCCATGCATGAAAAAACCTATCAAAGCTTCTAGGGTTTCCCCTGAAGTGATGTCTGCATATAATCTTGATTAGGCCATGGTGTTTGGGAGACCCTTTTCCTGCTTGGTACTTTTTGGCCATATTTACCAGCTCTTGATATAAATACAGAGGAAGGTTTACCCTAAGCTCAGGGTTTGAGTTGCCATGGCGAAGATGGGTCAGAATTCTCATGTGATGTCCAGACAGGATAGGGAATTGCCCATCGTAGGTCAAAAACCTAATGACCCATACTGCAACTTCATCCCAAGGAGGCTGTAAACTTGTTCTTTTGACCCCCTTGTAGATATTATTACTCAATACAAACTCAGTGGGCCTATCCTCATTTCCCCTGAACTGATTTACAAGTTCAACTAAAGTATTTTTCCCTGATTTTCCAATTTGAACCCCATGCAATGACAATTCAATAACTTGGCTGAGAATTTTGGGGCTTACCTGGATGGTCATGCCGCTGATATGAATTTGGTTGTTGTGGAAGGTACGTGCGAACTCAGCAGCCAACCCTTATGAATACCCATCGAACTTGTGCAAGAAGGGCAGAAATCCCCCTTCTATAAAAATTTGCATGGACTCCTCATATTTCTGCAAAAATTCTATGTTATCCGGTTCAATTTTGTTCTTTTGTCCGCCCATTGTTAATTTCCTGTGTGCAGAGTATCTCAGGCTTACAAATTTCAAACAGTAGGTTTTTTTAGTTTTTGAAATGCTTAAGTTTGTCAATGGTAATGCTCGAGGGTGAGGAGTAAATAGATGCAATGCCAGAATGACTTCAAAATATGCTAGGAACGTGAAATTGGAACGTGACGACAAGTTATTGCACATAGAAGTCATCATTAATTTTTACTGCATGTTATAGCTATCGGGAGTGGCATGGCATATTTTATGAAAGTTCTTCTTTTAAATAGATTTTGAATCGTGTGCCAAGTGGTCACGTGTTGTAGTATTTGAAACTCCATGCCCTCCTCAAAATTTTGCCTTGGAACTCGTACTTGAAACCTGCGTCCCAAGTGCTATTTCCAACCCAATTGGCGCAAAACCTTAGGAATCTCATAAAAATTGATTTATTTGACTTTTTAATTGGATGATTTCGGATATTAATGAATTAACCTTTTGTTAATTCATTCCAATAGGTTTTATCGTATGGTTCATTCTAGAGCATATACCCTTATTCATTCCGAAGCTAATTCTAAAGCTCCTTTATTCAGAAACTGTTATGTGCAGAGGTTCATTCTAGAGCAGTACCATTCAAAAGCATTTGAAGAGTCTTTTTTGTCTTAGACTATCTTGATAACTTTATGGAACCAGACCTTATGTATGCTTTATACTAACTAGGGATATCATACACTACATAATAAATATTTACAATATTAAAATAGAAAAGGCACATACCTGAAGAAACCATTCTATCTACATTTTGTACAAATGTTATTTTCTACTGATTTTAAGTTGACTCCTCATAGAGTGTAACAGGTGCAATCTGAAAAAATAGTAAATAGTGAAACAGAGGTGAGAATGAATGGAATGGTAAATAGTGAAACAATGGTGAGAATGAATGGAATGGTGGTGGGTCCGTGAGGCAAACATGCCAAAAAAACCGGTTTTCATGTAAGCCCAATTCAGATGCGCCTCAAAGAGGTTTTCACATTCTGAATTATTATTATTATTTATATATATATTTTTTTATTTTTTTTATATATTTTGGTTCATGTCACTTGATTGAGTCCATATTGGAAGAAGTGGTTTCTTCCAATACTGATACATCCAAGTTTCCTACTTGCTTGAGAAACTCCTCCTTGGTTAACGGTTGGTGATATATCCGAAGACGATGACCGTTAACCACCATCTTCCTTCTTGAATCATCTATTGGTGAAAGACGTACAACTCCATTTGCAAATACCTCCTCAACCTGATAAGGTCCGAGCCACCGAGTCTGCAACTTGCCAGGATAGTCTTCATATCGTGAGTCAAACAACAAAGCCCAATCGCCTTGTTGAAATTTCCGTTGTTGAATATGACTATCATGCCACAACTTTCATTGTGCTTGGATCATCTCGGTCTGGTGCAATGCATCCCTCCTTAGCTCATCCAATGCATTGAGCTACAGAATTCGGTCCATTTGTGCCTATGACAAATCAATACCAACTTCCAAAGCAGTTCGAAGAGTTAGTAATTCAAATTCAATAGGCAAAAGAGGCTTTTTACCATAAACCAATTCATAGGGAGTAAATCCAGTAGTGGATTTCCAAGTGGTGTTATAAGCCCAAATTGCTTCAGGTAACTTCTCCACCCAATTCCTCCTATGGGATGCTACAGTTTTGGTTAAGATCCTCTCTAATTCCCTATTTGTCACTTCAACTTGGCCATTGGCTTGTGGATGGTAAGGTGAGGATTTTCGATGTTTGATTTCATATAGCTTTGTAAAGGCTTCAACAAATTTTGAGGTAAACTGAGGTCCCTGATCAGTGGTGATGGATTGTGGGGCCCCAAAATGTAGGAAAATCTATGAATATAGGAAATCAACAACTTTTTCTTCTCGAGCATGCTTAAAAGCATGGGCTTCTACCCATTTGGTTACATAGTCAGTACATACCAAGATATGCACTTTCCCTTGGGAAGGAGGGTCAATGGGTCCTACAAAATCTAACCCCCACCTCTCAAATGGTTCTGTTCCTACTTGAGGTTGTAATGGCATTTCACTAGTGAAGGTAGGTTTTCCCATCCTTTGGCATGCATCACAATGTCTAACATAATTTTTCACATCTTTATGCAAAGATGGCCAGTAATAACCAGTACCCAAGATCTTTCGAATTGTACTCTTGACTGAATAGTGTCCTCCTGAAGGTTCATCATGACATGCCCATAGGATATCATATACCTCATCCTTGTGGATGCACCTGCGTAAAACATGGTCAGGACTGCATTTGAAAAGTAAACCTCCTATCCATTTAAAAGAAGAACTTTGCTTGATTAACTGTTTCCTTTGTTTAGGAGTAAAGTGAAGAGGAATTTTTCCTGTAGCCAAATAATTAGCTATATCTGCAAACCATGGAGACTGCATAGAAATAGCAAACAGTTTCTCATCAGGAAATGCATCTTCAACCAACTCTCCTGTATCTTCATTTGGCAATCTTGACAGAAAATCTGCAACTACATTAGCTTTCCCTGGTTTATTAACTATAGTGATATCAAATTCTTGCAATAGTATTAACCAACGAATAATTCTTGCACTAACCAGAGGTTTATTCATCAGGTATTTAATGGCAGCATGATCTGTATGAATGAATACCCGATATCCTGTGATATAGTGTCGAAACTTATTAATAGCATATACTACAACTAAGAATTCCTTCTCAGTAGTAGTGTAGTTCTTTTCAGCTCCTGTCAAGTTTTTACTGATGTAATAAATGGCATAATGCTCCCCATTGTCAATTTGCCCTAATGCAGCTCCAATAGCAATATTGGAAGCATCAGTTTGAATATGGAAGGGCAATTCCCAATTAGGTCCTCTCAATACAGGGGGAGTTGTTAACTTTTCTTTTAATTCCTCAAAAGACTTTTGACACTCAGTAGACCAAGAAAATTCAAAATTTTTCATTAGTAATGCAAACATTGGATTGGCTATGGTACTGAAATTGGCAATAAATCTGTGGTAGAAACCAATGTGTCCCAAGAAACTCCTCACATCAGTTTGAGTTTTTGGAGGAGGAAGGTTTTTGATGACTTCCACCTTTTTAGGATCAACCTTGATCCCATAAGAGGAGATATGATGACCAAGGACAATCCCTTCCTCCATCATTAAGAAGCATTTCTCAGGATTAAGAGACAAATGGTATGTTTCACAACGTATTAAAACTTTTTCAAGTTGTTCCAAAGTATATTCAAAACTATCCCCAAATACTGTGAAATCATCCATGTAAATTTCTACACTCTCATTTGTCAAATCAGAGAATATGGCCAAAATAACTCTTTGAAATGTTGTTGGAGCATTACATAAACCAAAAGGTAGAACCCTATAAGCAAAGGTTCCCCAAGGACATGTGAAAGTAGTTTTCTCTTGGTCTTCAGGTGCAACTTGTATCTGATTATAACCACTGAATCCATCAAGAAAACAGAAAAATTTCTTGCCAGCAAGGGTGTCTA
This sequence comes from Wollemia nobilis, assembly GCA_028583015.1. Lineage (NCBI taxonomy): Eukaryota > Viridiplantae > Streptophyta > Pinopsida > Araucariales > Araucariaceae > Wollemia > Wollemia nobilis. Next base: position 4,268,114 of record JAQPPZ010016414.1, read on the forward strand.
ATACTTGGTCTATGAAAGGTAATGGGAAATGGTCCTTATGTGTTACCTTATTTAACTCTCTGTAATCCACACACACTCTCATTTTCCCATTTTTCTTTGGAACAATGACTAATGGAGAAACCCATCTACTATCTGATATTGGATAGATGAATCCTACATCTAAAAGCTTTTCAATTTCTTCCTTGACAATATCTTTCAAAGCAGGGTTCAAACGTCTTTGAGGTTGTCTCACAGGTTTAACATCTTTAGTGTATATTCTATGTGTACACACATCAGGGTGAATGCCAGTCATGTCCTTATAACTCCAAGCAAAATCCTGAACATGTCTCTGCAAAACAACAAATAATTTGGCTTCTTGCTTATTAGTCAACCAACTATTAATGTTCAAAAACTTTCCTGGTTGTATCTCAATCTACTTAATCCCTGGATAAACAGATTTGACAACCTCATATTTACTGATTAAAGCATTTAAGGGACAATGATGTGGCTGTAGAGTATGAAATACTCTTGATTCGAGTGTAAATGTGATACATGATGGGATCATTTGCATAGGACAGGTGAAAGAAGTCAGAATATGATGATGCCATCCATGTGGCAATGTGAAGGAGCTTTCTTGTAGTGGAATAGATGATAGATGTTCAACAGTTTGTTCTTCATATTTCCATAACAAATGATGGACAAGAATTTGATCATCCCTAAGGCCTTCTTCTTGCAATGTTTTCACCAAAACTATTTCATGTTCAAAGATTTCTCTTTCTGGTGAATTAAGTTCTTCAATATGTTCCTTTACTACAATGGTGGCCAAGGTGACAATAGTTTCCTGTTCTTCATCAGACTCAGGATACCATATCTGTCCAAAAAATTTGGCTGAAGGTTGGGCTGGTGGATACAAGGAAATATTTTTTAGGTCTACACCATTTGAAATAGTCATCTCACATGACTTGCAGTCTATAAATGCAGCTGCAGTGGTAAGCCAAGGTCATCCTAGAATAATAGGATAGCCATTAGCTGAGTTTCTAGGCTGCAATACTAAGAAATCTATAGGATATTCCCAAGAAGACACTTCAATGGCAACATCCTCCAGAATTCCTTTCGGTTTGGCCACTGACCTATCTGCCATTTCCAAAATTGTGGTAGTAGGACTAAGATTATTGAGCTACAATTTTTGCATGGTTTCCTTAGTCATCACGTTGATTGCAACTCCTAAATCAATAAGTACATTTGGAATTTGAACTAACCCAATAATAATTGTAACTACTGGACTCCCTGGATCACCATATTTGGGGGTACTAGTTTTCCAGAGAGCAAGTCAACCAACTTACCTTCTACTTGCACAGTCTTAGGAAAGGCTTTCTTCTTCCTGCCAGGTTTCCTAATGCACAACTCCTGAATGGTTTTCTTAATCAGAGGTACATCCTTTATTGCCTACAAAAAAGGGAGTGAGATAGACATTTTCCTCAATTCTATGATTAATTCTGATTCAGGAGGAGTGATAGTGTGGTCAAACCTTTCAGGATACGGAAGGTCTACTGAGGCAGGTTCAATTTTTCCTTGTAAACTTTTTATTTTTCCTTCTTTTTGCTCTATTTGTGGTTTTTTTGGACTTGAAAATTCTTGCTTTCCATCAATTTCTTCAATAGTGGGTGGTGCAGGGTCAGGTAAAACCTTCCCTGAATGTAACTGGATGTTACTACAGTCAAGGACATGGACTGCAATAGTCTCTTTAGACTCAGCTCCATAAATAGGGGTTGCTTGTCTATTGTTATTGGGGTTAGCCACAGGCTGAGCTGGAAGTGGAGGTTGCTTAACTGGTTGTGAATGTTGTGGTGGCATTCTTCCTTGAAAGTTCTGATTAGGAGCTGGCAGCAGGTTTTGAGTCTATCCTTGATACCTCTGTTGCCCTTGATATGATGGGTATTGTGGCCCCCATCTCTGCCCAGATTGTTGATTATGTGTCCAAGGTGGATTAACAGGATTCCATGGTTGATTCCAACCAGAATGTGACCAGTCTTGAGGGGCTGACCAAGATTGATTCCATGGTTGTGAAGGTGGTTCTGAATATCCCCAAGGCATATTCCAAGGATTTTATCCCCAACTTGTAGGAAAACGAGGGGCATTCTGGTATTGTGAAAAGTTACCTCCTGGCCTCTACCCAATAACATTAAGTTCTTCAGTTTGGGTTTGCAAAACATTTTTAAGGTGAGGCAGGAGATGGCACTTATCAGTGTTATGCTCTTTTGAACAAATGCCACAAATAGTTGAGATAGAGGTTCTATCCAAAGGACAATCATGTAGGGCATGCTTATTCCTGCATCTAGGACAATAGATAGCTAGGGGTGGTGAAGAATTGGATTTTGCATTCCTTTCCCCTAATGCAGTATTTAATTGAACAAGAATATCAGTTTTCATGTTAGCCATTTCCTCCATCAAATATTTTATATCAGTATTACCAAGATTCCTTTTCCTTCTTCTTTGCCTAGTGCGGGAATAATTTCTGCACAACTCTACAATATCATTAATATCAAGTTGGTTTATATCTCCTTTTCCCATTAAGTCCAATACTTCTCTAGAATCATCCTGCAAACCTCTCAAAAATATAGTTTTTAATAAGTCAGTTTCCACAGGACCACATCTCTTTTGGATAAAGGTAAATCTATCAAGATAATCCTCTAAGTTTTCATCCTCTTCTTGTCTAATCCGAAATAACTCATCCTTCCTATTTCTCACTCTACAATACTCCTGATACTTATCCAAAAATGCAGTTTCCATTTGATCCCAAGTGTGGATTGAATCTGGTTCAAGGCTCATAAACCATCGTAAGGTTGCATCTTTAAGTGTAGAGGGAAATAACTTCAATTTTTGGTTGTCATTGACATAGTCATAAGTCTGACACAGGACTTTGAATTCAAATAAAAATTGATCAGGATCTTCAGAAACAACTCCCCTAAATATTGGCAATACTGAGGGTGAAATTATTTTCATAGGAGCATTATGAGTAGGATTCAGATGAATAGGGTATTCAAAAGTTCTAACAGGAGGATTGTCAGCATCATGACCAACAATGTCCCTATCACGTTCTCCTTGTTCTGCCATAGGTGCTTCTTCAATTTTAATTTGTTCAACTGGTTCAGATGGATCAGCCCTATGGGTATGTCTAGAAGCAAGTGCCTCTAAGAGCTCTTCTTGCAAAGATCCTACAATTTTAGTTGATGAAGAAGATGATTCTCTTTTAAGTCTTTCAGGAAGTTCATACACAGGCAGATCTTCACCTGATCATGAAGAATGCCTTGGTGGAAAAGAGCCAGTTCTGATAAACCTTCCTCTTTCATCTCTTGGCCTATGCATTCATGCCTATTTACTAAATGAACTAAACCTCAGGTTTCCAAAAATTGTTTCCTGAAATAGGATAGTTTTTGGACTGCTAGACCTCTCCTAACAACACCTAAGTTTCCTCGAAAATGGTGCCAAAAATGATGAGTGTCATCAACTCTTCATCATTTAATCATTATGTGTCAATCCAGGGCGGTGTCCAAGGCTATATACGAAAGCAGGGGTTAACAGACTGATTTTTAGTTCATCTAGATCATGGCCTTATTCATGGAATAATTAGTGTTTGGGGGTGTCAGGTGTCCCTTTTAATCTCCTAGAAACTAAAACTGAGTGCCTACTTATCCTTGCATAATTGAAATTCACACAGTTGTAGAAAAGGAAATCTGGACTATTGTAAAATTGAAGGTAACATAATTTAAATGATAGGAAATACTCAAATTGAAATTGCAGCATTTACTATAAAAACAATGAAATTTTTTGAATTGAAATATCACACCTGCAGAAATAAAATAAACTGATGAAATTCAAGAATTGATAAATAAATATTGCAAAATCTGTAACCAACTGTATTGACAAGAAATTCTGGAAATGCTGATTAAGAATGCAGAATGTGAAACAGGAAATATTATGTTTAAATTCTATCCTAGATGATTCAACTATCATGCATTCATGTGCCACATGTTCTATGGAGTCTAAATTAATATTAACCATGCAAAAGCTGACAGATTTCTGCTGATTTGCTGCAGCAAGAAATTAGCAGAATTCTGGCAGAAATAATCCCTCTTCTGGGCCTGGAAGTGGCCCTTGCTTCCTAAACCAAAAGAGGGAAAAAGTACTTGCTCTACACTATCAAATCCTCACACTAAACTCAGAAGCAAACATGAATGACAAATATTGCACCTTTATTTCATTCTCAACATATCAATAGTGCAAGGGAAGTTCTGCAGACTACTGATCTGCTGTAGTACACAATTACAACACTTGGACTGCTCTATCTCCTAGCACCTATATCCTTTATCCTATATCTCTATATGCTCAACCAAATGGGAGCACTTTATTTATACTAGCAAGGTACAACAATGATAAGGTTTGGTGCTTCAATATAGGACTGTTACAACTATTGCAGGACTGTGTTTCCCAAAAATGTAGGGATCTGATCCATTAAACCTTATCCATTCCAGCTGTTGGCTTTATCTGGTGAGGGACAGGTGTTGGAAAGGATAGGGAGGTCCCTAGAATAGTTGCAACCACCGTTTACCTCCATTTTACTGCAATTAAAGATGCATTTGACCAAATTTATGTCTTCTACGCTCATTTCGGAGCTGCTCTAGAATATCAGGCAGCAGAATAGAGTTGGCATTAATTCATGCAATAGAAGCATGTGTGACCAGTTGTGATGGTAGAAATAACCTCCATAGGTACCCAGATGACTGATTCCACCTTTTGTATGAGCTAGAGTGGACAAATTCCAAGCCATGTTGTATATGTACAACTGGCTGGAATTTGTATGGAAAAATTCTTGTTTTCTACACAGTCAACTGTTGACAAAGTATTTGGCGCCTTTAGATTATTCAAAATGGGTGAATGGTGGGAAAATTTGTAAAAGAAGCACAAAACTAAATAGATATCAGTACCTTCATATTACAATTCTAATTTAATGCAAAATATACTAAATAATACAATTGAAACAGATTATAAAACATAGATAAATTAGTCAAAATAGGTCATATGCACTTTATCATTCCAATATGCAAACATCATCATATAATGCATAGTATCACTAAAATTAGTACAAAAACATATCATAAGTAGTTCCAAATAGTTTAATAAGTTATCAAAAGCAGTCTTTGTATGAGGTAATGTTCTGCCTCATCAGTCATCTTCTTCCACAATGTTGCAGCTATTGGGCATTCTATGAAAATATGGTTGATAGTTTCATTGTTATCCTAGCACATTAAACATTGAAAGGATCCATCAAATCCTTTATTCATAAGCTTCTCCCATGTGAGAACATTTTTATGGAGCAGCAACCAACTAAAAAATCAAACTTTTGGCCATAAATTTTGAGCCCATAACTACTTGAAAATATCTTGACCCTAATGAGTATTAATAGGGCTTAAGGCTAAGTAACCCTGAGCAAAATTGTACTCACCGTGCCTTGAACTATTCCAGTCAATACAATTCTTAGCTTGTGTCCATGAAGGCGATCTCATTTTAAGGAATATGTGAATAATATTTTTTTGAGCTTCAGAAATTTGGATTGACCAATCTTCTACTGGGATCCAACATCTTCTCACCTCTACATTTTTTGTCTGATTTGTATAATATTTGGCAACTTTTATCCAATTCATCCTATGCATTTTCTCCATTAAAGGCCTCAATTCTGGATGTTGGATTGACAATGGAAGGTGACCATCACAAGAGTCTATCCAAAATTTTATCTTTTGACCATTATGTACTATCCAAAACATATTTTTTCTTTATCAAATCCTCTCCAATTTTAAGGACCTTTAAAATTGGGGACCCTCTAGAAGGTAGTTGATGATGAATTGAGTCAGATGGTTCTTTATTTTCTACATACTTGGCTTTAATATTTTGGGTCCATAAGGCATTGGGGTGGCTAATCCATATCCAATATAATTTTACTACCAAACCTTTATTATTCTTGACTATTGATCTAAGACCTAAAACCCCTTCATGAGTAGGTAGACATAGAGTCTCCCACCTTACTAGGGCCCATTTCTTCTCCATTTTTTAACCTCTCTAGAGAAATATATGATTAATTTTATCTAGTTCATTGAGCACCAACTTGGGAATGTTCAACACTGTTTAAACAAAGATAGGAATAGAATGAAGAATTGATTTGATAAGAGTTATTCGACCTCCTAATGAAAGCCATCCGTTGGTCCAACTGCCAATTTTGTTCTTCACTTTCTCTAATAACTAGGTCCAATGCTCTTTTTTTTACCATTATCAAAATCTCTTTTTTGGGGGAGCAATGAAAAAAAGTACTTTTGATTTATCTTCGTTAATTAGTTACCCTAAGGCTCTAGTGAAACAGTGAAAATTTTGCTTTATTGAGGTTGCTTCCTTTATTGTAGCCTTCCCCAAAAGGGTGAAATCATCAACAAATTGTAAATGACTAATAGTTCTGACTCCTTTAGCTATAGTGACTCCTAACCTCTAATAATCTTGATTCTTAGCAAAAGTTATTTCCAAACATTTTGCTAGGATAATAAAAAGATAAGGAGAAAGAGGGTCTCCTTGTTTGATGCCTCTAGAAGCTGAGAACCAATGAGTAGGACAACCATTAAGAATAACTGAATAAGAAACTAAAGATATACAACCTTTGATCCATTTTATCCATTCTTGAGAGAATCCAAAATTTTTCAAAACTTGGATGAGAAAGTGTCAATCCACCCTACCATATACTTTGGACAATTCCAATCGAATAAACATGGAGGGGGATTTTTGAGCTTCCATAGAGTGAATTTATTCCTGGGCTAACACTATCTCATCCACTTTTTGTTGTCCTTCAACAAATCCCCCTTGTTCTGAAGAGATAATATTGTGAAGCAAAGGTTTGAGCCTTTCTGACATTTTTTTTGAAATGATTTTTAGAATAACATTACATAAAGCAATTGGTCTATATCTAGTAATGTTATCTACTTCTTAAGCTTTTGGAATTAGATCTATAAAAGTCTTGTTGATATCTTTGAGGATATATTTTGCCTTTATAGCCTCTTCTACCACCTCTAGAATGTCATCCTACAAAACATCCAAAAATTCTTGATACAATTTAATAGGGAAACCATCTGGACCTAGGGTTTTCCCCTTATGCATTTTGAAAACTACCTTTTGTAGTTCCTTCTTAGTTACAGGAGTAGTTAGAGCCACATTATCCTCATCAAAAATAAGAACATGTATCACCTATAAAATTTCTTGTTGAGCTTTTGGATCAAGCAATTGGGCTGTAAAGAGTTTTGAAAAATGATTCACAACTAATGAAGACATGCCTTCCCAAGTGTGGACTATATATCCTAATTCATTCTTCAATGAGGAGATAAATTTATGAGTTCTTCAGGCTAGGAGAGACTTATGGAAGAAACTTATGTTCTGGTCTCCTTCTTGTAGCCATTGAATCCTTGACTTTTGTTTCCACGTTAGTTCTTCTCTTTTGTCCCATTCCTTCACTTGGGTTGAAAGATTAATTTTTGTCTTAACCCTATTTTCTATGAATCCCTCAAGATGAATTTACTCATTCAGCTCCTCAAGTCAGGTTAGAGCTTCCCTTTTCTTTGCCCTAACATCTCCAAATTCCTCCCAATTCCAAGTCTTTATTTTATATTTAATATACTACAACCTTTTGACAAAATAATACATCTTAGTACTATATCTTGGCTTACCTTCTTTCCACCACTGTTGTATCCTTGATTTGATAGATTCATCTATGAGCCACATTAGCTGAAAATGAAATGGTGTCGGCTTACCCTTGGTTCTCCAAATTTCAATTAAAACTAGCCAATGATCAAATCCAACATTGTTTAAGATTTTCACCTTGGGATGTGTCTTTGTATCAAAAACTTGTTTGAAAGCAAGAGCCTATCTAGCCTTTCAAGAATGCATGTTGAGCCTTATATTTTGTTGGACCAAGTCATCAAACCATTGGTTGGCTTGATATCTACTAGAGGAAGATTGGCAATATATTCCTCATGAGTTCTGAACTCCCATCCAACTTCCTACTTCCTCCTATTTTTTCTTCTAAAGAAAGGATAGAGTTGAAATCTTCTCCTATCAAAGCCCAAGCTTCAGGGAATTGAGAGGTGATAATAGCTATATTTCTCCATCCTGATCATTTTTCTTCTATGGTACAAGGAACATAGACATTTATATAAAGTATAACCTGATATAAATCTCTGTTTTGGGCAACCACTGCTAGCAATCCCTTGCTTCCCATCATGTATTGTACTGTAATTTCCTTTGGATCCCAAAGACATGCCTCTCCTCCCGAGGCCCCTTGGATGCTGAGGGACACAACTTTATTGAATTGCCACATCTTTTTTGCTTTTATTTCCATTTCTTCAAATGAAATCTTTGTCTCTTGAAGAAAAATAAGTTGAGGTTGATTTGTTTGAATCATTCTTCTAATTTCTAATTGTTTAGAAGGACTTCCTTTAAGTCCCCTAATATTCCAAGTGATGATCTTCATAATTAACCAGATTTGAAGAATTGGGTAAGAATTGTTACCTTACCTTTCTCAATTAACTTTGAATTTCCTATGCCATATGATGCTGGTTGGAATTACATCCTAATTTTTGATTTGCATCCATCCTCATATTTTTATTTGCATCTTGCTTCATTCCTGTAAGGGCTATAGAATGATTACTTACAACCAAGGCACTATTGTTGGGATCTGTATGATCTATTTGAGGAACTAAATTGTTTGTTGTTTGAATTTAGATTTTAGTTTTGCACTTATTTAAATTTTGTATGTTGTTTTGTCTTGAAGGTCCATTGCTGGATGAGATAGCTCTCCTTGGTTATTTCTAAAAATTAGGGTAATTTCTTTTATTTTGATTTCATCATCCATTCCTTCATGTTCCTTCTCTTTATCAAATTGTGTTTCCTTAATTACTGTTTTCATTTTGTCATCCTCATCATCTAATTGCTCATCTGCAAAGAGAATTTTAAAGGTGTTAGGTGAAATTACAATTTTATCTTTTGGTGTTGTTTTTTTTAATATTCTTTTGTTTGGGGATTTGAAACCCTGCTAAGTCCCAATAACATATTTTGATGATGAAATTTTTACATTAATATCTCTATAGTTTATTTCCAATGACATGTTCCTATTTCATTCTACATTAATACCTCTTTACAGAGTTATTTATTTATAATGGTATATTTGTATGATAAAAAATTGTTAATACCACTTTTTATAATGGAATTTTGTTATTTCAAGTGATATATTTCTGCAATGGAGTTTCGTTTCACGCTAATTAACAAAATTGCTTATTTTTAGTGTTATATTTTTATAATAAAATTTTCTTTATTTATTTTTGAAAAAGAATTTGAAAAACTTATATTAAAACAAAGATCATTTACAAGTTGGGATGAGACTCCTCCTAGCCTTAGCCAAAGAGAACACATGTTTACAATAGTAAAAGAAGATTTGAATTGGAGCCAAATCTCCTAAACCATATTCCTACAATGGTTGTCCATATTTTTACAACTATAAAAGAAGATCTACATTGGAGCCAAATATCCTAAACCATATTTCTATAGTGGTTGTCCAAATTAGCTAAACACTTGATTTGCTCACCAACCTGCCTAATCATCTCATCCTCAATAACCATGTCACTATGCCACTAAACCCATACCTCCTTCTTAGTATCTATCTTAACCAAGAAGTCTTCCACTTTATTTAGATATCTACTCACATAAACTGGAATCACATTGTCTAATTCCCTCCACAATTCCTTAATTTGGTTGTCAAGTTCCTCATGCAATCCAAAGCTCTTACCAATATTTGTGAATCTGATTCTAGGATTACCCTCCTATAACATTGTTTTACTACCTAAATAGAAGTAGATTTGATAGCTAAGGCTTCCACTTCATTGTTTGTGGCCCTTACCAAGTGTTGCAGTTCCCAATAGAGCACTGCCCCAACATGATTCCTGCAAACCACTCCAATTCCAGCTCTAGCCAAATTACCTTTTGCAGCTCCATCAATATTAATTTTAATCTAACCTTTGGAGGTAGTTTCCAACTAGCTCTATCCTTCCCCTCTTGCACTTCAACTTCATTCTCCATTGTCCCTATAACATCCTGAGTTTCTTCTTTAGCATACACTACCACAGTTTTTGTGACTTTGCTCCAAATGACCTGCCAAACGTCATCTAAAGATGAAAAGGTTTCTCTAAAAATTATGCTATTTCTCTCCAACCACACTTACCACCAAATGAAGTTTAATCCAAGATGTCAACCGATACAAAGAGCTTTAGATTTAAATCTACCCCTCTTCCATATTTCTCAAATATTAATCCGATTCAAATCACCATTGATTCAAATTTTATATGATAAAAACCATCGCTCCCAAATCTGGTGCATGAATGGGCACTCAAACATCAAGTGGCAAGATGTTTCCTCGCTCTTGTAGCATAAAATACATTGATATGGACAAATGATTCTCCTACGTCTGAGATTATCAAAAGTAACAATTCCATTGTGCATGAACTATTAGGCAAAGAAGTTTACTTTCAACCAACCCTTGAGTTGCCAAATCTTTCTCCAATCCTCAACTTGATATGCATGAGGAGGAGGCTTTGGAAGTATCTTATCATATCCATCCTTCACTGTGTAGACACCAAGGCTCCCATAGCCCCAAGCTAATTCATCCTCCTCATATCTACATGTGATAAATATTTTTATCAAGATTTTAGTCATGATTGGTGTCAATTCCGAAGGGATTGGAATTGGCTGCTCATCCAACTTTTTAAACTGCTTAAAATTATAATCCTCCAATAGACTAGTATTGAGATAACTTTCAATTTGAATCCAATCCCTGGTTTCCATGGCTCTTTTTATTGGTTGTAGTTTTGGGAATTCAACAATAATTGGTGGGTATTGATCCCATGAATCTGTCCAAAATCGTGTCTTCTCCCCTCTCCCAACTTTTCAAAATAATCCATCTTTCACTACCTGAGATCTTAACTTTAGAGTCTGCCACACTAAGGACCCATTACCATCCAAAGGGAAATGACCCACCTAATTTGGGTTTACTTGTCCCAAATATTTACTAGTTAAAAATCTATTGAATAAAGAAGTTGGTTGGGAAATCCACCTCCAGTAAAGCTTTCCATCCAAAGCTTTATTATTTAAATCTGATCTCCTTAGTCCCAAACCTCCCTTTACCTTGGGTTGGATTACTTTCTACCAAACCTACTAAGGCCCATTTCCTCTCCCATTCTCATCTGATCCTTCTAATTTCTTTGACTATTCCTATTTTTGTCCCTGTCCATGTCCATATTCTTGTTCCTATTCATATCCATATTCCTGTTCCTATTCTTGTTCGTCCATGTCCATATTCCTGTTCCTGTTCTTGTTCATTCTTGATTATGGAATATCTGCTCTACACCACTTTGTTGTATGTCCATCATTATTGCACTTATAACACTTAATGTTATTATTCCTTGGAGGTGCAAATGTCTTGGGATTTCTCCTGGTGAAGCCATATCCTTTTCTGTCATGAACCCTACAATTCATTACCTTGTGACCAAACTGATTACATGAGTAGCAATACCCATGGAAAAGTTGTATGTTCCTAAAATTTCCATATTCCTATCTTTCATGTGTCCTGCACTGTGAAGCCATGTGCCCAAATCTATGACATGAGAAACATCGTCCATTGAAACTTCTTTGTCTTGACCTCATTGGTCTCTTAGTCTCTCTTAACCTATTCTGATTGTTGTTCCATTTGTTTCTTCTTTGTGCATTGTTCCTTTCCTTGTTGAACTTTCTATTGTCCAACTCATCCTTAGAAGTCTCACTTTCTCTTACACTATATTCTTATGAAGTTACTTCTTCTGAAGTTTCTTCTTCTTCAGAACTTGAGGTTGACTCTATTTCTTGTTTCTTTTGAGCTTGTTCAAAACCAAGACCTGTCTTGTTTGTTGACCTTCTTTGTACCTTGATCATCTTATCCACAATATTTGAACTCTTCCCAAACTTGTGTAGCTTATCCTTGGATTTTTCTAAATATTCCCTTAGTAGAGCTACTTCTTGTTCTAACCTTTCACATTCTAAGACCTTTGCTTCTAACTTATCCTTGAACTTCTTTATCTTAGCCATTGACTTATTTAGATCCTCTATAAGCTTTCCTCTCTCTTCATCACATTCTTGAAACTAAAATTCAAGTTTAGAGTTTTGCTTTCTTACCTTCTTTAATGTGTCAAGAGCATAAATAAGTTTTGCTTTAAGATCAAATCCTTCTTTTTCTGATTCTTCCTCTATTTGTTTGCCTTTGGAAACATCTTCATTTTCTTTTGACTTGTCTTCTATAGGATCACCTTCTTCTTCTTCTTCTAGTGCCATTAGAATATTTTCTTCTGGTCCTTCTAGTGCATCCTCATATTCATCATCACTAAAACTGAAACCATTCCTTGTACAACTATCTTCAAGATGTCCAAAATTACCACATCTAAAACACTTGAGAATTATTGGTGACCTTTTCTTGACTTCTTTTTTTCTTCAATCAGAAATAGGACTTCATCTTTATCATTATCTGAAAAACTATTATCACTATCACTTGAGTACTTACTTGCCTTGTCTGCATAGTAGCTCCTCTTTTGTCTTTGAAATAACTTCTTTCCTTGTTTGCTTTGTCCATCCTTTCCTTTCTTTTGGTACCTGTATTTTTTTGATTCCTTGTTCCTGTGATCCTGTTTTTCTTCATCATTGTTATTTTTAGCTTCTTGACAATCAGTTGCATAGTGACCATACTTTCCACAATTGAAACATCTAACAGATTTTGCATCTTTAAATCTTCTTGAATCTTTATTCCTTCTGCCATAATTTGCTTCTTCATCACTGGATGACTCATTGCTTGATTCTAACTTCTTACCCTTTGTCTTCTTAATTGCTTTGAAGGTTGCTTTCTTTTGAATATTAGGTTTCTCTTTTGTTCTTAACTCAAATGTTGTAAGAATACCAAGTAACATATCTCTTGTCAAATAATCACCATCTTTTAATTCTTCTATAGCAAAAATATTTTCACTAAATATTTTTGGAAGAGATCTTAATACCTTATCACAAACATCTGATTCATCAACATTAAGTCCAAGTCCTTGCATAGCATTAACAACCTCATCTATTCAAAGTAGATAAGTACTAATGTTTTCCTCATCCTTCATTCTTAACTCTTCAAATTGCCCTTTGAGGTTTCGTATCTTTGCCTTCTTGACACCTTTATCTCCTTCATATATGCTTTGCAACTTATCCCAAATTACTTTTGCATATTTACAATGCATAACTTTTATTGACTCTGTTCTATGTAAACCTCTCAAAATTGCATTCATTGCTTTTGAATTGTAATGTTGTAGAAGCTTACCTTCCTTATCTGTAGGTGGATCAACTGGTGGTACGTATCCATTTTCAACTACTTCCCAAATTTCATTACCAAGTGCCATAAGGTAAATCTTCATTCTCATACTCTAGTATATATAATCACTTCCATCAAATATTGGTGCTGAATTATCTGATGATCCATTCTTAGAATCCATTGTGTTCTTGAAAGATTTTTCTTCAAGTTGTTAAAATCTTCCGAAGGAACCCGCTCTGATACCAATTGAAGAACACAAGCTTATACTGAGAGGGGGGGTGAACAATATAAGACCACTTTTTACTTTTCTTTCCCAATCAATATTATGCAATTTAAAGATAGCAATATCAAAAACAGTAATCAAAGCAATGTACAAATCACCACACACAATAGAGACACCAATTTAACGTGGTTCACCCAATGTGGGCTACTCCACGGAGAAAATATTTCACTAAAATTTTCTCAATCAATCTCTTGGGAATCCTTTCCCTATTACAATGTTTATGGACATCTATCCAAAGGAGACACCAATCCCCTAATCAAGTTTGTGGATCTCTATCCATAGGAGAACTCCTTTCTCCTTAGCTCTGATTGGTGATCTTCTAGAAGAACTATTACCCCCACTGCTCTGGCTAATGGATCTCTATCCACTGAAGACACCTATCCTCACTACCCTAGCTAATGGATCTCTATCCACTGGATACTATCGTCCTCTATACTCTATCACCTTCAAAGCTCTATCTCAAATCTACACTAAACATAGTCCTTCGGTCTAGCACAAATATGCTCAATCTCTATCTCTAGTCTAGCACAAACCTGTCCTCAAATCTACACCAAACTCTGTCCTTGAATATGTACTAAACATAGTCCTTCGGTCTAGCACAAATCTATCCTCAATATCTGTCCTCTGATCTACACTAAACTTAGTCCTTTGGTCTAGCACAAATTTATCCTCAATATTTGTCCTCAAGCCTTAGCATAAAGCTTGATCCAATCACAAATCAACTCTGCTAGATCTTCCCCAAACCTTAACCCAAGGTTTGAACAAATTAATCAATCAAATCTGCTCACAAGTCTACTCAAAGACTTGTCTCAATTCTGCCTTGTAAGCTTCCACAAAAGCTCACACTAATCTATCCACAAGTCCTCTCTAGAACTTGTCCAAATCTGCTCAACAAGTCCTCACTAGAACTTGTCCAAATCTGCTCAACAAGTCCTCACTAAAACTTGTTCAAATCTCTCTCAACTTGCAAGCTCCTCACAGAACTTGTCCACAAATCTTCTCAATAAGTCTTCTCACTAGAACCTCCAAATCTGCTCAACAAGTCCACACTAGAACTTGTCCAATCTCATAGAAACATAAAGAGAATTGTTAGAGACTCAATATGCTTCACATTCATCACAATGCTCAATCACTTTCAATCACTCTTTTAGAAAAATAAAGAGAATTGTTAGAGACTCAATATGTTTTACACTCACAAACTCTCAATCACTTTCAATCTCTCTTTTAGAAACATATAGAGAATTGTTAGAGACTCAATATGTTTCACACTCACAAACTCTCAATCACTTTCAATCTCTCTTTTATCACAAAAACATATAGATAATTGTTAGAGACTCAATATGTTTCACACTCATCAACACTCAACCTCTTTCTCAAATAAATTTAGAATATAGAACAATTTGTTTCATAGAACTTGAACTATCACTTCACACATCCACTTGACTAGGCTCAACCAAATCTACTCAACCAATCACTCAATGAAATAATCCTTGCTCACAAACCCTAGTCCAAGCATATGAACACTCACTCAAAATGTTTCCAATAATGCTTATCAACCAATCTCACATAACAATGATACTCATGTTCTTTCCAAACCCTAGTTCAAGTTCTTCACTCAATTACTCACTTCAACAACAATTCTTATAAAAAAATATTCACATAACAATGATACTCATGATCTTTGCAAACCCTAGTTCAAGTTCTTCACTCAACTACTCACTTCAACAACAATGCTTATAAAACAAGGTGCATAGCATTCACTTCACAATGGCTCAACAACTCAATAAGGAAACCTAATCAAGTCCTTTTCACTCCAAAGTTGTTTTCCAGAAAACCAACCAATCAACTCAACCAAGGAAGAATATGCCCATACCTTTTTATTTGATGGAGAATGATCTTCAAAAACCTAGTTCAATTATCACCACTTTCTTTTCCAAGTACAAAGGGTTAGATGACAAGAATTATCACCCTAACACTTTTCACAATTTACCTCAAACACAAAGATAAATTAAATCCCAAATACACCTTATTGCTCCATCTCAAAAATAAATTTCAACATCATAAATTTCATCAAAAATTCCTTTTTAAAATATAACACAACTTCTACTTATAACTCCTTTCTCAATATTGCATTTAAATTGAATAATTCACTTTAACACTAAATGCAATAAATTAATTTTTACTTCCCTAAGGTAAAAACAACAATTACCCTAGCAACATTTACCATTTACCACTTAGGTAAATAAAAACATTACTCACACCTTATCTCTCCAAAAACCTTAGCATAGGCAATTAATAAAAAAATCAAATTATAAAAACCTTGTTCCACTCCATAATTCGTGGGATTCGATCTTGCACCCTATGTTGCAGCAACACCTTGGTCGTGGCTTCCATGTCGTGTGAGCCAAGCGCTCACCTTGCTCCACTAAAGCGCAATGTGTGCTTTATCTTCTTCACCTTCCTTAGATCCCTTTGGCTCCTTCTCCAACACGTCTCCTACTTCCACGTAGCGCTTCGAAGGCGCTTCCTTTTTGAATTCGCATGAGCCTTTTGCACTGAGTATTGCAGATATTAATCAAATTTCTCTTCTAATGTTTTTGGCTAAGGTATAAATACCTTTATGCCTTTGTTCCATGCACATCGGCGGAGGTAATTTATTGGAGGTCGGCGCTTATGATTTTGCCTTTAAATATTTAATTTATAAATTATTTAAATTCTTTAGAATTTAAATATTATAAATTAATATTTAAATCTTTTGACTTTAGGGATTAAAGCCTCCTTAGGTTTTACCACTTCGAATAAATAATATTTATTTATAAAATTTAAATTCAATTTGAATTTAAATATTTATAAATTAAATATTAAAACTTCCTTGGGCTTTCTAATTTGAGATTAAAAGCCTCCTTGGGTTTTTATGAAAAACCTTTTATTTTTGCTCATCCATGGTTTTAATAAAAACCCTTCTACTTATGCTTCACATAATATTAAAAATAAATATTATGAAGCTCTTTTGCCATCAACCTTTTGCATTGCTCCTTTTGACCTTTTGGCATCAACGGTAGCTTATTCCTTGACATCAATGACAACTTCATGCCTTGACATCAATGACAACTCCATGGACTCAAAATGTCCAACAAATACTCTTAGGCAATCCAAAATGAACAAAAATATGTTCAAAAAATAGTTTGGTTGTACCTTCTATTGTAACAGTTTTCTTACAAGGTACAACAATTGCCATTTTACTAATTTGTCCACTATAACAAACATATAATCATTACCTCTATGATTGGTTAGCAATCCACCCATGAAGTCCATTGAAATGTTCTCATGGTTGATTAGGAAATGGTAAAAATGTGTACAATCCTAATTTGCGGTTGATGGGTTTGCTTGTGCTGCAATTTGCACATCCACAGATATAGTTAGACACATCATTCTGCATATTGGACCATTAGATATATCATTGTAGGTTAGCTACTATTTTGTGCATGCCAAAATGACCAACAACTAGTGATGTGTGAAATTCCCTTATTAGTTGTAAGTGTTTATCTCCCTTGGGCACACATAATTTTTCCTTTTTGAACAAGTCATTTTCCAAATGAAAATCCTCATTGGATTTTCCCTACACTCCATTTTCCACCTCATCTGACTCAATTATAGACCGCCTATATAGCCCCATATTAGGTAGAGATTAATTAGGTAAGGTCTGAATTTCATGCTCCACTTCTCTCTTTGTTGGTAAGCCTTTTGGTTCTTGCATTAGTTGACTAAATATTTGCAGCAATCCCTCCAATTCCTTATTTTGTTGGGGAGTATAGTTGGTTGCTTCCACCTCCTTACTGCATTGTATGTTACTATCTACATCCCTTATCATCAATAGCATAAATCTCTTGCTTACATTCACCAAATGCTTAGCCTGTTGCATTGTCACAAGCTGGAATTTCTTTTCCAACCCGTTGGGATTAATCACATATGTGGTTCCACCTTTCTTCAACTCCCAAACATTGTGCCTCCACTTAAAAAAAGCATCTCTATCCCATAAATATGGGCTACCAAAAGTTACTTGGTAAATATCAAGAGGTACTACATCACAAGTAATTACATCATGGAATTTATTTTTGACAAAAATTTGCAAATTACATTGCTTGGTTACCTGTAGATCCACGTCCTTCTGCACCCATCCTAATAGGCATGGTTGTGGATGATACATAGTATTCAATCCCAATTGCTTCACTAGATCCTCGTAAATTAAATTTCTTTGGGATCCACTATGAAACAATGTTGTAACTTTCATCCTCTGCACTTGTATGTAGACCCAAAATAACTCCTCTTTCTTGGCCTCTGAAGCTTATTCCTCCTTAGAGTTCAGCTCTTGCCTTAAAGGCTTAATTCTGGTAGCACACACTACATTTTCTTCATCCTATTCCTCAAAACACCCTTCTTCCTCATGCTCAACCTTTTTGGTAGAATTAGCATATTTCTTCTTTCCCTTGTTTCACCATTTTGGCCTCTTTTCAGGGTGTAGCTTCCAACAATCCTCACTTAAATTATTGGTTGTAGAGCCTGATTAATTTGGAGGTCTTGTTTTCAGCTGCACTTGGACCCACTCCATGAAGGGGGGTGTAGGGAGGGCATAGCCCCCTACTAGTGTTGCCATGGGGGGTCTAGGGAGGGCAGTGACCATTTCTTATTAAGTCACAGATCGAACGACAAATTTTAGGCTGGTTTTTTTGCCCTAAAATTGTAACACTTTTTACCCTAAGATTGTTATGTGTTTTTTACCCTAAAATCGTAACGCATGTTTATAAGAGTATGAAGTACGATGGCTAAATTGTATTGTAGTGCACATGGTTGTGTATGGTAAATTGACGACGATAGAGCGAAGAGGAAGTTACAATGGATTTGTTGTAGGTTGTATCCCTTTGTGATTTTCCTATATGGAATAAAAGTCCTAGTTATTTTCTCTGTGGACATAGCCCATATTGGGTGAACCATGTTAAATTTGTGTCTTATGTATTGCTTTATTCTTCTGCATCTTTATTTATGCATTTAATTTTTGCTCATGTTTATTATTTAATATAACAACTGGTATCAAAGCCTAGGGTTTGAAAAACGATCTTGAAAGGATGGTTTTCGGTTTGAGTGGGAGCAATGGTAGAAGAAGGAAGGTTTAGGTTTGAGAAGTTTAATGGCTAAAATTACTAGCTATGGAATATGTAAATGGAGGACTATCTTTATTAAAAGGATCTTTACCTACTATTAGGCAGAATAGCAAAGAAGCCAATGAAGATATCAGATGAAGAATGAGAAGTTCTGGACATAAAGGCACTAGGAACAATACAGTTATGCCTGGCATCATCGGTGGCCTTCAATATTTCAAAGGAAAAGACAATGAATGGTTTACTGAATGTGTTGGTTAAACTGTATGAAAAATCCTTATCTTCGAATAAGGTATTTTTTATGAAGCATTTATTTAATATGCAGATGTCAGAAGGTGGGTCTGTTACTGATCACTTAAATGAGTTTAACATAGTTACTAATCAGTTAAATTCTATTGGAGTAAATTTTGATGATGAGGTTAAGGCTCTTTTGATCTTATGCTCATTGCCAAAAAGCTGGAATGGCTTGGTCATGGTTGTGAGTAATTTTGTTTCCGATACAAATACTTTAAAATTTGATGATATTATTGGTGTTATCCTTAGCGAGGAAATGCGACGAAAAAGCATAGGTGAGACATCGGGTAATGCGTTGACTATGGAAAACAAGGTTAGAAAAAAGGAGAGGAAAGAGTTTAAGAAAATATGGAAAATCAAAGAAAGGCAGATCCAAATCCAAAGGGAAGTAGTTGGAATGTTGGCATTGTGGGAAGAAAGGACACCTGAAAAGAGACTGTTGGACTCAAATAGAAAAACAAGGAGAAGAAAAATAGGGTAATCAAGAAGTAAACATAGCAGGTGATGTATTGCAATATGCTTTAATCCTTTCACTAGATAATATTAATGATTATTGGGTGCTAGACTCAAGGGCTTCATATCATGCCACACCCTATAGAAAATATTTTGTAGATTATGTTCAAGGTGATTTTTAACAGGTCTATTTGGGTGATGATAGACCATGTAAAATAATTGGAAATGGTAAGATACAGATAAAATTACTAAATGGAAACCAATGGTTGTTGAAAGAGGTAAGGCATTTTCCTGATTTGAGAAAAAATCTAATTTCCACAGTGCAGTTGGACAACGAAGGATGTACAGTTACATTCTTAGAAAATTCGTGGAAGTTTGCTAAAGGATCATTGTTATTAGCAAAGGGAAAGAAGGAAGGTATGTTGTATGTATGTACTGGTAATATTGATATTTCTCTTGCTTTAGCTTCTATAGGAGTGGATACAGTTTTGTGGTATCATAGGCTTGGGCACATGAGTGAGAAGGGGATGCAAATTCTCCACTCAAGAAATTTGTTGTCAATTTTGAAGCAGGTTAATTTGGACTTTTGTGAGCACTTTGTTTTTGGAAAATAGAAAAGAGTCAGATTTCTCAAAGTTGGAAAATAAAAGAAGAGTGAAAAGCTAGAGCTTGTGCATACAGACATATGGGGACCAGCTCAGGTATCATCTCTTGGTGGCTCTTATTATGTTATGTTTATTGATGATGCAACTAGAAAAACTTGGGTTTATTATATTCAAAAGAAATTAGATGTCTTTGATACTTTTAAGAAATTGAAAACTTTGGTTGAGAATGAGATAGGAAATAATTTGAAGTGCCTCAGATTAGATAATGGAGGTGAGTACTACAACAAAGAGTTTGACAGTTATTGTTCATACCATGGGATTTGTAGAGTGAAAACGGCTCCATGAACTCCATAATAAAATGGTGTGTCATAAAGGATGAACATGACTATCATGGAACGTGCTAGGTGTATGAGATTACATGCATGAGTCTCTCTCATTACAAGAGCACACTGAGAAATGCGAGAGTCTCTATCATTCTAGGTGCACACTGGGCAAGGCGGGAGTCTCTCTCATTCTAGGTGCACACTAGGCAAGGCGAGAGTCTCTCGTTCCAGGAACTTGGACAAGGCGAGAGGAATTCTCTCATTCCAAGGATGTTGCACTTTAGTTTGGACATTAATTTGGTTGAAATTTCATTTCATATTTATATTTGAAATTTTTAGTGTCTCAATCACCTCTACGGTGGAGCCCGATTCACTTGGTGTGGCCATATTCACAGGGTACAAGATCTCCTATAAGCCTACCACCTTGATCGATCTCACATTCTCATTGGAGGGCAGGAGGCCCTCCAATCTAGGCTACAATATCTCCTATCCAATAGGGCATTGATAGCCTGCTAATAGCAGGGCTACAGCAGCCCCTCGACCAGCAGGAGCACTGATAGCTTGCTACTGATAGCAGGGTTGCAATAGCCCCCCGACCAGCGGGGTACTGATAGCATGTTGCTGATAGTAGGGCTGCAATATAACCCCCCATCTACGGGATAGGAGTCGTCTCTAAAGACCTACCACGAAACTGTCGCAAACTTCTTAAAGTCCTCCAAGACTTGACACCTTCATGGCACTGAGCATGATATTTGGATAGTTAGGAAACTGGTGGGGAATCCAAAGTGGATCTGACAGGCATGGATCCTGAGAAGGGTATAGACAACCAACTCGTGATCTGACTCCTACGCCTGACACGACCTTCAAGGTAAGGCTGACATGGCAGGTGCAATTCTCGAGGAGGCCACATGGTTATCTGACTGGACGCTAATATGGTAGTAAGGCATGCAGATCAAGGTGTTGACTAAGTGCTAATGTGGCATTGACTAGGCGTTGACGTGGCTTTGTGATGCACCTTGTCGGAGCCATAACTTTTGAACCGTACGCCCGTTTACCTTGAAATTTAATAGGTGGTTCTGCGTGCATGTTCTACATCAGGCAATATCTAATTTGCTTGAGTCTTCAAAAAATATACTTTCGAGACCTAAGTCCTCCATCTAGTGTCCCAAAATTAGCTTTTAGCATATGTTCCTAGGTTTTTTGGGTTTTTTTTAATGTTAGAATTTTATTATCTTTTGTTATACATTAAGTTGAGACCTGATATTTTAAAGTAAGGTTCATTATTGTAAGAGGGATGTGTGCACCGAATTTGGACGCAATCCGACTCATTTCTAGAATTACTATTTTTAGCAGTTTTTAGAAAAAAGACATTTTTAGGGGTTTCTTTGGTTTTCGGTTGCTATATGACGAATTGTATTCTTTTAGAGAAGAAGTTTTTAGAAATGAGTCGGATTGTGCCCAAATTTGGTGCACACATCCCTCTTACAATAATTAACCTTACTTTAAAATATCAGGTCTCAAATTAATGTATAACAAAAGATAATAAAATTCTAACATTAAAAAAACCCAAAAAACTCGGGAACATACGCTAAAAGCTAATTTTGGGACACTAGATAGAGGAGTTAGGTCCCGAAAGTATGTTTTTTGGAGGGATAGATGAATCAAAGATTAGTCTAATGCAGAACATGTACGCGAAACCACCTGTTAAATTTCAAAGCAAACGGGCATACGGTTCAAAAGTTATGGCTCCGGCAAGGTGCATCACTCTGGCTAGTGTGACGTGGCGCGTTGTGGGCTTGTGTGAGGTGGTCTCTTTCTATTGGTTGAAATGAGTGAAAAAAGGTAAGGTTTGTGATTGCCTGAAGGCAATCACTATAATGAGGGAGCGAACGTGGTTTTATACCACTAATAATGCACTTTTGTGCTGTATGTGGGATATATAATCCCAAAGGATTTTCAAAGCCTTTTAGAGTGTGCTGAGCCACACGCTCAATTTTTCCCCGTCAACAAGGAGGTAAGGGAGAAATAGAAGGCATTCTGCCTTCTCTCCCACTGATAGGCCTAGCCTGACCAGTTGATCAGGTCGGGCTAAGGCTTGAACCTCGCGGTTGGAGATCGAAGCCCGTCGGGGCTCAAAATTTTTTTTTTTATTAAAGGTTCTCCACGTGCTCATATGGAGCGTTTAAAAACAAATCCAAGGTATATTTTTTTTTTTTAAGTTTATTTTTTTAATTATTTTTTAGTTTTAAATTTATTAATAATTTAATATTATTTTATATAAAATTATTTTTTTAATAAAAAGTAATTTTTAAATAAAATAATTTTTATTATTAATGAATTATACTTAAATTAATTAGAAAATTGCTATAAACTTAAAAATTAAATTAAAAATTAAAGAGAAGGGACCTATTTTTTTTGCAACACAAACAAATTGAGTGCTTTTGTTTTCTCACAAAAAGGGATATAAGACATAGAAGAGCACATTTTTCTTGCAAAATTAGGGAACCTAAAACCTTTCAAACCTTGTTAATTTTGCACAATCAAAGGGGGACAAAATCAAGCAATTTGATTCTTTCATGCAAAATTGGAACACAAGGTGACATAAATTTTGCAATATCAAAAGACAATAGTGCATTTGTTTTCTCTCAAGGAGGGATATAACACAAAAAGTTTGCACTTCTTTTGCAAAATTAGGAGACCTAAATTCTTCTCAAACCTTGTTAATTTAGCATACAATAAAGGTTCAAACTTGAATTCTTTTTTGCCAAATTGTAACACAAGGAGACACAAAATTTTTGCAAAATTCAAAGGCAAAGTGTGCATTTGTTTTCTCCAAGGGGGATATAAGACATAAAATTTCACATTCTATTTTTTGCAAAATTGAGAAGAAATTGAAGACCTTGGGTCCACTAAAACCAAGTCGTTTGTCGACTGGTT
The DNA here is from genome assembly GCA_028583015.1 of Wollemia nobilis. Lineage (NCBI taxonomy): Eukaryota > Viridiplantae > Streptophyta > Pinopsida > Araucariales > Araucariaceae > Wollemia > Wollemia nobilis. The sequence continues at coordinate 4,291,591 of JAQPPZ010016414.1, forward strand.
CTGGAAGCCTTTCAAACGCGGGTCGTGTGTCGACTTGTCTTGAAAGGAGTGCTATTTTGTTAATTTTGCAAATCAAAGGGGGGAAGACAAGAAATTGTACTTCTTTGCAAAATTGTAACACAAAAGTGAGGAGCACTTAAAACAAAATCAAAACTTGTTAAATTTGCAAAACAAAAAGAAAGGCAATTGTTTTATGCCACATTCTTTGCAAATTTGAAAAACAAGAGGAGACATAAAATATCAAATTTTTGCACAACACAAATCCAAATTTTGTTGCAAAAATTAAAGGTGCATTTTCGATTTTACTCGACACCTTTATTGGCAAATTAGGTGCATTTTTGGTTGCATCCGACACCTATGTGATAAGAATTTTGTGGGCATTCTTGTTTGATTATTGCATTATTTTTTTGCAATTATAAGTCATAAAATCAAGAACACTCAAAACCCCAAAATTTCACAATAATTTGTGTAAATCATTGCACAGGTTTAAAGCCAATTTTCCTTGATATTCTCTCCTAAATCAAAACCCCTAATTCACTCTTATTTGTTTGGCTTAATTTCCTCAAACTGATTATCCCTCTTCAAGAGGATTTTCAGGCAGGTGCCATTAAATATCTTTTTGAGTGAATTATCTTTTGGTACTCTTTTAGGGTATATCAAAAGAAAGAACAAGTTTTTGTAAAATAAGGAACCTTGAAAGTAGCAATCTTTTGCACTAAGGGGGGATAATTCCTTTCTTCCTTCAAACACAGATTTTGACAAGAGGGAGATAAAACTTGTAAAGGCAATCATAAAAGTAGAAGTCATCAAAATTATACCTTTTCTTTTAGGCTTCATAATAGCAACCATGCTTGAAGTACTTGCAATAAGGAAGGATTATTTGGTGAACTTTTTTGATAAAATTGCCTAGGAAGCAAAGTTTTGCACAAATTGTAAAAAGGACAACCATGACACCATTCAGTGTTGGTTTCCAAACAAGCAAAACTAAAATGGCAAAGGCACATCATAGAAGCCATGTTTCTAGTGAAGTGTTTGATTCTGATTCTGGTTCAGAAAGAGCACACAAAGTGCTCATGGCTAAGACAATATTGTAAAGGGGAAACAAATTTGTCACCTTAAGCAAGCACCATTTCCTCTCTCTCTTTTTAGGCTTCATAAATAGCATAAGTTTTTGTTTGAAGTACTAGCAATAAAGGGGTGATTGTACCTCTTTTTAGGCTTCATAAATAGCAAACTCTCATTGTTTGAAGTACTTGTAACAAAAGGAGGGAATTTTTTGGTGTAAAATTTGCCTAGGAGGCAATCTTTGTAAAAACCTTCACAAAGCTTCTTGAGTTGCACATCTTTTGCAATTAAGGGGGGATAAACATTTCTTTTCTTACTTCACACAAATTTTTGTAAAAAGGGAAGAAGACTTATAAGGGTGCATTTTCGGCAACGACCGACACCTTAGTCACACTTCTTTCAGAAATTTGATTACAACATGTTTTGCAACAAGGGGGAAACTTATAAGGGTGCATTTTTGGCAGCGACCGACACCTTAGCTACCTTATCAAAACTTTTTGCAAAATCATATTGTAAATAGAATGAACCTCGTATGAAGTGATCTACTCTACTACACCTAGCGGTTGCAGTGGTTGGTTACCCATGCAATCCGGTTGGATGACAAGATTACAATAAGGACATTCGTTGATGTGAAGACAAAGTGAGGAATGACCCACTTTTTGCTTAGGAGCAGCTAGAGCACTGTGACAGAGCAAGAACCAACAGATCAACATCTTTTTCACTGTATTGGGACAGTTATATACATTACCCAAATAATGTAATAAGGGGGGATGTTAGAGTTACTATGTTAGTAACTATGATTATTACCTCATTTAGGTAATTTGTAAGATTCACCTAGGTAGATTTTATTTACCGCATGGTAAAAAGTAGCTTGTTACTTTTTACCACTAGTAGTTACTTTTACTATTTACCTAGGGTTAGTTAGTCATTGTAGTCATTTTGACTACGTAACTAGGTTAGTTGTTAGGCACTTTATTTGCTAAAGCGCGTTGGTTAGCTGCCTTCATGGGGTAATTACTTGATTAGGTTATTTATAGCCTAATTGATGTTGTATATAAACCTAAGCATCTAACAATATTTCTTAATTATTATGGTTTAATTATTGTGTTTACCTTTTCTAACAGGGATTTTGAAAATCACAAAATCATTAGGAGTAGAGATGTGGTATTCAATGAGAAAGTCATGTATAAAGACCAGTTGCAACAAAATAAACAAGAAAAGGTAAACATAGAATACACAGTGCTTGATGAAATTAAAACTCAAAAGGTGTTAGAAAATCAACAATAGCAGCAACAAGCACCTCAAACTCCTGCAAGTGTTGTTAGAAAATCTACCAGGATAATTAGACCTCTTGATTGTTACTCTCCTTCATTATGTTATGTAATATTGTTTGAATTTTGTGAACCAAAAACATATGAAGAAGCGATGCAAGCAGAAACCAAGAAGAAGTGGGAGCAAGGCATGAAAGAGGAGATGGACTCCTTGATACACAATCAAACTTGGGATCTGGTTCGGTTGCCTACAAGAAAAAGAGCATTGCAGAATAAATGGGTTTACAGGGTGAAATAAGAATATGGAGGTAAAAAGAGGTATAATGCTAGACTGGTTGTAAAAGGGTTCGCATAGAAGAAAGATATTGATTATGATGAAATTTTTTCTTCTATTGTTAAAATGACTTCAATTAAAACTGTTTTAAGCCTAGTGGTTGTAGAGGATTTGCATCTTGAATAGTTAGATGTAAAAACAACTTTTCTCCATGGGGATTTGGAGGAAGAGATTTATATGTAGCAACCACAAGGGTATGAGGTCAAAGGGAAGGAGAAATTAGTATGCAGGTTGAAAAATATCTTGTATGGCCTGAAGAAAGCTCCAAGGTAGTGGTATATGAAATTTGACAGGTTTATGTCATAACAAGGTTATAGTAGATGTTATTCTGACCATTGTGATTATTTTAAGAGATTGGATAATGGTAACTATATTATCCTATTATTGTATGTAGATGACATGCTTGTTGTAGGGTCTAACATGTAGGATATAATTATGCTTAAAATAAAATATGTAGATTCATTTGTAATGAAGGATTTGGGTGTTGCAAAGCAAATCCTTGGTATGAGAATACCAAGAGATAAGAAAAATCATAAATTTATATTATCTCAGGATGAGCACATTGAGAAGGTGTTGGAAAGATTTAATATGCAGGATGCAAAACTTGTTAGCACACCTGTGGCCAATCATTTCAAACTGACCAAAGAGATATATCCTAAGACACAGAAGGAGATAAACTACATGTCCAAGGTTCCTTATTCATAAGTAGTTGGTAGTTTGATGTATGTGATGGTGTACACAAGGCTAGATATCACACATGCAATGGAAATTATGAGCAGGTTTATGAGCAATCCAAGAAAACAACGTTGGAAGGTAGTGAAGTGGATTCTTAGATATTTGAGAGGTACTGTCACTCAGGTATTATGATTTGGAGGTTCTAACATTGCTTTACATGGATATGTTGATTCAAATATGGTAAGTGATATAGACAACAGGAGTACCATAGGGTATGTTTTTACTGTAGGTGGAACTACAATATGTTGGATTTCAAAATTATAGAAGGTTGTTGCTCTTTCAACAATGAAAGCAGAGTATGTTGTTGTTACAGAGGTTAGTAAGGAGATGATTTGGTTACAAATATTTATGGAGGATTTTGGAAATAAGCAGGAGAATACCATATTATATAGTGACATTTAGAGTGCCATTCATATTGCAAGGAATTCAACCTTCCATTCCAAGACTAAACATATATAGACTAAGTACCATTTCATACGCTCGGTATTGGAAGATGGATAGTTAAAATTGGAGAAGATACACACTAGCCAAAATCCTACAGATATGTTCACAAATGCAGTGACCAGGGAGAAACTAAGTTCTTGCTCAGTTTTGGTTGGTCTTCAAACATGAAAGTAAAAGGTGAGAAAATTTCTAGGTTCAAAGTTGAAGCGTAGTCCAGCAGGTGCAGAAGCGGTGGAGTTACTGTGATCATTCTCCAAGTGGGATATTGTTGGTTGTGGAGCATGATTAATTTGGAGGCCTTATTTTCAGTCGCACTTGGACCCACTCCACAAAGGGAGGTGTAGGGGGGCATCGCCCCCCTACTAGTGTCACCATGGGGGGTCTAGGGGTCAACTACCATTTAGTATTAGGTCATAAATCAAACGATGGATTTTAGGCAAGCTATTTTACCCTAAAATTATAACACGCTTTTTGCCCTAAAATTATAACATGCTTTTGCTCTAAAATTATAATGCGCTTTTTTTCCCTAAGATTGTTACATGTTTTTTTGCCTTAAAATCGTAATGCACTTTTTTAAGAGGATGATGCACGGTGGCTATATTGTATTGTAGTGTGTTTAGTTGTGTATGGTAAATTGATGATGATAGAGTGAAGAGGAAGTTACAACGGATCTGCAGTAGGTTGTATCCCTTCACAGTTTTTCTGGATGAAATAAAATGTCTGGTTGTTTTCTCCATGGACGTAGCCCATATTGGATGAACCACGTTAAAGCTGTGTCTCGTGTATTGCTTTATTCTTCTATGTTTTTATTTCCATATTTATTTATTGCTCGTGTTTATTATTTAATCCTAACATAAATGAGTGTCAACATTACATTCCTTACAATGCTTTTCACCCTTTTGTGATTTGGTGGTTGTAGCCCCTGATTTCTTCTTGCCTTTACTGCTAGAACCCTTGGTTTTCTCTATAGGCTTGGAGGGTTTAGATGAATTTGATGCCTTATTATTATTTATTGGCTTTTTGGCCCTCATTTCTAGATATATGGCTTTAATGCATACCTCATAAATGTCCTTGGCATCAAATAATGCTAGTTCTATCCTGATCTAATAAGACAAGCCACACTTATATTTCTTAAAAATTTGAGGATCTCGAAGATTAACGCCCATTAACATGGCTTTTTTTCTAAATTTTGTGGTGTATTCTTGGATTGTTTGGTCCTACCTAATCTCAAAAATATTCATCTCTCCTCCATATTATCTTGGTATCCAATAGCATAAAATTGAGCTCTTATAGCCTTCACAAATTTTGCTCATGTTTCTACAACTGGCTGTTGATTTCTTGCCGATCTAACCATATTGTGAGAGCATGGCCACCCAATTTCAATCTAGCAAAGTTGATTTGTTGTACCTTTATATAAGACTTAGTACTGAAGTAAACCTCCAATTTCTTCAGCCATCCATCTATTTTTTTAGGATCTAACTCCCCTTCATAGGCTAGAATATCAATTTTGACCTCCATTTTAAATGTATTTGCTATCAAGGGTTGTGATGAGACATTCTCAAGCTATGGATTCAGATCCTTCAACCTCCTTTTTATTCTCATCATTGGAAGCACTAGACTCACTTTCAAATTCTGAATCTGATTTCTTCCTTCCCTTCCTTGATTTCCTTTCTTCTTTAGAAAGCATCATCTCCATCAAGCTTTGGAGAGTGTTTTCCATTTCAATAAATCTTCTCTTGAATTCGTTGTTGGACATTGTTGGAGAGTTAAGTTCTAATTGTTTTACCATTTTATCAGATCTGATCCTTCTTCTCCCAATATTTGGGTTGTATATGGTTAAGTCCTTTCCTTGGGATTTTTTTCCTTGCATACATGGTTCTTAAAAAAATAGCTTTGATACTAAAATTGATCCGTAAAGAGCCAAATATTGACTCTTTTCTCAAACAGATTAGAGATCATGCTCAATCCCTTAGCTTAGGTTAATTAAATGTATCCAAGCTTTTATTTTATGCTTTAGATTATATGTTTCCAAATATCTAATCTACTTATAAAATTGGAATTAAAACTTCGATATTGCAAAAATGAAATTCACATACACAATCACAAATTGCAAAAGAACATAAGATTTTTACATGGAAACCCCAAAATGGGTAAAACTACGGCCCAAATTAATTGGAAAAATTATTATTAGGAATCAAAACGGATACAAATCCTTACTGATATTCAATTGGCTATATTCATCAACTTGTTCTCCCCAATATCTACTCTTATTTTTTCCTCCCCTGCCTCTTGGTTCTCCCAATGCAGATGTAGCAATTAAACCCTCACAATGTGTTGTTCCCCTCTTCTTAAATGAGTGTTTGTATTTAAAATCAGATCCTTTTCTTAAATGAGTGTTGGTATTTATAGCCAGCCTCTTTTCTTAAATGAGTGTTGGTATTTATTGTTCACTCACTTGCAAACTCGTATGTAACATGCCTATAGGTGTATTTTGAGCATAACTTTAATTACACTACTCCAATTGACCTCTACTTATGCTTGTTGGAAGCATATTTGAATTACCTATCCAACGGTACCACTTGGAGCACCATAGCACTTGAATTTTGGAAATTACAACCAATTTCCTATTATTCTAAATAACTTTCTTTTGACTACCATAACTTTATGTGCTAGTGTCCATTTTCTAAGAAACCAATATAAGAATATGCTCTTTGAAACCAAATTTCTAACAGTACTAGTTTTGTCCAATTTGACCTAGTAACAAAGAAGTTGTGGCTTTTTGAAGATGTCCTTGTAAGTAGTTTTGAGCAACGTCGAAACACCCATACATTTTGGGACTTCGAAGTTTAGTAATTTGGCCATAACTTTGGCCTCGATTGTCTATTTTGAGAAATTCAAAGAGTGTTAGAAAGCTCCTTCTGAGATGAACGTCATGGAGTCATCCACATTCACCCAAATTTCTTGGATTTTACTAGAATTTAAAAACATAGGCCTTACTTTATTTGTCCTCCATACTCTATTCCAACAAGTGTTGATTGCTTCAAAGCGAGGATTTTACTCGGAGCTCCTTCCACACTTCCTATAGATGACCTTTTAGTTGGTATCCTGATCAAATGCGTCTCACTATTTTTGTTAGTCCCAAAATGGTGATGGCATAACAATTGTATCAAGTCGTGATTCTTTATTTTGGATTTGCCTTCCCTAGATCGAGATGTCGTATTGTGTAAAGAAGCATTCAAAAAATAAGGGAGATTTATGCTTAGATAAGGATTGTCCTCACCATGGCATAGATGGATGAGCATTTCTAAATGGGATCCAAACAATGCAACAAATTATCCATCACATGTTACATACTTCATTATCCATAGTGTGATGTCATCCCATGGTTTGGGTAAGCTGGTCTACTTAATTTCTTTACAATGATCATTTTGAACATCATAAACCAACTAAAAATCTCCTTTCTTCTTGAATCTAGAGAAAAGCATAATGAGCCCCTCCTTGTCTAAAAAACTTCCACACTGGCTAGTGGTAATCCTGTCACCTTGTTGAGCACCATAGGATTCATAAATATTTTAACCCCCTTGACATTAGCTAATTCATTGCATAAAATTTGAGCAAATTCTTCTAAAAGTTCAAGATCATGCGCCTTTAAGTGACAAAAAAACTACAACCATCCCATGCATTCAAAAATCTATGCAACTTCCTAATTATGCAACAATTCAATGATACCCTATGGTTCAAATCTTCATTTATGTCCCATGTTCCTTTTCTTATACTCTCTATGGAAGCTAGTTCTATGAAAATGGGTGAAACATAGTGGATGTCAAAGGAAGGACAATGATGGCAGAGCTTTGTTTACATGTGCATGGGAAAGGTGGCCTATTTACTTCTATTACCTTGTCATCATTCATCAAAATGGGGTAAATCTGAAGGCAGATCCTTGTTCAACCATTGAGTGTCACTTGGACAGTGGGTAACTACCAGGGTGGATGGAAAACCAAGTCTGAAAGACGTGCACATAGAAATTATTTTGAATCTCTTGCGAGGCTAAGTTTTTCATACAAATCATGCTTTCTTTTCTTAGCATTGGAATCACCTGATTTCTTCTACCAAGTTTCCATGGAATCATAACATTGTCATCCCTTACTTGCCAATAGAATACCACCACATGGACATTTTAAAATTTGAGCATTTTGAAATACCCTTGTTCGATGCTAAGTAACATTACGACTACCTGCAACTTCTGGCACCACGTGAACAAGTTTGATGCCCAACCAAAGGGTATTGAAAAAACCCTCATGCTAATCAAACTAATTTCAATCCTTCAAGGTCCCCTATGAAACCTCTCTTTTGTGCACCATAGGCTATGATATTGTTATGGCTATGCAAAAATTATGATATCGAACAAAGTAAGAGAAGAAAATATACCTTACTAAAAGAGATTGATTACGATGCTTTGAAAGGGTAGGGACTTGCAATTAAGTCAAGATAGCATTAGGGTTAAAACAAACCAAAAGAAATACAAGGGCACACACCAAAACACACACACACACACACACACACACACACACACACACACACACACACACACACACACACACACACACACACACACACATATATATATACAAAAGGAACCTCCAATTCTGGTTTTCAATTTGCTTTTTCCCTATTTACGTCCACAAGGTATTTTCACAACCAAATTTTTATTTTCAAGACTAGTATACCAAAAACTAGTTTACATACTAGTCTTGGCCCAATGGCGTCCCTAAGGGGGTTTTGACCATTGGATCTCATTTTTTTCAATTTTTTTTTTAAAATGCAATTGGACACAATCATTTTTCATTTTTAATAGGAGAAGAGATTTCTCCCACAAAATCCATCTTAAACTATGAAAACAAGTAGAAAAGTCTTCCTTTGATATTGTTTAATGGTATAATTTCAACCGATGTCCATTGACCACCATCTTTCATCTCAAGCCATTAATAGGTACTAGTCACACGATGCCTTTGTCAAAAAATTGATCAATCTCATATGGTCCTAGTCATTGAGTCTAGAGCTTGCCCTTGAATTCAAGGTAGCAGGAATCGAACAACACCCAATCACCTGGCTTATACTAATTGCTTTTGATATATTTATCATGCCATATTTTGTTGTTGTTGGATCATATCGATCTAGTGAAGGGCATCCCTTCATAGCTCATCAAGTGCACTAAGTTTTAGAACTCTTTCTTATTGTACCTACGATAACTCAATACCAACATCAAGTGCAATGCGTAAAGTTTGTAATTCAAATTGAATAGGCAAAATGGGTTTCTTTCCATACACTGATTCATAAGGGTTAGTCTAGTGGTGGATTTACAAGTAACATTATAAGCCCATACGACATCTAACAATATATTGGCCCAATATCTCCTATATAAAGCTATTGTATTTATCAAAATATTTTCTATTTCTCTATTAGTAACTTCAACTTGGTCATTTTCTTGTGGGTGGTATGGTGAAGAATTTTTTTGTTTGACTTGAAATATTCCATGAATGAATGGATAATATTTGATGCAAACTAGGGTCCTTGATCTGACACAATATCACTAGGGACACAAAAGGGTTGAAAGACATGTTCATACAAGAAATGAGCTACTTTGTCCTCGTGAGCATATTGAAGTGCAATTATTTTGGCCCACTTAGTTACATAATTTATGCAGACAATGATATGTAGTTTTCCTTGAGATGGTGGATTAATAGGTCCTACAAAATCTATGCCTCATTTCTCAAATGGTTCTAGAACTAAGGTTGAAGAGGCATTTCATTTTGTGTTGTAGGTTTTCCCATTCTTTGATGTTGATCACAATGGAAAATGTATTTCTTCACATCCTTATGAAACGAAGACCAGTAATATCCTACTCCAAGAATATTTTTTGTGGTTCATTTTATCAGATAGTGTCCTCTAAAAGGTTAATCATGATATGCTTGAATTATGTCATAGACCTCATATTCCCTCATACACCTTCACAAATCATGATCAAGTCCACATTTAAATAACAGTAATTTTATCCATTGGAATGATGAACTTTGTTGTACTAGTTGGCATATTTCATTTGGAGTGAGATGGGAAGCAATATTCCTAGTGACTAAGTAGTTAGAAATATTTGCAAACCATGGAGTGAGAAAATATTACGAAAAAATGTTCATTAAGAAAATAATCATCCATTGGTTCTTTCTCTCCGATAGTATTTAGTCTTGACAGGAAATCAACAACTATATTTACTCTATCAGGTCTATCTACAATAGTGATATCAAATTCTTGGAGTAACACTAGCCATCTGATCATCTGTCCACTTACCATTGGTTTATTCATTAAGTATAACTACAAAGTGATCAGTATATGCATACATAGGGTATCTTGTGATATAGTAATAAAATTTGTTAATGGCATAGATTACTACCAAAAATTCTCTTTTGGTTGTAGTGTAATTCTTCTTAGCACCCATTAAGTTTTTACTAATATAATAGATAACATAGTTTTTCTCATTTTCCTCATCTTGTTGACCAAGGATAGCACCTACCATGGTGTTGGAAGCATTAGTATGGATATGGAATGAAAGCTTCCAATTAGGTCCTCTTAGTACTAGTGCGGTGGTCAACTTTTCCTTGATGGCTTCGAATGCCTCTTGACATTCTTTGGTCCATTTGAACTCAACATTTTTGGTAAGGAGGGTAAATAATGGAGCAACGAGCTTGCTAAAGTTTTCAATGAAATACCTATAATAACCAACATGTCCTAAGAAGCTCCTAACGTTTATTTGAGTTTGAGGTGGAGGCAACTAACTTATGATCTCTATTTCCTTAGGGTCTACTTTAATGCCTTGTGTTGAGATATCATGCCCTGGTAAGATACCTTCATCCATCATAATTAAGCACTTTCCATTGCTTAAGGATAGATTATGGGCTTCACACTGGGTAAGGAATCAATCCATATTATGGAGGACTTCATAAAAGGTATCCCCATAAACCGTGAAGTCATCCATATATACTTCAACACATTCGTTAGTCAGATCTATGAAAATAGAGAGATCAACCCACTGAAAAGTTGCAAGAGTGTTGCACAACCCAAAAGTAAGACTTTATAGGCAAATGTTCCCCAATGGCATGTGAAAGTAGTTTTATCTTGATCTTTCGGTGCCACTTGTATTTGATTGTACCTGCTAAAATCATGTAGGAAGGAAAAGTATTTCTTCCTAGAGAGGATACCAATTGATTGATCTATGAAAGGTAATGAAAAATGGTCTAATTTATGTGGCCTTATTAATTTCTTTGTAATTGATACACTCACATGTTTCCATTCTTTTTTGGAACAATGATCAATGGTGAGACCCATTTAGATAAATCCTACCTCTAGTAGTTTCTCAATATCAGTCTTTACCATGTACCTCAAAGCAGGTTTTATCCTTCTTTGGGATCGATGGATAGGTTCTTCTCAGTAGTATAAATTCTATGAGTGCATATATTGGGATGGATTCTCTTCATATCACTATAGTCCTATGCAAATGCATGGACATGTTGGATTTAAACATTTTTTTTTTTTGGTAGTGGCCACAAGGGGTAAACAAATTGTGACCACGAGGGAACCATTACATAACATATCCGCAACATGTGAGGCGAGAGATTTGAACCTGGGCCTCTCAGCAACTAGAGAGGTTTAACTACCCACTTGCTCTCCAACTCCTCTACATGGGCGGATGTTGGATTTAAACATTGAATAGCTAAGCTTCTTCTACATTTAACAACTAATTTTTGATGTTGATAGATTTTCCTACATGCAATTCTATTTTCTTGGTGCTTGGTAGCATAGAATTGACTCCTTTCCTTGCCAATGAGTTTAAAGGACATTGGTGGGGTAGCAGGGAATGAAATATTAGTATATTATTTTTTAGTAAGACCTGTAGGAGTGATGTTTTCTAAAGGATATTTGAAGGATGTGAGGAGATTCCTTTGTTGTTTATGTGGTAGGGTGCATGAACTATTATGTAGTGATATAGGTGACAAAGGTTCAAAATTTCCATCCTTGTCTTTCCATAGAAATATTGTTTAAGATTTTCACTTTTAGGATGTGTCTTTGTATCAACAACTTATCTGAAAGCAAGAACCTATCTAGCCTTTCAAGAATGCATGTTGAGCCTTATCTTCTGTTGGACCAATTCATAAAACCATTGGTTGGATTGATATCTACTAGATGAAGGTTGGCAATGTATTCCTCATGAGTTCTAAACTCCCATCCAACTTCCTACTTCCTCCCATTTTTTCTTCTAAAGAGAGGATAGAGTTGAAATCTCCTCCTATCAAAGCCCAAGCTTCAGAGAATTGAGAGGTGATAAAAGTTATATTTCTCCATACTGTTCATTTTTCTTCTATGGTACATGGAACATAGACATTTATATAAAGTATAACCTGATCTAAATATTTGTTTTGGGCAACCATTTCTAGCAATCCCTTACTTCCCAACATGTATTGTATTGTAATTTCCTTTGGATCCCAAAGACATGTCTCTCCTCCCGAGGCCCCTTGGATGCTGAGGGACACTACTTTACTGAATGACCACATATTTTTCGCTATTATTTCCATTTCTTCAAATGAAATCTTTATCTCTTGAAGAAAGAGAATTTGAGGCTAATTTGTTTGAATCATTATCCTAATTTCTAATTGTTTAGAAAGACTTCCTTTAAGTCCCCTAATATTCCAAGTGATGATCTTCATAATTAACCAGATTTGAAGAACTGGGTAAGAATTGTTACCTTAACTTTCTCAATTAACTTTGACCTTCCTATGCCAGATGATGCTGGTTGGAATTAATAAAATTGCTTATTTCCAATGTTATATTTTATAATATATTTTTTTTGAAAAATAATTTGAAAAAATTATATTAAAATAAAGATCATTTACAAGTTGGGATGAGACTCCTCCTAGCCTTAGCCAAAGAGAACACATGTTTACAATAGTAAAATAATATTTGCATTGGAACCAAATCTCCTAAACCATATTCCTACAATGGTTGTCCACCTATTTACAACTATAAAAGAAGATCTACATTGGAGCCAAATATCCTAAACCATATTTCTACAATGGTTGTCCAAATTAGCTAAACACTGGATTTGCTCACCAACTTGCCTAATCATCTCATCCTCAATAGTCATGTCACTGTGCCACTAAACCCCTACCTCCTTAGTATCCATCTTAGCTAGGAAGTCTTCCATTTTATTTAGATCTCTACTCACATAAACTGGAATCACATCATCTAATTCCCTCCACAATTTCTTAATTTGGTTGTCAAGTTCCTCATGCAATCCAAAGCTCCTACCAATATTTATGAATCCGATTCTAGGATTACCCTCCTGTAACCTTGTTTTAATACCCAAATAGAAGAATATTTGATAGCTAAGGCTTTCACTTCATTATTTGTGGCCCTTCCCAAGTGTTGCAGTTCCCAATAGAGCATTGTCCCAACATGATTCCTGCAAACCACTCCAATTCTAGCTCTACCCGGATTGCCTTTTATAGCTCCATCAGTATTAGTTTTAATCCAACCTTTTGGAGGTAGTTTCCAAATAGCTCTGTCCTACCCCTCTTGCACTTCAACTTCATTTTCCATTATCCCTATAATAGCCCGTGTTTCCTCTTTAGCATACACTGCCACAATTTCTGTGAGTTTGCTCCAAATGACCTGCCAAATGCCATATAAAGTTGAAAAGGTTTCTCTAAAAATTATGCTATTTCTCTCCATCCACACTTACCACCAAATGAAGTTTAATACAACTTGCAAACTAATACAAAGAGCTTTAGATTTAAATCTAACCCTCTTCCATATTACCCAAATATTGATCTGATTCAAATCACCATTAATTCCAATTTATATGATAAAAACCATCGTTTCGAGATTTGGTGTGTGAATGGGTACTCAAACATCAAGTGGTAAGATGTTTCATCGCTCTTGTAGCATAAAACACATTGAGATGGACCGATGATTCCCCTATGTCTGATATTATCAAAAGTAAGAATTCCATTGTGCATGAACTACCAGACAAAGAAGTTTACTTTCAACCAATCCTTGGACTGCCAAATATTTCTCCAATCCTCAACTTGATATGCATGAGGAGGAGGTTTTGGAAGGATCTTATCATATCCATCCATCATTGTGTAGACACCAAGGCTCTCATAGCCCCAGACTAATTCATCCTCCTCATCTCTACTTGTGAGAAATATTTCTGCCAAGATTTTAGTCATGATGGGTGTCAATTTTGAAGGGATTGGAATTGGCCACTCATCCAACTTTTTAAACTGTTTAAACTTATAATCCAACATGGCTCTTTTTATTGGTTGCAATTTTGGGAATTCAACAATGATATGTGGGTATTGATCCCATGAATCTGCCCAAAATCATGCCTTCTCCCCTCTCCCCACTTTTCAAAATAATTCATCTTTCACTACTTGAGATCGTAACTTTCGAGTCTGCCACATTAAGGACCCATTACCATCCAAAGGGAAACAACCCACCTCATTTGGGTTTACTTGTCCTAAATATTTAATAGCTTAAACTCTACTGAATAAAGAAGTTGGTTGGGAAATCCACCTCCAATAAAGCTTTCCATCCAAAGCTTTATTATTTAACTCTGATCTCCTTAGTCCCAAACCTCCCTTTACCTTGGGTTGGCTTACTTTCTCCCAAACCTACTAAGGCCCTTTTCCTCTCTCCTTTTACTCCTCCCCATAGAAATTTTCTAGCCATCTTGTCCAACTCTTTTCATATGGTATGTGGGGCAACAAGGATAGAAAATTTATAAATTGGCATGGCTTGAATGATTGACTACAAAAATGTTAATCTACCCCCATAGCTTAACCATTTGTGATACCAATAATTAATTCTTTCCTTGATACAATCTAAAATATTCCTCCATATATCTATTTTTATTTTTTTAAAATGCAAAGGGACCCCCAAGTATACTATTGGGTGAGAAGTCCTTGTGAATTCCAAGATCTCTAAAATTCTATCCTGAAGTCTTTGATCAAGATTGAAAAGGACCACTTTGGATTTTTTGTTATTGATGACTTGGTTTGTGGCCCTAAGGTAGATATTAAGTGTATCTCTAGTCATTCTTGCTTCCTTGAAGTTGGTCACTCCCACCAATCCTGTGTCATCCACAAAATATAGGTGAGTCAAAACTTCCTCACCCACCTTGATACTTGTTAGCAAACCTTGCCGTCTTCTCCTCAAGATGAGTCTTGTTGTGGTTGTTCCACAATGTACCCCAAAATTGGGGACCCATATTTTTGTTGTTGTGTTAGGGTATTTTCGTTTCATTTTCAATGGTTAGTAGGTTACTTGCTTTTCGGTTGTAGTTTTTGTTAATTTGTTGTCGTCAATTTATGGTTGATGATTTTTATCATCAATTTATTGTCGACGATGTTTTATCATCATTTTGTTGTCGACGATGTTTATCATCATTTTTTTGTCGATGATTTTTATTGTCAATTTTTCATCGACAATGTTTATCGTCAAGTTTTTATCAATGATTTTTATCGTCAATTTGTAATTGACGATTTTTATCGTCAGTTTGTTGTTGTCAAGTTTTTATATTATATTTGATGTTAATGCTTTTATTCTCAAATTTTAAGTTTGATTTCATTTGTATGTTTCAAAAATATATATATATATATATATATATATAAACAAAGTAAAAAAAATAAAGAAAATCATAATGAAATAAAAATATTAATATTCTTATTCTATTGGAGTGGCATATTCCTATTCTATTGGAGTTTCACCCTACTTTAATACCTTTTTCATGAAAATTAAATGGTTTCATTGTTTTAATTTATGAGAGATATTCAACTTAAGATATGTTATATCACTCGGTATTAATATTACACAGTATGTGCAGGTATCTAGGATGCTAGAAGATGGGACGCACGAGGCGATTAGACAACCAACGTCGAATTGAATCCAACCAAAGGATGCGGTCGAAGGCGTGTGATGAATTAGTAGCTCCCGCAGATGATGAATAGTTCGACACGTTCAATATTGAAGATCTGGAAGCTGTAGACCAATGATGTGGAGCCAAACCCTGACACTGAACGGAGTAGCAACACTGGACAAGTACAGCGTGGACGACGCTGTGGAAGCTGATAGAGACAGCCAATCTAAAGTAGACAGACCCGTCAACGTGGGCATCGACCAGTATGTCGAGATCTTTGGCTGGGGTGGAATGGGCGAATATCGAGTCGTGTGGGCCACGACTCCCAATGAGGAAGGCCGCGGGAGTGTAACTGTTGACACTCGAAGCATTTGAAAGAATACAGCCCGTCAAACCGTTGATTAGGGTTACGGATGATCATTTTCATATTTCACATAAGGTATTCGAACGGGATCAAAGGAGATTTTTGAACCATCAGATGGGTTATCACTCTACGGAGCAGCAGCATGTACGTCTACAGGGTCGAAGAGACGATGCTATAGGCAGAGACGTATAGGGGATCATCATCGGTGGAGTTCGATGCCGTCATTTAGGATTACAGAGTGACCACCTCCCGGTGGCTGTGTAGAGCCATGGGTTCTCGCCATCGCACAAGGGTGTGGTGACCAGTTTGTCACCATTTAATATAAGGGGTATGAATTATGTTAAGGAATATAAAAGTTTGGGAGCCGTAAGGGCAAAGTAAGATTTAATTTTTTTTTAAAAGGGAGTTGGGGTGCAACGCAAACGTTTGGGCTTTGGATCTTCTTCGGAGGTTCAAAGTTCAAACCGCTTTGGATCTTTTTCGGAGGTCCAAGGTTCAAACCGTGGCGTGGGTGAGTGGGTGGGTGTGCGTGAGTGGATGAGGAGGTGGGTGTGTGTCCTGGTGGAGTTGTTGTAACAAGTTGGGGGATTTCTGGTCAAAACCCCATCTCTTAATATTTAAAAAAAAAAAAAAATGTAGAAGGGAGTCATAAGGCAAAAAATAAGATTTCAAATATTTTTATTTATATTATAATGTTAAAAGGAAGTCATAAGGGAAAATGAAATATTAAAATTTTTTATTTTTAACATTATAAAGAAGAGGGAGTCATAAGGGGTGTCAATGATTTTTAAGAGGTGTTGTCCTTGGATTTTTTTTTTTATTGGTTGAAAGTTATGATTATTGGGAGTATTTAAATATGATTAAAATTTTAAGACATTTGTTTTATATAATATTTTCAATATGTCACGAGGGGAAGTTGAAACGAAGAAAGGTGTTGAAACCTTAAATACCCAAGGAGGTCATTGTAAAGGGGCTAGAATTTTTTGTAAGAAAAGACTATTTTTGAAGAAATCGAATGCATACATTTTGGCAAGCATACACTTTGTGAGCAAAATCATAGGAGGCTATTTGTTGAGGGTTATTTTTTTAATCGTTTATCCTCTTTTACTGCATCAAATTTTTTAATTTGTATCTACGTATTTAATGCCTTTAGGGGGTTATATTAGGTGAAGATTAAGATTGATGTAAACATTATTCAGTCCTTTGAGTCTTGCACTTGATCTAATCTGATTGTGTTTCATGCAGGTTTGTTTAGATCAGGTTACCTTCAGACTTGTCTCATTATCTGTGGTTTTGCAGGGTAGGGGAGTATGATATCAGGATTTGCATGCATGATTTTCTAGCATTGGTGTAAATAGATTAGATTTGTTTCTATAATTTGTTTATTGGGTTTTGCATGAAGTCTTTTTTTTTGTTTATTGCTTTACATTCTGGTCCATTTTCCAAAATTTTAGTTCTATCATTTTGGTCATTTTCCAGAATTTCTGTACTTTGTTTTCAGTTCTTTCCATTCTGGTCACTTCCAAAATTTTTGCATTTTGTTTTCAATTCTTTCTATTTTGGTCATTTCCAAAATTTTTGCATTTTTTTCCCAGTTATTTCCATTCTGGTCCTTGTCTAGAATTTTTTGCAAGTTTTCTGTTTAGTTTATTTGCATTTTGGTCCTCATCCAGAATTTATGCACCTCCAAATTGCACCAAACTTTCCAATTTTCAAATCTAAATTTTAAGATAAAATCAACCTAGGAGGGAGGGTACTAATGCCTACTCTACATTAATGGTAGATAATTCAAATGAATGCTAACTTACTAACTGGCTAACATGTTCAAAGTCTAACTTAGCATTTAGTAGAACATTCATAATGAAGATAAAATGAATCTACTAACTGTAAAATGAATCTCACATTAAAGACATGGGCTTTAAATGAAGTGGACTATTCCATGCATCTTTTCATTTTTACACCTTTAATATGAAGATAAAATGGACTTGCTAACTGGGATTCAAGGTAAGACAGATTAATGCCAAGAATTTTTAAAGGAATCACTTTTCACATGAGCAAAATGCACATCCATTTTAAATATTAAGGAAGGAAATCACTAAGCATGTATTAATTAAACCATCAAGGCCCCTTGTTAACTATCACTTGCAGGTTATTGAGCTAGTTCTAGCATATATTTTCTCAAATGATCTTTGCTTTCACATATATATGCAGAATGCTTGTGTTACAGAACCTTGGAGAAATTCGAGTTTTCACTTAATTTATTTGCAAGAGAGTTTTTAATTTAATACTCTGATTGTGGTGACCATTTTGCAATAGGGTAAAATATTCACTCGACAAGTCTACTCAAGCCTCCAGCTAATATGAGAAAAAGATAGAGGTAACAAGGATCTCCTTGATGAAGACTATGAGTAGTTTTAAATGGATGCGAGGGAAGGCCCTTGATTAACACTAAGTACGTCGAAGTAGAAACACAGCTTATGACCCACTCTATCCAATCATGAGAGAAACCAAAGGTTTCCATCATATTTGACAAGAAGCTCCACTCCACCCTATCATAAGCCTTTGACATATCCAATTTTATGAACATTCCTCTATTGCCAAATTTTTGCATTAAATGGATTAACTCCTAATCTAGAACCACACCATCCAACATTTGCCTGCCCTCTACAAAACCCCCTTTCTTCGAGGAGATAATTCTATGTAGAAGAGGTTTTAGCCACTCAACCATTACCTTTGTGATTATTTTATATATGACATTGCATAAGGCAATAGGTCTATAATCTGAAATATGCATCCCTCTCCCCTGTCAAAATTAAGGCAAAAAATGTATGATTTAATGCTTTATGCATTCTTTTAGTATCTTTGGACTCCTCTATAACAACCATTACATCATCCTCCAAGTTATCCTAGAAGGCCTGAAAAAATTCAATTGGAAAGCCATCTGGACATGGTGTTTTTTGGTAATCATTCCAAAGACTACTTTCTTCAATTCCTCTCTATCAATGGGTTTAAGTAAGACCTGATTTTATTCTTCAAATATAACAAAGGGTACGACAACACGAAATTCTTTTTGAGTGTCTTCATCTTGCACCATACTTTCCTTAAACAGTTTAAAAAAACAATCCATTGAATGGAAATGCATACCTAAAAATTGTATCAAAGGAGTGTCCATTCTCATCCTGAAGAGCTTCCATGTTTGATTGTCTCCTAGCACAAGTAGATTGATGGAAAAATTTGCTATTTTTATCACCTTCTAATAGCCAAGTGGTTTTTGCTCTCTATTTCTAGTAGATTTTCTCTTGGTTGTCAATGTTCTCAACCGCTTTACGCAATGCATCATCATCTTCTTTGATTTATTCTGTAATTGTTCCTTTCCTAAAGTGTCTTTGAACCTCATCCCATCTGGCCACCAATGAAGCTCTTTGGACCTATAATTTTATCTTGTTAGCTCACCTCCATTATTTGAGTTGATCCTTATCATAATGAAGCTGCTGTTGAGCATTTGAGGTGTTGTCATTGTTGTCAACACTTCTACTTTTTCTCCTAGTTGGCATCCTATTCATCATGGTGATTATGCTGCAGTTTGGGCAATGTTGCAAAATGTTGTGTGTATTTGAACACACCTTTTACGGAGACTTTGGAGGTATAATTTGTGGTTATTGCATATCTTATTTCTCTTGGTTCTATGTTTATGGCACATTTATTTATGTAAAGGTGATATAAGGTTGCATTTGTATTTTCTATGTGCCTTGGTGCTATATTGTAACATTCAACATTTATTTATTTCCACTATGTCATCTCCAAGTTCCTTGGAATGTGTTCCAAGACTTAGGAATGGAGGGAAAATTGATTTTAATTATTTTATAATGCATCATAAGGGTTAGGAATTATTTCCAATATTTATTGGAATTTATTTTGTGGTGCAAAAATGGAAATATGCTAATTGGGGTGTTCAACTTGTTGTGGGACCCACTTTATGACATCCGTCATAGTGGTGTAAGGAAAGAATATTTTGCTGCCCTATTTTTGTGGGATTTTGGAGATATGGGACGTGATAATTGCCAAATTAGTGTTTAGACACTTTGGAATATTATTTTTGTTGTGTAAGAGCATCTCCACTTTGATTGGCAGCTGGTGAGTGTGTGTAGTGGTGCTGGCAACAATTTCTTTTTTGGCAAATTAGAAATTTCCTCAACTTGGGCATGATTTTTTGAGTGATTTTCTACTCATGGTTTTGGAAACCATTTATGGTTTCTCTCCATATCATTTCTCTATAAATTCAGTGTTTGAGATGGTGGTATTATGGAGTTTTTGTTGAGAGTAACAGGGTGCTGCCGGAATGCTGCCAAAATTTCTGTAGAAGACATAAGTGTATAGATTTTAGCATGCAGGTTTGGGAACCTATTGTGGATGGAGAGAGAATAATTTTGATATGTTTATTGCAGGTGTTGGATCATATTTGATAGAAAAATAATTTTGCAGTGGTTGGGTGCACAGTTGGTTTGCAGCAGTGTTGTTGGTTTTGAGCTTGCAGGCTTGTTAGAGCTTGCTTTTACTGGAAGCATTTTTATGCTTTATTTTTCATCATATTATTATTATTTTGATCTGATATAGGTGGGTTGCAGCCCTCCTTCTGTTGTGGTAGAGAAACTTTAGTGTATTTCATTTTGAGGCTTGTTCTATGCAGTAGTCATAGCAAGCATTTCTCTTTGGGAGGTTTTTTACCCTTGTGGTTTTCCTCCGGCATATCATGTGTTGTGGGTTGTTTCTCTTGCATATATGTTGCTGCTATACATGAGTTTATTTCTGTTTTAAATCAGATTTCAAATTGGAAATTAAAGTTTTAAATTGCACAGATTCACCCCCCTCTCTCGTGCCATTGTTATACTAACAATTGGTATCAGAGCCTGGTTGTCCTTTTAGCAGCTTAATCAGCTCGGATTGATTCCTGGTTCACAATGGCTAATAGGGATGTCAACACTGGCAAGGTGCCATACTTTTATGGGAGTGATTATGCATTTTGGAGTTACAAGATGATGGACTATTTGGGTTCTCTTGGTATTGGTGTGTATCTTTCAGTTAAGAATGGTTATGCTTTTCCTGCTACAATTCCTACGAATCCTGATGCAATCAAAGAATATGAAAACAATATGAAGGCCAAATCTACTATCACAAATGCTCTTGCACCAAGTGAATTGGTGAAGGTTATGGGTTTGCAAACAGCAAAAGAAGTATGGGATAAGTTGCAAGCTATTCATGAAGGTAATGACAAAGTTAAGGAAGCTAAACTTCAAATTTTTAGAGCTCAATTTGAGAGTCTCCGAATGGATGAGAATGAGGATATTTCTGCCTACATGCTTCGTGTGAGTGAGGTGATCACTTCTCTTAGAGGTTTAGGAGAGACTATCACAGATAGTATTGTTGTGAAGAAGGTTCTTCGTTCTTTGACTTCAAAGTTTGATTCAAAGGTTTCTGCAATTGAAGAAGCAAAGGACTTAAACAATCTCTCACTAGATGAACTACATGGCTCTCTTATTGCATATGAGATGAGAGTTGGTTGCAGCAAGTCTACTGAAAAGGAGAGTGCTTTCAAAGCATTCAAAAACATGAAATTGAATCCACAATCCGATGAAGAGAGATTCTCCGATGAAGAGCAAGCAAACTTTGTTCGAAAATTGAAAAGAGGAAAAGGGAAATACAATGGAAAGTTGCCATTGAAATGTTTTGAGTGTGGGCGCATTGGGCATTTTGCTTCAAAATGTCCTTACAAGGAGCACTTAGATGATGATGGTGAGAGTCACAAGAACAAGAAGGAGTACAAAAAGAAAGCTTCAAGATTTAGCAAGAGATTCTCAAGGAGAAAGGTTTTGATGACACATGAAGATAGTGATTCTTCAGATGAGAGCATAGATGATTCAGATGAAGAGGCTACTGAAGTCCTCTTTATGGCTATTGAAGACAAATCCAATTTAAATGCAAACAAAGAGGATGATGAATCTGAAATTGATTTTGAGGAAGAGCTTGCAATAGCATTGGAACAATATGAAATTGAGAGAAAGAGAAACAAAAGGATGAATGAAAAGATCAAGGAGCTAAACAAACTCAATGAAGACTTGTTGATGCAACATGAAGAGTCAAAAAGATTTGCTGACCAAAATATTTCAGATTTAGAGGAGTCCAATAATGTGGCTACAAAAATGATACAAGACTTAAAAGTTCAAGTTGAAGAGTCCAAGAAAATAATAGATGATCTTAAGAATCGGGTATGTGAAAAATCTGATTTGTGTTGCAAACTAGAAGAGGAGATTGTTACTTTGAGAAAGCAACTTGAAAAGGCTAATTTGGATTTGAGCACTAATTTTAAATTTCAGAAAAGTTCTAATCAGCTTGATGAGCTTATTGGTAGTCAAAGATACACCAAAATCAAGTTTGGTTTGGGGTTTGATGAAGGTGAAAGTTCATATGTTGCCAAAGATGCAAAATCAGTTGGTGAAAGCTTGAAGAATGAGAAACCCATTGTAGAGCAACCCCAAGGAGATAAAAAGAAAGAAGAAAAGGTCTCAAATCAGACCAACAACAGAAATATGCCTTATCATACCATAAAGACCAGCAATGATGAGTTTCAAAAGGTAAAACATCAAATGGGAAGAGCACCTAGAAGGAGTTTCAATTCATGGCATCAAGTTCAATACAAGTATACTCCTTCCTTTTCTGGTTATTGTTTTAAGTGCAATACTTATGGTCACAAGATGATGGATTGTAGGCTTAATGTTAGGCCTAAGAGCTTTGTTAGTCACAACTCATTTGCTCCTCTCATTGATTTTCATGTTGAGTGTTACAAGTGTAATAACTTTGGTCACATTGCTAGAGATTGCAGAACTATTTTTGTGACTAATCAAATGCAGGATAGAAGTAGCAACAAGCCTCCAAAGGTGCAAAACAAGAAATCCATGATGCATAAAGACCATTTTCCCAAGAAGGCCGTGAGGTATGAGGAAGATAAGAAATCAGAAAACAAGCCCAAGATGACATGGGTTGAGAAGGGAAAGTCAAAACAGGAAGACATTACTAAGCATGATTCATTGATTGTTCAAACCGCTTTCAAGGCACAAAGAAAGGCTACATCTTGGATCATTGATAGTGGATGCTCTAGTCACATGACTGGAGATAGAAGGCAACTTACAAGATTGCAAGATTATGATGGTGGTTCAGTAAAGTTTGGCAACAATAACAATGCAAAGATTGTGGGTAAAGGTATGGTCAACATCAACAATGGTAAAATCACTTCTCATGATGTTCTTTTTGTTGATGGCCTCAAGCATAATCTTTTAAGTGTTAGCCAAATGTGTGATAGTGGCAAAGATGTGATTTTTAAATCAGATGGTTGTGAGATTAGATGTGCTATGAGTGGTAAAATATTGGCAAAGGCTACAAGAACTTCAGGAAATTTGTACAATCTTTGTAGTGCAAATGAGAAAACATGCTTGGTTGGACAAGTTGATGATAGTTGGTTATGGCACAAGAGGCTTGGCCATATTAACTTTGATAGCTTGGTTAAGATCAGCTCCAAGAATTCAATAAGACATCTTCCAAAGTTGACTAAGCCAAACAATAGCATATGCGCATCATGTCAACAAGGCAAGCAAACCAAATCACACTTCAAAACTAAGGAATATTCTACAACAAGGCCTTTGGAGCTTGTGCATACCGATGTGTGTGGTCCTATGAGGACTAAAGGAACTAATGGTGAGAGGTATTTCATTTTGTTTATTGATGATTATTCTAGACTAACATGGGTATCTTTCATGAAGGAGAAATCAGAGGCTTTTATTTGTTTCAAAGTGTTTAAGGCTATGGTTGAGAATGATACAGGAAAGAGGATCAAATGCTTGAGATCCGATAGAGGTGGTGAGTTCACTTCTAGTGAGTTTGATAATTTTTGTCATGAGCATGGTATTAGAAGACAACTTTCAGTAGCAAGAACACCTCAACAAAATGGGGTGGTTGAGAGAAAGAACAGAACAGTACAAGAAATGGCTAGAACAATGCTTAATGATTCACAGGTTGCAACTAGATTTTGGAAGGAAGCAGTGCATACAGCAGTATACATACAAAATAGGTGCATGCTTAGAGTTCATAGCCATATGACACCCTATGAACTATGGACAGGAAAGAAAGCTTCAGTTAAGCATTTCAGAGTATTTGGGTCCAAGTGCTACATAAGGAGAGATGAGTACAATCTTGGCAAGTTTGAAGATAGAGCAGATGAGGGGATTTTCCTTGGCTACTCCACCAAAAGCAAGGCTTATAGATGCTTCAACAAGAAGCTTGGAAAAGTGGTAGAAAGTGCAAATGTGAGGGTTGATGAAGGACATGTTCCCAAAGTTGATCTTGAGGAGTCTTCACCATCACAGTTTGAACCATATGAGGAAGAAGAAGTGCAAGATGAAAACAAGCAAGTTTCAGAAGGAGAAGAACAAAGTGAAGCTACCAAGTCACCTCCAAAATACATCAAGAAGAATCATCCAATGGATCAAATCATAGGTGATCCAACACAAGGTGTGCAAACAAGGAGAAAATTGGTAAGACCAAATGAGCAAAGTCACTTTTCATTGTTATCACAAGTTGAGCCTAAATATTTTATTGAAGCTTCTAAGGATAATAGTTGGACTCATGCTATGGAAGAGGAGATTAATCAAATTGAAAAGAACAACACTTGGGAATTGGTTCCAAGACCAATGAACAAAAATGTAATAGGAGCCAAGTGGGTGTTTAGAAACAAGCTCAATGAGGATGGCAAAGTTGTTCGAAATAAGGCAAGATTAGTGTGCAAGGGGTATGCTCAAGTTGAAGGTATTGATTTTGATGAAACTTTTGCTCCTGTTGCTAGATTAGAAGCCATCCGAATGTTTCTTTCTTTTTTTGTTCATAAGAACTTTAAGGTTTATCAAATGGATGTGAAATCTGCTTTTCTTAATGGCAATTTGGAAGAGGAAGTTTATATGGAGCAACCTGAAGGATTTCAGCTTGGGGATGAGAACTATGTTTGCAGGTTAAAGAAGGCTTTGTATGGGCTCAAGCAAGCCCCAAGAGCATGGTATGCAAGGTTGGATAAGTATATTTTGCAGCAAGGCTTCCAAAAGGGTAAGGTTGATAGCAACTTGTACTTCAAAGTTGTTGATTCCCATCAGCTAGTGATTGTTGTTTATGTTGATGATATTATTTTTGGTGGAAGCAAAGATAGTATGTGTCATAATTTTGCTGCTGCTATGCAAAGTGAGTTTGAGATGTCTATGATTGAAGAGTTGTCTTATTTTCTTGGTCTACAAATTGCTCAACTTGATAGAGGCATTTTCATTTCACAATCAAAATATGTCAAGGAAATATTGAAAAAGTTTAACATGGAGGATTCTCAACCTGTGAGTACACCTATGGTAACCGGATGTAAGCTAAGTAAGGATGATGAGTCTCCTCTTGTTGATCAAACACTCTATAGGTCTATGATTGGAAGTTTATTATATCTAACTGCTTCTAGGCCTGATATTTTGCAAGCTGTTTGTATGGTTGCTAGATTTCAGAGTGCACCCAAAGAAACACATGTGAAAGCTGTTAAGAGGATTTTCAGATATCTCAAGGGGACTATGGAATTTGGATTATGGTATCCAAGAGGAAAATACTTCACACTTAGAGCCTACACAGATGCAGATTGGGCAGGATGTGTTGATGATCGAAAAAGCACTAGTGGTGGTGCTTTCTATCTTGGTGACATGCTTGTTTCTTGGCATAGCAAGAAGCAAGACTCAGTATCACTCTCTACTGCTGAAGCTGAGTATATTGCTGCTGCCTCATGTTGTACTCAAGTGCTTTGGATGAAACAAATGCTTGTAGACTTGGGTATTCAGATTGGTGAGCCTATCTCTCTTCTTTGTGACAATACTAGTGCTATTAATATTTCCAAGAACCCAGTTTTGCATTCAAGGACTAAGCACATAGATATAAGGTATCATTTCTTGAAGGAGAAGGTTTCTAATGGTCTGGTTGCTTTGGATTTTGTGCCTACAAAGCAACAAGTTGCTGATATATTCACTAAGCCATTGCCTATGGAGACATTTGAGCATTTGAGACAACTCTTGGGAGTTGTTTCTTCTCCATCTCACTAGATCTTTTTGTTGGTGCACATCCTCAGGGGGAGCTTCTTATGGTCTGATTTTATGCTCCTATTTCTGATATTTCATGTTCATATTTTTTGATGTATGCTTGAGGATGATGGTTGCAGAGTTTGGTGTTGTTCGGGTTGTTCGGTTGTTGCCTAGTTGCTTGGCAACTTCTTGCAGTTTGGTGAGATTTTGTTGGGTATCTCTTTGTTGTTGTAGCTACTATATTTTCATGTTGAATATCAGTTCATTATCAGATTATATATATCACTTATTTTCACAACAGCAAGTTATGGTGTTGTTTGGTGCATTCTATGGTACCCGGTTGTAGTGTTGTGTGGACTAGTGGCACTGTATCTTGTGTAGAACTTCTTTGGGGTGTCTTGTAAACTTTCCCATTGATGTTTTCATCACTAAATTACTGTTATTTCATGTTCACATCAGTTGCAAGTGTCTTGGTGCTTTGGTTTAGGGAGAGTTGTAATGTTTATCATGTTTCAGGATGCATTGTTTGCCCTTTGTCATTGGTTGTCAAAGGGGGAGAGAGTTGGATAATCTGCTTCTTATGCTCTTTGCTTTCAGATCTGTATGGTTGGTGTTAGGGGGAGCCATGTGATGTTGTTTCAGGTCTGAGATGTGTTGGAGAATGTTGCACTTCATGGTTAATGCTTTACAGGCTTTACAGGACCTTCTTGTTGCCTATTTCATGCTTGGTATAGTGTTTTGGTTGTTGTAGATTATTTGGTGTTGCCAAAAATGCCAAAGGGGGAGATTGTTGAGAATTTGAGGTGTTGTCATTGTTGTCAACACTTATATTTTTGCTCCTAGTTGGCATCCTATTCATCATGGTGATTATGCTGCAGTTTGGGCAATGTTGCAAAATGTTGTGTGTATTTAACAACTATTTTCTCGGATGGTTGGACCTTCTGTTGTTTGGCACAATTTGTAAAATTTTCTAGCCTTGATATTAAATCAATTTTTCCCTGGAATGTGTTCCAAGACTTAGGAATGGAGGGAAAATTGATTTTAATTATTTAATAATGCATCATAAGGGTTAGGAATTATTTCCAATATTTTATTGGAATTTATTTTGTGGTGCAAAAATGGAAATATGCTAATTGGGGTGTTCAACTTGGTGTGGGACTCACTTTATGACATCCGTCATAGTGGTGTAAGGAAAGAATATTTTGCTGCCCTATTTTTGTGGGATTTTGGAGATATGGGACGTGATAATTTCCAAATTAGTGTTTAGACACTTTGGAATATTATTTTTGTTGTGTAAGAGCACCTCCACTTTGATTTGCAGCTGGTGAGTGTGTGTAGTGGTGATGGCAACAATTTCTTTTTCGAAAAATTAGAAATTTCCTCAACTTGGGCGTGATTTTTTGAGTGATTTGCTACTCATGGTTTTGGAAACCATTTATGGTTTCTCTCCATATCATTTATCTATAAATTTAGTGTTTGAGATGGTGGAATTATGGAGTTTTTGTTGAGAGTAACAGGGTGCTGCCGGAATGCTGCCAAAATTTCTATAGAAGACATAAGTGTATAGATTTTAGCATGCAGGTTTGGGAACCTATTGTGGATGGAGAGAGAATCATTTTGATATGATTATTGTAGGTTTTGGATCATATTTGATAGAAAAATCATTTTGCAGTGGTTGGGTGCACAGTTGTTTTGCAGCAGTGTTGTTGGTTTTGAGCTTGCAGGCTTGTTAGAGCTTGCTTTTCTTGGAAGCATTTTTATGCTTTATTTTTCATAATATTATTATTATTTTGATCTTTGCTGATATAGGTGGGTTGCAGCCCTCATTCTGTTGTGGCAGAGAAACTTTAGTGTATTTCATTTTGAGGCTTGTTCTATGCAGTAGTCATAGCAAGCAATTCTCTTTGGGAGGTTTTTTACCCTTGTGGTTTTCCTTCGGCATATCATGTGTTGTGGGTTGTTTCTCTTGCATATATGTTGCTGCTATACATGAGTTTATTTTTGTTTTAAATAAGATTTCAAATTGGAAATTAAAGTTTTAAATTGCATAGATTCACCCCCCCTCTCTGTGCCATTGTTATACTAACAACTACTTGTGGAATCTAAACATTGTTGTCCCATTTTTTGGGCATCCTTCTTCCAACCACTGTGGATTTTTATTTTGAAGCTCCTCTTTTTGTAACCAAAATTTTTCAAATTTGAATGGTTTATGATGTTGCATTGTCTTGATCCCCCCTTCCAAAAAAATGGGAAAGTGATCTAAAACTAGACCCTCAAAAATCTAAAATTTTATATTCTATTTCACAAACACCTTTGAAATCAAAAGATGATCTAACTTCACCTTCCTACTATGTGACACCCTCATCTTATTAGTCCAAGTATAGGTGGTTCATGGGCATTTAATATCCACCAAGTGTAATGCATGGACTTGGGCAATCATAAGTCGATCCCCTGGGTCCAAAATTGGGGTTCGCCCTTCTTGATCTCTTCAATATTAAAATCCCCAACAAAAATCCAATCTACATCCTCCCTTGAGACTCTCATGTTATGTATCAATTTTCATTGAAGCATCTGACCATCTAGGTTTTGAGCCCCATAAAAATTTATGATGAAAACCTGCTCAATTGTCACATTGTTCTTAAAATGTGATGTGAGGACACCCCTCCAAGCTATATGTTCTATTATTGTCCATTCAAGAGTGTTCCAAAAAGTAACTATCCCCCCTGAGACCCCTTGGGTAACCACTTCCATATGACCAACACCCCTCCAAAGTTTATTTATTGTTTTACACATAAGATCCAACAATATTTTTGTCTCCTGGATAAGCAAAAAATATGTTTTACATTTTTCTAAGAGTCTTCGAACAACATATTTATGGGTTCTATTGTTTAAACCCCTAACATTCCATGATTGTATAATCATTAGCTACCTTGAAATCAGTAAGAGTCTATTGGCCTCACCGGTCCTCCAGTGATTAGTTTATCTCCTTGAACTACTATCAATTCATTATTTTATTTTCTACCCACTCCTTGAGAGCTGATATTTTTTTCTCTTTTCCACCCTAGTTATCCATAGATTTGGCCTTTCTCTGTTTGTTGCTGCTATACCCATGATGACATCCTTAATTATCGACTGCTCATGGTTATGCACTATCAATACCCCTACAATATCTTATTGTGGTAACTCACTATACTCAATTACCTGTTGTAGTATGGGAGGAGGTGAAAGAGGAGCTTGAACATGGCTGTTATTATTTTTATTATTCCCATCCACTCCTTCCATGAATTGTTCTTCTTCCTGGTCCACTAGTGTCTTGAAGATCTCATACCTATTGAAGGGTTTGAGTTGGGTTTGCTCTTTGCCAGTTTTTTTCTTTTGCCTTCTCCTTCTTTTGGGCTGCTCAAAACCATCTCCGTGTGCTTCTTTGCCTTGAGAAATATTGGTTGTTTCTTTATTGATTGTTGAATTACCCTCCTTAGGAAGATTCGACATTCCTAGAGGAACCTCCATTTATATGTTCATATTGTGTGGGTAGGATCGGGCCAAATGCCCATATTTGTGGTAAACTCTACACCTGAAGGGTAATGCATCATAATCCAGTTGCTAAATCCAAGATAGCCCTATAAGTTCGAGTTCAACTTCTACCAACAAAGGTTGGCTAAGATCCATTTCCACACATAATATAGCATAAACAAATGTGTTTCCTTCCATCGTGTCTCTGGAAACATCCAAATGTCTTCCAAGGGAATTGCCAATGATTTCCAATACCTGCTCACTCCAAAAATCCATTGGAAGTGCATACAAATGGATCCAAACCGGGATAACAATGAGTTCAATTCGAGGATCAAATCCCACTCTCCAGGGTTGAACAAATAATCCTTCCAGACCATGATTTATTTTTTCTGATTTGAAAGCCCTATTTCTATCGACAAGTGAAGAAAAACTAAAAATAAAACATCCATTGCTAATAAACAACACAAAATACTCACCAAGAGGCTCCTAGTTTTATCAAATCCAAGAATACAAAAAATTTAGGGTAGAGCGAATACCCATGAATTTAAAAATCAAATCATGATTGGCTCTATATAAGACTATTTTTTCTACCCTCCTTTGCTCAATGACAATCTTTGGCCTTCATTATGATTGTGGCAAGCATCCATTGACTCATTGATATGTTTAATTTTTTTGTAGCCGTAAAGAGCATTTTAATGTAGTTTTTTGTGCTTCTTTTGTCTCTGCTGGAGATTTATCCTTTAACAAATTTTTAAAAGAACGCGGTCTCTCTAAAAGAGGATCCGAAGGTGTCCCCATTGGGCCTTCATAGGGCAACAATTTTATCTTCAATTCCACAACAACCAAAAATCCCTTCGTCTACTCGATTAATGCCCTAGTTTTATCTTCCAGAGTTCCAGAAGTAAATCCAAGTTTGCATCTTCTCTTAGTCCGCCTAATAGCTTTAAATATTAAAGTTTCCAAAATTTTATTTATTTCAAGTGGTATATTCTTATAATAAAATTTTATTTGACATTCCAAGTCCCCTCATTGGAGTAAATGTTTACCAAGGCGGGGCAAGTTGTTATAGTGGTAGTTTTTCGATGGAGTTTTTTTTTTTAAATTTGGTTAGTGTGAAAAACCCCTATGATCGATGTTCAGGGTTGGGCATCCCCATCCCACCATTACCTCTTATAAGTAGGAGAGCTAAACTTATCAATAGGGAATTTAACACACAGTCATACACACCCACCCTATCACACACTCGCCCACATCGTGGTTTGAACTGTGAACCTCTCAAAGAAGAGTCAAAGACAAAACCATTGCGTTGTCCCCGTGAGACTCACCCACATCATTTTTATTATGGTAAAACTGTTTATTTTCAATGACATATTCTTATTATAGAATTTCGTTAATATCTCATCTTCTCACCATTCATTATGTTAAATATTTTAGTGGCATATTCTTATGATGAAATTTATTTTATTTTTAGTGGCATATTTTTATGATGAAATTTCGTTCTACTTTAATACATTTTCCAATAACATATTTTTATGATGAAATTTCTAGATTAATATCTTTGTAGTCTTAATTATCAAATTCATAAAAAAATTTAAATGAAGTTCGAAATTCGCTGAATTTAAAACCCTAGCATATAAATTCGGTGAGTAAACCTTAAATTTGACAATGAAAAATATTGAACAATAAACAAGCATATAAAACAAAAACAAGCATGGGAAACATGCGCAGGAAAGGGAAGTAAAGATCAAACTCCAAAGTCACTGAAAAATAAAAAATGAATCCAACCATTCTTATGGTAACCATGAATTTAAGAGGATAAATATTTTCTATAAGAACCCTAACTCAATATTTCAAAACTGTTGAAATAATAAACACCAACACAATAAAACTGAATAAATATGTGTACATCTACAAAGCAGAATGACATAGAATACACTCCTCACTTGGTATCGGTAGGCCTTTGCAATCGAGATCAAATTGATGGAATTTCATTTCATTTTACCCTTCATATTGGTAGGCATTCACAATCGAGATTGAATCGATGAATTCCATTTCTTTTTACCCTTAATCGAAATTATCTTTTTGTCTAAATGTTTTATGCAACACCCAAGGAATTTTTTTTTTCCCATTTCTTTTTACCCTTAATCAAAATTATCTTTTTGTCTAAATGTTTTATGCAACACCCAAGGAATTTTTTTTTTCCCTTTTTATAGTGTGCAATTTATCATGTTTTTGTTTTATTTGATTTTATAAGAGGTAAGATTATGGAAGACCAACTTTACATTTTTTTTGTTGAATTAAAACATTACTTTTAATAATTATCTTATATTTTAATAATTATCTTATATTTAAAATGTTGATTAATATTATATATAA
This sequence comes from Wollemia nobilis, assembly GCA_028583015.1. Lineage (NCBI taxonomy): Eukaryota > Viridiplantae > Streptophyta > Pinopsida > Araucariales > Araucariaceae > Wollemia > Wollemia nobilis. Next base: position 4,323,797 of record JAQPPZ010016414.1, read on the forward strand.
AATAAAATAAACCTGGGACCAACCTTTTAACACCCGGGACGGAGCGAGGAACCTCGTCTTATAAGGCGAAAAAGGCGCTTTCATTCATATAATGGTTGGTTTTGCATTTAAGATAAATTAATATTATTTTCTAATAATTAGTTTATATTTGTTATATATAAAATTAAATAATTTTAATTATATTTATAAATAAATTTAATTTATTGAATTAAAATTTTTATCAGGTCAAGAAAAAATAAGAGTATAATTATATATAAATTTTAGAAAAAATTGTTGATCAAAGTTAAAGAGTTCAACCTCTTCTTACCATCTTTTAGAGTGTGTTTTTTTTGCTATTGACTTTGATGAGAATCTTTTGGACAATGAACATGAGGATATTGAACCTAGTTATGAGAGCAATAAGCATGAATCAATCAGCCCTCCTTGTGCTCTTGATGATATGGAGCTTGATGATGTAACAAGTAGATGTCAGGGAGAAGAACAACAAGAATGAATTCTCGTATTCTTACTTTTTATTTTTTATTTTTTTGTTCTTAAATGGAATTATTAATGTTTGTTTTGAACCTATCTTCGAATTTCTTAGTTGCTAATTTATTTATATAACATTGAAAGGATATATATACATTTATAATATATCAAATTTTATATCGAATTTTTAAATATATTGAATTTATTTTAAACTTCAAAAGTGTCGAACTCGAACATGATAACTAAGTCTGTAGTTTATTTCCAATGGCATATTTCTATACGATGGAATTTCATTCTACATCAATACTTCTTTATAAAGTTATTTATTTATAATGGTATATCTCTATGATAAAATTTTGTTAATATTGCCTTTTTTTAATGGAATTTTGTTATTTCGAGCAGAAAAAGATGTATTAAGGTGGAACAAAATTCCAACATAGGAATATGCCATTGGAAATAGATAGGAATAGCATCACATGAACCGGTTAGAAAGCAAGAGGACCAACTACCTCCACACACATACCACGACTTGAGTGATATATTTATATGTTTGTCTTTTCCACACTAATTAATAAAATTGCTTATTTCCAATATATTTTTATAAGAAAATTTTATTTATTTCAACTAACATTATTATAATAAAATTTACTTTGACATTCTAGGTCCCTCATTGGAGTAAATGTTTACCAAGACGGGGGCAATGTGAAATTTTCAATAAAGTTTTTTTTCTTGGTTAGTGTGAGAAGCCCTTACGATTGATGCTCAAGGTTAAGCATCTCCATCCCACCATAACCTCTCATAAGGGGGAGAGTTAACCTCTCATACACACACCCATCCCCTTACACACTCGCCTATGTCAAAGTTTGAATTTCGAACCTCCTGAAGAAGAACCAAAATCTGAACCATTGCGTTATCCCTTGGGACTCATCCACATCATTTTTTTTTATGGTAAAACTGTTTATTTTCAATAATATAACTTATGATGGATTTTTTTTATTTGGTTAGTGTGAGAAACCCTTACAACCAATGCAGGGCTGAGTAGTCTCCTCCCAACCATGATCCCTCATAAAGCCAAGAGCTATGCTTATCAATAGGAAATTTAACACACAATCACCATACACCACCCCTCACACACTTGTCCACATTGTGGTTTGAACCTTGGACCTCTCGAAGAAGAGGTAAAGTTCGAATTGTTGTGCTATCCACCTTGGGACCCAAAATTTTTATGGTTAATGTGATAAACCCCTATGATCGATACATAGGGTTGAGTAGTCCTGTTGAGTGGTATTTTCACCCGATTGTGAAAACACACTCTTCGATAGGATTTGGTTTCTAAATCCTCTCTTGTAAAGAAATCAAACAAATGACTTCTCCAAGGTCTCTGCTATATTAGCATTTTACATCTGTGTATTAATAATCTCAAATAAAGATATTCAATTAAAATGCTTGGAACACCTTAGTGGTTGCAAGTAACTCGAAAACAAGGGGCAATGTTGGTTTATTTTATTGTGAAACTTTAATGATTGTTTATTGAACCCAAATAAAGCAAATGTGATCTGGCCCTTGTATGACCATGTTGTAACTTCAAAGGGGAAATTGATGAAATGCCATAAAACAGAACTCCTTCAATGAAATTGGAATTTTCATGAAGGGAATGTCATCATCGGCTCATGAATGAAAAATAAAAATGAAAATGAAATTCTGGCCCTGGAAATGGAAATTTTAAAATGCGTATTTAAAATCTGCAATACAACCTACGCAATGGTGAAACTATTTTTGGATTTTGACATTTTTAATTTTTTATTTTAATGCCTGTAAATTAAAATAAAGTTGGAGCTTCTAAAAATAAAGTGCAGAAAAAATGAAAATAAAATGCAAAAAGAAAATGAAAAGTGCATTCAGTATGATGCTATCCTATTTCGACAAAACCGAAGATATGAGGTTTTCTGCCTACAACCTAACCTATTGGACCTGCAAAACATGCATCATCCTAATAAGCTAAGTGCTAGTTCCTAGGGTTTTGAGTGGGGTTTTCAGATTTAGACATTCGCTTGGAGCAACCAAGATAACTTGTATTTTACTCCACCTATAAGCCTAAAATCTGAAAAGGGGAAAAATAGACATTAAATCTTGCATGCAGAAAATAACTCCTTTCTTGTCAATGAGGTGCAACTCTCTAAATTTTTTGTATTAAAAATTGATCATTTTACAATAACAGAAGTCTCTAGTTTTCTCAAAACTAGAAAAAGGGGAAGAAAAACACTCCACAATAGGCCTAGAATAGCTTATCACCCTCAGCTTTGCAACCCTGCTCATAGTGGTTTCCCCCCTGTACCTGTCCTGTGCTTTTGCTTTTAAACGTTCTGGTGTGGTTCTCTGTTTCGCTCTGCGATGCTTTGTTTCATTTCCCAGATTGCATCGTTTCGTATTCCCTGTCTCATCATTGTCTTTGACTTTTTGTTCGATGTCGAAATGTTTGATCTTCTCTGCTGAATGTAACCGTTGGTCATGAAGCGTTACATTATAGCCCTTATACCTCTGTGCCACGTGTTTAGCGCCCCCCTGTATACTCTGTAACAACCCGCCATGAATCGTAAAAGAAAACAGCATGTCGCGACATTTTTATGTCGACAGCTTAACTTTTCTTCTTTCATCGTGAAAATGAGACATGTCGTGATATCGTGACATTTTCCTGTCAACAGCCTTGTCTGCCTTCATGCACCGCGAAAATGAGACATGTCGCGATATCGTGACATTTTTTGGTCAACAACCTCGTTCGTCCTCATGCATTGTGAAAATGATACATGTCACGATATCGTGACATTTTTCTACTTTGGGCTGTGTGGATGCAACCTGTCATGAAATCGTGACGTTTTTCTGCTTCGGGCCATGTTTTGTTGCACGTGTCACGAAATCGTGACACTTTTCCATTTTGTACCATCTTGCTGCTTTCGATCGTGAAATACCGACGCTTTTTCATTTCGTACCACTTGGCTGCTTTCTGTCGTGAAATCACAACGCTTTTCTCTTTCAGGCTGTTTTGCTGCTTTCTGTCGTGAAATCGTGACACTTTCTCATTCCGTACCACTTGGTTGCTTTCTGTCGTGAAATCGTGACACTTTTCTATTTCGGGCTGTCTCGCTGCTTTCTGTCATGAAATCGCTACGATTTTTCGTTTTGTACCACTTGGCTGCTCCAGGTCGCGAAAACGTGACATGTCGCAAAATCGTGACATTTTTTCCATCCTGCTACATTTTGTTACTCCTGGCCACGAAAACACATGTCGCGATATCGCAAAACCCTTTTCATTTTCGGTTGTGACGGAGCAACATGTCTCGATATCGCGACAACTTTTCATTTTCGGTCGCGACGGAGCAACATGTCGCGATATCATGACAACTTTTCATTTTCGACCGCGACGGAGCAACATGTCGTGATATCGTGACAACTTTTCATTTTCGGCCGCGACGGAGCAACATGTCGCGATATCGCGACACTTCTTCTCTTTTTGTGAAATTTTGCTTTTTTCCTTGATCTTTGGCCTATGGACCACTACAATTTTCTTTGAAAGCAGGCAAAAAAGGTGGGTCCCCAATTTTGGGGTGTGTTGTGGATCAGCCACAACAAGTCCCCTCCCAACCATGACCCCTCATATGATCGAGAGCTCCACTTGTCAATAAGGGAATAACACAACCATTTGAGTATCAACATGAGGGCACAAGGGGAATGGAGCCTTGTCGGCCTGTACCAGCATATAGAAAATTTCTAGCTGCACCTTGTATCTGCAAGGTGGATATAGGGGGAATGGAACCTAGGTTAGCCTCTACCAACACCTAAGACTTTCACCAACTACACTACACAAGCAAATTACAATATATATATATATATATATATATATATATATATATATATATATATATATAATTTGGTTAGTGTGAGAAACCCCTATGACCAACACATAGGGTTGAGCAATCTCCTCCTAACCATGACCAAGGTTGATCAGTCTCCTCCAAACCATGACCCCTCGTAAAACCGAGAGCTATGCTTATCATTGGGGGATTTAACATGAAACCACCACACACCCACCCCCTCACACACTCGCACATACTGCAGTTTGAACTTTGGACCTTACAAAAAAGAGCCAAAGTTTGAACCATTGCACTATATCCCATCTTCTCATCATAATTGTTTATTATGTTAAATATTTTCAGTGGCATATTCTTACGATGGAATTTCATTTATTTTTAGTGGCATATTCTTGCGATGAAATTTGGTTCCACATTAATACATTTTCTATTATAAAAATTTCATTAAATTTTTATAATGAAATTTTGTTATTTCAAGTGATATATTTTAAATTTTTATAATGGAATTTTGTTATTCTAGTGATATAATTTTGGGATGGAATTTTGTTCCACACTAATTAACAAAATTGCTTATTTTCAATGTTATATTTTTATAATAAAATTTTATTTACTTTCCCCTAAGGGCTAGGTGGATTGGTAGTTTCTTATTTGGTTAGGCACTTACCAAGAAGACACCTAGGTTCAAACCTTGAGGCCAGCCTGTTTGCAAATGTAGTAGTTTGATCTAAATCCTTTGAGTGTGCATCAGATCGACGATGATGGTATGAATATCGAGTGATCGGTGGTTCCCAACACGTTGGATCAACAACAACAAGGTGGAATAGGTTTGGTGGAAGCAACCCTTATGGTTTGAACCCTACGCTTGATAGTTACTAAAAATAGTGTGGTTGTAACCAACTCTCCTATGCATTTAAAAATAATAATAATAATTATTGTTTTTTATTTGGTTATCATGATAAACCCCTATGACCAATGCATAGGGATGAACAATCTCCTCCCAAACTGTCATAACCTCATATTTTCACCCCAACTCAACCCTAATATATATATATATATATATATATATAAATATATATATATATATATATATATATATATATATATATAGTTATCTCCTAACTAAATGCTCCTCTAATTCAAACATATTACTACCTAGTTATTTCTTTGAGGCACACCCATATCTACTACTTATATACATCTATCTATGTAAGTGCACCAAGTGTTTTCACTTAGAATGTAATCTATTTTTCTCATTAACCTCCAACAAGCTAACTTGCCTCTCCTCAATTCGTCGAGAAGGACACACCATATGTCACACTCTACTTAAGTCTATCTAAGTAGGTGCACAAGCATAAGGGGGTTTGACTATCTTTCTCATTATCTTCCAATGAGCTAGCCCAATCCTTTGTAAGCCTCTCTCCTCTCTTATATTGAAAAAAATACCATAAAGACTAGATTATCCATTTACATAAAAGGGAATTACATAATCGCAAAAGCATCACTTTATTTGTTCACTAGAGTTTTTCTTTATCTAATCCATCAAGGCCCTTTAAGATGTTTGAGTAGTGATTTATCTTATCTAACTTTATTGTATATTTACCATGACCATAAAACCAAACTAGCATTTCTTCACTACCCCAAAGAAGTTTAATTCATAACAAAGAACATAATGATACCCACATTAAGAACATGAAACGAACTCTTTATCTTTTATTTTCTCTCTATCTAGTGTACACCATAAGCATGCAATATTAAGCTTAAGTGCTTTCAAGAACATAACATCACATAATTTTTCTTTAGAAAAGACTCTTAAGCAAAAATACATCTAATTTAACTAAGATTCCATCCATAATCACACAAAATATTTACCCTAGGAAAAACCCCCCAAAAAAACCCAACATTGAAATAGTTATTTTTATTTCCAAATGACGAATTTTCTTTACAAAGATATAAGACATTTTAGTCTGTCCCTATCTCCTACTTAGGTACAATCTCTGTTCCCTTCACTTCTCACTATGGATAAATCTTTCTATCCATAAAGAAAACATAACTCCACGTTTCTGGAGCGTAGGTATAAATACCAAGAAGCTACTTTTAATCTATGTTATAGGATATTTAACCTACTATAAACTAGATAATCTCTGTCTATTAAACATTACAATCCAAATTGAGTAATAAGACCATATATCCTTATATCAAACTCGTTCTAAGATAATTTAATAAATTGGAACTTAACTTCTAGCATGCAATTGATTTAAGCAGATAGAAGATCACTACAGGTCCTCCCAAATCGTTGCCATCATATACATGATTTTAATTAGAGTTTCCACATAAAGAATACACATTCTACTACCTACTAGAAATAAAATTTTTAAGGTAAACCACACGTCCTTATTCCATTAACTAGAACTTCACCTGCCCAGTCTCCTTTAACGAAGTAAACCAAAGTATCTACTCCTTTAACGATGGTACCCTCATGGGCATCCATCTACACCGAACCCACTCTCCACAGTCTATCTTTAGATAAATATTCAACATTTTAACTCCATCATACCGTTAATGTTGAAAATTTATTACAAACACTTTGCATTTCCCAAATTATTCAACTAGAGACGTCGTAGAAAATTAGGTTCAATTATTTTGTGTGACGACAAAATATCTATCCTAAGCCCTCTTCCAAAAATATTTTTAGAGAACCGTATGAAACACAGCTAGCAAGTACTACTTCTCAACCTGTTGACATGAGTCTAACCACTATTTTCCTGGATCAAACCACTAGAATGGGTGGTAGCTTAGCTGGGATACTACCTAGTTAAGAGACGTACCACTACACTAATTCAATGTTGAAACACCAAGATAAGCTAGTCAATGACCCTACTCTATTTAATTAGTGACACACACACATACACACACACACATATATATATATATGCAAATCCAATCTCATTAAAGGTATACCAACTACATTCTAGTGACACTTCTAAAGTTTTAGCAACCCTAGTAGGGTTCCTACACCATAGTCTTATCTTGTCTATTGCCCATCCTGCAAACGGAGCTATAGACACTCTAATGGTCGACAAAGAATACACAATTGTACTCATAAAAGGACCTTCCTACATGAAAGTTTTACCTTAACTACTTATCCACATATGTAGTGAAATATATGATGACCATAGTTAGCTACAAGAAGGTAATCATGCATACCGAGCCAAACAACAATGGTAAAATTTTCCCTTAAGAGAGCATTACTAGCCAATGAAAACTTGTGGCTGGAGCATATATACTTGGCATTAAGTTTATTAAATAAAAAATATATACCAAATACACAAAGACGTATTCGTATATATAGAAGAGTCTACCTTTGACCAATTTACGAAGCTCCAATATCGTCTTCCACCGATGTGATGATATCTCCATGACGTTCGACGCACTTCCAAGTCAACCAATGTTTCACACCCAAACCAACAAATGTTTCACTAGAAATCAACAAATGTTTTACTAGAAACCAACAAATGTTTCACACTGAAACCATCAAATATTTCACTCGAAACCTGCAAATATTTCACAAAAAAACCTACAAATATTTCACACCGAAACCAACAAATGTTTTACTCGAAACCAACAAATATTTCACCCAAAACGAGCAAATGTTTCACCCCGAAACTAGCAAATGTTTCACATCGAAGCCACCAAATTTTTCACACCAAAATTAGAAAATATTTCACCCAAAACCAATAAATTTTCCCCCAAAACTAGAAAATATTTCACATCGATACCACCCGTAGTCTCTACTTCGAACCAGGCTCCCCACAGATCCAAAATACCAACCGTTTTCTCCTCCACGTCTAGGTTTTTATTCCCCACATCAGTGAAAGGACCCATCCTGCCCTTCCACTCTCACACGATTGAATCCAAACCTAAAAAAAAACCTGTTACACCACCATCCTTTGTGCCAATTCCACCTTACCTCGATAGCTATCAACACCTTACTTAAAGTCCTAGTTCAAAATTTAATGTTTTTGTTCCCTTTAACCAATAATTTGGTGGTATCCTTTGACTCCAATTCAAGTGGGAGTTTTAAACATCTTCACTAAGTTATTTGATTCATAACATCGAATCCTTTCCAAGGAATATATCTCCCTAATTAAAATTAAAACAAGAGAAATCAATGCTTAACTCTCGTTACTATTTGCAAGGATCCACCCATTAACTTTACTACCAAAATAAAATTGATAGCAACATCCAAAACTTTATCTACTTAAAATAATTCTGTTACGTAGTTTCATAGTATGCAATTATGATTAAAGAACATTCTTTTCTCGTTGCTTGAGTTGAATGACGGAATATACATCATGTATTTCCTTTTTCTTAGTATATCTCATTCTTGGTAAATTTTTCTTCCTTCCCATCATAAGATAAACATGTTCTTGTAGAAATGCAATTCCATTAGTAGCATCATATTCTTTCATAAAAATATATTTAACATAACCCAATAGGAAATAACCAATTATTCCATACATCATATTTTCCATAAAAAATATACATTCCTGCAAAACTACACATGCAAAAATTAATCATTTCATCAATAGAATATATCATTTCCCTTTAAGAAGCAGATGTATTTCTTAAACTAATCATGAAATAGTTAGTCCTTCCATCAACAAAACAATATAACAATACCACAATCTATCAAATGATAAGTCCACCAAGGGAGGGTCATGACATCCTACCCCCCTTAGACTTAACATAGTCCTCTGTATTTTAAAAGTTCAACATACATTAACCATTACATATTGTTCTCAAAAAAAAAAGGAAAATATTTTTTCATATCTGCTACTTTCTTCCAAGTAGCATTCCTTTCAGAATAGTGGTTCTACTAGACTTTGCATTTCTCTAAGGTTCCTTTCCTCATCGATTTGGAATGGAACTCAAATATTTTACTGGTCGAACCTCTATATCATTTGGATCCATCATATACAAATTGGAAAAGTCCCACACATGATCAATAATAGCTATATATTTCTAAGCAATGATATGTGAAAGGTGTTATGAATCTTTGACAGATTGGGTGGTAAGACAAGTCGATATGCCATAGGACTAATCTTCCCTGTAATTTAAAAGGATCCAAAAAAATGAGGGTCTAATTTTGTGGACTTAATGACACTCTTCTTTGGTATCACCCTTAAAAACACTCTATCACCTATCGCAAACTCTCTTGGAGATATTTTAAGATTGGCATAACATTTTTGACAATCCACAACTTCTTTGAGCCTATATCTGTTTGTTCTTAATTGTTGCTCCATTTCTTTAACCATATATGGTCCAAGCACAACCCTATCCTCAAGATTATACCAATACAAATGTGTCCTACACCTCCTACCATATAGGGCTTCAAATGGTGCCATACCCAAGGTCGAATGGTGACCGTTGTTGTAGGTAAAATATACTAAGTATAGATAGTATTTCCATCAAGTTTTCTGATGCATACAATACACGTGAATCATGTCCTCCAAAACTTAATTCACCCTCTTGGTTTGCCCATCAATTTTTGGGTGATATGCAAAACTGATGTTTAGCCTAGTGCCAATGGCATAATGTAAAGCTTACCAAAACTTGGATGTGAATCTTGAGTCTCTATTTGAAATGATTACTTTTGAAAAACCATGAAGCCTAAAATTTCCTTGGTAAATTTGTTAGCCACAACCATCACATCATCCTTGGTGTTTCCAAGTATAAAATGTGCAACCTTGGTTAGTATATCGACCACAACTAGGATTGAATCATGTTGGAATCTGGTTTTTGGTAGCCCTACAATAAAATCCATCGAAATTACCTACCATTTATGTGTTGGTACCTCATGAGGATACAATAGTCTAGCAAGTTATCTATTTTCTACCATTACTTTATAGTATTTAAGATATTGGGTGATGAATTCAGTTATGTCCCTCTTCATTCCTGGCCAGTAGAGGGTTTTATTCATATTCTCTCTCATTTTTACCCCTCTTATATGAGCTAAATATGGAGATCTATGTGCTTCATTCGTGTTCATTTTCTTAAAATCACCGACATTTGGAATTACAACCCTATCCATAAAGCACAAGAAACCATCCTTGATTTTGAAATCCTTACTTTTGTTGAGTCTCCTATCCATATTTTCTTGGATTTGGTTGCAAAACATATCATGTTGTTGCTTTTCCTTAACCTATTCCATAAAGTCTACATAGATGCGAGACAAGACAACTATGTGTCTTCTCCTACTGAGTGCATCACCAAACTTATTTTCCTTCCCTTTGATGTATTCAATACCAAAATCATATTCGATGAGAAATTCCATCCACCTTCTTTGCCTAACATTTAGCAAAGGTTGAGTAAATATGTACTTTAGACTTTGATGGTCTATTCTCAACTCAAAGGGTCTCTCTATCAAATAGTTTCATCAACTTTTGAGAGCAAAAACCAATACTGCCACTTCCAAATCATGGATTGCATAATTAACCTCATGTTATTTCAGTTTCCTATATTTGTAGGCTATTACTACTTTATCTTGAGATAAAACTCCTCCCAAACCTTCTAATGATGCATCTGTACATATAAAATAACTATCCTAGGGGCTTGATACCTTGAGTATGGGAGATGTAGACACCAAAATCTAGCACCTTCAAAGTCACGCTTATCACCTCACCATCAAATGCTGCATAATTAATTATATGCCTAAGTTCTAACTTAGAAATATAAAATCCTGCACATTATCCTATTTTGATTAAATCTAGAAAACCACCCTCAGATACCCTACTTTCCCATTGGACATGTGTCCTAGACACTTCACCCAACATGTTTGCCATATCTCACCCACTATTCTCTCCCTGGTCTTTGCACATGGGACAAATTCCCAACACCCATGCCGCATCTCATCCATTTTTTTCTCCCTTGTCCCTTCACATAGGACAGAATCCCATATTTCACTCCACCTGCAACCACATCACCTTAGTTAACTGAGGCACACTAAATGACTCACTATAACTGCCCCTTCCACTCGGTAGTCCAGATTTGCCACTTGGCAAGTTGGGCTTGCCACCTCCCATTTACCTCCAAAATCCCAAGAGGCCTATAAAGGCACCATGTTTCCACCAAGAAAAGGGAGCTGAATTTGCATACCGATAGGCTACCGAAATCGACCTAGACCCAACAAGAAGTTGCAAGCATTTGCATAATTCCATATTGCTGGTTCAAATCCTGAGGCAATATGTTTTTTAGCTGAAACTACCCATCCGTGGTTCCACAGTCGAAAATAAACATTTGTAATTTCAGATCCGCGATATCCAGTCCATAAACGCGCATCCGCGGTTTCATGACCATAGGTCCATGATTTCTAGTACACAATCGCGCTTCCGTGGTTCCATAGTCCCGAGCACAAAACCACACGCACGATCGAGATCAACAATTTTTGTGGTAGCAAGGCTTTATTTGTTGATTGATTTATAGTTATATGCTTTTCATTCGCATCAACTTAGGGTTTATGTGTAGCATTGGATTTATTTCTTGATTGTGACAGGTGCTACTGATCCGTTTGTTGGTTGAATGTGTGTAGGTAACAGGTTCATTGAGAAGCTGCTGAAGCTGGAGTGGTCCTCACATTGGATACCAAAGCCCACTCACCCCTTGAAGATATGACAAGAGAATGAAGAACACCATATATTGCGGAAGAGTTGAAGGATCTCTCCTATTTCATCAAAATAGTTGTGTTTTAGAGAGAAAATAAGTATTGTAACATTACCTCCAACATACTTGGGGTAATTCAAAAATATTTTGTAAAAACTGTATCAATATCAATACAAAGAATATTTTCTGGCAATCTACTTCTCTTTTGTGTGTCTTTATTTGTGTTCAGTTATTTTTTTACAGGAGATGTAGTGAGTCTTTGTTTTAGTAGATCAAACACTCCCTCATATTTATCTGTCCACTTGAATTTCTTTCCCTTTCTCTAAAAGTTAGTTATTGGAGTGGTTATCTTGGCATAGTCCTTCACATAACACTTGTAATATCCTACCAAATGTTGGACATTTTGAGTAGATGAAGTTGTCATTGATGTCAATGATGAATTGTCATTGATGTCAAAAGGTTAAAAGGAGTAATGCAAAAGGTTGGTGCTAAAAGAGCTTCATAATGTTTATTTTTAAATACTATGTGAACCACAAAATAAAAGGTTTTTATTAAAACCATAGTTAGGCAAAATAAAAGGTTTGTATTAAAACCATGGTTGGGCAAATAAAAAAGGTTTTCTAAAACCTAAGGAGGCTTTTATTTTAAAATCCTAAAGGAGATTTAAATATTTAATTTATAATTTATAATTTTCTTTGAAATTAAATAATTATAAATAAATATATGTCGAAGGCAAATTTGGTAGCGCCGATGACAACATTGTTTTCTCGACGTATTTTCATCTTTGTCGATGTGTGTGACAAGGGAAGGAATATGGTATAAATACCATAGCCATTCCTAAGGTTTGTCATCAATTTATTGCATTCGCCTTAGGCAAAAAGAAGCTCGTGCAAATTTTGAAACGTGTACCTCCCAAATAGCGTAGTGTGTGGTTTCGTCGACGTCGAAGGAAGAGCCAAGGGCTCTTAAGGGTTTGAAGGAGTCAAAGCACACATTGTGCTTTGAGGCTCCAAGTGGAGCATGTGGCTCACACAATGTGGAAGCCACAACCAAGGCGTTGTGGGAGTATTGTGCCAAGTTTCGAGCCCCACGGATTGTGAAAAGTGGTAATATTTTTTTTGGAAATTATTTTAATTTGTTTTGCTAAAGTTTAGGAGGGATAAGGTGGAAGTTAAGTTGTGAAATTAACCTAAGTGTTGAGGAAATATTTTTTGACATATGAAGGGTTATTTTTGCTAAAGTAAAAGCTAAGGTAATTTTTTTTTACCTTAGAAAAGTGAGAGATTGACTTATTGCATTATTTTATAAAGTGATTTATTTAATTAATGCAATATTAAGTAGGGAGTCATAAGTAGAATTTGAATTATTTTTGAGATATCTTTCTGAAAAGGGTTATGATGAAACTAAATTGTTAAGATGTTCTTTTGATGAGTTAGAGTTTTGGAAGAAGTGTTTTGATTAAAGATTTATGGTGTTGGATATTATTTTAAGATGAAGCAATAAGATGTATTAGAGCTTTTATTATTTTTGTGACTAAGGAATATTTTGAGAAAGTGTTAGAGTGATATTTTGATCATATAACCATTGAAAACTGGAAAGAAGAAAATTGTGATTGAGATAATTTTTCTAAGGGTACTTCTACATCAAACAAAAAGTATTGGCACATCTTCCTAGTGAATGGTTGTTGAATGTTGTGAATGCTAAGTTGGAGTGAAAAAGTTTTTTCTAGAATAAGAGTTGTTGATAAAACATTTTTTGATAAGCATTGTTGTTTAAGTGTTTGGTTGAGTGAGGAATTTGAACTAGGGTTTGCAAAGATCATGAGTATCATTGTTATGTGAGACTAGTATTGTTGTTGAAGCAATTAATTGAGTGAAGAACTTGAACCAGGGTTTGCAAAGATCATGAGCATCATTGTTATGTGAGATTGATTGATACGCATTGTTGGAAACATTTGAGTGAATGTTCATAAGTTTGGAATAGGGTTTGTGAGAAAGGATTATTTCATTGAGTGATTGGTTGAGCCTAGTCAAGTGGATGTGTTGATGTGATAGTTCAAGTTCTATGAAGAAAATTGTTCTATATTCTGAATTGATTTGAGAAAGAGGTTGAGTGTTGATGAATATGAAACATATTGAGTCTCTAACAAGTCTCTATATGATTTTGTGATAAAAGAGAGATTGAAAGTGATTCAAAGTTTGTGAGTGTGAAGCATATTGAGTCTCTAAAAATTCTTTATATGTTTCTTTGATAAAAGTGAAATTGAAAGTGATTGAGAATTTGTAAGTGTGAAGCATATTGAGTCTCTAACAATTCTCTATATGTTTCTATGATAAAAAGAGAAATTGAAAGTAATTGAGCATTGTGGTGAATGTGAAGCATATTGAGTCTCTAACAATTCTCTATATGTTTCTATGAGATTGGACAAGTTCTAGTGAGGACTTGTTGAGCAGATTTAAGGTAAGTCTTTGAGAAGACTTGTGAACAAATTTGTGTGAGCTTTTGTGGAAGCTTACAATATAGAGTTTGAGGATAGAAATTGTTGAGAATATTGGACAAGTTATAGTGAGGACTTGTTGAGAAGATTGGACAAGTTTTTGAGAGGAATTTTGGATAGATGAGTGTGAGCTTTTGTGGAAGCTTACAAGGCAGATTTGAGATAAGTCTTTGAGAATACTTGAGAGCAGAATTGATTGATTGATTTGTTCAAACCTTGGGTTAATGTTTGAGGTAGACCTAGCAGAGTTTATTTGATATTAAGTCAAGCTTTGTGTTAAGCCTTGAGGATAGATATTAAGGATAAATTTGTGCAAGACTGAAGGACTATGTTTAGTGCAGATAAGAGGATAGAGATTAAGGATAGATTTGCGTTAGATCAAAGAACTATGTTTAGTGCAGATCAGAGGACAGAGATTGAGGATAGATTTGTGCTAGACCAAAGGATCGTGTTTAGTGCATATAAGAGGACAAATATTGAGGATAGATTTGTGCTAGACCGAAGGACTGTATTTAGTGCAGATCAATGGAAAAATATTGAGGATAGATTTGTGCTAGACCGAAGGAATGTGTTTAATGTAGATTTGAGGACAGAGTTTGGTGCAAATTTAGGATAGATTTGTGCCAAACCAGAGACAAATATTGAGAAGATTTGTTCTAGACCAAAGTACTATGTTTAGTGCAGATTTGAGATAGAGTGTTAGGATCCTCCATCCTAACATTATTAGTTAATATTAGTTAGTATTATTAATAATTTAATTATTATATTATTAACCCATAAAGTGAACCATCATAACTCTTCATACGTGAACCATCACGTCTCTTCATAACATGAACCATCACGTCTCTTCACCAACATAGCTTTAGGGTAGATATATATTAGGTTGGCCATTCACACAAATCATCTAAAGAAGAAGAATAAGAAGCATAGATTCTAAGGAGGGAGTCCCCTATAAGTGGCAAGGAGGGATCCCCCTATAGTGGCAAAGCGATTACAAGGGAGCCCCCTTTAAGTGGCCTATGATTAAATTTTATATTAAATTATTTATCAAATTTACATAAGAACATCAGGGTTCTTGCATTTGGTATCAGAGCCATGTGGGACCCAGTCATGTGGGAATTGCTCAAAGATCTTTGTCAAATCACTTTCATGCGTGAGTATCAAACTCGGTTTGAGGATATCACCAAACACAACACAGGGTTAGATGAATCAATTCTCATCAATAGCTTCATTAGTGGATTGAAAGAGGAAATTAGAATGGAGGTGACAAGGTTCAATCCCTATACCATGATGTAGACCTATGGATTGGCCAAATTAGCCGAAGATAAACTCAATGTTCAATGTCGATTAGGAAAACCACCTATGGAGAAATCACAAACCACTTACACCACCCCCAACCCTAAATGAAATTTACCAATTAAACATATCAGCTTTGAGGAGATGAAGGAACGATGAGCAAAAGGTCTTTGTGACACTTGTGATGAGCAATTTGGACCCCATCATAAATGTGCTACACTAATGTTGTATTTATTGAAGGAAGTTGATCCTTGTCAATCCCTAAAAGGTGAAGATGAGGTAGTTGTGTCCGAAGTGCCTGGCACACCTACTCACAACAATAAAGACAATGAGGTTGATATGCCAGAAGTGATCGATGCATCAGGTAAGGATGAGGTAGACATTCCTAAAGTGACTCATTATGGCCAAACATGCACTCTACAAGAACTACACTCAATTTCATCTCCAATAGTGAGTTATCGCCACAGGGTTAAACCTATTAAAAAAAGGTAGAAAGGTGACTACACACTCCTCCATTACCTCCCCAGGGAACAACAGGAGAATGTAGAAGTTTTACCACATATTTTTATGCATCATTTTAAGGCGTTTGAAGAACCCCAAGGGTTGCCCTTCCCTCATCATCACATATTTACTATTTTTTTTGGCAACCCCACGCTAACGCTTCATCCTTCTCGATATCCCTGCCTACGGAAGGATGACATTAAAAGAGTCCAAGAACTTATGTAAAACCTTCTTGGAAAATAAAGTATAAATCTCCTCACTTTGATCTTTGAGGACAAAGCTCTTTTTAAGGAGGGTGGCATGTTAGGATCCTCCATCCTAACATTATTAGTTATTATTAGTTAGTATTATTAATCATTTAATTATTATATTATTAACCCATAAAGTGAACCATCGTAACTCTTCATACGTGAACCATCACGTCTCTTCATAATATGAACCATCACGTCTCTTCACCAACTTATCTTTAGGGTATATATATATATATATATATATATATATTAGGTTGGCCATTCACACAAATCATCCAAAGAAGAAGAATAAGAAGCATAGATTCTAAGGAGGGAGCCCCCTATAGTGGCAAAGCGATTACAAGGGAGCCCCCTTTAAGTGGCCTATGATTACATTTTATATTAAATTATTTATCAAATTTACACAAGAACATCAGGGTTCTTGCATAGAGCTAAGAGCAAGCTTTGGAGGTGATAAAGTATTGAGGACAAAAACCTCCAGTGGATAGAGATCCATTAGCCAGGTTAGTGAAGAAATGTCTTTTGAGTGGGGACAAGAGTATTCAGTGGATAGAGATCCATTAGCTAGTGTAGTAGAGCCAATAGTTCTTCTAGAAGATCACCAACTAGAGAAAAGGATATTGGTGTCTCTTGTGGATAGAGATCCATGAACTTTATTAGGGTATTGGTGTCTCCTTTAGACAAAGGTCCATAAACATTGTAATATGGAAAGAATTACCAAGAGATTTATTGAGAAAATATTAGTGAAATATTTTCTTCGTGGAGTAGCCCACATTAAGTGAACCACATTAAATTTGTGTCTCTATTGTAAGACTAGCATTATTTTTGGTCCAATTAGTTGAGTCAAGAACTTGAACCAGGGTTTGCAAAGATCATGAGCATCATTGTTATGTGAGATCTATTGATAAGCATTGTTGGAAACATTTAAGTGAATGTTCATAAGTTTGGACTAGGGTTTGTGAGCAAGGATTATTTTATTGAGTGATTGGTTGAGCCTAGTCAAGTGGATGTGTTGATGTGATAGTTCAATTTGTGAAACAAATTATTCTATATTCTGAATTGATTTGAGAAAGAGGTTGAGTGTTTATGAATATGAAACATATTGATTCTCTAACAAGTCTCTATATGTTTCTGTTATAAAAGAGATATTGAAAGTGATTGAGAGTTTGTGATTCTGAAGCATATTGAGTCTCTAACAATTCTCTATATGTTTCTCTGATAAAAGTGAGATTGAAAGTAATTGAGAATTTGTGAGTGTGAAGCATATTGAGTCTCTAACAATTATCTATATGTTTCTATGGTAAAAATAGAAATTGAAATTAATTGAGCATTGTGGTGAATGTGAAGAATATTGAGTCTCTAACAATTCTTTATATGTTTCTATGAGATTGGACAAGTTCTAGTGAGGACTTGTTGAGCATATTTGAGGTAAGTCTTTGAGAAGACTTGTGAACAGATTTGTGTGAGCTTTTGTGGAAGCTTACAATACAGAGTTTGAAGATAAAAAATGTTGAGCAAATTGGAAAAGTTATAGTGAGGACTTGTTGAGCATATTGGATAAGTTCTAGAGAGTACTTTTGGACAAATCAGTGTGAGATTTTGTGGAAGCTAACAAGGCATATTTGAGACAAGTCTTTGAGAAGACTTGAGAGCAGAGTTGATTGATTGATTTGTTCAAACATTGGGTTAAGGTTTGGGGTAGATCTAGAAGAGTTGATTTGATATTAAGTCAAGCTTTGTGTTAAGGCTTGAGGATAGAGATTGAGGATAGATTTGTGCTAGACTGAAGGACTATGTTTAGTGCAGATCAAAGGATAGATATTGAGGATAGATTTGTGCTAGATTGAAGGACTATGTTTAGTGCATATCAAAGGATAGATATTAAGGATAAATTTATGCTAGATCGAAGGACTGTGTTTAATGCAAATCAAAGGACAAATATTAAGGATAGATTTGTGCTAGACCGAAGGACTATGTTTAGTGCATATCAGAGGATAGATATTAAGGACAAATTTGTGCTAGATCGAAGGACTATGTTTAGTACAGATTTGAGGATAGATTTTGGTGCAGATTTGAGGATAGGTTTGTGCCAGACCAGAGACAGAGATTGAGAAAATTTATGCTAGATCGAAGGACTATGTTTAGTGCAGATTAAGATTTGGAGGTGATAGAGTATAGAGGATGATAGCCTCCTATGGATAGAGATCCATTAGGTAGGGTAGTAAGGACAAGTCTTCTAAGTGAGGACAAGAGTCTTCAGTGGATAGATATCCATTAGCCAATGTAGTGGAGGTAGCAGTTATTTTAGAAATATAACCAACCAGAGCAAAGGAGATTGGCATCTCCTGTGGATAGAGATCCATGAATTTGATTAGGGTATTGGTGTCTCCTTTGGATAGAGGTCCATAAACATTGTAATAGAGAAAGGATTCCCAAGATATTTATTGAGAAAATATTAGTGAAATATTTTCTTCGTGGAGTAGCCCACATTGGGTGAACCACATTAAATTTGTTTCTCTATTGTGTGATGATTTGTCATTGCTTTGGTTACTGCTATTGATATTGACATTGATTATATTGGATAATACTGTTTTGGAAAGGAAAGTAAAAAGTGGTTTTATAATGTTCACTCTCCCTCTTAGTATAAGTTTGTGTTCTTAAAATGGTATCAGAGCGGGTTCCTTTAAAAAATATTTAACAGCTTGTAGAAAGATATTACAAGAACACAAATGGCAAAGAAAGGCAAAAGTAGAACCATGAGACACAAGAAGAAAAGAACACACATGGCCATGAAAGAAAATGAAGATGAATTCAATGTTGTTGTTTTAGGAGAAATAATGAAAATAGATTCAAGAGATGAATTAAGCAGTGGAGAAAAGACCAAATTAATAAAGTTTTATACCATATGTAGGAAGACAGGTCACCTTGCAACTTATTGTTCACAAGAAGGTGATGAATGTTTTGTTTGTGGTCAACTTGGTCATGATGCATGTTATTGCAATAGGTTCAGTAGCAATGAAGATGAAGATGATACTTTTAGAATTTAATTCCTCAAGGATGGTTTATAAAAGGATAACATGGAAAGTTAAAACAAGTATGAAGAAGAAACTCTACTTTGGACAATAGAATAAATTGAAGACCAAAGAAAATAGAAAAATTTAGAAAGAGAAAAGGAGAAGTCACTCTTAAGGAACTTGTTTATTTGAAAAGGGAGAACTTAGAATTAAAGGCTCAAATACAAGAGGATGAGAAATGTAAGACAAAGCTTCTACAAGATCTCTTTGACTTGAAATATAAGATTGAAAAGGCAAGGAGAGCTGAAAAAGGTATGTTGAATAGTCAAAGGTAAAAGATCTAGAATATGAAAGACTTATTGTTGATCTTGAAGAATTAAAAAGGGAGAACTCAGGATTAATGGTTCAAGCTCAAGAATATGAGAAAGCAAAAATAAAGTTTCTACAAGAGCTCATTAACTTCAAAATTAGGATTCAAGAAGCAAAGAAAATTGAAGAAAGTATGGCTGAAAAAATAAAGCCAAAAGATCTAGAGTATGAAAAATTAGAGCATGAGATAGTTTCACTAAGGATGGAAGTAAAAGGATCTAAGGACAAGCCACAAAATTTTGAGAAAAATTCAAATACTTTGGATAAGATTATCAATGCACAAAGATTATCAGTCACCAAAACAACACTTAGTTTTGAAGAAGAACAAGAAAAATAGGAAGCAAAAAATGAGAGTCAAGCTCAAGCACTAAAGAAGAAGAAGCTTCAAAAGAAGAGAGTGAAATAAAGAGTGATAATTCTAAGGATAAGTTGGACAATATAAAGTTTAAAAAGGAAAGGAACAATGCACAAGTAAGGAACAATTAAAACAAGAAACATGACAGGGTAGAAGAGACTAAGAGACCAATGCGGTTTAGGCAAGGTTTCTTCAATGGATGATGTTTCTCATGTCATAGATTTGAGAACAAGGCTTCAAAGTGTAGGACACATGAAAGATAGGAATATGGGAACTTTAGGAACATGCAGTTATTTCATGGGTATTGCTACTCATGTAATCAGTTTGGTCACAAGGCAATGAATTGTAGGGTTCATGACAGGAATGGATATGGCTTCACCAAAAGAAATCCCAAGATATTTGCACCTAAAAGGAATAAAAATACTAAGTGTTATAATTACAACAATGATGGACATACAAAAAAGTGGTATAGAGTAGATATTTCTGAACCAAGCATGAATAGGAACAGGAATAGGAATAGGAACAGGAACAGGAACATGAACAGGAACAGGAACAGGAACAGGAACATGAACATGAACATGGACATAAATAGGAATAGTTAGAGAAATCAAAATAATTAGATGAGAAAGAAAGTGGACAAAGGTAAATATTAGTGCTTTATGGAAGTGGACATACTCCCACCCCAGAATTAATCACCTCAAGAGGATGTGGCAGAGGGGCTAAGCTAAGAGACTCATTCTTAGCCCCGAGTCCCAAAGGTGACCCTTTGTCATTGATGTCAAAGGGGGAGAGATTTAAGGAAGGGGGAGATATTTGATTTAAGAAGAGAGCATTGAGTTAGGGGGAGTAGTCTCCCAGGGGGAGTAGGACAGAAATATGTTAAGAAAATTTGAAAATATAATTGGGTTACCATCAATGACAAAGGGGGAGATTGTTGGACATTTTGAGTAGATGAAGTTGTCATTGATGTCAAAATGTCAAAAGGAGTAATGCAAAAGGTTGGTGGCAAAAAAACTTCATAATGTTTATTTTTAAATATTATGTGAAGCACAAAATAAAAGGTTTTTATTTATGTTGGACATTTTGAGCTTATTTAGTTGTCTTTGATGTCAAGGTGAAAAGACATCATTAATACCATGGAGCACACCATCAATAGCACCAGGAACAATGCGAAGAGTTGAAGAGAAAGTTGGCAAAATAATATTTTATGAGGGTTTATGGTAAACCCATGGTGGAAAATTAAATGGTTTTATTAAAATCATTATGAGGATATAAAAGTCTCATCACACATTGAGATGGCAGTTAAGATTTTAAAAGACCCACGGGGGCAAAATATTTTACAAGTTAAAGGTTTAAGTTTAAACCCAAGGAAGGCTTTAATCTCTTTAAAGCTAAAGTTTATAAATATAATTTATAAAATTTAAATTCCTTAGAATTTAAATAATTTATAAATTATAAAGGTGGGAGTGCCGACGTCATCAAAAGTGGGAGTGCCAACGTCTAAGAAACAAAGGGATTTTCGTGTATAAATTAATGCCAAAGAGGCATTCAAAACTTACCCCTCGACATTATTATTTCATGCGACAAAGTGAAACATTTTCGTGCATTTGTTATTCATTGAGGAAGAAGACAAGAATTTCGCTTGTCTTTAGCGCCAGGTAAAAGAGATAAGGGAGAGAGTAGATTGATTGAAACATAAAGGACATGGTGGTCCATTGGCAGCACACATTTTGTGAAGGCATTGGGAGTTGAGAAGCCCACGATCGATTCGTGTGGAGTGGTGTGTGTCTTGAGCACCAAGGGAAGTTCCTTTTGCACGTACATTGTTTTTGCATGACAGTTGAGGATAAAAGGGGCAAAGAGTGTCTAAGATATTAACCATGCATCTAGCGTACGTGGTGGTCAAATCCACGACGAGAGCGCTTGTGGAGGCAGAGATTGTGGGTTCGAAACCCACTAAGAGGCAAAGGTAATTTTTGATAATTAATTTATTATTTGCCTAAGGTTTTTCTAAAGGATAATGTGGAGTTATAAGGGTTTGTGAAAAGTTGTGTGTTTGATTTATATTATTTTGGAGTTATAAGGGTTTGTGAAAGGTTGTTGATTTGATAATTGATTTATATTATTGTGGAGTAATAAGGATTAATGAGAGGTTATTTTATTGATGAGTGATTTATATCATTGGAATTATAAAGAAAGTTGATTTGATTTTTATCAAAGTTTCTCTTGCCATTAAATTAAATTAAAGAGGTTTGAGTTAATTTTTGGTGGATGTTAAGTTTATTTTAGTGGGGAGTTTATAAGGTGTTATTGGATAAATATTTTATGTATGTTGATGGTTGTTTGTGAAAGGTGGAGTGAAAAGGTGTAATTGAGTATTTACATTATATTGTGAGAAAGATTTATCTTCTAACCTCTTTGAGCTTGGCATAGAAGTGTTTGTGGTTGTGACAGATTTATGAGATCCCTTCATCATCAATAAAAAAGTATGAGCACATTCTTCCATAAGTTGAGTTGATTGATTGGTTTTCTGGAAAATAAGTTTGGAGTGAAAAGGACTTGATTAGGGTTTCCTTTTCAAGAGTGTTTGAGTAAATGCTTCAAGGTTTTCTAGAATAAAGAGTTGTTAAAACCTTGTTTTATTAGCATTGTTGTTGAAGCCATTGGTTGTGTGAAGAACTTGAGTTAGGGTTTTGTAAAGAACATGAGTATCATTATTATGTGAAGATTGTTTTATAAGCATTGTTGTTGAAGTGAGTTGTTGTGTGAAGAACTTGAACTAGAGGTTGAAAAGAACATGAGTATCATTGTTATGTGAGATTAGTTGTTGAGCATTGTTGGAAATATTTTGGGTTGGTGTTTCTATGCTTGGACTAGGGTTTTATTGGCAATTTGAGTTATTTTGTGTTGTCATTGATGTCACATGGATCACATTGAGTTTTGGTGACAAAAGCACTTCATAAATAGTCATTTATGATATTATGGAGAGCATGGATGTATACAAGGTTTTATGGCACAAGGGACATTTAATATTTAATTTTTAAATATTATATTAATGGTTTTTATTAAAACCAATGGTAAAGGTTTTTATTAAAACCAATGGTAAAGGTTTTTATTTAAACCAATGGAAAGGGTTTTTATTAAAACCATTGGAAAGGGTTTTCATTAAAACCACTATGCTAAGACTTCTCCAAATAATGATGGATGAAAAGGTTTTTAAATAAAACCTAGGTGCAAAAAGTTTCATGGCAAAATTCAAAAGAATGAAGGAGATATCCCAATTCAAAGTTAAGAGGTGTATTATTAAATTATTTAATAATTCTAAGGTCTAAAATTTAATTTTATTATTCGACGACGTGCAATGGTTGGGGAGATAAATAAAATCTGTCGACATCATTCGAAGGCATGGAGTTACATATAAATAAAAGGTAAAACCTTTGTTTATAAGAGATCGGGAATAATTGTGCATGAGTGAGAATCGTCGAAAGGGGAGCAACGAAGAAATAAAGAAAAATAAATTTTGTTTGAGAGCAAGGTCAAGGAGAAAATGGGGGAAAGTGATGTCACATGGGAGCCTATAGTGCAGTTGGTAGCGCACGAACTTTGCACAACGCAGGTTCGTTGTTCGAATTCCGCCAAGGGCAAAGTATTTTTCAAAGGAAGGCAATTTGAGTTTTTAGATTTGAGCGCAGGCAAAGTTGGGTGTTTGGGATTAAATCCCAACATGGGCTGACACCCACATGGTAAGCACTTCACAACACTAAGTGAGAGGAACAAAGCTCAAATCCCACAAAGGTGTGAAGGTGCATTGTTTTTGGCAAGGCATTAACAATTTCGAAGATGGTGAAGGCACATTAATTTTGGCAAAGGCATTATTGATTTCGAAAGTTGCGAGGGCTACGAATTTCGTAAAAAGGTATTTATCTCTAGCGCATGGTAATATTTGATATTGCCAAAGTTTTGGTGCATTTAAAATAATTTCTATTATAACTAGGGAGTTATAAGGTATTTAAATAAATGATTTTTGTATGTGCTTAGGGAGTTATAAGGTTTGAAGTTAAATATTTGTGATTGCTATATGTGGAGTTATAAGGTGTGAAATTAAAAATAAAAAGCATAGGTGTTTGTTGTATGTATTAATAAAATTAGGGAGTCATAAGGTTGAAAAGTGTTGAATTTGTTATATGTTCTAGTGCATGATTTAATTATGAAATTAAACTAGGAACTTGAGACCTAGTTAATTGCCACCTTGAATTAGAAGACATGCACATGAGTTAGGGTTTGAATTTGAAGACAAATTGCTTTATTATGTGCCTTGGCTATTAAGAAGAAGTGGATGGATTAGAAAATCAATTTTGTGGATAAAATTGATGCTTGAGTTCATTATTGCTTTAGTGGAGTTCATTGAGAGTATTGTCATTATTGAGGATATTTTTGCCATTGCTTGAGGAGATTATTGTTGGTTACTTGTTGAGTACATTGCCACTATTTGAGACCATTGAGAAGATCATTTGCTAGTCACTTATGGATACATTTGTCTTTCATTTGAGGAGATCATTGTTGGCTATTTGAGAGCACTTTGCTTGAGGGAGTTGTGCTTGTTTCTTGAGAGATTATTGATATTGCATGTGGAAGATATTATTAAGAACCTATTGCTATCACTTGTGGATATTGTCCTTGGTTGGTTAAATTCCTCATTGTTATTACTTGGAGAGGTTTTCATTAAAGAGCTCATTTGCCATATATTTGTCATTCATTGTTGAGCATTGTTATCATCCAT
The DNA here is from genome assembly GCA_028583015.1 of Wollemia nobilis. NCBI lineage: Eukaryota > Viridiplantae > Streptophyta > Pinopsida > Araucariales > Araucariaceae > Wollemia > Wollemia nobilis. The sequence continues at coordinate 4,348,853 of JAQPPZ010016414.1, forward strand.
TTGAGAGAGCTCATTTACCATATATTTGAGAGTTCATTGTTGAGCATTGTTATCATCCATTTGAGAGAGTATTTGTCATACATGGTTGAGTTCATTGTTGAGCATTGTTATCATCCATTTGAGAGAGTATTTGTCATACATGGTTAAGTTAATTGTTGATCATTGTTATCATCCATTTGAGAGAGTAGTTGTCATACATTGTTGAGATCATTGTGGATCATTTTTGTCATCCTTTGAAGAGTACATTGCCATTCATTTTTGAGTTTATCATTGAGCCTTGCCTTAGTTGATTTGTGGATGATATTTGAGTGCTACTTGAGCATGATTTATTAAGCCTTTAAGAAGGCTTTTGGGATAGAATTTCTGGACAGATTTGGGGCAACTTTTGTGCATGATTGAGTGAGCCTTTGAGAAGGCTTTTGGGATAGAATTTTTGGACAGATTTGAGGCAACTTTTGTGCATGATTGAGTGAGCCTTTGAGAAGGCTTTTGGGAAAGATTTGTGGATAGATTTGGGACAACATTTGAGCAGCATTGTTTGAGCCTTTTTGTGAAGGCCTTGAGTACAGATTTGGGAAAAAATTTGAGCAACATTGTTTGAGCCTTTTTATGAAGGCCTTGAGTACAAATTTGGGACAACATTTGAGTAGGATTGTTTGAGCCTTGTGAGAAGGCATTGAGGTAGATTTGTGAGCAGTGAAAGAGATAGAACATAAATAGAAAAATATACCAACACTAGTTGCCTAGCTGAGCAGATCAGTGGGTAGCCTAGATGAGTAGATCGGTGGATATCCTGGTTGAGCAGATAAATGGATTTCCTAGATGAGTAGATAAGTGGATAACCTAGCTAATCAGATTAGTGGATAGCCTAGCTGAGTAGATTAGTGGAACCCACCTGAGTAGATCAGGACAACCTAGCTTTGAGCAGATCAAAGTAATCATTTGTATTGGGATAAGGGTCCCTATTTATTTGTGAAATATTATAAGAATATTATCTTGTGGACTACCCCACATTGGGGGAACCACGCTAAATATTGTGTCTCAATTGTGTGTGGTGATTTGTGCACTTGCTTACTATTGCTATCTATGTCATTAATGCACATTACTATATTTTGTTATTGCAATTAAGGACACTAAGTGATATTGGTTTGGAAAGAAAGTAAAAAGTGGGTGCTATACTGTTCACCTCCCTCTCAGTATAATCTTGTCTTCTTTAGGTTTGTGAGAAAGGAGTATTTCATTGAGTGATTGGTTGAGTAGAGTTGATTGAACCTAGTCAAGTGGATGTGTGAAGTGATTGTTCAAGTTCCATAAAACAAACTATTCTATATTCTGTTTTGAGTTGAGAAAGTGATTGAGCATTGAGGTTAGAACATATTGAGTCTCTAAAAATTCTCTTTGATATTTGGACAAGTTCTATGTGGATTTGTTAAGCAGATTTGAGGTAAGTCTTTGAGAATACTTGTGGACTGAATTTGTGTGAGATTTTTGTGGAAGATTACAATACAAATTTGAACAAAAAATGAGTGAGCTTGTTGAACAGATTTGAGCAAGTTCTAAGTGAGCTTGTTGAGCAGATTTGGACAAGTTCTAAGTGAGCTTGTTGAGAAAATTTGAGCAAGTTTTGAGTGAGCTTATTGAGCATATTTAAGCAAGTTTTGAGTGAGCTTGTTGAGCAAAATTGAGCAAGTTCTGAGTGAGCTTGTTGAGAAGATTTGGAAAAGTTCTAAGTGAGATTATTGAGTAGATTTGAGCAAGTTCTAAGTGAGCTTGTTGAGAAGATTTGAGCAAGTTCTGAGTGGACTTGTTGATCAAATTTAAGCAAGTTCTAAGTGGACTTGTTGAGCATATTTGTGCTAGACTGAAGGACTAAGTTTAGTATATATTTAAGACAGAGATTTGGAGGTGACAGAGCATAGAGGACAATAGTCTCCAATGGATAGAGATCCATCAGCCAGGGTGGTGAGGACAGGTCTTCTGAGTGGGAACAAGAGTATTCAGTGGAGAGAGATCCACAAGCCAGTGTGGTGGAGGCAGTAGTATTCTAGAGGATCACCAGCCATAGTAGAGGAGAAGGAGTTCTCCTATGGATAGATATCCACAAACTTGATTTAGGGGATTGGTATCTCGTTTGGACAGAGGTCCATAAACACTATAATAGGGAAAGGATTCCCAAGATATTGATTGAGAAAATTTTGGTGAAATATTTTCTCCGTGGAGTAGCCCACATTGGGTGAACCACGTAAATTGTGTGTTGTGATTTGTGTATTACTTTGATTACTGCTGATGATATTTCTATCTATACATTACATAATATTGATTTGAAAGAAAAGTAAAAAGTGGTCTTATACTGTTCACCCTCCCTCTCAGTATAAGCTTGTGTACTTCAATTAAAACCATGGTTGGGAAAATAAAAAAGGTTTTCTAAAACCTAAGGAGGCTTTTATTTTAAAAGCCCAAAGGAGATTTAAATATTTAATTTATAATATTTAAATTCTTTTAAATTTAAATAATTATAAATAAATATATTTTGAAGGTAAAGTTGGTAGCGCCGACAATAGCATTGTTTTCCTGACGTATTTTCCTCTCTGCCAACATGTGTGACAAGGGAAGGTATATGGTATAAATACCATAGCTTTTCCTAAGGTTTGGCATCGATTTATTGCATCCACCTTAATCTAAAAGAATCTCGTATAAATTTTAAAATGTGTGCCTCCCAAATACCTTAGTGTGTGGTTCCATCGGCATCGAAGGAAGAGCCAAGGGATCTTAAGGGTTTGAAGGAGTTAAACCACAAGTTGTGCTTTGAGGCTGCAAGTGGAGCACGTGGCTCACACGATGTGGAAGCTGCGACCAAGGTGTTGTAGGAGTATTGTGCCAAGTTTCGAGCCGCACGGATTACGAAAAGTGGTAATTTTTTTTTGGAAATTATTTTAATTTGTTTTGCTATAGTTTAGGAGGGATAAGATGGAAGTTAAGTTGTGAAATTAACCTAAGTGTTGAGGAAATATTTTTTGATAGATGAAGGGTTATTTTTGCTAAATTAAAAGCTAGGGTAATTTTGTTTTACCTTAGAAAAGTGAGAGATTGACTTATTGCATTATTTTATAAAGTGATTTATTTAATTAATACAATATTAAGTAGGGAGTCATAAGTAGAGTTTGGATTATTTTTGAGATATCTTTTTGAAAAGGGTTATGATGAAATTGAATTGTTAAGATGTTCTTTTGATGAGTTAGAGTTTTGGAAGAAGTGTTTTAATTAAATATTTGTGGTGTTGGATATTATTTTAAGATGGAGTAATAAGGTGTATTTGAGCTTTGATTATTTTTGTGACTAAGGAATATTTTGAGAAAGTGTTAGGGTGATATTTTGATCATATAGCCATTGAAAACTGCAAAGAAGGAAATTATTATTGAGATAGGTTTTCTAAGGGTACTTCTACATCAAACAAAAGGTATGGGCACATCTTCCTAGTGAATGGTTTTTGAATGTTGTGAATGCTAAGTTGGAGTGAAAAGGTTTTTTTTGGAATAAGAGTTGTTGATAAAACCTTGTTTGATAAGCATTGTTGTTGAAGTGATTGGTTGAGTGAAGAAATTGAACTAGGGTTTGCAAAGATCATGAGTATCATTGTTATGTGAATTTGTTAAAGATCATGGGTATCATTGTTATGTGAGACTAGCATTGTTGTTGAAGCAATTGGTTGAGTGAAGAACTTGAACAAGGGTTTGCAAAGATCATGAGTATCATTGTTATGTGAGATTGATTGATAAGCATTGTTGGAAACATTTGAGTGAATGTTCATATGTTTGGACTAGGGTTTGTGAGCAAGGATTATTTCATTGAGTGATTGGTTGAGCCTAGTCAAGTGGATGTGTTGATGTGATAGTTCAAGTTCTATGAAATAAATTGTTCTATATTCTAAATTGATTTGAGAAAGAGGTTGAGTGTTGATGAATATGAAACATATTGAGTCTCTAACAATTCTCTATATGTTTCTGTGATAAAAGAGAGATTGAAAGTGATTCAGAGTTTGTGAGTGTGAAGCATATTGAGTCTCTAACAATTATCTATATGTTTTTGTGATAAAAGAGAGATTGAAAGTGATTGAGAATTTGTGAGTGTGAAGCATATTGAGTCTCTAAAATTTCTCTATATGTTTCTATGATAAAAAGATAAATTGAAAGTAATTGAGCATTGTGGTGAATGTGAAGCATATTGAGTCTCTAACAATTCTCTATATGTTTCTATGAGATTGGACAAGTTATAGTAAGGACTTGTTGAGCAGATTTGAGGTAAGTCTTTGAGAAGACTTGTGAATAAATTTTTGTGAGCTTTTGTGGAAGCTTACAATACAGAGTTTGAGGATAGAAATTGTTGAGTAGATTGGATAATTTCTAGTGAGGACTTGTTGAGAAGATTGGACAATTTCTAGAGAGTGCTTTTGGATAGATCAATGTGAGCTTTTGTGTAAGCTTACAAGGAATATTTGAGACAAGTATTTGAGAAGACTTGAGAGTAGAGTTGATTGATTGATTTGTTCAAACCTTGGGTTAAGGTTTGGGGCAGATCTAGCAGAGTTGATTTAAGATTAAGTCAAGATTTGTGTTAAGGCTTGAGGATAGAGATTAAGGACAGATTTGTGCTAGATCGAAGGACCGTGTTTAGTGCAGATCAAAGAACATATATTGAGGATAGATTTGTGCTAGACCAAAGGAATGTGTTTAGTGTAGATCAGAGAATAGATGTTGAGGAAAAATTTATGCTAGATCGAAGGACTATGTTTAGTGCATATTAGAGGACAGATATTGAGGACAGATTTGTGCTAGACAAAAGTACTGTGTTTAGTGCAGATTAGAGGATAGATATTAAGGATGGATTTGTGCTAGACTAAAGGAATCTGTTTAGTGCATATTTAAGGATAGATTTTGGTGCAAATTTGAGGATAGGTTTATGCCAAATCAAATATAGAGATCAAGTAGATTTGTGTTAGATTGAAGGACTGTGTTTAGTGCAGATTGAGATAGAGCTAAGAGCAAGCTTTGGAGGTGACAAAGTACAAAGGATGATAGCCTCCAATGGATAGAGATCCATTAGCTAGGGTAGTGAAGATAGGTCTTCTCAGTGAGGATAGGAGTCTTCAGTAGATAGAGATCCATTATCCAGTGTAGTGGAGGCAACAATTCTTCTAGAAGATCACCAGCCAGAGTAAAGAAAATTGATGTCTCTTGTGGATAGAGATCCATGAACTTGATTAGGGTATTGGTGTCTCCTTTGGATAGAGGTCCATAAACATTGGAATAGGGAAATGATTCCCAAGAGATTTATTGAGAAAATATTAGTGAAATATTTTCTCCGTTGAGTAGCCCACATTGGGTGAACCACACTAAATTTATGTTTTTATTGTGTGTTATTATTTGTGCGTATCTTTGGTTACTACTATTGATATTGCCATTGATTATATTGGATAATACTATTTGGGAAAGAAAAGTAAAAAGTGGTCTTATATTGTTCACCCCCCTCTTAGTATAAGCTTGTGTTCTTCACCAAACCCTTTGGAATTTTGTCACACTTGTTGGTGGTGGCAAATTCAGTATGGCTTCTATTTTCTTAGGATCTACTATGATCCCTTTTGTTGATATAATATGCCCTAAGTATTGTACTTTTATCACATAAAATTCACATTTTGATAGATTTTCATACAACCGATTATTCCTTAGTAGTTCCAAAATGATCCTAAGGTATTTATCGTGTTCTGACTTATTGGGGAATATATCAAAATATCATATAGGAACACAAGAAAAAATTGGTCCAAAAGTTTCCTGAAAATGTTATTCATCAAGTTTATAAATGCTGTTGGAGCATTTGATAGACCAAAAGGTAAGACAATGAACTCAAAATGTCTATAATGAGTTTTAAAGGTTGCATTATGAGTATAATCTTCTCGTATCCTTAATTGATGGTATCCTAAATTTAGATCAATTTTTGAGAAGATAGTGACATCTTTAAGCTGATCAAAGAGGTCTTCAATTCTAGATAGAGGATATATGTTTTTAATGATTGCCTCCTATAATATATACATAGTCGCAAGAAACCATCCTTTTTCTTGATGAACAAAATTGGTGCACCCCATGGTGACACACTCGGTAAATCCTTGTAATTGCACTTTTAGCTCTTGCATCTCAATCATATTCATTTTGTAAGGAGCTCTATGAATAGGCTCTAATCTAGGGTGAAGTTCAATTGTGAAATCAAATTCATGTTTAGGTGGTAATCCAGGTAATTCCTATAGAAATACATCTTTGAACTCCTAAATAATTAGGTGTTTCTCAAACACCTATTCCTTATTTTCATCTTCTATTCATTTAACTTCACTACATAAGTTGTTTCTCCTCCCTTCATTACCTTCTTAAGTTGCATTGCAGAGAGGATCTAGGGTTGAAAAGCCCCTTGTAGGTTGTACACCCTTTGTATCTTCCTCCCATATTTCGAGTATTCAATCCATCTATCCTAGAAATTGATTACGACCTTATGTGATTGCAATCAATCCATTCCTAGGACTACATCGAAAGCATGTAGTGGTGCTACATAAATGCAACCTATAGTTGTACCACTAGGTAAGATAATTTTAGCCATAAGGTAACACTGATCTACAAAGTAGGTTTATCCTGAGCCATACTTGATCTTCCATCCATGTACCAAGATTCCTGGCATTTATGGTATATCTTGAATTAAGCTAGTGGAAACAAAGCTATATGTGGCACCACTATCAATCAAAATTATAATATTTCTACCAAATATCTTACCTTTTATCAGTAGTGGAGTGACTTGTCCTTCTAGATTTTGACTCCCTATTGCTGCATAAATCTTGTGTACAAGTTCTTTATAGGTTGGTTCCATTTCTTTCAAACTTGATCCTATTTTAAGTGGACATTTGTTGGCGTAATGCAAATCCCCACATTCATAACATCTTTCTTTGGTTCATAGATGTATTTTTTGATTCTGTCCTTTTTATTTCTCTTGAGGGATTGGCCTAACCTTGTGCTGGTGGTCGGTTATCACTATTGTTGCAATTGTTAGGATTTTGGTTCTTCCCTTTGATCCTTTTCCTAAACTTTCCTTGCTTCCTATCATTTCTTATATCCTACCTAGGGGCACTCTTGTTTGTTTTTTCACTTTCCCATTTCATGAACCCTGCATTGTTTCTTTTTCTTAGTGTCTCTTTATCCTACTTAGATGCCCCTTCATAACTGAAGTAAGGCTTGAGATAAGTTTTAGCTTTCCTAGCGATATCATGGGCCTTCTAAAGAGTACTAGGTTCTTGCATATTCACTTAATGCCCTACTATGGGATCCTATCCTAGTATAAACTTATGAACCTTGATTTTATCATTATATACGAGCACATACTTCAATAGCTTGACAAATTTCTAATAATATACCGCCATAGTTCTAGTCCCTTATCTAAGGTTGGTGAATTCCTCAAAATTCTTGGTGTAGAAGTGTTTGATGAGGAATATTTCTTTGAAAGCTATTACAAAGTTCTCCCACTTCAAATCAATTGCAACCTCAATTTCTTGTTCCCCACTAAATGTTTCCCACAAATCCAAGCCAACTCCTTGTACGTGTAGAGTGGCATAGGATGTTCGGGTGCCAATGGAATAGTTCTTCATGTTATAGAAAGTCCATATCTCCTTTAACCAGGCCTTTTCTTGATCACCATATTTCTCTCCATTGAACTTGAAAGATTTTAGGCATTTCATATCCTTATCCAATTCTACCTCTAGATGAATTCTAGCCTGTTGAGCCTCTGAATGAGTCTCATTTGCTTATATGGATCTAGAATTTCTAGCTAGTGAATCTTGATTTACTATAGCCTCCAACAATTGTTTATGTGTTTCCATCTATTCTATCAGTAAGGCAACTATTGTATTAAGATCCTCCCTCTCATTATTAGGAGCATTCGTACCTATATCTAGGGTCTTGACCTCTATATTATTCTATCGTGTATGCCTAGTCGATGAGGCAAAAATCCCTCTCCTTCTCTTGGGTGGCATTGTCCCTAGCCAAACACGAAAGAGATAGTAGGAATCGATTCAAAATTTCATCCTTGAATTGTATTTCCTACTAGCAACTATATTCCTAGTTACCCTAGCTAGACAATCGAGGTCTACTTTTAATAGATACACTATTCTTATATGTATAGTCTTTTCATAGTGTAGATCCTGTTACACTCCATCTATTATTGCACAAGAGAAAATTGTATTCCTATGAACCAAGCGCTCTAATACCAAATGTCATAACCTCATATTTTTACCCCAACTCAACCTTGAGTTATATATATATATATATATATATATATATATATAAAACTATATATATAGTTATATATAGTTATCTCCTAACTAAATGCCCCTCCAATTCAAACAAATTACTACCTAGTTTTTTCTTTGAGGCACACCCATCCCTACCACTTACATACATCTATCTATGTAAGTGCACTAAGTGTTTTCACTTAGTATGCAAGTTATATTTCTTGTTAACCTCCAACGAGCTAACTTACCTCTCCTCAATCTGTCGAGGACACACCGTATGTTACACTACTTAAGTGTATCGAAGTAGGTGCACAAGTGTAAGGGGTTTGACTATCTTTCTCATTATTTTCCAATGAGCTAGCCCAATCCTTTATAAGCCTCTCTCCTCTCTTATATTGAAAAACAATGCTGTAAAGACTAGATTATCCATTTACATCAAAGAGAATTACATAATCGTAAAAGCATCACTCTATTCGTTTACTAGAGTTTTTATTTATCTAATACATCAAGGTCCTTTAAGATGTTTGAGTAGTGATTTATCTTATCTAACTTCATTGTCTATTTGCCATTACCATAAAATCAAACCAACATTTCTTCATTACCCCAAAGAAGTTTAATTCATAACAAAGAACATAATGATACCCACATTAAGAACATGAAACAAATCCTTTATATTTTGTTTTCTCTCTATCCAATGTACCACCACAAGAATACAATATTAATATTAAGCACTTTCAAGAACATAACATCACATAATTTCTCTTTAGCAAAGAATCTTAAGAAAAAATACATCTAATTTAAATAAGATTCCATCCATAATCACACAATATAATATTTACCCTGGGAAAAACCTCGAAGGGAAAATCCAACATCGAAATTCTCTTTATTTCCAAATGGTGAATTTTATTTACAAAGAGATAAGACATTTTAGTCTATCCCTATCTCCTACTTAGGTGCAATCTCTGTTCCCTTCGCTTCTCATTATAGATAATTCTTCCTATCCATAAATACAACATAACTCCATGTTTCTAGAGTGTAGGTACAAATACCAAGAAGCTACACTTAATCTATGTTATAGGATATTTAACCTACTATAAACCAGATAATCTCTGCCCATTAAGCATTACAATCCAATCCAACAATAAGCCCATCTCTCCTTATCTCAAACTCGCTCTGAGATAATTTAATAAATTGGAACTTAACTTCCAACATGCAATTGATTTAAACAAATAGAAAGAAAATATCGCTATAGGTCCTCCCAAATCGCTGCCATCATATACATGATATTAATTAGAGTTTCCACATAGAGAATACACCTTCCGCTATCTACTAGAAATGAAAGTTTTAAGGGAAATCACATGTATTCATAGAGACGTTACCAAAGGTTCCACATTTTTTTAACTAGAACTTCACCTGCCCAATCTCTTTTAACGAAGTAAATCAAAGTATCTACTCGTTGACGGTGCCCTCAAGGATATACATCTACACTGAACCCACTCTCCATGGTCTATACAAGATAAAGATTCAACATTTTAACTCCATCATACCATTAATGTTGGAAATTCATTACAAACACTTTGCATTTTCTAAATTATTCAACTAGAGATGTCCTAGAAAATCAAGTTCAATTATTTTGTGCAACAACAAAATCCCTATCCTAAGCCCGCTTCCAAAAAATGTTTTTAGAGAACCATATGAAATACATCTAGCAAGTACTAATTATCAACCTGTTGATAGGAGTATAACCACTATTTTCTTGGATCACACCACCAGAATGGGCAGTATCTTAGCTAGGACACTACCTAGTTAAGAGACGTTCTACTACACTAATTTAGTGCTCAAATACCAAGATAAGCTAGACAATGACCCTACTTTATTTGATCAGTGACATATATATATGGCGAATCTGATCTCATTAAAGGTATACCGATTGCATTCCAACAACACTTCTAAAGTTAGTTTCAACAGAACCATTAACTACCCTAGTAAGGTTCCTACACCATAGTCTTATCTCCTCTATCGTCCATCCTGCGAACGGAGCTATAGACACTCTAATGGTCTATAAAGAATACACGTGTACTCATAAAAGGAGTTTCCTACATGAAGGTTTTACCTTAACTACTTATCCACATACACATCAAACTCCACACAAGCAATCATGCATACCGAGCCAAACGAGAATGGTAAACTTTTCCCTTAAGGGAGCATTACTAGCCAATGAAAACTTGTGGCTAGAGCATATATACTTAGCATCTAAGTTTATTAAATAACAAATATATGCCAAATAAACAAAGAAATATTTGTAGATACATAAGAGTCTACCTTTGACTAATTTGTAAAGCTCCAATGCTGTCTTCCACCGATATGATGATATCTCCACAATGTTCAACGCACTTCCAAGTTAGCCAATGTTTCACACCAAAACCAGCAAATGTTTCACACCAAAACTAGAAAATGTTTTACCCAAAACCTGCAAATGTTTCACACCAAAACTAGCAAATGTTTCACACTGAAACCAACAATTTTTTCACACCAAAACTAGTAAATTTTCCACCCGAAACCACTCGTAGTCTCTCCTCCGAACCAGCCTCCCTCGTAGATCCAAAAGACCAACCATTTTCTCCTCCACATCCGGGTTTTTCTTCCCACATCAATGAAATGACCCATTCTGCCCTTCCACTCTTGCACGATCAAATCCAAATCCAAATAAGAACTCGTTACACTGCCATCCTCTGTATCGATATCACTTTACCTTGATAGCTATCAACACCTTACTTGAAGTTCCAGTTCATAATTTAATGTTTTTGTTCTCTTTAACCAACAATTTGGTGGTATCCTTTGAATCCAAATTAGGTGATAGTTTTAAACATCTTCACTAAGTTATTTGATTCATAACATCGAATCCTTTCACAGGAATATATCTCCCTAATTAGAATCAAAACAAGAGAAAAAAATGCTTAACTCTCATTATTATATGCAAGGATCCGCCCATTAACTTTACTACCAAAATAAAATTAAGAGCAACATCCAAAACTTTATCTGCTTAAAATAATTCTTTTATGTAGTTTCATACTATGCAATTATGATTAAAGAACATTCTTTTCTCGCTACTCAAGCTGAATGACGGAATAGACATCATGTCTTTCCTTTTCTTAGTATATCTCATTCTTGGTGATTACTTCCTTCCCATCATGAGATAAACCTATTCCTATAGAAATGTAATTCCATTAGTGGCATCATATTCTTTCATAAAAATATATTTAACATAACCCAATAGGAAATAACCAATTATTCCATACATCATATTTTCCATAAAAAATATATACATTATTGCAAAATTATACATGCAAAAGTTGATCATTTCATCAATAGAATATATCATTTCCCTTTAAGAAGCAAATGTCTTGCACAAACTAATCATGAAATAGTCAATCATTCCTTCAACAAAATAATATAACAATACCATAATCTATTAAATGATAAGTCCGCCAAGGAAGGGTCATGACACCAACCATGATCCCTCGTAAAGCCGAGAGTTATGCTTATCAATAGGGAATTTAACACACACCCACCTCTCACACACTCGTTCATGCCGCAGTTTGAACCTTGAACCTCCCAAAGAAGAGCCAAAACCCGAACCATTGCACTATCCTCCCAAAACAATTATTATTTATTTCAAGTGACATATTTTTATAATAAAATTTCATTTAACATTTCATATCCTATTCATTGGAATAAATGTTACTGAGATGAAAAAAATAATTATAATGATAACTTTCCAAATGTTATCAATTCCTTTATATTGCACAACAAAAAAATATTTCACACAACAAAAATAGATAAACAAAAAACATTTCACATTAATACTCAAGAGCTAACACATTTGGTAATTCTAACTAAAACTATAAAAGCTATGATAACACACAATGCTAGAAACATACCATTTAGATTAGAGTTGTCATGCTCTTGCATTTCTTTTTGCTAAGTGCGATGGATCTTGTAGATAGGAAGAAGGCCTATAAAAGCTTTGGAGAATCTCTTTTTTAGATTAGGATTGTAAAATTAAGTCACGAGAGGGTAGGAAAGAGTTCACCAAGTGAATGGTTATATATTTTGCTAGTTATATATATTTTGCATAGGCTTTTAGTTAGAGAAATGGCTGTTTTAATTTATTGATTGGTTTATTAGATAGAAAACAATTTTTTTAAAAAGTGGGTGGATGTAGTAGATTTATTAATTTTAAGTGTTTGTTAGTTTAAGATTTACGATCTCAATCCTAAACTTTTAATCAAGTTAAAAAAAAATTCAAGTGGGCAGCGCAATTGTTTGGGCTTTGACTTTTTCTGAGAGATCTAAGATTCAAACCATGATGCAGGTAAATGTGTGAAGGGGTGAGTATATATTAATAAAAAAATCAAAAAAATGAAAAATCTATAAAATATTGATTAAAGAAAGAGTTCACTAATTAAAATAATAATAATTATAGAACCAAACCGACGAAGACGGTGCGAACCCTGTGCTCCACGGTTCCCATCTCACATCGGATTATCATTAATGAGACGGTGGATGTGTTGGAAACCGTCGGTGATAGTTAGTTTGAGAGTTACTAAAAACAATTGTGTTTGTAACCAATTCATCTATGTAATTTTTTTTTTATAAAATTAACTATTAACCTTTAGTTAATGAACATTATTATTATAATTTATTAATTAGTTTGTTAGAAGATATTTGTTTGATGTATGTTTTAATACAATTTAGTTTTTACAAGGAAGGAAAGAGCTTACGAGGTAAATAGTAAAACTAAATGATCAATCATATTAACCTTTGGATAAAAAACATGTTTGCAATAATTTATTAATTAATTGCTATAAGAACTATATGAATGGTATAGATTTTTTTTTAATATTAATGTTTTTAAATATATTTTAAAAATTTATTATTTTTAAGGGTTAGGTGGATTGGTAAGTGTTAGTTTAGTTGGACATTTATTAAGAAGAGATCCACGTTCAAACTTTAGGGAAAGCTCGTTGTAAAGGTAGTAGTCTGATCTGAATCATTTGAATGCGTACTAAACTGACGATGACGGTATGGATTTCGAGCACCCGATGATCCATTTTACGTTAGGCTATAAAACAACTAGATGGAATAGGTTTGGTAGATGCAACCCTTGTGGTTTGAACCCTGCGCTTTCCAGCTACTAAAATAGCGTAGTTGTAACCAACTCTCCTATCAAGTAAAAAATATATATTAAAAAATATATTTATTATAATTATTTTTTTGGTTTGTTATAAGAAACCTGTTTCAATATTAATAAATTCTTAAAAGATACTTGATATTATAGTTATATTGTTAGTTTATGATTAACTTTGTAAAAGTACACGCAAAATAAATAGTTATTACTTTGTTATTGAGAGTCGAGAAAAAAATCAACATTATTTTTAAAACTTTAGCATTTTTATGTTTAAAAAAAATTCTAACAATCTTTCAAATTTAATTAATTCATACAACTCATTTAATATGAGAGAGGACCTGTGAGGGATATCGAGGTAAGTCCTTGGGTTTTCATCTAGGAGACATTTATACGAGGAGGCCGGGACTTCTAAAAAAAACCTATGTAAACTTAAATTTAACAAATATTTTAGCCATTCATGGTGTTGAATTTTATCTTGACAAAATGTCAAATTTGGAAGGTATTTGTATGAAATAATAAAAATGAGTTGATTGCAGAAACATAGCACAGTGAGGAAGATGATGATTCTCTTTGACAAGAAAGGTAGATGAATATTTTTTATAGAAAGATAGGTTGATATAATTTAATTAATTTGATAGAAATGCAATGAGAGCAATGTAATGTTTTGTTTTTGTAATAGGAGTGGCCCCAAGCCACACATAGCTTATTAAAAAAAATATGAAAGAAAGTGAACAAATTGTTAAGAAATAGGTTCAAAAAGGAAAAGTCCAAAGAAAGGAAAGATAACCCAGGTGTTGTAGGTGAGTTGGAGAGGATAGGACAATCCTCCAAGGGAGGTCCCAAGTTCAAATCTCCACCCTACCAAAAAGCTGAATTGGGTATCTAAAATCCAATTGATAATGTTGGTGTGGGCAGGGTCGGGTGCGGCCCCGGGTGACTTTGACGGTGTAGAACCCCCTGTTCGTGGTCTCTCAGACCAAGGCGGCTCCGCAAGGGGTTTTTTCACTTTAAAAAAAAAGAAAAAAATAAAATAAAGGAAAGATATAATACCCTATCTCTTTGTCTTAGGGAATAACCAAAATGTATGTGAAATAGTTTCTATTTTTTTTGTAACCTACATTTTATAAATAAGACATGAGCAACTAGTAAGTCATGTTTGACTTATAATGCAAACTTAGTGTTATAATACTAGCTTTATTTCCTCCACCACAGAAGAGGGCCAAAAGACTCCACTTATGAAAGAGGATATCATGTATAATATTTCATAAATTTTCATATTATTATTTTTATTGGTTTTCTTTACCATATTAAGAGAGATTGAATTTGACATGCAACTATGACCACAATAATCAATTTATTCATGGTTTTTGAAAAGAAGTCACAAATAGTTTTAATGCCCTACCAAAAAGTCTTAACTTATAAAACTTTTAGAAGTGGCACTAACCTATGAAACTTTCTCAAGTGGCATGCTATATGAATGAATATCATTGATGGAAATTCCTATGTGAAGTTGTCCAAAATCCACTTCAAACTATATCTAATAGCCTCTTAAGATTACCATATGATTTGCATGATAGAAGTGCCTTGAATTTTGACAAAAATAAAAGTAAGAAGAAACATTAACAAGTCAAGCCTTCATTGTTTTGGTTTACCAAAAGGTATTGATAGGAATTACACATTAAAAAATACTTGGGTTCCATAAGGACATGTCCCCCACCCTAGGGGACACATCCCCTCATCCCTTGCAGCCTCGATATAGGGGAAAACATCAAGGATGTTTCCCCACTATCTTCCTTTGGGGGACGATGGGGGACCATCCCCGAGATGTCAGAGGCACATAGGGGATCATTCTTGGGGATGCCTAGTCATCCCCAGGGATGGCTCGAGCATCCCTAGAGACACCCAATCATAGACCATCCTCAAGATGCTAGATGTCCATAGGGGGCCATCCTCGAGGATGCCCAATAGTCCCCAGGGATGGCTTAAGCATCCATAGAGATTCCCAATTGTCCCTCACAATTGGACGTCTCTAGCTAATATTAAAAAAATTAGGGAGTAGGACCCATGAAAGTCTTTACTCCCCCCCCCCCCAAAAAAAAGCCCTAAAAAGAGAGTAAGACTATAAATACAAGGTAAAAAGAAAAACTAAAAGGTTAAAAACTTAAAGTAGCAGTGAAGAAGAAGAAGAGCAACAATGATAGCAACAAAAACAAGAGTAGGTAACAACAACAACAACAACAACAACAAGAGCAAGCATCAAGAGTAGACAACATCAACAAGTAGGATAGCAACAAGAGATCCAAGTTTATTTTTCAATTTTTACCTCATCCAAGTCTATTTTAAAATTTTCATATTTTTCTTTCAAGATTTAACATCAGTAGTAGTGAGGGCTATGAATCACACCTATTTGAAATTCATATGGAGGAGGAAAACCAAAGTGAAAATCAAAATCAAAATATTCATATTGTTATGGATTCTGCCTCTACTATCTAAACCCAAACTTCTAAAGGGGACAACACTACTTGTAGTTTTTATTGTCCATCACCATTGTTGTCCATTCAATATTAAATAATCTCTACTACAATTTGTAACCAACTGTGACCAAGGGAAAAAATATTTGGGGGCTCAAGAACATGGCTGTGTAATTTTTGTAAAATTGAGTTTAAGGGTAGCTATACTAGGGTTGAATCTCATCTTATTGATAAAGTAGAAACAAGGGTTAGGGCTTGTAAAAAATAAACCAACTACAAGTGGATGAAGCCAATAGGCTTGTGCAAGAGGCCAACCTTAAAGGTTTAGGTATGCCTTTCCTTAAACTTGGCCAATCATCTAGAGGTCACTTTGGAGCCTCCTCAAAACAATCACAAGAATAAAGTCAAACCTCTAATATGCCACCACTGCCCTCAAAGAAAAAATGAAATGTTAGTGATATGTTTAAGGTGCAAGCAAGAGAGAAAGTAGATGATTCTATAACACAATTATTTTTTGTACATGGGCTTCCTTTGCATGTTACACATTACCCCAATTTCAAGGAAGCATTAAAAAACAATGAAGGCAAGACCTAGAGAAACTAAGCTTTGTATCTCTCTCTTGGACAAACAATATTCTAAATGCAGTTTTATAGAGCAGATGAGGAACATATGGTTGACAAGTGGATGTTCTATCATCATGGATGGGTGGACTAACATTCATCAATATCCAATAATCAATATTATTATCACATGTTCAGTAGGTCCCTATTTTCTTTAAGCCATTGATTGCATGAAAAAAAGATGTTGAGAACTAGTACCTCCTATTGAAGGAGGCTATTGAGGAGGTTGGACCCTCCAATGTTGTACAAGTAATAAATTTGACAATTTTTGTTTTTCTTATGAAAATTAGAATCTATATGGTTGTGTAAATGAGACTATTTATGTTATGTAAATTATTCTAAATATTTTTGTTTTGCACTACAGGTAATTACAGATGCAACCTTTATTTTTTAGCATATAGATAAAATGATAGAAAAATCATATAGACATATTTTTTGAACCCCGTGTTGTGTTTGTGCATTGAACAATATATTGAAGGACATTGGAAAGATATATTGGATGAGGGCTATGGTTGCAGATGCTAGAGATTTGTAAATGTTCATTTACAACCATTACACTTCCTTAGCCCTCTTTTGATCCTTCTCAAAAGAGGTGTTCATCAAACTAATAGATACTAGATATGCCACATACTTCATTTTATTGGAGAGGATGATTGAGGTGCATGCTGCTTTACAATCCATGGTAGTATGTATGAAGTGGAAGATGTGGTGGGAATAAAGGATAGATGAGTGAAATAAAATTAGAGATAAAGTATTGGGTGATAGTTGGTGGACTCAAGCCAAGTATGAAATGTTGAAGATATAATTTGGTTCATATTTTTTTTGTTTGTTTATGATTCATTGATTTATCATTCATATTTTTTATATTTAGTTTCAAATTGGATTACTCATATAGTCTAAGTTATTTTTATTTTTACTTTAAATTTATTGTAGGTAGATTGTGTCTTTTGTTGTCCCAATTGTTGTAGTCATCAGATATGCTGATATAAATGCTTCTAATCTAGGAGAGATCTATGAGACTTTTGACAACATGCTAGGGGAGATAAAAAAAACATTTCTACTAGAGATTCATCATTATTATTCTATGAGATCAATAACAGACCTGAGGAGGTGGGATAGGATGAATACCCCCTTCATATGGTAGTATATGCAATAAACCCAAAGTAGTATGAGCCTATGCTTGGGAGAGTGACTTGCTATAAAAATTTAGAGGTGAGACAAGGGTTTTTTAATGCCCTTAAAAATATGTATGTGAAGAAGGAGGGATCAAAACTAAAGATGAGTGGATCCAATTTTTGAATCTTAGGGGTCCTTGCTTCAACCAACCAAAGTGTAGAGAGGATAGGGCTATCATTGCCTAAAAAATCCCATTGGATGGTGGTAGTTGTATGGGGATGATACACCTAACTTGCAATATTTTGCAATTAGGCTTCTTTCATAGGTTTCTAGTTCCTCTATTGTTGAGAGGAAGTGGTCCACATAAAAATTTATCCACAATGTGAGGAGGAGCATGCTTACCTCTCACAAAGTGGAGAATCTAGTTACAGTGCATAGATCTCTTCACCTTCATGAGAGAGTTAAGTCAGAGTATAGGTAATATCTAGCTACACGATGAGATGTTGATCTAAAGTATGCAAGATAAATTGATGAGAATGAGGATCAAGATGGGTTGGTTGGAGTTCCATTGGAGGCTCTTCACTCAGATGATGAGAGCAACTCATCAAATACATATTTTGATAGTGATAGCCCAACAATTCCAAAGGAATGAGACTATTTAGTATTTTTGTTGTAAACTCTTTTTGTTGTAAATGAGCATTGAGACTATTAGTATTTCACTATTTTGTTGTATTTTTGTTCTCTTTGTATTTCACTCTTTTTTTTGTAAATGAGCATTGAGACTATTAGTATTTTTGCAACTATTTTTCATAATTTCATTTTGACATTTGTTGTAAAATTTAATTTTAAATTATTCTAATGGCTTCTAAGTTCTAAATATTTTTGTTGTAGACTATTTTTGTTGTAAACTATTAGTATTTAGTATTTTTCATTTTTGTTGTGTGTAGAATCTGTAGATTATTCTAAATTTCTAAAAAATTTCATACTATTATACCAACCATCCCCTAAAATCGGCTTGCATCCCCCGTCGTTCCCAAAACCTGCCCCCCCATCCCTCTGTCCCCCAAGCTCGTGGAACCTTGATAAATATTAACATTCTTGATAATATAAAACAAAACCAAAATTGCATTTATCTAGAAAAAAATCTCTTCTTTTAGAAATATCTTCACGAAGGATTATCTGATTTAGTTGATTCTTAGAACAACTTGTGCAGAATTTGAATAGCTTTAAAATGAGTGGTCATATGAAGGAATCCAAGAAGTATTGAGGGAGATAAAACCCTATGAAATCAACCATCCAATACAAGGGTAGTGACAATTTTTCAAGGCATGAAAAATCAAATTGCAAGTATTTGTCAGCTAGGGTTCAGATGATGGGAGGTGCAATGAAGGGCAAGGACTTTAGTGAGGCAAGAAATTCTATTTGGCATGGAAATTTTCAACTATGTTTCTTTTTCTCTTCTTTATCTTTGAAATTTTGCATGTAATGTATTATAAGTTTTTAATCAAATATTACATTTATTATAGGATATTCTAGTAAATTTCAATAGATTTTGAGTTTTAGTCTCCTTTCCATTGATAGATTTATAGCTAAATACTTAGAATCATCTCTACGGTATAGGTTAGTGAGTGCACCACAAAGGATCGATCCTCGTTTCTCTAAGATATGGTATTTTTTGATAAATTTAATGGGTATTGGCTTCAACCTTAAGAAAATTGATTGATAGGAGTTGGAAGTATCCAAGAATTATTTTATCCCTTCTTCCCAAAGGTTTCTTCCTAACCATTTTTGTTCTAGGGAAGAAAGAGATATAATACTAAAAGGGGATCCTTGGTTTAGGGGAAGAGCAAGACTCTTCCTTACCTATTGGTATGAAGGCTTTTCACATGAAAATGTAAATCTTTCCTTAGTACTAGCCTAGGTTAGGATGTATGGGTTGACCATTTCATTTTGGGAAATAATTACCTTCAAGGCAATAGCCAATGCTCTAGTATAATTTATGATATTCCAAATACTACGAAAGATCAATTCTTGGCAATTTATGCTCAAATATTGGCCATGATTGATATAAGTAATATTGGCTTTTTAAGCCTTACTATCACAAAATATCATAGGACCCGATACAAAATAGACATAATATTAAAGATCAAAATAATAATAGTATGAGAAAATTAATATGTATATCAAGGCTTATATAATAAAGCAAATAACATTTATTTATATAATCAAATATGAATGTAAATAGCTTGAATCATTCATGAACTATGCATGAAGAAAACTTACAATATTAATTTCTCAAAAATGTATACAAGCTTTATTCCAAACCGGATCTTAGATAGAATTCTCCTTCTTTTCAATTCTCTTTCCTTTATATTTTATGTATTATCTCCATGATATAGCCATAGTAATGTGACTCTTCACATACTTGACTATTACTCTCCATATGACAAAAACCATGACTCTTGGCTTATCATCTTATCATTTGCATACAAGAATCTTCACTTTCTTTGATCCTAAGACTTGCACACATAAAAATGACTCTTAAACTTCTACATGCACTCATAAACTAAAATACTTGTACACATACTCACATTACATATTTGCATATTTACATACATGACACTTGTGCACATTCTCTCAATCTACACTTGCACTCTA
Organism: Wollemia nobilis; assembly: GCA_028583015.1. Taxonomy (NCBI): domain Eukaryota; kingdom Viridiplantae; phylum Streptophyta; class Pinopsida; order Araucariales; family Araucariaceae; genus Wollemia; species Wollemia nobilis. The sequence continues at coordinate 4,369,226 of JAQPPZ010016414.1, forward strand.
ACTTACATGATACTTGTGCATTTATTGCACATTGACACTTACATAAAAGGAGAAATATAAATCATACTCTAAACTATAGACTCAACCCTAATCTATTACATATTTACAATTGTACCATGAAGGTACCATTGGGGTACATTAGCATGTACCAAATAATGTAATATTCCTCAACACACCCTATATTACATTATTTGGTTATTGAAGATTTTAGTCTTCAATATTGGTCTTCATCTTTATATTCAATATTTATGTAACCTCACACCGTTCATGAACCTTTGCTCCTCTAGAATATTCTTCCTCATCTTGAATATTGAGTTCATCCATTATGTATGTTTGTAGGAAAAATTTGGACTATGTTGGGTCCATTTCCTTGAATCTTGTCTTTTTGAAAACTCAACAATTTATCATTAACCTCATCTTGAGATAGACATTCAACGATCTCTTGAGAAAATCTAGTTGAATCTAAGGTATATATTTCATTATTTATTGAACCTATAGCTTTAGTTTTATTTTGATACTTGATGATGCATTTGCTATGTTCATTTATATATTTAAATTCAACCAATTTAGTAACTTAAATAAGATTGGTTGATAGTCAAGGAACATATAAAACATTATGTAGCACAAAATCTAAAAAAACATGCTAGATATTACTCTACCAATACTTGATATATCTTATCATCTATATTTTTTAGAGAAATATTATCCCTGACTTCTAAAGATTCAAACCAATGTAGATTTCCAGTCATATGACAACTAACTCCTGAGTTTATATACCAAACACCCTTTTCTATTTGTACCTTTTAATAAAACTCAAGTTATATTATCTTATATGTTTGATAAGAATTTTGAAGAACTTTTTTATGATGTTTACCATTGTATTCAAAATATTTTTTTTGATACAAATTTTGTTTTTGAACTTTTCCTCTCATAAAGTATGGTTTTGCATTTTGATAATGTCTCCTATGTTGAAAAGTTTCTCTTTGTCTTTATCCATATTTTGTCTTTAAGTTGAAATCCTTATATCTTCTAAGTTTAATAAATAACTTAAATATGAAATTTATAAATTCTAAAATTATCTAAACCTTTGATGTAGAAAACCTTTTAACTCCCTAATATCAAATTTGCAAAATTTCAAAAATTTGAAAAATCTAAAAAACTTCAAATTTTAAAAATCCCTAAGTTTTTAAAGTTTTCAAATTTTCAAATAAATTTATTTTTTTTAAATAACCTTAAATCTTCAAAACATCAAAACTTAATAACCTTAGCTCCTTATAGCTCCTATGCTTTCTAATTTTCAAATATTTCAAATATTAAAGTGCCTAAATAAATATGACTCTAAATTTTCCCTCTACTCCATACTATAGACACAAAAAATATGTCATTTTGTATGACTTAGAATCATCTTAAGTAATTTCAATAGATTTCCTCCAATTCCTCTCAATTTCCTTCAAAATACCTAATCACCCTTTTAAATCCACCCAATCTCTCTAATTTCTCCCTATTTTTCTTAAATCATCTTCTAATACATCTAACTTCTAATACACTCTAGTTCCTTTCTAATCTTTCTAAAATCCACTATTCACTATCCATTGCTCACTATTCACTGTTCATTATTCACTATTCACTAAGCCCCCTCCTACACCTATCCCCTAGTCACCAGATGACCACCCCCCTAGGTGCACACATCCCCACCCTAGGTTAATCCTCATCCTAGGTCAAACCTGACCCTGGTCAACCTAACTCTAGGTGCACATATCTCAACCTTGGTCAAGTTTTTAACCTTGATCAACCCTCACCCTAGGTTTACCTAACCATGATCAACCTAACTCATGCTTTATTTCCACATAAGAGAAAAGTCTTGTTCTTACCCGACATGAGCAAAGCAAATCCCATACCCTCCCTTTTACATATTGTCTCCCACTCACCTTTGTTATCATCTTCCCTCACATGCAAGACAAAAATAGATCATACTCCCCCTTTTCATATTGCTTCCCACCAACTTTTTTTTTCATCCCAATTCAACACATGGGCATACAAAGCCCACAATCCACTCATCTCATCTTATCTCCCACCAACCTTTGTCTTCGTCCCAATTCAACACATGGGCATACAAATACCATACTCTACTCATTCCATCTTGTCTTCCATCAACCTTTTTATAATTTTAAATGCTTCATAAACCTTTGTACTCATCCTAATTCAACACATGGGCATACAAAGCCCATACTCCACTCATCTCATATTGTATCCCATCAACCTTTTTATAATATAAAATTTTTCATCAACCTTTGTCATCATCCCAATTCAACACATAGGCATACAAAGCCCATACTCCACTCATCCCATCTTGTCTCCCACCAACCTTTTTCCTCATCCCAATTCAATACACGAGTATACAAATTCCTTACTCCACTTATCTCATCTTGTCTCCCACCAACATTTTTATAATTTAAAATTCATCATCAACCTTTGTCCTCATCTCAATTCAACACATGGATATACAAGGCCCATACTCCCCTCATCCCATCTTGTCTCCCACAAAAATTTGACTTATCTCATATTCTTCACATGAGCAATCAAGGCCCATACTCTACCCACCTCATCTTGGTTTCCACAAATCCTCTTTCTAATTTTTATATTTCTTATTTTTTCCTCCAAGTCTACTCATATGCCACATCATTATCACCCCCTCTTCCCTATAAAATTTTATAAATACCCATCCATTTATTTCATTTTGCAACAAGCAAGGAGAACACAAGATAAAAATGCAAAAGTTATGAGACTCATAGCCTTTTTATAGTTGTAGTGCTTTATTATTTTATTGCTTTAGTTCTCTATTTTAGTTATTGTATTTGCATCTTCACAGATTAGGGCCTCATCTAGATTGACCCATTTGTTTTCACTAAATACTTTTTGTGAGCTTATGTGTAGATGATTGAAGTAGTTTGAATATCTAGGTGATCAAGGAGACTTAGAAACCCACCCAACACTTGATTATAGCATAGAAAAAAGGATCACACCAAAGTCACTTTTTGTAAAAAGGGGCCATTCCCCCTTTCTTTGAAAGACATAATTTGTAAACACCCCAATAGGGTTGCATTGAATTCAAAAGGACTCATTTGCAAATATCACCATATATTATCTTATTTATTTTCATACAATGGTGCACTTTTTTATGTCTATAAAATGGCATGCCCGGTGGGACCCTTCTCTTGACCACACTTTGGCATTTTCTATTTTCCTTTAGGCAATAATATTACTCATGTTATTATTATATTTTATTTTGGATAATGTCTTATGTGTGTGTTTCTTTTAAATTTTGTATGTTCACTCCATTGCTATCTGTTTGTTTCATAGGTCTAACACACTCTTAGGATGATCTTATCATAAATTCAAATTTGCAGACACTGATGACTTCCAAGATAGCATATGCTTAAAGATTAAAAGTTTTTTTTAAGGGTTAAGTGGTGAAGTCATTATTTCATTTCCATAACTTGTCTTTTCATATTACTAGTATAGTTGTGTTTATCTCATTAGTATAGTTGTTGCATTTTCTAGCTTAGTTGCTTTCTTTATGATTCCAAGAATAGCTTCATAGTATAGTTTTTTTCACAAGCATAATGGTGTCCTCATCTTTGTGGCATAAGTGCTTTTTAGTTTGCTTGTTTCACTTTTATTAGTATAGATTGCTTTTTATTCTATGAAATTAGGTGCCTTTTAATTCCTTAGTATAGTGGTTTTTAGTTGTTATCTTTCCATTAGCATAGTTGCTTTTACTTTCCCGAGCATAGTTTTTATTGCCTCTTTAGTGTCATTTAGCTTACTCATCATAGTTATTTTCATTGCCTTAACATAAGTTGTTTTCATTGCCTTAGAGTAGTTGTTTTTAATTTCTTAGCATAGTTGTTTTCATTATTTTAGAGTAGTTGTTTTCATTTTCATGAAATCACTAAAAAATAAATATTTCTAGCATCTTTTATCATCCTTTTTGCTTAGAGAAGTACCCATGTGTATCTTAGGCATATTACTTGTTTGCCTTACATTTTGCATTGTATGTAATAATTCATATCATTAAAAAAATAACAAAAAAAACTTTGCACACACACTTCACCTTTATTGTTTGTAAAATTTTATGAGGATAACCAATAGATGAGTTGGATTTTATCACCAACCATAGATTGCCCTTAGACACCCTAGCATAGTGCATATAGTTTCTTGGGTTTCACCACTAGAAAATTGGTTACCCTTGGGACTAGATCGAGGTAATCTTGAGGTTAGATGCCCTTTGACCATATGGATTAGTAATTAGTGGACTCATAGCTATCATTTTTATCCAAGCCCAACCAAGGGTGAAGCTAAAGCTCGAATAGACAAGTAGCAAGACTTAGATAGTGTGACCTCTCTTGAGAGGATCATTATGTCCCCTTAGGATACCCAAAATCCAACCTTCCATCCTAGGAAGCCTTTCTAGCCATTTGTGTACCATTTCTTGTTAGCTTGGTGGGCATAAAAACTTCCTTCTAGATTTCATTCCACCCATCCCTTTGTAGGTCTTAGGATTAGAATATATCAAACACAAAACAAAAAAAAATTAATACCATAATTGTTGGTTTGATTAATTGCTGGTATTTTTTAATCTAGATAGTATATCCTTTTCACAAAAAAAAACCTCTACCATCACCAAAACCTTCAAAACCACTCCTAGATCCATCCCTTCCCATTTCACCTTGTATCTTCTAGTCTATGGTCAAAACTTGAAGTCAAGTGCATGCTCAAGAATAAATTGCTATGGAGCATTAAAATCACATCCCTCCTCCTTCATCCACCTCTCTCACACACTTGGAGAATACTTTTCATCCATACCATGATGATCCATATCCTCACCATAATCCAATAAAGAGAACATATGATGTTCTCATCCATGCCATTTTCAGTGAGACCCCTAGTGAAGCATCCCCTTCACATTCCCGTCATCCTGAATAACATGTTCTCCCTTTGGACTCATATAAGGTCTCCTTAACCTCTCTTCACATTCCTACACACTATCCTCCTCCTATTTCCCAAGAATAAACTTACTACCATACTTCTCATATCCTATATATGACTACCTCAAGCACCACATCTCCCTGTAATTCCCTCGAATATGCTCTAGCTAATATTTTTCACTCTATGGATACCATGTTAACCCCAATTATAAAACCATAGTAACTATGTCGATGGTTTCTGATCCCAATAATCCCTCTCCTTCTAACCTTACTCATTTATCACAATATCCATCCTCTTCCACACCATATTTCTATGTTGTTCTTGATCCTAACCAACATGCTAATTCCCAAATACATATTACTTCTCATCTTATCTCTTATACCCTTTTGACATATTTTCACTTACTTACTCTACCATCACAATACACATCAACTAACACAACTCCTTTCATAAATTCTTCTTCTTCAACCACCCTTCCTTTCACTGGGGTAAATGATGCATACTCCTCTATTCCTTATCTCCCTCCTCCTCCTCCTACTTCTTCAATTCAAACTTCTTCTTGTACCTCTAATTCTTATCCTTCACAATTGCAACCCCCCTTTGTTCCTTCTAATCATATTTCCTTATAGCAAGTTACCCTTAGTGGCTCTCAAAGACCTCCTCACTCTTCACATCATATTCCACAATCTCCACCTCATGTCCAAAATTCTTTACCTCTTCCTAATCCCTCATCATCTTACCAAGGTTACTTCTTTACCCAATATCCTTCTTAGGTATTTTGTCCACCCATAGTGAATGCACCACATATTTATCCTCCCTCAAATTATCATTAGTGGCCACCAACACATCCAAAAAACCTTCACCCAACCAATATCAACCTCCACTTAATCAATACCAAGTACCTTAAATCTCAACTCAACTCCCTTTGGATTATAAATTATACCCTCAACCTCTGCCCACTCAACAAAACCTTCTTACAAGCCAATACCAAGTTCCTTAAATACAAGATCAACCTTCATCCCACCAACTATCAGTCTCCACATGCTAATTATCAACCTCCTCCTCATCAATATCAACTATCATCTAATCAATACCAATCACCTCCCATATACCATCAATTCTAATCTTGTCAACTTAATTGAATAAATGAACCTCCAACCTATCAACCCCCTTTAATTATTCCAAATATCCAAAATACTTATCATCAACCTCCTTTTCCTTCCCAAGTTTCCCAAGCACTACCTAGTGGCCAACCACATACTCTTAATTTCCACCTCCTCAAAATTACTCCTATCTATATCCTCCTCTTGAGGCTCAATACTTCACCTCCCAATTGAACCTATTCAACCACCTCGAAACCCGCAAAATGAAATACAAAAAATGATTAATCACATGAATTCGTTAGAGTAACAAATTGTGGGTTTGGGATATGAAAAACCCACTCTTAGCCAAATACACACCTGACCTATTCATCCGTCAGTACCTCCACCAATTTAACCCTATCGCTTCGAGTTTCCAAAGCTAGAAACGTTTAAGGGAAAAGAGGATGTAAGATATTTTTAAAAAAATTATGTTAGAGTTATATTCTATTACATAATTTGGGTCATGTAAATATACCTTCCTAGGTACATACTTAGGGCATTAGATTACTTTAGGTGGAAGTCATCTAGTTACTTTATGCAATGTAATAAATACACAAGTGTCAATGTGCAAGTTGTAAATGTGCAAGGTGTCCCTTGTACAACTAGGTAGAGTGTTGGCCAAGGAATCTATCTTCCATTATAAAAGGGCCTCATTGTAAGATATTGATAAGATAGTAGGTAGTAGTAGTATTAATGTGTAACTCCATTAGTGATGGAGTACAATGTAGTCCTGTAGCTTCTTGCATGGAGTGTCCATTTCCTCCATAGCAATATTGTATTCATTTGCGTCATTTCTATTTATAGCATATTTTTGCAATCTCATGAATTTACTTTCTCTCATATTTCTACATCTTGTGATTACCATATTCCATTACAATATACATCAAAAGCTAACAGTGGTATCAGGACCATGGTAGATCTAGTCACATTAGAACTAGCTACTATAGATTGAGAGGAGAACCATCATTATTATTGAGCCTGAATTTTTGTGAAACTAATTCACCATAGTGCACAAACTCTTGCAAAAATCTTAGAAGAATCAAGGTGGTAGGGAGAGCTTCGAGAAAGTACTATTGTTAAAAATTGGGCCAGTCACCATAGCTTATATTTTTGCAAACCGAATGTTCTATTGGACCCGTTACATATAAATTTTGTTACCTTAATATTATTTGGTAGAATAGACTGGAAAGAGAAATTGTGAAATTCATTTGGCTCAAAGTCTTTCCATAGAGTTGTAGAAAAACTCATGAAGATAAGGACTCAACATTTGATCCACTAGTTTGATGAATCAACTAGTGAAGCTCATCTAAGAGATCTAAAAAGTTTACTATTGCCTAAAGTTTCTTTTATTGTAGGTAACTAACTCTTAGATGATTGGGACACCTCCTACAATATAAATCTAGGAGATTTCAACTTTGTTATCCAAAGGTTAGAGTGCCTTCATAGTGTAGATATTAGTTGTTGCAAGAGAAGAATGCTATAGAAGAGTCTCTAGGAGAAAGAGTTATGGTGAATTCTAGAGATTGAAGATCTCCATCGATAGAGTCAACTTCACAACTAAAAAATACCATAAAATCCTTGATCTAAAAAAAGGCCACAGTAGCCTTGATCTAAAAAAAAGGCCATAGAAGCCTTGATCTGGAAAAAGGCCACAAAAGCCTTGATCTAAAAAAAGGCCATATAAACCTTGATCTAAAAAAGGCCATAGAAGCCTTGACCTGAAAAAGGCCATAGAAGTCTTGATCTGAAAAAAGACCATAGAAGCCTTGATCTGGAAAAAGGTCATAGAAGCCTTGATCTGAAAAAAGGTCACATAAGCCTTGATTTGAAAAAAGGCCACAAAAGCCTTGATCTTGAAGAAGACTCCAAAAGAGAGTACTTGATACAGAAGTAGATTTATATTTCAATACTAATAACTTGTTGTAGGAAAAGGAGATTCAATGAGTTGGGAAACTTCCTACAAGAAAGTTAGGAAGAGTATCTTCTTCATAATTAATCCACCTCCTAAAGCAAACTTGAAGGTGAAGAGATCAGGTGAATATTTCATTGAAGAAACTTCCATTCTTGGAAGGACAAGTACTAGGAGAGTCCTATTCAAATCCATAAGCAGTAGAATCAAGAGGTCCGGGAAGGAGATCTCAATT